>CM045771.1:149160767-150572137 GCA_025200525.1 Camellia lanceoleosa | reverse complement strand
CCCTCATGATGTAACAAAGCTGAGGCCATAATCCACCACGAAAATGCGAACATGTTGTTAGATTTTGGAATTTAGGTGGGTAATGGTTGTGGAACATGTGTAGAAATCAATTTTAGGCTTACGAATTTGGTGCTTGTTGAGACGGATGTCCTTGATATGATTGTTTTCGAAGTATTTTGGCATGATAAGTTGGTCCATAATAGTGATGATGGTCCAATGTTGTGCACCAACCCTGTGATGTAGTCTCTCTGCCAACAATTAAATTTCATATTAGGCACCAACCAACATAGGCATACATCCAATTTCAAATATTAGACGTCACGACAAGTGTTATGTTTGGCAGCCACTTACCAGTATTTGTGCTTTGTCAATATGAGGGTCATGTATGCCTTCTCTTGGGCGCAGTGAGTTGTAATGCCTCCATACATTCTCTTTCGTGTCGTACACAACAACTGTCCAATGGAAGTTGTCGTGTATTGGGAAGATTAAGAATCTCTGGCCTTGATACTCCTTGATGTGTACATCAATCAGTTTATTCCTCTTGTGAGGGGGGTACTCTTGCACAATTTTCTACACACAAAGGGCATACAATGATGCATATGAGTTTGAATATCAATGTTTGCTGTTAATGATGTGAATGTTCACATCTGCTAATGGCGAGTGATACTACTGATGTGAATGTTCACATTTCGTAATGGTGACTGATACTATTGATGTGAATGTTCACCTCTGTTGATGGTGGGTGGTACTACTGGTGTGAATGTTCACATTTCCTAATTGTCGATGATATTCTTGATGTGAACATTCACATCTGTTAATGGTGGCGAGACAAGCGATGTGAATGTTTACATTTCCTAATGTTGAGTGATACTACTGATGTGAATGTTCACATCTGTTAATGTCAGTGCTATTACTGATGTGAATGTTTTCATATGCTAATGGTGAGTGATATTACTGATGAACAGTCACATGTATTGAAACGTAATCAACATTAAAGTCTAGTTTTACCAAACATGTGCTTGTGAAGATGAATGATGAATCCTCCAAACTTGGGTTGACTAGGCCTTGTAGTTCAAGGAGAATTTCACCGTAAGCATCTATCACCGAGAACGGAGGGTGGCGGTACATTATTTTTCGATGTCTTTCTTGTGTGTGTGTGTGTACGTGTGTGTGTGTGTGTGTGTATTTTGTTCACATTTCCGTTCACATACGTTGTTTGTTATTGAATCTTCCTTGATTATGTGAATGATGTCATCAAAGTACACATCTTTAGTCGTTGAGTCCCTCGCCACACTAGCAACTTTGTGCATTGTGATTCTGAAACGTTAATGTCAACATTGCACATTTATGAAATGATCTAATTTATCAAATATGTATGTGAAGTGAACATGATCCCGAAAAAATTAAAAAAGCAGTTTGGGATATGTAAGATCACTTACGTCACCGCCATTCTTGTGCAAACTTTGGACTTTTGCTTGTTGAGTTTGTTCATGTTAGCCTGCACCTTGATTTGTTGTTCAAGGTTAACTTCTTGACTTTGTTGTCGCTTTTTTTCTTTGGTTGTTTATGCGAATCTTGTGCGATTTGGGTATGTGATTGCTCTTGGCTCCCTCTTTCCCTTTCTTGACCCGAGGCGGGTTGGGGTATTCAAACTCGTCCAAACTGTGTTCTTTCCTTACCTTTTGCTTTATCGCTTTACCCTCGATGGGGTGACAATGTGTTCCAATGCTGTAGGGGGATGCTTGTCCAGGCTGTCATGAGCCTTTTGTGCTTCAGCTTGGGTGATGATGTGGACGGACTGATCGTCAAAAAGGTCTTGAAGTATTGTTTTTTCACATTCCAAGTTGATGACCAACTTTGTCAGCCGCTGAATTTCTGCATCTTTCAACTCCATGCAAGTCTTCATGTCCATGTGCACATTGGATGGGCTTGATTGGTCAAATAGTTTGGCTTCAAGGGCAGCAATCACCCTTGCCCTCAATTCCCAAGATACTTCCAATTGTTTGTATTTCGCTTCCCATTGCCGTACAAGACCCCAAGCTTTTCGGTTTTCTGCTATGAGTACTTCTACAATGTCGGGTTCGATTGGTTGTGCTATGATGATTCCTTTCTCGGCATTGGGGATGAATGCAATTTGGGGTTGGTATAATGTCCAACATCATTCAGTCGCTGCATCGGCGAAAATGCATCCTATCATCACTGCGTTATTTGTCTTCGCTTTGATCCTCATTGCTTTCATTTTTCTTTTGCTCACGCACTTGACAAAATCTCGTGTTTGGGCTCCACATTCAATTTTGTATGACGGTACATCTTAACGCGTTGGTGATGCCATTAGCTCGCCGCCATATACCTGCTTTTCGAGACAGTATGTTAGTTAGCTAGTTCCTCATCTCATGATGTGAATAGGCACAATATATTTGGTTGTACTTATACCTCATTTAACCCCAGCTTAGCCAAATATATGGACTTCATGTTGCTATGTAAGGCTGTGAGGTCCCATTTTACGCATCGTGGAATAGCATTGGGGTTAAGGGGTTGTAAGATTGTTGTATGCTCACACAGCCAGTACTGAAACAAATAACAAATATGAGTAATGTGAATGTTCACATCAATTAACATTGATGTGAATGTTTACACCACTGGGGCAGTATTGTGAAACTTTACATCAATTAACACTGATGTGAATGTTCACATCTGTTGATGTGAATGTTCACATCTGCTAATTGGGAGGCATGTTTCTGATGTGAATGTTCACATTCCGTAATGGTAAGTGTTACTAATGATGTGAATGTTCACATCAGTTAATGTCACTGCTATTACTGATGTCAATGTTCACATTTTGCACCAGCATTAACAGATGTGAATGTTCACATTCCGTAATGGTAAGTGTTACTAATGATGTGAATGTTCACATCAGTGAATATTCACATCTGTTAATGTGATTGGTACTACTGCTGTGAATGTTAACATCTGTTAATGTGAATGTTTCCACCAGCATCTGCTAATGTGTGTTTGTACATTACTGAAACAGTAATGTGAATGTTTCCATTACTGTTGTCACCTTCCACAGCAATGTTGAGAAATGTTAACATCCACATCAGAGTGTCCAGAGCCCATAAATGTTGATATTAAACATAGAATAAGTTTTATGAGATTTACCATTAACAACATTACACATCCGGTGACTCGGCCTGGTTTGCCACGATTTTGGCCCAATGAACCCATCAAGATTGCGGATGCTCTCGGTTCAATCATACTCGATCATCTTCGTAATGGGTCCATGTATGAGTAAGCCCATCCAATTGTTTTGGGATGTAGAGAAGAATAGCTTGACACATGCGTACATGCAAACTAATCTTGCGACCTCCTCGTTGTCATGTTTTTTGTGCCCTTCAACGCTTCGTCAGATTTCTCGTATTTTGGCAAGGAGATAACCGACTAACATCCTTGCACATTGATTGTATGATGCGGTTGTTGGTTTTGCACCATAAGAGGTCCATCGACTTGGTGCCGCAGTCCACCCCGAAAATCAGTGACACGTCGCTCCTAAAAATCTGGATGTTCTTATCCCCAATGTAAAACCTCCCACTAGATTGCTTGAATGTCTGTACTATACGTACAATGACATCATCATATTTCATGCAGTGGTTGAGGTCGATTTCGTTACTGATCAAGCAATCAAATAGTGGCCAGAATGGTGTTTTCCTGAGGCACTTCAGTTGGCCATGTGTGAATTTTGTATCCTTTAAGAGTTTGACCAACCCTGTTAGGTTTGACCGGTAATTAACTTTTTTCATGTTAACTTCTTCAGGAATAGCTATTTGATCAGTCTTGGTTTTGGCACGGGATTCCCCTCGCTTTAAGCTTGCATCAACTTTGTGGGAAGACACGTGTGTTCAAATAAGCACATTTAATTGGATGAAACACGAATATGGAACCCGGCATTGTGATAATGTGAACATTTACATCATTGTATCTTGATGTTAATGTTGGATCGATCAACAAATTGTAAGTTTGAGTGAAGTTTGGGGGTTCGACGAGAATGTCAACATTCTCATGATGTGAATGTTGACATCGATTATATCTTCAGACGTTTGCCCGAGAGTCAACACCAATTTGAATGTTAACATCATCTATGTTTGCAAAATAAATACGAAAACGACAGCGATTACAAAGCAATGTAAATATTGACATGGGTGACCACATTACGTTATAATTTGTGAAATATCAAAGGGGAAACAAAGACCAAACAACACCCAATAACTCAAAAAACAGGAGTTTGATGTCACAATGTGAATGTTTACATTGATGTGAATTTTCACACCATCCATGTTTGGAAATTAATTTCACAAAATGACAACAGTTAGTAGCCAATGTGAGCAAAATCAAGGGGGGGGGGAACCAAGAGCACCAAAACTACACCCAATGACACAAACAACTTGGACATTTATGGGGCAATGTGAATATTTACATCGTAATGCATCACGGTGTTGCGTGAAGTGAATATTTAACAACCAACATTGTGATAATGTGAACATTTACATCATTGTATCGATGTTAATGTTGAATCGATCAACAATTGTAAGTTTGAGTGAAGTTTGGGGTTCGACGGTAATGTCAACATTCTCATGATGTGAATGTTGACATCGATTATATCTTCAGACGCTTGCCCGAGAGTCAACACCAATTTGAATGTTAACATCATCTATGTTTGCAAAATAAATACCAGCGACAAGCATACAAGGCAATGTAAATATTGACATGGGTGACCACATTACGTTATAATTTGTGAAATATCAAAGGGGAAACAAGACCAAACAACACCCAATAACACAAAAAACGAATTT
The DNA here is from genome assembly GCA_025200525.1 of Camellia lanceoleosa. Lineage (NCBI taxonomy): Eukaryota > Viridiplantae > Streptophyta > Magnoliopsida > Ericales > Theaceae > Camellia > Camellia lanceoleosa. Next base: position 150,567,290 of record CM045771.1, on the reverse strand, counting down.
GATGTCACAATTTGAATGTTTACATTGATGTGAATGTTCACATCATCCATGTTTGGAAAATAATTTCACAAAATGACAACAAGCATTACTAGCCAATGTGAGCATAATCAAAGGGGGGGAACCAACAGCACCAAAACTACACCCAATGACACAAACAACTTGGACATTTATGGGGCAATGTGAATGTTTACATCATAATGCATCACAGTGTTGCGTGAAGTTTGGGGGTTCTGACATTAATGTGACCATTCACATGATGTCCATGTTCATATCAGTGTCTACTACTGTAAGTTTACTCAGTAAGGAACACTAATGTGCAAGTTCACATCATCCTTGTGTACCAAATAAATTCGAAAAGTACAATAGTTCTGAGGGCAATGTGAATGTTTACATGCTTGATCACATTATGTTACAATTTGCTAAAAATCAAAGAGGGAAACCAACAGAACCAAACTATACCAAATGACACGAACAAGTCCAACATTGATGTCGCAATGTGAATATTTACATCACATTCCATCACATTGTTGGTGAAGTTTGGGGATTCGTGGACATCAACAATGAACAATATCAACATTGATCGTAATGTGAACATTCACATCGTCATACCGATGTGAATGTTCACATCATTACACGATCTTTGTAAATGTACACGATGAGTGTATACTCGTAAGTTTACTCAGTAATCAACGCTTATGTGAATGTTGACATCATCTATTTTTACAAAATCAATTCCGAAAACATCGTGTTTATGATTTCAAATCGAAAAACGAAGGTGGGCGTATACATCGGTGATGACATTATGATTGAAAAGCGAAGGTGGAAGTTAGTACTTACTTTTGTTCGTCATTGTTGGTGGGTATGGAAAACTTCGATTGGGACAACAGAATTCGAGCACGAAAGCACGCTCCTTCCGATGTGAACCTTTGCAGTGGTGAGATGAAGAGGAATATGGGGTCGATGGTCGACGATGGAGGACGATGGACGACGAGAACGATGGAGCACGATGGACGACGAGGCGATGTGAATCTAGGGTTTTCGTTTCGTGGATTGAGTTTTGGTTTTGGAAATTTTGTGGATTGAATAGTTGGAATAGGAATGGGTTTTGAAGAATCAGTTACACGCGGGAGAGACGGAGAGGGTTGTTTTGTCCATTTACATTTAATGGACCTAATGGAATATTCAGAAAAAGTTTGGGTTTTATGGAACTAAACAGTTATAAATGGGACTTATCAAAAAAGCTCCCTTAAAGAAATTACCAAAAAAAATCATAAGGTTGGATCATTATATAATAAAATAAATCATAAAATTTTAATTTTATTAATTTAAATCATAATTTTTTATTTTATTTTTAATTTAAATTATTTATTTATTTTTGTTAAATAAAATTGATGGGAAAAAATATGTTTATCATTAAATTCAACGAAAATAATATTTTAAACATTTTATATACACTTATATTAAACTCAACAAAAAATGATACTGTAGATATTTCATTTAAATCTATATTAAGTTTAATAGTCAAAATATATTTTTTTTCGTCAATTTTATTTAATGAAAATAGTCAAATAATTTAAATTAAAAATAAATCAAAATATTAAAATTTAAATTGATAAAATTAAAAATTCATAATTTATTTTGTTATTAAAATCAAACTGTGTTTTTTTCATAACTTTCACATAAATTTTTAAGGAACTTCGTTCACACATTTTAACATTTTTAACTCTTAAAAAATTAAAAATATCATAAATAAGCCAAACTTAAACACTTGCAAATTTTGCGTCCCACTTTCACTTCAATGGCTCGATAGTTACTTACAGAAACAGATAACGTGTACATAAAAGTACATGTTAAGAAGAAATATATTATTTTGGTATTGTAATTGATGTTGCTGTCGTATCATTTTGGGAAAATTTGTAAAAAATGTTCTTCTAAAACTGAGGTGCGGTTCGGTAATATTTATATTTTTAATTTTCTGTTTATATTTATAAAATTTTAAAAAATTTAAATAAAAATTTATTTGGTAAGATTTTTGATTTATAAATCAATAGTCTCAGTTTATAAATTGAGAGCTTTTTTCATAAATCCATCTTTAATTACTTATGTTCCATTCAACTCATATTCTTTTTGACTATTCTATTAGGTCCTATATGAGATAAGAAGACTAAAATACCCTTTTCATCTACTTATATTCTATTTAGTTCATATTATTTTCTTATGTTTCAATAAATCCTATGTGTGACATAATTACCAAAATACCCCTAATGTGAATGTTCACACTGTCAATGTGAATGTTCATATCGTCAATGTATAGAGGTCCGGCCCGTGTATAATGTGAATATTCACATTGATAGGAGTGTAAAATTAGCCCGCGGCCTGGGGCGAGCCCGGTCCGGCCCGTGACAATGTTAATATTCACATTGACATATTAACATTCACATTGATAAGACTGTAAAATTGGCCCGTGGCGTAGGCGAGCGGCCGGCAAGCTGACAATGTGAATATTCACATTGATATATTAACATTCACATTGATAGGAGTGTAAAATTAGCCTGCGGCCCGTGGGAGGCCCGAAGCCCGCCCGCTGCCCGAAACGGGCCCGGCCCAGCCCGTGACAATGTGAATATTCACATTGACATGTTAATATTCACATTGATAAGAGTGTAAAATTCACTCGCGTCCCGTGGGCAGCCCGGGGGGAGCCCGGCCCGGCCCGTGACAATGTGAATATTCACATTGACATATTAACATTCACATTGATAGGAGTGTAAAATTAACCCGCGGCTCGTGGGAGGCCCGGCTTGAGCCTGCTGGGCGAGCTGGCGTTCGTGACAATGTGAATATTCACATTGACATATTAATATTCACATTGATAGAGTGTAAAATTGGCGTGACAGGCAACGACCTCGGGTTGGTGGAACTGGGCCTAGGCTCGAGCTTAAGCCTAGGGCTTGGCCAACATTTTTTTAATTCTTTTTAATTTTTTCTACCAAAAATTTTATTATTTTTCACGAAAAAAGACATTGTGTCTCAGGTGGGCTGGGCCTCGGACCGAACCTTGAATGAGCCTTAAGCGGGCCGATGGGCCGGGCCGAGCTTCAAAGTGATGGCCTAGGCCCTAGCCTAGGGTCTCGGACATGCTCGGGCCCGGACCCAAACGAGCCTGCCCCGGGCCATGTACGGGCTTCGAGCAGCCCACGAGCCACGGACCAATTCTACATTCCTATCAATGTGCATGTTAACATGTCAATGTGAATATTCACATTGTCAATCTGCAGCGGTACCCCTACCGAGGGCGAGCTTTGGGTAGCGGACAAATTTTACACTCCTATCAATGTTAATGTTAACATGTCAATGTGAATATTCACATTGTCACGGGTCGGGCCAAGCCCGCCTCGGGCTGCTGTCGGGCTGCGGACCAATTTTACATTCTTATCAATGTGAATGTTAACATGTTAATATAAATATTCACATTGTCAACGGGCCGGGCCGGGCCCACCGTGAGCCACGAGCGGGCTTTTGGCCGCCCATGGGCCGCGAGCCAATTTTATACTCTTATCAATGTGAATGTTAACATATTAATGTGAATATTCACATTGTCAACAGGCCGGGCAGCCCATACGCCCAGGCGTGGGAGGTTTCGAGCCAGGCGTGGGCTAATTTTATACTCTTATCAATGTGAATATTAACATATCAATGTGAATATTCACATTGTCAACAGGCCGGGCCAGGCCCACCCCAGGTTGTCCACGGGCCGTGGGCAAGTTTTTGGGTAGCCACGGGACGCGGGCCAATTTTATACTCTTATCAATGTGAATATTAACATGTCAATATGAATATTCACATTGTCAACGGGTCGGGCCCGCGCCACGGGCTGTGGGCGGGTTTTGGGTAGCCATGGGGCGCGGGCTAATTTTACACTCCTATCAATGTGAATAATAACATGTCAATGTGAATATTCACATTGTCAATGGGCCGGACCGGGCTCGTCCGAGGCCGCGGGTAGGCTTTTGGCCGCCCACGGGACGCTGGCCAATTTTATACTCTTATCAATGTGAATGTTAACATGTCAATGTGAATATTCACATTGTCAACGGGCCGGGCCCATCCCGGGCCGCGAGCGGGCTTTTGGCTGCCCATGGGCCGTGGACCAATTTTATACTCTTATCAATGTGAATGTTAACATGTCAACGTGAATATTCACATTGTCAACGGCCTGGACTAGGGCCGCCCATGGACTGCTGGCGGGTTTCGCGCCGCTACGGGACGCAGGCCAATTTTACACTCCTATTAATGTGAATGTGAATGTTAACATATCAATGTGAATATTCACATTGTCAACGGGCCGGGCCCGCCCTGGCTCGCTGACGGGTTTCGGGCCGTCCACGGGCTAATTTTACATTCCTACCAATGTCAATTTTAAAATATGAATGTTCACATCATAAATTGCCAACCGTTCAAAAAATATTTATAAGGGTATCAAAATTAAATATAAGGGCATAAATGTCCAAGAAAATAGTGTAAATCAAGAAAAATGACTTTATGGAATAAAACTATACATACATGGGACTAAATGGGTTAAAAAATTCCTTCATGGACTTCTTGGGCTAAAACACTTCTAAATAGGATTTATTAATAATTTTCCCTTATAAATTTGGCCAAAAATTGAAAACACAAAAAATGTGTTTCCATTTTGAATTTTCAGTTTTTTTTTTTATACCACCCAACACTAGCCACCACCCACCACCATTTTCCACCACCGTCTTCCGCCACCACCACCCACCTGCCACCACCACTTACCACCCACCTACCACTACCACTACCACCCACCACCACCAACCACCCACTCGCTACCATCACCACCACCACCCACCCACCCGCCTGCCATCCACGCGCCACCACCACCCGCCACCTACCACTTGCACCGCCACTCACCACCCACACCCATCCATCACCACCGCCACCACCATCACCCGCCACCCAATGCCACCACCACCCACCACCCATCACCACCACACCACCTACCACCTGCCACCCACTTACCACTACCACTACCCGTCACCTACCTGCCACCCATCTGCCACCACCAACCACCACTCGCCGCCACCAACACTACCACCCACTCGCTACCACCCGCTACCGCCATCACCACCACCCACCATCCTCCACCCACCACTTGCCACCACCACCACCCGCTCACTACCAACCACCACCCGCCACCGTCACCCACCCACCCACTACCACCACCACCCACTGTTATCACTTTCCACTACCATCTTCCGCCGCCACTTGTCACTACTTGCCATTTCTCACTTTTTTTATATTTTTAAAATTTTTTAAACATTTTGTCAATTACCAAACGCGTTTATAGTTTATGTTTTTCTAAAAATAAACAAAAACCAGTTTATAAAACTTTTGTAAATATAAACTGAAAACGTAAACGTTACCAAACACACCCTAAGTGTTTTAACACTTTATTCTATTTGGATCACAATCATTTTATTTAGGTCATATCACCTCTCTATCACATCATTTCAAACTCAATACATATTTCACTTTTTTTTTTGTAAAAAGTCAAAAAGTATACTAATCTAACACTTCCCAAACAATTATTATTTTTTGGATAAATTACAAATACACCCCCTGAAATTTGATTTAAATACAAATCGCCCCCTATGGTTTTAAAAATTACATTCGACCCCCTGACGTTTCTAATTTCATAAAAAATCATCCTTTTATTAATAAATCATCAAGTCAATTAATAGTTTTTAATTATATTAAAAATATGTTTCAATTAATAATTTAGGTTATTTTATTATTGTATGAGAGAGCAATTATGAATTTTTTTTTTTTTTAGTTAATTCTGTTTTAAAAAAAAATTCTAATAAAAAGATATTTGTAATTTTTCAAACCACATAAAATAATATATATTTTGAACAAATCTCAAGAGGTGTATTTGTAATTTACTCTTTTTTTTTTCTTTTTTTTTTTTTTACCTATTTGTCTAAATAAGCTATTCATAATGGGTGTTGGGTTTGTTGAATGGGTTGAGTAAAGAGCTTATAAACTGCTTTGGATCTTTAGGCCCAAACATATATAGTACTACAAGCCCACCAAATGTAGGCCCATTTTGGGTGCTTCAGAGATAAGGGGTGACCAGTTAATCAAATTTTATTATGAAAAATGCGTCGAACCCTCAGTTAGGCTGACCCCACCCACCCCCAGCTGATGTGGAAAGTCACATTATATGCACGTATGTCATAGACCCCACACTTGGAATTCAAAATCTCCCCCAAACATAGACAGGTCTCTCTGTCTCTGCCTCTGCCTTTACCTCTTCCTCTTTCCCTTGACTTCGACGATCGAAGTTGCGACAGCTCCTTCTATTCATTCTGACACCCGACTCCCTTCTTCCCTTGACTTCGATGCTAGACTCCCGACTCTCTCTGTCTCTCTTTCCCTCTCATCCGACCAAGGACGATTAAGAGGATCGTTTTTCAACGGGATTATATGACTGCTTGAACCCACAAATTCCATGACTATTTACCCATTCCAATGTAAAAAAGGATGAATTGTCCCAAGGATTTGGAACCAAACCTGCTTCTATACTACTAACATCATCCTTCAGTTCCTTGTATTGCTTCATCACATCCCTCACCGTCTTTCTTGGAATCATGGATGCCACTCTCTGTTACCGATTCGGCGTCTCTTTATCATACACTACCAGAGCATTCTCAAACAACTTGTCTTAAATCAAGAAGCATTAGAAAGGAATCAGAATACCTTCTTCTTCTTTTTTCTTCTTCTTTTTTTCTTTTTTTGCAATAGCCAACCCCATCCCCTCCCCCGGCCCCTTCTTACGCTGTGTTTGGTTGGAGAATTTGAGAAGGGATTTGGAAAGAGAAAGGGAAAAGTTAGGTGAAATATGAGTAAAATATACCTATATTTCACTTAGTTTCACACACTTTTTCCCTTTCCCTTTCTAAATTCCTCCCCAAATCCCCTAACCAAACACAGCATTAAAGAATCTAGAAAAGACTTACTTTTCCAAAATCAGAGAAAATATCCAAAAACAGTAATTAATTTATAAAAAAAAGTGTAGTATTAAAAACTATTGCCCTCCTCCAAGATAAAAACCCTAGAATTTCTCCTCACAAAGATCTGAACCTAGTAAACTTTCCAGGAAAATAAAAAAGAAAATCCCAGAAAAGTGAAATAGAGATTTCTATAATTGAAATACAGCAAGGGTATAATAAGTGACAACTTTAACACTATAACACAATTTGTTTTCTTCAGCTTCAACCTCTTGATTTACCAATTAGGAAAGAGAGAAACTAAGAAAACATGAGAAAGAGTAAATAGTACATGTAGAGAAACAACCCAAAAGTTGGAAATGGAAACCACCAAGTGAGAAAACGGGGGAGGGGGGATTCTGGATTATCAGGAATTGGAGATTGTGAGAAAAAAAAAGGTGGGAAAGTCTAGTCTCTCTCCCCTCTCTCTCATTTTCTCTGAGCAAGAAAAGAAAAGAAGAAAAAAAGAGAGAAGAAAGCTTAAAAGAGATGTGATGAGAATGGAAAAGCAAATCCGCAAGCTTCAAGGAATGAATCTAAAATTGTTAAAATCTTTGAGAGGGGCACACAGAAAAGTGAGACAAAGAGAGATCTATGGTGGAGGAGAAGGATGGCGGAGAGCTATATCCATCTTTTTTTTTCACAGCTGTGTGCATGTATACACCCTTCTTCCACATTAGCTACTAGCTCACTTCAGCTACTAGCTCACTGGAGGTCCCAGGTGTCATGTGTCACTGGGGGTCTGTAGCGAAACTATTTTATTATTACCCAACACTATTAAAATGTTGGATTTTTTACCAGTCAGTCCCAATAATTAAATCTATTACCTATTAGGTCCTAGTTTTTATATCATGCACCATGAAGTCTTGTTGTATTTTTTCATTCTGATTTTACCCTTACTTTTATGAATTATTTAGTTCTATTTATTTCTCTCTCTCCCCCGAAGGATCTGGGTTCAATTTCTCATCGTCGAGTTTGATCTTCCGGTGACCGACACTCGTCTTCGTATTTCACGCCGACAGTCTCGACCTCTCGAGATTATCACCTCTGGCTTGGCGGCCGAACCTCAATTTCTCAATCATCGACGCTCTAATGGAAGTGTACCCGGCGACTGAAGCTAATGTGTCCTCATAGTCCACTGCCTCTTTTTAGGATAACCCTTTCACCACGCCTTGAACTTCTCAATGCTGCCTCTGCTGCATGCTTGATTTTGTAAACTTCTCAATGGTTTTGAAACTTCTTCAGAGGCCTGCTACTTCGTGTTGATTTTTTTTTTTTTTTTTTTTTTTTTAGGGTTTGAAATTGTTTCGATTGTAATGAAATTTAATGAACCTTTTAACGATGCTTTGCTAATCAGTTTTGTCTGACTATTAATTTATTACTGTTTAAATCAGTGATAAATTTGTTTAAATTAGTGATAAATCAGTAATAAATTTGTTTAAATCAGTAATAAACCAGTAATAAATTTTTTTAAACTAGTGATAAATTTTTTTAAACCAGTGATAAATCAGTAATAATTTTGTTTAAACCAATGATACATTTGCAATGTTGAGTCTAGGAGTAAAAATGAAAAACACTGTTTAATTTTTTTGGATAAGACCTGCTGGGTAATAAGACTGGTTCATAGGACCGGCCCGTAACTCTCCCTAAACTGTATGTATATTTTAATCCAAACATGTGAAGCCACTAGTGGCGCCTACCACACATTTTATTTTAATAATTCAAATTATTTATTTTATAGAGTCATTTATATATATACATATACATATATGCAACCCAAAAAAAATTGATTGATATGATAATTATACCATGTTCAATATATCACGCTTGTAACTAAAATACTGAATAATTTATTTTCAAAAACACACTTGCCGTACTTTCTTTTGTGACACAAATACAATGAATTAAATAGGATTGAACTAATTTTTTTCGTTAATGTTACATGCGGAATGCCCTATGAAATGAATGATTCTCCATAAACTCAAACAATCCTCTCTTATCCAAAATATAGAGTAGAGTGAAGCTAGACCCTTTCTTTTTTGAACAAATGCATAGAGATCCAACTGTGTATAATAATTATAATGATAGCTTTGTTTATAGTTCCTTAATTAAGTTCATTTAAACAACTGAATTAGTTCAATAAACTATTCATATATGTTTTCAAGAGAGGGACTAAGAATTGTGAAGGGGTGGTGGTGGTAGAGAAAGGATAGAGAAGGATTAGAGTGTTGAGAAGAATTTTGCAGTGGCAGCGGCCAACAAAGAGGGACTAAGAATGGTAGGGAGTAACGATAGTGGTGGGAAAGATGAAGAATTATTGGGGTGGCTGGAAGAGTTTTGCAGTGGCAGTGATGGTTTGATGGTCAAAATTTGTGGGGGCTGTCGTGGAGGTCGAAGGTAGAGGGAGAGAGATGGTGGCTATAGCCATGGACAAGGGGATTGGCTGTCAGATATTTATGAGTGAAATCAAGATCAAATCCCCAAAATAAACTCCCCTGCCATCAGTTTGAACCACTTAACAAAAATGAGTTACCATGTCTCATCTATAAAACATTTCATTACGTGATTGATTTAAAACACTACATATAAACAATGCCCACATAGTTGCTCTAGGAATAATTACCAATCCCAAACCTGGCTAGCAATGTCATCAATACCATGAGAATGAAAATAATTCTGGCTATTTATAAGTGTGGTGCAAGTAGGGGCTGCTTTGGGTACAGTTTTGGAGTATTAGAGTTTCATTTGTGGAAAATTAGTTGAGTTCAAGCTCAATTCATTTAGTATCTAAAGAACTTATAGTTCAAGTCAAGTTGATTATATAAGCGAGTTGAGAATCTGTAAAATATAAAAATAAACATAAAAGGCCTTGAAATTCACACTTTCTGCTATTTTTCTCATCTTAATGACAATCTATTAGGTTGTTATTACCATAACTCTTTCAAAATTTATAAGATTATATTTTTTTCTTGAAGGGATGAATGTACTAGTCTTTCTACTGTTACTCTCCTCTTCCTTTTCTTTGCTATTCCTTTTTCTGACCATTGGCCATTTCAATTTTGAACATTTAATTGGCTTTTTCTCCTTATCTTTTTCTCTTTCTAGTCTTTTTAAAATTTTGACCGTCAATAATTTTTTCTCTCTTCTTGTCTTTTTGTTGTTGGGGATGGGTAGGTGGTGTAATGGGGTTAGTGGTACTTGTGAGGCTGAGAGGGGGAAGAGATAAGGTTTGCCATTCGAAGATGAGAGGTAGGAAGGGATGGAAGGTGGTAACTTGGGGTAAGGGTGGGTAGAGAGGAAGAGGTAGAAGCCCACAGTGGGGGTGATGGTATTTTTGTCATTTACTTAAAAGCTATCAGGGTTTTATGTCTACATACATAAAATAAGAGTAAAAGAAAAATTAAACAAAATAATTTGATGACCTTAAAAGAGAGGTTAGTGTCATTTCAAAAATAAAGACAGAGAGGTTAGTGTCAAAAGTGAAAAAGAGAGGTCAACAGTCAACTAACAGAAGGGAGAAGTGAAATTAAAAGAGAGGTTAGTGTCATTTCAAAAATAAAGACATCCCAAGTCAATCACCCTACTAACCAAATTAAAACCTGAAAGTCATTAATTAATAAAGAATAAAGAGAAAGGACTGAACTTTATTTTCAATATCCCTCTGCTAACATAGATGGCTCTTATACATTTTAAATTTCCAACAAATGTAGCCATTAAATAAACATAAACAACGAGCAAGTCATAATTGTGAAGCATTTCTACCTTCTTTTTTTCCAAATTATGAAGAGACTGAACAATTAAACCATCACTAGAACTCCAGGCTCACATCTACAGCGTATAACTAATTCTACATGAAAACTGGCCACTACACTGGATTTATACCTAGCAACTGAATCAATGAGTGAATACTAATTAAAATGACTAGCTATAGGTTTCCGTACTAACCTGAATCATTGTATCTGATGCTCTTGCAGTATCCAAGCCCCAAATAAACAATCTGGGAAGTATAGAGATGGTACTCAGTTCATCACCAAGTCCAGCCAAACATCAGAATTCCGTGTCATAAAGAAAATTCTCCAAATCCAATAAATACATAGTCAATATACACAAGACGACCAACTGATAACGAATTGGTCAGTCATGTAACAGTAGGGGAGGAATCATTTTGATCTGGAACCCCATTGCTGAATTTCCCACTAGCCTGTCTGACTTTGAAACTACCAAATTTCACCGGTTTCGGCTGAAAAAGAGAGCTAAGCATTTTCTCCAAAGACTGCGCCGTGTACTTTGCATACTTGCTTCCACTCGCATCTTGTTCAACCAATGGCCCGTAATTTTGCATATAGCTCCGGTAAACAGGCACAATAGCCTGCGCAATAAGCTGGCATACCTTATCCCTCAGATCTTTCTCCACCACAACCCAATTCGACTGCTTTTTATACATTTCATCGAAAGCTTCGTTGAAAGCTTTCAGCCTTTTCTTCACAAGATCACGAGCGGTAGCACGCCCACCTGAGAACAGGATCAGACCCTCTCGGCTTAGAAGGGAAGGAAGTTTTCCCCAACTGTCTCTCAAGTAGAAAGCAGAATAGTACTCCTTGTACTGTTCATGTTCTCTTAACCAAGAATCACCCAACAGACTCCCAAGCTTCGTTCCTTTCAAATGTTTGTACAGATGCCAGTGATTGTTCATCAAAAAAACATGCGATAATACAACATCGTCGTAAGCCTTTGCCCATGTCTCTAGATTCATCTCAATGGCTTTAACTATATTCAATACTTCGTCAATAACAAGCCTCTCTTGGAATTTCTCATGCTTCCAACTCCGATGAATGACCAGAGCTTGAGTCAAGAGTGGCTTATAATCTTCCCCAAGTAGCTTATTACAGTAATTGGTGATAAAGCTCACCAGTCTTGGAACACTGCCATCTGAAGGAGGTGGTATTTGTCTCTGCAATTCAACTTGCAACGAAAGTTCCCAGAAGATTTCACAAGCCCCTTCGATCACACTCTTGATGAGATCCCTCGTCAAATTTTGGATTTCAGCACAAGCTGTCCCACCAAAAAGGCGGTTAAAATCCAATCTAAGTTTGTTCAAAGATGCAAATATATCCAACAGTTTCAGTAGCTTGATGGGATCTTTCTTACTCTCTGTAACAGTTTTCCCAAATTGAAGGAATGCAAGAATACCTGCCTGGGCAGCTATCTTAGCAAAGCAACCGATCCACACATCCAATCCCATCTTCTCAAATACATCATTACAAAGTTTGTACTCGGCTTCAAAAAGGTGCTTCACCGCAAACTCTAAATGCTTACCCCATTGAGCTATATACCCTTCTATGCTCTGAACATCATTGAATTCAGAGATTGACATCTCAAGGTAATCCAAATTGAGTGCATTCAAACTTGCCCTAACATTCGAACTGCGAACTTCAACATAGATAGATATGCAATTATCGAGCCTATTATTAGCAATTAATCTCCCAAGAATAGCCTGTAATTTATGAATCACAGCCACGGGTAACGGGGATGGTGCTATGCAGGCTTGTTCACCTAGTGAAGACGATGACGATGACGCTGACATTGGCAATGGAACACTGTTCTCCGTCAAGAGCCCCCTAAATTCATTTTCCAATCTATCCAGCGCTGCTCCAAGAAGCCCTCCATCAAGGCAACCCCTTTCCTCATCCTGCAATTGGCGGAGATTCTTGAGCGCCTTTTTCAAATTCAAAATATACCCATCATCAGCAACCTTATTGTCCTCCAAGTACTCAACAATATCATCTAACCACTGAATTGCCATCCCACAATTATCGCCTAAAAACCTCAACGCCTCTTTGAGCCGTTTAAGCACAGAGAGATAACCTGGAAGATCAAATTGGGGATCTGAGAGCGACTTTTCAAGCCCATGAATGGCATCGAATACCTTAAGAACAGCGGCCCCAGGGACCACGGCACGGTTAATGTGACCCCCAACAGCAACAAGGGCTTCCCTTGGCGCTCGGATTGGTCGAACTGCGGATGCTAGAGATGGTAATCTATGGTTAATCTCATCCAATCTAGTCCCAGCTTGATCAAGAGCTAACCCTAGGGATTTCGATTTCTGTAAAATAGACTTTAATGACTTGCTAGCAGATATCAAATTGTCAACACCATTGTTATTCACTGAACCCATTTGGGAATCAAAACCCTAATCGTACAAATCAAAGAACTAACTTGAGAAACTAGAGAAATAGTACCAAGAAAGCATCTTTATTAATGGGTAAGGTCGTGTCTCTCTCTTGTATTCATCGAAGATCAGTCAGGGTTCTGATAGAAATGAACCTCCATTAATTTCATACCAAACCAACAAAAAGTCAATCTATATCACAGAACTAGAGAGAGAGAGAGAGAGAGACTCACAGAGAATTGAAGTGTGAAAAGGCAGAGGAATTGATTCTGATAGAGAGAAAGATGGAATGGAACTAATACTAATTGTTGGTTCGATGCGGTTCGGAGAGAGAAAGAGAGAAACCCAAATCCAAAACTCGTAAAGAAGGGTTTTTTTAACGAAACAGCGTGTGTTTTTTTTCGCTGTCTCCAACAAGTCTGTGCCAAACTGCATATTCAGTACAGTAATGTAATTATGTGTGTATATTGGAAAGACTATCTGCAATTTATAATTACGGAAAAAAATATATATAATTTTATATTTTTTAAATTATAATTAATAAAAAAAAGGGTTATAATTGAACATAAAAAATTTATAATTAAATATTTTAAAATAATGTTATAATTAAAGATAAAAATTAATTAAATTAAAAAAATTACATGACTAAAAGTATATATGATAAGTGAGTATGTATAATAGAACAATAAAGGGTGGGAGCTCGAAAACATTTGCACCGAATCCCCCTAAAATATTAAACGACGTCGTTTTAATATTTATTTTTTCAGTCAGTCTTTTTCTTTTCTTTTCGTTGTTTGTTTGTTTCCCTTCTCCTTCTTACCTCAAACTTGTTCTATTCGACACTTCTGTTCGAGCACTTCGTCTCTTCGAATCGCAAATCCTCTCATCTCTCTCTACTCACTCAATCTCTCCCTCTTCCAGATCCTCTCTTCCAGATCTTCTCTTCCAGATCTTCAGCTACGGGTGTTGAGTCGCATACGGCAGTGTGAACTAGCAGGAAAAAAGGTACCACAACCAAAAACTAGGATTTGTGTTTCTATTTGATTGCTAAGAAATTTTTTTTTGAAATTTGTGTTAGGATTTTGATTCTGGCTTGAATTTGTAGAACATGTTTTTCAGATTCCTCAATTATTGATTATTAGGACTATGATTGTTTGTTAGGGTTTGGGCATTGTGGGTTTTGCCTTGAATTTCTATAATGGCCTTGATCGTGAACTTCATTATACTTGATTTTGAATTTGATTTTGAATTTCTTGAATGGACTTCTACGGGTTGAATGGAATTTGATTCAGAACAGGTTTTTATAATGATTTTTGTTCATTGGTTCCACTATACAGATTCTGAATCGGTTCAAAAGCTGTTCTAAATCAGATTCTGAATCTATCCATTTATCAGAACAGATTTTTGTTAATTCGGAACAGGTTTCTATAATGGAACAAGTTTTGAACAAGTTTTGATTTAGAATTTGATGTTGAATTTCTTGTTGACTTTGGGAATTTGATGTTGAATTTCTTGTTGATTATGCTGATATTTGTTTTTTATTTACTGTTCTTGTCAAAAGAACAAGTTTAGCTAAGCACAAGTTCAATGTTGTCTTGAGTTAAAAGCTCATATAAAAGCTCATCTCTAAGTTATTAATTCATAGTAGCTATGTTTACTAATGTATGTATATATATATATATATTTATCTTCTATTTTGTATGCAGATTACAAAATGGCTTCTTTGTCTAGTAACAATAGCTACTTAAGATTGATACCAAGATTTTGTGATTGTGGGAGAGCAGCTGCCATACACATTGTGCGAACCAATCAGAATGGAAATAAAGGGCGTGTGTACTTTGTGTGTCCAACAAAATATGTAAGTACTATGGAAATTTGTTTGAAAATTTTTTTGCAAAGTTATTAGCCTGATTTGATTAAATGATTGTCATGCATTGTAGATTAGTGACGAACACTGTAATTACTTCAAGTTCGTAAATGATGATGACTGCGACGTGATCTCCAATGCTGCACCTCGTACATCTACAAGAAGCGAAGAATTTAATGATCCAAGCACAAGGGTTTATAAGATGGATAATGAATTTCAGAAGCATGGTAGAAGGCTTCGAAGGATAGAGAAGAAATTGAATGTCGTGCTTTATGTCATTGTATTTTGTATTGTTTTATATTTTATAATGTAAACTACTGAGTTCATAGCTTTTGGGGAATTTGATGGATGTAGTTATGAATTGAATGGACTTGATGTATGTACTTATGGATTGAATGAAGTTTATAACTTCAATGGGATGATATCTATATATATATAGCCTATGTGAAGTTGACATGTTCCTGTTTCATCAAACTTGAGCTTATTATATTGCAAATTTAGAAGAAGGAAGCTACAGGTCAACAAACCTTGAAAACAAGATTTGTTATAAAACTGAGGAGTTAACATGTTCCTTGGATGCCCTTTGTGATGCTTTTGTGGACATGTAATGCTTTGTGGACTGAACTGTTGACTTGATGATGTATCTGTTCACTTTTATTGATTGTGGTTGATCAATATGTATTCTCATGTAAAACTGTGTAGTATCTTGTGTGACATGAACATTGGGCATCACCTAGCTTCGAAATAAACCCACCAGCTTCGATGGGAGCAAAATAAGTCTTGTGTAGTATCTCTCCCAGTTTTGCCTTGTGTAAAATATCAGTGCCTTGTGTAAAATAATAGTGTTTGTCCTGTCATGGGAGCAAGATGTAACAGAGTCATAACTAAGGTTGCTTCTTTTCTCATTTAAAAAGGAAGAAAGGATTGATAAGAACAGTGGCATGTTAGACATGGATTTTACTGAAATCAAAAGATAACATCATGAAATACTTATTCAATAGTGTCGTACTAGTACTCAATTTCAATAAATTAACCATTAACTAACCATTAACTTGCATGACAAATAATAACTAGTAAGCATTAAAGACCCAGCAACCATTAAGGCCAAAAAACCTCAAATCTACACAATGATGAAACCACAACAAATTTATCACCAGGACTCCATTAAAAGCAAATGCAATATAAATTCATAAATAACACAAGTGCATATATTATCCACCTATTTTCAAAATCAATAAAGAGAAAAGCACCCAGAATGTTATCATGGTAGTCTAAACCATGTTCAACAATCATCATATTCACCTCAATTTAACTCTTACATGCTACTTACACATTCATAATCTATAACAACTCCAAAAAATTACATATTATCCAGCAAAAGATTACATATAATCTAGTAACATATTACATATTATAGCCAAATGCTTCATTTTGGACTGCATCATTCTTAAATTCTAAACTTCATATCATTCTGAGCTTCATTGTGGACTGCATCATTCTTAAATTCTGGACTGCATCATTCTGAGCTTTAATTTAGAATCTGTTAAAAACCACATTAACCTGTTCAGAACATGTTCAAAACCAGATTAACCTGTGCAAAATCTGAACTACAAAATCTGAAATACGAAATCTGAAATTAACCTGTTCAGAATCTGAAATTAACCAGTTTACAAACTAAAAAAAAAATGGAACGTTTGAATCCTCTTATTCAGAACGTTTGAAATTAACCAGTTTACAAACTAAAAAAAATGAAACTCACCATTTCTAATCTTCTCTTCACAGGAGTATGAATCCTCTTATTCATTGCAAAATGGCGTGAGTCGCTAGGAATTAAATCATGCGCATGCTCAAGCACAACTGTAGTTAACTTATATCTTCCATCCGGTTGTAAAGTCGCTCTAACCTTAGCTTTACATTCAATTCTTGATGACAAAGATGGTTTCAGGGGGTTTTGTTCTGATTTCTTTTTCCTCTTCTGCGCCCGAGTACATTCAATTCCAAAGTATTTCACCTTTTCATCCGCTCCAACATTCTGTGTTCTGTAAGCTATTGCAAATCCAAGATTTTTAGCATATTTTGCATAACACTCGTACACTTCTTGCTTTGATGTAAAACACATCCCCTTCTTAGGTTCTTCAATTTCAGCACTCTCATTTAATGAAGGATTGTTCTCTGCTTCCTCAACTTCCTCACCCCCACTCAATGTAGGATTGTTTGAATCAATGTCCATTGTGTGAAACACTCTACTGTAATTTGTATAAAATCAACAGAATGAAATGCACATATTAGAATAAGAGATTAACCATGTATACACACAAATTTAACCAACCACAGATTAACCAGCCACAGATTGTATACAAATTTAGGAGATTAAGAGATTACCTAACCACAGTTTATCACATAAATAAGGTTCAAGTGGATTTAAACAAGACTCAGAGATTCAGACAGATTCAACAAATTTACATTTCACTTCAACAAGAGCAAACATAGACACCCAAACATATTTTTAAATTTAAATCATCTACCCACATAGACCCAAACATGGATGAATTTATAAGAAGAAAAAAAAACATGTTTAGATTTGGACCCCAGTTTTGAATTTGTTCAAACACCCAGCTTCCCCTTATTGAATCCCATATTGGAGCCTCCTGTCCTGTAATCTTCTTTCTTGTATTGTTAACAAATCCCAATTTCACTCTCTTTGGTTTTTGGGATATCATTCATTCATTCATCCACAAACTTCTATTTTTCAAGGTTTTTCAGTGAATAAGGTTCAAGTGGATTTAAACAAGACTCAGAGATTCAGACAGATTCAGCAAATTTACATTTCACTTCAACAAGACCAAACATAGACCCCCAAACATATTTTTAAATTTAAATCATCTACCCACATAGACCCAAACATGGATAAATTTATAAGAAGAAAAAAAAAATTTAGATTTGGACCCCAGTTTTGAATTTGTTCAAAAGCTGTTCCACTATACAGATTCAAATGAACAAAAATGCTTGTTCCGAACAGATTCAGAACAGATTCAGATTCAGAATAAGCAAAAAGCCATTATAGAAATTCAGGTGATTGCATGGACAGATTCTGATTCAGATCCAGATACAGATTCAGAATGAACAAAAATGCACTCACCTGAATCTGTTCAAAAGCTGTTCCACTATACAAATTCTGGCCGTCGATGGTGACACAGGTCGGTAGTGTCAACACCGGTCGACTATTCGTCTTCGACTAGTTCAGATGGTGACACAGGTCGCTCTCGCCTATTCGTCTTCGACTAGTTCCTCTCCTCCCCTCTTCTCTCTTTTCTTCTTCTATTTTTCTCGCGCGTGTGTTCAAAACTCAGCTTTTTCATTTTCGGGGTATATGTAAGTGCATTATTCTAGTGAAAATTATATGAATGAAGTCTTTGCTTTACTATATATTTTATGCACCATGCTACATCCCCCTAATTTGGGGAGCCCTAATCTCCCGAATTTTGAGACCAAGGCAAAAAAAAAAAAAAAATTCCCAAAATGACGTCGTTTTGGGAATTAGGGGGATTAGGGGGAGCTTTTTTAGGACTCCAAATCATTTTCCATATTTTATTTTAGTTAAATTTTTAAGTTGTTTTTTTTATAGGTCATTAGTGGATTACACACGTAATACGCACGTAATTTTAAAAAATGTGATAGTATAACAATGATGATTTTTTTTAAAAAAATGTACATATAATATTTGTTGCTCAAGTGATAAAAGTTTGTTTTGTCAAACTCATGATCTTAGTTTTAAGTCTTGTATTTTTCTTTTTTTACATGAACATCAATTATAGGGGTATTTTAAAAAAACCCAAAATATGATACACAAATGTGTTAACACCACTAACAACCTTCACTTTATATATTATTACTAGCGGTCCGCACACGCGATGTGTGTATAATTCAAAAACAAATAATATTATAAGAATAATGACCAAAAAAAAAAAGGCACACATATTATTTGTTGCTCAAGTAGTAAGCATGTTTTTTTTCAAACCAAAAGCCTATGTGTCAAACTTTAGTTACCTCGTTATATAATTTGTATTTTTAATTAGGCTATAAGGATATTTTTAAAAAATTCAAAATGTCATAAAGTATCAACACTAAAGTTACTTCGTTATATAATTTTATATTTTTAAATAGATTATTTTTAATGATAGTCTTTTAAGACCGACAACATATTAAAATAATTAGAATCTTAATATGTTTTACATGTAAATCGATAATAAAGGTTGTCATTGAATTTTTTTTTTCTTTTCTTAATCAAAAATAAAAAATAAAAAAATAAAAAACTAATAGGCCTAATATCAACTATGATAGATTGGTGGACAAGGGACCAAATAGAGTCCAATTTGGGCCACATGGACTTGGGTTGTGCCAAAAATGGCTCTCTCAAACTAAAAATAAGGCACTGGCTTGGTGGTTGAAGCATTTCCTTATCAGATATGATATTTTAGTGGGTGTTTGGGAAATGGATTTTTTTTTAAGTTTTTTTAGTTGTAGGATATTATTGGAGAAATTTTTTTTTGTGTTTGGGAAGATAGTTAGGTTTTTTTTATAGATTTTTTTAGTTGCAGGACATTATTAGAGAAATTTTTTTTTTGTGTTAGTTGAGTTTTTTGTGGTTGGATGTGATGTTTTTGAAAGAAAAATGGAAATGATTATGAGGTTTGATGTGATATTTCGTTTGGATTTTTTTTTTTTTTTTGTAACCAATTTGTCTTTTAGTGAAAAAAAAAAACAAAAAAAATCCTTCCCAAACACCGAAGTCTACAACAGGTAAAAAGTAATCTCTTTCATTAATGTATGAATTTGAGAGGTTAGATCATCTCTAATGGTGCATCAAACCATGCATTAGATTTTATTTTTTTGGTACATCGGAAAGGGAAAAAACAAGGAAGGAGCAAAGGAAAAAAAAAAAAAACAGAACAAAGCAAGAGAAGACACAGCCACCCTAGAGACGACGATAAGCCGTCCCAATCATATCTGCCACCACTTGGCTCCGAACTCCAGCGGGTGGATCATCCACTATCACCAACTACTCCATTTGATCAGCCCCCGTATTAGCAAGGAGGTCAGCACATTTGTTACTTTCCCGCAGAATATGACGAATAGTGCAATTACACCTACGGAACAGGTGCCGAGCATCCTCCACAATGCTGTGGAAAGAGCGATCTTTGAGAGGACCTTCATCGAGCAACCGCCGCCGGTAGAGTCCGTTCCACCAGAACTTCATGCATTCCTTTTCAAGCACAATCGTGAGCCCTTGGTACAAACCCCACATTTTGACTTCAAGGCTCGCAAGAGTCTAGTTGCCCAAAGAAACCACAAATCCAAGCACCGCTTCATCTCTAAAATGCCTCTAAACCCACCTTTCCTGGATCACCACGGCATCCATCAAGATAAGCTTAATCTTTCTGCAGGAGGAGGTAACCAATGAACCGTAATGAGAGATTGCCTAGTAGATTGAAAATTTAAATCAAATGCTTGTTGAATTTCATTAACATAATTATATGTAAGATATACAGTTCTTTGCCATGAAGGTGTAATATTGTCAAAAATTGTCCTGTTTCTCTCTTTCCAAATTTGCCAAACAGCAACCACAAAAACAAGGCTCCAGTTGGAGACCACATCAGAATGAGGACGGAGATTCCTTTCAAACCAGTCAAGGAAAGACCCTTGCCTATTCCGATCACAGCCATGGCTACCAACCAAATTATCCCAAACATATTTTGAGTGTATGCAACTACGAACCAGATGTTCAACATCCTCCAGATGATGATTACATCTAAGACAAATAGCATCCATAGATAGACCTCTCATCATACGCAAAGCGTTAGTCAGAAGTTTATCATGAAAAATGAGCCATAAGAAACCTTTTAACTTTTGGGGAATCTTAAGTTTCCAAACCCAGTCCAGAAACATAGGATTCTCCACCCGAGGAGAAGCAATTTGATAAGCTGAAGCAATTTGAAATTTGATGAAAAAGTGACTTTTTCAAGCTCCAATGGTTTCACTAATTTGATATCAAAATGAGAATGTAACAAAACATTTTATCAAACTGAGTAAAAGCTCAGATATCAAGATTTCAATTGCTTGACCAGTTGGAATAATGGCCAAATCAACAGTAGGATGTCCCACTGCCGTTGACCCAATCGATTATCGGTTTTCTTTCAAATAGGTAGGTTCAAATCGGTCAAAAAGGTTCAAACAGGTTTTAAAAAAAAAAAAAAAATAGGCTTACCGGTCGACCCTTCTCTTTTGATGCGCAGTTGGAGCAAGCCATATCAGATTGAGAAAATTGATTTTTTTTTACTCAAATTTGATGAAAAAATTAGTTCACCATTGGAGATGCTCTTATAGAAACCCAAGGAGTTTTATATCTCAATTGTTGTTAGTGATTTGACCCATGCTCGTTCTTGACCAAATATTAAAGGATGCAATTCTTGAAGGAAACCATCGAATTCTTGCATCCTTGAAGGAAAATAGAGGATTATCAATTAGCAATCAGTCTGAAAATAGAATTATTGTGGATGATGATGATCTTAACGCAGTCCTAGGGAGACTTGAGAAGAGCAGTAATAGCCAAATTATGGAAGCATAAGTGAACTTAACTACTCCAATTGCTGAAAATTTTGATGGCCTCTTTTGGGAAAATTCACCTAATAGAGATTTGTTACATTCTAAGAGGGATAGGAGTGACTTGGATACTGAAAATCAGTCTGCAAAATCCAAGTCAGGTGTAGAAATTTAAATAGAAAGAATACGTATAATTGATTAGAATGTAGCATGAAAAATATATATATATATATATTTTAGAGTAAATTCACATTAGGATATAATAATAATTAAAATTTTAATATTTGAGTTGAGCGTACTGAGATATTTTTTGGGTTTAAATAGAATGGCCGAAGAGATCTTGAGCTTGTTACATGGGTTGAACCAGCCTAATATGGAGGCCCATTTTGTGTCTTACAAAATAAGGTTTCAACCAATGTAATCCAATCTCTTAGTATTTCTTTTTGGAGGGTGTTGTTCGGTCTATAAGGTTTACCATAGGTTCTATTTCGATAATATAAACAGTTTATTTTGTAGAACCCTTCTTACATATCATTCACACACAAAATTTGTTCAATCTAATAATCGTATTCTGTTCACATTATCGTATTTGTCACAAATAAATAAATGATCTATTTTTTAAAATATACTTGTGGTCCATTTTGTTGTAGAAATACGGTATATTGAACAAATTACGATTATCGGATCGAATTAATTTTTTGTGTGTGTGTGTGTGTAGATATTTGTTACACACAAAATGTCCTACAAATTAATAGTTCGAATAATTAAAAAAGACCTATAGCGGGCTCCATGACCCAAATAACACCCTTTAGTCCAAGATATAGACTAGATAGTAGCTAGACCTTTCTTTTTTGAACAAATGCATTAAGATCCAATTGACCTAAATTGGTATAATAATTATAATGATAGCCTTGTTTATAGTTCCTTAATTAAGCTCATTTAATTAACTAGATTAGTTCTATTGACTATTCATATATATTTTCAGTAGAGAGACTAAGCATGGTGAGAGGATGGTGGTGGTAAGGAAAGGATTAGAGTGTCAAAAAGAACTTTGTAGTGGCCGTCAAGTTTGGCATATGAGAAATAATTCATCTTTTTATCTTTTTTTTCATCACATCACTTTTATATTTTTCTGCATATTTTTTTGTAAAAAAATAAAAAGTACACTTATTTAGGTCATCCCAAACGAATAGTGGAAGAGATGATGAATTATCAGGGTAGCAAGAAGAATTTTGTAGTGGCAGCGATGAAAGATAATAGAGGGCTAGAATTTTAAAAAGATTAGAAGAAAGGAAAAAAAAATATGAGAAAGTGACCATAACATCAATACTTAAAATTTCAAAAAGACTAGAGAGAAAAAGCCAATGAAAAATGTTCAAAACTCAAATGGTCAATGGTCAAAATAATTATATATAAAAAAAAGAATAGCAAAGAAAATGAAGAGAGTAATGAAAAAAGAATAGCAATGAAAAATGTTCAAAGCTGAAATGGTCAATGGTCAAAATAATTACTAAAAACAAAAAAAGGGTCTTCACGTGGCTCATTTAAATGAATGCCTGAATGTTGTTTTTGTATTTTTTTTTTTTTCACCAGAATGGAGGGAGGAGGAAGGAGGGAGAGGAGAGGAGGAAGAGAGGGAAGGAGGAGGGTGAGGAGGGAGGGAAGGAGGGAGGAGGGGGAGGAGGGAGAGGGAGGAGGAGGGAGGCGCGATCGAGGAGCAGACGAGGCGGAGAGGCAGCGAGGATGAGGATCTGAGGGTCAACACGTGGGGCGGAGAAGTGAGGCTCTTTCTCTCTCTCTCTCTCTCTCTCCTCCTCAGTTTCAAATTAAAACAACAAGAAGAAGAAAAAATAAAAATAAAAATAAAAATCGACTTTTGAAATTTTTTGGGAGCCGCTCGAGCCACGAATTTTAACACTGAAACATTTTCCAAAAAAAAAAAGGAATAGCAAAGAAAAAGACAAAGGACATTCATCCATTCAAGAACAACTCTAATAATTTAAAAATTGAATAACATTATATAAATTAATTGTTTTTATTCAAAAATTATTAAATTTGTCATGTTATTAAAATAGACCATGTCTAAGTGACTCTTATTTCAATTTTTAAAATTTTATTACTATATAAAATTGGTAAGAAAAATTTGTAAATTTTACTAATATACTATTATAATATCAAGTGTCACATTATATAATATATAATATGATATCCTTTCTATCTAAAATTATTTCTCTATTTTCAACATTCATATTTTTTAATTAAGTTAACAAATAAATGAATTTTTGTTTGAAAAATTCCAAAAAAAAAAATTACAAATTATAAAATCTCAATTATCCCTGGTAAATAGTCATAATATAAGTGATAAATGTGGAATCAAACAGAAAAAGTTATAAATTTTATTAAAAAACAATTATCAACTTTTCATTTCGCACTGATTAATTAAAAAATTTACGTATATTAATAATTAAAATTTTTAATGAATTTTATAATAATTTTTTTGAAAGTATTGAGTAGTTATTTTCCCTTAATTGATCAACTTTTCATTTCCCACTTCTTTTTTTTTTTTTTTTTTAATTTAAATATTTCGAAGATGGGACAATTTTGAGTAGTGCTTATTGGAACCATGTCAACTTCACATCGACAAGAAGTCAACAAGCACTTTGCCTACTTTTTTCTCGTAGAATAGAATATTTCACGCAATTTGCTTAGCTGTCCACAACTCACCAACCCACCAAAACCACATAAAACTACTTTTGACTTGGTAATAATACTTCAAGCATAAGTAAAAGCCAAACCAAAAAAAAATTAAATAAATAAAATTTTTCGTACATTCAACGCACTTGAAATTAAAATAAAGTTAGTAAAAGGGCCACTTGCAAATTAATTAAACAAAACACTTTTTGCTGGTTTGCTTTGTCCACTCTCTATTGTCTTCCCAAATTTACACCAAACCCCCTCAAACTAAACAAAATATTACAAAAGTCTCTCTTCTAACATTTGACTTTACTATTTGTTCCTCTTTTTTTTTTTTTTTTAATTAATTGTTTTTCTCAAAGGCCAAAGTCCAAACCCACCACTGCACTGGCTACTTTCTCCTGCATCACGGCTTGCGTGTGCCGGTGCTCCCCTTCGTACGTTACGATCAGCATCGTCGGATCATCTGTCGCTCTCTCGACGTGCTTTCTCGCCGGACATCCTCTCACGCTACTGCACTTGTAATATCCCCTAAACAATAACAAAATCAAAATCAATTTAGTTTCTTTTGCAATCAGATCATATGGAAAACACGATGATCAATAGAATTCGACGGTCTTGATTGTGAAGGACCAGGGTATTTACCGTGGATATGGTGATCCTTTGATCGGCTTTTGACCGTACTTCCTCCAAGAGTACTCGTCCGCCGGAATATCGGCGACTTTCGGACTTATCGCTGGGACCCTGATAGTTCTCTTCACCCGAGATTTCCTAAATAATAAAAATTCAATAAAAATTATTATTATTTAAAATAACAAAAAAAAAAAAAAACGAATTGAAACGTGAGCGGCTATGCTATCGTGCGCAGTATGCGTTACGTATCGTTGTCACGACTCACGCGTGCCATGGTCAAAAGAAAGGTGCGTAGAGTTCACCACCACATACCTCTTCTTTGAGCAGTGACACCGGCCGGATCCAGATAGCTTGCCGGAAAGTTCATCGGAGTGACCGTGTTCGTGGCACCTCTTCCGGTTCGATGAGGAGGAGAGCGGCGGCTTACCGGCGGAAACCGCCGGCGCAGCCGGAACCATGAAGAGCGACGACGTCCCTAGCTTTCCGTTAGATACGCTGCCTTCGCCGGTGATCGACGACACGAACGACGAGTTCGCCGACGACATCGGCTGCGATATACTGAAGGTCTCCTTCGTGATCTCGCTGCTCTTAGGGTTCGAGTTAAGCAGATTAGGTTTCGTGAAGTCAAGAGTCAACAATTGAGGCTGCGATTGGGGATGATAGCTCGCCGGAGCCACAGAGGCCGGCGTCGGAGTCTGATCGTGAAGAGACGAGGAGGAAGAGGACGGAGGACAAGGCGGTCCGCGGCGGAACCGAGCGTGCCCGGTCCGATTCAAAACTGAAATGACTTTTTTGAACTTGGAAACAGTGAAATCAGCGAGATCTCTGCAATCCAACTGATTCGAAGAAGGTGGTTGTTGTTGTTGTTGTTGCCTCTGCTGAGACTGATGAGAAATTATACGAATCAGATGTTCCATGCTTTTCAATCCAGCTGAAGCCGCCTCTTGTATCGCCATCTGTTCATCCATCTTCGGAAAACCCAACAGCTCCACCGCCATTGAAGCTATATATATATATATGTCTGTGTATGTATTCTAGAGAGAGAGAGAGAGAGAGAGAGAGAGAGAGGTGGGAAGCTCAGGCGGCCATGAATGAATGTAGAGAGAGAGAAAGTGGGAGAGTGGGGAAAGTGGAAGAGAGGGGAAGGGGGTTATAAGGGAGATTAGGGTGAGTGGGAAACCGGGTGGAAGGGGAAATCTTGTCAAAGGGTGAATGTGAATCGGACGGCTGAGATTGATTTGAATGAGAGAAGGGAAGGTGACCGAGAAACCGGGTGGAAGGGGAAAAGCAAGTCAAAGGGGGTGAATGTGAATCTGACGGCTGAGATTAGTTTGAAGGTTTCGCTCGAGTTTGGGTTGTGCTTGGAAATGAGGAGTGGTGGGTCCAAAAAGGAAAATGATAAGGGATTCTAAATTTGAAGTTTTAATTTGAGCTCTAGGATGTTTTAAAGTGAAAAAAATAAATAAATAAATAAAATAAGGTATAAACATCACATGATGAGTGGATGTCAACTTATTAGAGCCCTTCTAGAACTCTATATTTAGAGCTCCCAATTTTTTTCCGGTCCAAAAATTATACATGGTGGAAAAGCAAAAGAAATATTATTATGGGATGACTATAGACTACGGGGTGTTTTGGGAAGTTGGTAAAAAATTGACTTTTAGCTTTTTATCAAGCTTTTTGGCTTTTTTGAAAGTGATTTGAAAAGTTGGTAAAAAGCTGACTTTTTTACTTTTTGGTTTAATATTTTTTTAAAGTGTCACATCACTTCAAAATGACTAAAATATCCTTACTTTTTGATTTTTAAATTAATTAATCAAAATTTTCTAGAGAGTAATTTGATAAATTTGGAGGTGGCGTTTTTGGTCTTCCCAAATGGGAATTTGAGGCGTTTTTGGCAACTTGAGTTTTTAGCAACATACCAAAAACGTTGACTTTTTGCCAACTTCCCAAAATGGCACTACTTTTGCGTGTTTTTAATTTATCCTAAACGCTGCTAGCCTGCTACGGTAAAAGGCCAATTTTACGTGATTATGGTAAAAAAAAATAATAATAAATTACATTTACTTTTATTAATGTTAGGTTAAGTTTGGCAACCCTAATATAATTCATCTTTTTATTTTTTTATTTTTTTTTCATCACATCACTTCTTTACTTTTCTGCATATTTTTTTATAAAAAGACAAAAAATACATTTATTTAGGCCATCCCAAACAATCCCTAAGCCTATAAATTAGTTTAATTCCCTTTGTTCTTGTAAGTTTATTTTATCAAATTTTCATTAGTTTTTTTTGCTAGTCGATATTCCCATTTTATTTACTCTGAACACAAGTATTTTATAAAAGTAATATATTTAGAGCAAAGTAGAGTAAAAATAACGACTCTCATAAAAAAATTTGATATTATCTTATTTACGTTAAAAGGTGTATTTTACTTTTGATTATTTTTGTCTATAAATCATCTATATTAGTTTTGTATTTTTAATCTTATTCAAAAAAAGTTTATGTAATTATGTCAAACGTGTAGAGTTTATTTTATTTTTTTCAAAATCTTGGGAAGGAATGATTAGTGTAATTTACCTAAAACTAGACAAAAAAAAATTATGAGTTATTTTAGCCTTTGACATGGGGCTAAAATGAGATTGAGAACTAAAATAGTCACAAAAAGATAAATTAGGTTAAAAAATTAATAAAATAAAATGTTACATTCAAATTATAATCATTTCACTTTTTTTCTCATAAAAATTAAAAAATTCCAACCCAAATGAGATTTTTAGCATCAAGTTAAAAATTAAAAATCTAAAATGCCAATTCATTTTCCAAACAAAATTTTAGTAATTTTTTGACTTTGTAAAGAAAGATATGTCAAAAAATAAAAAAAATGATACGATAATTTATAATAATTTTTTAACTTTTTATGTAACCTCCAAAAGAGGCCTAAGTTTAAAATGTGCAAAGATATAAAATATGTGGAATATATGCATATAAATACAAGCTACTTGATCTGAATTCGAACTAAATTTGATAAGCATGTGTTGTGCTTGGCTTGAAGATCTTGGATCAAAAGTTAGGCTTAAACAAATCTTAATAAAACTGAAGCTAATTTGGATAGCTCTTGAGCCTAACTCAACCTAGTTGACACACAATCTTAAAAAGTTGGGGGCAGCAAACTTAAGCCTCGTTTGAGAACAGACTAATTTAGTAATTTTTTAATTATTTGACTAAAATATGAGTTAAAAAAAATTAGTATATTTGAGATGACTTTTTGACTTTTTACAAAGAGATGTGTAAAAAGTAGAGAGAAAAGAGAATCTTTAACTTTTTAGTATGGATTGTTGGTTTTTTGACTAATTTAGTAATTTTTTGACTTTTTAACTAAAAATGAGAGTTCCCAAAAGAGGCCTTAATTTCAAGGCATTGGCCTTTTTTTAGTTAGTTACATTGACATCTCATTGAGATTGAACTTTACAATTTTAAAATAGCAAACTTAATTTAAAGGCATTGGCTTTTTTTTTCAGTTAATTACATTGATATTTCATTGAGGTTGAACTTTATAATTTTAGAGTAATCACACTCACTTTCATTCCAATAATAGATATATTAATTATGTTAATTTTATAATTAATTACTTTTTTTAACTATTATATTTTTATTTATTTATAGAAGAGTCTTGTTACATCTCCTATTTCATCACCCTAATTATACTTCTAATAAGGTGACAAACAATAACAACTAATTATTTTTCTTCAAACTTTTATCTCTTTTCTCAAAATTATTTGTCACTTTATTAGAAGTACAATTGAACGTGATGAAAGGGAAGAATGGAACATTTTTCTTTATAGATCACTTTCTACCAATCAATAAATGTTAAAAACAATTAATATAAGGAAACAAAATTTAAATTCTATTAAATAAAATAATAGCACTGTTAAAAAAATCAACAGTTCTACAGTCTTAAAAAAAATAAAATAAAATAAAATCTAGAATTTTATTTAGAATCTCTAATAAATGAGCAAAATTTAAATTTATTCAAGTTGTGGTCCCAAATTAAAAAGGAAAACTTATACCATGAATCTACAAATTTGGGCATTTACCTGGGTTCCTAAACTTTCTAATGGAATGATATAAAATTAAATTAATATAATTAGGTTAAAATTATGAAATAAACATAATGCAATACCCTCAAATTTTAGACGATGTTAGTATAATTTAACATTTATTTTCTTATTTCATGAGATATCTATATCTTACAAATTGAGAGGAAAATTGTTGTCGATAAATTAAGGTCAAGTTTGAGTACTCCCAAATAATTTAAAAAGTTAAAAAGTTACTCAAAAAGTTAAAAAGTTAACACTATTCACCAAAAGTCAACAATTACAGCTGCACAACTCCCAATTCAAATTTTCCTCTAAAAATCAATTTTCACAATTTTTTATTACACATTTTTTCATAAGAAGTCAAAAAGTTAACCCAAACATTTATATTTTCAACTTCAATTTTTTTGTTCAAAAACACAAAAAGTACACTTATTTAGTCTTCCCAAATAAGCCTAAACATTAGATTATTTTATTATGGAATAAAGCTGACCGCTAAGTGGGGACCACGTGGAGTGGAATCCCTATTCTGTTTTTCACAATCTGAAGCTGTTGACCGACTTTCGCTTTGAACACATAACCGGGTGTGCCGGTAAATATGTTCGGAACCGCCCGATCCGTTCAATGCCCATCCAACGGTTACAACTCATCGAAGGGGGAGAGAGAGTTGACGACGACTTTTATACATAATCTAGAAACCTCCACTCAATAAAGTTGAACCCGTCAATTGTCGCCACGTGGAATTTAATATCAATGTGTCATGAAAATGAGTTTGGGTTTGACAATAAGGAGGTTGAATTGCGACTTTGCGCGAGCGAGAATTGTATACTAAAAAAAAAAAATCTTTGAATTTTTTTATTAATTAATATAATATTTATTATAGTATTGACCACAATTTTAGGTCTTGGTGCTTTTCTTTTAATATTGAATAATGTTATATGTATTAATAAACGTATTAATTAATATATTAATTGAAGATATGATATAATTTTAGAAATTTTTAGTATTTATAATTTGTATAATAAGTGGAGTTAATAATAATGTCATAACTAATGTTGATATATTTGTTAGTATATCAATTGATATATGTAGCACCAGTGGCGAAGCCACGTAAGGACTAGGGGGTCATGTGCCCCCTCTGGATTTTGTGATTTTTATTTTTTATTTTTGTAAATATAAAAAAAATAATTTAAATAAAAAGAATTACAAAAATATTATTAGAGTAAAATGTCAATGACATTTTAAAAATTATAAAAATAATAATAGTTGTTTTGATTGAAAATGAAGAAATTACTAAAAACCATATTATTTATGAAAATCTTAAATGTAATAGTGATGTCATTATTATTGACATGCAAGTATAAGTAATCTCACTATAAAGATATGAAATTTATTGAATTGTTACTTACATTTGACATGTGACGTTCTCTCTATATGTTTATTTACTATTAGTTGGTGATATCTCATACTAATGATAACGTGATATTGCCATTATATTAAATTTTTAATCAAATTTTGTATAAAAAAATAATTTATCATTATATCATTTATTTTAAAACTTGTATCCATATTTTTTTATTTATCCATGATACACTAGTTATAAATAACATTATTTTTTTTATATTTCTCAAAATTAATTGTAAAACTTGAAATATTTTTGTAAAAATTTTCGATATTATAATAAGTGCCTCCTTAATTTAGCTTATTGACTCCGCCACTGTGTAGCACCACCGTTTAGTATTTATTGATTTTTTTTGTGCATATTTATTATACTATTGTAATGGGTTGTATTTTAACTTTTAAAATTTATGTCACTTAACTTATAAAATTGATTAATTTACATAACTTTTTTTTTTTTAATCCCTATTTGGTCATTTTTGTCCCATTCTTTTTTGAGGTGAATTTATTTATTTTTACTCCATCTTTGTGAGTATTTGCATCAAGTGAAGATTTACTTACTATTTTTTTTATATTAAAAACTACAATTAATTTTAATAAAACAAAACTTTATATTAAATAGTTCCTAAAGTATAACACCTCTTTCATTTTAATCCTTGATCTTTAATTTGTTTTAATTATGTCCATAAACTTTACATGCTAGGAATTAGTGTAAGAGTCTATTTCAAATCAGTCTAAAAACATATAAATAATGACTACTTCAGTCTCTCATTCAATTTTAAAAAGACATTAAACACATTTTAACTATTCTATTTATGTAAAATATTATCAATCAAAGAACCGAACACATTATGTATTTGGATATCAGTAAAGGTTAAAGACTTGCATGTACATTTCAAGCGTCTCATGGTTCATTTTAGCAGGAAATAAATAAAATTCTTTCTAATACCTGATGTGAGGCTGACATTTTTTATATATATTATTAGACCAAAATGAAATATCTAATATACTAAAACATGAAAATGAGTTTTCCTGACATTTTTTAAATCTTAAGAAAATATTCTTAAAAAGCCCACAAAAACCAACATCATGCAAAAAAATATTATTCACAAAGACCATGCAAAAAAATTACTAAAAATATAATTACTGGTGACCATGGGCATTTTTGCAAAAACAAATTTGCATTGACAACCTAAGTCGTAATATACAAAAATAAAAAATAAAATTTTAAAGTATCTGAATAAATATTAAATATTTGTAATATAGTTCAAATCATAATTGTTGTCAAAAGCTAGTACTTGACCCATCTCGTTACTTTCATTGGGTCGGAGTGGGGAAACGGGTCAAAATGTCGTTTGGATTTGCGAGCAAGCCCACAGTCAAAGGAAAGGAAGCGTGCGGGGGGAGATGACCCGGCCAGGTAAGTTTGACTGACCCGGCTTATATACGTTTGAATTTTAGAACAAGTCTCTAGTCCTTTACAATCTATCTGTTTGGATGGTATGATTTGGTGAGAAAATAACAAGAATAAGAAAGATAATTTTTTTTCATATTTAGTTTATAAATTAAGTGAAAAATGAAAAGAAAGAAAATTATCTTCTCTTTTTTTTTTTTTCAAAAATGTTGTGAGATTTGGCAAGAACCAAACTGATCTCTTATAATATTTTGGACAAAGAAAATAAAAATAAAAATAAAAATTCACTCTCATTGTTTTTCTTGTTTATCATAAAAGTGAGAAAATTGTTTGGTTTGTGTTTGGGAGAGTTGTTTTTGAAAAAAAATTTAGAGAGAGAGTTTAGAAATTTTTTTGGTTTGTTTGGTTGTATACTTTGGAAGAGTTGTTTTTTTTAGAGTTTGGGATGATTTGATATTTTGGGAGAATTTGAGTTGATGTGTGTGAGAGAAAAAGTGATTGCGAAGGAGAGAGGAGAGAGTAAAAGTGATTGATTGATGTGTAAGAGAAATAAAGGGTATGTTTGGTTTGTGTTTGAGAGATGTGTTTTAGAGATAAAAAGTACGAAAAGTTGTTTGGTTTGGTTTTTTTCAAAAGATGTTTTGGAAAATTATTTTGAGATAGAGTTTTGAAAAAAGTGATTGATTTGATGTGTGTGAGAGAGAGATTTGTTTGGAAAACTTATTTGGTTTACAAGTTTCGAAAAAAAAATTTGAAAAAATTTGTTTGGTTTGATTACTTTTAAAAACTTATTTGTAGAGAAAATTTTCTAAAATTTTTTCTCAAATACAAACCAAACGAACCCAAAGTGATTTTGGAAATTTTTTTAGAAAAACTCAAACCAAACAATTTTTTAGAAATTTTTTTCTAAAACTCATCTCCCAAATTCAAACCAAACATACCAATAATCATTTTTTTTTTCCATTTCTCACTTGTGATATTAAACAATCTCTCATGTTTTGCTTTCTTGTCCATCAAACCATGATAATGGAAAATAACAATTATTTATTTTATTTTCACACTTATATTATATCAAATTGTCAATTAGGTAGAAAAGTTATTTTTATTTTGGGTTGAAATCTCGAATTTGTGAAGGAATTTTTAAAAATAAAATAAATGAAAAGAAAAGGATGAATGAAGTAGAAGAAATAGAGGGAAAATAGGAGGAAACAGTTGTAACTTCTACTTCAATTCATTTTCTCTCCACCTTTTTCCTTGTACAAATTAAAAATTCAAATGCAGTCTTGGTATTGATTTTGAGTTTATCCATTGGAATGTCAATGCTTTTGTCAATTTTTTCATACGAAATTGAAAGTGTTCAATTACACCCTTATCCAATCTAAATCACATAATTTTAGACACTTTTTAAGCAATTCCTTATAAAATGATTTTCTTGGATTTTTTTTGTTACAGGATTTCTTGGATTTCTAAGGAGTAAAATGAAATCTATGATTAAAAAGACCCTCCTTGGCAACATCACCACTAGTATGTTCCATTCTACTACTTTTCATTATTGCCCTTATTTTTAATTCCATTGAAAGAGATAGGCAAAAGCTAAAGATTTTTATGATAATTTTTTACTTCAAAAATTGTGACAGTGCTTCAATTTTAAATTTTCACAATTAGAGGTGTTCACATATTAATGTATAGTGCTTGCATATAATAACATGTGATAATGGATAATTAAATGAAATGCAAAACACAGTTGTTATTCACTAATGTTGTGTTTGCTTGAAGGATTTGAGAAGGGATTTGAAAAGGGAAAAGAAAAAGATGTGTGAAACTATATGAAATTTAGGCATATTTTATTTTCATTTTACCTACCTTTTCTATTTTCCTTTTCAAATCCCTTCTCAAATCCCTTAACTAAACACAGCATAAAAGAAAATAAAAATCAATTATAAAATCAATTTTGGACTTACAAAAGTAGTGAGTTACACAAATAAGATTACTCTTGCAAGCAACCTCATCATTTGCACAACTATGTTAATTTAACAAAAACAAAAGAAACATGTTATTTAATCACTGTTTTGTTTGTCAATGGTCACAAATAGTTATTTTTTCACATCATTGAAAATGTTGTAATGATGGAAGTGAGCCTATTAAGGTCAAAAACAATAAAAAGTCAACTACCATAACCTATTCTTATTTATTTTTAATTATAATTTTCCAACAAAAAATACTACACAATTCAATAAATTTTACAAATTCATCTTACTATGCAATAATAATATTTTAAAACTTAAAACAAGATGCACTTCATTTATAAAACAGATGTCGCATCAATAAATAAATATAAAAATTTATAGATTTATATAACATTATTTGTTTTTAATCCCAACCTATCTATTATTTAGGATGCATAATCCTTTGATTATTCGACATTAAATAAATAAATAAATAAGAGCGGTATATGATTTGACTTTGTTGTAATGGAGTGGGCATATACATATACCAAATTCAATTAGCACCACAAAGCGACAATTTGAAGGATACCTTGAGGGATTTTATTCTTTATTAAAGCTTATTATAATTAAATATTTTGGTCAAGTAATTAAAAAATGCAGGATTCTTCTTGGTGTTATGAATATTTGTATTGACGGTTCCTATGTTTAACTAGTGTTGGCTTTTTGGCTTTTCAAATGGTAAATTTGTAAATGCGAGCGTGCCAGCAAGGATCAATCAGTCCTTACAGAAATTATAATTGCCAATCAATTATCAGGCAACTATGTTTTAGTTCTTTCAGCCTCAATGAAGAGGACTTTTACTGGTGGCTTGACTTTTAGGAGAAAGTAAGAGAAATGACAATTAATATTAAGAGCAATTGAAGTATTTCATTAACATAAACACTTACAATTGTCCAAACTCAGCCTTGAGGAAGTTTACAGCAACGGTTTACTTGAATCTACTTGAAAACTACTCCTATGAATTGAAGTACAGTGCAGGTATTTAAAGAACAAGTATTTAAAGTACAGGAAAGGTAAAACTGGAAAGGAAAAATACGAAGTAAAACTGGTTTATATGATCTGAGTCTGGGGGTCTTTTCTGGGAACTTCCTTGCTATTTATACTTGTTAGAGATGACCTTCGAATCATTTGAACCGTCAATCGCTTCCTCCATGATCGCTGATCATGTTACCTTAGAAATAGTTCCACTATGCCATCACTTGCAGTTAGACTTCCCTCTTGTTTTTGAATTTGAATATAGGTAACCGTTGAAGCCACGTCACCTTGTATCTCATTCCTGATCTAATGCTACTCAGACCACTTGAGAACCAATATTTATCGCCACGTGTATGGTTGAGATTTAAGATTAAAATCATCTCCCAATAATACCCTCATCCTGCTACGTGTCGAATTGTAATTGGCTTTTACAAAATATGTAGCCAACATTACCCCCCGCACTAATATACCCAATACTTGGAAATATTAGTGAATCAAAAAAAAAAAAAAAAACTTTTCCCTCGCTTTTTTGGAACGTGCATAGAATCTATCTTCAGGAAACACAACCGTCACCTATTTTGGTGATCATTTGCATTAACCCTTAACTTTGTTGGACGTTCCAATACCTTCAGCACTCGAACGAATTATGACTCAATTATCTTCTCACCCTAACGATCGAGCATATGAAGAGCCATTGAGTAATGCTATTTCCCCTCGAAAGAATCTCCACGCATTTATTAGCCACCTTTACCCGCCTTTCTATATTCAGGTCATGGAGGCTTTCGCAGATTATCAACCTTTGGACTACGAACACATTGCCCTCAATCCTTTGGTTTACGAACTCGTTGATACAAGAAGTTCTTCCTCTAAATTCCCCTCACACTTTGAACAAACAACTTTCAAGCCTTTGCTTCAACAAATTGCAAATATGGAATTAGGAAATTCTTCTTCACAACCTTCTGCTTGGGATGAAGCTACAACTTCTTCATCTTCTGGGGTGACGAACTGGTCTGCTCCTGAGTCCTGGGACTTGAGGGAACGGATCAATCATCATTTTATTGAGTTTACTGACCCCTTGGATTTTCCTTCCTACGCTCGAAGCTCGGTGGTTTATCCTTACGTGCCCATCGACTTTCGACGCAGTTTAGAGGAGAATTTGCTTGTAGCTTGGTATACATCCTCCATGCCCATAGGAGTAATGCACCCTGCCCGGTGCTTGGAAGAAGCACAAGGATATACCCTTCATTTTTAGCCAAGAAAGCAGATTTGTTCTTCCGACCGCTTAACTATATTAATGCCTTTGTTCCTCCCA
Organism: Camellia lanceoleosa; assembly: GCA_025200525.1. Classification (NCBI taxonomy): domain Eukaryota; kingdom Viridiplantae; phylum Streptophyta; class Magnoliopsida; order Ericales; family Theaceae; genus Camellia; species Camellia lanceoleosa. The sequence goes on along the minus strand of CM045771.1, from coordinate 150,531,057 downwards.
TCCCTGTGTCATCTCCCTCAACCGAAGCGACCACTTCTTCTTCTCCATCTTCTGAAATGGAAGCATCCACACCTTCTTCATCCTTCGAAATAGAAGCATCCACACCTTCTCCATCCCCTAGACTAGAGGCATCCACACCTTCTTTTTCTTTTGAAGCAGAACCATCTACTCCTTCTCCTCCTCCCACTCTTTCTTGGATAGAGAAGTTAAAGCTTGCTCTTCCAATGGACAAAACCTTTCCCCCTTACAAACCTCCATCATCTCCAACTCCATTTGAGCGGAAAGAAGCCCAACTTCTGCTCGCAGCTTTTTCTCACCTACCCTTTAATGTTCTTGAGGATGACATTCCTCTTAAGAACTTCCGATGGGCTTGTGATATTCTGACCAGGGGCCATATCCTTAATCCTATCGCCAAGCGTAACTTCACTGCTCTGGATCAACTTCCAAGATTCTCCATTGGCATCGAATTCCAAAGTCACCACTCGCCTTTTGGATCAACTTTCATCTCTTCGAATTCATGCTCAATACGAAGCAGAAAACTTCATTGAAGACTTTGAAGACTTCAAGAATAAGGATTCTGCGTATTGGGATGATTTAGTTATAGATGAGTTGGAACAAAAATTGAGGGAGGAGGCTTTCGAAGCAAAGGTCAAGAGTCAGATATGAAGTGAGGGCACATCAACTCATGCAGCCAACTTTGGAAGAGATGGAAGACATAATAAAGAAAGAACAAATATTCATTGATCATTGTTGGACGAAATTTCATGATCTTGTAATTTATTCTATTCCTTATTTTTACGAGCTTGAATTTGTACCAAAATAAGATTACTTAATGCAATTGTCTTGGCTCTAATGAAAAGCAAAGTCTTCCGTACTTGACATTGTTTGACTCTGTTTCCTCTTACTTTAAAAGCCAACTTATAACCTTAAATTAAATAATCTCATCCTTTGAATTTGGACTCACTTGTCTTTAATGAAACACTAAAAGAAACCAATATGTCTTTTTCCAACTTATGGAGTAAAAATTGACAATTTTGACCAATATTATCTAAAATTAGTGCTTCGAATTTAACAACTTTACTTTTCAAAGCTAATTATAACCAATGCATGGTCATGGCTACTATAGTCAATCAATTTTAAGTTGACCACTTCTTGCTTTGAAAAGTAGTTTATGCTGTCCTAATTTCAATGGGCAGTCTTCTCTTGCAAAAAACCAATGATTGGTTTTGATGTTCTTTAAAGAATTCTAAATTTTGCTTTAAAGGACATTACTTTCAATAATGTTCATTAAATAGGTCTTTAAATCTTTTGAAGTAGACCAATACTCAAGCATCTGAACGTCTCCAAACATGTAATATACTTCGAAGCCGGATTCTGTATTTCGAAGCCATTTTACTTGATTTCTTGGAGCCAGAATTGGCTTCGAAGCCATATACCCCACTTCGAAGCTTTTATCGACATCCGAAATATACTTTTCCCTCCAAAACCATTAATATCGGCAAAGGCTCCTCGTATTCGTACTTTTAGTACTTAACGATTTACGCCCTATATGTTCAGACACGAAACTTTTAAAAAGCCCCCTTTGTTTTATGTTCTGAAATCACTTGCTCTTATCATACAAACCCTTATCAGTCTTCAATGGCTTCTTCCTCATCAAAAATCCCAACCATAGAGCGTCTAAGCCCATCTGTGGTCTTGAAAAGGCTTATCGACACAGAATGTGAGAAATACAAGGCTGGGCAGAAAAGTGCTATCGATGGGCGTATCTTTATCCCTCGTCGTCATGAACAGCAAGACTACGTGCTTGGGCCAATATTCAAAGAGACTCTTACTGAACTCCCTGCCCTATATCCCCGCCTGGAGGATCAACGTCTTCTTTACGAAAGTAATCTTGACTGGAAAAGCTGGAGAATCAATCGTCCCCACCGATGTTGGCCCACGATGAGACCAGAATGGCAGGAATGGTACGATCGAGTTGTCCCTGCCAGGACGCTAGACCTTCAAGAGCTTTGTCTTCTCGATGCTCTTCGATTATCCAGGGTAACTATCCCAGAAGACCCTTTCTTAGTTCCTGCTGCTTTATGCTTTTGGAACCCCATCTTTAATTTCTTTCAATTTAAGTGTGGGATGATGGCTCCTACCGTTCTTGACATTTGTCACCTTCTAGGGATATCCCCTATTGGCACTCCCATTACCCCAGATTTCCCGATTTAGCTTCCTTTCTCCTTCCCTCTTACCTCATCTTACGATGATTTTGTTAAGATCGAAAACAAAAGGAAGGTCCAAGAATCGATAGGGAACTCTTCTCCTTCTTATTATATTGGCTTTGCAAATTCCTATTCTGTACTTCCTCCCAAAGAATCATGCCTGAATTTGCTCCTCTTGCCAAAGCCTTTGTCTTACAGAAAAGAGTAGCCTTAGCTCCATATGTCCTAGGCCACGTTTATAGAGTTTGCTCCCTCTTCTGTGAGAAACCTTTAGATGCCAATCAAGGGGGGCCATTCTGGATCCTTCAGCTTTGGCTTTTTGCCTATTTCACTGAATTACAATCCAAATGTCTCAAATTTCATGGGTTACACTCTTTCACTCATGGCATAAGACTGGCCAATGCTTCACTTTATCCCTCTACTTTCGCCTTTTATTTCTCCTTCTTCTATCAGCTGCCAACTGCCCTTCCTAATCATCGTTTCCGTCCTTTCGAAGCCAGTGTAGGCCCAACTTGGTTGAGTCACTTTCTGAGTGACAGGCTCTATACCTTACCCATTCATAAAAACATATGGGCTTCCATTCTGATTCCTAGATAACTGTTTATTGGAACCATGAACCCCAGGGCTTATAAATGCATAGCTGAGCCTTACTGTCCTGCTCAATTTGCTAGACAGTTTGGTCTTACACAAGGAGTTCCAATACCCCTTTGTAGTAACACCAACTTAACCCTTGCCAAGAGAGATTTGAAGGTTCGAAAATCAAGGCTAGAAGAGGCAACTTTCAAATTTATAGATGACTTAGCCAATTTTGAATACACCCCTTTCATCCCTCAAGGCACTTTTTTGAAGAGATACCAAAACTGGTGGGTGAGCAATATGGAAGTGTACTTAGCCATTTCTCCTCAAGATCGACTGAAAGTGTTGGATGTGTCCCGATCCAAAGGCACTGAAATTATCACTTCTTCCACTGTTCCCCCTACAACTCAATCTGTTCCTGTTACTTCAACTCCTCTCAGAGTCACTCGAGCCTTGATAAAGAGGAAAAAAGTGGCTGATTTGGTTCATGAGGAGACGGCTGTTAAAGGATCAGAAGAAGAGTTTCCTTCTGGGGAATTTGAATCTCAAGTTGAAAGAGCGAAAAGACAATTGATGAGCGGAACAATCTTGACTCAAGAAAAAGGAGAAGAAAGATTCTTGTTTCTTCTTGATTTTGATGCCTCTCCTTCCGATTCTGACGAGGATTCTGATTCTGAGACACTTGCTCAAGTAATAGGAAAGAAAAGAAAAATGACTGCTTCAACTACTGACTTGATTGAAGATCCCATTCATGAGACATCTGTCAAGGTAGTAGAGTAGGAACATTCCAAAACAATAATTGTCTTCGAGAGAGCCGAGAAGAGACGGCAACAACAAATTTTAAGGGAAGAAGCTGCTGCTGTTGATACATTGCAAAGGGAAATAATGAGAAAGCCTCAAAGTGCCCCACATCATCCCCTCCGCGACTCTCTTATTAGTGCCAGTGCTTCTGAAACAAGTAATTTCTTTCACACTTCCACTGTTTTTCCTTTAGCCATCTTTTACATACTGAATTCTAACAATTTTTTGTACTTCTTCCTCTTGCAGCGACAACTACTGCTTTCATTTTTCCGGCGAGGTTTCCTTCGATTTCAGTTGAAATTGACCAAATGCAACGTGTGAAAACCATCCAACTCACGCTTCCTCTCTCTGAACCTATATTCGATATGCCTTCTTTGAATCTAAGCATCCCTGCTTCTCTTTTCCTTGGCTTAGAGCCATATATTCCTTTTTTAACTTTTGATCCACCTCAGTCCATTTCTTCTTCGAGCCTTGCCCTTCTTCCTTCCTTCATGGAGATTTGATTGCCCTCCATCTCGATGGTAATTAATTCTTCCACAGTCTTTGGTAGTTCCCCAATTCATGGTTCACCACCTATGCCTATCTCCGGCCCTCTTCACTTGATTCATTGGTGGCTAAGACTATAGAAGCTGCCAAAGACGCTCCATCCATTTCTCCCATCCCCATGCAGCCCTTTGTGTCTTCCACCACAGTACTTTCTATGCCCTTCATGTCTAGGGATGAAGTAGACATCTTCGAAGGAAGACTTGCTAGTCTTTTTGATGTACCTTCTACATCTCCAACATTTAGTGCTGAAGCTGAGCCATTAGTCTTGGCTGACTCCTTATTGGAGATTTTTGAGAATTCTTCCTCCAGCAACAAATCTTCTGTGCCTTCAATAGACATAGATACATGTCTAGAACTGCTAAATTCCTTTTCGAGGATTCCCTTTGAGGCTCTACAAAGGCCTACTATCAGAAATGGGTTCCTTCAGTGTTGTAACATTCTTTGGCGAGATCGCTTTGAATGTTTCAAGTCATCTATCTCAGGCAGCCGCCACCATGGATTTTTACCTCAACATTTGTCAAGCTGCTAAGGTTGCGGATGAGAAACTGACTAGGGACCAGAGTTTTGTTTCTCAAGTGCATACCGAAATATCAGAACTCAAGGAACAACATTCCTCTGATTCCAAGTTTGAATCAAGCTGCTAGAGAAGAAGGCCCAAGCGGAGGAGGAATTAGGCGCAATAAAGGAGCCTTGGGTCGAATCGACACCAAATTGCGGATCACTAACCAAGAATTGGTGATCGTAAAGGGACATAGCTCTGACTATCAAACTGTTCCCATCACTTAGCAATAGGAAATCCGTTGTACAAAAACAATTAAGACATTGTAATGACTTCTGGGCCAATCTATGGCATAATGTATTTAATTCCTTATAAAAGAACAAATGTTGACCGTCCTTTGAGTAGTCTCATGTTTTTGTATCTGATGTTTATTCTATTCCTTGTGTTTCCCAAATGGTTGGAAAATAAGGTTTCAAATATCTTCCATTAATCTTTTTGGGATGTACATAGCCATTCAAATTTCTTAAATGGTATGCCCCAAAAGGCAAAACTCTATGAACTTGATATGGTCCTTCCCAGTTAGGTGACCATTTGCCAAACTTATGGCTTTTAATCCCTATTGGGAGTATTGTTTTCCATACCAAATCACCTTCATCAAAGCCAATATGCTTGACTTTCTTGTTATAATTCTTGGCTGCTTTCTTCTTTTGAAAAAGAATGCTATTTAACGCCAAAATCCTTGCTTCATCTATGTCTTCCAATTCCAAGCACATGCTTTGATGATATTGCTCAGATTCTAATTGATCTTGACATCTTACCCTCAAAGATTTAACATTAATTTCCACAGGTAACACTGCATCGTGCCCGTATACTAAAGCATAAGGAGTGACTCCTGTGCTCGACCTTGGGGAAGTTCTGTAAGCCCATAAAACATCCAATAATAGGTTATGCCAATCCCTAGGATTATCTTCCACCATCTTTTGTATTCCTTTTTTCAAGGATTTATTAGATGATTCAGCTTGACCATTGGCCTGTGCATAATAGGGAGTGGAATTAATAAGGCTAATCCCAAACTCTGCCACAAAGGATTTCACCATTTTCCCATCAAACACAATTCCATTATCAACTGTTATGGTTTGTGGAATGCCAAACCTATGGATCAAATCTTTAATGAACCCAATGACCTCTGCGGTCTCTGACCTTATACGGCTTGGCCGACCCATTTAGTGAAGTAGTCGATAGCCACTAGAATGAAACAATGATGTTTGAAGAAGGTGGATGAATTTTACCTATCATGTCCATGGCCCATCCTCCGAATGGCCAAGGCTTCACCTCTTGCATGTAGGTGGGTTATGGGCACATGTCTTATTGTGCCATGTTTTTGGCATGCCTGGCAACCTTTTGCATATTCTATGCAATCTTTAAGAATAGTTGGCAAATAATAAGAATGCCTTCGAAGCAACCATCTCATCTTTACACCAGGCTGATGAGCACCACAAATGCCTTCGTGAACCTCAGCCATAGCTGTTAATGCTTCTTTTGGTCCTAAACACTCCAATAATAAGCCATCTCCTCCCTTTTGTATAAAGCATTATCATATACTATGTATTGCATAGGCGCAATTTGATTTTTCTGGCGGCTTTTGAAGATGGACCGACCAAATCGCATAATTGGATGCCTCCAATCTGTTCTTGTGAGTCATTATGATTGACTTCCAAAATCACATTCCTTTTATTCAAAGGTTGTATTAGTCTCGATATGTTGTTTGGCTTATATCCCTTTGGGTATTATCCTTCTCTTGAAGTTGAAGCTTTTTGAGCCACATCATTAGCTCTCTTGTTCAAGAATCTTGGAACATAGGTTACATTTGCTATTTGAGGCGAAAGCGGATGTAATGCAACAACATAATATGGTAGGATGCTTATGCTTTGACACTTGAAAATCCCTTTTACTTGGTTAACAACCAATTGAGAGTCTCCAAATATGTCAACTGCATGTACTTGTAACCCAATAAGGATTTCTAGTCCTACTATTAAGGCTTCATATTCACTGATTATTGGAGCAAATAGCTTCATCCACTCTGAAACCATGTGTGGTTTCTACCCTTAATGGAGACTTAATCACAATACCAATTCAATTAATCCATTGGCTTTCGATCCAACGCACCACATTTGCCATGGTTCTACACTAGCCATACCAAGCTCCATTACCACTTGGTTCTCTGATTGAGACGGATGATCTGCTAGAAAATTGGCTAATACTTGCCCTTTTTCTGCCCTTTGAGGACATATTCTAAATGAAATTCGATAAGGCTAATATCCATTTGCCAATTCTTCCCTCAACATAGGTCTAGATAACATGTATTTAACCAAATCGTGGTTGCAATTACCAAGACAGTTGTAGGTAAAAGATAATATCTTAATTTCATTGCGACAAAATACAAAGCAAGACCTGACTTCTCAATTTGAATATTTACATTCACAAGAATTTAAAACCTACTAAGGTAATAAACAGCTTGTTCTTTGCCTTCTTCATTGTCTTGGGCCAAGAAAGCTCCCAATGAATCTTCTGCTGCTGCTATGTATAACTTCAAGGGCTTATTTCGTTTTGGTGGCATCAGCACTGGAGGATTGGCCAAGTAGGCTTTGATACCTTCGAAAGCAGTTTGATGCTCTGCTGTCCACACAAATTCCTCTTCATCTTTCAGCCTTAACAAGGAAGAGAATACTTTAGTTTTCCCTGCAGTGTTAGAAATAAACCTTCGAAGAAAGTTAACCTGCCCAAGGAACCTTTGTAATTCTTTCTTACTTGATGGAGGCCTAGCTTCAATGATGGCTTTGGCTTTATTCTGATCAATCTGTATTCCTTTCTTATGCACTACATAACCCAAGAAATTTCCAGATGACACACCAAAAGCACATTTAAGAGGGTTGAGTTTCAACTTGAACTTCCTCATTCTTTCAAAAGCTGCTTCTAAATGAAGCAAGTGTTTCTCCATGGACTGGGATTTTACCACGATGTCATCAATATAACATTCTAGATACCCTCCAATAAGGTCATGAAAGATGGTGTTCATAGCCCTCTGATACGTAGCTCCAGCATTCTTCAGACCAAATGGCATCTTAACCCATTCGAAGGTGCCAATATTCCCAGGACATCTGAATGCTGTCTTGTGGATGTCTTCCTCTGCAATACATATTTGATTATAACCTGAGTGGCCATCCATCATTGACAAAACTTGATGCCTATTTGAGCGTCCACCAACAGATCCACTATAGGCATAGGATATTCATCTTTAGGAGTTGCTAGATTTAAGTTCCTGAAATCGATGCATACCCTTATTTTGCCATTTTTCTTAGCTACAGGCACAATATTAGATAGCCATTCAACATACCTGGCTGTCCTAATAAAGTCTGCCTTAAGTAGTCTAAGAATTTCTTCCTTGACCTTCTGAATTACATCTGGACTCATCCTTCTAGGTTTCTGTTTGTATGGCTTGAAATTAGGCTTCAAAGGGAGCCTATGTTCCACCAATGATCTATCCAATCCTGGTAGTTCATTATAAGACCATGCAAAACAATCTTTATATTTCTTTAAAACAACCAACAACTGGTCTCTGTCCAAAGCATTCAAACAGGTACTTATATAAGTGGGCTGCTGCACAGAACCTTCCCCTAAATTCACTTCTTCCAAGGGGTCCTGCGTCTGAGAATTCATTGAAGCTTTCTCTTTGTTTTCTTCAACCTTTGAAGCAATCTTTTCACCTTGTTCTGCCTCTAAGTTCTCTATTTCGACATCTCTACCTTCTTCCTCATAGACAAAATCTGTCCATAAGGCGTCTTCTTCTTGTATTTCCTGGACTCTTGTTTCAATGTCCAATGCACAATATTTCCCAAAGGTCAATCTCGACTGTTGTTGTTCTTGTTCTGACCAATTGTCATGGCTTCTCTCTCTTGTTTCTGTACCTTCTGGACTATTGCTTTTACATCCAATGATGAGAATTTAATCAAAGCCAATGAATTGGCTTCTTGTTCTTCACTTCTTTGCCTATAACCAGGCATCGTTGTCATCCTTCACGGCAACCTCTTCATCAGCACTTTCTTGGACTAAGTTAGCGGATGTGTAACTTCCTCATCGGTAGTCACTTTGAGCCATCAACTTTCTCAATATCTTGAGTGGAGTTACCCTTCAATATATAGTTTGGCCTCTGCAAAATCCGCAGGCTATGAAAGGTTGAGGATCTGCATCAATCTCCTCTGTCTCTCCATTACCCAGAGCCATCATGATCTTCTGATGCAAAGAGGAAGGTACACACTTGTTGGTGTGAATCCAGTCCCTTCCAAGTAAGGCATTATATTTAGCATTCTTTGTCGATCACAAAGAATCTTTGTCATACATCCACTGGTTCCCACACTCAAATTAATAGGCAGAATACCTTGGGCCATCTGCTTATCTCCAGCAAAGCCAGCAATGGTTGTACTGGTTGGGATCAACCTTGGATTCTTCTTCCCTAATTTCTTCAGAGAAGATTTCGGCAATAAATTAACCGCCGCCCATTGTCTACTAGGACTCGGTTTAACTGTATACCATCAAAGAAAGCCTTAATGTACAAAGGCTTGACATGTTGGGTCATGGAATTCGAGGGGTATTCAAAAGGATATGAGAGGTTGATGCTCACCTCCTCCTCGCTTTCGCACTCAACTTCCATAGGAATAGCCATTTCAAGCATCTTGAACCATGCTCACTTGTGATTCCTCACTAGAAAGCGAAATTGGATCCATGTCTTGGTCCTCTGATCCTCGACTGAAATTCATGAGGTAGTATATGTACCATGTTAAGCGTCTGGTGGGAATGAGCCAAAGCGGATGGTGGTTGTACCTTCTTCCCTCTTGACTACCTTGTTCGATATCTTGACGTCCTCCATGCTTTGCGTTCGTATTTCATTGATGACTGATCCCTTCGAAGGGTCCTTCTCAACTAAGCTTTCAGTCAGAAACGTTTGTTCAGCCATGAAGGCTTCGAACATTTCTTCTTCTGCCATTTCCTTCTTTTGGCTCATGCCAATCTCTTCTTCTATTTCACTATCACTTTCCATCAGAGCCTTCTCCAATCCTGCCAAACTGGACTTTTCCCTGGCCTTTAGTTCAGAATGAACTTGGGCCAATTGTTCCCTGCTACAAACCACTTTACTTTGCAGCGTCGGTTTTGGAACATGGTCTGACTTCGAAGCTTTCTTTTCTTCTGTCTTGACATGTGAAGAACTCTCTTCACTCTCTTTCAGATTTTGCTGGTACTGGGTGTACCTGCGCTGAATTTTCCTCCTTTGTGATCTGGAAATAACCGGAACCATACTTGGCTCCTTTGTCTTTGGGTGCTTCAGCAATACCCAGTTGTTTGGGGCCACCAAAGGAGGCTTGACCATTCACTGTGATTCCAACATCTCTCTGTCGGCAATTCCCTAGGTTTGTTTTGCATTACAAACCGGTCAGGACTCAGGCACCCAGAGCTTACCGATTCAGACGTTGAATCACCCTTTTTCCACCTTGAAGCCATCTTCAAACGGCGTGGAGGTAAGTGCTTGGTTACGGCCTCATGTTTCGAGCTTGATTACGGCCTTTGTTTGAGATGGCCATTTTACATTACGTGTGAAGTTGATGCAGGAGGCCAATCTCTGGCTTTAGTCCCATAACCTGAACTCCTCTCTAATCTTCTTTCAGAATGTCTACTCTCCATTTTATAGTAGTTAAGTGGCCTAGACTCATACAAGGGCCTTTTGCCTTTAGCATTCATTACATCAGCTGCAGCTCAACCACCACCGTGCGTTGCCTATCACTAGCCGTCTGACCTTTTGTTGTAAGCGTTGGTTGTTCTAGGACGTCCCTGAACATCCTTATAGTATTGCTTTCCATCAATTGGAAGCCCCTTCAACCATTTGTAGCTTAGTCTACATCTTGGACACATCCTTTGCATTACAGCTGCTTCCAAGGAATCGTCGTCCAGTATTTCTTCATCAGAATGTTCCTTCTGATGTGAGACTCGACCAACAACTGGTGAACTCTGGTCTCTTTCTTGGCGGTATGCGGTTGGCAATATGCATTTGCACATTGACTTCTTCCAATTCTGCGAGATAGATTACGAAAATTTGGAACAACCACATTAGCCGCTTTCTCCAACTCGAAGCGGAGTTCTTGTCAATTCCCATGGCTTTCTCTGTTTTGTTTGGGAACTTGAGGCTTCCTTTCGGATTTGCTCTTGGATCTGTCTCGAAAAACAATGCAGTTTTAGTTGAGTGAGACCAAGAATTATGCCATTACAATACACTTTTCCTTTAAGTTCATCAAGAGAAGCGGTTTACTCCTTTTGGTAACTTAAGGAAATTAGTCATGACAAATGATCGAAAATGTCATCTGCTTTTGTTAAATCGAAAGAATACTTTTACGTGAAAGTCTTTCTTCTTAAAGCTGTTGGTCGATAGTCGTATCCTTATGAATTAATGCTTCACAGTTACGGGTTCTTTGCCCACAATCTCTTTGCATCAATCTCGTAATTGGGATCTTTATAGTATGTCTTATATGAAGCATTGTTTCGATCTTGTTCTTCCTCTATTAATGCTTCATATCGTGACACCTTATAGGTTAATTCGACCAAATCCCTGAATTCAGTTGAATCAAACTTCTTTCGAAGCCTGAACTCTAAACCGTTTTGAGCCAATCGTACAAATTCTAGCTCTGGAAGGATGACTCTACATTTATTTCGAGCCCTTTTAAATCTTGCAATGAATTGAGTAGCCTTTTCTTCAGGCCTTTGACTCAATCTTGCCAAATCTGCCATGGATACTTCTGGCTCTGATTGGAAAAATTGGGCATGAAATGCCTCTTCCATCTGTTGCCAAGTTTGAATGGAGCCAGGTGTAAGGTTGATATACCATACAAACGCTCCCCCAGTTAGAGAGTTTGGAAATAATCTCAATTTTATGTAGTCATGATTAGTGAATTCACCACCTGAAGCGGCCGAATCTAGCAATATGCTCTCTTGTTGATTGATTTCCAGTTCCATAGAACAGGGTGAAACCTGGTATTCTAATCCCTCTTGGGTATGCATGTACCCTGACAACCCACACTGGATATGGTTTTACGTATCTGAGAGTCTGGACCCCAGAGCCATTGGTCCACATAGCTCCCTAACAATATCAACAATTTGGTCCCTAGGGACCATATTTTGGCTTCTTGAACCACTCTTGGAGGAGCAAACCACGGGGTTAGGCAAGGACAAACTTGTGCTGTGGTCCTTTTGGTCCATACAATGGTACATTTGGGAATTTGGTTGTCCCTGTGGTGCATTCTTTGTTGGGAAATGGATAACCCCTTTGAGCTGTCTGCTAAAGGACCATGAAAGGTGTTGGAATAGGTATTGTGTCCTTCCATTTGTAGGCAAACCCTCCAACCCGGGTATAAATTCAAATAAGGGATTATTATAACCCCTGGTGCGGTATGGCTTCGAACATGGGATTTGCCACCATTCTTATGCCAGTTTCTTGTACTTGGCCAGATCTACCAACTGGTATGGCTTCACTGTTGAGTATTGTGGTATTTTGGCCTACTACAGGCCTCGAAATGGGTTCATACCAAGACTGAGGTGATGGTCTTTCATAGTTTTGAGTACTAGTCTGACCATTAACCTGTCCATTAACTTGCATAAATTTGTTTTCTCTAGCCAATCTTTGTTGATGAACATTTAAAATTTCCTCTGTATGTCTTGCATTTGTTGGTTGGTGGTTGTTCATTCGATCCAAAAAGGATGTTGCCCACCTTTCCATTGTGTTCATTAACTGTTGTCCCATAGCATCTACCAAGCCATCCCATGGATTTGTTGGCTGAGAAGATGGAATGGTGGATGGTCCAATTCCTTGGTTTCGTTCAACATTATGAACATATGGTTCTTGTCCAGAAGTACTGGTCTGTTCGACCAAAGGTTCTGATAACATAGGAGTTTCCACAGAGTGTGTTACCACATTCTCCTCTGGATTAGGTATTTCTACCTCTCCTTCTACGCCTTCTTCTAAGCGTTCATTTTCTCCTTGTCGTCTTCGTCTAGCCATTTTTAATTAGTCCCACCGGGCGTGCCAAAAATATATGTTGGCTTTTTGGCTTTTCAAAGGGTAAATTTGTAAATGCGGCGTGCGGCAAGGATCAATCGATCCTTCTGAAATTATAATTGCCAATCAATTATCGGCGACTATGTTTTAGTTCTTTCAAATTTCAATGAAGAGGACTTTTCTTGGTGGCTTGACTTTTAGGAGAAAGTAAGAGAAATGACAATTAATATTAAGAGCAATTGAAGTATTTCATTAACATAAACACTTACAATTGTCCAAACTCGACCTTGAGGAAGTTCTGACAACGGTTTACTTGAATCTACTTGAAAACTACTCCTATGAATTGAAGTACGGTCGGTATTTAAAGAACAAGTATTTAAAGTACAGGAAAGGTAAAAGCGGAAAGGAAAAATCTGATAAAAAGCTGGTTTATATGATCGAGTCTGGGGTCTTTTACGGGAACTTCCTTGCTATTTATACTTGTTAGAGATGACCTTGAATCGTACTTGAGCGTCAATTGCTCCTCCATGATCGCTGATCATGTTACCTTAGAAATAGTTCCACTATGCCATCACTTGCAGTTAGACTTCCCTCTTGTTTTTGAATTTGAATATAGGTAACCGTTGAAGCCACGTCACCTTGTATCTCATTCCTGATCTAATGCTACTCAGACCACTTGAGAACCAATATTTATCGCCACGTGTATGGTTGAGATTTAAGATTAAAATCATCTCCCAATAATACCCTCATCCTGCTACGTGTCGAATTGTAATTGGCTTTTACAAAATATGTAGCCAACAACTAGTATTTACATTTTTTCCCAAATTAATGTTATATGTGTGAAATAACTTGTGCCTAATGGTTGTGTAACTTGCCTTTTTTATTATCATACAACAAACATTTAAGTCAAATATCCAATGAAAAAAAAGGCAAGCATAAAGATTTTGATTTTCAACAAATTGTGTTAGCTTGATTGGCCACTATACACTTCTATCTATGAGAGCAATTTTTGTCAAAAGCAAAGATTTGCATTTTCTTCTTCTTATGGGGTTCTTTTGTTAAATTAGTTGACATGCATCGCCAGGTTTTTATAATTGTTTGACTATTATTATTCTGATGCAATTCTCTTCATATTTGTAAATATTCTCTAACCGATTAGACCAAAAAAGACATTTTCATTTCATCCATTTAATGAAGAAGCTAGATCCACAAAACATATACTTTAGGGACCAAAAATATATTAATATTTTCTTGCTAAACTATAATTTTTTTTAAAAAAAATATATACTTGATTTTGACGACATCAACCAAAGCCATGACGGCCATTTTTGCACACATTTAATACTTTGGGGACAACATTGAAACAATTGAGGTTTTAAAGATCAAAATAACATAAAGTGCATATTTTAGGGACTAAAAACATAATTAAGCCAAAATGTTAAAAAAAAAATAGTGTTGTACAAGTGTTGACCTTGGAAAAATGAAGAACAAATAAATTAAGTGCCACCCTAAAGGATTTTCCGAGGATTTGATTCTTTTCCCCAAATAATTTATTAGTCGATAGAAAATATGAAATTTATCACTAGTCTCATGTGTTGCTTAATTTGAGGATTTGATTCTTTGACATTAATAATTTAGTCAATACAAAATATTAAATTCATCACTTGGGTGCTTCTTAATTATGAGCTCAAGAGATAGGTTTTATGTTTGGAATTGAGACAACCACAATGAAATACACATTAAAATTTTCTTTATACTCGCCTCATACAATATAACTCTTGATTTATTAGATATATTTAACAACTCTCAATATAACTTATTTTAAATAAAAATTATATTTGTGTAATATTATTCTCACAATATTTTTTGACTTTTATTTTATTTGGCATAGATATCTTGTGATTTGCCTCTTATTTTACTTGGCAAGTTGGCATACATAACTTGTGACCACTACTACCTAACCCTTAGTTGAAAAACATAGAAAATGAGAGAAATTTGAGCAAAGTAGTGTGGGTAACCTTTTAAAATTCTCTACCTAATTGAACTTTGACTTTTTTGATGTTCTAGAATCTAGATTTATGCAAAACATTTCAAATGTTCTCTAACATAGAGGTATATTAAAATGAAGTAAAAAGTCTTCTCCTAATTTGACATTTTTTTATTCCTTCAATTATAACCTCCCCTACAGCATATTGCCAAAGCTCCAATATTTAACTTAAAATTGAGAAAATTAAAGGGAGACTTATTTATAAGTCATATTTTGGACACTTATGCTATGTTAAGTTCTGTGTAATTTCTTATAGAGTTTCAAGCCCTATTTAGATAGGAATGTATTCCACAAGATTTTATAAGTTGTAAATAAATCGTATTAATATACTATTATACACTATAATGGCAAAATCATATATAGAAAATTGAATGTTACCATAGATTATATCTATATGAATGTGAATTTCAAAATACACGAACAAGTAACATTTTCACATTCAATTTAAAAAATCAAAAACCTAGTAAGTTTGCGAAACGTAACGTGACACGTTACGTTACGTTTATGTAGGTGTGACGTTACGTTTATATAGGCGTCACGTTACGTTACATTTATGTAGGTGTCCATTACGTTACGTTTATGTAGGTATCACGTCACGTTACATTTATGTAGGTGTCCGTTACGTTACGTTTAGGTGAGTGTCATGTCACGTTACGTTTATGTAAGTGTCATGTCACGTTACGTTTATGTAATGTCACATCTGATATGGTCACGTTATGTTACGTTTATGTAAGTGTTATGTTACGTTTCGCAGACTTAATTTATGGTAACATTTAATTTCCTATATATGGTTTTACCATTATTTATGATATTAATAACTAATATTGAGGGTAAATGTGTTAACAAACTTCACACAGGACTTATGGGAACATAAATTTTTTAGTAGGACTATATGTAACATAAGTCTCCCTAATAAAACTTATAAATAAGTTTATCAAAATTATAAAAGGGTCTATTCTTCACAAAGTTCATTCTTTTATCAAGCGGACATTTTTGTTGAATATATTACAAATGCCAGTTGTATTTGTTAAACATCTACCGAGAAGATTTAAACTTACCTTTGGTATCTGGTTGCACAAGAATCAAATCTTTTTCATTATGCATTAATCAAGAATATCACTATTTCAAATTCAATATAAAATAAATTAATTGAGCTAATACAGTTGATTACTTTTGAATACTCTCAATTCACATGTCAGGGAGTCTAAAAGCAAAGTTCGATTTTTATTAATTGTTTATATTTATTTATTTTTCATTATAAGACTCTTTCTTGTATTGATGTAGTAGTTTTAAGTTTTGGCCTTACGATTATGCGTTCTTAGACTTTCTTATAAGTTGATTGTCCAATTTCACATAATTTCTCCCAACAAGAAATGGCTAAAGGTAAATCATCATGGTCTCATAAATTAAAACTTCGGTAAATTAATCCTTTACATCAAATCTCAATTAATTCTTCATTTTTTAATCATAAGTTAGTCCATCGCACTTTCAATCAAGTTGCAATTTGACCCTTATGATAATTTGTCGTTAAATTGCCTAACGAAAATTGTTATGTAATTCTAATATGAGACAATTTTAGGACAAAAATATAAAATATTTTTTCTTTTATTTTCTTCTTCTCTATTTGTTCACTGTATTTTATTCTTTTTGCTTTTAATTTACCTTGTTTGAGGGGACAAATGAAAATAAAATACTACATAACAAGATATGATAATTCGAACATTTCTTAACAACAAACAAAATCTTTGAAGGACATTGTTTTTTAGGTTGTCTTTTGTGCAACTTTTTTTTCCGTGATTTTTCTTAGATAATATCAAAATTTGAACTTTTTATGGGTTTTAAAATATATATATCTAAAAAAGGTTGTCTAAAAAACTAACATAAATGCAATTGTCAAACCAAGCCTCTCTGTGATGCTGCACACGTCTAAAAATAATATATTATCTGTTTTCAAGAAAGAGATAAATCAAAGCCTAGAAAATATTCTATCTTCTTTTCTTTTCTTTTCTTTTTTTAAAATTTTATTTTATGAAAGATTTTCTGAACCTAACAGTTTTTCTTGTCTTTAAAATAAAAGTGAAAACATTTGACATAACACGACATAAAACAAACATGGACTAAAAATAGTAAAAGACGGTAACACGAAAAAATAAAATGATTGAATTAATGTTGAACTAATTTTGACACAAACCCGAAATAACATGGCCCAATGTCCACCTTAAAGCATCACCCTAAATTTTTTGCTTTTTTAAATGACCATATTTGATAAATTTTCTAGCCTTTTGGCTGTTAAATATAAAATGACCAATGTGTCTTCTAGCTTTTAGGCTTTTCTGTAAGTCACCCTTTATTTTCAAATGAGACCATTAGATCTCTCTTTTTTTATTTCAAAAAATTCAAAATTTGACTTTTACTTATAGTTTTTAATAAAAAAAAATAAAAAGCTAAAACCCATACTAACAAGTTACAGCCCACAACAAAAACTACTGACGGCATGCCACTACAATTTTTCTCAGGCAAGTGTTATTTGCGAAGAAATATTTATCCTCCAACAATACCAAATTATAGTTATTTATTTATTTTAACTAAACTAGTTCTTTATTGAAACAATATAATTTGAAGGATATGTGGGGATCTTGGGCTGCAACTTTTAGTTTTGGATTTGAAGGTAAAATTTCTTAATTGCATATGATTGTACATCTAGACTCATGTGGGTAATAATGGGCCCAAATGAAATTATAATTTTTACCAGGATCATTGAGTTGTGGATCTAATCTATGCATTTAATAATTAGCCCAAAGGAAGCCTTATATTGCATTTGGATTAATTTTCTTACTGAATTTTTTAATGTAACTCAGAGATTTTTTTGGGGCTTTTTTTTAAAAATTTATATTAAATTGGGTTAATTACACCAACACCCTCTTAACTATTTGTAAATATCATTTTACTTCTCTCATCCATGAACTTGTAGATTTTGACCCCCTCATCGATGAGACCTCTATCCGGTTACTTAAAATATATATGTATACACATTCTTTTGTTAAGCTTAATATTTGGAAAGAAGAAATACAGTTGAATATAACTTAAAGCCTTCTAATTTCAAGGGTAATATAATTTGTGCAACAGTTGTCTTAAAACTGACAGCTAAAAATTTAAAATAAACAAGGACAAAAGGAAAAAAGTAAAACCCTGAAGAAAAAAAAATACTGTTGGGTACCTCAACTGAGTTCCTAGAGTAATGGATCAATGCGATCCTAGATATTGGCAAATTTTCCTCGCTGACTATCTCCAGGTATTAGTACGATTTGGTCGTTGATTCCAAATCCGGGTTATCTTCTCTTTCTTTTTTCCCCTCTTAGTGCGACTCTGCTTCGAGAAGGATGTTCGTGGCTGCATTGATGTCGTTTCTGGCGTGCATAAGCGCCTGCCTGGCAGAGTTCCGGTCAAAACCCATTGAAACGAGTGTTGCAATAGAATCCTCCGGTGGCTCTATGGTGGATGGCATGGGAGGTGCAGGGTAATTTGCCTGAAATTGAGTAAAAAGAATACAGATGATTGAAGGAAAAGATAATGCCAGGGTGGGGGGGTAAAAATAACAACAGGACAGTCGGTATTTTACCTAATATTCATACAAAAGTTAAAATGATGTATAAAGCAGAATATGTGAAGGGATATCGGATATATTATGTGCAAACTTTGATTGTCTAAAAGAAGGAAATGGGTGTTCACAACATATAATCTAGGAATCACATTTTATTCACAGAATTCAACCAAATGAATGGTGACAAGCAGACAACTCGTAAACAAATTTTTTTTTTTTTTGGTTCAGAAATAATTGAACATATTAGTGATCATTATTAGTGATTATTAAAGCCTTGTTTGGGAACAGACATTTTTAATAACTTTTTGATTTTTTATCTAAAATATGATGTAAAAAAAACTAATATATTCGCAATGACTTTTTGATTTTTTACGAAAAAATATGCAAAAAGTAAAAAGAAAATGAAATCTTTGACTTTTTTATATAGGTTGTTGACTTTTTGATTTTTTTAGTGACTTTTGGCTTTTAGGCTAAAAAGTGAGGTTGCTAGTCCAAGAAAAATTACACCAAATCATTGTAACAAAAATGTATAAGATCCCCTTTCCCCCCACCTCCTTTGACCCCCTTTGCTTTTGATTGGTCCATTTTTCTTTTTTTTTTCTTTTTTTTTCTTCTCTCCTAATCCCCAACCCCAACATGTGTGTGGGGGTGGGAGTTTTGAGGGGGTCTTAATCAGTCCTCATCATTGTAAATATCCAAAAGTGATTCATTCTTTGATGCATGCCAGAAAAAAATAATAATAAATCTATATTGTTCATACATATATGCATATATTACTTAACTAAAAAGAAACTATAAGGCCATGTTTGGTTTGTTTTTGAGAAACAAATTTTGGAAAAAAATTTCCAAATTTTGTTTGGTTTAGTGATTTCCAAAAAATTTCCAAAATCACTTTATATCTTCTACACATCAATCAATCATTTTTTCTCTCTCCTCTCTCCTTCTCAATCATTTTTTCTCTCACACACATTTACTCAATTACAACAAAATATCAAATCATCCCAAACTCTTATATTCCAAAACTATTTCCAAAATATACAACCAAACAAACCAAAAAAAATTTAAACTCTTTCCCCAAGATTTTTTTTGAAAATTTATCTCCCAAAACCAAACCAAACACATCCTAAATATTCAAATCTATACTATATATTATGAATTCGTGCATATAACATAAGCCAACAGAAAATATACTTGCCTCTACTTGGCGAGCTGTGTAGGAAGGTATGTTCCCCAGAACATTTCTACTAGGTGCTGCAGGTGGTGTGCTCCCAACAGATGGCCAAGAAAACCGCAAAAAGAATGAGGCAATGAAGTCCGGCAACTGAAAACAAGAAACAGAGTTGCATAATCATGTATAACTTTCAGATACATCACACTGATCTCTGGTAATGTCAACCTTCTGGGCTCAAGCAATGTCAATCTAGAGAAATAGGAGTGTGAAAATACACAAAGTTGATCTTCTTTAAACCCATCATTTTAAGTTGATATGCTCTATTCATAAAGCCATTCTCTCCTCCTGAACATTTTAGCCCTTGTATGATAACCTTAAACTGCACTTCTTCCTAATATTCTCAAGGACATGTGGAATCCTTGAAAAGTGAATTATCAAAACAGAAAGGGCAATAATCTATACAATAATGCAAGAGTTACCACATTTTAATACCATATTATGTTGATCATGTTATTTGTCGGCACAATATTGATGGTAATATGCTATAAAAATGTGGTGTCTTAATCAATGTTGTAGAAGAGCAGTTATAAACAAGAAATATATCCTGCATAACTCTGGAGTCAGCACTCTTAGATTCGGGGCATCAAGGAGTGTATCCACTTTGAAAAAACTAACATCTTACAATGATTGAGAACATGTACTTGGGTCTGCAGCTCAGATACAATCGCTTTCCTCCTACCCATACATCCATTTGTGCTACAATACAGCATCAACAATGCACAAAGTCATAGACATATGGTATGGCCTATTTTAAAACTCATTTTAACTTTTTGACCATAAAATTATATCCTCGTGCATGCTCAACGAATTTGAATGCCCCTAACCAACATAGATCACTGAATTACCATGTGAACTAGGTTAACATTTATGTGTGCAAATAGACAATAAAATATACTCAAAAAATATACAGAACAGAACATAACCTTTAGCCTGCGGATGTGAAGGACATTTAAGCGATATAAGGAACCAGCAAGGATGCCACATATTCCTGGCAAAATAGATCTTTTCCAGGACGACAAAAGAAGCTGCAAGATACAAACTCAAATTAAGATGAAGGAAGAATGGGAACAACAGAAGTGTTAAGCATTTTCAATTAGCCCATGTACCAGATAATTGCCACAGGAGAACTTCAATTACCTGAAGACCAGCTAAATATATGAAAGATTTGTCCGAAAAGCGGAGGCCAAATACACGGAACCGTGTTGAAACTGGAATGTCAAGATAGAAGGGTACAAATGAAGAAAATATCACACCATAGGGACCAGAAGTGAGCACGTTCAAGGTGGGATCTGCACACAAAAAGAAAAAAAGAAAAAAAAAAGACAACAGCTACTAAGTTGGAAATTTATTGGAGAAAGATGGTGTAAATTTCACCTACAAGACTATCGCAGCAAAAGCACCTTGTGGTGACAAGAATTATGTTAAACAGTAATAATAATACGATAAAACAGTCCCAAGAAGATAATACTTGAACTAGACACAATGACGTCATGGGAAAATACAAGCTATAGATACATATTTCGCATTGTGGGTTCGAGTGCAGCCATACCGGTTAAGTACTCAATACTTGTATGGCAATATTTTCTGAGTACCCATGCTTCATATTCTCATTACTACAGTTCAGAATCTGTGGGTTCAGTTACTGCAACATCGGCCTTTTACTACCGATTTGGAGCAACAAAAGCACCGTTAGGAGGAGTTTATGATTGCATCCTTGCTTTCTAGTTTAGATTCCAATCTACATGGCTTCAAGGATGATATTCTCGCTTGTGACATTCTCGTTTATTGTGCTCATCGTTAGGCCACAGGTAGCTTTATGGACTAAATTGTGATTGATCAAGGTCTTGTAATTTATGCTATGGCAAAGCTCTAAACCTGACAGATCAAAACTCTTGGGAGTTCAGTTGGTGGCAGGAGAGGGGCTTGGGCTTGTAGTCATTGATAAAACCAAATGTGAATCGCAGATAGACAAAATACAGAGAAGAGAATTGGAAGCAATCATATATTGTATTTCTTGGAGTTCTTCGAAAACTACTACATCCTTCTTTTTCTTAAAGCTGCCTTGGTTTCTCTGTAAAAATCACAGTTGAAACTTCTCGGATCACTTCAAAAGATGGAATGTAAATGGTGCTTTTAAAGGTAAGCTAACAGCATTGTTTGCAATTTTAAGTGACTTCTATATTTATTCTTTCAAACTATTAGTAAAGCTTCAAGAAATGGAAAATGGTCATCTCTGCTTGACCTTATCGCTTAATATCTCATACCATTGACCAATTGACATTGTAGATGGTCACTGCAATCCTAAAAAGTCAAGGTTATTTGGGAAACCAAGATTGGTTATCTTGGCATTCCCACACTTCAATGCAAGGTTCTGAAAAGCGGTTGCGGTCGCCGCAACGGTGGCGGTGGCGCGGTTGCGGTTGTGGGGTGTAAAGGCCATAGCGTAACAGTTGCGGTAACCAGAACCGTGAATTTTTTTATTTTTCGCACAATTTGAAAAAAACTTACCGATACGCACATTTTTTTTCTATGATCATATTTATTGGATTTTAAAATAAATATTGATCAATTTTTATAAATTTTTAAGTTTGATCCAATATATTTTATATTTTTAAATCACTATAAAATGAGTTTTTTACATTTTATTTTAATAATTAATGACTTTATATTTTACAAAAAATAATCACTAACTATTATATATAAGATAAACAATGACAAAAGTAAGAGAATAAATAAAAATCTAAATATATATATATATTAATCAAGCCAAATAGATAATAACCACACTTATTATTATTATTATTATTTTCAAACAATATATAAATAGACACACACAAACAAAATGGTTGAGTGATAATAGCTGAATAGAATAGCATAGGTCTTACAACTTCAACAAATCAATAACATATTCTTCATCTTCCCTATTCTCTCTCTCTCTATCTCTTGTTCCTCCATCTTCCCTCTTCTCTCTCTATCTCTCTTCCCCCAATTGGAACTGTTACGTAACAGTGCGTAACAGGCCATTACGGCCGATATACATATGAATCTCAATCACACTGCAAAAGTGACGGTAACAGGTGGCGGTAACTACCACAACCGTCACGTAACGGTTGCAGCCGCTTTTTAAAACCTTGCTTCAATGTCATCTAACCCCACCAGTGCCATGGTCATTTGCAATGTTGGGCTGCCTTTTAAGTTAATAAGCTTTGTCCTGTGGCTGACCTTCCAAGTAAGATATTACGTTGATCAAGAGTAGATTGGTCAAGCTCACCTTTAGTCGCACGAAGTGGGGGAGGAGGCAAGGACAGGAGCGAGAGCGGGAGTGGGAGCAGAGAAGCAAGGGTATATAGAGGTTTCTAAGGTATGGGAGCGTATATATACTTTATATATTAAATAAATAAATATATTTAGACAATTATTTGTTGTTGCTAGTTGTAATACATGTGTTAATATGAATAAACATTAAAGATTGATGTCAACTACAAATTGTCTCAGTTAAGTATAAATGAATATTATGTAAATAAAAAGTATTGGAAAAAGGGGATTTTTTTTTTTAATATTTTTTTATATTTTATATTTTTTAGATTTGTACATTTGAGAGGTTCTATCTCAGTTGGGAGTAAGTAAGTTTCTTTCTCGATGGGAGTGAGTTTCTTACAATTTCTTACTTGGTAGAGTAGAATCGCGCTCTTCTTTACAGGTATGAGAGAAATAAGTAAATAAATTCCTAATTGTGCATTAGAAACCCCAAACTACAAGAATTAATTAAATTTATATTCTTTTTTTTTTTTTTTTTTTTTGGATAAATAAGCAATTTATTAAAAAAGCATCAAGACGATGCAACCAATACAAGAAAACCACTCAGCAGGCAACCAAGAAAACAAGAACTAACCAATCACCTCATCTAGAAAATCTAAAAACACAAATAAATCCGGATCGACATGCCCATCCAACCAACTATACAAAACTAAAAGGAGACGACTTTGTAACCAAGAAATACTATGAGAAACATCTAAGAAGGTGCGTCGATTCCTTTCCATCCAAAGCAATCACATCAAGCAGAACGGAGCCAATAACCAAGCGCGCCGCCGCCGCCGGCCAAGACGGACACCCTGCCAAGCCCAAAGGAAATCAAACACCCCTTGTGGCTGAACCCAAGCAAGTCCAAAGAGAGAACAGACAAAACCCCACAAACGCAAAGTCACCGCGCAATGAAGAAACAAATGATCCACTGACTCCGCATCTGCACAATACATACAACACCGATTCACAAGAATGTACCCCCGCCGCATCAAATTATCCAACGTAAGATTCCGACCTAAAGCTACCATCCACATAAAAAAGACAACCTTAGTCGGAACCTCTGGAACCCAAACACTTTTCCAAGGAAAGACCCCACCAACATCTCCCAACAAACCCTGATAAAAGGAGGCTACTATAAACCGCCCCTTGGCCCCAACCCTAGTCCATACCAACACATCAGGGCCCACCCCAACCGTACCCAAACCATATAAAAAACCCCACAACTCCACCAACTGAGCGACTTCCCAGTCATGAATCTGTCGCCGTAACGGAATATCCCAAACTACCACACCCCCACCATCCAAATAGGAAGCCACCAATGCATCTAGATCTAATGCAATATTAAAAATCAAAGGGAAACGGGTCTCCAACACCAACTCCCCACACCACAAGTCTTTCCAAAACCGCACCCTACTCCCTGCCCCCACCTTAAACCCTATCCACTTCCAAAACTCCACCCTTCCCAACTAAATCCCTTTCCATAACCCACACCCATAAGTACAGGTCACAGACCCAGAAACCCAACCCCCTCTGCCCAGTCCATATTTAGACGCCACCACCTGCCGCCACAATCTATAAGGCTCCAAAGCAAAATGCCAGCCACTTCCCTAACAAAGCTCGATTAAAAGTCACCAACCGTCGTGCCCCCAGCCCTCCAAACTGCTTGGGTTGACAAACCTTACCCTAATCAACCAAATGATACTTAAAATCATCACCACCACTCCCCCACAAAAAATCTCTCTGAAGCTTTTCTAACCGATGTGCCACTGACACTGGAATAACATGGACCGACATGAAATACGTGGGGATATTAATTAAATTTATATTCTAACAATGACAACCTCTATGATTATGTACTTGCCCTTCAGATGGATATATTTTTCTTCAATACACTGTACAACATGAAAACGTATGAGAGCAAGAAAGAAAACATGTTTTGCCAAGGACTAAAATACAAGTTAGAAACAAAGGGGAGAAAAAAAGGAAAGATAAGCAGTGCAAAGGCACCAGTGGAGGATATTATTAGAAATTAAAAGAGCATCAAGCAGGATTATGGTGAACATTGTATACCTTTAAGTAATGCTAATGCAAGGACCTCAAACAGTAAAGATACAATAACTGAGAACAGGACAAACACCTGCACAACAAGAAGCAGGTATTAGAAAGTTGAACTCCATGCCAACACACAGAAAAGTAATAAAAAAATAAATAATAATTAAAAATTGTCCTTTTATTCCTTTTTTAAGTTTCTATGGAGAGAAATATTAACAATTAATTAGAAAAGATGAACGCCAACCATTCATCAAAACCAATGAAAATGTCCTCCAATATTTTTACTAGAGAATTATTTGTAAAAACATAAATATCAGATAGAGAATTTACTAGCATAAAAATTTATTTTGCAGGCAAATAAAGAGCAGCAAGATAAACTGGTTAAAAAAACTAGGAACGCAGCATAAGCGTGATTAATTCGTAAACAGAAACAATATTTAATCATTCAAGCAATGTTTAGCTCTTGGCTGCATTATGTCCAAGAACTGAACCAAAGGGTAGTATAATTAGAAGATGGCATGAATTTTCAGCCTGAATATTGAGAACCAGTTAATTGAACAGATTAATGCAGTTGACCTTTCAATTGTTAAGGACTAGGCTATGGCACTGGTAACAATAACAACGATTATTTAGTTCAATGCGTGATAGAAACATGTTCAGAAATGAGGCTTAATATAACATGAGCGATGAAACTGTTATTGTCGTTAGATACTAGAAACGGGTCCAAGACAGGAGACACTTAAGTGATAAGGAATCCATAAGACAAGAGTGCATAGCATTTCTTTTTCTTTTATTGCATCATTTTATTCAGATCTATAAAAGTTAATGATATAAAATAAAAATTAAGAGTTGGAAAAAATAGAACCTCTGTCAAAATAAACATGAAATTCGATAAATAAAGCCCCCCTTCAACTAATGGCCAAGACTTTAGCCAGCAAGTTATAAAAAAAGCATTCAAGCTCCTCTCAAACTCTCCATACTCAAAGAAATGATGCGTCATCCCCGTCACCTCCTCCCTATCTCCTCCCTATCATCCCCATCACCTCCTCCCTCACTACATCCCAACATTGTTGGAAGTCCATGACATCCCACCTAGACCTGGATTGTCACCATTTAAACAATTAAAAATACCCACCACTTCCTCTTCAATGAAAGGCTTTTCCAGTCAAGCCTAATTCCCTTAAGATATCCTATAAAATTCCATCCCATCCAGTCTCGGTTGCCTCTAAAGTGTTTCCGCATACAACCCTCATAGAAGTCAAAAATCCCCTACTGATTCTCTTCCTCTCATTATAACTCAGTGCCCTCTATTTGTATCCTTGCCATGAGACTGTGTCATCTATGAGCATTAGTCACCCAATGAAAGAAACAAGTGATCCGGTCCCCTTCTTGCAATCATAAAAATTTTACCTTTTGGAGCAGCTAATATCCATTTGTTTTGCATTGCTTTTTTTATTTTATTTTTGTGGGTGGTGTGTGCGCCAGAGTTTATTTCAGCTTGTGGATGCGGATTGGGTCATTCCTCTATCTTGCTCTTAGTATCGCATATACTTGAGATTGACATAAGTGGCTTTGTGTTGCCTAGAACGTGGATAATTCCGTACGTAGAACAAGAACAGGAAGATGGTGTACCTCATGCTATAATGGTACGATAAGGGTAGACTACTATATATTACACTTAGAATTTAAGGTACTTCTAGAGTAATTTTCTTTTAACTATTATACATTCAATAAAATGTAAAATATATATATTCATGTAGCAAAACATTTCTATGAGCACTATGACCCATTTTTTATGTTTGTGCCAAAACTTAACTCTCCATAAAATTTTAGTTAATTATATTTGATTTTTTCCTCCTAAGGTAACATTTAAGAAAATATATTGAAAAACACTTTTAGAGTCACTAAATTAATTGCTTTGGAATGAAAGTGTACCGATATGTAATTCACTAGGATATTCGCATTTTCTAGTAACATTTAATAAAATTCAAAGACCCAAACTTTATGGAAGTGCATGATTTGTGCAATTTTTAGGTGATTTGGTCAAAGTGTAATGCGAGTATTTGATGAGAAGTTAGAAGAATTTAGGAAGTTACGGATAGAAGTGTCATTTATCTCTTTTTTTTGGGTGTCTGTATCTCTTCCTTCTGAGGAGATTCTATTGTTTTTTATTCAAAAAGATTGGAGGGCTATGTGTGAGATGTAACTTTGGGTTTTTTATCTTCTTGTTGGTGGAATTTTGGTTCTCCCCTATTGTAACATTTTCCTTTTTTATTATTAATAAAATTTTCTTTATTGCTGATCCAAAAAAATATCTCCTCCAACTTTGCTATTCTAGCAAACTTTTTTTATTAACAAAAAAATACATAATATTTGTTAATTAGATTTTTTTTTTTTTTACAGTACAAAAATGATGTAAAGGAAGACAAGAATTCCTCCAACAAGTAACAACAACTCCAAATCACAAACCGCTCTCAAATCACTTTTAATCAAAAACAAGGAAATCCCCTTAAAAGCAAGGAAAAATCGATTTTTATACATATATAGAACTTGTGCTCAGCTTGCTTGGGCTACCTAAGGCCTCTACCCAAGCCCAACTCAAATTTTATTCAGATTGAAAATTTTAGCGATGGCCCAGTCTTGTGTTTCAATATATATTGCCCAAGTACTAAAATTTTATAGGTTAGGAT
This sequence comes from Camellia lanceoleosa, assembly GCA_025200525.1. Lineage (NCBI taxonomy): Eukaryota > Viridiplantae > Streptophyta > Magnoliopsida > Ericales > Theaceae > Camellia > Camellia lanceoleosa. The sequence goes on along the minus strand of CM045771.1, from coordinate 150,503,409 downwards.
CGAGTTGCTCAATTAGGACTGCCAAGTTGCACCCCTAGCATGCATCAATAGCGGTTGAAGTTTATTTATTTATTTATTGTGAAAGGTTAGGAGACAAACCTCCGTAAAGGGGTTGTGAGGAGCAAGACCCCCTCAAAGGAGTCACCTTTATCCTTAACGACTTTTTGTTTTCTTGTTCATTCAGATTTTGAAGATGGTATGGTACTCTTTAAGACCTTGAACTTTGAGGACAAAGTTCTTTGAAATAGGAATGAATGTTATATACCTATTAAGACTCTGTTAGGTATCTAAATAAATTTAATATTTAATTATGATAATGTTGGTTGGTAAGTTTTTAGAGGATATCCCTTGTAGCTATGCCTTCGTTTGGCATGTCAGACTTTTTAACTTTTTGGCTATTTTAGCCACAAAAAGACAAAATAGGTTTTTTAGCCTAATAAGACAAAGTATCACGTCTAAATTATAATCATTTCATTTTTTTCTCTCACAAAAGTCAAAAAAGCCAAAAAACTTATCCCAAACGAAGCTTTTTAGCCCCAGGTTAAAATAGCCAAAAAGCCAACCCACATCCCAAACATATTATGTAGATGTCACATGGCTTAGTAGAATAAAGATTCCAAGTTTGAAAATTAGGGTTTTGTTCTCAAGAGGTTATGTTTAAAGTGGGGGATTCTCCCTCCCTCTCTTCTTTTGTTTTTTTATTTTATTTTTTCAAAAAGCTACGAAACAAATTTGAATATAAATTATCTTGCAGTTGTACTACCCAATTCAAAGTATTAACTAAGCAGAAAACAAAAGTTTAAGACTAAAGAGGTGTCAACCAATAGAAGGATCAAAGTTAATTGGCTTTTAAACACTTGACATGTTTACCGTCACAGTGGTACTTGGACACATTGTAGTGCCAAGACATCCATTAAAATGAGTATGGCACTTGCTCTTGTTATTTATTTATTTATTATTATTTTATTTTATTTATAAATAACACTTGCTCTTGTTCTTTTTTCAGTAAAGATTTGCTTGTTCAAACAAAAACCAAATATTTACTCCAGCTTCTACAAGAAAAATGTGTGACTGTAAAAGGCAAACAAACATAGATGGTAGATTAACAATATCATCCTCTGCAATCCACTAGGCTCAGGATGTTGATATAATAATAAAACAAAGAGCTAATGATTAATTTTGGATTGAATTGATCTTTAAGTACTTACTGAGTATTTATTGGAACCTATCTGTCTCTCAAATACTCGAAAGTAGTACAGCAGATATAGCCCAAACATCATTTCTGGTGTAGATGAAAAGGCAAGAACCGACACAATTGGCTTCCAGAGTTGAAGCTTCTTGAAAATATCCTGTAATAAAGAAAAAAATGAAACAGGTACATATGCATCTAAAGTTATACCACACCCTCATTTCTTTAAGCACCACATACTACCCAGAAGATTTCCAAGTTTAGTTTATAGCTTCAACAGATCATTTTTTTTTTTTTTTTGGAGGGGGGGTTTAAGTATGACAGCTCATATTTGAAAATGAGAAAGCATGATGAATTCTTCATCTATGTGATTGCACACCTATACACATGCAAGCTTATTGTATGTGGTAAATGAAAACTGCAAGCACAAAAATGCAAGCTACCCCAATTCTCTCACACCCAAGGAAAAAGCTATCCCAAACAGGACCTAATTCTTAAAAATTCCTCTCAGAGTAAAAATGAATGAATAAATAACTCATTTGGATTGTCACTCATTATTAGAATACCTAAGAAGAGCAAATAGTACTCATTTTCGCTCATGCGGATAGCGAGCAAAAAATAATAGAAAACATATTTGAACATCTTTCGTCAAGATAAAAATTGCTCAAGACATTCCTTCTTTCTTCAATAGAAAACTAGCTCGAGACATTCCCCATCTTGATCCTATATTCTGTTTTGTGCTTTACGGCCTTCATGGTGGTACTAAAAACTTTATGTCTCTGTTTGATCGGCCAAAAACTTTTTATCTTCAACAGTAAGAAAATTCACCTAATGAAATTCTCAATTATAGACAAGTCAATAAACCTTTCTGACTAAATGGTGGAAGGTCATGGTGGCAACAACATTAGAAAGGCCAACAAAATGAGAGAGATGGGAAGGCTTTAAACAATCTTAAAGATGTGGTGAAACTGCTAAATTCCACAAACTGATCCAGTAACTAGATTCACAGGTTTGCTACTTAAAACAAAATTTTCTAGCATAAAGCACCACAATTGCTTTGGAAACTTTGCTGGGGATGATCATTATACTTCTCAAGATAAATAAATATGCATTGCATCTCTTCATAACTTTAGAGTTGTTCTCTTTTTTACTATGTATGAAGCACTTCCTTGACTAATTTTTCTCTCTTTTTTAAAAACTCCTCATAAACAAAACATAGGGTACAGACCATGAGATTAATATATAGTTGCAGCATATCCTCGTAAGCAGCATCTAACATATCAGCAGGATGTATTGAATAACTTCATCAAAAATGGTTGTCTAATGCCAAAATGATTATTATGGAACCTTGGCATTTAGAGCCCTTTTTGAGCATTCTCGGAGGGTGCTCACATTTATTGATAGTTCACAGTCTTTAAAAAATAAAAATAAAATAAAACATTGCACTCAAGCCATGTAGTAAAGGCTGCTACTCACATATTTTCATAATGGAACTATGAGAAAAGGATAAACCAACTTGAGATCCAATCATAGGGTGGAGTTGGTCACAAACAAAGCTTCAAAGCCTAAAATCTGAAGTGCACACATGTGCCTAGAAAATTCAATGATGTATCTTGTATTCTTGATCTTTGATACAATTGTGCGGCATACTCTTCTTTGAGTTGCCATAAACTTTTATAAGGTTCCTCCTAAATCCATGCAATGCAACATAGAAACTCCAAAAGCCCCTCAATCTTTTAGGTTATAAAATATTTTCCAATGTTTCTTTGGAAATCCACTGATGTTGGGCCAAGCAATGCAACATAGAAAACCAAGTAGGAAGACTCGGTATGGTCTACCCTAAACCAAAACCACCAGTGAGAACAAAAGTATGGGAACCTCAACCATCAAATCCTCAAAACGGTGCAAGGAAACTCTTAAGAGCTAAAAGATGTTTCAGAAATCTCTGTAACCAGTAAGAAACCAGCAAGATTATACACATGCCATAACAAATTTATCATGAAATAGGATTCAAATTTCCCAGCTTCATTTGCTTTGCAGCAAATCCTGAACCACAGCACTGGAAATCAACTCTAAAAACCATGCACTAAGTTCTTTGCCAGACAATTATCTAAAAGATAAATGATTTAAAAGGAACTAATTTCTACTATAACTATAAAGTCTCATTTTGAGTACTGCTAGTGAGAACCAGGCAACAAATATACCCATAAAGTAACTTTTAGCTATGGGACTCAAAATAAATGGTGTGCATTGAATACTAATGATAACATAAAAGCCACTAGCAGTTACACCTAAAGAGTAGAAATATATCGTAACAATGATATTTTATAATGACAACCCACGTAAGTTTAAATCAAGTTTAGCCGACACATTAAAGTCTGAAGCACCACGTAATGGGAAATTACCACCAGAAATGAGAGCAAGAGATTGAGAATAATAAGAAAAATTGGTTCAAATCCACCTCTAGTAAAACCTACTTCTCAGTTACATCTGAAAACCAGTAATCACCAACTACATATCATCTGAAGTATCGTAAATCATCAGGATTTCCATCTTAATTAAGCAAAAACACAAAACCCATATGCAATTACATTAAGGGCAACACACCATTAATCAACATACACAAAACAAGAGTCAAACTTGTGATAATCTACACACTGAAAATGAAAAATACTGAAAACCCAATTCGAATTTGCAAATGCCTGATACGATAAACGATTTGCAAGCAACAATACATCAAAATCTACATGGAAAAACCCAAAAGGGACAAGTGGGTAACAGAGAAACAACAAAAGAAAGAGAACCCAGATAGGGAAAACACCTGATACGATAAACCCAGTTTACTTGAACGACCTTGGATCCCAAAGATGATGGTGAAGAGGGCACACGCAATAACGAATGTTCTTGTGACTGGAGCATTATCTGTGACAAAATCAAGAAGAAGAAGACATAGTTAGAGAGAATTGAGAGTATTTATTGGAAATTAAACAAATGATTTCTGAATTTTTGGATGAAATACGTACTGAAACCAGATGGGCCGCCGTTCATCTTCGCAGTGAACCAACGACCTTCTTCTCCTCCTAGACTTTGGTTTGCTTTGTTCTTTCTCTGCCCTTTTCTTCGGTTTTCTCTTTTTTATTTTTTATTTGTTTGTTTTTCTCTGGGCTCTCGTCTTTCTCTAGCGAGAAGTTATTCATTGTCTTGGCACACCGCTCCGTGGTGTGTCAATAGTGCTATAATTGGTAAGAGTATTGTTAGATATATCAAATTATTTATTAAATAAATAATTAAATATTTTATATGAATGTAAAGTTTATAATTTTGTAAATTTCGTATTCATATGAAATATTTGATCATTTATTTAATAAAAAATTTAAAATTTATAATGTTTTCTAATTAGTAATTAAAAATTTATATTAAATAATTAAAAATTATAAAAATAATATAATAAATTGTGATTAACGAGGCTATGATAAAATTTATAATTTTACCCAAAGTCTCGTTACTCAACTCAAGCCCATCTAGCTCAAGCTTGTGTTATGGGTGGGGATGTCTGACCCGAATGAGGATTATATTGGGCGTGGGCCTATAGTTTGAAGTTTGGACTAACTACTGTGTCCAACGTGTTAGTTCACCCACCAATAAGGCATGTTGGCTTGTGAGAGAACGTGAAATTGAATTACTTTACGAGTCTGATAAAAAATGTAATAAAACAGGGTTTAAATATGAATTTGATAGGCTAAGCTTGTGACCGACCCACAAGACCATTTATTTGGGTTCGGGACTAAGGTTGTGGCGAGCGAGCTAGGCCAACTCGAGCCTAAAAAATAAAACTCACGTGCGGGTTAATTTTTTAACGTAAGGAATAAAAGACACGAGAGGATAAATAATACAAGATTTCAAAGATATAAGACATAAAATAAATAAATAAAAAATGAAAATATAATTGGAGCGAGAAGGATAAAGCAAGGCAGGTTAGAAAAATTTATTGAAAATGTTTGGGATTTTAAATATTTTATCAAATATTCTATTAAATATCTCATATTGGTGTGGGCCTACACTATGTGGATCATATTTGGATCACATACTCATGTGAGATATTTAATAGAATATTTGATAAAATATTTAGAATTCCTAACATTATTCAAATCTATTATTGTTCTTGCTTCTTCATTGGTGCCAAAGAACATTAAAAAGAAAAATTATGCAGGGATGAGATATGCGAGAGTAGGGTGCGACGAGGATAAATTATTATCTCAAATTATATAATATTTATTTTTTCCGTGGTGTTACATCTCTTAATATATCGCTATCATTTAAATTTCTATGACTTTCTCTAATAGTTTGTCATTAGAGCTGTTATTGCTATATTCGGCAACTGGAGATGAAAAATGTACTCTAATGGTTGGTTATGGCAGCTACTATATCTACCAAATCATCAGGAAAAAAACTTCTTCTCTCCCTCCTACTTGCCTGCTAAAATGGCATCTAACTATTGAAGTATTATTACTATAATTCTATTATTTACTATTATTTATTATCAAATTATAATAATGGCAATACACTATTATAGCATTTGCCATTAGAGATGCTCTAACAAAATAGAAGAAAGAAATAGAGAGAATAGGGATGAAAAGTGTGGATTTCCCTTCAATGGTCAATTCCATATCATTATGGGTGAATTGTGAGTACTTTATTAGAATTCAAAACATTTTTCTTATTTTTTGGGGTTATGCTAGTTCACATTTTCAAAATAGTATGTACTATATATAAGTTATGATATTAATGATGTCGATTATAACGAATGCCATAATTAAATAATTTTAAATCATAACTAAAAAAATAGAGTAATACTATACAAATATATATATATATATATATATATAACTTTCATATATAATGATGTGGCTCGTATAAAATTTTAACTTATAAACAAAATATTATTAAAAATAAAAAAATATATTAATTATAATAACAATATCATATAATTATTATAAATTTTATGTATAAATAGAATTTTTGTTTGACATAGTAGATGTTTGGGAAATTGCTATTTTAGTAGGCTATTTTCATTTTTTTGCTACTTTATTAGGCTAATTTTTTTTGTGTTTTTGAAGATAGTTAGATTTTTTTTTTGTAATTTGATTTGATGTTTGTGAGAGAAAAAGTGAAATGATTATGAATTTTATGTACCATTTTGTCTTATTAATTATTTTAACCTATTTTATTATTTTGTAAATTTTAACCCAAAAAACCCAAAAAAAAACTTTACCAAACATTCCATTATACAATTCAACCTAAGGAATAATATAACAAAAATGATTGGGAGCACTAAAAAATGAGTACTAGGGAGAGTACTAATGACTCCCCTTATGATGTGATGGGTGTCTGTTGTTGTTTTTATTTTTGTTTTTTAACATTTCTAATTTATTATACCATCTCCAATGGTTCACCAGATTCATCACCAAATTTGAATTTGGTGAAAAATAACAACTTTTTTGTCTCAAACAATTTCATTAAAACCATATCAAATTGAGAATAACCCAAATATTTCACCAAACTAAGGATGGTGTGGGTCTTTCATCAAAACATTGTTCATTACCGTTGTATTTTTACTACCAGATGACCCACTGGATGACCACCTTTCCCAAAATTTTGTACAGATTTTACACTGGGAGGTCAATCCCCCGAATGACCCCTCAAGCTTGAAAATGAAATATTGTTCAACTACAGAATTGACACAATAAGATGGATGAACCTATGTTTTCTCAGTTGATTGTTGTGCATCTTCAAGTGTTGACAAGGCCAATTTTTTAGTTGACAATTCCGCACTTGGTGGTTGTGCTTGGACCTTATCGCGAGCTTTGCCATTAAAATCCATTAAATGGGCTTAACTGCTCTCAGGCACTTCAATTTTTTTTTTTACTTTTTTTCTTTCTACATTTCTGAGTTCCAAATTTGCTGTCTTAATCTAGCTTGAATCCTTAATTACTGGATTTTCAAGATAGTCAAATCTAGGGTTTCTATTTGATGTGGTTAAAGATCAGTAAGAATAGAGAAGAGGAGAAGAATAAATGGGTCTTTTCGATGCATCTTTCACTGTGGAAAGCCAATTTCTCGCTGTGCTGCTCTGATCATAGACAAGAAGACTAGGAAAAAAGATGGGTCTAACCATTCAACAGAAGAAATCAAGAGAAATCCATAATTTATGAGGAAATTGCAAGAGCACAAGCTTAGGGGAGTTATTGAAGGGAAACAAAATTGGAACATAAATTGAGGGGGGAAAAAACAAATTTCAGTGGCGTAACCGGTTGACCAGCCAGTCGTCCTGCCGATTATCCCACCGAATGTCCCTAGACATTTGATGCAAGTAACAGTGTACATTTGATGCAAGTAACAGTGTTCGCTGTTGAAGCAACTCGTATCAAATTGAAAAAATAATCTTTTTTTTTATCAAATTTGATAAAAAAAAATAATTCACCATTAGAGATGCTCTTAGAATTATTATTAGGGGGATTAGATAGCCCTCTTACTATCTAATTTATCTTTCAAAATGACAAGAATTATATAAGTACTTTCAAAATCCCATAATATTTTAAAATTTGTTTTTTTTACTATATTACTGTAGACACCCCATTTTTGACGGTCCTCAAGATTTGGACGTCACCGTTTGAACACTCGGTGATTATCCATGTTTGTGTTCGTCTCGAGTTCCCAGAGGCCTTGGCAGCGCGCCTCGCCTCAGGACCTCTTAACTCGACTGCTTCGTGTTCGGTTTTGGCACCAAACACCTGTGTTTTTGCCTTGAAGGCGAGAATGGCTTTTGGCCATCCGCGCACCTCATCGGCCCTCCTCTATCATCATCGGCTACACATTTTGCCACCGACCATTATTTCTTAAAAATAATGGCGGTCATTAATTATGTTTAAATGCCAAGACTTTATTGCGCCAATGACCTATTTGGTTGGCCGAGACCTCTTCTTGAGGGGAGTTTGAACCTTTTGAACCCCCTGTTTTAGCTTCTTGAGGAAGCTTGACCCTTTTGAACCCTTGGTTCTAGCTTCTTGAGGAAGCTTGAACCTTTTGAACTCTTGGTTTAGCTTCTCCAAGAAGCTTAAACCTTTTGAACCCTTGGTTTTAGCTTCTTGAGGAAGCTTGAACCTTTTGAACCCTTGGTCTTTGGCTTCTTGAAGAAGCTTTAACCTTTTGCACCTTGGTTTATGTCACGACCCAAACCCGGCCCTATGGGTTTAGCACCGTAACTGGCCAGTAATCCGAGATTACCAAAGGCCCAACTGAGCAAAAAAGCAGTCAAAGCAGTCTGAGGCTTGGCGGAAACCAATACAGTAAATAACTAGTGTCCATTGAGCTGTGAAAATCTGTATGCCAAAAACATTTTTATGCATTCATACAGTTCAAAACGGTACGATCTATACAATCATTTACAAACATTCAGTACGGGGACCAAGTCCCTCGATAACAGTACGGTAAAACAGTAGACAGTCTATACAATAGTACAAAACAGTGAGGAGACAGGTGGGGACCATAAAAACACCCCAAGCCATAACATGGCAACTCGGAACCTCGCAGTGAGGCACATAGGCTAGCTTGACCAAAACTGGGGACCAACCCACGCTCCTAGCTCTGATCTGGTTGCTGAGAACCTACATATATATATAAACAGTGAGCTAAAGCCCAGTGAATAACATACAGCGTAAAGAGGTTATGAATGAATGTCCTTACAGTAATGAAATCAGTTCATTAAACAGTATTTCAGTCAATCAGTCATATGTGGTACATCCATTAGCCTATAAAAGAGGTCCAAGGACCGGGTCTTAACAAAGAATGATGCCATCGATCGATTGAACAGTATGGTTCCACAAGGGAACCGACAGAGCTCTGTAACAGTAACAGTAATTGCTAAGGATGCCACAATACAGTTCAGAATACAGGACATACATTCATTCAGTAAACAATAGCAGTTCAATAAACAGTTCAGTTCAGTATTCAAAAGATAACCATTTTGAACATATCTTTACACAATTGTTACTCACAGAGATTGGGCTAATAGCAGCTAGAGCGCGTCCCCGAGAGCCAACCCTAAACAGTTAACAAATAGAACACACACTAAGTTCACAGTCGAAAGGATGATAATTAAATCCCTAAATTTCCTCGGTGTGGTTCTATGTCTAAATCCTCATTAAGATGTCTTAAACTAGGCCTAAGAATGCCTAGGATGGGATGAGGATGCAAAGATGCGCACAGAAACAGTTTCAGAATTTTCAGTGAAACAAGGCCTCCGCTCGAGCGCAGGTTTCCCCGCTCGAGCGGACAAGCAAACAAAGGTCCCCGCTCGAGCGTCAACTTCCCCGCTCGAGCGTGACACACAATCCTCCGCTCGAGCGCACATTCCTCCACTCGAGCGGACTGATGAATAGTACAAGATGCTGGATGCTCGATTTCTCCGCTCGAGCGTGAAACACTCCGCTCGAGCGGACTGTAAAACAAGTCGAAGAAAATGCTGGGAGCATGAATTCCCCGCTCGAGCGGCACTTCCCCCGCTCGAGCGGACATCAAAAATCTGGAAAATCCATATTCAACCTCCAAGTTCCAAACCAAGTTTTGATGCTCCCAACTCGATCCTCTTGGGCCCATTTTCTGGAAAACTCTTTCAAACACATAGAATAATACGTTTTAAAGCTCAATTTAAGAAATCAAGGCCCAAGGGTGTTTCAATTAAACTCAATTTCAAACTAATTTTCAAGAACAATCTCAAAACATGCAATGCATGAGTTTTAATCTATATTCAATCTTCAAATCTTGCTCCAAGGAGCTCCAATCTTTGAAAACAATGTGGAAACATGGACTATGATAAAAACATGGACATGCATGTGACAATTAGCCAAGAACTCAACTCCAAACTCACTAAACTCAACATGCATGAAACAATTAAGGTCCAACTCAACATATTTGCACTAAATCATGGCCTAGCTCTCTAATTGGGCATGAACCATGCAAAATGAGGCTCAAAGACAACAAGATGGAGATGAAGTCACTTACCTAAGTGTCAATTACAAGTCTTGCAAGCTCAATCTAGCAATCTATGTTATGAATCCTCCAATTCCCAAGCAATTCAAGCCAAATGAGATGAAGCTAACTCTCTCTCCCTTCTCTCTCACTAAATTCGGCTAAAGCATGGAGAGTAGCTGAACAAATGTTATGTTTGATCAAGTGAAGACTCAATGTATGTGAGATAGTGGGCCACTAGTGTGGTCTAAGTGTAAATAAGTTAAACGTGCCAATTAAATTGATATTTAATCTAATTTAATCATTCCTAATCAATTTTCAGATAAATACACCATTAAATCACAAATATTCTACTGATCTCGAAACACGAAACGATTTCTAATTCGGCCGCCGATAAGGCCTTCAATTAACAGTTTAAACACATAAACACAAACAGATACTCGATCAATCAAACAGATGCAATATGCAATTCAATAGATAACTTATTCAATCTCAGTTTCGATTTCAATCAGTCCACTCAATACTTCAATTGATTCAATTATCAGTCATTATCGATTCGTTTAACAAGATAACCATACGTAATTCATTGATTTATCGATAATCGATCGAGGGTTATTCTTAGCTTTTCCTAGAAGCTTGAACCTTTTGCACCTTTGCTTGAACCTTTTTAGCTTCTCCAAGAAGCTTGAACCTTTTGAGCCTTGGTTATAGCTTCTCCAAGAAGCTTGACCCTTTTTAGCTTCTCCAAGAAGCTTGAACCATTTTAGCTTCTCCAAGAAGCTTGAACCTTTTTAGCTTCTCCAAGAAGCTTGAACCTTGTTAGCTTCTTGGAGAAGCTTGCACCTTTCTAGCTTCCAAGAGAAGCTTGCACCTCTTGAACCTTTTGCCTAGCTTCTCCAAGAAGCTTGGCTCTTTTTGTCTAGCTTCTCCAAGAAGCTTGGCCTTCTTGACCCCTTTGCTTGCCCCTTTTGACCCTTTTTGTGTTAGCTTCTCTAAGAAGCTTAGCACCTTGTCTTGCTCTATATATAGAGAGCCTCTCCACCATTTTCAAGGGTTAAAAAAATCTGATATATATCAATATATATCACTCCCTCTCTATATCTCCCTCTCTCTCTACATTTGTGTAGGTTAGAAGGTTCGAAAGGGTCTAGTTCTTGGCCCCTTTGCACACCACCTCTCAACCACACCTCTCCATCATCCATCTAAGCTTCTTGGAGGCCATTTTCAGAGGCTAAGGAACTGGTTTTTGGGACCAAAGGCTGCTGTCTACGTTGGTCTACAAAGGTGAGCATCTAACCCTCTTTTATTCCCCGTTTTTGCACCAGATTTTAGCCCATCTTTCTTGTGGTTTTGAGATTTGTGTATAACATAAAAAAGTTCTATTTTTTTGTGTTTAAGATACTTTATTAAGGACACTTTTGTGTTTGGGGTCGTTTACCCCCTCTTAGGCCTTGTTTGGCCTCTTATTTGTGCATTTTTTGTAAGCTTCGGGACCACCTTGTATTGGCCCTCTCACCACTGAAATCTCGAGGGATTTCAGTGGTGGGGGTGGTATTTTGAGGTCCTAACAAGGAGAGGGCCATCCCCTCTCCTTGTTGTCTTGTTTGCTTGTATTTTTGGCCTTACAAAGGAGCCTATATTTGTACACCTCTTGAGATCAGATCAGGCATTTTTCAGTGGGTTTTAGGACCCCTATAGGCCATTTCCAGAGCTGGTTTGGCCTTGTTGAATGTCCATCATGTATGTGCTTAATAACCTCTTGTATAGCCCTCTAAAGGAGCTCATCATTTTTGCATGTGTTGGCTTCATTTCAGTGGTTATTTGAGCATGTTTTGGCATGGTTTATTCACTGATTTTTGATGGTTTGGTCAGATTCCATATGCATCATACACTTGCCATGTAAACCATGTTAGCTAGTCAAATTCGCATGCTAATTTAGTCCATCTTGTTAGCACTTTTTGGCCATGCTTAGAACTGGAAAAGTCCATGTTTTGGGACTGCCAAGATTCTGTCTTCATGCTTCATAGTCCAATAATGCATGCTTTGTATAGCTGTAAGTCATTCCATGTGCCTAGTTTTGCATTTCGGGGTTCATCTCATGCATCGGGTGCCATATCTCCATGTTTCGGGGCTGTTTAGCATCATATTTTGGTACTGAAATTCACATGCTTATATGCCATCTTGTATCCCTTGCCATGCTTTGGTAGAGTTGCATTTTTGTGCCTTAAGCTTGGTTAATGCATTGTGCATGCATTCCATATATTTTGTTGCCTCACTTGCATCATTATGGCCACTGTTTTGGACCTAGTAGAGAGCTGTCCAAGTTAGTGTAAGACCAACCTTTGCATGTTGATGCATGCTTACCTTGTGTGTTGTTGTATGTTTAGGTTGCTTAACATGATACATGCCTTGCATACTTGTATGCTTGTTACTCCTATTGTTATTTCATATCTTGCATGCTTGCTCGCTTAGGTTGTGTGCCTAACATGCATTGTGCATTACTTGCTTGCATGCCCATGTTGCATACTTAGTTAACATACCTAGGTTACATTGCATGAGCATACATACCTTGCCTCTTGAATTGAGTATGATAGAGGTTGGGTTTCACTTGTTTGTTTGATGTGCATCTCATTTGAAATCAAAATGCATACTTGGTTTCTTGGGCCATCACGCATTGAAATGCGCGATTGGTGGTCCGAGAATCGAGAACTATGTCCCTTTGAGTCACAAACATAATAAGGGATGTGTTGGTGCACACATGTGCTTGAAATTCTATGCCATGCACTACCTGTCCTCTGTTGCTGTCAAAACTGTCTTCTGCAGGAAATTTTTGCCGACCGGCAACATTTAGTGCTGACCGGCCATTGATGAATGGCCGATAGCTTCATCCGCAGCCGGTGGACTTTTACCAGGGCCGGTGGCTATTTTCCTCAGTCGATGGTACTTTACAGTATACAAGGAACATGTCCTAGGACTTTGGCAGTCTTTGGAGAGGCGAGGCGGTGTGAGCGATAGTGGCATGAATGCGGGTTTTCCGGGTGAGACGGACTCGAGCATGCATCATCACACACATTCCAAGGCGGGGCTGTGGCCATCTGATTTTTGCATTTAATTTAATCATATTAGAAGTTTTGTAATAAGTAATTTAGTATTATTTATTCGGTTTGTATATTCTTTCGGTCTCTCCGAGTGAGAGCAAATTTGTAATAAGTGTGGGTGAGTGTGTGTATGCCTTCCAACCCCCACTTCTTTCTTCCTTTTTATTTACCTGCTTATGATGGTAGATTAGGGCATATTTAAATTAGCATACCTTATGCAATGCATGCGTGCATTCATGCATTTGTTGACATGCATCGGGCTCGGTACATCATACAAACTGCATTGTTTTTTTGATTTCCAAATTGAATACATGCTATTTGTAGTATTCCATATGCCATGTTTAGGATAGCCGAGCCTGTCTAGATTACATTCTTTGCATGTGTTGCATTAGCCACTTAACATGAACTAGGATCATGCATATAATTACTAACTAGTTTCTGTTTTGGCTTTGAGTACTAGGTGAGCTTTTATGCTTTAGCATATCGCATGCATGTGAATATTGCCATAATAGCATGATTACCATGAGGCTAGCTGCTTATGTGATATAACTGCTTGAATGCCTGTGGATGGAGGTTGAATTACCTAAATTTGGACAATGCATTAAAAACTGTGAGTTTTAAGCCCACTAGTTAGTGGCAAAATCATATTTTCTAAAGCCCACTTGAGGGTGGCAAAACCTGCATTTTAGCCTACTTGCGAGTAGCAAACCGTTTTCAAAACAAACATGTAGTGTTTTGTTCCAACTTAGGCGATTTGGTCTATACTTGTTTGCTGTACGCATAACGTAGTAAATCTAGACTAATAACCGGTATAAGAACACATACAGTTTTCAAAATTGGATATCATGGTTAGTAGAGGTTCGAGCCGGCGAAGGCGAAGTGCTCATAGCTGACCTTCCCCGATCGTACCCAATCTCCCGAGTCAAGACAACTTTGGTGATGACGGACACGTAGCCTTTGGCACCGAGTTAGGGTTTCCTAAATTCCCCCATAAAAAAATATTTAGGTGGCGACTCTGTATCTGGCAAAGCAGTCCATGTTTGGCACTTCTTTTCAAAATCTATTTTTCTCAAAACGATTTGCCAGAGTTGGACTCTTTGGTTCGAGATTAAGAACCGTGACATTTGAGTCCTTGAACTGTAGTGACCCCAATATGAACGGAACGGGACTTAACCCTCCCGGGGCATTCGGGGACGTCTACAATTACCCTCATATCTATTAGCTCTCTTATTAAGCCATATTCACTGTGTATTTCAGAGTGCAGAGTAAAATGTTACACTCTGAAACTAAAAGTAAAATTTTACTCTGTATGAAAGTAAAATTTTACTCTGAAAAACTAGTAAAATGTTAGACTCTACACAAAAGTAAAATTTTACTCTGTATAAAAGTAAAATTTTATTCTGAAAAACGAGTAAACTGTGAGACTTTGAAGCTAAAAGTAAAATTTTACTCTGAAAAACTAGTAAAATGTTAGACTCTACAAAAAAAAAATTTACTCTATATAAAAGTAAAATTTTACTCTGAAAAATTAATAAATTGTGAGATTCTGAAACTAAAAGTAAAATGTTACTCTGCACAAAAGTAAAAAAGCGAAGACAATGTTTGTGGCGGCTGAAGTGTTTGGCAATGACCACCTCTTGATAGTAAAATTTTACTATCATTCTAACACCAGAGTAAAATTTTACTCTAATTCTCTCAAACAAAAAATAGAGCAATAGAATCAGAGTAAAATTTTACTCTCATTATCTAAAATAAAAAACAGAGCAATAGAAGCAGAGTAAAATTTTACTCTGGTTCTATCAAATGAAATTAGATCAACAACAACAAAAAAAAAATAAAATAAAAAAATAAAAACAAAACAAATTAATCAATAAATCAACATATCTAATTGAGAAAAAAAACTTATAAAACTCGATTAACAATCACAAATTTCAATGAAAAGAATACATGTGTTCAACAACACTCATACACACAAATATATATATAGCATTACAACACTTATACACACAAGTATTATAGATCGATTCTGTTTGTGTGCTGAGAAAATAGAGGAAATATTATATAACATTACAACAAAAACTTATGGATCACGTCTCTTACGTTTTTTACGAATTTCATTTGTATCAAGTAGCGAAGCCAAAAGAGACGTACTAAAAAAGTATAAATTTTCTTTTTCTTTTTCTGCATATTCTTAGCAACCAAACAGATCTTTAGGATTTGTTAGTTTTAATTGATTATGCAATGTTTATGTGTCGTAAACTGAACTCGTTGATCCAGGAAGTTATCTCGTCAAATGAAGAAGAAAACACGATACTTCTTGTGATCTGTTGCTTCACAATTGCTTGGAAGATGAGGATTAGGTCCTTCAATGTCGAATTATTTATGGTAATCGAAACTGCTATATTCTTTGTCTGATTGATTCTGATGATCTGTTAGTGTTATTGTTTCAATGAATTTGATCTGCTGAAACTTGAAAGACGTGACTATAGTGATTATGATACAGTTGATGACGAAGCTGATTATATATGCAGAAGCTGTCTGTAGATTTAGAAAGGAAGAGAGTGAGAAGAATTAGCTGAGGGTATAATAATCATATAAAATATTTAAATAATAAATTTTATTCTTTATGCAAGATTTTATAATTACAAGAAGATTTAAAAAGTATAATTTTTTTTTTAATCCTTTTAAAAATGAAAGAAAAGTAAAAAAAGTTTATAAATAATTTTCCCTTATTACTACTCTATTTTTTTAAAACTCCCAAACTGATAATATAAAGGGCATAACCACACACGAGCGTGACGTGCTTAATTCCATTCCAGAGCGTTACTATTCTCTATTTGCTTTATTCGACACTGTTTAATTATTTTTGGCCGTACCAACCAGACGAGTCCCAAAAATTTTACCCAAACGACGTTCTCATTGCGTTAGATCTAAGAAAGCGAGAGCGAGCGAGCGACCTTCTTTAGAGTCGAAGCAAACCATTCACCAACCAACGAACCCTAAACAAACCAACAAACGAACTCGACCAGATCAATTCAATATCTCTCTCTCTCTCTGTAATCAAATCACAAAGGTATGCACTCAGTTTCCTAAAAATGCTTCTGTTTTGGTTGTTTTTGTGTTTTGTGTTTTGCATTTGCTATTGAATTTGTGTTTTAATGAATTATTATTATTATTGCGTGTGAATTGCAGTGTTATTTGATATATTTATTGATTCCTAATTTTGTAGAGGGGACGATCTAATGGTGGTTGACTGCTGATATATATTCGAATTCACGGTGTGGAGCAAAAACGCTGCAGATCGGATGGACAAGAATAAGAACCGTACCGATCTGCTTGCTGCTGGCCGTAAAAAGGTATGCTTTATGTTGTTTTTTATGCACTGGATTCAATTTCCAGCTTTTTTAGAAGTGTTTGGGTTGTTTGGTTCCTGAGAAAATGTTGTGATAGAAATGAAACTGGAAGTTTCAAACTTGGGGTTTTGTTGTTATTCATTAAACTAGAAAACAGGAAGTCTCAGTCAATGGAGCTTCAGACAGTGGGTTTAGCTGAGAGCTTATGACTTTGTTCCCTTTTTTCTTTCTTTTTTTATTTATTTATTTATTTTTTAAATTTTAATTTTTTTTATTCCCCTCTTGTTATCATTGAATTTGCTGCCAAACTAACAAGGGGTTATTGGGTTTTCATTTTGAACTATTGGATGCCTTTGAAGATGCTCTGAAATGAATTCATGTTCGGATGCTAGGAACTGAGATGTTTGCTGCAGTTTGTAATAATGAGTTCTTCTAAATTGTTTGCTGAAAATAGAGGGAAGTTTTGGGAACACATTTGGTGTTGGCATAGGCCTTTGAGGGAAGTATTTTCATACCTTTGAGAATTGCTATGAATAGAGTGTTTTTTTTTTTTGGGGGGGGGGGGAAGAAATTGGTAGTGGATAATGGTAGTGCGGCTTCCCCTTCGGTATTTAAGGGGGCTGTGCAAGATTGGGAGGTAAGTTTAATTGCAGATCTGCTTGGGTTGCTTTCTAGATGTTCTATTCAAGCTGGGGAAGAAGATTTATTGGTTTGGACCGGAGAGATACCTCGAATGAATGAATGTTGTTTCTCTCCCTCACCCTATCCATGCTCACCATGTTTCTCTGTTCTCGTTTTTTTATCTACCTTCATCTTTATCTCTGTTGTTTTGTTGAGAGGCTCAAAATTTTATGCCCCCGCCCCACTCTTCTCTCTTCATCTCATTTTTCTCCGAACCTTCTCGAGTGGGAGACTAGGATGATGTGATGTGTCCTTTGTTTCCCGCACTCTCTCATTTCTTTCTTTCTATAATATAATATGTAAAATGAATTCAATATATATGATTCACCCATTAACCAAAATGTTCAAAGAGACATATGAGAGCCAAGTTACACAACTTTGTT
Source organism: Camellia lanceoleosa (assembly GCA_025200525.1). NCBI lineage: Eukaryota > Viridiplantae > Streptophyta > Magnoliopsida > Ericales > Theaceae > Camellia > Camellia lanceoleosa. The sequence continues at coordinate 150,485,678 of CM045771.1, read as the reverse complement.
GATGTCGTCTTCCAGGAGTAAATTACTTATTAAGCAAAATAGTTTAATTAGGCTTTGAGAGAAGACAAAATCAACAAAACTGTGTAAAGTGATAAATGTGTGTGTGTGTGTGTGAGAGAGAGAGAGAGAGAGTAGGATTTGGGTATAGACCTGGGGTGGTTTGTCAAAACTGATAATTAAATACCAAAATTTTTAGTACTGCATTTCTAATGTTAAAATTTTAAAAATATGAGAATGAAAATGAAAAAATGCTTTTAGAGCATTTTTGGCATTGATTGATAAATCAAGTCTCTTTGATTAGACATTAAGATCCGTTTTGAGTCAATTTAAAGAATTAAGTAATAGATGATGTTGTGCTATCAAATGCAATTAATTATTATGAATCAATAAATGTGTTCAATTTTTATTACTTAATTATGTTATCATAAAAGGTTTTAGGGTGTACTTCTATACTCAATATTAAAATACATAATTCCTCAGCAATTAAGCTGAGGGTAATGGGGAGTTTAGTTTTGACCTTTTATTCATCCTTTTTCAGCTTCAACAATATCGGCAGAAGAAGGATACTAAAGGCAGTAAATCAGCAGGTAAAGCTGGTAAGTCCGAGCGTGATAGTGATGCTGATGCGGCATCTACTGCTGCTAAACCGGCAGTGGTATTGCTACAAGATCCTGATGGGGAAGTCAGTTCATTGCATGATTCTGATTCTGGGATAGTTGATTCATCAATCACACGCCCTAGTGAGAATTCACAAGCTACTGACAACATTGATATTGCCACTAATGATCCTTTGTCAGTGGTGGTTATACCTGAGACAGGCACAGACACAACGACGTTGGCAAGCTGTGTTGAGTTGCCGCATGAGGACTCTGGAGTTTATGAATCTACAATGAAGTTGAGTGTTGGCAACGAACAAGATTTTGACCCTTTGGTTCCATATAAAGTTGAAAGTACCCACACTGTAAATGCCGAGGGTGCAAGGCTTACTTCTACAGGAAATTTGGAAAGTGTAGCTTCTGAAATGAATTCTGTACATTTGGCTACCCCCATGCCCGTTGATTCCTCCACACAACCTGATTTAGTTGGTACCACTAAACCTGTTGCCATTGTGGTTGAAGCAGAGTGTATTCATGGAGCAGATCAGGTAACAGACGTAGGTTGTGCCCGCTTACCTGTGATACCTCTTCTTTTTGCATGTATATATTTTTCTTTTTTATTATTGAATTAATTTGTGATTGAAATTAGTTATGTCTGAATCCGATGTATAATTAAAATTCATTTGTTTCTGGGTAGGGGCAATTCAGGGAGCTGACTGTTTGGATTCAGAGCAAGTAAATAGAAGCAGTGGGATAGAGCTTGAAGGAGATGTGAGGCCTGATTTACCCAGGTTCAGTGAAAGTGCTGAAACTTGTGCAGGGACGGTTTCAGGGGAGCCCACTATTGAAGTGGATCAAACCGATGAGTTGAATGATGCTTCTGCTTCTGCTGGTGCAACCAATGAGGTAAAAGAAGTTTGGACTATGGATGGTCATTCAGTTTCAGCTCAGCCATTCTCCGATTTACATGTATCCTCAACTGTAAATCCTGAAGTAGCAGTTCATCAGAGAGAAGATGTAGTGGCAACTTCCTTGAATGAAGAAAAATCAGAAATGCAATTTCATCAACAGTTGCTTGATGAAATGTCCATTGCCAGCACTTTGGTTGGTGAAGTTCAAGGGAGGAATGAAAGCCTTGCTGAAGATCTTGCAAAGTGCAAGTCTGAACTTCAGACAGCTGTTTGTGCAAAGGAGGAGCTTGAGAAGCAAGTTCATACTGCAAAGGCCGAGGTTGTGGAAATATCTTCCAGAGCTGATGAGTTGCATGTTGAATTGGAAAGGTCACATGGGGAATTGTCAAGCCTGTCAGCGGAGTTGGCTGAATGTAAGCCATTGGTGGCAGCTTTACAGGTTGAAAATGATAAGTTGAATGGGAGTCTTACTTTGGCAGTTGAGGAGAAAAAGAAACTTGCAGAGGAGAAGGGATATTTGGTGCTTGGGAATGATAAACTGTTGACAGAATTAGCTGACTTCAAATTTTCATTGTCATCATTACAATCAGAAAATGTCAACTTAAGTGGCACTCTTGCATTGACAACAGAGGAGAGAAGGAAGCTTGAGGAGGTAAAAGAGAATTTTCTGCATGAGAATCAGAAACTATTGAACGACTTAGCAGAGTGCAAAGCTTTGTTGGAAACGCTTGAGGTGGACAATGCCCAGTTAAATGGGAGTCTCACTTCCGTAACGGAGGAGCGAAACAAGCTTGGAGAAGAGAAGGATCATTTTGTCACTGAGAATGAGAAACTGTCAGTGGAGTTAGCAGACTGCAAGAGTTTAATGGCAGGTCTACAGGTGGAACACCTCAAAGCTTTGGATGACCTAAAAGAAGCTACTTTGCATCTTGAAAAACTCACTGAGGAAAATATTAAGTTGTCATCTCGATCTGGGGAAGCTGCAAATCAAGTTGAAGGTTCTGACATGCCAAGCAGGGGACCAGAATGTGCAACTGCTGCTGATGAGACTCACTGGCTTCCCAGGGAGGGGGAGGCTGAACTATTCTCTCCTCGGTTAAGAAAATCTGATGATGGCCTTGTGGATGGGTCACCAGTTGAGCAGCTTAAATTGGATGTCTATGATCATTCTTGTGGGTTTGTAGATTTGAAGGGACACTTAGAGGAGGCAGAGAAAATAGTTCAGAAACTTGAGAAAGCAATTGAAGGGATGCACTCTCATTCTGTGTCCTTAAGCAAGTCAAGTGGGAAAACGGCACCAGGGATATCAAAACTGATTCAAGCTTTTGAGTCAAAGACTCATCATGATGACCATGACATAGAGGAAGTTCCTTCAGCTGAAAATCAATCACTTGTGGACACATTTATGTTAGCAAAGGAGCAAACAAGAAATCTGAGAGCAGTGCTTAAGGAGTTGCTTCTGGATGCTGTGAATGCCAGCGAACTGTTCAAGGGGGAGAGAGATTGTAGATATCTTGCTGATGATGCGCTTGGGGAGCTCAAGGTTGCTTATGAAGCTCTGAAGGAACACAATATCAGTTCTGACGCAGCAAATATCGAAGTCATTATTTTATATGAGTTTATAAAGCAACATGTGTGTGATATTGAAGCAAAGAAGGGTGAGCTTCTGGGTCTGTATGAAGCAGTAAGGCAACAAAGTACTATTCTTGGAGCAGAGAACAGTGAGCTTGTTAAAAAGCTTGGTGACTATCAGCCACGTATTAGTGTATTGGAGAGACAGTTGGATGAAATGCACTCAAGTTCAGATGAGATGGCTTCCTCTATCTCTAATCAAGTGGAAGTTCTGCATAAAGAAGTAGCTGAGAGGGCATCAATACTCGAGCAAGAATGGAATTCTACTGTTGCTCAGGTTGTCCAGACAGTCGAGAAGCTTGATGCATTGATCAGGAGCTTGTTTTCCTCCACACCCTCAATTGGCAATCATGATTGCCTAGATATAGGTAGCCGTGTGGCTGCTTCTGTTGATGCTGCAACCAAAGTGATTGACAATCTGCAGGAAAAATTAGAAGCTTCTGGCAAAGATCATGAAGCAATGTGCAGTTCATACAAGGACATGATTGAAAAGTTCAATGATTTGCATAGAAAGAATGAATTGGCTATTGGTGTATTACATGGGATCCATGGTAACCTTGAGAGGCTTGTAAATGATTCATGTGAGCATGTAGAACAAAGCCAGATCATTAAACAAAATGAGAACCTTCTAGATCCTCTACATCTTGATAACTATGATACCCTCATGGAGCAACTGGCAGTGCTTCTGGGTGAGAGGCTGCAATTCAAATCTATGAGCGATAAACTGAACTTGGAGTTGATTGATATGGCAAAAGAAATGGAGGAACTGAAGAAAAGAGGCCTTGATTCAGATACCATTCGAAAGCTGGTTGAAGATGTTGAAGGTGCCATTAAGCTGGATGGAACTGGCATTGACTCAGATAAGCTTGAATCACGCTTACAGTGTCTTATATCATTTCTATTTCAAAAATACAAAGAGGCTGATGAGCAGGTCAGCTTGTCCAGTAAGGAAATAGAATTAAGTGAATTGCAGGGACAAATAGAGCACTTGAGCTTTTTGATTGTTCAACATGATAATGAAACCCTCATTCTTAAGGAAAGTTTGAGGCAGGGAGTGGAGGACCTTGTTGCTGTTCGGGCTGAGTTACAGGAGAAAGTAAACGAGCTTGAACAGTCAGACCAGCGGGTATCTTCTATCAGAGAAAAACTCAGCATAGCTGTTTCAAAGGGAAAAGGTTTGATTGTGCAGCGTGACAATCTCAAGCAATCTCTAGCAGAAACATCCAGTGAACTGGAGAAATGCTCTCAGGAGTTACAGTTGAAAGATGCCAGACTTTGGGAGGTTGAAACAAAACTTAAGACCTATTCAGAGTCTGGTGAGCGTGTGGAAGCTCTGGAATCTGAACTCTCATACATTCGCAACTCGGCTACTGCATTAAGAGAATCATTTCTTCTCAAAGATTCTATACTCCAGAGAATAGAAGAGATTCTAGAAGACCTAGAGCTGCCAGAGCACTTCCATGCCAGAGATATAATTGAAAAGGTTGATTGGTTAGCGCGGTCAGTTACTGGGAACTCTGTGCCTCCTGCTGATTGGGATCAGAAAAGTTCTGTGGGGGGAGGATCATATTCTGATGCTGGTTTTGTAGCTATGGAAACCTGGAAGGAAGACACACAGCCAAACTCAAATTCAGGTGATGATTTGAGAGGAAAATATGAGGACCTTCAAAGTAAGTTCTATGGCTTGGCTGAACAAAATGAGATGCTGGAACAATCTTTGATGGAAAGAAACAATGTTGTGCAACGGTGGGAAGAGACATTGGAGAGGATAAATATGCCTTTGCAGTTGCGCTCCATGGAGCCAGAGGATAGGATTGAGTGGTTGGGAAGTGCACTTTCAGAGGCTCATCACCACTGTAATTCTCTCCAGCAGAAGGTTAATAACTTGGAAACGTATTGTTCCTCATTAACTGCTGATGTGGAAGAGTCACAAAAGAGATTATATGATCTTGAGACAGCTCTCCAAGCCGTTCTTCATGAGAAAGAGCATCTCTCTGATAGTTTGGGGATTCTAACTCGTGATTATGATAAGGTCTCAGAGAAGGTAGTCCGATTTGAACTTGAGAATGATAAGCTGGAGAATGAGATATCTGCTTTGCAAGTGAAATTGGTTGAAAGAGAGCATCTCTCTGATAGTTTGGAGATTCTAACTCGTGATTATGATAAGGTGTCGGAGAAGGCAGTCCAATTTGAACTTAAGAATGATAAGTTGCAGAAGGAGGTATCTGCTTTGCACGAGAAATTGGTTGAAAAAGAGCATCTCTCTGATAGTTTGGAGATTCTAACTCGTGATTTTGATAAGGTCTCAGAGAAGGTAGTCCAGTTTGAACTTGAGAATGATAAACTGCAGGAGGAGGTATCTGCTTTGCAAGAGAAATTGATTGAGAAAGTCAGAAATCAGGAGCATGTTGAAGGTGAGATAAGAAGATTGGAGGATTTGGCGCATGATTTGCTCAAGGATTCTGTTACAGAGGACGTGGTTTCTGGTGGCAGTAGTACCGAGTGTTTGGAACAACTACTGAAGAAGCTGTTAGAGAAGTACACAGCCCTTGCTTTAGAGAAACCTATTCTTGTTGACTCAGCTGATGAGAAAAATACAAAAAATGCTGGTGCCATTCAGGATGAAAAGAGAGATTCTGAGGATTCAAAGGAGGATGTGGTAGTTCTTAAGAAAGAACTGGAGGAGGCTTTGCAGGATTTGCTGTGCGTGAAGGAGGAGAGAGATAGATATATGGAGAGCAATCAATCTTTGGTCCATGAAGTTGAAGCATTAGATGTAAAAAGGAAAGAATTGCAAGAGTTACTTAGTCAGGAGGAGCAGAAGTCAATTTCTGTTAGAGAGAAGTTAAATGTCGCAGTTAGAAAAGGAAAATCATTGGTCCAACAGCGTGATAGTTTGAAACAGACCATTGAAGAGGTGAACAATGAGGTGGAACGCCTGAAATCTGAGGTTAAGTACCGAGAAAGCAGACTTTCAGATTATGAACAGAACATAAAGGACTTATCCACCTACCAGGAAAGGCTAGAAGTCCAGGAATCAGAGAGTTTGTTCATGAGAAATCGGTTGGCAGAAACTGAGTACTTTTTGCAAGAGAAAACCAATACTCTGAGCTTGATTTTGAATACTTTGAATGACATTGGTGCTGGTTTTGAATTTAATATCAGTGATCCTGTTGAGAAGTTGGAACAAATTGGGAAACAATGCCGTGATCTACATGCTGCTGTGGCTTCTTCTGAACACGATTCGATGAAATCTAGAAGAGCGGCTGAGCTACTCCTGGCAGAGTTGAATGAAGTCCAAGAAAGAAATGATGGACTGCAAGAGGAGCTTGCAATTGCTGCCAGTGAGCTTTCAGAACTCTCCAAGGAAAGAGATTTGGCTGAAGCTGCCAAACGTGAAGCTTTTTCGCAAGTTGAAAAGTTATCTGCTGTTCGTTCTGTGGAAAGAAATAACCAACTTGCTGAGTTGAAGCTGTTAAAATCCTGTGTTGATCAACTGAGAAAGGGCTTCGTTGATATTAATGATCTTCTTGGTGACGTCCTCTCCAAGGACTTGGAATATCTGCACAATCTGGAGGCAAGTATGATGTCATGTCTGGAACCAAGTGAGGCTATGAATGTGGTTGGCCTACCTGTTAGTGGTCCTGTGAGCATTATTTCTGCTAATGCAGAAAACAAGGTACGATTATTTTTGTTCTTAATATTGTGAAATATTGATGTAATGTAATGTCCATCTTCAGTTGCTCTCAAGTTGTTGGCTACACCCTCCCTGCTTATAGATACAAGATACTTGATCTAAATTCTTTCCTATGTTTTGCCACATGTTCTGACATGAATTCTTTAGTTAATTTTGTTTTCTGTCTATTTTCTTGCAATATATTTGTATTTTTTGTTTTAACTTTTGGGAACATTCTTAGCGTACGTTTATTTATTTATTTTAAAAATAATTACAGTTTCTATTTATATTTCATTGTGGTCTTTTTTTTTTTTTTTCTTTTTTTTCTTTTTAAATATATTTCAAGTGGGCCATTACTTTCAATTCTTGTTCGTACCTTCCAAACATATTTTTCCCCCTTTATGTTGCTGCACAAAATACTTATCATCCCCCCCATTCTTCTAATACTTGTCTTCCTGTCCAGGAGAAGTTCTTGGCTACAAATTCATTATTGGAATTGAAGATGCAAGAGTGTACCGATGACAATATTTTTGTTGACATTTGTAGTCTTCTTGGGCATCAATTGCAAGATTTCATGAAAGAAATTGGTGCTCTTAAAGAAGAATTATACAAACACTTGATTACATTAGATGAAGGAGCTAAGCATGCATCTGAAGTAGCGGGTATTATTCATAGAGAAGTGACTTCCCAAAAACAGTCCTTTGAATCCATGAGGGAGAACATAATCCGATTAGAGGTCATGGAGAAAGAGAAAGATACTGAAAGTGTTGTAATGCGTAGAAACATTTCGTTGCTTTATGAAGCCTGCAGTAATTCAGTTATGGAAATTGAGAATTGCAAAGCCCAGTTTGTTGGAAATGGTTTGGCTGCCACAGATCTGGGGATGAACTTGGAATCTTCAATATCTGGTGATGAAGGAAATCTTTTTAGCCGACAGACTCATTTGTCCTCTGATGAACGTATTAGGATAATGGCAGATAGATTGTTGTCAGTTGTCAAGGACTTCACGTGTATTCAAGCCCAGGTTGTAGAAGGTGGCCAAAAGGAAATGAAGACTACCATTTCAAATTTGCAGAAAGAGCTTCAGGAGAAGGACATCCAAAAAGACAGAATTTGTGTGGAGCTTGTCAGTCAGATCAAGAAAGCTGAAGGTGCTGCAAGGAGTCACTTGCAAGACTTTCAATCTGCAAAGGCTCGGCTAAATGATTTAGAGAGGCAGCTGGAAGTGATGGAGGAAGAGCGTAACATGTTGGAACATAGAGTGAAAGAACTAGAAGATGGCGAAGCTACCTTGAAAGACTCGGAGGAGAGAGTTAGATCACTGAGTGATGCGCTGGCTGCGAAAGAACAAGGTCAGTTCTGTTATTTTTAATCCGGCTGTTTTTATTTGTTATAAATTAAACACATTGTCCACAGAATTATTTCTTAAACTTCAATTTATAATTCTGAAACAGAAATTGAGGTGCTGATGCAAGCACTTGATGAGGAGGAGACCCAGATGGAAGACCTAAGAAACAAAATTGGGGAACTGGAAAGAGTTGTGCAAGAAAAAAATGTAGATTTGGAAAACCTAGAAGCTTCTCGTGTAAAGGCTATGAAAAAACTTTCGATCACCGTGAGCAAGTTTGATGAACTTCATCAACTGTCTGCTAGCCTCCTTTCTGAGGTTGAGAAGCTTCAGTCACAGTTACAAGAACGGGATGCAGAGATCTCTTTCTTAAGGCAAGAAGTCACACGATGCACCAATGATGCTCTAGTTGCATCCCAGATGAGCAACAAAAGAAATTCAGATGAGATCCTTGATTTATTGACATGGTTGGACACAATGATTTCTGGGGTGCTGGTGAATGATGTGCATTTTGATGACAAGAAAAGGGATAAAGTTCATGAATACAGAGAGATATTTCAGAAGCAGATCGTGTCACTGGTATCTGAAATGGAGGATCTAAGGGCGGTGGTACAAAGCAAAGATACATTGTTGCAAGTAGAGAAGAGTAGAGTAGAAGAGTTAACATGTAAAGAAGAATCTCTTGAGAATTCCTTACGTGAGAAGGAATCACAATTAACCAGGCTTCAGGGAGTGGGAGATTCTGGACATACAGGAAGTACAGCTTCTGAAATACTGGAAGTTGAACCACTGGTATGTCGTGTTTTATTTTTCTTTATTTTCTCAACCTTGAATGGTAGCCTCATTTTTTGATATTTGTTAGTAAATTCAAATGTGGTTAACTGGATAGTTATTAACATGCATCAAAGTTTATGTCCTTTAAGATTCAAATTTGCTGTTACATTTACTCCTTTAAATTTTTTCACATGTTAGATCTAATCAGATTTGTTTAAAATGATATTCACGATTACCAATGAACAAAATTCATTTCACTTACATTAAAATGGCCAAAATGTCTTCGTTTCCTAGGAAACGAATTATGAAATATTAGTGGAAACAAATGGAAATTTTGCTACTTCATGGATACCCATAAGTAATCCTTCACCGCCATCTAGACCGAAAAATAATTTTGACAAACTTGTTCAAAAGTCGAATTATAAATTCAGGTTGTTGGCCTGACATGTTTTGCATCTTCTAGTTTTACAATCTTATCTACTTATTGCAATGCTGTATTTGGAGCAACTGCATTCTCATGGTGCTTCATTCTGGTGGATGTTCGATGCACAGGTAAACAAGTGGGCAGTACCAGGGACCTCCATGACGCCTCAAGTTCGCAGTTTGCGCAAGGTCAACAATGATCAAGTTTCTATTGCTATAGATACGGACCATGGTAATGGTGGTAGATTAGAGGAGGAAGATGATGATAAAGGTAATGTTATACTTCCTGTTACATGTATGTATGAGGCCCTTTTTATTACTACTGGGGAATCCCATGTGCTAGGCATCTGTGGTTTAACCATGTGGATGGAATATTAAAGTTGGGTTTTAGGAATTAATTGCAAAAGTTCTACTATCGGTCAAATATGAAAGAAAAGAGAAAGAAGTCCAATTTAAACTTAATTGACAGCAGAAAGTAAGAGTATACTGTATATGATGTATTTTTCGAGCAATTTGTTTGGTTGAGTTTTCAAAATCTTTTTTTTTTTTTTTTTTTGAATTTTTTTCAAAAACTAGTTTGGTGAAAAAAAAATGAAAAAATAAAAAGAACTCTTTATTTTTATATGGTTCTCTTTTTTGGGGCTGAAATAGTTTTAGAAAATTCAAAAAGATTTTTGGTGTTTATTTGTCAAAGTAGTTTCTAATTTTCCAAAAAAAATAAAAAAGATAAGAAAAAAGAAAAAAGAAAAAAGAAAAAAGAAAAAATAGGCATAACAAAAAACTTGTAAGTTGTAACCATAAGATTTGCATTGGTTGCAAAAATAGGCGTAACACAACACTTGTAACTGTAGAATAAAATCTGCGGTATTGGTGATATATTCATCGATGTGTATAGATAGAATGGATAAATATGTTTGAAATAGAAGAAGATGAGGTCGAGAAGAATTCTACAGCTGGGGGTAAAGACCTTCAATGACGTCAGTGACTGGAAAAAGGTTTTGGTGACAGATTGGTGGTGTAGGATTTAGAGAACTCTATTGCTCCTAGGTTTTGAGGCTTTTGGCTTGTTGGTAAGATGATCAAGGCTTCAAATCTGGAGGATTCCTTGTAATGATGAGATCTATTCCCTACGTTCATCTCAAGGATAGGATTTCTACGGGGAGAAAAACCCAATCCCTCACTATTTATCTTTTGAGTCAATTTCTCATGGGCTTGTACTATTCTTTTTTCCATAAATGTATTTTGTTTTATTTGTTGTTAGCCAAATAGCTGATAAGATTTAAAATATATAAATTTTTTTTTTTTCCATTTCAGCGCATGGTTTCAAGTCACTCACTACGTCGAGAATAGTGCCAAGATTCACGAGACCTGTAACCGACATGATTGATGGTCTATGGTATAAGCTTTATCTGTTTCTTTCTTTGTTCTATTTTCATTGGGGTTATTGCTTAATTTCATGAAGAAAAATCATTTTGTGTGTGGAATCTTCCAGGGTTTCTTGTGATCGGGCACTAATGCGACAACCTGCTTTACGACTTGGTGTCATCATCTATTGGGCTCTTATACATGCCCTTCTTGCAACTTTTGTGGTTTGAGAAGAGATTTTACTGGTTAGTGATCTCTCTCTCTCTCTCTCTCTCAATTATTTGCTTATTTATTTAGTTGTGATGTTCACTGTTGTTACAATTTATTTGGTTGGATAGCATTCATGTCAAAAGTTGTAATTCATGGTATTGCAGTTAGTAATTTTAACTAATTGTTCATTATTAGTTCCACATTGCTTGCGGTGTATGCTTGTGTAAAATAATACAAAAATAGCTTGAGCACTTCGACAAATTTCATGGCAGTACAAAATCTGGAGTTGAAATATGAATTAGCATAATGTTTAATGAATAGGTATAAATGATTTCACCCCTACCCAAAAAAAAAAAATATATATATATAAATATATAAATTTTTTCTCAGGTAAAGAATAGACAAATCTGCTTCTGATAGTTTACCCAAAAAAAAAGAATAGACAAATCTGGAATAAAAATGAAAAGACACCAATAGTAGGCTATGCTGCAAACTTTTCCACCAGCACTCGACTATTGATGCATGCATGTTATCTAAGAATTTATTTTGCATTGCATTTGAAGTTCGAGCAATTTTATACTCAATTCGCCAGTTTGTGGGAGGAATTAAAGCTCTTTTAATTATAAATTTTCATTGGAATAAGAAAAAAAAGTATACACAATCGAGTACTATGTTCTTAATGCAGAGATATTTTGTGGTGTTGATGATTGAGTTGTTGAAGGTTCTTATTTGGTTTGCAGGCAAGATGAGCATGGGTCACAGGCACGTTCCCTCTACTGCAGTGGCATCAATCAAGCTTTCTTTGTATAATCGTTAATTGTTCTCTTCTAGATTTAGATGTAGTCAGATTAATTTGTTATTCAGCTCAATCAGGCTACTGTGGTTTTCCTCTTTCATATAAATCGCAGATTGCTTGGTTGCATCTAATAAGAAAAAAAGCTAGCCTTTACTATCAGAGGACATAGATTGAGTATTGTTTAGGTTGGACATTGTTCCTTTTGAATTGCAATGTCTGTCCTAAGAAGCCGAAAGGTTGTTTCTTGTTATACCTTCATAGTTCACAACAATATTTCAATATCGTAGCCTTTTCATCCTCATTTTGGGTTAAGGTATGTATATCTTTTTTACGCAGATAATTCAAGCGTTAAAATTTTATTGGAATCTCTTTTGCAATAATTGTTGAAAATATTGCAAGGAATGGAATGAAATGAAGGGTTTAGAACTACTTTTCCTGTAGTGATACTTGTTCTTATTGATGGTGGTTTTATTCTCTAGTTCTGTGTTTTAATGTCACAAATTACAAATGGGAGAGGCTTGTTGTTGGGCTTGTGAGGCCCCCTATGGGGTTTACTTTGATTATTTGATTTGTTCATTTCGTCCAAATATGCTTGTAGATCATTCAATAAAAAAAATTAGATTAATTTAATAATTATAGTCATATTTTTTTATGATATTTGTCTGAAAATAATACAATAAAAATAAATTTATTTATTTATTTATCTAAGAAAGGTCTTTTTGTTTTCTAAAGTTTTGTTTGATAATTTTTAATTTTAACTAAAAAGTCAAAAAATTATTATAAATTATCACATTATTCTTTTTACTTTTTACATATATTTTCATGAAATTTTTTTAAAAAATATTATTTATCAAAAAAAAAAAATTATTAAAATAATTTGTTGTCAACGTCAAATCAGGAGAGGCCAGCATGTATGAAGTACAGACAACAATTTGTAGGCTGGTACAGTATCACGACAAAATCACTCGCTGAAATTGCCCACGTTGATTAATGTTACATTGACGCAAGGAAATCAAAGGAAGTTTAGAAAGGGAAATTTGGCCTTTTAACCCCTCTTCAGTTTTTTTTTGTTTCTTGTTTAAAAGACCCCAAAAAAAAAAAAAAATTAATACTTTTAAAATTCTCTTATAATTATAAAATTTTATATAAAGGACAAAATTTGTTATTTAAATATTTTATTTAACTATTATACCCTCTCTTTTTTTTTCATTTTTTTTTACAGCTCTCTTTCTCTCTCTTCACCAACTCAATAATTGTTTATCGTTTCCACTATCTTCATTATCTATTAGCATTGCTCATCCTCACTGTCGGCCGACAATTACCATTTTTACCGTTAAACCGCTACCATATCAGATTTAATACCTACGAACTCATATTTGAGATCAATAATTTCAGATCAAAGATAAAAAAAAAAAGAAAAAAAGATTTGACAGAAAAATAAGAAATCGAGATATTACAATGAAAAATTAAGGTAGCGTTTGGTAGAGTTTTTTTAAATATAATTTGAGAATAGAGTTGTATTTTGAGTTTGTGAGTTTTGGAATTATGATTTGAGTTTGGAAAATTTGTTTGATGAATGAGTTTTGAATTGAGTGAAATTTTTTTGATATGACATGATATTTGATATAAAAACTTACAACTCATAACTAAACACACAACTCAAAATTATATTCAAAGCTCATAAAAAAATTTAAAAAATTCTAATTTTTTTTATTTAAAATATAAAAAATAACAAGTGCCAATTGTAAAAATAAAAAATAAAAAAATTGCACTGTTCCGGTCAACCGGCCAGACGTCCTGAAGGACGACCAATTAGTCCAAATTTTCTCGTCTTGAAAAGAATTTTCAAAAGTGAGTGTAGAATTAATTTTTGAAAACTGTAAACAAACAAGATATTCAAAAGTGGGGGTAGAAATATGTTTGGAGAGCTTTACCAAACAGAGCCTAAGAGTTTTTTGTTTGCTTGTTCATAGATCTAAAAGTAAAATTTGACTCTAGTTTGTTCATTTAATATATAGTCTGTTTTTAATTGTAAAATTTTACGCTGGTTAACAATACACTGATCTACTTAACGACAGTAAAATTTTACTTTCTCTCTCTCTTTTTTTTTAAAAAAAAATTACAGAGTAAAATTTTATTCTGAATCAGAGTAAAGTTTATTATGATTCAAAGTAAAATTTTACTCTGAAACAAGCTACGATGATGGCTTTATAGAAGAGTATTGTGTCATAAACTAGAGTAAAATTTTACTGTTAAAAGAACAAAGCATCATAAGAAGAAGAAAGAGAGATAGAGAGACATAGTTCAAAAATACAGGATCAAGAGAAGAAGAAGAAGAAGAAGAAGAGAGAGAGAGAGAGAGAGAGAGAGTGAAGGATATCAGATTTGAGGTTTGCGAATCGTCGCAAATCGTCATCTTCCAGTGACAACAATTGTGAATGATCTCAGATTTGAAGTTGTGAATGTAACAAATGATGATGTTGATGAAGACGGTAGAGAAAGAGTTCCATGGTGAGCTGTGGCGGTGCCGATGGAGAGCAGCTATGGCACTGATGAAGAGAATAGTAATAAGTACGAGACAGAGAGAAGAGAGATTGAGAAGAGAGAGAGTAATTACAAGTTGATATACATACACGTGTGAGGGTATTATAGTAAAAAGAAATAAATTTTAAAATATTAAGGGGTTTTGAAAGGACTTATATAATTATTATCCTTTTGAAGAATAAGTTAGACACTGATGGGTCTATCACCAAATCCCCCATATAGAAATTGGTTACCACAACTACTAGCTAGCCAGTATAATTTTCAATAATATTTACCTTATTCTTTTTATTTTATTTTATTTTTTATCATAATAATTTGTTTGCTGCAGGATTGAATATTTGAATTCATTTACAAGTTAATTTATCAACAATGATTTATACCATTAAAAAAAAGATCACTAATAGCACTAATGCATTGAGAATGTCAAAAAAAAAGAAAAAAAAAAAGGTATTAGAGTACCATTTTTAGTGATTTATTAGTGGTGTTATTAGAGTACAATTTTTAGTGGTGTTATTAGAGTACCATTTTTAGTGATCTTAACCATTTTTCTTGATTTATTAGTTAAAAGAATCTCATTTTTACTATTTTTTTTTTTTGGCTCACTTATTTTTTTGTCAAGAAATCTTTTGCGCCCCAAAAGGGTATCATATGATATAGGCTCTTTATAACTTTTATCACCATAAAAGTATTTTTTACACACCACAAAATCAAAATGTCACAATAAAAATCAGTGTCATAGTTTTACTATTTTTAACTTTGATGCACATCTTTCATTACAAAAACTTACAATTTAATTACAATCCACTTATTTAGGAGTATATGCTGCAAGGCTGGTTTGACATCTTTTAAAAAACTTAAAAAGATAAAAAATTATTAAAAAAATTAAAAAATTATCATAATTCATCAAAAAAAATATAAAAAATTAATTTTACACAAAAAAAGTATAACTCACTTTTGACGTAAGTTGTACTTTAGCTGACTTTGGTTGGACAAAGGGAATAGGCGGGTGCACAAACAACATGGTACTGTTCGGCCCTTGAGGGCCTATCACGGATTCCGTTTTGATAATCTGAACCGTTCAATGTATAGAACTCGTCAAATACTATATGTTTGTAAAAAATGACGTTGATCGGATATCGCTAATTACATGATCAAATTGGTTTTGTATAAAAAAATGGATGGTATTATAGTAAACGGTTGACAAAAAAATTAATCCGATCAAATAGCTATCGATATCCGATCAATGTGATTTTTTACAAGCATATAGTACTCGACGAGTTCTATATATTGAACGGTTCCAATTAACAAAATGAGACTCATGGTAGGCCTCCATGGGCCGAATAACACCGTCTAATTCAATACCCGAAAAGAAGGTAAGCATATCCTATACACTACTCTGCACAATGCTGCTACCGTACTGCCTACTTGTCAAAAAACTTCTCTTATACACTAATTTATACAAATTTTTAATACACATTTTTTTTGTAAAAAGTTAAAAAGTTATCCTAAACAATCATTTTTTTTTTCTTTAACTTTTTAGTCTAAAAATTCAAAAAATGCACTTATTTAGGATATCCCAAACAACTCCTAAATTTCTCGAAAAACATAACATTACAATAAATTTCATCATCATAACATGCCCAATTTATTACGAATTAATTCGACATAACGGTGCTATCTTTGCCTAATTCATTTATCAAATAAATCATTAATCACTCATAAACACATCGCTTCATACACGTGAATCTAGTTATTTACGAGTGATCATCGGTGATTCATTTGTTAAACGATGAGATAATCCTACACTTCAATTCAGAAATGCACAAATTAAAAACAAAAAAAAAAAAAATTCATTATTTGAATTTTACATAAATCAATCACAAGACAACCAAACACAACTATCTTACATACAATTTGTGATAAATTTATGAATTCCTAATTTTTTTTTATTTTTTTATTTTTTTTTAAGAAGAAAAGTTGACTTGATCTTCAAAGTCCTTGATGTTACCTTTAGGATTCCCTAAAAACCTTCTCAACCCAAAATGCTTTATGTCCACACCTTCCCCAGCCTCTCCACTCAACGCCATCTCCGCCAAGATCCTCCCCACCGCCGGCGCCATCTTGAACCCATGTCCCGAAAACCCCCCTCCCACCACCACCTCCTTCCCCATTTCTCCCCCCACAAAATCCACCACAAAATCCTCATCCGCCGTCATCGAATACATGCACGACTGCGCCACCACCGGCGCCGCCGCCTCCACCGCCCCCCCAAACCTCCCCTCTATCCACTCCTTCACCATTTCCATCACCGCCGGCGCCGTCGGCTCCCACCTCCTCTCCTCCGGATCGCACGGCTGACCCCCGTGCACCGGGATTTTTATCAATCCCGGAAACTCCAGCATCGGCGTGCCGTATATGTATGGCTCGCCGTAGCTGGCGAACGTCGGAAATCCACCGGAGATCGTGAAATCGTCCTCGTGCCCCGCTTTGATCCGCCAGTATAAAACGCTGGTTTCTAGGGGCTGAATTGGGACTTCGATTCCGGCGATTCTTTTCACGAGTTTCTTCATCCAAGCCCCAACTGTGATTACGCATTTTTTTCCCCAAAACTTCTCTCCATTCTTTGCAGACACCAAAATGCCGCCTCTGAGACCGTCTCTCTCGATGTTCTCAACCTCCTTGTTGTCTCTCAGCACAGCGCCGTGTTTGATCGCCAGTGTTTGAAACATGGAGACTGCTTTTGTGGGTTTGATTACGCCGCCGACTTCGCTCACCACGCCGACCCAGTTCTCCGGAATGGAGATTCGGCCAGAAAATTCGTCGACCACTTGGTTGGCGTCGAGGACTCTGTGAGGAATCGAGTTTGACTCGCAGTTGGCGATGACGGCTCGGAGAGACTTGTTGTCAGAAGGACCCATGTCGAATTGGGAGGTCTTGAAGTAGACTTTGTAGCCGATTTCGGATTGGGTTTCTTCCCAGAGCTTCAAGGAGTCCATAACCATGGAAGAATAGTAAGGTTCTGGGTACGTAGCGCGAATGGTTCTGGATTCGCCATGGGAGGAACCTCGGTGGTGTAAGAAATCGAATTGCTCCAGAAGGAGAGCTTTGAAGCCTCTTTTGGCGATTTGGTAGGCTGTGGAGCTACCCATTACGCCTCCTCCAACAACAATTACGTCGAATTGCTCGCCGGAGTTTTCCATCTCTCTCCTCTCCCTCTCTCCGTTTCTCTCGCTCTGCACATGGAAGAGAGAGGAGCGGCGGGGCATATAAATTAGTTAGTTTTGTGTCTGACTGCTTTGTCATCGTATGGCAAGTTGAGCTGTCAATTTGATTTTGAAAAATGTGTTTACACCTGCATATTTTTTTCAAAGATTCTATTAAAAGACGCATATCATGAATTTTATATAAATTTTACATTCATATAAAATATTTAATAAAATATTTGATAAAATATTTAATATTATTTTTTGATTTTATTTTATGAAACATGTTAAAATCATCATTAATGTTAAAAAATGTGTATAAAATATATGATTATTTATAAATATACATTCTAAAATTTATTTAAAATACGAATTATTCTATTTTACAAACGTGATTAAGAACCCCACTCCCCTCCCATCCCCCACACACACGTAGAAATTGGTGATTGGAGAAGAAAAAAAAAAAAAATAATAATCTGGCAAATGACACCCCACTGGGGTCCTAGGGGTCACCCTCAGTGGGGGTCTAGAACATTTTTCTCTATATTATTTTGAAAATTATATCCCGTCCCTTTAATATTTCGAATGTTATAATGATTGGCTCGTTTATTATGAAGTCAATTAATAGTTTTTAATTATATCAAAATTTTATTTCAATTAATAATTCAAGTAATTTTATTATTGCATAGGATCGTTGTTAGAAATTTTATTTTTTAATTAATTATGTTAAATAAAAAACTGCATTTATAATTTTTCAAACTATATGCGTAATTTGTATTTAAACAAATTTTAGAGGATTTATTTGTAATTTACCTTTTAAGTTATAGAGAAGAATCAATTGGAACCCCCAAATTATAAAAATGTATACAAATTGGCTACTTGAATTATTGAGAAGTTTCATTTTGCTTCATAAACTATAAAAGTGTACAAATTGAACTCCATAGCAGAAGAGGTCAAGGTGAAATACACAAATAATTTAGGAGTCCATTTGTATGCTTTTATAGTTTATAAGCAAAATAAAACTTCTCAATAGTTTAAGGAGTCAATTTGTATACATTTATAATTTATGAGATCAAGTGATACTTTTTTATAATTTAGAAACTAATCCTAAAATATGTGTAGAAAATGAATAAAAATACATCATAGTGTTAAATGTAAAAACTCCACTTACTTACTCCACCTACCACTACCACTACCACCTACTCCACCTACTACACATCTACTACAAACTCACTTACTCTACTATTCTATATATAGGAATCATTGTAAACATATTAAACATCAATTAATATCAATAATACATACAATTTATTCTCTGTATTTCTTTCTTTATACATTGATTTTAACATGGTATCAGAGCGGGTTTAAAACCTAATATTTTCGCTTCACCGGCGGGCGGCAACCTCGCCTTGGCCGCCCGCCGGACCTCAACCTATTCCGCTTGTTTTTCGACACATACCTTCTTCCATAGTTGAGCTCTTCTCTGAGTTCGCTTCAATCGTTCTTTACGCATCAATTTCATTCTCTCTATTATAATCTGGACTGCATGCACCAACACACCCTCGCATCCGTTTGTTCGAGGCCAACAAAGAACCACCAGTATTACTCCCGAATCTCTGGCTGACATATCGTTTGCCTCCTGCTAATGACTGGTAGTCAGTCCATGAGCCACCAGAACCTGTTTGCTGTATCTTTACCACCTTCTGACTAGAGCGCCCCAGGGTGATGATTACGTGGGGCTCTGACATTTCAATCCGAAATCCGAGATGAACCAGAGAAGTTGTGTGTAGTAAACTTGCCTGGTTAACCAAGGTGGGAAGAGAGGAATCTCGCCGAAACAAGGCTGAAGGAATCTCGCCGCTAGCTATTGCCCCACTATACTCGACTGTCTCGAACCTATTATGTACCAACTACCCATATGAAGAAATGGATTCTTCAGATCTTGCCCATCGTTACTCTCTTCTCTAAAACTCACATTGTCTTCTCTCTCCTATGGACTGGTGCAGCATCTGTAGCCTCGGCTGCCTCTCTCTTTACCTCTGGAGCTGGTATCAAGCTTTCACAGATAAACTAAGGAGGGAGGGATGTTGCAGCACCTCGAAGCTAGTTCAAACTAGTGGGAGGTCGTCTGCAGAGAAGCACACACAAAACACAGCAATCAAAACAGAAAAAGAAAAAGAAAAATAGAACTTGTAGATATATATATATATATATATATATATTGTTATGGCTAGAGGAACGGTTCAGATGAAGAGGATCGAAAACCCTGCAAGTACGTATTAAGTCACCTTCTCGCAAGCCGGCTTCTTAAGAAGGCTAAGGAGCTCTCTGTGCTTTGTGATGCTAAAATTGGTGTTCTCATTTTCTCTACCAATGGCAAGCTCTACGAACTCGCCACTAAAGGAACCATGCAAGGGCTTGTTGGGAGGTACATGAAATCAACCGGCGACACTCAGGCCGACCATGATGAAGAAAAGCAAGTTATGGACTCAAAAGAGGAGATCAATATGCTGAAAAATGAAATTGAATTTCTGAAGAAAGGACTCAGGTTTATGTCTGGAGCCTCTTTTGCCGTGGCAGGATCAGCTACTGCACTATACCACCTGTCCAACCATGCTCCGGCCTCGCACAAGACTGCCTCACCAGCATTGCCGTCGTGAAACACGTCCCCCTCAGTCGTCTCGCCGTCGTGGAATATGTCCTCCTCTACGGCGATCCTGTGCTCAGTCGCCATCGCTAGATCCCCGTTGTCAATCCCGACGCAAGCGCGTCCGACGACCCTGGGTCTCTGCAACACACACAATCTCTCTCTCTCATTTATTCGGGTGGCCCTCTCTTTTGGGCTGTCAACTTACACCACCACCGCCCATCCCCACTTTTTGTCCCTTTTTTTTTTTTTTTCCACACACTCATGTTCCTACCACTTTCCCACTACCACCATACCTACCTTTTTTTAATACTCCGTTCAAATACAAACCCAACAAACCAAAACCATGGGCTGGTTTCACCAAAAAAAAAAAAAAAAAAACAACAGCAACAACAACAACGAGGCTTCCATTCATTCTAACTGATTTTTCGGTTCAGTCTTGTACCTTCATGTCATCCAGATTTGCACAATCCACTCATTTTATTCATGTTGGGGTTCAACCCCGATCACAATTTTACACAAAAAAAAAAAACAACAACAATAACAACAAGAAAAAGAAAGAAAGAGGGATATGTTTTTCTTCTTTCTTCTCCGGTGACGGCCACGCACCAACTTCACTTACTCGGCTCTTCCGTCGCCGAGCTCTTCCTCTTTTTGTCGTCAATCTTCGAAGGCCCTGCTCCAGTACTTCCACCAATAACGACCACAGTATTTCCGCCGACAGAGTCGGCTCCCCGCCGACCATCAAAGGCGAGGTACGAAGATGCCCCAAATCGGGTCATAGAGATGGTATGCCTTTTCAGCTCCTTGTTTTCAGCCTTCAGCTCATTGTTTTCAACCTTCAAGGCACAAATCTCTACCCGTGCATCTTTGTACATGCACTGGAGTAGAGATAGTTGGGCGTTGACCTGGTACACCTCACACGCCTTGTTTTGCAGACGGTGAGACAGGTTAGTGACCGCCGCCACTGTCTCCATGTAGGACCTCAATGTGTAGTGGTTGGCCTCGATATCATTTTGAGTAGCCATCACTTGCTCAACTGTTAGTGTCGGAAGACTGGGATGCGTAAGAGCAGGGGCACTTGGCCCAGAGGAGCTCGATGGATCATTAAGATCTGGAAAGAGAGAGAGGGGGTGAGACGAAGCCATGTTCTGGATTGATATGTGTTTCAGAGAATCAGAGCTTTCGTAATGTCGAGAGTAAATTCGCAGAAGAAGGGTTGGTTGTAGAGTGTCAGAGAACAAAGAGGTTTCAGCTGGTTTGTTATGTCTCAGCCTCAGCCTCCGTCTTGGTTTAAATAGCCAAGGCAGACACGCGCATCGCGCGCCTCTCGACGCCAGACGACAAATCGGGCGCACAAGCCAAGGCGAGCACGTGCATCGCCGCGTGTCGGGCACGCCTTTTGATGGCACACTTTTTGATAGATTGGGCACACCTTTTGAGGGTGCGACTTTTGAGGGTCCGACAAGACTCTGTAACTGTCCCAACATTGATTCCGGTTAGCTTCTACAGGGCTTCGACAAGACTCTTATTTAGTACACCCCAAACAACCCCTTACTTCTCAAAGTAGGCTGATAAATTGATAGTACATAATATAATAATATATAAATGATGAAGTCATTTGATGGAATTGGGTCTTCTTCAAGACCCTCTTGTTTTATGCATGTTCTCATTCGTTCCTTCAATTTCTCTAAGTTGTCTAAAGCCTTTTTCGTTGATTTCTGAATTCTTTCCCCTCTCTCCCTATGATTCAACAATTGTTGGTGACAACAGCGAGAAAATTGTGAGTTGCCAATTTGATTTATGCTTCTTCTTTTCTATTATTCAATTTCAAAGATTAAGACTAGTTAAAGTTAACGAGATATATGAACTTAAAAATAAAATTAAAATATGTCTCTATGAATTGAACTCATACTTAAAAGTGGTTCATAATTTCGATTCATAGTTGCTAAACTCTAAAAGGCTAGGTCTAATTTATTTTTATTTTTTATTTTAGTATCTTTGTGTTATTTACTCTTATATGATCAAAACTTTGATGATAAAAAAAAAACAAAAAAAACTGTTAAAAAGTAATTGCCAAACTCACTTTAAAATTATCTTTTTGAACATATAGGTCTATATGAGTTGAATTCCTACATAAACTTACTCTGTCATTCATATTTTTAAAATTTTAAAATCTTAGATTTAATTTTTAGTGTATTTGATTTACTATTATATATAATTAAAACTTGAAGTTGCCTAGCAAATTCCAAATTGAGTTCGACAAATTGCATCGTCAGCATATATATATTTTTTTCCTCCAAGATTGAGATGGTCAAACATGAAGAGGACATTAGAAGAGAAAATTTATTTGCAAATTATTGAAGTTTATAATAGTTTGATAATACATAATATAATAAGGGGTTGTTTGGGATGTTCTAAATAAATGTACTTTTTGACTTTTTATAAAATATGAGTTGAGTTTAAAGTGATGTGGTAGAGAGGTGATGTGACTTAAATAAGATGGTATGACTTAAATAGGATAGTGACTTTTTGACTTTTCAACATTTTTTTTTTGAAGATGTCAAACTCAACTTAAATGTATAAATGATGAAGTCATTTGATGGAGTTGGGTCTTCTTCGTGAAGACCTTACAGCCTCTCTTTTGCTCGGTAAACGTTCTGGTACGTCAATCAGGATCCTCTAGAGTAGATTTCCTGAAGTGATTCCTGGAGTGAGTGATCCAACGGCTCAAATCGTTTTTGTTATTATCTTACCGGTAAGATAATATATCTTACCGGTAAGATATATTAATCAAAACGACGTCGTTTTGATTAAATTTATTTTGATTAATATATCTTACCGGTAAGATATATTATCTTACCGGTAAGATAATAACAAAAACGATTTGAGCCGTTGGATCACTCACTCCAGGGATCACTCCAGGGAATCCCACTCTAGAGGATCCTGGTTGCTTATACGTCTCCTCTACTTTCTCTAGCTACTCGAATGGCTCTATTGTTATTTTGAGCAGGGATGAAATTAAGAGAAAATTATAGGGAATTATGGCCCCCATGTTTCTGTAAAAAAAATTATTTATCATAACATTTTAAAAATATATATTTTATTTTTATAAATAATAAAGTAATATCTCAGTATAAAATATAAATATCTCATTCTTCTACCATCTTATATTTTTTTTTTCCCAATTTTTTTATCCGAAAAGAGATTACTCCTATAGTATTTGAATATTTTTTATGTGTATATATAGTTTATATATTATATTGTACATACATGCGTATTTATATATATGATGAAAAAAATTTATTTCTCTTCGATTCCTTCAGTAATGAAATCTTAATTTCGTCCCTAACTGCAAACGAACCGAGCCAAATTGAGCTTTGCTGAGCTCAAGCTTGACTCTTTTACTTATCGAGCTCGTTTATTGAGCTCAAGCTCTGCTCGACTCGATAATTTTTTAAAAATATTATTTATATATATTTATATATTATTTAATATATAAATAATATATTTATTATGTAATTTAAATAAAGATAAACGAGCCGAGCTTGACGAGCTGAGTTTATACGAGTTCGAACTCGGCTTGTTTATTAAACGAATTGAACCAAACCGAGTAGAGCCTTTAACGAGCCGAGCCAAACTTGTTCATAAACAGCACGGTTCATTTGCAACCCTATTTGGCATAGCCTATATTTTATTTAGATAAGTGCACTTATTTGGATTATATCACATTTCTATTTTTTTACACATCTTTTCGTAAAAAATTAAAATATATCCTCATTTAGGGATGGTTTGGGACGTGGGTTGATTTTTTGACTTTTTGGCTATTTTAGCTTGGGGCTAAAAAACTCGTTTGGGATAGACTTTTTGACTTTTTTGAGAGAAAAAATGATATAATTATTGTTTACATGTGACATTTTATTTTATTAAGCTAAAAAACTTATTTAATTCTTTTTTGACTATTTTAATCAAAAAACCTCATTTTAACTTATGGCAAACAAATGCTTATATTATCCTAAATACCCAGTATTCTCTCCCTTCTCTCGCTCCATCCCAACAATTATTTATTACAACCGTGAGAAAATTGGGCTTTTAATTTGATTTATGATTCTTTAATTTTATTATCATTCAATTTTAAAGATTAGAACCCATCTAAAAGAGGACGAGTTGCATGAACTTAGCTTTCGTTTGGCATAAGTTAAAATGAAGTTTTTTGATTAAAATAATTACAAAAAGACAAAAATAAGTTTTTTAGTCCAATAACAGAAAATGTCACCTCTAAACCAAAATCATTTCATTTTTTTCCTCTCAAAAATCAAAAAAGTCAAAAAAAAACAATTTCAAACGAGATTTTTTAATCTCAGACTAAAATAGTCAAAAAATTAAAAAATTAACCAACATCCCAAACTAATCCTTAGAAGTGAAATTCCACTGTCTTACTATTCAAAGAAAACGAATGAACACAATAAAATTGTCATTTAAAAAAAATAATAGAGATTTAGATAGAAAGCTATTAAATTTTTAGTTTTTAAAAAATAAAACAACCGTCTTTGTTGAAGTATTACTTTCTGGAGGGGTCATTTTAGTGAGAACCTAGGTTTGAAATTTTAGAGGATTAGAGACAAGAAATATTTTTTCTATGTTCTTATACTAACAAAATAATGAGGAAGTTATGATCAAACAAACATCTCCAAGTTAAAAGTTCAGTTTAAAATGAATAAACTTTAAAGTGTTTGGATTAAAAATAAAAAAATTAAGTCTTCAAACATTTTTCCTAAACTTTTTTTAAAATTTTCGAAACATACCCTTTCTTCAATTATATTTTTTTAATGATGAGAAATACTTGAGTAGAAAGTTATACTAAAAATTAAGAAGTTTCTAGCATGTTATATTAAATGCTTAATCTTCATTTCAATGCATAAGATTACAACAAATAA
This sequence comes from Camellia lanceoleosa, assembly GCA_025200525.1. NCBI lineage: Eukaryota > Viridiplantae > Streptophyta > Magnoliopsida > Ericales > Theaceae > Camellia > Camellia lanceoleosa. The sequence goes on along the minus strand of CM045771.1, from coordinate 150,460,616 downwards.
TTAAAGTTAAAACCAATAATTTATAATTATTAAATTAATTGAAATTTTAAAATCTCTGTTAATCTATACAATATATTAAGCAAAAGGGGATTTTTAACCCCAAGGCGTATGGGAGCTCTAATCTCCTAATCCTAATTTTCTAATTTTTTGATTGAATAAAGGTTGGGACCCCCTTTGGGGGTCACCCCTTTACCCCCCCCCTTTGCCACGTGGCAAGAGGTGATTGGAGGAGCAGGAAAAAAAAGAAAAAGAAAAAGAAAAGGTGACCAATGAGAGAGAGAGAGGGTCCAAAGGGGGTCCTAAAAAGGGGGGATGAATCATTGTTGTTTTTGACTTTAAAAAAAAAAAACTCAGCATTTATTGACTTCTCCCAACCCAGTCTCAGCATTTATTGACTTCTCTCAACCCACAATTCCTTTTGACTTCTGTCATAGTTATTACAACATCCTTTTCAATTTCTCCCATCCACTATAGTTACACACAAAAATATAAATAAAAAGATATGAATTTAGCTATAAATCTCAAAAAGATATAACATCTAAATTTTAATTATGATTTAATAATATAATTATGTATTTTTTATTACGTATATCTATCAAAATTTAAATCACTTAATGAGACAAATTAATCAATTTTTCAAAATTATTGATTTTTAATTTACAAAATAGATTAAAAAAACTATTGACTGATTTATTTATTTAATAACAAAAATATTTCATAATCTCTCCCTCCTAATCTCTCTCACAAATTTTCAAAAAAAAATATTAAAACTTGCATTCCTTTTCTCTTCCCAAAAAAATTAGATAATATTTTTTTATTAAAGTTGTAGATATCTACCTATCTTTTATATATTATATTATAACATAACAAGAAAAATTAAAAAACTAAAAAAAAAATCTTCAAAGTTTATCTAAATAAACTTTAAATAAATAAAACTCACATGTCTATAATATATCTAACTCACATCATAACTTACCTAAATAATAATAATTAAAAACAAATGGAAATCATAGATAAATTAAATTAAAAAAAAAAGATACCTACAACTCCATCTTAAATTAATTGAAAAAAAATACCCGAATAGAAACCACACAAAAATAATATAAAAATAAAAAGATATATCTATCTATCTATCTATATATATATATATATATATATTAAAAAAAATGGGGTTTCTAACCCCCCAAGTCATGTGGGAGATTCAATATTCCAATCTAAATTTCTTGATTTTTTATTTTTTTTAAAAAAAACCTTAGTATTTATTAAATTCTCCCAACCCTTAAGTATAAAAAAAATTCTTTGAAAAGTCCAAACACATACGATTATTATCCCTCATAATAACATGTTAATACATTAAGAACAATCATAAAAAAAAAATTCCTTGAAAAGTCCAACATATATGATTATTATCAAAATATTACACTTTAATATAATATAAAAAAAAGAAGACATTTAAAAAAAAAAAAGACATTTAAAAATCACAATTCACATATATAGAAATAATTGTGAAGTACATATGAATTCCTTAAAAAATCCAACACATGATTACTATCCTTCATAATAATATTTTAATGCATTAAGAACAAGCATGAAAAAAATTTCTTGAAAAGTCTATTACATATAAATTTCTTAAAAAGTCCAACACATATGATTAGTATCAAAATATTAAATTTTAATATAATATAAAAAAAAAAGACAAAGTGATGAAACACAACCCGTGCATAGCACGGGTGATATGCTAATTGTTTATAAAAGCAAAGATACACCAGTTTCAAGACGACACGCATGACCGTTACTTCCTCATTTCTCCTTCTCTTTCATTTTCCATTGCGTAATCATAGATCAATATTACATAATTGTTTTAAGTCACCGGTGCACATTACAAGATATTATTTATCTTTATTATTTTTTAATAAAAAATTCACAAAAATAATAACAATAATACAAAATGATGATAAAAGATCAATAATATATAATATTTTTCCATAATCATATATTAATTATAACACGCATACTCCTAAATAATGGCCGACCAAAATAGACTTTAAAGTCCATTTTTCTTTATTCAATTGGGTTTTGGTGTGCGATATTTTATTTGAAGCCATTAAAGCTTTCTAAGATTATGACATGACTGTTATGGAGGTCTTATTTAGGGATTAAATATTTTAGGTAAAAAGTTAAAAAGTCAGTAGAAGTTATCGCATCATTTTTTTTACTTTTTTACATATCTTTTTATAAAAAGTTAAAAAATTATTAAAATAATTTTTTCCCAAACGAGACTTGTCAAAAAAAAGATTACAATATAAAGTGTTTTCCGAAGTAACATTGTCATCCTATTTCCATATTTTTCTATGATAGTTTAAATTGATTTTTTTATTATTTTGTTTTTGATATGATATCCAAATGTACCATGGCCATTCGATAAAGAGCCATGAAGAAGATTTAGCCGTTGATTGTTAAAGCATAAAATTGATTCCAAAATCCAAAATGATTTAGGGTTAGGAGCAAAAATATTAAACCAAAACTTAACAGTATAACTGATTTATGGGTTCGTTTGCAAGTTTGGTGTAATTTTCCTCAAGTCAAAAATTAATAATCAAAAAATAAAAAATAAAAAAATTAATTTTTAAATAATCAATTTTTTAACTTAAGTTTATTTCTGCATCATAAATTATAACTTGAAATTGTACACAAATTTATAAATATAACAATGTTAATAAACTATAACGTTTATTGAACAAAACTTGCTGCCAATGTCTAGTTAGCAAAACTTCCCGCTAATAGACATTCATTTAACTCGTGTGACACAAATGATTTATTAATTCTTAGTTTTTTTCTTTTTTTTTGGTTGGTATGATTGTTATAATTTAGGAAAATTTAGTCAAAAATCTTCCATTGGACTCTTGATTGGGGAAATGATAGGCCAATTTACTTTTGTTCATAAATCCCCTAATGAGAAAATAAATAATTGAGTAAGGACAAAATAAAATATCTTTTTATTTTTATTTTTTCTTTCTTGGACAATATTACCAGAATAACATGTTACTATCAAATAGAATAACATGTTACTATTACTGTTTATATCAATTTCAACAGTAATATTTTTTTTAAAGGATTTCGTAGTTAACATGGATCTTATTTGATAGATTTTGATAAGAGAATTTTAAACATATTAATTTTATTAAAAATCAACATCTACATCAAAAGTTATATTATTTTAATGTTTAATATTTTGATAATAGTGATATTTGTCAAACTTTTTAAGAAATTTTTTTTTTGATACTTATTCTTAATATATTAAAATTTTATTATGAAGAGATTTTGATCAAATCTCCTTATAATTTATACTATAGATACTACATAAGAAAAGCATAAATCATATTTTTCACTCTATTTGATTTTGTTTTTTGTTTTTTATTTTTAAAAAGTAGAAAATAATTTGTATTTGTAAAAAAAATATTTTAAAAAATAATAAATACATAAGAATACAGAAATGTATTAAATATATATATTTATATTTTTGGTATTTAGTAAATCTTTTACAGATTTTTTTTTTTTTTTTTACAAAGATACTTTTTAAGTGTATAATTTAGAAAAAATTAGTCTAAAGTCCCTATCCCATTTTAGTAATGGAAGAGATCCATAATATTATTTTGTGATGTCTATGGTCCCTCAACCTAACACTCATATACCACAGAGAAATTTAACATACCAGAGAGCTGCTCTCTACCCACGCCTCTCTCTCTCTACAACACTTTCTCCATATCCAAACCTCAATCATTCTCTGCTTCCAACAAATTCTTCATTACCAAAGTTTCGCTAAGCGAGAATCAGAATGAGGTCACTGAGCCTTTCTTTGTTTTCGAATTGTTCAATAATGATGATGACTTGCTTAATCGAGTCTCTACATCGAAAGATGGGAATGAAGCCTTGAATTTGATCTCATAAAACATGAATCCAAGTGATGGTAGTGTTGTGAGCAGGTTAATTGTTGTTCGATTATATTTGCTACGTTTGATCAGAACAAAGTCGACTTGGCATTGTCAATTTTTTCGGCCATGCGTACCAGCTTTAATCCTGATACATAATATGCACTTGTGTTTTCCAAATTTGGATCTGAAAGTAGAAGAATTAATTGGTGCTTAAATTAGGTGAATATTGATGTTCTATGTTGTAAATTGTGTTGTTTGTTATTATAATGCTGAGCCACTGCTCCTTTGAATGCACATTACTATTATGATATGAAATTATTAAGTTTAGTTAAAAATATCAAATTTTTATTTTATTTTATTTTATTCATTCGCTTATTAATCATAGTGAGATGATCAAGATACAATATAGTACTTGAAAATGGGGAAAGATGTAGTTTAACTTAACACTTGTCATCAATTAGCATAGTATTATGTGGATGGATATTATTTTTTGCCTATTTTTCTTGCTAACCAAACAAACTTTATATTTTATGGTTCACTTGAAATCCAGAGAAAATCCAAAGAAATTCTCTGAAAATTCTGAAAAAATCTCTAGACTGGAACCCAAAGAAAACTAGAATCCAAAATTTTTTTTTAGCCTTTCTAGAAAATTCTGGAGAGAAATTCTATGCCATGTTTAATTTTCTTTGCCATGTGTAATTTTCTTCGGCATGTTTAATTTTTTTTTGCCATGTGTAGTTTTAGTTTTCTCTGGTTTAAACCTAGAGAAATTCTTGCGAAAACTAGAGAAATTTTCTGAAATTCTGAGAAAATCTCTAGACTGCCATCAAGAGAGATCTTAGATATTATGAAAATATTTGGTATCCTTTATGATATAAAATTTTAATATCAAGGACCTTAAAAAAAATTCCCTTTATGTTAGATGTATCTAAAAATTAAAAAATTACTTAAAATATTTTAAAAAATTCAGTGAAAAAAAAAAATAGAAAACAAAATACTAAGGTTGTGTTCGGTACAGCTTTGGAAGTAATGTTTCAGAGCTTAATTTGAACACAACGTTTGTTTACGAATTTCAAAACTTAATTCCACGCTCACTTTTAAAAATGCGGTCGAAAGTGAGGAAATTTGGACTAACCGGACGTTCCACCAGTTGACCGGAATAGTATAATTTTTATTTTTATAAATATGTTAATTTTTATATATTCGAAAAAAATATTTTCCAAATTTTTAAATTTTTTTTGTGTTTAAATAGAATTTTGAGTTGTATGTTTGGTTATGAGTTGTAAGTTTTTATATCAAATATCATATAACACATCAAAAATTTTCCACTCAATTCAAAATTATTTTACCAAACAAATTTTTCACACTCAAATTATAATTTCAAAACTCACAAACTCAAAATACAACTTATACTCTCAAATTATAGTTAGAAAACTCTACCAAATGCAACCTAAGTTTTTTGAAAAGTGGATTCAAAATTCTAAAACCAAACAAAACATTTTCTTGGAGGTGCAACTCCCCTATGTTGTATGGTGCAAATTTATAATTGTGCCTAGTGTAACTTTTTGGGGTCTTTCGGGAAGCAAAAAAAAAAAAAAAAAAAAACTTTTAATTTTTTATTTATTTTGAGTCACATCATCTCACACATTTTTTACTTATAAAAAGATAAAATAGACTAAAAAAGTCATAAAATTAATTTTTTACTAATTTTTCAAAACACCACTTTATGTGTCTCAAAGTCGCACTAAAAATATCAATTTGTAGTGTAATTATTTTATAACTATTGCACTAAAAGATAACTAGCATATCACCCGTGCTATGCACGGGTTGTGATACTAATCATATGTATTGGACTTTTCAAGAAATTTATATGTGATAGACTTTTTAAGAAATTTTTTTCATGCTTGTTCTTAATGCATTAAAATATTATTATGAAGGATAGTAATCATGTGTTGGATTTTTCAAGGAATTCATATGTACTTCACAATTATTTCTATATATGTGAATTGTGATTTTTAAATGTTTTTTTTTTTTTAAATGTCTTCTTTTTTTTATATTATATTAAAGTGTAATATTTTGATAATAATCATATGTGTTGGACTTTTCAAGAATTTTTTTTTTAATGATTGTTCTTAATGTATTAAAGTGTTATTATGAGGGATAATAATCGTATGCGTTTGGACTTTTCAAAGAATTTTTTTTATACTTGAGGGTTGGGAGAAATTAATAAATGCTAAGATTTTTTTTTTTAAAATAAAAAATCAAGAAATTTAGATTGAAATATTGAAGCTCCCACATGACTTGGGGGGTTAGAAACCCGATTTTTCTTAATATATATATAGATAGATAGATAGATAGATAGATATATCTTTTTATTTTTATATTATTTTTGTGTGGTTTCTATTCGGATATTTTTTTTTCAATTAATTTAAGATGGAGTTGTAGGTATCTTTTTTTTTTAATTTAATTTATCTGTGGTTTTTATTTGTTTTTAATTATTATTATTTAGGTAAGTTATGATGTGAGTTAGATATACTATAGATATGTGAGTTTTATTAATTTAAAGTTTATTTAGATAAACTTTAAAGATTTTTTTTTTAGTTTTTTAGTTTTTCTTGTTATGTTATAATATAATATATAAAAGATAGGTAGATATCTACAACTTTAATAAAAAATATTATCTAATTTTTTTGGAAGAGAAAAGGAATGCAAGTTTTAATATTTTTTTTTAAAAATTTGTGAGAGAGATTGGGAGGGAGAGATTAGCCAAGTTTGGCATCCCAATATAAGTGCACTTATTTCATCTTTTTATCTTTTTTGGGTCACATCAATCAACATCTCCTCTCTACTTTTTCTACACATAATACAAGAAAAGTCAAAAAGTGCACTTATTCTAAACTTTCCAAACTATCAGTCAATAGTTTTTTTAATCTATTTTGTAAATTAAAAATCAATAATTTTGAAAAATTGATTAATTTGTCCTATTAAGTGATTTAAATTTTGATAGATATACGTAATAAAAAATACATAATTATATTATTAAATCATAATTAAAATTTAGATGTTATATCTTTTTGAGATTTATAGCTAAATTCTTATCTTTTTATTTTTATTTTTGTGTGTAACCATAGTGGATCAGAGAAATTGAAAAGGGTGTTGCAATAATTGTGACAGAAGTCCAAAGGAATTGTGGGTTGAGAGAAGTCAATAAATGCTGAGGTTGGATTGGGAGAAGTCAATAAATGCTGAGTTTTTTTTTTTTTAAAATCAAAAAATTAGAAAATTAGGATTAGGAGATTAGAGTTCCCACAAGCCTTGGGGTTAAAAACCCACTTTTGCTTAATATATAGTATAGATTTTATTTGTAATGTAATTATTTTTGTGATAATCTTATTTATTAAGCAATTTTTCATTTTAAAAATTAAGCCGAATAAAAAAGGAAAAATTACTTGTTAGACAATTTTTCAAAATTAAATTACAAAGGGATAAAAAAAAAGTTTATAATTTCACATTTTTTAAAACAAATTTTACCAATAAAAAATTGTAATTGATAGTGTGCCTGTTTGGCACAGCTTATAATCAGCTTATTCCAGTTTTCAGCTTAATTTAAGCTATTTTGATGTGTTTGGTTTAGCTTATAGCTTATAGCTTTTTGGAAGTCAGAAATCAGCTTATTCTTTGAGTGGGGCAGGAGATGCTTTAAGAATAAGCTGGAAATCAGCTTAAGCTGAAAGTTATAAGTTATAAGCTGTTTAGGTATAAGTTATAAACAGTTTCTCACAATTCTACCAAACAATACTAGTGTCGGGAAAAAAAGATTCCACGCAGCTATTTAAAGCAGCTTTTTTTGTTTTTGTTTTTGTCTGTTTGTTTTTGGTTTTGGAAAACATTTGATGGTAAGCTTTGTACTTAAGTGCGCAGAACACGTGAAGCATTCAGAGCTTTTTGAGCCCTTTGATAGATTTGTAGTTATCTGCGCAACAAACGTGATTCGTATTGTTCTTTTTGGTAATCATAAGTGGGACCGATGCCACTTCACTTTGTTAAATATTTAGGGGGGATTCTAATGATGTGGTAGTAGGTCTCATTCACTGTCACATGTATTTTGTGTCTTGATTTTTGTTTTGTTTTGTTTTGTTTTGTTTTTTTTTTTTTAATTGTCACCTCACTAGTAGTGGAATTAATGATGATAAATTAATGATATATAGTATTGCTCTATATATATATATATCAAATATTTTATACAATACTTTATACCATACTTGCATTTATAATAATTAACTCAATCTTTTTTTTTTTATTTTTAATAGTGAGTTTAACCCAATCTTCTGCCATATAAATCTCACATCTATACTAATATTGTAAAATTTTTTTAATAAGTTTTTTTTATTAAACCTCCAATATTGTTCATAAATATCACATCATCATATTGATTGATCTCACTTTGATGTGTCTAATCACTTTCCTTTGAATTGGTGAGAAAATTTTTCACATTGGAATTTTGGTTAGGAATTTGAAACAAAATTTAACACGCAAGTTATAAGAGTAGGACTTATCCTATTATATGGTACTGGGACTAGGTGTAGGGTTGTTAGTTTTTTTAGTTTTTAAAAGTTAATAATGTAATTTTAAGTGTGTCAGTAAAGACTAATAAGTTCTTATAGAAGTTAAAATTATTAACTAATTATTAGACGATTGTATTAAAATTCTTTCAGCCTCAATGAAGATGATTTTTATTAGTGGCTTTGCTTAAGAGAGAAAATTAAAAATATTAAAAATAACGATAGATAAAACAGTTTCATGAATTGAATTTCATTAAACAATATGAACTTACAATGATACCTTCGCACTTCCACAGTCTCGAAGGGTTTTATAGCAACAGACTACTTGGAACTAATCCTAATAATTGAAGTGCATTACAGAAATTGAAGAATATGAAATGTTAAAACTGGAAAGAAAATATAAAGTAAATAACTAGTTTCTAAATTTGAGTTCGGGTCCCTTTTCTGTTAGCCATGTCTTCTATTTATACCCTTTAATGGTAACTGTCGCAGTAGTCTTCTAACCATCGAAATGCCCTTCCACAATAGGTTATGGTTATGGCCTTGAACAGTTTGCTTCCACTACGCCATTCTTGCAGTTGAACTTTCCTTTTGAATTTGAATTTGAATTTGAATTGTGAGTAACCATTAGGTCACGTCACCTCGCGCCTTGTAACTATTCTAATGCTGCGTAAATCTATTATTACCAATATAAATTGTCACGTGTTTGTCGTTGGTTGGAGACTTGCATCAACTCTCCAAGTTACCCTTTACGAGCCACGTGTTAAGCTGTGATTGACTTATATAAATATGTAGCCAATAAGGTTTATTTGAATTGTATAATCCGCACAACTTGAACCGATTTGTATATAAATAGATGGTTTCGCAGACACAATGTGAGCTGATATAGTTTGAAATATGACCTTATTGCGGGTTGTGGGCGGGTTGTGGGTTTTACCCGACCATTGATTTCATTCATCCTATTATAGATATTTTTAGATTTTGAATGATTTTATTTTAATTGTAGTGTTGGGTAGTGAATGATTTTGGCGATTTAGTTTAGAATTTTGAAAGATGTGCTTATGTTAGTTAATGATTTTATTTAAAAGTTTAGGATTTTGAATTATGCATTTGTGTTAGTAATTGATTTGTTGTGTTTTTAATTTTATAAATTTTAATTCATTAATTATTAATGTTGAGCATTTTAGAAAATGGGGGAAAAATGGTCCAAAATAAATATTTACAAAACAGAAAAAAAAAAATTCAAAATTTTTTTTAAAGAAAAAAGTTCAATCCACAAACCGGCTGCATATCTACTAATCCTATCTATACAAATCACAATCCGCACTACGGGCGGTTTGTGAATTTTGTTTAGGATTTTAAAATATGTGCTTGTGTTAGTTTATGATTTTATGTAAAAGTTTAGGATTTTGAATTATTTGTTGTGTTAGTAATTTTATAAATTTATAAATTATAAATTTTGAAAGATGTGTTTTTATAAATTATTTGTTTATATTTTGAATTATAAATTTATTTTATAAATTATAAATTATTTTATTTGTTTTTATAAATTATAGGATTTTGAATTATTTGTTTGGATTTTGAAAGATGTGTTTTTAATTTTATAAATTTTAATTCATTAATTATGAATGTTGAGTATTTTAGAAAATGCGGGGAAAATGGTCCAAAATAAATATTTATAAAACGAAAAAAATTCCAAAAATAAATTTTTAAAGAAAAAAGTTCAATCTGTAAATTGTTTGTATATCCGCTAATCCTATCTGCACAAACCGCAACCCGCACTATCGGCGGTTGCAGGTTCCATTTTCTCCAAACCACACATATGCGCGCAGGTCCAAACCATAAACCGAACCGTCCAAACCATAAACCGAACAGCGAGCACCCAAAAATTAGTTTCAAAATGTATAAAAAATATTGTGAAAATTGACAGACATACTCAAAGGAACATTTGCAAGATATTACTCATTGTCAAAGTGAATAACTGTGTATTGAATTGTAGGACCGATAACATATAACTGTATCAAGTATTATACCTAGATGATTTTTAGTATTTTGGTCAATAAAATGGAGTTGGATTTGTGAAAAAAAAAAACTGGTTTGTCAATAAAATAAAGTGTATCAAGTATTATCTCTGTGCCCTCGTTGTGGCTTGGTTTAGACTATGGTTTATGCTTGTACTATGGTCTACACGCACTCTTACCCAAATTTTTGACTTTACACTTGCACCTTACATTGGAGTGGGGAGGGTGCTGTAGTGTGCTGTGAGTCCGTGAAGATATTTTTTGAATATATTTTAATTATCTAAATCGTTTATATTATAAGATTACACACCACTTATTTTTGCTCTCAAACATCCATGTATTCCTATGAGCTAAATCAATTTTTAGAAGCACCCCCATTATACAGACATAACAATGATAAGTGAAAGATAAAATACAATGAATATAAAATAACTTGGGACAAAAAGAAGTAATAAAAGTGCACAATTCTCCAATAACCTCCTTGGGACTTCAAATAAATTTCATTAAAATTTGAAACAACTACTTACAATTCGACCTAGCCGAATTTGAACCATCCCAATAAAGGCAACCATACTGAACAATTGCAAGGAGAGAATATAAATGTTGCAATGCATGAAATGAAAATGGCAAAAAAGAAAAAGAAAAAGAGCATCCATACAAGTTACAACAAGAAAACATTTACTAAAAGCAGTTAAATATTATGAGGACTACAAAGGAAATCTCACTACAATAATGTCATTAAATCAAATTTCAATTTAGAAACCATGATTGAATGATGATTATTCAAGTTTTCTTGTTTGGTTTGAAGACATACTTGATGATTGAATCTTTGATTGGCAACAACTCAGGAAACTCTTTCTTCAGCTTTGAACTGTCCATCTCATTGTTACTCCTTGGTGCTACAATCACTTTTGCTTGTTCTTACAAATCAAAGATCACCCATTTGAATTTAGGATCAATGTAGTCTCTGTACATCTTAAGGATCTCATTGTGGCTAATCGCTCCCGGGTTGGTGAAGTTCCAAATGCCCATGCAATTTCGCTTCCCCATTTCTATGCAATGTAGTCTCTGTACATCTTAAGGATCTCATTTCCGGGTTGGTGAAGTTCCAAATACCCGTGCAATTGTCCATCTAAACTATTTGGAATGGATGGATCCAATTCATTTTTCATTTCTTACACTTGACGTTCCACTGGGCGTGCCAAAAAATTGTTGGCTTATGTTTCCTATGAAAAAAAATACCATAAATGCGAGCGTGCCAACAAGGATTGAAAATTTTTTACAGATTAAATTCAAGCCAATTATCAAGCGATTGTGTTGACAGTTCTTTTGCCTCAATGAAGAGGACTCAAAATTGCCAAATGTAGAGAAAATAAAAATTAAAAGAAGAAAGAGAGAGACAGAGAAAGATGATTGAGTGAACAATCAGGATGATTGAGTGAACAATCAAAGTAATAATTAATTATCTCTACTCCTCTGCTTTGAAAAGGAAGTGCATAAAATTACCTTTACTCCTATGCTTCGAAACGGTAGTGTTGAAAATAAAGTGCAAGAAATATAAATGATAAGAAAAAATAGAAATAAATTGTTTTTGATTTGAGTTGGATCCCCTTTACAATGTAGCCATGAATGGCTACTTATAGGCAAACATTTGTAAGAAAAAATTACCTAATAACTACCATATCATTCTATCTCTTGCATTTTACACTCCATGATCTTCTACTTCATCTCTATGTCTCCATAACTTCTTTTAACATCCAATTCATACTTCATGTTCTCCATTATGTCCTCCATCATCTTTTCACACGTGTTTAATGATTGACAATTTCTCATAATCTCCAAATGAGTAAAAGAGTGCCACATGTTCTGCAATTATATAGATAATAACTAATAATAAAATTATTTATTTATGGTGCCAACAAATATATTATATGGTATATAAGATTTGACCATATTTTATGTAGGTGAAGTGTGATGATATTGAAGAGTGGCATTTTTTTCATTGTTTTGTGACACTGAGACCATTTCATCTAGCATACTTCCAATGAACACTATAAAAAAAATTACAATTAAAAAAAAAAAATATTTTTATGAATATTTTGTTTTAAAATGAAAAGTTTTTACATTAAGCCATATTATTTTATATAAAAATTGTGTATAAAGTTTTTGATTATATATTTTTATTTTCCATAAAATATAAAATGATGTCATTGTTTTGTCATCAAACTAATAGTGCACACAAGAACTCTCAATTCATTTGGGTAAAATATCATCAAATGAATAGTTATACCAGTTAAAATATCCATGGGCAAATTGTCCAAGGACTTTTGGTACAATTTATTTTAAATTTTTTAGCTCACTTTAAAAAAAATAATGATACAAAATATAAAATAACTACCATATCATTCCATCTCCCACACTTTACACTCCATGATCTTTCACTTCATCTCTATGTCTCCATAATTTCCTTTAACCTCCAATTCATACTCCATGTTCTCCATTTTGTCCTCCATCATCTTTTCACATGTGTTTAATGATTCATAATTAAAAAATCTAGAAATCTCCTAGATATTGTGGGTGTTTGGGAAGTGAATTTTTTTGTAGGTTTTTTTAGTTGTAGGATATTATTGGAGAACTTTTTTTTTTTTTTTTATGTTTGGGAAGATAGTTAAGTTTTTTTGTGGTTGGATGTGATGTTTGTGAGAGAAAAAGTGAAATGATTATGGGGTTTGATGTGATATTTTGTTTGGATTTGTTTTTTTTGTTTTTGTAATTAATTTGTCTTTTAGTGAAAAAAAATAAAAAAAAAACCTAAAAACTAACTTCCCAAACACCCCGATTTGTGGTTATGTATCAATTTTAACGAGTAAATAGCAATTCTAATCAAACAATAAAAAACAAATCAATGCAACGATTTAACGTGAAAAAAATCACAATTGGAGCGCCTCCAATTGTGATAAAAAATCACGGCAAAAGTCACAATATAATCCACTAAGAAGATATAAAGAAATTACATAAGTGTACTATTAATTACCAAGCGAATCCACGCACGAATCGAACCGACTCCTATATGCCTCTTCCAGCCTCGTCTTCACCTCTATATTGTCTTGTCCAACATTGAATCCACAACACCGATGTCGAATCACAACAATGTGCCACTCTAAAATCCACCAAAACTTCTGGCCCGAATTCCCCAGAATTAATTGAAGAACAACACTCTCTTTTGTATAGAATAAATAAACAATCATTTGATGTATATTTCTTAAACCATTTGTTAAATACTCAATCAAACATAAAAAAAACTAGCAAAATAGTCCCAGAAGAAAATCCTAGAACCCTCAAAGAAGATCTAGAAGCCGTACCCTAAAATCTGACTGAAACACATATTTATAGAAAACTAAATCGCGATCTCCGCTCGAGAGCAAGAATGACCGCTCAAGCGCATGAATGGCCGCTCGAGTGAAAAAATAAAACTCCCAATACTTTTGCAGGTGATCAAACTTCTGGAACCAAAGATTCTCCGCTCGAGCGCACAAATAGCTGCTCGAGCGGACAAGCAACCAATACTACAAAAACAGATAAAAATCACACTGTTTTTGTGTGATCTGTGTTATTTAATCATACTTTTTAGGTTTTGTCAAAGTGTGATATTTGAGAGAGTGATTAAAAAGGGTCATTCTTAATCACACTTTTTAAGTGTGATTAATAGTATTTAGATCACATCTTTTAAGTGTGATTAAAAACTAATAAAACTTGTGATAATAAACATTTAGATCACATCTTTTAAGTGTGATTAATAACTAATAAAACATGTGATAATAAATATTTAGATCATATCTTTTAAGTGTGATTAATAACATTTAGATCACATCTTTTAAGTGTGATTAAAAACTAATAAAACCTGTGATAATAAACATTTAGATCACATCTTTTAAGTGTGATTAATACCTAATAAAACTTGTGATTAATAATGAGATAAAATCACACTTTATATGTATTTTTCATCACAGTTAATGCGTGTGATAAAAAAAGGGTTCGGCATATTTGAAGAATAATCAATATTATTTTTGTACATGCATTTCAAGAATGTAATACACACTATATACTATACTTTGAATCACAACCACATATTGAATGAAATAACATCATATATTTCATAAATGAAAGTTAAATATGTTCAAAAGTATATACAAAGGAATTAAATTAAAAATTTTAAACTGTGCTTACATATATTAAAAAATGAAAAAGCTTGAAAAACTAAGTTCTTAAATTCTTTGACCATATTTTGTATCTCCAAGAAATTTTTGACATGAAAAATGAAAATACAAATTAATTCAGAAACCGCTAGAAGCATATGAATAAACTAACTATTTGTAGAGATTGTTCTAGTCTTACAAAAGATAAAGTTAGACTGATCACACCCCTTTAAATGTCTTAACATTAAATACCTCTAGCATGACAGGAAGCATGTAAAACAAATATGTCACTTTACCCACAGAAATTGTAAGTTCAACAGAAATTTTACTATAACCAACTTAGTTTAAGAGGCTCTATCCATCTCAAATATTTAATGTTCTACAAAAGAAATGCAATTTAATGTTGATTGTGCAAATATCTTGAGTGCATTTTAGATATCTGCGACCATTCTTCATCATCTAAGGTGGGGTCTTCTACTCCTCCATATTGATAAATTAATTCAAGTGACTGTCAAAATGAGTAAGACTTGTCGATTTGTAATCATGCTTGCAAAACGAATGGTACCACAAAAAATAAAGAAAAAAAGAAGAAGATCTAACCGTAGTTATCATACTATTATACAAATATGTAATTAACTAATAAAAGCTGCATACTTCACAAGAAGTCCAATGAAGAAAGGGATGCATGTATAAAACAAACTATATTATTAAAGCATGAGAAATACAACTACCAACACTTGCACATTCCATTGTCAAAAGAAAATCAAATAGCTGAACACTTAGAACTACTAAACCAAGAATCTTTGATACCACTTGATTCATCTTAAATGATACACTATTTGATTTTAGATTATTCATAATTGTCAATTTATACGAAGAAGGCATTACCTCTTTTGATCCACGGAAGCCCTCTAGTTTATCACTTGTAGACAATCTGTCAGCTTCATCATTTTGCTGCCATAATATTTTTTAATCACAAACATGTTGGCTTAAAAGTGAGTTGCAAGTGCACGATAACTTTGGTGCAGGCTATAGAATAAAATGAGCCAGATAGACCATGAGTTAAGTACAGATAGAGAGCAATGTGATTGTGGGACACCTAAGTAACATGGGAACCTAAACATGTATGGACATAAAAGTCCTATCTCTTTTATCATAATTATAACTTTTGAGGTCATTCTAGATATTTGCATAACAAAAAAGTTATGTAACATCTTATTTAACCAAACATGTTTAACTTCTATAAGAAATTATTAAAAGCTACACCAAATTGATTTACAATTTATTTAAAAAACAGTTAAGCTTATAATCTAAAAAAAATTATAATCATAAAAGTTAACTTATAAGTGATAACCAAACAGGCCCAAAATAACATCCTCAAATGGTGGAGCTACAAGTAAAACAATCTTGCTGTCAAAATTCTCTACATGGTACATCCCACTCAAACAAAAACTAAAACTTACTTCTAGCAGGATCAGCCATACCAAGGTGTTGATGAAGCTTTGGATCAACAGCTTTCATTATTCCTGCAAGTGTACTCAACTGAGACTGCAACCCTATAAAATACGCATTGGACCTGAAATTTTCTCTTTCTCAAACAAAAGCAGGGAAATGAGTCTTAAACCCAAGAAAAAGTCTGAAAGATGAAAAGCACCATGACTTACAGTTAAGAATTAAGATGCAACATTGAGAGGAAAAACAACAAAATTAGGTAACCCTGTCCTAAATAACAGGTTTGGTAAATGTGATATACTTGAGTAGTCAGGGTCTGTAGTAAAAAAAACTAAAGAAGAACCTTCAAGGTGCCCTAATTACTACATACATGTAAACCAACCACAACCTAGAGAAATGTAAGGCATTCCCCTAAGAGTTTGTCACCCACTTGGCTCGTCAACAAAAAGCTAGAAATCAGCATAAAATTGACTGTATAATCCCCAAATACAGTGTCAAGACAGTTAGCTTGTTTTGATATGTAGTTTTGCATTTGCACCGGTTCATAACATGCACCTCAACATCATTTAGATTTCAGACTTTCAAGCTAATGAAGAATAGCACAAATGGAAAACCACATTAACCAGTCTTCAGTAACTATTGCAAGTGTACATTTAAGTCTACTTACCATAGATATGAAGCAATTATCAACATTGTGGTTATTTGTGGGTACAAATCTGTCATAAGTTTCAAAGAAAGTCATTGGCCAAGATTACAAGTTATGCAGTTTTCTCATACCCAAAAGTCAATACCATTCAACCTATAAGAGTTAAATAAAAACAATTATTAAAAAAATAAAAAAATAAAACACCACCACCAAGAAAGGAGAACATTTTGATAGAATAACAATTAAAATGAAATTTTGTCGCCCAAAACAAATCCCTCATAGGGAGAGAAAATGAGATACGCATGTATAGACTGAAGTGAAGTGAAGTGAAATTGTGTGGTGTAAAAGGACGATATATGTGGCTGGCTCTCCTTCATAGAATTTTATTGGGATTTTTATTGATAAATTCATTTTAGAGTTGTTATAACCCATTAGGTCCACAAAATAATATTATAACCTGATTAGTCCCATAAACTTTTCTTTTTATTCCATTAGGTCCATTTTTCTAATTTACTATGTTTACTTGGACTATTTTGCCCTCATATATATATATATATATATATGTACAGTGTTAATACATATTACGTGCCTGTTTCCACGCTGATTCAGTTTGGCAGTTTCTATTTTATGCTTTTCATCATCATTCCATTTCGGAGGGATACGTTTCTATTTTGCATGCTTGTTCCAAGGCTTGGATGTGCTAAGGTTTCATTCTTGCTGTTGTAGTTTGGTTCTGTGATTTTAGAGTGAAGACGACGAAGATGAAGGTGTTCGGTTCTCACATTTGCTGGACTGTAACTAGTTCAAATCAGGTTTTTTCCAGTTTCTGGACGATTGTAGGATTGCGTGATTAAGGTTAGTATCAATTTGGTTATGAATACATGTTCATTCGTATGATGGATCAGATGCTCTGTTTTTGGATAGATATGGATCGGATGCTCTGTTTTTTCAATTATATGCATTTTACGTGGTCCTGTGGAGTGGAGTTCATCTGATTATGTGAAGAATGTTTAGTTCTCATTTTACTTTGATGTATCCATAATGAGGCTCTGTTTGGATGTATCCATAATGTGAATGTTTATATTTTGTTAATGTGGAATATGTGAAGAATGTGGATGTTCTCATTTTAAATTGATGTTTGCTTAATGAGGCTCTGTGTATGTGATATAATTTAGAGTATATGTGTCAATGTAAATGTTGACATCTTGTTAATATTGTGTGAAGATTGTTGATGGTCTCATTTTACTTTGATGTTTGCTTTATGAGGCTCTGCGTGGGTGATATAATTTGAAGAATATGTATATGTATCAATGTGAATGTTCACATCTCTTAATATGAATTATGGATTTAGCACTTGAACTGTACACATAGTCATCTATTTTCTTCACAACGTGAATGTTCATATCGATTTTGATTACTTGAACTGTACACATAGTCATCTATTTTGTTCATAATGTGAATGTTCATATCGATTTTGATTATTGTTTGTTGTTGTGGTTTTGTGCTTTTACAAGAGATGGATACCTTTATGATGTTGGTATGTATATATGGTTGCAGTACAACTGTAATAAATGTTGCCCGCGCATTGTGTTATTCTCGTTTGGTGGAGTGTTTGTGTGAAAAGTGGGATGAGTTATCTGCTGGTTTTATTTCATTGTTTTGTAAACTACCTGGGATTAATAGGTGTGATTTGGACAATGAGGAAGAATTTCAGAACATGTTACTGTTTGCTAAATCAATGGGGGTACAACATGTAGAAGTTGTGGTTGAGTTGAAACGTGACATTGGGCAGTCAAGTAGCTCGGGATCGCTGCGTGTGGGGGTTGAGGAAGAAATTGATGCACTACGGAGATTTTGCCACCATAAGGAGAAGGTGTTGTTGTCAGCCCCGTGGGCAAATGGTATTACGCATGTGGGATAACGGTTTGTTGGAGGTGCACAAGAATTTCGTGAGGTTTTATGTAAGTATGCCATCCAATGTGGGTTTCAGTTTACGTACGTCAAGAACGAGACAACAAGAGTTACTGCTGTGTGTGCGCTGCGGGAGGAGAGAGGCTGCTTGTGGGCTATACATTGTAGAGCAGAACGAGCAAATGGTTTTTTCTACATCAAGAGGTTTAGTGATGTGCATAGTTGTGGTACGGATGTCCGAACATCGAAGAATCCACGAGTTAGTTCGGATTTGGTGTCGAGTACCATATCTGAAATTGTGAGGGACAGGTCGTTGATTCGGCCGTGTGATGTGGTGACTATTTTGAAGAGGGATTATGGGCTAGATGTGAGTTACCATGTCGCATGGTTGGGTGTGGAGAAAGCAAAGGCTGGTATTCATGGAGATCACTCATTATCGTTTGACCAGCTGCGGTGGTATTCGGATGTTGTGATGTGGTACAATCCGAGGAGTTATGTAAATATTGACTATAATGCGAGTAGTCAATAGTTTTGTCGTTTCTTTGTGTCATTTGCTGCGTGTATTTCTAGGTTCAATTCTTGCCAGCCTTTATTATTCCTGGATGGAACATTCCTCAAAGGAAAGTACAAAGGTCAGCTACTTACGACAACGACGAAAGACGGAAACAATGGTTAGTATTGTTTTTAGCTGTCTATTCATGTCAATATTCACATTGAGCAGCATAGTCTGGACAAATGAGTGATTGACAAATTATAAGTAATGTGAACAATGACATTAGTATGCATTGATGTGAATGTTCACATCTGTGTCTACTAATGACAGTAATGTGAACATTCACATTATTATACACTGATGTGAATGTTGACATCAGTGTATGGTAATGTCAGGCGATCCATTAATGAACAGTACTGTGAATGTTCACATTATCAATGAACATTCACAATCAATAATGAATTATTAATGGTCGTTAATGTGAATATTCACATCATTGCTGTTTACGAACTCGAATCCAAAAATAACAATAGTAATAGGGCAATGTAGATATAAACATTCACATGACCGGTTTTGTTTATATTGTTTTCTATTCACTTTGAAATATTGTGAACAGTTGTGTATTGGTGTTGTGTTGTAGGTCTGTTTCCTGTTGTATTTGAGATTGTTGATTCAGAGATGTCACGACCCAAACCCGTCCCTATGGGTTTAGCATCAGAATCGCCAAGAATCCGAGATTACCAAGGCCCGCTAATGTCTGATACAAGAAACAGAGTACAGGGGCATGGCGGAAGCCAATACAGTAAATAAACAATGTCCAATGAGCTGTGACAGTCTGTATGCAAAAAGATTTTTCATACATACATAGATATATACACAGTACGGAACAGTATGCACAATAGTTACAGTCATTCAGAACAGGGACCAAATCCCTATTAACATTACAGTAACAGCCTATACAGTCATTACAAAACATGACAGAAGGGGGAAAGCTAAAACACCCCATAGCCTTAGCTAAACAGGCTCGGAACCTCGCAGTAAGGCACAGTGGTTGGCTTAACAAAACTGGGAGTCTACCCCGATGCTCCTAGCTCCGGTCTGGTGCCTGTTCACCTACATATATATATGAGCAGTGAGCTAAAGCCCAGTGAATAACACAATGCGTAAAGAGGTTTAGAATGAATGTCCTTACAGTAATGAAAACGGTTCATTTCAATCAGTATATCAGTTGTTCAGTATAGTAAACAGTCATATGTGGTACATCCATTAGCATAACAGTGAACAATAGGTCTTAAAAGACCGAACAGTAAATGATGGCCATCAATCAGTAAACAGTAGTGGTTTCAACGAAAGAACCGATAGAGATCTCTGTAACAGTAACAGTCAGTAACGGTAGTTGCTAAGGATGCCACAATACAGTTCATAATATAGGACATACATTCATTCAGTTAATAGTAGCAGTTCAGAAAACAGTACAGTTCAATTATTCAGAAGATAATCATTTTTGAACATATCTTTACACAATTGTTACTCACAGAGTTCTGGGCTACAGTAGGCTAGAGCGTCTCCTCGGAAAGCCAACCCTACACAGTTATAGATTGAACACAAACTAAGCTACACAGTTGGGAAAGATGATAACTTAATCCCTAATTTGCCTCGGTGTATTCTACATCTATATCCTCATTAAGATGTCTTAAACTAGGCCTAAGAATGCCTAGGATGAGATGAGGATACAAAGATGTATTTAGAAAATATTTTCAGAATTTTCAGTGAAATAGAGGTCTCGCTCGAGCACAAGTTTCCCCGCTCGAACGGACATGCAGAATCGTTCCCTTCGAAGCGTCACTTTCACGCTTCGGCGGACATGCAACGATCAAAAGTCTTTGGATGCTCAAAAATCACGCCGATTAAGCGCCGATAGCCGCCGGCGCCAAGACACAAGGCCCCGCCGGCGCCAAATACCCCGGCCGAGCGGTATCTGATGCAAAGTATTGAGCACGATTTCATTTCCGCCGAAGCGCCATTTTCGCCGAAGGGAGTCCAAAATCTGGAATTCTCAGATTTGAACTTCCAAGCTCAAATCAAGTTTAAATGCATCAAATTCGATCCTCTTGGGCTAATTTTCTAGAAAACACTTCAAAACTCATAATATCACATGTTTCAAAGATCAATTTGGTAAATCAAAGCCCAAGGGTGTTTCAATTAAATCCATTTTCAAACCCAATTTCATAAGTATGATCCAAACATGACATGCATGAGTTTAAATCATTTCCAAGCTTTAAATACAAGCTCAAATGAGCCAAATCATTCAAGAACATGATGGTATCATGAACCTTAACTAGAACTTGTACATGCATGCAACAATTATCCATGAAATCAACTTAAAACTCAACAATACCGACATGCATGCATGGAATGAGCTCCAATTCAACATTATTGAACCAATTCATACCTTAGATCACTAAAGACTCATGAATCATGCAAGAGTCAACACAAAACATAAACAAGATGGCAAGAAATCTACCTTAAGTCTTGAATTAAAGGTATGGAGACTCAATTATGCAGTTAAGCTTCAATTTCTTCAAGATCACCAAGCATTAATCAAAATGACACTCAATTTCTCTCCCTCTCCCTCTCTTGGATGGCAAGAACAAGGAAAAGAGGCTGATGATATGTTTGTTCAAGTGTAATATGAAGATCAAAGTGTTTGAGATAGTGGGCCATTAGTGTGGCATTTCGGTAAATAAGTCCAACAATGTAATTTAGCTTATTTTAATCTAATTTAATCATACCAAAACAGTTTTCAATTAAATATACCATAAAATCATATAAATTATGATTAACACATATCACTAATCAATTCCGGATTCGGCCGCCAATAAGGCCTTCAATTTGCAGTTCAAACATAAAGACATGAATAGATAATTTAACAATCAACAGATAGAAAATGCATTTAAACAAATATAGTCTATCAATCAGTTTCGAATTTTAGTCAGTCAGTTCAGTATTCAATCAATTCAGTTATCAGTCATAATCAGTCTCACTTTAGCAATGATCGATAATTAATCGGTAATCAGTGGTGAGGGTTATTACAAGAGACCACGGCTAATTGGGCGTGGTTCTTGCATGAACTTGGGAAGGTTGTTGATGGTAAGCACCAGATTACTTTTATTTCGGATCATAATCTTGGTCTGTTAGCAGCTATGCCAAAGGTGTTCCCATCGGCTCATCACGTTTATTGTTTACAACAATTGAAGAGCAATTTAAGAGACCAGATGAAAGGAATTGATAATGGATTCAGGGATCACCTAGTAAGTAGTTTGGGTAACTGTGCTTATGAGCCAACTGTGGTAGGGTTCCATGAAAAGCTTGTAAAATTAAAAGAGGAGGGTAAACAACGAGCACATAATTTTTTCAAGGACTTGGCACCTGAGCACTGGGCAAATTCATACTTCAAGTAATAATAGTTTCCTAAAGTGTTCCATTTGTCCAGTTTAGAATGGTAGCGATGTAAAATTTCAGTTTAGAATGGTAACAATCTTCCAATTGTGTTTCATGTTCAAGGTAAATTATGTGAATGTTCACATCTGCTAATGATGACTGATGTGAATGTTTACATCTGTTAATTTGTCAAACAGTGATGCAATGTATTACAGATTTGAATGTTGACATTTGTCATATTTTGTTGTTGTTAACATTCGCAGCTGTCTATCATTTAAGTTTACGTTAATGTTCATATCTGTCTATCAGTTAAGTTGATGTTAATGTTCACTGCGAATGATAGTAATGTTAATGTTCACATTTGTCAATATGAATGTTCAGACTTGTTAAATTCTGTATTGTAAAATGTTTGTGATATTGTGCAGGGGCATGCGTTATGGAGAGATGACATCCAATATGGCGGAGTCATTTAATAACTGGATTAAAGAAGAACGTAATCTTCATATCACTCAAATGGTGGACACAATTCGTACTCAGTTGATGAGGCAAATGTCTGCACGGCGTAACCAAGCAAACAAATGGAATGAGCTTATTTGTTCTATATTCGAAACAAGGCTGATGGATTCGTTCAATGACAGCAGGTCTTGGCAAGTTAGCAAAGCCAATGAGGATGTGTTTGAAATTCATTCGATACCATCGGTTACAGTTGATGTTGGGAGGTGTACATGTTTTTGCTTCAAATGGCAAATCAACGGATTCCCATGTGACCATGCTGTTATTGCCATTCAGAAGAGCCGCTGCAA
Organism: Camellia lanceoleosa; assembly: GCA_025200525.1. Classification (NCBI taxonomy): domain Eukaryota; kingdom Viridiplantae; phylum Streptophyta; class Magnoliopsida; order Ericales; family Theaceae; genus Camellia; species Camellia lanceoleosa. The sequence continues at coordinate 150,437,159 of CM045771.1, read as the reverse complement.
TCTCAATGATTGTGTGGAACATTACTTTCATGTAAAGACATACCGTGCAGCCTATTTGGGTGCCATATTCCCTATACCATCGGTGGAGAAGCCGCATTTTGATCCCACGAACTTCACTATATACCCGCCAACTGTGAAAAGACCACCCGAAAGGCCGAAAAAGAATAGGATCCCATCAAGGAGTGAGAAACTGAAGCAAATAAGGTGCTGTTTTGGCAATAACAATAAAAAGCTGCGTTTTGCCATCACTCCAAAAACGCCAAGCTTGGCCAAAACGCTGAAATGGTGATTTGGGAAAATCTAAAAAAGTAACACCCAAATTTACCAAACTACCCTCTAAAATATTTTAATTAATTAATTTAAAAATCAAAAGGTAAGGATATTTTGGTCATTTTAGAGTGACGTGACACTTTTAAAAAATATTAAATCAAAAATCAAAAAAGCCAGCTTTTTACTAACTTCCCAAATCACTTTCAAAAAAGCCAAAAAACTTGGTAAAAAGCCAAAAGCCAGCTTTTTACCAACTTCCCAAAACACCCAAATGTGCGGGAGATGTGATAAGTTGGGGAGCCATAATCGCAAATCATGCAAGTAGCTGATATAGGATGTACATTGTTCATTTCGACATTGTGTTTTACATTGGATTCTTATATTCATTTTTGAAATAAGATTGTGTTGTGTTGACAAGCAAAATAATGGTTTGGCAAATTAGTATTTCATTTGTGTTTTTTCTTTTTGTTTTTGGGTACGAAACTGATATTTTGTTAAACTTGTAATGATGAATACATGATGTGGACATTCACACTTAAGTACAAGAATCATATTATGTGAAAACTTGCACATGGGTTCAACTTTCTTACCTTATTGTTGTCAATGTTGACATGAATATTAACTGTGATGTGAACTTTCACATGCATAGAGATTGACATGGTGTGAACATTCACAACTGTTATGAATGAAAAGAAGTGTGAATATTCACACTTGTGTATGTTATCCGTAATGATGTCATGCAGACAATGTGTACATTCTTACACAAAGTATGTGTATTACCGAAAAATCGGGTTCCAAAAATCGCATCAATTATGCGATTCACAACACGGCATTATGAATATCGTAATTGAATATGAACATTCACATTATTATAGTAACTGTCAACATTTACATCTGCAGAACATTAGTGCATATAAATATCGTAAGTGAATGTTCACATTTGGCTGAGAAGCATAACATTCACAACTGTTATGAACAAGAACAAACGTGAATATTCACACATGTGTATGTGATCCGTAATGATGTCATATAGACATTCCTGCAAAAAATATGTGTATTATATAACAATCGGGTTCAAACCATCGCATAAATTATGCTCATCACAACACAGCAGTATGGATATCATAAGTGAATGTGAACATTCACATTAGTGATGCAACTGTGAACATTGACATCTGTTAAACATTAGTGCATATGAATATCATAAGTCAATGTTCACATTTGGCAGAGAAGACCACCATTCACAACTGTTGTGAATAAGAACAAATGGGAATATTCACACGTATGTGATCTGTAATGATGTCATGTAGACCAAGTGTACACTCTTGCACAAAATATGTGTATTATAGAACAATCGGGTTCAAACAATCGCATAAATTATACTCATAACAACACAGTATTATGGATATCATAAGTGAATGTGAACATTCACATTAGTGGTGCAACTGTGAACATTCATATTTGTAAAACATAACACCACCAAAGGTAGTTCAAAATTCGCAGGTGGCTTTTTCCCATTAATATATGTTGTATCACTATTTTACAATCAGTTGTCATCTCAAAATGTCAAAGCATTCCATATTAATATTCATATCGAGTGTTGGTAAGTTTGTAGGTGGACACCCCCCACTTATAGGTTTTAAAGAAGCTCTGATTTCTTATGATTCAAAAAACTATGTACTAACAAATCTCGTAGTTCACACCATTCTGAACTAGTGAGGCTGCCCACAATTTCTTTATGGTATATGTGCGCCCGCATTATGTAACATACTGCAGGTCCGCAGTCCACTCTGTAAATGCAAAATGGTTTTGATTAGCAGTTGACATGTATGTTTGCATAATGGTTATGGAGGATTTGTAAAAAATGTAGTGAGGCTTACGAGTCGTCGCCTTGCTGAGGACAGACATCATCAGATATGATTGGTTGTGATGGATTTTGGCCTGCTAACTTGGTGGATAGCGGTGATGACTCGCCAATAGCGCGCACAACATACTCGATGTACTTCCTCTGTGTAGGGAATTTCAAATTAGGCACCAACAAACATATGTGTGTGTACATTCATTTAATGCATGAGAACAAGTTATACTTGTGTTCAAAAATAGCCACTTACAACTTCCTCTGCTTGGTCGATATGCGGGTCATGTATGCCTGTTCTTGGGCGCAATGAGTTGTAATGCCTCTACAAATTGTCTTTAGCATCATACACAACTATCGTCCAGTGGTATTCATGATGCAATGGGAATAGTAGGTATCTCTCTCCTTGGTAGTTTTTGACATGTGCATCAATGTGTTTACTCCTTTTGCGAGGATGGTACTCTCGTATCATTTTCTGTACACATTGGACAAATAATTAATGCACTGTGAAGTTTCACATTCACATTACAAATACTGGAATGATAGATTTTACCAAACACATGCTCGTGAAGATGAATGACGCTTCATCTGAAGTTGGGTTGACCACCTCTTGTTGTTCATGTAATAGTTCGGCATAAGCATCTATGAGCTGCACAAACATGGGGTCATATTATATTATTTGTGTTGGGTGAATAATGTGTGTTTGTGGCTGTGGGTGTGTGTGTGTCTCTGTGCGTATATGCATGAAGTGTGAATCATCTTCGTAATGGCATATATTGCTGTGTATCGATTCCTCCTTGATAAGGTTGACAATGTCATCAAAATACACATGTATAGCTTTTGAATCTCCTTTCCACACCAGCAGCCTGTGCATTATGAACAAACCAATGTGAATATTTACATTGCACAGATCTGAACAATCCAAATAAATAAACGCAGTGATGAATATTGACAATTATGGAATGTGAATGTTAACATTAGGTGTTTGTACAGTCATTTACTCATCGCCTCCACTATTTTGTAAAGCTTGGACCTTTTACTTGTCTTGTTTGGATATCTTGCTCCAGACTTTAAACTTGTTGGTCAAGGTTAATTTTTTTGGCTGCTTCGCTGGTGGGAGTTTCTTCACATCTTTAATGATTTCGGCTGTATGGGGCTGCTTTTGGCCAGGTAAGTTTGGGTACTGGAAGTCAGGCAAGCGATGTTCTTTTCGATCTTTTTCCTTTATACGCTTCACCCTAGAAGGTGGGCTGATATTGTGTTGCATTGGGCTAGGGGGTTGCTTCTGTGCCACAGCCTGTGTGATAATGTGGACTGACTGGTCATCGTAAAGGTCTTGAAGAATTGTTTTTTCACACTCTAAGTTAATGACCAGCTGCGTTAAGCGTTTTATTTCTTCATCCTTCTGCTTCATGCACTTTTTAATTTCGGTATTTATGTTGGGTGGGCTGGACTGGTTGAACAATTTATGTTCAAGATCAGCTATGACTCTTGCCCTTAACTCCCATGAAAATTGAAGGTGTTTGTACTTTGTTTCCCATTGCCTTATGACGTCCTAAGCCTTTCGATTTTCTTTGATAAGCACATCAATGAAATCAGGTTGGTTTGTGTTTGGTATGACAATAGCTCTGTCATCATGTGGGCTGGTATATGGACTGTGAATGTCCTCATCACTGTCCTTTAGCTCCACCCCATTCCCAAAACGGTGGGAGTTGTTGCCATTGTGTTGTTCTTTCTTTATGTCAGATAGGTTGGGAGATGTTGTGGCTGGTTCACAAATTTCAGGCTCCACCTTCAATGTTTTACGCTTGAACTTTTGTAATTCTGTTGGGATTGCAAAGAGTTCACCGGCATTAACCTGAAAATGAAAAAATTATGTTACTTAGCGTATATATTTGGGTGGTGTTATAATGTAAATGTTTTGATCAGTAGTTGAAGGCCCTACCTCATTAAAATCCAAAGCAGCCAAATAGGTGGTTTTCATCTTCTTTTGTAAAGCAATCAGATCCCACTTCACACAGCGAGGAAAAGCATTGGGCTTGTGAGGTTGTAGGATGGTTGTGTGCTCACACAACCAATACTTCAATAAAACAACAAACACATATTGTTATTTAGCGTTTACATAGTAATGTCAACATATGTGAACATTAATAACAGTGGCACTGTTGTGAACATCACAGTAGTACATTATGAGTGGATGTGAACATTCACATCAGTGGTTCAGATGTTAACATTCACATCTGCGAAACATAAGTGGATATGGACATTCACATCAGTGGCACTGTTGTAAACATTTACAGTAGTACATTATGAGTCCATGTGAACATTCACATCAGTGGTTCAGATGTGAACATTCATAGCTGTGAAACATAAGTGCCTATGGACATTCACATCAGTGATACTGTTGTGAACATTCATAGTAGTATATTATGAGTGAATGTGAACATTTGCATCAGTGGTTCAGATGTGAACATTCACATCTGTGAAACATAAGTGCCTATAGATATGCACATCAGTGGTACAGATGTGAATGTTCACAGTTGGCTTAGATGAACAACACTGAAGGACATATGAATGTTATTATTTGACAACATGGGTACTTACCATCAATAACATGACACAGCCGGTGACTTTTGCTAGCTTTTTGTCATTTTGGGAAATGGACGATGTCAACGTTGTTCTAATTTGCTTGGCCCAATCATATTCTTGCATGCTTTCCAATGGGACCATATGTGCGTAGTAGCCCCATCCTATTGTCTCTCCGCTTGTTGAGAAAAAAAGCTTTTGGCAAGCATACATGCACACTAGTCGCGCGACTTCTTCGTTGTCATCTTTCTTTTTGCCTTTCAATGCCTCGCTCAAAAAGGTGCTTATCCATTTTGAAGTTAGCTGGCTGACATTTTTGTATCTTCTGTTTATAATGCCAGTCTTTGGTTTCGCACCATATGATATATCCATCGGCTTGCTGCCACAGTCCACACCAAAAATGAGTTTGATGTCGCTGTCGTGTATGTTCATCTTCTTTTCCCCAATGTAGAAGGCATCTTTTGAAGCTTTGTACATTTATAGGACATGCACAACAACATCATCATACTTCATACATTTGTCAAGGTCGATCTTGTTGTTTCGCAATGCATCTAACAAATTCCAAAAAGGTGTTTGTTGCATGCAGCCAAGCTGTGATTGTGTGAACTTGGTGCTTCTCATTAATTTCACCAGTCTGGTCATGTTAGATCTGTAGTTCACATGGCGTATGTCGACATTGCTGCTAATATTTGTTTGTGGGGTTTCTTCCTTGACATGGTACTCATCTCTCTTTCTCTTTAAGGTTTTTTTTTTGTGCAAGATCTGCAAAATGAAGCATTTTAAAAAAATTAAATCAAGGCTCATGTGGTTAGCATAGTGTAATAGATGTGAACATTCACAGCATTGCCACTGATGTGCATGTTCACAGTTGTGTGCATGGGTGTGAATGACCAGAGTTTGTGTGTGGATGTGAACATTTACATCTGTACATGGATGTATATGTTGACTGTGTTAGCACAAACACAATGTACATATTGTGTGAGTGTGTGAAAAACAATGTATTTTTATACAACCATAAACACCATTGAAGAACATGTGAATATTAACACAGACATATAAAATGATGGATCAACTTATTGGATCATCATTAACAATCAACAATACCAACAAGGCAAACATTCACAATAGGGGGGGAAAAAAATCTAAATATCCCTATTCATTGGCCCAACATTTTCAATCCATGTGCATGTTCACAGCATAGAACAACACCACCAATAATATCTGATTATCCAAAAATTTTCAACCAATGTGAATGTTCATATCTTCTAACAACAAGAACAACAACAAAATTGGCCAAACATTTTCAATCCATGTGAATGTTCACAGCATAAAACAACAACACCATTAATACCTGATTACCCAAATATTTTAATTCAATGTGAATGTTCACATCGCTTATCAACAGCAACAAAAATAGAATTGGCCAAAACATTTTCAAACCATGTGAATGTTCACAGCATTAAACAACAACACCATTAATACCTGATTACCCAAATATTTTCACTCAATGTGAATGTTCATATCTCTTATCAACAGCAACCAAAACAGAATTTGCCCAACATTTTCAAACCATGTGAATGTTCATAGCATTGAACAACAACCGAATAACATCTGGAATAATTTGATTCTCCAACCATTTTCAATCAATGTGAATGTTCACATTGATTGAAAAAAACAACTACAACAGAAACATTTTGGAATGTAAACATTCAAATGTAATGGCAACTGTAATGTTTTTCACTGAAAAAATCAATATAATTAGGGATTACTATTGAGGGGTTCAGATTAAATGTTAGGGTATGAACATTATGGACTCGTATATATTGTAAGCATAGAAGCAGGGGATATTTGTAAAAGTTCACAATGTTGTTTGTTGATAAAGAGGTTTAGGGTTTAAATACACGAATCATTAGAATGCTTACGTTTTTTGCCCATTTCGACGAAGAAGATGATGAGACCACTGAACGATGCGACGAAGGGACGAAGACAGTCTTCTGGGCGTAAGGACAACGAAGAAGATGATGAGACGATGTTACGATGCAACGAAGACAGTCTTCTCGGCGTAGGGATGGCAGAGAAGATAATGAGACGATGCGACGATGGAACGAAGACAGTCTTCTGGGTGTTGAGGCGATGTGGAATATGGAATTGGATTTCTGGACTGTAGAGATACTGTGCGTGATTTCCTGCGCAAGAATAGAGAGGGGAAGAGAGACCGTTATTACATTCAAAGAGACAGAGAGGCGTGTGTTTGGTTGAGGGTTTTTTTGGTCTTTTTGTATGAAATGGACCTAATGGAATATTATAAAACACTATGGGTCTTATGGAATAACACTCTTAGTTAATGGATTTACTGAAAAAGATCCCAATTTTATTTTATTTTATTTTATTTTATTCCAGCAGAGCCCCTGTTAAACTCCCAAGGTTGTAAGTTACAAAATTGTCCCAAAAAAAAAAAGAAAAAGCAAACAAAGCACAAAAGAAAAGGATAGAAAGGGAAGAAAAAAAGAGAGCCACCTACTACTGTAGTAGGTATGAACTCCCTCTTATTATATAAGTGTATAGATATGATTTATTTTATTTAGTTAGAACTAGTGACTAATGAGATACAATCTATTCTATTTTAGTTAGTTAGAATTAGTGACTAATCAGTTATATTATATCAAAGATAAGAGACCACTATCATGCCATCAACTAATTCCTCTCTAATCTTGTTCTTTCTTCTTATTTCTTTTGTTAAAATATGTACCTGTGCATTACTCTCAGATGCAAGGACATACAGATAATTTCAAATAAAAGGTAGGAATTGATATTAATGGAGAGTACTCACCCACAAATTTCAGCAAGATCACCAATGAGCTCATAACTGATAGAGTAACAAAAGTAGAGTCTTGCAGCCAGAACATCAATGGTTCGCCTATTCAAGTTTTGCAAACGCTGAGGAACAACTTTAGCTTATTATCATTCGAGTAAAGAATAAGACAACACTTGACGTGAACATAATTTGCCAGCTTTTACAATATTCTTACAATATACCAGGATTAACAGGACCACTCTTTGTAGAACCATAGAAAGGGATACAGTTGACAACCAATTTATATAAGGTTCTGCTTCCTTGAGCTAAATTTGGCATATCTAACTGTTACACGACCATTTCTATAACTCTAGGAGCTTATACTTTTATAAGCTTGGACAAAAATTCAGAACATCAATGGAAATAATCAAATAGCTAAATAGGTCAAAATACTAGAGCTCAGATCCCCTAATTAGTCACTAATTCTAACTAACTAAAATGGAAGAGTCAAATCAATAACCAAACCAAAAAATGAAGGAAAAATGGGCATGTGAAAGCTTCTATTTGCTCTGACAAGAGGAATCAGTTAGAATAGAAAGGAAAGATATTGATTGAGAAAGACACTTTGATTAAAAACAAATCAATAATCTCATATTAAAAGCTACAATCCTAATTTTCAAAATGAAACTCATAGAAGCATAGTAAGAATGTTTAGCAGTCATGGCAGCAGCAGTTTCAGTGGCCAATTCATCGAGTTGGCTAGTGGTGACGCCATTGTAGACACCGACACAGACCTTCTGAGAGACGAGGACAAGGTCACAATAGTTGATGCTGAGACCATAACTGAGCTTCTTGAGATGAGCAGTACTACAAACATTAGAAAACGCAAACAGAGAAAATCTTAAAAAGCAGTAATTACGCCTACAAGCATAATCTTAACAATTACAACATCAAGCTTAAGAAGTCAAATTCCCTAAGCAAACAAAATAACACAGCAGATGCAAGCATTCATACAAAGAGAAAGAAGAACCTAAGCCTATGAATTTGTCAACAGAAAAAAGAACCTGAAATTTTAGGGGGAAGAACAATGGACTATTGCAGTTTCAAGAGAACAAAATGTAACAATTTATTTTTCCAAAAGAGAAGTCATTTTTACCAAACCCCAAAACTTAAAAAAATTACTTTTGTCTTTAGTTTAAAAATTAAAAACTTGGTCGCCCTCCTCTCAACCCATCATTCGCAATTTTAGAGTTTCAACTCACACTAACTGATTAATATGGAAATTGTACTTTATTTCACATACTGTTAAAAGCAATCAAAGATACATTTCTAGAAATCTTATTTTTTAAATGTATATTCATATATGTTAATGCATCTAAACGATACACAATATGATATATCATAACAATGATACATGATACATATCATGATTACAAAATAATAATTAGCAATGTAATAATAATGGATTAGGGGTCCATGAGCTTTACCTCTTATCCTTTAACAGAACAATAATGCCAGCAGCCTTTGCAGGTGAAACATGAGATTGTGACTCTGGCCGATCTGCAGGCCTTTGTACACTGAAGCTACTAGAAGAGGTGCTACTAGGAGTTGTTGAGCGGGAAGAACTTGGAGAGCTAACTACAAATGGAGGATACTATAAATTTGTAGGAATCTCTTGTGGACTTGGCTGAGCTTACTGCTCATGAGAGCTCCTATTTATGAACACAGTTAGTATTAAACATACGACTAAGTTCGTAAAAGCCGAACAATTCATGCTCACAGAAATTCATTTTGAACATGTCCGTGTTTATGAGAGAGTATATCATGCATATGAAGAGCACAAATAAGTGATAATCAATGGATGTACAATTTACTAAAAGTGCTTAGGTAAGTCAAGAACTGTAAATACAAAAAAGATTTGATCAATGTGTGCCCTTAAGGCACATGTTAAGAAACTTAAATAGATTGTACATTCTGCCTGAAAGAACATATAATAAAGAATGTATAATCTTTTTAAGCTATCTTAATAAGAGCCATATATAAAAACTGATGCAATCCACTGTCACATGTTCAATCAGGATTGGAAAGATAATGAAGCAAGTTTAGTATGAAGCCAACACAAGCTATGACTTGAAGAATTGACCTTGATCTGAAAGTAAAAACAAATTTTTATTTTCCCTGTGAGAGGTGGGAATTATGTCAGTATTATACATAGATCCAAAAGACAACTCTCCTACATGAGAGCTTCTCTGTCTCTCTAGTTTCTTGCTTCCTCATGGTCTTTTCTAATATTGTATTATGAAAAAGCTTGAGACCCCTAAATTTATCCCTAATGAGATGGACTGTTACATGTCAGATGTTGATATGTGCAGAATCAAACACCTATGACACAACCCTAGCTAGACTCTTGTTTTAGGGATCCCTACCAAGACTTTTGTTTTATTTGGCCTTTTGTACCCTTATCATCCTTCATTTCTATGCTCATCAGCATTTCCCGTAACCTTTCCATTTCTCAATTGTATCTGTTTACTTCCACCATCTACAGCCATAAGCTTATCTACCTAGATGATCCATTAAATCCCCTCCCTCTCCTCATTTCCTTTCCCTCTAATCAGATTTTCAACTCCTTCATCCCACCAAAGAATAAACACAAGCTTGGAACAGACAAAATGTCTGAATTACAATGACCCAATTGCACAACATATATTAGCAGCTATAAAATAAAATTAAAAATAAAATAAAAATTTAGAAAAGCCTATACCATCTGCTTGACCCATATCCAAATACTTAATAAAGGAATTCTAAAAACCACTAGAGTAAATGGAAATTAGCTCATAACACAAGAAAACTATTCAAGATTTGAAAAAATGAGCAAACTTTATCAATAAAAATGCACAATTGTTTGAAATAGTAATTTCACATATGCATATACAGATTAAGATATAAAGTGTTGAATTCACCTATGTGGGAAAGGGCAACCAACCAAGTCAAGATTGGTTGGCAAGACATGTGAAGGGGCAACCATCCAAGTCAAGAATGGAGGCTGCCCAAATCAAGAATGATGGCTCTCCTATCTACTCCCTCACCTATAAATGGAGGTTGAGAGGAGAGAGCAAAATGTGAGCAAACCGTGAGACAACAAAGAGAGTGAGAGATGTGAGGCGGAGAGACAGTCTCTCTCGGTGTGAGCGAGGGAGACGGGAGAGTGTATGAGTGAGGAAAGTGTGAGCTCCTCCTCTATTGTAATCTTTCTGTAATCTCTTCATTGGTATAATGATAGCCGGTTACTCTCCCGTGGATGCAGGCTTTAATGCCGAACCACGTTAAATATTGTGTCTTCTTGAGTGTGGGTGTGTTTTTCTGCTTGCAATGATTTCTATAAGGTCTTGGGCGGGATCCCAGATCCCAACATAAAGATGAATCCAAATAGCCCTAAAACAGGTGAAGATTGAATTGAGAAATCGTAGTTAAATTGTGAACGAAGTAATGGTAGCAAAGATAAGAATCATTAGAATATGAAAACAGTCATATACATACATACATACATACATATATATATATATATATAGAGAGAGAGAGAGAGAGAGAGAGGGGCACCCCTAATGCCCCTCAACCGCCTCAACCCCAACAAACCCATGGCCATGCCCCTCCCTACCTCATCTATGCTGACCATCTCCACCGTGAGATCGTTCTTGCCATTCGCGGCCTTAGCCTCATCAAAGGGAGTGATTATAAGCTTATGCTTGACAATCGTTTAGGTATGTAGATGTTTGAGGGAGAAGAGAAGAGATGAGATGAGCATGTACCGTTGATTGTTATCATCGCCGAACCAGTCTTGCCATACCGCCGAAGTGTCCAAAGAGAGACATTGAAACCCTTCCCTTCTCCTTCGAACCCTCTATCTTCTCTCTCTCCTCTCATTTTCCCCCTTTGAATCGTGTTCTTTGTTCTTCCCTGTATAGATTGATGTTGGGAGCTGGGGCTTTTGATTTTTTTCTTTTAATTTTTAATTTTTTTTTGGGTGTTTGGCGCTCAAAATTTCTATTTTGGTACTATTTTTTTTTTCGGTCGTACCTTTCACGACAGTAATTACATGTCGTGAAAAGTGTAATATTTTAAACGGTTAGCTTTTTGTGCGTCGTGAAAAGTAAAATTTTTAACTGTTGATTTTTTGTGCGTTGTGAAATGTTTAATATTTTTAACAGTTGGTGTACGCATGTCGTGTATAATTGATGTATTAACGGCATACCATATACACGTTATAGAAAGTTTTATTATTTATGGTTAGCATTGCAAGCCATAAAAAAATCCTTGTTATTAACATTCATGGCCTACGCAATAGACATGTTGTGGTTGAGAAATTATTTACGACATGTAAAAAAAGAAATCCATAAAAGTGAGAAATCACAGCTTGTATTTATTGTGTGTCGTTGATGTGAAGCCGTAAAAACTCATTTTTGTTGTAATGAATGTTGAATATGATGAGATGAGGGGTGAGTGTGTTGGGGTTTAATTTGGGAATTGATTGTGTGTGTGACAGAGTAGTAAAATAAATATATATAATCATATTTATTTAAAATGTGATTAAAAAAAATATTATCTCACTCATTAAATTAAGTGTGATTAAAAAATCATTTTAGTTGTTTTAATCACACTTCTAATAAAAAGTGAGAACGCCTGAGCTGAAGTCATGAGGAGCAGAAATCAATTTCTGTTAGAGAGAAGTTAAATGTCGCAGTTAGAAAGGGAAAATCATTGGTCCAACAGCGTGATAGTTTGAAACAGACCATTGAAGAAGTGAACAATGAGGTGGAACGCCTGAAATCTGAGGTTAACTACCGGGAAAGCAGACTTTCAGATTATGAACAGAACATAAAGGACTTATCCACCTACCAGGAAAGGCTAGAAGTCCAGGAATCAGAGAGTTTGTTCATGAGAAATCGGTTGGCAGAGACTGAGTACTTTTTGCAAGAGAAAACCAATACTCTGAGCTTGATTTTGAATACTTTGAATGACATTGGTGCTGGTTTTGAATTTAATATCAGTGATCCTGTTGAGAAGTTGGAACAAGTTGGGAAACAATGCCGTGATCTACATGCCGCTGTGGCTTCTTCTGAACATGATTCGATGAAATCTAGAAGAGCGGCTGAGCTACTCCTGGCAGAGTTGAATGAAGTCCAAGAAAGAAATGATGGACTGCAAGAGGAGCTTGCAATGGCTGCCAGTGAGCTTTCAGGACTCTCCAAGGAAAGAGATTTGGCTGAAGCTGCCAAACGTGAAGCTTTTTAGCAAGTTGAAAAGTTATCTGCTGTTCGTTCTGTAGAAAGAAATAACCGACTTGCTGAGCTGAAGCTGTTAAAATCCTGTGTTGATCAACTGAGAAAGGGCTTCGTTGATATTAATGATCTTCTTGGTGACGTCCTCTCCAAGGACTTGGAATATCTACACAATCTGGAGGCAAGTATGATGTCATGTCTGGAACCAAGTGAGGCTATGAATGCGGTTGGCCTACCTCTTGGTGGTCCTGTGAGCATTATTTCTGCTAATGCAGAAAACAAGGTACGATTATTTTTGTTCTTAATATTCTGAAATATTGATGTAATGTAATGTCCATCTTCAGTTGCTCTCAAGTTGTTGGCCACACCCTCCCTGCTTATAGATACAAGACACTCGATCTAAATTCTTTCCTATGTTTTGCCACATGTTCTGACATGAATTCTTTAGTTAATTTTGTTTTCTGTCTATTTTCTTGCAATATATTTGTATTTTTTGTTTTGGCTTTTGGGAACATTCTTAGCGTAATTTTATTTATTTATTTTAAAATAATTACAGTTTCTATTTATATTTCATTGTAGTCTCTTTTTTTTTCTTTTTTTCTTTTTAAATATATTTTAAGTGGGCCATTACTTTCAATTCTTCGTACCTTCCAAACATATTTTTCCCCCTTTATGTTGCTGCACAAAATACTTGTCATCCCCCCCATTCTTCTAGTACTCGTCTTCCTGTCCAGGAGAAGTTCTTGGCTACAAATTCATTATTGGAATTGAAGATGCAAGAGTGTACCGATGACAATATTTTTGTTGACATTTGTAGTCTTCTTGGGCATCAATTGCAAGATTTCATGAAAGAAATCGGTGCTCTTAAAGAAGAATTATACAAACACTTGATTACATTAGATGAAGGAGCTAAGCATGCATCTGAAGTAGCGGGTGTTATTCATAGAGAGGTGACTTCCCAAAAACAGTCCTTTGAATCCATGAGAGAGAACATAATCCAATTAGAGGTCATGGAGAAAGAGAAAGATACTGAAAGTGTTGTAATGCGTAGAAACATTTCGATGCTTTATGAAGCCTGCAGTAGTTCAGTTATGGAAATTGAGAATTGCAAAGCCCAGTTTGTTGGAAATGGTTTGGCTGCCACAGATCTGGGGATGAACTCGGAATCTTCAATTTCTGGTGATGAAGGAACTCTTTTTAGCCGACAGACTCATTTGTCCTCTGATGTGCGTATTAGGATAATGGCAGATAGATTGTTGTCAGTTGTCAAGGACTTCACGTGTATTCAAGCCCAGGTAGTAGAAGGTGGCCAAAAGGAAATGAAGACTACCATTTCAAATTTGCAGAAAGAGCTTCAGGAGAAGGACATCCAAAAAGACAGAATTTGTGTGGAGCTTGTCAGTCAGATCAAGAAAGCTGAAGGTGCTGCAAGGAGTCACTTGCAAGGCTTTCAATCCGCAAAGGCTCGGCTAAATGATTTAGAGCGGCAGCTGGAAGTGATGGAGGAAGAGCATAACATGTTGGAACATAGAGTGAAAGAACTAGAAGATGGCGAAGCTACCTTGAAAGACTCGGAGGAGAGAGTTAGATCACTGAGTGATGCGCTGGCTGCGAAAGAACAAGGTCAGTTCTGTTATTTTTAATCTGGCTGTTTTTATTTGTTATAAATTAAATACGTTGTCCACAGAATTATTTCTTAACTTCAATTTATAATTCTGAAACAGAAATTGAGGTGCTGATGCAAGCACTTGATGAGGAGGAGACCCAGATGGAAGACCTAAGAAACAAAATTGGGGAATTGGAAAGAGTTGTGCAAGAAAAAAATGTAGATTTGGAAAACCTAGAAGCCTCTCGTGGAAAGGCTATGAAAAAACTTTCGATCACCGTGAGCAAGTTTGATGAACTTCATCAACTGTCTGCTAGCCTCCTTTCTGAGGTTGAGAAGCTTCAGTCACAGTTACAAGAACGGGATGCAGAGATCTCTTTCTTAAGGCAAGAAGTCACACGATGCACCAATGATGCTCTAGATGCACCAATGATGCTCTAGTTGCATCCCAGATGAGCAACAAAAGAAATTCAGATGAGATCCTTGATTTATTGACATGGTTGGACACAATGATTTCTGGGGTGCTGGTGAATGATGTGCATTTTGATGACAAGAAAAGGGATAACGTTCATGAATACAGAGAGATATTTCAGAAGCAGATTGTGTCACTGGTATCTGAAATGGAGGATCTAAGGGCGGTGGTACAGAGCAAAGATGCATTGTTGCAAGTAGAGAAGAGTAGAGTAGAAGAGTTAACACGTAAAGAAGAATCTCTTGAGAATTCCTTACGTGAGAAGGAATCACAATTAACCAGGCTTCAGGGAGTGGGAGATTCTGGACATACAGGAAGTACAGCTTCTAAAATACTGGAAGTTGAACCACTGGTATGTCGTGTTTTATTTTTCTTTATTTTCTCAACCTTGAATGGTAGCCTCATTTTTTGATATTTGTTAGTAAATTCAAATATGGTTAACTAGATAGTTATTAACATGCATCAAAGTTTATGTACTTTAAGATTCAAATTTGCTGTGACATTTTCCTCTGTTGTCTTACAATTTACACTCCTTTAAATGTTTTCACATGTTAGATCTAATCAGATTTGTTTAAAATGATATTCACGATTACCAAGGAACAAAATTCAATTCACTTACATTAAAATGGCCGAAATGTCTTCGTTTCCTAGGAAACGAATTATGAAATATTAGTGGAAACAAATGGAAATTTTGCTACTTCGTGGATACCCATAAGCAATCCTTCACCGCCGTCCAGACCGAAAAATAATTTTGACAAACTTCTTCAAAAGTCGAATTATAAATTCAGGTTGTTGGCCTGACATGTTTTGCATCTTCTAGTTTTACAATCGTATCTACTTATTGCAATGTTGTATTTGGAGCAACTGCATTCTCATGGTGCTTCATTCTGGTGGATGATTGATGCACAGGTAAACAAGTGGGCAGTACCAGGGACCTCCATGACGCCTCAAGTTCGCAGTTTGGGCAAGGTCAACAACTATCAAGTTTCTATTGCTATAGATACGGACCATGGTAATGGTGGTAGATTAGAGGAGGAAGATGATGATAAAGGTAATGTTATACTTCCTGTTACACGTATGTATGAGGCCCTTTTTATTACTACTGGGGAATCCCCTGTGCTAGGCATCTGTGGTTTAACCATGTGGATGGAGTATTAAAGTTGGGTTTTAGGAATTAATTGCAAAAGTTCTACTATGGGTCAAATATGAAAGAAAAGATAAAGAAGTCCAATTTAAACTTAATTGACAGCAGAAAGTAAGAGTATACTGTATATGATGTATTTTTTGAGCAATTTGTTTGGTTGAGTTTTCAAAATCTTTTTTTTTTTTTTTGTTTTGAATTTTTTTCAAAAACTAGTTTGGTGAAAAAAAAAAAGAAAAAATGAAAAGCACTCTTTATTTTCATATGGTTCTCTTTTTTGGGGCTGAAATAGTTTTAGAAAATTCAAAAAGATTTTTGGTGTTTATTTGTCAAACTAGTCTCTAATTTTCCAAAAAAAATAAAAAAGAAAAAAGATAAGAAAAAAGAAAAAATAGGCATAACAAAAAACTTGTAAGTTGTAACCATAAGATTTGCATTGGTTGCAAAAATAGGCGTAACACAACACTTGTAACTGTAGAATAAAATCTGTGGTATTGGTGATATATTCATCGATGTGTATAGATAGAATGGATAAATATGTTTGAAATAGAAGAAGATGAGGTCGAGAAGAATTCTACAGCTGGGGGTAAACACCTTCAATGAGGTCAGTGACCGGAAAAAGGTTTTGGTGACAGATTGGTGGTGTAGGATTTAGAGAACTCTATTGCTCCTAGGTTTTGAGGCTTTTGGCTTGTTGGTAAGATGATCAAGGCTTCAAATCTGGAGGATTCCTTGTAATGATGAGATCTATTCCCTACGTTCATCTCAAGGATAGGATTTCTATGGGGAGAAAAACCCAATCCCTGTAACTGACATGATTGATGGTCTATGGTATAAGCTTTATCTGTTTCTTTCTCTGTTCTATTTTCATTGGGAATATTGCTTAATTTCATGTAGAAAAAATCATTTTGAGTGTGGAATCTTCCCGGGTTTCTTGTGATCGGGACCTAATGCGACAACCTGCTTTACGACCTGGTGTCATCATCTATTGGGCTCTTATACATGCCCTTCTTGCAACTTTTGTAGTTTGAGAAGAGATTTTACTGGTTAGTGATCTCTTTCTCTCTCTCAATTATTTGCTTATTTATTATTTAGTTGTGATGTTCACTGTTGTTACAATTTATTTGGTTGGATAGCATTCATGTCAAAAGTTGTTATTCATGGTATTGCAGTTAGTAATTTTAACTAATTGTTCATTATTAGTTTCACATTGCTTGCGGTGTATGCTTGTGTAAAATAATACAAAAATAGCTTCAGCACATCGACAAATTTCATGGTAGTACAAAATCTGGAGTTGAAATATGAATTAGCATAATGTTTAATGAATAGGTATAAATGATTTCACCCCTACCCGGGAAAAAAAATATATATATATATATAAATTTTTTCTCAGGTAAAGAATAGAGAAATCTGCTTCTGATAGTTTACCCAAAAAAAGAATAGACAAATCTGGAATAAAAATGAAAAGACACCAATAGTAGGCTATGCTGCAAACTTTCCACCAGCACTTGACTATTGATGCATACAAGTTATCTTAGAATTTATTTTGCATTGCATTTGAATTCGAGCAATTTTATACTCAATTGGACAGTTTGTGGGAGGAATTAAAGCTCTTTTAATTATAAATTTTCATTGGAATAAGAAAAAAAAGTATACACAATCAAGTACTTTGTTCTTGATGCAGAGATATTTTGTGGTGTTGATGATTGAATTGTTGAAGGTTCTTATTTGGTTTGCAGGCAAGATGAGCATGGGCCACGGGCACGTTCCCTCTACTGCAGTGGCATCAATCAAGCTTTCTTTGTATAATCGTGAATTGTTCTCTTCTAGATTTAAATATAGTCAGATTAATTTGTTATTCAGCTCAATCAGGCTACTGTGGTTTTCTTCTTTCATATAAATTGCAGATTGCTTGGTTGCATCTAATAAGAAAAAAAGCTAGCCTTTACTATCACAGAGGACATAGATTGAGTATTGTTTAGGTTGGACATTGTTCCTTTTGAATTGCAATGTCTGTCCTAAGAAGCCGAAAGGTTGTTTCTTGTTATACCTTCATAGTTCACAACAATATTTCAATATCGTAGCCCTTTCATCCTCATTTTGGGTTAAGGTATGTATATCTTTTTTACGCAGATAATTCAAGCGTTAAAATTTTATTGGAATCTCTTTTGCAGTAATTGTTGAAAATATTGCAAGGAATGGAATGAAATGAAGGGTTTAGAACTACTTTTCCGTAGTTCTAAACCCTTCATTTGTCTGAAGAAAAATACAATAAAAATAAATAAATTTATTTATTTATTTATCTAAGAAAGGTCTATTTGTTTTTTAAAGTTTTGTTTGATTACTTTTAACTTTAACTAAAAATTAAAAAGTTATTATAAGTTATTATATTATTCTTTTTATTTTTTACATACATTTTTATAAAAAATTAAAAAAAATATTATTTATCAAAAATATTAAATATTAAAAAATTATTAAAATAATTTGTTTTCAACGTCAAATCAGGAGAGGCCAGCATGTATAAAGTACGGACAACAATTTGTAGGATGGTACAGTATCAAGGCAAAATCACTGGCTGAAATTGCCCACATTCATTTCCTTTGATTTCCTTGTGTCAATGTAATGCCCACATTGATTAATGTTACATTGACACAAGGAAATTTCCGAAGGAATTTTATCGCCTCTTTAGTTTTTCTTTTCTTGTTTAAAAGACAAAAAAAATATTTAATACTTTTAAAATTCTTTTATAATTATAAAATTTTATATAAAGGACAAAATTTGTTATTTGAATATTTTATTTAACCATTATACTCTCTCTTTTTTTCATTTTTTTTGAAGGTTTCTCTCTCTCTTCACCAACTCAATAATTATTTGTCGTCTCCACTATTTTCATTATCTATCAGCATTGCTCATCCTCACCGTCGGCCGACAACCACCATTTTTACTGTTAAACCACCACCATCTCAGATTTAATACATACGAACTCATATTTGAGATCAATAATTTCAGATCAAAGATAAAAATAAAATAAAATAGATTTGACAGAAAAATGAGAAATCGAGATATTACAATGAAAAATTAAGATAGCGTTTAGTAGAGTTTTTTTAAAAATGATTTGAGAATAGAGTTGTATTTGAATTTGTAAGTTTTGGAATTATGATTTGAGTGTGAAAAATTTATTTAGTGAAAGAGTTTTGAATTGAGTAGGAAATTTTTGATGTGACATATAATATTTGATACAAAAATTTACAACTCATAACCAAACACACAACTCAAAATTTTATTTAAAACTCACAATTTTTTAAAAAAATTCTAATTTTTTTATATTTAAAATATAAAAAATAACAGGTGCCAATTGTAAAAATAAAAAATAAAAAAATTGCACTGTTTCGGTCAACCGGCTGGACGTTCGGGAGGACGACCAAATTTTCTCACCTTGGAAAGAATTTTCAAAAGTGAGTGTGAAATTAATTTTTGAAAACTAACAAATAAGACATTCAAAAGTGGGGGTATAAATATGTTTGGAGAGTTCTACCAAACAGAGCCTAAGAGTTTTTTGTTTGCTTGTTCATAGATCTAAAAGTAAATTTGACTCTGATTCGTTCATTTAATATATACTCTCTTTTCGTAATAGTAAAATTTTACGCTGGTTAACAACATATTGATCTACTTAATGACAGTAAAATTTTACTTTATCTTTCTTTTTTTTAATTACAGAGTAAAATTTTACTCTAAATCAAAGTAAAATTTTACTTTGAATCATAATTATGTTTGGACTATTTCAATAATTTGAGGAATTTTGAAATTATCCCATCATTTAACCAAATGTTGGCGGTAAATAATGTCATTAGAAATAGCATATCGCCACTTAAATATCCATAGGACTTTGTATTTGGATAAGAAAATGAGCAATGTAGGGAACTTCTTTTGTTGGGAACTGAATGAAAATACTGCGGAGAAATAATTGACTTGTTCAATTAAAATTGAGGGGAAGATTTCCACAATGACCTCATACTGAGTCCACCATTGTAGAAACCAAGCAGGAAATTCGGATTTGAATTTTTGATCAAATTGGAGAAACCAAGAATGACTATTTAAAATGTTTAGTGTTGTTCCCTCTTTCCTGCTTCCACCTCCTTTTGGTATCAGAGCCAGGGATGATTATCTCTGCTTAACCTTCCCATTTGATTTTCTTCAATTAAATTCAAGTTTCCGTATTCTTGCTTAACTTATCTCTTGTTTTCCACTTTGTCAGTAGCCACTCACCTTTCGTCCCAATCCAGAGTAAGTCCTTAGGATTAGGCAGTTGTAGGATATAGGGGTTCTCGGAAAGGGTATGAGTGAACACACCATATGAAGAAACATGATAAATTATAATTGAATTTTGGAATTGGATTTAATTTTATAAATCATAATGAGTCGATTATTCAGAAGTAATTCTTCAGTTAGCTCCAGATCTACAACTCTTGCTCCTATACCTAGTTCAAAGTTGGTATTAAATGAAGAAGAACATGAATATCAAGATATTAAAATTGATTTAGGTTGGAATATCCCTAAAGTAAAAACTAAAGAAATTTATAAAACTAGTTTTTTACAGTCTACTTTTAACGTTGATTTACAAGTCAAAACTATTGAACAAGTTTATGCGTTAAGTAAACCACGAGAAACCTGTCAATTATTAACTAAAGATGCTATCCGAAAACATCTCAAAGCTGGTCATAATTTTATTCATTTAGGATTAATCCAAGTAGGAATAAATCCATTAACTCAATAAGGTAAAACTACTTCTGTTTTATTATGTTTAAAAGATACCCAATTTATTAATTATAATGCAAGTGTAATGGGTATGTTGGAATCCGGCCTCCATAAAGGTCCTATCCATTTTAATTGTTTTTCTGATTTTACATTAAGTTTACGTGATCCTCACATATTAAAAGCTTTAACATTGAATATTCAACTATTTGGAGAATTTACTAATATGTTAGAAAGTGTACATAACATTGCTTTAATTTACAGAATCTATTATGAATGTATTAAAACGAATTTAAATGTTCAAGCTTTAACAAAAAGTCCAAAAGATAAAATTTTATTAATTCAAGGCAGTACCACTACAACCAATATTACTGTTCAAAAAATGATTCAATAGAAAGATATCAATCTTCCTGATGATTGGGTTACTGTCAATGAAAATTATTCCCAAAATTAACAATCTTCTAATAGTCAAGATATTCAACATATTCAACAATTTATTGATGGATCTGTCCATATTAGATTTAATAGAACTTACAGTCAATCTACTAGACATAGTACATCTAGTTTACCTACAGAGACTGATGAAGATGAAATTTTTAATACCCCGTTATTCACTAGAAAAGACAGAAAACTTCACCTTAATGAATCCACCTCCCAATCTCATCATAGTAAAATGAAAGGAATAGATAATTCCTCTACCTCTCAAATTAGTAAACCCGTTTACTCTACCTACACACATCTTCAAGAAAAAGATACTGTTTCTCAAGATTCACCTACTCAAACAGATTTCGAAGTTGTTTCTCCTATTAATCCACAATTATTAACTCTTAGTAAACCTTTTACTCCAGATCTTAATAGGCTTCATGCTGAATTTAAATCTAATGCAAATAAGTTGAAACGACAAAATTATAGAAATACTTATGATACAACACAACAATCTAAAATTACCAAAATCTGGTATAAATTTATGATAGAGGATAATATTGAAATTAAATTCTTTGATTATTTAGAAACTTACTACCAAAACATAAATGTAATTATAAAAACTAAATGGAAAACTTCTTCCAATACTGTTGTCTCCGCTAGTCATCCTCCTTTAGAGAAAATACTTATTGAACATAAAGGCACTATTGTCCCAGCTTCTCCATTCAAACTCCCTGGTGATGAATCCTCTGAAGTTAAAAAAGTAATTGAACAAAATAATTATACAAATCAATGTTTAAAAACTATTGGCAAACAACTTGATAAGATTGAAACTTCTTTTGATGAATATTCAGCTAGTCATACTTCTGTTAGTAAACCTTTAGACAAACCTCTTATTAATCTTCCTAGTAATAGAAAACGATTAAGTTTAAATACTTAGGACCATACCACTGTTGATGCTATTGAAAAAATATTTAATCAATCATCTACATCCACTAGTAAAGACACATCTACCTCTAACACTAAGGGAACTACTGTCTTAACACAACAACTTCCATTAGAATTTCCAATTCAGTCTGACACATCTAGTTATAATGAGATTAATCATCTAGCACAACAATTTCAACATTTTTATCTTAATAAAATCACCTATTCTAAAGCTACAAAAGTTAACCCTGCCACTCTCACCAAAAATTGGTATACTAAACCTACACCTCCTGATCTCCAATTTGAAGAAACAAATATTAGTAATCAATTTTCTGTTTCGGCTAAAAAATTATATGAATGGAATATTGATAGTCTTAGTGAACACCAAATACTCCTAAAACTCAATCATTTGTCAATGGTCTCTAATAGTTATCTTAATAATTATCCTGATTATGCTCAACCAGAAATCGTCCTCTTAATCACTACTGGATTTACTGGTACCCTCAAAGCTTGGTGGGATAAATATCTCACTTCTGATCAACGAAAATCCATCCAATATGCTGTTCAAATGAATGATGAAGGTTTCCCATTTTTGATGAAGAAATAGGTTCCACTATACCTGATGGTATTAATACATTAATATATACCATAGTCAAACATTTTATTGGAACACCTACTAATATTCATTCTCATATTCATGATCAATTAAGCAATTTAACCTGTCCTACTTTAAGTGATTTTCGATGGTATAAATATGTTTTTACTTTTAGAGTAATGCTTAGAAATGATTGTACTAAGTCATTTTGAAAAGAAAAAATTATTAATGGATTACCAATCTTTTCTTATAAAACTAGAGATGTTCTTAGTCAACCCTCTGGGATTATTAAATATAACAACTTAACCTATGGTGATATTATTAGCACTATTCAAAAAGAAGGCTTAAAAATGTGTATTGATTTAAAACTTAGTCAAAAAGCTGCTAACGATAAACATAAAGCCAACTATGAATTAGGAAATTTCTGTGAACAATATGGTTTACCTCCCGTCGCTCCTTCATGAAGAAAACTTAGTAAAAATCAAAATAAAAAATCTTCCTACAAGTATTCCCATAAGGGAAAAAAGAAATATTACCCTTCTAAATCAACAGATAAATATTATACTAAGGCCTCGTTTGGCAAGTGACTCTTTTAGCCAAAAAGTCAAAAGTCACTAAAAAAAATCAAAAAGCCAACAATCCATACCAAAAAGTTAAAGATTCATTTTTCTCTCTATTTTTTGTACATCTTTTCCTAAAAAGTCAAAAAATCATCACAAACATACTATTTTTTTTACATTACACTATAGCCAAAAAGTTACTAAAAAGGCCTGTTCTCAAACGAGGCCTAACCCCAAAAAGAAATATTCTAAAAAATCTAAAAAAGGGTCAAAACCCACTCTTGATGTTACTTGTTACAACTGTGATAAAAAGGGTCATTATTCTAATAAATGTAAGGTTAAAGACAAACTTAAAACTAAACTTAATCAATTACAAATTACTGAGGAAAATCAACAACAAATATTTGATATATTTAAATTAAATATTTCTCCGAATCAATCCCCTAACCAATCTAATACCTCATCTGACAATGATATTACCTCTACTAGCACTTCTACTTGTTATTCTCCTACTGATAATACAGATAATGATATTGAATTAGGATATAATGATACTTGCTGTAAAACAATTAATGTCCTAAGTAAATCTCAACAAGAAGAAACTGTTCTCATTGGATTAATTGCTAAATTAGAAAATCCTGACTTAAAAAGGCAATATACTAATAAATTAAAATCCTTATTAACAAATAAAAAGCCTAAACATGATAAATCAATTATTAGTTTAAACAAAACTTTGGATCGGTTCAAAAAAGAAAAACATAAAGAAGTTACTTTACAAGACTTACAAAATGAGATTAATCAAATCAAATTCACCATCCAAGAATTAAAAACTAAAGATAAAGCTTTGGAAGACGAAATTGCCATATTAAAGAGCCTTGATGATTTTCAACAATCAAATAAATCTGGTTCTGAACATGAGGATGGATCTGAAATTGATCCTGATAAAGTCCTCTTTGAGAATCGAACCACTACACACAATAGTGATCAAGATAGTAAACGTTTAAATATAATTCATCAGATTAATATTCAAAAATGGCATTCAAAAATCAAATTAGTTATTAATGATTTTGAAAAAGAAGTTATTGCATTAATCGATATTGGTGAAAATTTAAATTGTATTCCAGAAGGATTAATTCCAACCAAATATTACCACAAAACTACTGAACAATTAAGTTCTGCCAATGGAAGTCAAATGCATATCAAATATAAATTACCTAAAGTACATATTTGTCAAGATAATGTTTGTTTTAAAACATCTTTTGTTTTAGTTAGAAATTTAACTGATAAAGTTATTTTAGGTACCCTTTTTATTTTCCTATTATATCCCTTTACTACAACTAATCAAGGAATTACTATACAAGCTTTTGGTCATACAGTTACTTTTAAATTTTTGTCACCTCCTGAGATCAAAGAATTACATCAACTAAAAGATTTTTCTATTTCTCAAACAATTAATCGATTAACTAAACACCTTAAATTTCTTAAAGAAGAAGTAAACTATAAGAGAATTGAAACTCAATTAATTGATCATCTTCTAATTTCTAAAATTGATCATTTTAAAACTCAATTAGAAAATATTGTTTGTTCTACTTTACCCAGTGCTTTTTGGCATAGAAAAAAACATGTAGTTACACTCCCATATATTAAAAATTTTAATGAAAAACAGATACCTACTAAATCTAGACCTATTCAAATGAACCATGAGTTAGTCAAAATGTGCAAAAAAAAATTAATGAACTATTAAATAATAAAATTATCAGTCATAGTAAGTCACCTTGATCTTACCTTGCTTTTTATGTCAACAAAAATGTTGAACTAGAAAGAGGAGTTCCTTGTCTTGTCATTAATTATAAATCATTAAATAAAGTTTTAGAATGGATTCGTTATCCCATCCCTCATAAAAAAGATTTAATTAAATGACTTAGTCAAGCCGTCATTTTTAGTAAATTTGATTTAAAAAGTGGATTTTGGCAAATCCAAATTCATCCTAATGATCGTTATAAAACTGCTTTTACTACTCCTTTTGGCCATTACGAATGGAATGTTATGCCATTTGGATTAAAAAAATGCTCATAGTGAATTTCAAAATATTATGAATGAAATTTTCAATCTTTTTAGTCATTTTTCTATTGTCTACATAGATGATATCCTTATTTTCTCAAAGTCTATATCTGAACATTGGAAACATCTTAATGCTTTTTTTCACCTCATTAAATACAATGGTCTAGTTATCTCTGCCCCTAAGATTAAACTTTTCCAAACTAAAGTCCACTTCTTAGGGTATGATATTTACCATGGTACAATTCTTCCCATTAGTCGGTCTGTTGAATTTGCCTTTAAATTTCCTGATGAAATCTTAGATAAAAATCAGTTACAATGCTTTTTAGGTTCCTTAAACTATATTGCTGAATTCTATAAAGACCTTCGCAAAACTTGTCAACTCCTATTGGATCGGTTAAAAGATAATCCTCCTTCTTGGTCTTCTCTCCATACTTTTATAGTTTAACAAGTCAAAAAATATGTCAAGACTTTGCCTTGTCTTGGTATTCCTGCCGAACAATCTTTCAAAATTATTCAAACTGATGCTTTTGATACTGGTTATGGTGGTATCCTGCTTCAGAAACTCACCCCTCAGTCATCTGAACAAATTGTTCGTTTCCATTCTGGTGTCTAGAATAAAGCATAGAAAAATTATAATACTATTAAACAAGAAATTTTATCTACTGTTTTATGTATTAGTAAATTTCAAGATGATATCTTAAATTAAAAAATTTTACTTCGTGTTGATTGCAAATCTGCTAAATATATTTTAGAAAAAGATGTTCAAAATCTTGCTAGTAAGCAAATTTTTGCCCGTTGGCAATCTATTTTAAGTATTTTTTATTTTGATATTGAATATATACCTGGTAGTCAAAATTCTATTCATGACTTTCTTACCCGAGAATTTTTACAGGGGGGGATAGAGGATGACAACTCCTTTTATTTCCTACCATAAATTACATGTCACCAATTACAGATTCATTCACCAAACTACTCACCATATTGCTTGCCTCAAATTAGCCAAAAAATCCACTAAACGTGCTCAATTTATTCATTTTCATACAATTCATAGTCTCCGTCATTCACTTGCTCACTACATTAACTGTGTTGATTATCATTTAAGTAAACTAGATATCCTCAGTGGATGCTAATTCCAGTCTACCTATTTTATTCACAGATGTCTGCCCAGAGACCCTTGAGACCTTCTAGCAAGGCTCTTGTTTCTTCTAGTCAAACAGTTCCTCCTTTGGAGTTAGTCACCAGATACCATCCTGCTGAATTAGTCAACCGTTACCAAGTCCTTGGTAATATTCTTAAACTTAGTTATACATTTGCACTTGCTACTGATCTATTTGCTTCTTCTTCTCAATCAGTTACCCCTTACCCTCCTAATCCTATTAAATCTACTCGTTCTGATTATGTTAAACCTACTACTACTAACCTCTTTTTCAAATAACCCAGTCACAAGAATAATGCTTTTGTTCTTGACCTAGTCAAATCTTATTTTCCTCTTGGCTGGCATTTTGTTTCTCTTCATCCAGAAAAATCAATCACCTATTACAAAGACATTCTTTTCAATCATCAGTCCATTGTTATTAAACCTATTTATGATCAAACTTACACCAGTAAAATTGTGTACCATTCATTATATATTCACAACATAATCTCTTTGAATGAATGGGGTTCTCCTTTTCAACTCTGAGATTTACCTGGTCATGCTAATAACTATATTGATGTTAGGTTTAAAGTTCTTCTTTATCAAAATGAGTCAAATAGTCATTCCTGGTTTCTCCAATTTGATCAAAAATTCAAATCCGAATTTCTTACTTGATTTCTATGATGGTGGACTCAGTATGGTGCCATTATGGAAATCTTCCCCTCAATTTTAATTGAACAAGTCAATTATTTCTCCACAGTATTTTCATTCAGTCCCCAACAAATGAAGTTCTCTACATTGCTCATTTTCTTATCCAAATACAAAGTCCCATGGATATTTAAGTGCAATATGATATTTCTAATGACATTATTTATTGCCAACATTTGGTTAAATGGTGGGACAATTTCAAAATTCCTTGAATTATTGATATAGTCCAAACATAATTTGTAGTTAATATTTATGCTCCAACACCTGCCATGGTTAAAGCTCAGCAGAACCCAACTGCTTCATTAACACAAGGAAGCCCACTTCCTCCAGTCAATCTTGGAAGCCCAACATCCAGTTCTTCTAAGCCCAAGTCATCCAAGTCAAAGATTAAATCCAAGTTAGCACAGCTCAAAACTGATCAATCAAAGGATAAGCCCAAAGTCAAGTCCAAGTCCAAGTCCTCCAAAGATGAACTTCTCCAAATAGCCCGTCTACTCATGGCTAAAGCTAAGTCATTCGATGAAGAAAGTTCAGAAGAAGGTTCAAATGGTTCAGACTCTTCAAAAGGCTCAACTAATCAGGACCCCTATGGATTCCAATTTCAAGATGCTCAGGACCCATATGCCTGATATAGTCATTGGATTCTATATAGACATAATTATCAGATTTAATCAATACTCTTCTTTTGAGAAAAGCTGCTGATATATATATCTATATTGATTCCTTTAGTCACATGTCTCCACCGAAAGCAATGAATAGTGAAAAAAATCAAATTTACTGTTCACTATTCATCAAGAAAGTCAACGTTACTATTCATCATTTATCATAATTCATCCAACTGACAAATTCAACACAGTAAAAAGCAGCCATCAACTTTAGTCACTCACTTAAAGTTGCAGACAACTCCCATGTGCTTCTTTCAAAGTCAGATTCCTTCACAAGGCTCACAGTAACTCTTTTCATCTATAAAAGAGCCTTTTCAGTCAAGAATAAGGCAGAGTTAGAAAAATTGAGAGTTCTAATATTTCAAGAAAAATCTCTGTAATTTTAATTTTTGCAAATGTATTTTCAAGCTATGTATTTTGAAGAACTGTTTGCTTCATTCCAATAAACAATTGTAAGTTTTAATTTATGTATGTTGTATTTTAAGTTTTAATTTAAAATGTTTAGTGTTGTTCCCTCTTTCCTGCTTCCACCTCCTTTTGGTATCGGAGCCAAGTTGTTGATAAGTGTTTATTGTTGAATTATTATCTCTGCTTAACATTCTCATTTGATTTTCTTCAATTAAATTCAAGTTTCCATATTCTTGCTTAACTTATCTCTTGTTTTCCACTTTGTCAGTAGTCACCCACCTTTCGTCCCAATCCAGAGTAAATCCTTAGGATTAGGCAATTGTAGGATATAGGGGTTCCTGGAAAGGGTATGAGTGAAATTATTAGCACTATTCAAAAAGAAGACTTAAAAATGTGTATTGATTTAAAACTTAGTCAAAAAGCTGCTAAAGATAAACACAAAGCCAAATATGAATTAGGAAATTTCTGTAAACAATATGGTTTACCTCCCGTCGCTCCTTCATGAAGAAAACTTAGTAAAAATCAAAATAAAAAATCTTCCTACAAATATTCCCATAAGGGAAAAAAGAAATATTACCTTTCTAAATTAACAGATAAATATTATACTAACCCCAAAAAGAAATATTCTAAAAAAGGGTCAAAACTCACTTAATCAATTGTGGGTTACTTGTTACATTTGCAAAACCCACTTAATCAATTAAAAAAGGGTCAAAACCCACTCCTGATGTTACTTGTTACAACTATGGTAAAAATGGTCATTATTCTAATAAATGTAAGGTTAAAGACAAACTTAAAACTAAACTTAATCAATTACAAATTACTAAGGAAAATCAACAACAAATATTTGATATATTTAAATTAAATATTTCTCTGATTCAAAGTAGAATTTTACTCTGAAACAAGCTGCAAGGATGGCTTTATAGGAGAATGTTGTGTTATGAATCAGAGTAAAATTTTACTGTTAAAATAACAGAGCATCATGAGAAGAAGAAAGAGAGATAGAGAGACAGAGTTCGAAAATAGAGAATCAAGAGAAGAAGAAGAAGAATAAGAAGAAGAAGAAGAAGAAGAAGAGAGAGAGAGAGAGAGAGAGAGAGAGTAAAGGATATCAGATTTGAGGTTTGCGAATCGTTGCAAATCGTCATTTTCCAGTGACAACAATTGTGAATGATCTCAGATCTAAAGTTGTAGATGCAACAAATGATGATGGTGATGAAGACGGTAGAGAAAGAGTTCCATGGTAAACGGCGGCGGTGCTGATGGAGAGCAACTATGACACCGATGAAGAGAATAGTGATAAGTACGAGACAAAGAGAAGAGAGATTGAGATAAGAGAGAGTGATTACAAATTGATATACATACACATGTGATGGTATTATAGTAAAAAGAAATAAGTTTTAAAATATTAAGGGGTTTTGAAAGGACCTATATAATTATTATCCTTTTGGAGGACAAGTTAGACACTGAGGGGTCTATCACCAAATCCCCCATATAGAAATTGGTTACTACAACTACTAGCTAGCCTGCATAATTTTCAGTAATATTTACCTTTCTCTTTTTATTTTATTTATTTTTTATCATAATAATTTGTTTTCTGTATGATTGAATATTTGAATTCATCTACAAGTTAATTTATCAACAATGATTCATATTACTAAAAAAAAGACCAGACCACTGATAACACTAATGTATTGGAAATGCCCAAAAAAAAAAAAAAAAAAAGACACATCATTAATGGTGCTATTAGAGCACCACTTTAGTACTCTTAACCATTTTTCTTAATTTATTAGTTAAAAGAAATGACATTTTTACTATTTTTTTTTTAGCTCACTTATTTTTTTGTCAAGAAATCTTTTGCGCCCCAAAAGGGTAATCATATGATATAGGCTCCTTATAACTTTTATCGCTATAAAATATTTTTTATACACCACAAAATGTCGCAATAAAAATCAGCGTCATAATTTTACTATTTTTAACTTTAACGCACATCTTTCATTACAAAAACTTATAACTTAATTACAATGCACTTATTTAGGCGTATATGCTGTAAATTTCTCCTCAAATATAACATTACTATAAATTTCATCATCATAACATGCCCAATTTGTTACTAATTAATTCAGCATAATGGTGCTATCTTTGCCTAATTCATTTATCAAATAAATCACTAATCACTCATAAATACATTGCTTTATACGCAAACTCAAATTATACGTGAATCTAAGTTATTTATGAGTGGTTGAACGATTAGATAATCCTACACTTCAATTAAAAAAAAAAAATACATCATTATTTCAATTGTACATAAATCAATCACAAGACAAAACCAAACACAACTATCTTACATATAATTTGTGATAAATTTATGAATTCCTAATTTTTTATTTATTTATTTATTTTTTTTCAAGAAGAAAAGTTGACTTGATCTGCAAAGTCCTTGATGTTGCCTTTAGGATTCCCTGAGAACCTTCTCAACCCAAAATGCTTTATGTCCACACCTTCCCCAGCCTCTCCACTCAACGCCATCTCCGCCAAGATCCTCCCCACCGCCGGCGCCATCTTGAACCCATGTCCCGAAAACCCCCCTCCCACCACCACCTCCTTCCCCATCTCTCCCCCCACAAAATCCACCACAAAATCCTCATCCGCCGTCATCGAATACATGCACGACTGCGACATCACCGGCGCCGCCGCCTCCACCGCCCCCCCAAACCTCCCCTCTATCCACTCCTTCACCATTTCCACCACCGCCGGCGCCGTCGGCTCCCACCTCCTCTCCTCCGGATCGCACGGCTGACCCCCGTGCACCGGGATTTTTATCAATCCCGGAAACTCCAGCATCGGCGTGCCGTATATGTTTGGCTCGCCGTAGCTGGCGAACGTCGGAAACCCGCTAGAGATCGTGAAATCGTCCTCGTGCCCCGCTTTGATCCGCCAGTATAAAACGCTGGTTTCTAGGGGCTGAATTGGGACTTCGATTCCAGCGATTCTTTTCACGAGTTTCTTCATCCAAGCCCCAACTGTGATTACACATTTTTTCCCCCAAAACTTCTCTCCATTCTTTGCAGACACCAAAATGCCGCCTCTGAGACCGTCTCTCTCGATGTTCTCAACCTCCGTGTTGTCTCTCAACACAGCGCCGTGTTTGATCGCCAGTGTTTGAAACATGGAGACTGCTTTTGTGGGTTTGATTACGCCGCCGACTTCGCTCACCACGCCGACCCAGTTCTCCGGAATGGAGATTTGGCCGGAAAATTCGTCGAACACTTGGTTGGCGTCGAGGACTCTGTGAGGAATCGAGCTTGACTCGCAGTTGGCGATGACGGCTCGGAGAGACTTGTTGTCAGAAGGACCCATGTCGAATTGGGAGGTCTTGAAGTAGACTTTGTAGCCGATTTCGGATTGGGTTTCTTCCCAGAGCTTCGAGGAGTCCATAACCATGGAAGAATAATAAGGTTCTGGGTATGTAGCGCGAATGGTTCTGGATTCGCCATGGGAGGAACCTCGGTGGTGTAAGAAATCGAATTGCTCGAGAAGGAGAGCTTTGAAGCCTCTTTTGGCAATTTGGTAGGCTGTGGAGCTACCCATTACGCCTCCTCCAACCACAATTACGTCGAATTGCTCGCCGGAGTTTTCCATCTCTCTCTCTCTCCGTTTCTCTCTCTCTCTCTGCACGTGGAAGAGAGAGAAGCGGCGGGGCATATAAATTAGGAAAAATTCCTGTAGCTCGAATCCTGTTGCCCGAATTCGACTCGAAATTTAAAACGACATCGTTTTAAATTTAAATTTTTTTTTTCCTCTTCTTTCTCTTCCTTTTCTTTCTTTCTTTTCTTCTTCTTCTTCGTTGAACCAGGCAACACAGGCGAGAGAAGAGGAGAGGAGAGGAGGGCCCTTACCGCCGCCGATTGTCGCAGCACGCCGCCGATCGTAGCAGCTCCAATCATCGCAGCCCCACCGCAGCTCCTCGCAGCCCCGGCTCCGGCTTCGGCTCCGGCCCCGACTCCTCCTCCAGCCCTATTTTTATGGCCCCCTCCCCTCCAGTCCTCTTCCCCCTCCTCCCTCCTTCCTCTTCCTCTTCCTCTTCCTCCTCCTCCTCCCTCATTCTTCTTCTTCTTCTTCCTCTGCTCCGAATTCGAGCCTCCGAATTCGAGCTACGAATCGGAGCTGATAAATTAGTTAGTTTTGAGTTTGTCTATTTTGTCGTCGTATGAAAAGTTGAGCTGTCAATTTGATTTTTGAAAAATGTGTTAACAGCTACATATTTTATCAAATATTTTATTAACGCTGTGTTTGATTGGGAGATTTGGAGAGGGATTTGAAAAAAAAAAGGGAAAAAATGTGTGAAACTTATAGGTATGTTTTATTCACATTTCACTTACTTTTTTCATTTCTCTTTCCAAATCTCTCCTCAAATTCTCTAAGTAAACACAGCATAAAAGACTCGTATCATAAATTTTTTAAAAGTTTCATATTCATATAAAATATTTAGTAAAATATTTGATAAAATATTTAAAAATTCTAATAGTATTCTTTGATTTTTTATTTTATTTTATGAAACATGTTAAAACCATCATTAATGTTAAAAAAGGTATATAAAATATAAGATTATTTATAAATATACTCTCTAAAATTTACTTAAAATACACTTAAAATACGAATTATTTTATATTATTTTAAAAATTATATCATGTCTCTTTAATATTTCGAATGTTATAATGATTGACTCCTTTATTATGAAGTCAATTAATAATTTTTAATTATATCAAAATTTTATTTCAATTAATAATTTAAGTAACTTTATTATTACATAGGATAGTTGTTAGAAATTTTATTTTTTTAGTTAATTATGTTAAATAAAAAATCGCATTTATAATTTTTCAAACTACATGTGCAATTTGTATTTAAATAAATTTTAGAGGGTGTATTTATAATTTATACTTTAAGTTATTGAGAAGTATCAATTGGAACACCCAAATTATAAAAATGTATACAAATTGACTACTTGAATTATTGAGAAGCTTCATTTTGCTTCCTAAACTATAAAAGTGTACAAATTGGATTCCATAGAAGAGGTCAAGGTGAAATACACCAATAATTTAGGGGTCCATTTATATGATTTTATAGTTTATGAGCAAAATAAAACTTCTCAATAGTTTAAGGAATCAATTTGTATACATTTATAATTTATGAGATCAAGTGATACTTTTTAATAATATAGGAACTAATCCTAAAATATTTGGGTAGAAAATGAATAAAAATATATGATAGTCGTTTAAAATATATAAAATATGTATTGATATTATAAATATTTTGATATTATATATTTTTTATTAATAAATCCTAAGAAAGATTTTTATTTTATTATTTTCAAGATTAAGACGGGTCTAGTGGGTGACGAAATGCGTTACTTTGAAAGTGAAAAAAAGAATATGTGCTTGAGTATATACCTAAATGAAATGAATTCCTATAAATCACATTAATTGTTTTTGAGATTTGGAAAAAAAAATATTGAATGCTATAGATTTGATATAATTATACTATATTCTATTAAAATTTTAGTACAAATATTACTTAGCCTCTTTTTATCACTTAACCCCTTCGATTTATTTATTATTATTAATTTTTTAATTTTCAAAGATTAATAATAGTATCAGCCTACAGGCTACAGGGCAATGAGATGCATTAATTTAAAAGTAAAATTAAGGTTATATTTGACACCAACTAGCAAATTTAATTTTTTTTTTTGCTTTAGTAAAATTTTGAAAATTTGTGTCAAATTGTTGTACCCTTTTTTGTCTATCTAGTCAAAAATTGTCTAAAAAGTAATTTTTTTTCTTCTTTGCAAAAGTAAAAATAAATAACTAAAGATACAAAAATCACCTTTTTTTAGTTATTTTTTGGTCTATAGTAGATTCTTTACCATTTTTTTTTTTTTTTTCTGCCAGGTCCATCTAGTTTGATAGGTATTAAACGTGAATTTTTTTTTTTTTTTTTACCAAAGACTTCAAGTTTAAGTTACACAGCCATGAAGTCTAGGTTTACTCTTATATGATTAAAACTTTAAAAGTCTTTTTTTACCAAAGACTTTAAGGATGTGTTTGGTAACGTTTATGTTTTTAGTTTATATTCATAAAATTTTTATAAATTAGTTTTTGTTTATTTTTAGAAAAAATATAAACTACAAACGCGTTTGGTAATTGACAAAATGTTTAAAAAATTTTAAAAATATAAAAAAGAATAAGAAATGACAAGTGGTGGCAAGTGGCGGCGGAAAACGATAGTGGAAAGTGGTGACGGTGGTGGTGGTGGTGGTGGTGGGTGGTGGCGGTGGTGGCGGTGGTGGCGGTGGGTGGGTGATGGTGGCGGGTGGTAGGTGGTAGTAAGTGGGTGGTGGTGGTGGTGGTGGTGGTGGGTGGTGGGTGCGAGTGGGTGATGGTGATGGTGATGGTGGTGGTGGTGGTGGTGGTGGTGGGTGGTGGGTGGTGCTGCTGGATGAGTGGCAGGTTGCTATTGGTGGTTGGTGGGTGGTGTGGCGGGCGGTGGATAGTAGTGGCGGGTGGTGGGTGGCGACGGGTGGATGGCAGGTGCGTAGTGGGTGGTGGTGGTGGTGGTTGTGGCGGTGGCGAGGGAGTGGTAGGTTGGTGGTGGGTGGTGGGTGGTGGTGACAAATGGGTGGTGAGTGGTGGTGGCAGGTGATGGATGGTGGTGGGGGAAGACGATGGTGGAAAATGGTGGCGAGTAGTGACTAGTGTTGGGTGGTAAAAAAAGAAAAACTCAAAACTCAAAACGGAAACATATTTTTTGTGTTTTTATTTTTTAGCCAAATTTATAAACTGAGACCATTGATTTATAATAAAAAATTTTACTAAACAAGTTTTTATTTGAATTTTTTAATTTTTTATAAATATAAATAGAAAACTGAAAACGTAAATGTTAGTAAATGGCACCTAAAAATCTAGCTTTACTTTATGTTGTTTTTGTTTTTAGTGTCTTTGTTTGATTTAGGTCAAGTTTGGTTAAACTAAAAAAGTGCACTTATTTTATCTTTTTATTTTTTTTTTGGGTCACATCAATCAACATCTCCTCTCTATTTTTTCTACACATAATACAAAAAAATTCAAAAAATACACTTATTTAGTCTTCCCAAACTTGACCTTCCTCAAGCAAATGCAAAATTGAGTTGGATAGCATATTTTCCATTTTTCTTCAAGATTGAGCTGGTCCAACACGAAGATGACATTAGAAAAGAAAAAAAAATTAGGCATCATGAAGACTACGACCTCTTTTGAAAACTAGATTAAAAGTTGATTTATTAATTTATTAATTTTTTTAAATCACATCATTTTTTTATTTTTTTATATATTTTTTTTTATAAAAACTAAAAAATTGACTTTTAGGTCAAGTTTGACAAGTTTAAAAAAAGTCAAAAAGATAAAAAGTTACTCAAAAAATTAAAAGGTTATCACTATTCACCAAAAGCCAAAAATTACGGCTGCACAACTCCCAATCAAAATTTTCCCCTACATACTAATTTATACAATTTTTTGACACACATTTTTTCATAAAAAGTCAAAAAATTAACCCAAACATTCATATTTTTTTCCTCAATTTTTTAGTTCAAAAAGACAAAAAATACACTTATTTAGTACACCCCAAACAACCCTTTACTTCTCAAAGTAGGCTGATAAATTGATAGTACATAATATAATAATATATAAATGATGAAGTCATTTGATGGAATTGGGTCTTCTTCAAGACCCTCTTGTTCTATGCATGTTCTCATTCGTTCCTTCCATTTCTCTAAGTTGTCTAAAGCCTTTTTCGTTGATTTCTGAATTCTTTCCCCTCTCTCCCTATGATTCAACAATTGTCGGTGACAACCGCGAGAAAATTGTGAGTTGCCAATTTGATTTATGCTTCTTCTTTTTTATTATTCAATTTCAAAGATTAAGACTAATTTAAAAATTAACGAGATACGTGAACTTAAAATATGACTATATGAATTGAACTCATACTTGAAAGTGCTTCATAATTTAGATTCACAGTTACTAAACTCTAAAAGGCTAGGTCTAATTTATTTTTATTTTTTATTTTAGTATCTTTGTGTTATTTACTCTTATATGATCAAAACTTTGATGATAAAAAAGAAAAAAAAAAAAAAAAAAAAAAACTGTTAAAAAATAATTGCCAAACTCACTTTAAAATTATCTTTTTGAACATATATGTCTATATGAATTGAATTCCTGCATAAACTTACTCTGTCATTCATATTTTTAAAATTTTAAAATCTTAGATTTAATTTCTTTTGTCTTTAATTTCTACTGTATTTTGATTTACTATTCAGGGCCGGCCCTGCCATAAGGCAGGTAAGGCTTGTGCCTTAGGCCCCAAATTTTGGCCCAAAAATAGGGTCTCTAAATTTAAAAAGTTGTTATAGGCCCAATGTTTTTTTTTTTTTGGGTTTTAAGATCAATTTAAAAGGCCCCAAATGTTTATTGGGCCCATGTATAATTTAGCTCATATTTATTTATAAATGTGTTTGGCCCATAGTTTTTAAAATGAAAATATATAAATAAATAAAATAAAATAAAAAACTGAAAATGTATTTGGTCCAACCGAAAGTTTATCTGGTGTGGGACTGAAAATAGCTTTGGAGGTTTTAAAGGGCCCCAAAACTGAAAATGTATTTAAAGGGTCCCAAAATGTATTTGGCCCCAAAATGAGTCATTGTACTGATTTCTTCCTATTTTATTATATATGAAAGTAAATTTTAGTTTATAATTTTAATAATTATATGTTCAAGTATACTAAATAAAAAATTTGTGAATACTTATCATTTTATGCATAAATTTTTATTAA
The DNA here is from genome assembly GCA_025200525.1 of Camellia lanceoleosa. Lineage (NCBI taxonomy): Eukaryota > Viridiplantae > Streptophyta > Magnoliopsida > Ericales > Theaceae > Camellia > Camellia lanceoleosa. The sequence continues at coordinate 150,400,066 of CM045771.1, read as the reverse complement.
AAAAAAATATATTAAAAAATTCCTATTTTCATAGTACGTCTTAAGCCCCACAAATCTCAGGCGGGCTCTGTTACTATTATATATAATTAAAACTTGAAGTTGCCTAGCAAATGCCAAATTGAGTTCGACAAATTGCATCGTCAGCATATGTATATATTTTTCCCTCCAAGATCGAGATGGTCAAACATGAAGAGGTCATTAGAAGAGAAAATTTATTTGCGAATTATTGAAGTTTATAATAGTTTGATAATACATAATATAATAAATATATAAATGATGAACTCTTTTGATGGAGTTGGGTCTTTTTCGTGAACACCTTACAATCATACTCTTTACTTTTCATTAGTTAAAGTTTAAAAATAATACATTTTTTATTTTACCTAATTATTTTAGTTATTGTATTCTCCAATCACACTTTTTATTTTAGCTAATTATTTAAACTAACTTAATTAATTTTTAAAATAAAAAATACTAATTGTTGCTATTTTACTAATATAAATTTACAATAATAATAAATTTGTCTATACAAACATACAAAACTAGTAGAATGAGGAGAAAAAAAAATACGAAATACAAAATAAGTTATTCCGTAATTCATCAATTAGAATTTAAAGAACATATAAAATTGTTACACACACACACAAACATATATATATATATATAAAATATATAAAATCCCAAATTCAAGACATAAATACACAAAAATCTAAAATATATACATACATAATTGTTTGGAGAGCTTTTGGGACTCTTCAATTGTAGCCACCAAAAAAATAGGATGGTAGAGTAGCTAGCTCATTAGAGCTCAAAATTAGACTTAGATTGGCTAAAATACCTAACAAGTCTTGTTTAACTATTCTCTTGGAGATGCTCTTATACGTCCCCTCTACTTTCTCTAACTTATTGAACGGCTCTATTGTTGATTTTTTACGGGGAGAAAATTAGGAGAAAATTATAGAGAATTATGGCCTTCATATTTTTGTAAAATTTTTTGTTTACCATAACACTTTTAAAATATTTATTTTATTTTTATAAATAATAAAATAATATCTCAGTATAACATATAAATATCTCATTCTTCTACCATCTTACATTTTTTTATCAATTTTTTTTTATCCGAAAAGAGATTACTCCTATGGTATTTGAATATTTTTTATGTGTATATATAGTTTATATATAATATTGTATATACATGTGTATTTGTATATATGATTAAAATTTTTTTTTTTTCTTCGACCCCTTTCGGTAATGAAATCTTAATTTCATCCCTGACTGAAAACAAACCAAGTCGAGTTGAGTTTTGCTAAGTTCAAGCTTGACTCGTTTACTTATCGAGCTTATTTATTGAGCTCGAGCTCCGTTTGGCTCCGCTCAACTCGATAAAATTTTAAAATATTATTTATATTATTTAATATATAATTTGAATAAAGATAAACGAGTAAAGCTTATATGAGTTCGAGTTTGGCTTGTTTATTAAACGAGCCTAATATTCGAATTCAAACTTGGCTCGTTTATTAAACGAATCGAACTGAGTCAAGCAGAGCCCTTAACGAGCTGAGTCAAATCAAACTTGTTCATAAACAGCTCGGTTCACTTGCAACCTTATTTGGCATAACCTACATTTTATTTAGATAAGTGTACTTATTTAGGTTATATCACATCTTTATTTTTTTGTACATCTTTTCGTAAAAAGTTAAAATATATACTTATTTTGGATTTGTTTGGAATGTGATTGACTTTTTAGCTATTTAGTCTGGGATTAAAAAATCTCGTTTGGATTTGTTTGGAATGTGATTGATTTTTTAGTCTGGGGTTAAAAAATCTCGTTTGGGATAGACTTTTTGACTTTTTTGATTTTTGTGAGAGAAAAAATAAAATAATTATGATTTGGATGTGATATTTTGTTTTATTGAGCTAAAAAACCTATTTTATCCTTTTTTAGCTATTTTATTCAAAAAAACCTCATTTTAACTTATGGCAAACAAATGCTTATATTATCCTAAATACCCAGTATTCTCTCCCTTCTCTCGCTCCATCCCAACAATTATTTATTACAACCGTGAGAAAATTGAGCTTTTAATTTGATTTATGATTCTTTAATTTTATTATCATTCAATTTTTAAAGATTAGAACCCATCTAAAAGTGGACGAGTTGCATGAACTTAGCTTTCGTTTGGCATAAGTTAAAATGAAAATTTTTGACTAAAATAATTATAAAAAGACAAAAATAAATTTTTTAGTCCAATAACAGAAAATGTCACCTCCAAATCATAATCATTTCATTTTTTTCCTCTCAAAAATCAAAAAGTCAAAAAGACTATCTCAAACGAGATTTTTTAACCTCAAATTAAAATAATCAAAAAATTAAAAAATCAACCAACATCCCAAACCAATCCCTAGAAGTGAAATTCCACTGTCTTACTATTCAAAGAAAACGAACGAACACAATAAAATTGTCATTTAAAAAAAAAAAAATAGAGATTTAGATAGAAAGTTATTAAATTTTTAGTTTTTAAAAATTAAAACAACCGTCTTTGTTGAAGTATTACTTTCTGGAGGGGTCATTTCAGTGAGAACTTAGCTTTGAAATTTTAGAGGATTAGAGGCGAGAAATATTTTTTCTATGTTCTTATACTAACAAAATAATGAGGAAGTTATGATCAAACAAACATCTCCAAGTTAAAAGTTCAGTTTAAAATGAATAAACTTTAAAGTGTTTGGATTCAAAATAAATAAATTAAGTCTTCAAACATTTTTCCTAAACTTTTTTTAAAATTTTCGAAACATACCCTTTCTTCAAGTATATTTTTTTAATGATGAGAAATACTTGAGTAGAAAGTTATACTAAAAATTAAGAAGTTTCTAGCATATTATATTAAATGCTAAATCTTCATTTCAATGCATAAGATTACAACAAATAATTAAAGTTAAAACCAATAATTTATAATTATTAAATTAATTGAAATTTTAAAATCTCTAGGGTGTGTTTGGTAACGTTTACGTTTTCAGTTTATATTTACAAAAATTTTATAAACTGATTTTTGTTTATTTTTAGAAAAACATAAATTACAAACGCGTTTGGTAATTGACAAAATATTTTAAGAAATTTAAAAATATAAAAAAGAGTGAGAAATGGCAAGTGGCGGCAAGTGGCAGTGGAAGACGGTGGTGGAAAGTGGTGACGGTGGGTGGTGGGTAGCTGGTGGTGGTGGGTGGATTGGTGACGGTGGCGGGTGGTAGCGAGTGGATGGTGGTGATGGGTGGTGGCAGGTGGGTAGTGGTGGTGGGTGAGTGGGTGACGGTGACGGTGGCGGGTGGTAGTGAGTGAGTGGTGGTGGTGGGAGGTGGCGGGTGGCAAGTCGTAGTCAACATAGATCTTATTTGATAGATTTTGATGAGAGAATTTTAAACATATTAATTTTATTAAAAATCAACATCTACATCAAAAGTTATATTATTTTAATGTTTAATATTTTGATAATAGTAATATTTGTCAAACTTTTTAAGATTTTTTTTGATACTTATTCTTAATATATTAAAATTTTATTATGAAAAGGTTTTGATCAAATCTCCTTATAATTTATACTATAGATACTACATAAGAAAAGCATAAATCATATTTTTCACTCTATTTGATTTTGTTTTTTGTTTTTTATTTTTAAAAAGTAGAAATTAATTTGTATTTGTAAAAAAAATATTTTAAAAAATAATAAATACACAAGAATACAAAAATGTATTAAATATATATATATATATATATATCTTTTTATATTTTTGGTATTTAGTAAATTTTTTAAAGATTTTTTTTTTTACAAATATACTTTTTAAGTGTATAATTTAGAAAAAAAATTAGTTTAAAGTCCCTATCTCATTTTAGTAATGGAAGAGATCCATAATATTATTTTGTGATGTCTATGGTTCCTCAACCTAACACCCATATACCACAGAGAAATTTAACATACCAGAGAGCTGCTCTCCATCCACGCCTCTCACTCTCTACAACACTTTCTCCATATCCAAACCCCAATCCTTTTCTACTTCCAACAAATTCTTCATTACCAAAGTTTCGCTAAGCGAGAACCAGAATGAGGTCACTGAGCCTTCCTTTATTTCCGAATTGTTCAATGATGACGATGACTTGCTTAATCGAGTCTCTACATTGAAAGATTGGAATGAAACCTTGGATTTGATCGCAAAAAACGCGAATCCAAGCGATGGTAGTGTTGTGAGCAGGTTAATTGTTGTTCGATTATATTTGCTATGTTTAATCAGAATAATGTTGACTTGGCATTGCAATTTTTTCTGCCATGCGTTCCAGCTTTAATCCTGGTACATAATATGCACTTGTGTTTCCCAAATTTGGAACTGAAAGTAAAAGAATTAATTGGTGCTTAAATTAGGTGAATATTAATGTTCTATGTTGTAAATTGTGTTGTTTGTTATTATAATGCTGAGCCACTGCTCCTTTGAATGCACATTGCTTATTATGATATGAAATTATTAAGTTGAGTTAAAAGTATCTAATTTTTATTTTATTTTATTTTATTCATTTGCTTATTAATCATAGTGAGATGATCAAGATACAATATAGTACTTGAAAATGGGGAAAGATGTAGTTTAACTTAGTACTTGTCATCAATTAGCATAGTATTATGTGGATGGATATTATTTTTTTGCCTATTTTTCTTGCTAACCAAACAAAATTTATGTTTTATGGTTCACTTAAAATTCAGAGAAAATTCAGAGAAATTCTCTGAAAATTCAGGAAAAATCTCTAAACTGGAACCCAAAGAATTCTCTAGACTAGAATCCAAAGAATTTTTTGGGCCTTTCTAGAATTTCTCTCCAGAGAAATTTTTTGCCATGTTTAATTTTCTTTGCCATGTGTAATTTTCTTTGGCATGTTTAATTTTTTTCTGCCATGTGTAGTTTTAGTTTTCTCTGGTTTGAACCTAGAGAAATTCTTGCGAAAATCACAGAAATTCTCTGGAATTCTGAGAAAATCTCTAGACTTCCATCCAGAGAGATTTTAGACATTATGAAAATATTTGGTATCTTTTATGATATAAAATCTTAATATCAAGGACTTTAAAAAAAATCCCCTTTATGTTAAATGTATCTAAAAATTTAAAAATTACCTAAAATATTTTAAAAAATTCAGTGAAAAAAAAAAAAAATAGAAAACAAAATACTAAGGTTGTATTCGGTACAACTTTGGAACTAATGTTTCAGAGCTTAATTTGAACACAACGTTTGTTTACGAATTTCAAAACTTAATTCCATGCTCACTTTTAAAAATGCGGTCGAAAGTGAGGAAATTTGGACTAACTAGACGTCCCATCTGTTGACCGGAATAGTGTAATTTTTTTTTTATATAAATATGTTAATTTTTATATATTCGAAAAAATATTTTCCAAATTTTTAATTTTTTTTTTTGTGTTTTAATAGAATTTTGAGTTGTATGTTTGGTTATAAGTTGTAAGTTTTTGTATCAAATATCATATGACACATCAAACATTTCTCACTTAATTCAAAACTCTTTTCAAAATTATTTTACCAAACAAATTTTTCACACTCAAATCATAATTCCAAAACTCACAAACTCAAAATACAACTCCTACTCTCAAATTATAGTTAGAAAGCTCTACCAAACGCAACCTAAATTTTTTGAAAAGTGGATTCAAAATTCTAAAAGCAAACAAAACATTTTCTTGGTGGTGCAACTCCCCTATGTTGTATGGTGCAAATTTATAATTGTGCCTAGTGTAACTTTTTGGGGTCTTTTGAGAAGTAAAAAAAAAAAAATTAATTTTTAACTTTTTATTCATTTTAGGTCATATCATTTCATACATTTTTTACTTATAAAAAAATAAAATAGACTAAAAAGTCATAAAATTAATTTTTTATTAATTTTTCAAAACACCACTTTATATGTCTCAGAGTCGCACTAAAAATATCAATTTGTAGTGTAATTATTTTATAACTATTGCACTAAAAGATAATTTTATTTGTAATGTAATTATTTTTGTGATTATCTTATTTATTAAGCAAATTTTCATTTTAAAAATTAAGCCGAATAAAAAAGGAAAAATTACTTGTTAGACAATTTTTCAAAATTAAATTACAAAGGGATAAAAAAAAAAGTTTATAATTTCACATTTTTTAAAACATTTTACCAATAAAAAATTGTAATTGACAGTGTCGGGAATAAAAAGATTCCACGCAGCGATTTAAAGCAGCTTTTTTTTGTTTTTGTTTTTGTTTTTGTCTGTTTGTTTTTGGTTTTGGAAAACATTTGATGGTAAGCTTTGTACTTAAGTGCGCAGAACACGTGAAGCATTCAGAGCTGTTTTGCCCTTTGATAGATTTGTAGTTATCTGCGCAACAAACGTGATTCGTATTGTTGTTTTTGTAATAATAAGTGGGACCGATGCCACTTCACTTTGTTAAACATTTAAAAATATTAAATATATAGATACATATATCAAATATTTTATATTCTTTTCGTCTCAAAATAATGGTCTTTTTTAAAAAATTTAACTTTTTTTTAGTAATACAATTATTACATTTTAAAAAAGTTAATTTTTCAAAATTATCCTTTTGATAGTACATTTTTTGAGAATATTAATGCCATAATTGTACTTTTTATATTGTTTATTAATTTAAAAGAAGGGTAAAATAAAAAAATTATATTATTTTTGTACTTGATTTTTGAAGAGGGACTAATATTTTAGGACAATAAAAAATAAAATAAAAGACTAATATTTTGAAACGGAAAGAGTACAATACTTACATTTATAATAATTAACTCAATCCTTTTGTTTTTTTTTTTTAAAGTGAGTTTAACCCAATCTTCTCACATCTATACTAACATTGTAAAATTTTTTTAATAAGTTTTTTTATTAAACCTCTAATATTGTTCATAAATATCACATCATCATATTGATTGATCTCACTTTGATGTGTCTAATCACTTTTCTTTGAATTGGTGAGAAAATTTTCCGCATTGGAATTTTGGTTAGGAGTTTGAAACAAAATTTAACACTCAAGTTGTAAGATTAGGAGTTATCCTATTATATGGCAGTAGGGCTAGGTATAGAGTTGTTAGTTTTTTTTTTGTTTTTTAAAGTTAATAATGTAATTTTAAGTGTGTCAGTAAAGATCAATAAGTTTTTACAGAAATTTTAATTATTAACTAATTATCAGATGATTGTATTGAAATTCTTTCAGCCTCAATGAAGATAGATTTTTACTAGTGACTTTGCTTAAGAGAGAAAATTAAAAATATTGAAAATAACGATAGATAAAACAGTTTCATAAATTGAATTTCATTAAACAATATGAACTTACAATGATACCTTTGCACTTCTACAGTCTTGAAGGGTTTTATAGTAACAGACTACTTGGAACTAATCCTAATAATTGAAGTGCAATACAGAAATTGAAGAACAAGAAATGTTAAAACTGGAAAGAAAATATAAAGTAAATAACTAGTTTCTAAATTTGAGTTCGGGTCCCTTTTCTGTTAGCCATGTCTTCTATTTATACCTTTTAATGGTAACTGTCGAAGTGGTCTTCTAACTATCGAAATGCCCTTCCAGGATAGGTTATGGTCATAGCCTTGAACAGTTTGCTTTCACTATGCCATTCTTGCAGTTGAACTTCCCTTCCGAATTTGAATTTGAATTTGAATTGTGAGTAACCGTTGGGTCACGTCACCTCGCGCCTTGTAACTACTCCAATGCTGCGCAAATCTATTATTAAGTGGGACCAATGACAATTCACTTTGTTAAATATTTAAAAATATTAAATATATATATATACATATATCAAATATTTTATACAATACTTACATTTATAATAATTAACTCAATCTTTTTCTTTTTTTTTTTAATAGTGAGTTTAACCCAATCTTCTGTGATATAAATCTCATATCTATACTAAGATTGTAAAAAAATTTTAATAAGTTTTTTATTAAACCTCTAATATTGTTCATAAATATCACATCATCATATTGATTGATCTCATTTTGATGTGTCTAATCACTTTTCTTTGAATTAGTGAGAAAATTTTCCACATTGGAATTTTGGTTAGGAATTTGAAACAAAATTTAACACGCAAGTTATAAGATTAGGACTTATCTTATTATATGGTACTAGGGCTAGGTGTAAGGTTGTTAGTTTTTTTAGTTTTTAAAAGTTAATAATGTAATTTTAAGTGTGTCAGTAAAGATCAATAAGTTCTTATAGAAGTTTTAATTATCAACTAATTATCAGATGATTGTATTGAAATTCTTTCTGTCTCAATGAAGATGATTTTTATTGATGGCTTTGCTTAAGAGAGAAAATTAAAGATATTGAAAATAACGATAGATAAAACAGTTTCATGAATTGAATTTCATTAAACAATATGAACTTACAATGATGCCTTCGCACTTCCACAGTCTCGAAGGGTTTTATAGCAACAGACTACTTGGAACTAATCCTAATAATTGAAGTGCAATACATAAATTGAAGAATAGGAAATGTTAAAACTGGAAAGAAAATATAAAGTAAATAACTGGTTTCCAAATTTGAGTTCGGGTCCCTCTTTTGTTAGCCATGTCTTCTATTTATACCCTTTAATAGCAACTGTCGAAGTGGTCTTGTAACCATCAAAATGTTCTTCCACGATAGGTCATGGTCATGGCCTTGAACAGTTTGCTTCCACTACGCCATTCTTGTAGTTGGACTTCCCTTCTGAATTTGAAATTAAATTGTGAGTAACCGTTGGGTAACGTCACCTCGTGCCTTGTAACTACTCCAATGCTGCACAAATCTATTATTACCAATATAAATTGTCACGTGTTTGTCGCTGACTGGAGACTTGCATTAACTCTCCAAATTACCCTTTACGAGCCACGTGTTAACTTGTGATTGACTTATACAAATATGTAGCCAATAAGGGTTATTTGAACTATATAATCCGCACAACTTGAACCGATTCGTATATAAATGGGCGGTTTTGTAGACACAATGCGAGTTGATACAGTTTGAAATATGACCTTATTGCGAGTTGTGGGTTTTACCCAACCATTGATTTCATTCATCCTATTATAGATATTTTTAGATTTTGAATGATTTTATTTTAATTGTAGTGTTGGGTAGTGAATGATTTTGGCGATTTAGTTTAGAATTTTGAAAGATATGCTTGTGTTAGTTTATGATTTTATTTAAAAGTTTATGATTTTGAATTATTCGTTTGCGTTAGTAATTGATTTGTTGTGTTTTTAATTTTATAAATTTTAATTTATTAATTATTAATGTTGAGCATTTTAGAAAATGGGGGAAAAATGGTCCAAAATAAATATTTATAAAACGGAAAAAAAAATCCAATTTTTTTTTTTAAAGAAAAAAGTTCAATCCATAAACTGCCAACATATCTACTAATCCTATCTATACAAATCACAATCCGCACTACGGGCGGTTTGTGAATTTTGTTTAGGATTTTAAAATATGTGCTTGTGTTAGTTTATGATTTTATTTAAAGGTTTAGGATTTTGAATTATTTGTTGTGTTAGTAATTTTATAAATTTATAAATTATAAATTTTGAAAGATGCGTTTTTATAAATTATTTGTTTATATTTTGAATTATAAATTTATTTTATAAATTATAAATTATTTTACTTGTTTTTGTAAATTATAGGATTTTGAATTATTTGTTTGGATTTTGAAAGATGTGTTTTTAATTTTATAAATTTTAATTCATTAATTATTAATGTTGAGTATTTTAGAAAATGGGGGGAAAATGGTCCAAAATAAATATTTACAAAATGAAAAAAAATTCAAAAAATAAATTTTTAAAGAAAAAAGCCCAATCTGTAAATTGTTTGTATATTAGCTAATCCTATCTGCACAAACCGCAGCCCGCACTACCGGCAGTTGCGGTTCCATTTTCTCCAAACCACACATATGCACGCAGGTCCAAACCATAAACCGAACCATCCAAAATCGAACAGCGAGCACCCCTATATGGTAGAGATCTTATAAGATTTATCAAAAATTTTATCAAATGTCTTATATAGGTGTGATTTTATATAGATCCGACACTCATGTGATACATTTGATAAAACTTTTAATAGATGTTTTGGAGGTCTCTAACATATTTTAATTTGTATATGTCAAATCTAATTGATTCACATACTTAGATTTGAAAAATTAGTTTCAAAATGTGTAAAAAATATTGTGAAAATTGACAGACATACTCAAAGGAACATTTGCAAGATATTACTCATTGTCAAAGTGAATAACTGTGTATTGAATAGTAGGACCGATAACATATAAGTGTATCAAGTATTATACCCAGATGATTTTTAGTATTTTGGTCAATAAAATGAAGTTTGATTTGTGAAAAAAAAACTTTATCTCTGTGCTCTCGTTGTGGCTTGGTTTAGACTATGGTTTATGCTTGTACTATGGTCTACACACACTCTCTTACCCAAATTTTTGACTTTACACTTGCTCCTTACATTAGAGTGGGGAGGGTGCTGTATTGTGTTGTGGGTCCGTGAAGATATTTTTTGAATATATTTTAATTATCAAAATTGTTTATATTACAAGATTACACATCATTTATTTTTGCTCTCAAACATCCATGTATTCCTATGAGCTAAATCAATTTTTAGAAGCACCCCCATTCAGGGACGGAACCAGGATTTCATTACTGGAGGGGCCAAAAGAAAAATAACTTTTTTCACCATATACACAAAGCACAAATATATGTATATAGATTATATATACATAAAAAAAAATTTAAATACCATAAAAGTAATTTATAATAGGAAGAATAAGTTTTTTTTTAATGTAAAAAGAGAATTCAAGATGGAAGAAGAATGACATATATATATTTTTTATACTGGGGGACCATTTTATATATAAAATCATATATATATATATATATATGTATTTAAATTTTTATAGCAAATAATAATATTCACAGAAACAAGGGGGCCATGGCCCCCCATAGTCTTCTCCTAGTTCTGTCCCTGACCCCTTTATACAGACATAACAATGATAAGTGAAAGATAAAATACAATGAATATAAAATAACTTGGGACAAAAAGAAGTAATAAAAGTGCAAAATTCTCCAATAACCTCCTTGGGACTTCAAATAAATTTCATTAAAATTTGAAACAATCACTTACAATTCGACCCAATCAAATTTGAACCATCCCAACAAAGGCAACCATACTGAACAATTGCAAGGAGAGAATATAAATGTTGCAATGCATGAAATGAAAATGGCAAAAAAAGAAAAAGAGCATCCATACAAGTTACAACAAGAAAACATTTACTAAAAGTAATTAAATATTGATGATACTACTCGTTCCAGGGGGAACGGGTCGGACTGATCCACGCTCCTCAAGCCTATGTCCGAATGACCAAGCTCACCGGAAGACCTGCACACGAGTTCCACGGGGAACGGGGAGTCCCCCGGTGAACCCTCCAACGCGCAAGTTAGAAAGAGAAGTGGAGTGTAGAGATAGATTAGAGATAGAGAGCTTAACCTTATTCCTGTCTTCAGCGTCTGCTTATATCCTTTGGTAATCATTTCGTTGTCCCTTTTGACCTGTCATCTTGGCCAAAAGCCTATGCTCTAGCTCACCTTGTTCATGGTGAAGCCGTTATGTCCCGACGGAGAAGGGTTATTGCAATAAATGCTGTAAGGGGCTTCATTAACGGCGATGTGCAGTGGCAATAACTTTGCAGGATCTTTATCTGCTTATGTGGCTTGTCCTTCACCTGCCACGTATCTGAATATCGTTAGTTCTTAATGCCATGTTGACTTCCAGCTATGTTGGGCCTCATCAGTTGAACTATGCATTGGACCTTAAGTGGTAGGCTTGGGTTGTTTATAGTGGGCTATAGCCTTTATGGGCCTACCCATGTCAGTAATCCTCCATTCCCAAGCGCAGCTTTAGTCTAATAAAGGGAATAATGAATAAATCGGTAGGTGAAATCTGACCGAGAGGAGGGACCGACAGCGAAAGGTGGCCGACTGGAAGGACCGACCGTGAGGGGGGCCGATCGCGAAGGGTGGCCGAGTGGAGGGGCCGATCATGAGGAGGGCCAACCGCGAAAGGTGGCCGAGTGGAAGGGCTGATCATAAGAAGGGCCGACAGCGAATGGTGGCCGAGTGGAGGGGCCGATCATGAGGAGAGCCAACCGCGAAGGGTGGCCGAGTGGAAGGATCGACCGTGAGGAGGGCCGACCGCAAAGGGTGGCCGAATGGAGGGGCCGATCATGAGGAGGGCCGAACATGAGGAGGGTCGACTGCAAAGGGTAGCCGGTGTGGTGCGGGGCTCGAGAGGCGGCGTGGCACGTGTTGAAGCGAAGTGGAATAGACAGGGAAGGGGAAAGGGGGTAGTGGATCGTGGTCGTACACGTGGCTGAATCTCGCGGCGGAGGAGGTTAGGCATTGGGCAAGAAGTGAAACGATAAGTCATTATAGGGTGTTGAAAAGACAGTTTGGGTGGATTTGGAAAATTTTCAAACTGGTGAAAATTAATTGTGACCCTTGGAATACAAGCAAGCCTTGGGCTTTTGGTATTATTCGTTTTACCTACTTTTTTGCAAAAAATCAAAACATTCCAAGTGTAAACTCCTTCGTTGCTAACGATACACCCCTGCAACACTATTTGAATTTTCTTGCACCCGCATCCGAAGCTATTCATAGACATACAAAAGAGATGGCTCAAGAGGAACCAATAACTGCGAGGGTTGATCCCTAGGCGACAATGACGCGGTTGACTTGGTAGAACAATACTGGACGGAGCGTAGGGAGGGGAAGGGAGCGAGTCAAGTGGTGCGGGCTCGCCCCAGGACAATGATTTCGGCTGCGAGGCCTATCAGTCAGGTAGAGCCAGACCATTGCACACTAAACCGGATAGATTTGTACTAACAGCTGAGGAGTTGGAGGGAATAAGGAAGAAGTACTAAATACCCTCGGAGATAGGGCTGAGATTGCCCACCACCACGGAAAGGGCATCAGATGTGCGGTCGGGTGAATTCAGTTTGTATGAGGAACCATTCTGAGGGGGTTTGAGTCTACTTCTCTCCCAAGTGGTGGTGGATATTCTGAACAAGCTAGAAGCGGCGCTAGGGCAATCGATGCCGAACGCGTGGAAGATAATAATGGCTTGCCCGAGTGCCTGGCTTCAGGCAACCGGAGGGGCGACAATGACAGTAGAGGAGTTTTTCTCCTATTACAAGGCTTCCGGTCAGCTAGAGACTTGGGTCACTCTGCAAGTGGTGGCAGGGCAAGGGCTGGTGGCAAGTCTTCCATCGTCGGTGAAGGGATGGAGGTCGAGATGGTTTTTCGTGATGGCGAACGCTGGGACGGAAGTTCGCACCACGTGGAAGGTGCTAACCAAATCGGTTGAGCCCAAGTTGGACAAGGCGGCTGAGGATCGAGTGAAAAGGGTGAGGGAATGGAGAGAAGAGAAGGGGGTGATGTGGGATGAGCTGGTCCTGTCTTCAACATTGTTCACCCTGAAATTAGGACCGCAACCATTAGGGAAGGACCCGGCAAGGAAAGAGCTGGAAGCGTAGAGAAAGGCGAAGGAGGAGGAGGAGAAGAGATTGTTTGCCCGAGCGGACAAGCACAAAGAAACACAACTTGGGCTTGCGCCGTAACTGATTGCGAGGGAGCACATCCGACCGCGCCCTAGGCCGTTGGGGGAGAAGGATCTGGGCAGTTTTGAGCCACGACCGCCCTCAGTGGATCCTCTGAAGGAGAGGAACAAAAAGGATATGGAGGGTTTGAAGAAGAAGAAGAGAGTCCGTCAGATTGAGGGGGAGCCCGCCTTGAAGAGGAGGAAGGAGGTGACGGTGGAAGAGACCCCTAAAATGGGGTTGGGGGGAATGGCAAAGGAGGCGAAGAATGGGGCGACTGGCCCTGAGGAACAAGTGCAGAGTGGGGCGGTCGGCATTGAGAAGAGGAGAGAGCAACAGCCTAAAGAGGGTCTGGTGCCCCAAGGAGAGGAGGAGAGGCTTGAGTTGAAGACCGCCTTCTACCACGTCCCTGCAGTGTCTGGGCGAGTGGAAGGAGAAGGGAGAGAAGCCAGGATGGTTGCAGACCGCCTCTTGGGGGTGGTGGAAGACGCAGCCGTTCGTTCAGTCGCTGGTTTTACTGAGGCTGAGCTGATGAAAGGGTTATGCTCTGCCCAGATGGAGGTGGTTGCCTTGGCAAAAGCCCTGTTGAACAAGGCAGTGGCGGCGAAGGGTGAAGTGAGGAAGGAGAGGGAGCGGTTGGCGTAGGTGGAGGCCCAACTTGAAAATTTCAAGAAGGAGAGTGTATGCTGGAGAAGGGCTGCACGGAATGCGTGTACCAAGGGATTGGAGGAGGCTCAGAAGGCAAAAAAGATGGAGGTGTTGGTGATGGTGTAGAGCAACGTTGCCAATCGTGCCCATGCTGAGCTGCTCGCGGCCAAGTTGGAGCTGGAGGACGAACATCGCAAGTTGGCTTCGCTCGAGTTCCAGCTGACTGGCGAGCAGAAGAAGCTAGAAGATGCCAAAAATGCTTGCACTGTCGCCAACGAGCGGTTTGAAGAGGCCATGACCAGTAATGAAGATCTGCGCGCCCAGTGGGTTAAAGAAAAGGAAGAAGAAGACCTAAAGATCACTGGGTTGGAGTGGGATCTTGCAGACGAGCGTGCCAAGACAGCGGCAGAGAAAGCATCGCTGGAAAAGGAGTTGGAGAAAGAGAAAACCAAGTCAGCCTCTGAGAGGGCAGCATACCCCGATTTGTACGTCACAGCAGTAGAGCAATTCAAGGGGTCTGCTAACTTTCAGATGGCTATTGATGCTGCGATCGCCAGCAACCTGGCGAGAGAAGGAGTTGGGGAGGCTGGCCCGTCGGGGGCGACCACTGAGAGCAGGAGTGAAGAAGAGGTGATCCACAGCTTCCAGCGGTCGAACTTCTACAAACACGAGATGGTTGAGTTCTGGGACAGTGGGTGGAAAATGTTCAAGCGTAAAGCAGAAAAGCTGTTCCTAGACTTAGACTTCAGCAGTGTCAAGATTGATGAAGACGACGTGGCCCAGACCCCCCTAGACGAGGGCGTTGAGGAAGAAGATCTCGCCTCAAGTGAAGAGGAGTGAGTGGTGTGGAGAAAATTTGTACTTAGAATTTTGGTTGTTTTATGTTTTGTTCGTCTTGTTTTTTTTTTTTTTGAATTGCTGTAATAAACTTGTGTACAAGTTTGTGAATGAATAAAATTATGACTCGTGTTTGGCATATTGTTGTTTTTATGTTTGTAATTCTGCAATGAATGAGAATGGTGACTTACACAGGGGTTGTGTATAAATCATTGTAAAGTGTAAAATGTAAGAAAACCTCAATGCAGAGTGAAGTTTAAAATGTAATAAAACCTCAATGTAGAGTGAAGTTTAAAATGTAATAAAACCTCAACGCAGAGTGAAGTTTAAAAACGTGAAGTTGTGAATCATGACCCAGCAAGAAGTAAGCTTGACCTGGAAAACGTTGAACTGGAATTTGACTAAGTATGGCAACTATGCTACGATCATGAAGTTGCAATGGTGGCTCAGTTTGGCTGAGGCTTTAAGTAACTCAGTCTGGCTGAGCTCTTCATACTCAGTTTGGCTAAGGCTTTAAGTATCTCGGTCTGGCCGAGCTCTGCATGCTCAGTCTGGCGGAGGCTTTAAGTAACTCGGTCTGGCCGAGCTCTGCATGCTCAGTCTGGCGGAGGCTTTAAGTAACTTGGTCTGGCCGAGCTCTACATGCTCAGTCTGGCTGAGGCTTTAAGTAACTCAGTCTGGCTGAGGCTTGTGGTGCTCAGTCTGGTTGAGGCTAGTAGTGCTCAGTATGGCTGAGGCTTGTAATGCTCAGTCTGGCTGAGGCTTGTGGTGCTCAGTCTGGCTGAGGCTTGTAGTGCTCAATTTGGTTGAGTCTTGTGGTGCTCAGTCTGGCTGAGGCTTTGTTATGCTCAGTTTGGCTGAAGCTTGGAGCTAAGTGTTGCGATCAAGACGTTATTGATATACCACACAGATAATTGAGATACAAGATTGTTGTCATATAAGGTGTAACCCATTTGATCAGAAATTTACATCATGTGATAGGAGAACAAGAACATTCAAGTGTGTAGATTGCTGAAAAGAAAATACAATAACTGATCGATACAAAAATAGGAATTTATTGAAAATAACACTTAGAGTGTTCAGAGTTCCACGGATGGGGAAGGTCTCGGTCTTCCATGTCTTGAAGTCGGTAAGTGCCCGGACGAGGTCTGGCTTTAACAACGTAAGGTCCTTCCCACTTGGCTACCAGTTTGCTATCAGCCAGATTTCTGGTAATAAGAGTGGCTTTGCGCAAAATGAGGGCCCCCACGGCGAACTCACTTGGTCGGACTTTGCAGTTGGAATGTGTTCTCATTTTCTGTTGGTATGAGGCCCGTCTAACGGCGGTGGTTTCTCGAAGCTCTTCGATCTGATCTAGGTCTGCCCGATGTAGTTCTTTAGTTAGTTCTGGATGAGGATGTAGGACCCTTGGGGTAGGCAGACCAATTTCCACTGGGATGACCGCCTCAGTGCCATATGTTAAGTGAAAGGGGGTCTCTTTAATGGGGGTTCGAGCTGTAGCGCGGTAGGCCTAGAGTACATTTGGTAATTCCTCTGCTCAGAGTCCCTTAGCGGCTTCCAGCTTAGTTTTGATGATATTCAGAAGAGAACGGTTGGTAACTTCAACTTGGCCATTGGCTTGGGGATGGCCTAGGGAAGAGAAACATGGCTGAATTTGAAGTTCTGCACAGAATTTTTAGAACTTGGCATTGTCGAATTGTTTGCCGTTGTCGGAGACGATGGCTTGAGGGATACCAAATCTGTAGACGATCGACTACCAGATGAATCTGGTTGTGTTCCGCTTAGTAATTATGGCAAGGGGTTCTGCCTCCACCCATTTAATGAAGTAATCAATGGCGACGATGACGAATTTGGTTTGGCCTCGGCCAGTGGGCAATGGGCCAACTAGGTCGATCCCCCATTTGGCGAATGGGTATGGACTGCAAAGTGTGATCAATTCTTTAGGAGGAGTATGGGGGATGTTGGCAAAATATTAGCACTTATCACATTTGAGCACAAAGTCAGCCACATCCTGATTGAAAGTAGGCCAGAAATAACCCGTGCAAAGTAGGCTTGGGACCGGGTGCCCGAATGATTACCACAGATACCCTCATGGACTTCCCTCATCACGTAGGTTGTTTGAGCTAGATTAAGGCATTGCAGATACGGGTGTGAAAAGCCACGTTTGTACAAGAGGCCGCTGACAAGAATGTAATTGGACGACTGGGCCCTCACTTTGGCGACCTGCTGTTTGTCGGTTGCCAGTTCCCCCGTTGTCAAAAATAGAAAGATGTCGACCGCCCAAGGAATGGGTTCATTTTGGAGGAAGTAGACTTACTGCTGGTTTGGGAAAATGGTTGGGTGGGCTAGGTACTCGAGGCAGACACCATGGCTGAGGTCTGACTGGTCTGTCGAAGCCAACTGGGCCATTTCATTTGCCTTGGAGTTTTCTGTCTGAGGGATATGCTTGATGTGGAAAGTGTTGAAGAGTCGAGCAAGGGGGAGTTCAATATCCCTATAAGCCCGCATTGTGTCTTCCTTGGCATCGAATTTTCTCGTAATTTGTCCGACAATAAGCTAGGAATCGCTGAACACCTGAATGTGGCTGACACCAATGTCTCGGGCTAGGCGGAGACCTGCTATCAATGCCTCATATTCAGCCTCATTATTACTTGCCTTGAACAAGAACCAGAGAGCACACTTGAAATAACCACCCTCGGGGGCGGTGTGGATGAGACCAGCCCCGTTGCCCTCTTTGCGGGATGATCCGTTGACGTTGAGAGTCCAAGAGTGGGGGTCTTCTGGCTCGGTAGGGGGTGGCAGGGGCAGAGGAGCTGTGTTTGGAGTGGGATTAGTAAATTTCAGGATGAAATTGGCAACAGTCTGCCCCTTAATCGCTGTTCGAGGCTAGTAGGAGATGTCAAATTGGCTGAGCTCGACCAACCATTGCATAAGTTTGCCGAAAAGTTCTGGTTGTTGCATTATCTTCTTCAACGGTTGGTCAGTGAGGACCACTATGGAATGGGCGTGGAAGTAAGGGTGGAGTCATCTAGAGGCGGTGACCAAGACCAAGGACATTTTTTTCTAACAATGGGTAGTTCTGTTCTAAGAGCCCGACTGATGTAGTAGATCGGTCGTTGGACAGAGCTGTCTTCCCTAATGAGTACTACACTGACTGCAGTGTTTGACACGGCTAGATAGAGGAAGAGGGGTTCGCCCGTGATTGCTTGAAGAAGTAGGGGGGGTTAGCCATGCACTGTTTCAACTACTGAAAGGCCTCTTCGGATTCTGCCGTCCATTCAAAAGTTTGCCGAAGAACTTTGAAGAAATGGAGGCACTTGTCCGTTGCTCGGGAAATGAAGCAGTTGAGAGTGGCCACTCGGCCAGTAAGCCTCTGAACTTCCTTAACTGTTCTGGGTGACTGCATTTCGATTAAGGCCTTGATCTTTTCGGGGTTAGCTTCAATGCCCCGCTGATTGACCATAAAACCCAAAAACTTCCCAAATCCTACGCTGAAGGCGCATTTATCCAGATTGAGCTTCATTTGGTACTTTCGTAGGGTGGCGAAGGTTTCTCTTAGGTCAGCCAGATGATCAGTGGAGAGCTTGCTCTTGACCAGCATGTCGTCAACATATACTTCCATATTCCGGCCTATCTGATGATGGAAGACAGTATTGACCAACCGTTGGTAAGTGGCCCTGGTATTCTTAAACCCAAATGGCATCACACGATAATGGTAGGTGCCTCGGTCAGCGATGAAGGAGGTGTGTTCCTGGTCAGATGGGTGCATCAGGATTTGGTTGTATCCTGAGAAGGCATCCATGAAACTGAGCATTTGATGACCGGCTGTGGCGTCAACCAGTAGATCTATGCGAGGGAGAGGATAGCTGTCTTTGGGACAAGCTCAATTGAGGTCGGAGTAGTCGACACAGAGTCGCCATTTACCATTGTTTTTATGAACCAGAACCACATTCAATAGCCATCTGGGGTAGTCCACATTCACGATAAACTGTGCCTCAAGGAGCTTATCTACTTCAGAAGCAATAAGGTTATTGCGCTCCAAGTGAAAAATGCGTTGTTTCGGTGGATAGGTTGGAAATGGGGCTTAATACTGAGACGGTGGCTGATGAAGGAGGGGTCAATACCCGGCATATTGGAGTGAGTCCAAGCAAACACATCGTTGTGTTCAATTAGGAGAGCGGTGAGGTCGGCCTTGGCTTGGGGGGATAGTTGGCTGCTAATCTTGGCGGTTTTGGCCGGGTTGGTGGGATCGATGAGGACCTCGACGAGCTCCTCCACTGGTTCCCCTCTGACCAGCTCGTCCTCGTCTCTAACGTCGAGTCCTTCAATGATCATAGCTTCTTTGCGCTTGACTTCTTTAATGAAGGTGACATAACATTCTCTGGCCACGGTCTGCTCTCCCTTCACTGTATCGACCCCAAGATCGGTGGGGAACTTGATGGCAAGGTGGAAAGTGGATGTGACAGCCTAGAAAGCATTTAGGGCGGTGCGGCCAAGGATGATGTTGTAGGCAGAGGGGCAGTCGACAACAAGGAAGGTGAGTAATTTTGTGGTCTGCCGCGGGTACTCGCCGATTATGATGGGAAGATCGATGGAGCCAATGGAGGTCACCTGATCACCAGTGAAACCAACTAAAGGGGTTTGGAGAAGAGACAGACTTTCTTCTCTAATCTTGAGCTGGCGGAAGCAGTTGAGGAAGATGATGTCTGAAGAACTGCCGTTGTCGATGATAACTCGTCTGACCTTATAATTGGAAGGGAGGACAGAAATGACGAGAGGGTTGTCATGGGGGTAACGGATGCCTGTGCAGTTGGCGTCTGTAAAGGTGATAGGCTTGGTCCATTGCTTGGGTTGTTTGGAGGGTCGGTCCAATGTGGCAACTTCTTTGTCTGAGCCCTGCCTTATTTTTCTGAGTTCTACCCTCTGAGTCGAGCGGGATGGTCCTCCAGAAGCAAGCCCGCCAGAAATAACTATGATTTCTCCAATAGGTAGAGGGAGATTACCGGGTGGCCGAGGTTGCTGTGGAGGGCGATCATGACCTTGGTTAGGTGGTGCTGGTTGTTGGGGAGGGGTGCGTTAGCGATTGTTTTTGATGGGTTCAGTCTGCTGCCTCTGCCGAGGGTGAGTGTCTGTGAATCGACTGAGATGCCCTTGACGAATCAAGCCCTCGACCTAATCTTTGAGGTTAACATACTCCTCAGTATTATGGCCGTGGTCCTGGTGAAAACGGCAATATTTGGACTGGTCTCACCGATTGGAAGGAGTCTGTGATGGTTGAGGCCATTTTAGGGGGGGTAATCCCGCTAGATTTGGTTGAGGACTTGTTCCATAGGGGAATTGAGGGGTGTGTATCGCTCGAACTGGTCAGGCGGTCGGGCTGGTGCAGACCGGTCGGCTCGGGGGCGTCGGTCGGTATATTGAGGTGGTTGGTTACCGTACTAGGTGTTTCTGGTTTCTGAATCATTTCTCTTCTCTCTAGGGGTCGGGTTTTTGGCTATAGGATCTTGTCGAGCAGCTAGGGAATCTTCTGTGTTCATGTATTTTTGGGCTTTGGAAAGAAAGGTTGTCATGGAGGTCGAGGGGTTTTTTGAGAGGGAGAAAAGGAAGTCAGATGACTGTAGACTGGCCATGAAAGCCGTAAAGATGACCTTGTCATCGTTTTTCGCTACCTGTAAGGCTTCGGTGTTGAAACGGGTAACGAAACTGCGCAGTGACTCCTTCTCGGTCTGACGGATGTTGAGGAGTTGGGTTGCCAGACATCGCTGGCGCTGGGCTCCAATAAAATGGCTGAGAAAGGAGTCACTAAGGTGCTGGAAAGTGGAGACAGAGTCTGCTGGCAATTGGCTAAACCAAAGTCGAGCTGACCCCTTGAGTGTCACGGGGAAAGCCCAACACATGATTTCGTCAGGGAATGCATGGAGGATCATGAGGGTTCTGTAGGTCTCCAAGTGGTCAACTGGGTCTGTTGTACCATCAAAAGAGTCGATGGTGGGCGTTTTTAACTTAAGGGGTAGAGGTTTGTCCCGGATAGAGGCAACGAATGGTGAGTTAGCTGTGGTGGAGGGTTTGTGCTGTATGTTCTGCATGACTCTTTGGAGTTGGAGCTTCATGGCTCAGAGGTCTGCATCCCAAAGAGGAATATTGTCACCACCGGAGGGGAGCGAGGGCTGGACGCTGCTAGCCTCCCCTTCAGAGGTTGGTACCAAGATCGATGGATGCGGGGCCCGGGGTGGTGGATTTATATCTGGGGGAGGGGGTCGCAAGCCTTCCAAGTTGGGTGGATAGGGCTGCTGGATTGTGTGGCTCGGTGCTCGTTCTTGGTTGGGTGGAATATCTGGAGGTGGTGGAAGGGGTATGGGGAGGTTTCTTTGGAGTAGGGCATTAATCAAAGCTTGGTTCTGCTCGGCTAGGTGGTTGATGCTGTTGGTGAGCTCGGTAAAGTACTGTGGTGGGTTATTTGGATTGGGAGGGTCAGCTTGGTGGTCAGGAACCTTGGGGTGGGAAGCCATAGATTTAGTTGTGACCATCCACCTTCACAGGTGGTAGAAAGGGGTTATTGGGAAAGGGCCTCCGGCGACAATGAACACAATTGGCGCGCAGAGTAAGAGAGATTCCCAGAGACGGTGCCAACTGATGATATTGCTCGTTCCAGGGGGAACGAGTCGGACTGATCCACGCTCCTCAAGCCTACGTCCGAATGGCCAAGTCTACTGGAAGACCTGCACACGAGTTCCACGAGGAATGGGGAGTCCCTCGGCGAACCCTCCGACGCGCAAGTTAGAAAGAGAAGTGGAGTGTAGAGATAGATTAGAGATAGAGAGCTTAACATTCTTCCTATCTTGGGCGTCTGCTTATATCCTCTGGTAATCATTTCGTTGTCCCTTCCGACCTGTCACCTTGGTCGAAAGTCTATGCTCTAGCTCACCTTGTTCATGGTGAAGCCGTTCTGTCCCGATGGAGAGGGGTTATCGCAATAAATGCTGTAAAGGGCTTCATTAATGGCGATGTGCAGTGGCAATAACTTTGCATGATCTTTGTCTGCTTATGTGGCTTGTCCTTCACCTACCACGTGTCTGAATATCGTTGGTTCTTAATGCCATGTTGACTTCCAGCTATGTTGGGCCTCATTAGTTGAACTATGCATTGGACCCTAAGTGGTAGGCTTGGGTTGTTCATAGTGGGCTATAGCCTTTATGGGCCTACCCATGTCAAATATTATGAGGACTACAAATGAAATCTCACTACAATAATGTCATTAAATCAAATTTCAATTCAGAAACCATGATTGAATGATGATTGATTCAAATTTTCTTGTTTGGTTTGAAGACATACTTCATGATTGAATCTTTGATTGGCAACAACTCAGGCAACTCTTTCTTCAGCTTTGAACTGTCCATCTCATTGTTACTCCTTGGTGCTACAATCACTTTTGCTTGTTCTTACAAATTAAAGTTCACCCATTTGAAGTTAGGATCAATGTAGTCTCTGTACATCTTAAGGATCTCATTGTGGCTAATCACTCCCGGGTGGGTGAAGTTCCAAATACCCATGCAATTTCATTTCGCCATTTCTATGCAATGTAGTCTCTGTATATCTCAAGGATCTTATTTTCAGGTTGGTGAAGTTCCAAATACTCGTGCAATTGTCCATCTAAACTATTTGGAATGGATGAATCAAATTTATTTTTCATTTCTTACACTTGACATTCCACTGGACGTGCCAAAAAATTGTTGGCTTATGTTTCCTACGAAAAAAAATACCATAAATGCGAGCGTACCAACAAGGATTGAAAAATCCTTACAGATTAAATTCAAGCCAATTATCAAGCGATTATGTTGACAGTTCTTTTGCCTCAATGAAGAGGACTTAAAATTGCCAAATGTAGAGAAAAGAAAAATTAAAAGAAGAAGGAGAGAGACAGAGAAAGATGATTGAGTGAACAATCAGGGTGATTAAGTGAACAATCAAAATAATAATTAATTATCTCTACTCCTATGCTTTGAACAATCAAAAGGCAGTGTTGAAAATAAAGTGCAGGAAATATAAATGATAAAAAAAAAATAGAAATCAATTGTCTTTGATTTGAGTTGGATCCCCTCTACAATGTAGCCATGAATGGCTACTTACAGGCAAACATTTGTAAGAAAAAACTACCTAACAACTACCATATCATTCTATCTCCTGCACTTTACACTCCATGATCTTCTACTTCATCTTTATGTCTCCATAACTTCCTTTAACCTCCAATTCATACTTCATGTTCTCCATTATGTCCTCTATCATCTTTTCACATGTGTTTAATGATTCACAACTTCTCATAACCTCCAAATGAGTAAGAGAGTGCCACATATTCTGCAATTATATAGATAATAACTAATAATAAAATTATTTATTTATGGTGCTAAGAAATATATTATATGGTATATAAGATTTGACCATATTTTATGTCGGTGAAGTGTAATGATATTGAAGAGTGGCATTTTTTCATTGTTTTGTGACACTGAGACCATTTCATCTAGCATTCTTCCAATGAACACTATAAAAAAATTACAATTAAAAAAAAATTATTTTTATGAATATTTTGTTTTAAAATGAAAAGTTTTTACATTAAGCCATATTGTTTTATATAAAAATTGTGTATAAAGTTTTTGATTAGATATTTTTATTTTCCATAAAATATAAAATATAAAATGATGTCATTGTTTTGTCATCAAACTAATAGTGCACACAGGAACTCTCAATTCATTTGGGTAAAATATCATCAAACGAATAGTTATACCAGTCAAAATATCCATGGGCAAATTGTCCAATGACTTTTGGTACAATTTATTTTAAATTTTTTAGCTCACTTTAAAAAAAATAATGATAAAAAAATAAAATAACTACCATATCATTCCATCTCCCACACTTCACACTCCATGATCTTTCACTTCATCTCTATGTCTCCATAATTTTCTTTAACTTTCAATTCATAATCCATGTTCTCCATTATGTCCTCCATTATCTTTTCACATGTGTTTAATGATTCATAACTAAAAAATCTAGAAATCTCCTAAATATTGTGGGTGTTTGGGAAGTGAGTTTTTTTGTAAGTTTTTTTAGTTGTAGGATATTATTGGAGATTTTTTTTTTTTTTTTTTTTTTTTTTTTTTTTGTGTTTGTGTTTGAGAAGATAGTTAAGTTTTTTTTTTTTGTGGTTGGATGTGATGTTTGTGAGAGAAAAAGTGAAATGATTATGGGGTTTGATGTGATATTTTGTTTGGATTTGTTTTTTTTTTTTTTTTTTGATTTTGTAACTAATTTGTCTTTTAGTGAAAAAAAAAAAAAAAGACCTAAAAGCTAACTTCCCAAACACCCTCATTGATTTGTGGTTATGTATCAATTTTAACGAATAAATAGTAATTCCAATCAAACAATAAAAAACAAATCAACATAACAATTTAATGTGGAAAAATCACAATTGGAGCGTCTCCAATTGTGATAAAAAATCACAGGCAAAAGTCACAATACAATCCACTAAGAAGACATAAAAAAATTAAACAAGTGTACTCTCAATTACATAGCGAATTCACGCACGAATCGAACCAACCTCTATATGCCTCTTCCAGCCCCGTCTTCACCTCTATACTGCCTTGTCCAACGTTAAATCCACAACACCGATGTCGAATCACGACAATGAGCCACTCTGAAATCCACCAAAGCTTCTGGCCCGAATTCCCCAGAATCAACTGAAGAAGACACTCTCTTTTGTATAGAATAAATAAACAATCATTTGATGTATACTTCTTAAACCATTAGTTGAATACTCAATCAAACATCAAACAAAACTAGTAAAATAGTCCCAGAAGAAAACCCTAGAACCCTCAAAGAAGATCTAGAAGCCGTATCCTAAAATCTGATTGAAACACATATTTATAGAAAACTGAATTGCGATCTCCGCTCGAGCGCAAGAATGGCCGCTCGAGCGCAGGAATGGCCGCTTGAGTAGAAAAATAAAACTCTCAATACTTTTGCAGGCGATCAAACTTCTGGAACCAAAGATTCTCCGCTCGAGCGGACAAGCAACCAATACTACAAAAACAAATAAAGATCACACTTTTTTTTTGTGTGATCTGTGTTATTTAATCACACTTTTCAAGTTTTGTCAAAGTGTGATATTTGAGAGAGTGATTAAAAAGAGTCATTTTTAATCACACTTTTTAAGTGTGATTAATAACATTTAGATCACATCTTTTAAGTGTGATTAAAAACTAATAAAACTTGTGATAATAAACATTTAGATAACATCTTTTAAGTGTGATTAATAACAATTAGATCACATCTTTTAAGTGTGATTAATAATTAATAAAACATGTGATAATAAATATTTAGATCATATCTTTAAGTATGATTAATAACATTTAGATCACATCTTTTAAGTATGATTAAAAACTAATAAAACCTGTGATAATAAACATTTAAATCACATCTTTTAAGTGTGATTAATACCTAATAAAACCTGTGATTAATAATGAGATAAGATCACACTTTATATGTATTTTTCATCACAGTTAATGCGTGTGATAAAAAAAGAGTTCGACATATTTGAAGAATAATCAATATTATTTTTGTACACGCATTTCAAGAATGTAATACACACTATATACTATACTTTGAATCACAATCACATATTAAATGAAATAACATCATATATTTCATAAATGAAAGTTAAATATGTTCAAAAGTATATACAAAGGAATTAAATTAAAAATTTTAAACTGTACTTACATATATTAAAAAATGAAAAAGCTTGAAAAATTAAGTTCTTGAATTCTTTGACCATATTTTGCATCTCCAAGAAATTTTTGACCTGAAAAATTAAAATACAAATTAATTCAGAAACCGCTAGAAGCATATGAATAAACGAACTATTTGTAGAGATTGTTCTAGTCTTACAAAAGATAAAGTTCGACTGATCACACCCCTTTAAATGTCTTAACATTAAATACCTCTATCATGACATGAAGCATGTAAAACAAATATGTCATATTACTCACAAAAATTGTAAGTTCAACAGAAATTTTACTATAACCAACTTAGTTTAAGAGGCTCTATCCGTCTCAATTATTTAATGTTCTACAAAAACAATGCAATTGAATGTTGATTGTGCAAATATCTTGTGTGCATTTCAGATATCTGCGACCATTCTTCATCATTTAAGGTGGGGTCTTTTACTCCTTCATACTGATAAATTAATTCATGTGACTGTCAAAATGAGTAAGACTTGTCGACTTGTAGTCATGCTTGCAAAACAAATGGTACCACAAAAAAAAGAAAAAAAGAAAAAAAGAAGAAGATCTAACCATAGTTATCATACTATTATACAAATGTGTAATTAACTAATAAAAGCTGCATACTTCACAAGAAGTCCAATGAAGAAAGGGATGCATGTGTAAAACAAAATATATTATTAAAGCATGAGAAAGACAACTACCAACACTTGTACATTCCATTGTCAAAAGAAAATCAAATACCTGAACACTTAGAACTACTAAACCAAGAATCTCTGATATCACTTGATTCATCTTAAATGATACACTATCTGATTTTAGATTATTCATAATTGTCAATTTATATGAAGAAGGCATTACCTCTTTTGATCCATGGAAGCCCTCTAGTTTATCACTTGTAGACAATTCTGTCAGCTTTATCGTTTCGCTGCTATAATTATTTTTAATCACAAACATGTTGGCTTAAAAGTGAGTTGCAAGTGCATGATAACTTTGGTGCAGGCTATAGAATAAAATGAACCAGATAGACCATGATTTCCAAGAAAAATCAATTGTTGAGTTAAGCACAGATAGAGAGCAATGTGATTGTGGGGCACCTAAGTAACTGTCACGACCCAAACCCGCCCCTGTAGGTTTAGCACCGTAACTGACTAGTAATCCGTAGATTACCAAAGGCCTCTGTACAGATTAGCAAATAATAAGGGGCTGCGGAAGCAATAATACAAGATAGACAAGGTCCAATGAGCTGTGATAACGTATATGAGACAGAGGATTTAAAACTTATTTATATATATATATATATATATATGTAAACATGCCAGTCTAGATACACAATATTTACAAAGTGTACAACCCAAGACTTGCCCTTACAAGTATATACATAGAGACTAGCATGGTATACAAAAATAGCCATGGCATTGGACTTTAATCGGGACCTCCTCGGGAGGCACAACGGTTGGCTGACAAAACGGTACAGAAGGCCGTCAACTCTGGCCCTGGTCATGTGCCGGCTCACCTACATACATAATAGTAATGGTAAACGAAAGCCCAGTGAATAATAACAGAGTAAAGGGGTTTCAATGAATGAGTCCATACAGATTCAGAAATCACAATTCAGTTCTTGTTAAAAACCATATTTATCCAGATCATGTTCAGAAATCATAAATCATGCATAATCATACGTGATACATTCTTTAGCTCTCACAGATACAGTTGACCCAAAAAGGAACGGCCATAAAGGCTAACAGTTGACCCATAAGGGACGGCCATAAAGGCAAACAGTTAACTCACGTGCACGGAGACGATACAGTTGGCTCATGAGACGTACAGTTGGCCCATAAAGGGACATAAGGATCCATAAACAGTTGTCTCATGAGACGTATAGTTGGCCCATAACGGGACAAAACAGAACATATTTGAGGCTAAGAATGTCACGAATACATTTCAGAAAAACATTAGACAACCATTCATTCATACAGAAATATCATTTCAGAAAACAAATCTTGTTTCATTACACAGAAAGTAGATACAGTTTAAACATAACTTTACAAAGTTACTACTCACAGTTGATCTTGAATCAGACAGACAAAGCAGATAGGTCAAATAGGACGCGGCACGTGACCTACATAGCACATAACAAATACATACTTGAAACACACGTTCTAATTATACAAAACTTATGTTGTTGGTTCTTAGTGTGTTTCTACCATTTAATCCGCACTATAGAGTCTTAATCATGGCCTAGGAATGCCTAGGATGGAATGAGGATGCAAAAATGCCTTAGAAAATATTTTGTAAAACTTGCTGAAAACAGGGGTCTCGCTCGAGCGTGGCCTTCTTTGCTCGAGCGAGCTTGTCAAAACAAAATGGTTGCTCGAGCGTAGACTCCTTCGCTCGAGCGGTCTATAAAAATGCAAAAGTACTGGTTGTTGGAATTTTATGCTCGATGCTCGCTCGAGCGTGAGACACAACTCTTCGCTCGAGCATAGGTCTCGTCGCTCGAGCGTACGTCTGCGTGCACCAAAAACTTGAGAGCTCAAAATTTACCTCGAGCCACCATTTCTTCGCTTGAGTGGAGTTCTGAACAAACGATGGTCGCTCGAGCGAGGAATCCTTCGCTCGAGCGAGGAAGCCAATTTCTGGAATTTCCAGATTTGCCTCCCAAGCCCAAACCAAGTATTCAACAGTTGAAAACTCAACCTCTTGAGCCCATTTTCTGGAAAAACACTTTAAACTCATAGTATAACATGTTTTGAAGATCAATTTGAGAAATCAAAGCCCAATGGTGAGTCAATTATTTACAAATTCAAATAAAACTCCAAGAACATGGTATGTATGTAACATGCAAGTGTTTAATAGAATTCAAAGCTCCAAAATATAACCAAATGCAAGTTTAAACTCAATTTCATGATGAATTCATGGAGTATAACAAAAATATGATCTTGCATGCAAGAATTCCCAAGAAAATACTTCCAAATGCTATGTTATAAACATGCATGCATGATATGGACTTCAATTCCACCCATTAAACCAGTTCCTAGCTTGAGACACTAAATTGACCATGAACCATGCAAGGATTACTTAATACCACAATTAGGAAGATGAATTTACTACCTTAAGTCTTGATTTCCAAGTCTAGGAGCTTAATTCTTCCAAGTTGCCTACAATTTCCCCCAAATTCCAAACTAAAACTTGTTGAAGCCAAATCTTCACTCTCTCTCACTTCTCACCTACAGTTTTGCCTCAGGAAAGATGATGAAATAGTCCCTCAAATGCCTAATAAGGTGTGATAGAATTCAAGCCACTAAGTGGCAAAATTGTAATTAAGCTAGGCTCATTAATTTAACATTATTTAATCTAATTTAACCATACCAAATCAACTTTTAATTGAACCTACCATAAAATCACATATATTCTTACTAGTCTAAAACACTAATCAATTCCGGAATTGGGCGCCGATAAGGCTTCCAATTCGCAGTTCAAAGTTTAAAACAAGAACAGATATTTTGACACTGAACAGATAGAGGCACATAAGTCATGCAACACATATGCAAATTAATTCCGGATTCCTTCTAAATTACTGTTAGGCATGATTAATCATGGTTTGGCATTAATCGGAGGTTGGGTTATTGCAGTCTTTCCTCCTTAAAAGAGTTTGGTCCTCCAAACTCGAATTACCTTCATTCAGAGTCAACATTGGGTCCAATGGGAACAAATCCAGATATCTCTTCATCATGTCTTCCTTGGTTTCCTAAGTTGCGTAAGTCCCTCCGTGGTTTTGCCAATCAACTTTTACCAACGGTATTGCTTTATTTCTCAACTTTTTGATCATTCGATTCACAATTTGGATAGGCCTTTCTTCGTAGGTGTAATCATCTTTCAATAGCACATGTGTCGGTTCGATGACGTGGAGTGGATCTCTCAAATATTCTTGAAGCATTGATACATGAAAGACGTTATGCATATGTTCCATGACAGGAGGTAAGGCTATTCGGTACGACACCAGATTGATCTTTTCAAGAACTTCATAAGGTTCAACGTACCTTGGCGCCAATTTACCCTTAACACCAAACCGAGTTTGACCCTTCATCGGGGTCACCTTTATGAACATGTGGTCCCCAACTTCGTATTCCCTCTCTTTTCGTCGAACATCAGCATAGCTCTTCTGCCGACTCTGTGCAGTTCTCAGACACTGCTGTATCAGTTTCACTTTCTCGGTTGTTTCCTGCACAAGTTCCGGTCCCAACAGAGGTCTGTCACATACTTCAGCCCAACATATCAGAGAACGACATTTTCTTTCATGCAAAGCTTCGTAAGGAGCTATCCCAACGCTTGAATGGTAATTGTTGTTGTACACAAACTCAACTAATGGCAAGTAGGTCTCCCAGTTCCCTTGAAAGTCTAACACACACATTCTGAGCATATCTTCTAAAGTTTGGTTTGTTCGTTCAGTTTGACCATCTGTCTGTGGGTGATAGACACTGCTCAGTCTCAATTCAGTCCCCAAAGCATGTTGCAAACTCTGTCAAAATCTCGATACAAACTTTGAGTCTCTGTCAGACACAATAGATACTGGCACTCCATGCAATCTCACAATTTTAGTCATATAGATATTGGCCAATTTATCAGCATTATAAATAGTTTTGACAGGCAGAAAATGGGCAGACTTAGTTAAACGGTCAACTATGACCCAGATAGGGTCCATACCTCGAGAAGAACGAGGTAGTCCCACAATGAAGTCCATGGCAATGTGCTCCCATTTCCATTCCGATATTGGGAGTGGTTGTAGCAGACTAGCAGGTCGTTGATGTTCAGCTTTTACTTGTTGGCACTGTAGACATCTAGCCACAAAGTCTGCAATACTCTTTTTCATCCCAGGCCACCAAAAATTCTATTTCAAATTATGATACATCTTTGTGTTCCCCGGATGCATAGCAAATTTACTACTGTGGGCTTCGGTCATAACACGTTTCCTCAAATCATAACAATCGGGCACACAAAGACAGTTCTGAAATTTCAGCACATCATTCTCAAGCACAAATCCCGGTTTTGGCTTTGAGTCAAATTCCTCCCTAATCTTTTTCAGATATTCATCTTCGCACTGCTTCTGTTTAATCTAGTCAAGAATTGTAGGTTGAGCGGCAATAGTAGTTAACAGCCCATCTTATCTAGGATCAGTCAACAATTCTTTTCGGTTGGATAACAAACATGAGAAATTTGCAATAGATTTCTAGCTCAAGGCATCTGCTACGGTATTAGCCTTTCCTGGATGATACAAGATTTGCAAATCATAATCCTTGATTAGTTCTAATCAACGTCTCTGTCTCATATTCAGCTCCTTTTGGGTGAAGAAATATTTCAAGCTTTTATGATTTGTAAAAACCTCACAAGTTACCCCATACAAATAATGACGCCATATTTTCAAAGCAAACACCATGGCTGCCAATTCAAGATCATGTGTTGGGTAGTTTTTTTCATGGGGTCGGAGTTGTCTAGAAGCATAGGCAATCACCCTTCCGTTTTACATTAGTACACACCCCAGGCCTTTATAAGAAGTATCACTGTACACTTGAAACCCATCAGTACCATTAGGCAAAGTTAAGATTGGTGCAGTCACTAACCTGGTTTTCAACTCTTGGAAAACTGCCTCTCTTTGTTCATTCCAGTCAAATGGCATATTTTTCTGAGTTAATTGAGTTAATGGCAAGGCGAGCTTAGAAAAGTCATTCACAAACCTCCGGTAGTAACACGCAAGTCCTAGAAAACTTCGGACTTCTGTCACATTTGTCGGTCTAGGCCAATCTACGACAGCTTCAATTTTTCTAGGGGTCGACAGAAACTCCATCCTTGTTGATCACATGTCCCAAAAATGCCACACTGTCAAGCCAGAACTCACACTTGGACAATTTAGCATACAATTTCTTTTCTTTCAAAATCTGTAAGGTGGTTCTCATGTTCTTCCCTGTCTTTAGAATAAATCAAAATGTCATCAATAAATACAACAATAAAGTCATCCAGATATGATTTAAACACCCTATTCATAAGATCCATGAAAGCAGCAGGTGCATTGGTCATCCCAAATGGCATTACTAAAAATTTATAATGTCCATATCTAGTTTGGAATGCAATTTTCTCTATGTCCTCGGCTCTAACCTTTAATTGATGATACCCAGACCTGAGGTCAATTTTCGAAAACACTTGGGCACCCTAAAGTTGATCAAACAAGTCATCTATTCGGGGCAAAGAGTATTTGTTCTTGACAGTCACTTTGTTCAATTCCCGGTAGTCTATACACAATCTTAAAGATCCATCATTCTTTTTGACAAACAAAACTGGAGCACCCCAAGGTGAAGTACTCGGACGGATAAAGTTCTTGTTTAACAGTTCCTGAAGTTGGGTTTTCAATTCTTTCAATTCAGAGATAGACATTCTATAGGGAGTCTTGGAAATAGGTTGTGTCCCCGGAAACACTTCAACAGTAAATTCAATTTCTCTATCAACTAAGTCCCCAGGTAAGTCATTCGGAAACACATCGGGAAATTCACAGACAACAGGGATTGTTTCTACCGTAGGACTGTCAGATGGTGTAGTCAGTATACAACACAGATATCCCCTACATTCTTTCCTAAGGAGCTTTACAGCTTTCATAGCCGAAATCAAATACGGGAGTGAAACTACCCCATTCCCAATAAAGGTGAATTCAGGCGTACCCGGTAGCCTAAGCACAACAGTTTTATTTGCACAGTCAATGGTAGCACAGTATTTAGTCAACCAGGCCATCCCCAAAATACAATCAAAATGGTGAATGTCCAAGGGTAATAAGTCCACATATAACATCACATTGCCAATCATAACATCACATGCTGGATAAATATGAGTACACATCATAGAATCCCCAGATGGTGTAGACACAGATAACATGTATGTCATGAGTTCTAAGGGTCTAGTCAATTTTTGAGAGAAAGCATGCGATACAAAAGAATGTGTAGAACCAGAGTCTATCAATACATACGCATGTTAAGAACATATAGGGAGTGTACCTGACACCACAGTATAGGTGTTTGGTACGTCGCCGGGCACCAGGGCGAACACTCGACCCTGTCTCAGAGGTTCTTTCTCAATATTGGCTTTGGCATTGGTTTTGGCCACAGAAGCAGATCCCGCTGAACTTGTTGCAGGACGGCTAGTATTCTCATACCTGAATGGACAATCTCTCACTACATGGCCTGGTTGGCCACATCGGTAACAAGCACCGGATACTCGGTGGCACACACCCCTGTGCTTTTTACCGCAGTCAGAACAGACTGGAAAAGACCCACTACTCTGATTCGAGCTGTTAGTAGACCCTGTGTTTTGCTTTTTACTGACAAAGGACTGGCCTCTTTTAAAACCAAACCTGGATCTTTTTCCTCTCCATTCATTTGTTGTAGTTGCTGGGGCCGTGCTTTGTTTCATAGCGGCTATGGTAGCTTCCGCCATTAAAGATCTGTCTAACACTTCCACATAAGTAGGCAATTTCAGTACACTTACCCGATCAAACACTTCCAAATCTAATCCACCCTCAAATTTTCGTGCTTTCTTGTAATCAGTGTCTACCATATGTGGAGCAAATCGTGCCAGTTCGGTGAATTTAGCTTCATACTCTGCTACTGCCATCCTTCCTTATTTGAGTTCCTGGAATTCACACACTTTTCGATCCCTGAAACATTGGGAAAAGTACTTGTCGTAGAAAATAACATGAAACTGTGCCCATGTCATATTCCCGTTACCATTTCGGATTAGTAACCACCACCTACGGGCTTCATCTTTCAAGGTATAAGTGGCTAAAAGGACTTTCTGGACTTCGGTACAAGGAAACACTTCATACAATTTTTCTATTTCCAGTAACCATGTCTCTGCTTTCAGTGGTTCAATTCCACCATAGAAAGCTGGCGGCTTCATTTTCATAAACTTCTGTGTCAGATTGATAAGGTCATTATTGTCTGTTTCAACTTGTGCCGGTGGAGGTGGAGGGGGTAAAGGTTGCTGTCTTTGCTGTTGTGTTAAGGTCTCAGTTAATACTGCTAACATCTGCTCCATTCGGCCCATGCGAGCCTTTGAGGATTCACCTTCACCACTTCCCCTTGCATTCTCCATCTTACTATACAGATATTAGATGATATTAAACATAGGCATAATCTTATTCATTTCTTTCAATTCATTTATTCACATGTACATTCAGCTTTCAAGTTCAGTTGTATTACCACACACTCACACATGCAGATGGAATGCCCCTAACTCTTACTAGGACACCCTAAGCTTATACGGACCTGTGTGTGCGATATAACTCGTGCTCTGATACCACTCTGTCACGACCCAAACCCGCCCCTGTAGGTTTAGCACCGTAACCGGCCAGTAATCCGTAGATTACCAAAGGCCTCTGTACAGATTAGCAAATAATAAGGGGCTGCAGAAGCAATAATACAAGATAGACAAGGTCCAATGAGCTGTGATAACGTACATGAGACAGAGGATTTAAAACTTATTTATATATATATGCAAACATGCCAGTCTAGATATACAATATTTACAAAGTGTACAACCCAAGACCTGCCCTTACAAGTGTATACATAGAGACTAGCATGGTATACAAAAATAGCCATGGCATTAGACTTCAATCAGGACCACCTCGGGAGGCACAACGGTTGGCTGATAAAACGGTACAGAAAGCCGTCAACTCTAGCCCTGGTCATGTGCCGGCTCATCTACATACATAATAGTAACTGTAAGCGAAAGCCCAATGAATAATAACAGAGTAAAGGGGTTTCAATGAATGAGTCCATACAGATTCAGAAATCACAATTCAGTTCTTGTCAAAAACCATATTTATCCAGATCATGTACAGAAATCATAAATCATGCATAATCACACGTGATACATTCTTTAACTCTCACAGATACAGTTGACCCATAAAGGGACGACCATAAAGGCTAACAGTTGACCCATAAGGGACGGCCATAAAGGCAAAACAGTTGAATCACGTGCACGGAGACGATACAGTTGGCTCATGAGACGTACAGTTGGCCCATAAGGGGACGTAAGGATCCATAAACAGTTGGCTCATAAGACGTACAGTTGGCCCATAACGGGATGAAACAGAACATATTTGAGGCTAAGAATGTCATGAATACATTTTAGAAAAACATTGGACAACCATTCATTCATACAGAAATATTATTTCAGAAAACAGATCTTGTTTCATCATACAGAAAGTAGATGCAGTTTGAACATAATTTTACTAAGTTATTACTCACAGTTGATCTCGAATCAGACAGATGAAGCAGATATGTCAAACAAGACGCGGCACGTGACCTACATAGCACATAACAAATACATACTTGAAACACACGTTCTAATTATACAAAACTTATGTCGTTGGTTCTTAGTGTGTTTCTACCCTTTAATCCTCACTATAGAGTCTTAATCATGGCTTAGGAATGCCTAGGATGGAATAAGGATGCAAAAATGCCTTAGAAAATATTTTGTAAAACTTGCTGAAAACAGGGGTCTCGCTCGAGTGTGGCTTTCTTCGCTCGAGTGAGCTTGTCAAAACAGATTGGTCGCTCGAGCGTAGACTCCTTCACTCGAGCGGTCTGTAAAAATGCAAAAGTACTGGTTGTTGGAATTTTACGCTCGATGCTCGCTCAAGCGTGAGACACAGCTCTTCGCTCGAGCGTAGGTTTCGTCGCTCGAGCGTGCGTTTACGTGCACCAAAAACTTGAGAGCTCGAAATTTACGCTCGAGCCACCATTTCTTCGCTCGAGCGGAGCTCTGAACAAACGATGGTCGCTCGAGCGAGGAATCCTTCGCTCGAGCGAGGAAGCCAATTTTTGGACTTTCCAGATTTGCCTCCCAAGCCCAAACCAAGTATTCAACAGCTCAAAACTCAACCTCTTGAGCCCATTTTCTAGAAAAACACTTTAAACTCATAGTATAACATGTTTTGAAGATCAATTTGAGAAATCAAAGCCCAATGGTGAGTCAATTATTTACAAATTCAAATAAAACTCCAGGAATATGATATGTATGTAACATGCAAGTGTTCAATAGAATTCAAAGCTCCAAAATATAACCAAATGCAAGTTTAAACTCAATTTCATGATGAATTCATGGAGTATGACAAAAATATGATCTTGCATGCAAGAATTCCCAAGAGTACACTTCCAAATGCTATGTTATAAACATGCATGCATGATATGGACTTCAATTCCACCCATTAAACTAGTTCCTAGCTTGAGACACTAAATTAACCATGAACCATTCAAGGTTTACTTAATACCACAATTAGGAAGATGAATTTACTACCTTAAGTCTTGATTTCCAAGTCTAGGAGCTTAATTCTTCCAAGTTGCCTACAATTTCCCCCAAATTCCAAGCTAAAACTTGTTGAAGCCAAATCTTCACTCTCTCTCACTTCTCACCTATGGTTTTGCCTCAGGAAAGATGATGAAATAGTCCCTCAAATGCCTAATAAGGTGTGATAGAATTCAAGCCACTAAGTGGCAAAATTGTAATTAAGCTAGGCTCATTAATTTAACATTATTTAATCTAATTTAACCATACCAAATCAACTTTTAATTGAACCTACCATAAAATCACATATATTCCTACTAGTCTGAAACACTAATCAATTCCGGAATCGGGCGCCGATAAGGCTTCCAATTCGCAGTTCAAAGTTTAAAACAAGAACAGATATTTTGACACTGAACAGATAGAGGTACATAAGTCATGCAACACATATGCAAATTAATTCCGGATTTCTTCTAAATTACTGTTAGGCATGATTAATCATGGTTTGGCATTAATCGGAGGTCGGGTTATTACAGTAACGTGGGAACCTAAACATGTATGGACATAAAAGTCCTCTTTTATCATAATTATAACTTTTGAGGTCATTCTAGCTATTTGCATAACAAAAAAGTTATGTAACATCTTATTTAACCAAACATGTTTAACTTCTATAACAAATTATTAAAAGCTACACCATACTGATTTACAATTTATTTAAAAAACAATTAAGCTTATAATCTAAAAAAAATTATAATCATAAAAGTTAACTTATAAGTGATAACCAAACAGACCCAAAATAACATCTTCAAATAGTGGAGCTACAAGTAAAATAATCCTGCTGTCAAAATTCTCTACATAGTACATCCCACTTAAACAAAAACTAAAACTTACTTCTAGTAGGATCAGCCATACCAAGGTGTTGATGAAGCTTTAGATCAACAGCTTTCATTATTCTTGTAAGTGTACTCAACTGAGATTGCACCCCTATAGAATGCGCATTGGACCTGAAATTTTCTCTTTCTCAAACAAAAGCAGGGAAATGAGTCCCAAACCCAAGAAAAAGTCTGAAAGATGAAAAGCACTATGACTTACAATTAAGAATTAAGATGCAACTTTTAGAGGAAAAATAGCAAAATCAAGTAACCCTGTCCTAAATAGCAGGTTTGGTAAATGTGATATACTTGAGTAGTCAGGGTCTGTAGTAAAAAAAACTAAAGAAAAACCTTCAAAGTGCCCTAATTACTACATACATGTAAACCAACCACAACCTAGAGAAATGTGAGGCATTCCCCTAAGAGTTTGTCACTCACTTGGCTTGTCAACAAAAAGCTAGAAATCAACATAAAATCGACTGTATAATCCCCAAATACAATGTCAAGACAGTTAGCTAGTTTTGGTATTTAGTTTTGCATTTGCACCGGTTCATAACATGTACGTCAACATCATTTAGATTTCAGACATTCAAGCTAATGAAGAACAACACAAATGGAAAAACACATCAACTAGTCTTCAGTAACTATTGCAAGTGTACATTTAAGTCTACTTACCATAGATATGAAGCAATTGTCAACATCGTGGTTATTTGTGGGTACAAATCTATCATAAGTTTCAAAGAAAGTCATTGGCCAAGATTACAAGTTATGCAGTTCTCCCATACCCAAAAGTCAATACCATTTAACCTATAAGAGTTAAATAAAAACAATTATTAAAAATAAAAAAAATAAAAATAAAACACCACCACCAAGAAAGGAGAACACTTTGAAAGGAGAACACTTTGATAGAATAACAATTAAAATGAAATTTTGTTTCCCAAAACAAATCCCTCATAGGGAGAGAGAATGAGATATGCATGTATAGACTAAAGTGAAGTGAAGTGAAGTGAAATTGTGTGGTGTAAAAGGACGGTATATGTGGCTGGCTCTCCTTCATAGTATTTTTTTTTTCTTCAGCAGAGCCCCTGTTAAACTCCCAAGGTTGTAAGTTACAAAATTGTCCCAAAAAAAAAAAAACAAATAAATAAACAAACAAAGCACAAAAGAAAAGGATAGAAAGGGAAGAAAAAAAGAGAGCCACCTATTACTGTAGTAGGTATGAACTCCCTCTTATTATATAAGTGTACTAGCGTATGCCCGTGCTTAAAGGCACGGTGCAATTAATGATGACATTAAAATATAAATCAAAATTAGAGAGGGATATATTCAAATTTTTTGTTTTGTTTTGTTTTGTTTTGTTTTTTTTTCTCTCTTTTCAAAGAGTAGGTAATGAATTCACGAAAAGGAGAAAAATTCCTAAATAAAGACATGAAACTTAAATGAAACACCAATTTAATAGTAACCTAAATAAATTTCAGGAACCCCCAAAATTAGGAACATCCATGACTCTCAAAATGATGTGAACTAATCATATATTTTTATTTTTTTTCTTTCCTTCCTGGACCAATCACAGGTGAGTAAGAGTTATAAAGTTCTATTTTTTTAAGAATATATAGCATTTTTGATATTTTTAATAATAAAAAAAAAATCTTCCCAAGATAAATTGCATTTCTCCCAAATTAAAACACTTCTTATCAGAACACTAATCATATTTGAAACACTTCAATCTCATTTATGCTATATTTGGTACATTGAAATGAGATGAAATTAAATGAAATGGTAATTCCTTACACTTTTCTATGGAATGACCAATAATAGGACTAGATTGTTGTCATTTGAAAGAGATTTTTGGAGGGCAGCTACTCAGTGTTATTGGCAGAGGTGAAATGATAACATATATCCTATTACAGTGGCTTTGGTTGAGATAGAATGT
This sequence comes from Camellia lanceoleosa, assembly GCA_025200525.1. NCBI lineage: Eukaryota > Viridiplantae > Streptophyta > Magnoliopsida > Ericales > Theaceae > Camellia > Camellia lanceoleosa. The sequence continues at coordinate 150,361,025 of CM045771.1, read as the reverse complement.
AAAACGTTTCAGTCTTGGTTTCTTTAGGAGTTGATGAGTGATATTGGGAGTGTTGAGGAGACGGGGTGGACATTTATATCAGATAGACAGAAGGGGTTGGTTGAAACATTTGCAGAGTTATACCCTACTACAGATCATAGATATTGCTAGTGACATATGTATAGTAACTTCAAGACAAAATACAGTGGTTGTGTGTTGAAAGACCTGTTCTAGAAAGTTGCATAAACTGGAAATGTGCATGAATTCAATTATTGGATGAAGAAGATTGAAGAAGCTGATCCTAACACTGGAAATAGGAAGACATCTGTGGAGTGGTTGAGGGAGACTGACCCTGTTTTGTGGGCAAGGTCACATTTTTCTCCAAGGAGCAAATGTGATATCCTTGTGAACAATTTGAGTGAGTCATTCAATTCTTACATTCTAGAAGCTAGAGAGCTACCAATAATCTCCATGTTTGAATGGATCAAAAGGAAATTGATGCAAAGGATTCAAGTTAAAACGGCTGGAATGGTAAAATACAGTGGTGAAATTTGTCCCAATATTCATAACAAACTTGAGAAGTTGAAGGTGGAATCAAGGAATTGCTTTGCAACCTGGTGTGGATAATTGGAATTTGAGGTTGATCATTTTAAGAGGAGGTACATAGTGGACCTAAGTACTAGGACATGCAATTTCAAGAGATGGGATTTGTCTGGTTTGCCTTGTAGTTATGCCATCAGTGCAATTCAAATCAATCTTGAGCAGCCAGAAGCCTATGTGCATGAGTATTAAAGCAAGTCTAGGTGCTTGGATACTTATGCATTCATGATACACCCAGTTCCAGACATGCATGAGTATGAGGAAGGTGGCCAGAAATTGAATCCACCAGAAGCAAAGAAATTAGCAAGTAGACCAAAGAAGTTAAGAAACAGACAAACAAATAAGCCAAGAAATCCACACAAGGCATCAAAGAAGAACATCAATGTCACATGTGCTAAGTGTCTGCAGAAGGGGCACAATCAGAGGTCATGCAAGAACAAGCTACATCCTAAGTCCAAATTGGTGAAGGTTAGTGTATACTTATGCATTCATTTATTGTACACATGTTGTTATTTGTTTGTTGTATACTTAATTTATTGTATACTTCATTTGTTTATTACAGCAGAGATGTACTACTAGGCAATCATCTCAACCTGCATCAACTCCTACTCTTGCTCCTACTCCTACTCCATCAACAAACATCCCTTTAAATGAGGTAACCAACTTTTAATGTTGACTTGTAACTTCAAGTAGGAAACTAACTGGAAATTTTTTTGTCTCAGATGTCTAGTAACATCCAAACTAGAAGAGGAAGCCAAACAGTATCTCAGCCACCAATGAGCACTGCTTCTATTGGACTGAAAAAGAGGAGTACTAGGTCATCCACTCAGGTAACTCACTTGTTTATATAACCAACTTTTTAATTTTGTAACTTTTCAGTTTGTTAATTGAAAATGTTGTTGCAGTCCACAAAACTACCAACCCATGGTGGAAAGGCATCAAGTGGTCCTGGCAAAGGACTTAAAATCACAATTGATGGGAGGGGTAGAGGTAGAGGACCAATTAATGCATCTGCATCTGGAGTCAATGTTGGAAGAACTGGAGTGAATACTGGAGTGAATGCTAATGTCAGAGGGCATGCTGTTTCAGTAACTTCTGTACTAGAGATGATCAACGCAAGGAGATTGCACAAAGAACTGGCAACTGGATCAAAGTAGACTATACTTATAGTTATGGTTTTTGTATATAGAGTTATGTTTTGTATTTAGAGTTATGGTTTTTATATTTAAGCTATGTTTTGTATTTAGAGTTATGGATTTTGAGAATGGTTTTCAAATGCAGCATACTTCTGTAAATGGATTGGTATTGAATAGTATTGTCAACATACTTTTGTAAATGGATTGGTATTGAATAACATTGTGAATCTCATTTTTTTTTTTTTTTTGTTTGGTATTAAATAGCATTGTTTGTGTTGGAAATCTTGGTTGTATATTTTGCATTGGAATGCACTAAAAGAAATTAAGCTCAGCTGGGTTGAATAGCATTGTCAGCATTCTTTTGTTCGTTGATTTTTTTCCAATTAAACTCAGCAGGGTTGATTTTTTTCCAATTAAACTCAGCAAGGTTGATTTTTTTTCCACTAAAACAAATTATGAATTTGTTGGAATAATTTCCAATGTTGTAGTAAAAAAAATTCATACAAAAATCATGTTGCAGTAAAAAAAAATTGAATTTATTTTCATGTTGTAGTAAAAAAAAAACATACAAAAATCACAAGTTTCATAAACATAATTTCATTTCTTTCAAACATACATCAAGTACATAAAGCACCTTACAAATTCTTACAAATTCATTTCATACTGAATATTAACATGGTGGAAATGAAACACACAAACAAAACCACCATTGATGTCTTCATCATCATGGTCAGTGCCTCCATCTTCATCTTCAGCTTCATCAGTCTTCCATTAAAATGCACACCGTCCTCAACTCTTGGCTTCTCATCATCGATCTCATCTCTTCCATAGATAGGAGCATATCCAACTGGGTTACACCAAGCCCAGAAATCATAACTCCCTAAACCCGCATTTTCACAAATATAGTACAACTTAGCTTTTGAAGGCTTCTCAGACTCCACGATTCTAATGGTTGCTTTTCTCCCACAACGACATTTCTTGCTCATGAACCTCAACATTTGTCCTTCTCCACCTCCAATGTTTGAAGAAGACATTTTTTCTGGGTAAACAAACTGCAACTCAACATATAAAGCAATGTAAGCTTTTATGCTTAACCCTAGGGGCATTTTTGTCTTTTTATTGCGAGGGAACATCATTAGTTCATGCCCACTCGCACCACTCTCGCGTGCACTACACAGTCGGTTAGAAAACACGGAAAAGCTAACGTTGTATATTACTCCATCAATCATATGGGGGTTATGTGGTTATATTTGAAAGAAAGGGAGTAATCTGCACATGACCTAAACCATAGGGAGAAAAAGTGAACTTTGCCCTATAATTTATACTATAGACGCTACATAAGAAAAGCATAAATGAACGGCTTTAAATCATAGGGTAAGAGAATAAAATAAATCATACTTTTCACTCTATTTGATTTTGTTTTTTGTTTTTATTTTTAAAATGTAGAAATTAATTTGATGAAAACAAACTTATATTTGTAAAAAAATATTTAAAAAATAAACAAATACACAAGAATACAAAAATGTATTGAATTTATATATATATTTTTATATTTTTGGTATTTAGTAAATTTTTTTAAGTTTTTTTTTACAAATATTATAATTTTTAAGTGTATTTATGTTAGGTGTATCCAAAAATTAAAAAATTACTAAAAATATTTTAAAATTTTAGTGAAAACAAAAAAATTATAAAAAAAAAAATACTAAATTTTTTGAAAAGTGAATTCAAAATTCTGAAATCAAATAAAACATTTTCTTGGTAGCGCAACTCCCCCGTGTATATGGTGCAAATCTATTAGTGTGCCAGGTATAACTCTTTATGCGCCTCGAGTTACACTAAAAAATATCTATTTGCAGTGCAATTATTTTATAATTATTGTATTAAAAAAATAACTTCATTTGTAATATAATTATTTTGTAATTATCTTATTTATTTACCTATTTGTCATTTTTTTTATTAAATTTTAAAAAATAAAAAATAAAAAATAAAAATCAACCCAAATAAAAAAGGAAAAATTACTTGTGAGACAATTTTTCAAAAATAAATTATAAAGGGATAAAAAAGTTTATAATTTCACTTTTTTTAATATTTGTAAAATATATCATTAAAGTTTTTTTTAAAACAAATTTTACCAATAAAAAATATAATTGACATTGTCGGGAATGAAAAGATTCCACGCAGCTATTTAAAGCAGCCTTTTTTTTTTTTATATTTGTTTTTGATTTTGGAAAATATTTTAAATAATTTTATATGTATCAATTAATATATTAATTAATATCTTAATAGATGATATGATATAATTTTAAAAATTTTAAATATTTATAATTTATATAATAAATAAGATTAATAATAATAATAATATAATATTAATTAATATATTAATATATACATTAATTGGCGTAGATAAAGCATCCCACAAACATTTTTTATGGTAAGCTTTGTACGAAAGTGCGCAAAACACGTGAAGCATTCAAAGCTTTTTGATGCGTTTCATAGATTTGTACTTATCTGCGCAACAGACGTGATGCGATTTGTCGTTTTGGTAATCATAAGTGGGGCCCAATGCCACTTCACTTTGCTAAATACAACAACCGGGGGAGTGGTAGCTCGAAAATTAGGAACCCGAATGTTCCTAATTTCTATATAAAGTAAAAAAAGAAAACAAGGTAAAAAAAAAAATGTCTCGTAACTCAAATTTTGTAGCTCAAAAGTAGTTTAAATGGCCAAAACGACGTCGTTTTGGCCATTTTTATGTTGTTTTGTACTCAAAATGACGTCGTCTTGACCATTTGAGTCACTTTTGAACCACAAAATTTGAGTTACGTAGTATTGTCGAAAAAAAAAAAGAAAAAAAAAACAAACTTATCCAAAAATGAAAATTAGGGCCATTAGAGCCACTGTTTTTAGGGCCACAAAACATTTTTCATACAACAATAATAATGATAGAGATCATTAATTTTGAAACTCTAAAAAGATCACTAATAACATGACACTTAATAAAAAAAAAAATATAACACCAAGGTTAAAATATCAAATTATTCATGGTAAAGCCACTGTCACATCATTAGTGGTAGCACTAACTAGCGCTCTCACTCATTTTCCATACAACAATGACTCATTCACCTAATTTTGAAATTTTAATTGATATGAAAATTTTAAAAAATAAAAATAAAAAATTTAAGGTCAAAACATCACATTAATGAGTGGAGTTTACACCCTAAAACTTATACTTTAGAACTCCCAAACATTTTTTAATAAATATTTAAAAATGTTAGAGATTGAATATATATATATATATATATTAAATATTTTATGCAATGCTTACATTTGTAGTAATTAATTTGATTTTTTTTAAATAGCGAGTTTAACTCAATCTTTTATGCCATGGACCTCACATCTATATAACTATTGTATAAAATTTTTAATATTTTTTTTTTCTTGAATCTCTAACATTGTTCATAAATATTACATCATAATATTGATTGATCTTACTTTAATGTGTCTAATCACTCTTTTTTGGATTGGTGAGAAAATTTTCCACACAGGAATTTTGGTTAGGAATTTGAAACAAAATTTAACACGCAAGTTATAAGATTTGGACTTATCCTATTAGAATATTTCTAATGATTTGTTATTGGAGTTGTCAAAGTTATAATATAGCAGTTTTGAAGAAAAGGGAATTCTCAAATGGTAAGATATAACAGCTGTCAAAATTGACAAATGTCAAAGCATGTGCCAAGTTTGACACAAACTTTGACAAATGCCATAGCTGCCAGCTCACCCAAAATCAAACCGATTTCCTTCCTTCCCTCCTTTCATCCTTTCCTCCATTTCTTTCTCATCTTTTTCTAGAAAAAACTCGAAAAAAAAAAGATCAACAACTTTTTATTTTTACATTTTTTATTTTTATATTTGTACAACAACATTCAAGTAGCAACAACAATAAATACATTTGAGTAATTTCAAATAATTTTGAAGCAATCTTAAACAAATTTCTGATTATTCTCAATCCAAGCAATCCAAGCAACAAATCCAAGCAATCTCAACAAATCTCAAACCCACAAAGACCCAAATGGTCCAATTTGAAGAAGTTCACAAGAATGGTTGAAAAAGAGAAGAGACTCACCGAGAAGTACCTCGTCATCGCGATCTTGGATAGAGCCAAGATCAAGAAGGAAGTGTAAGTCATCGACGGTGAGAGCAGAGGCAACATTTGCCCCTGTGATTGTTGTTATCAAAATTGAGAAATGAGCCAACAATAAACACAAATGATCTTCGATTTCTCTGATCTTCACTAATCTGAACACAGAGAAGATGATCATTGATTTCTCTCTCTCTCTCTCTCTTTGATCTTCACTGATCTGAACATTCCGTAGTCAATATGGAGATATATATATATATATATAAAGAGGGAGGCGACCGGTGATCGATGATCGGGGATGAGTGTAGGAAAGAGAGAGAAAGTTTAAGGGATGAAGAGAAAGAGGGTTAGAGATGATGAAGATTCATCAAAAGAGGGTTTAGAGATGAGAGAGACGGTAAAAGTGAAAGAGATAGAGAGATAGATAGAGAGACAACCGAATTGGGATGAGAGAGAGAGAGAGAGAGACTCTAGAAGTTGATCTCAGCCATTGGATTATATAAAGATCCAATGGTAAGGGTAGAGAGAAAGCCGAATTACAATGTCATTTATTTTTAAGAAAAATACTATAAACCCCAAATAATGTACCAAATTTTTTACCAAACCTCTCACGTGGATGTGGGACCCATACAATAACATAGCATGTGTACCATTGGAGTACCATTGCTATAATTTGGTAAATTACGACTATTCATTGCCAAATTATACCAATAGCAATGGTATTATAACAATAACTATTGGAGATGCTCTTATTCTTATTCCCTCTCTCAATTAAAATTCCAGAATATTTAAAAACTCAACCAATAAAATTTTGCAAGCCCGATCGTCTAGCTGGTCGTTCGATTATCCTCATGTCCTGCAATTATATAGATAATAACTAACAATAAAATTATTTATTTATGGTGCTAATATTACCCCCCACAGCTCTTTTAGAATGAGGAATCTCGAATTCATGAAGAGTTGTAAATCAATTTAGACCATATTTGGCAATTAATTAATGTATTTGATGGGAGACATGCATTCAAATATTCTTTTAACATGATTCAATTTTGTTAAAAAAAAAATCCAAAACCTTGCTCCAAAGGTGCTCACGGCATATTTTAGGAGTTTTAAAGGAACAATGCTTAAAGATAATTGTTTTATTAGCCATTTCATCAAAATTAAATTTTTGATGCAGCCCACAAATCCAAAATAGGTTTTGAACACCGAAAGTCATGGCATAATATAGCATTGAAAATCTAAATGCTATGACATTTTTAACAATGTCAAATATTTTAAGTCCAACAACAGTGGGTTGATCATCATCTTTAATCACGTTTGGTCTAAGAACACGTTCTTTGGCCAAATAACTTTCATCATTCATTGACAAATGTGGCTGTTTTTTTATTTAGCCATTAATGGCTTATAAAAATCCTTCATAAACATGCTATTTCCATGGCTTAACTTTCTAAGAATGAGTTTTTCAACCTCCGGGCCTTATATTGAATATCGTTCCTAACCATGTTTGGCTCAACAACATGCTTTTTAACCATGCTATTTTCATAAGTTGGCTCTTTAAAAATGAGTTTTTTAACCCCCCCCAAGTCATTGATGAAATCAACTCTTTCCTTTTGCCATTTTCAACAATGAAAGAATTCTAAAAAAATTTACCAATTTTGCCCAATAAGCCTTGGTTAAAGACTTGGTAGTGAGAGTTGACGACTCATCATTCTATTGGCAAACTTCCTTATCAAGTTCATGAATTTCTCCAATTAAATCGTGCCTTTTATCTTCTACCAAATAATATTGTAATGGATGAAAGTTTGTTTCATCAAGAAAATTGATCTCTTCTTGAAGATTCAGAATTTTTCGTTTACGCCAAAAGATTTCATTTATGCTATTTGAAATGGATGAATCCAATTCATTTTTCATTGCTTACACTTGACATCCCACTGGGCTTGCCAAAAACTTGTTGGTTTATTTTTCCTAGAAAGGAAAATATCATAAATGCGAGCGTGCCAACAAGGGCCCTTTTTGGTATAGCTTTTTTTCAGCTTATTTCAGCTTTCAGCTTAATTTAAACTATTTTGATGTATTTGGTTTAACTTAACAATGCAGCTTATAACTTTTTGTAAGTCAGAAATCAGCTTATTCTTTGAGTGGGGCAGAAGAAGCTTAATTTATAAGTCAGAAATCAACTTATGGAAATAGTTATAAGCTATAAGCTGTTAAGATATAAGCTATAAGTACTTTCCCACAGTTCTACCAAACAGGGCCAATGATTGAAAATTCCTTACAGATTAAATTCAAGCCAATTATCAAGCGATTGTATTAACAGTTCTTTTGCCTCAATGAAGAAGACTCAAAATTGCCAAATGTAGAGAAAATAAAAATTAAAAGAAGAATGAGAGAAACAGAGAAAGATGATTAAGTGAACAATCAGGGTGATTGAGTGAACAATTAAAGTAACAATTACTTACCTCTACTTCTACGCTTTGAAAAGGAAGTGCATAAAGTACCTCTGCTCCTATGCTCCGAAAAGAAAGTATTGAAAATAATGTACAGGAAATATAAATGATAAAAAAAAATAGAAATCAATTGTCTTTGATTTAAATTGGATCCCCACTATTAATTTCGCCATGAATGGCAACTTATAAGCAAACATTTGTAAGAAAAAACTACTTAATAACTACCATATCATTCCATCTCTCACACTTCACACTCCATGATCTTTCACTTCACCTCTATGTCTCCATGACTTCCTTTAACCTCCAATTCATACTCTATGTTCTCCATTATGTCCTCCATTATGTCCTCCATTATCTTTTCACATGTGTTTAATGATTCATAACTTCTTATAACCTCCAAATGAGTAAGAGAGTCACATATTCTGTAATTATACAGATAATAACTAATAATAAAATTATTTATTTTTAGTGCCAACAAATATATTATATGGTATATAAGATTTGACCATATTTTATGTAGGTGAAGTGTGATGATATTAAAGAGTGACATTTTTATCATTGTTTTGCGACACTGAGACCATTTCATCTAGCATACTTCCAATGAACACTATAAAAAAATTTACAATTAAAAAAAAAAATATTTTTGTGAATATTTTGTTTTAAAATGAAAAGTTTTTACATTAAGCCATATTATTTTATATAAAAATTGTGTATAAAGTTTTTGATTAGATATTTTTATTTTCCATAAAATATAAAATATAAAATGATGTCATTGTTTTGTCATCAAACTAATAGTGCACACAACAACTCTCAATTCATTTGGGCAAAATATCATCGAACGAATAGTGTACATAAAATATTAAAAATATCATTTTTTTTTTATTGAATTTGATAGCAAAAATAATTTTTTTCCTTCATTTTACTTAATGAAAATAGGTAGATGGTTTATATTGAAAACAAATCAAAAAATTAATATTTAAATTAATAAAATTAAAAACTCATGATTTATTTTGTTATAAAAGTCAAACTCCAACATTTTTTTTGTTTGTTTGTAATTACTCAAAAAAAATGAACATTTTATTTTAAAATACTTTTGTTGTTCATTCTTTTAATAAATATTTAAAAATGTTAGAGATTGAATATATATATATATATTAAATATTTTATGCAATGCTTACATTTGTAGTAATTAATTTGATTTTTTTAAATAGTGATTTTAACTCAATCTTTTATGCTATGGATCTACATCTATATAAATATTGTATAAAATTTTTGATAATTTTTTTTTTCTTGAATCTCTAACATTGTTCATAAATATTACATCATAATATTGATTGATCTTACTTTAATGTGTCTAATCACTCTTTTTTGAATTGGTGAGAAAATTTTTCACACTGGAATTTTGGTTAGGAATTTGAAACAAAATTTAACACGCAAGTTATAAGATTTGGACTTATCCTATTCGAATATCTCTAATGATTTGTTATTGGAGTTATCAAAGTTATAATATAACAGTTTTGAAGAAAAGGGGATTCTCAAATGGTAAGATATAGCAACTGTCAAAATTGACAAATGTCAAAGCATGTGCCAAGTTTGACACAAACTTTTGCAAATGCCATAGCTGCTAGCTCACCCAAAACCAACCGATTTCCTTCATTCCCTCTTTCCATCCTTCCCTCCATTTCTTTCTCATCCTTTTCTAGAAAAAACTCGAAAAAAAAAAACGATCAACAACTTTTTATTTTTACATTTTTTATTTTTATATTTGTACTACAACATTCAAGTAGCAACAACAATAAATACATTTGAGTAATTTCAAATAATTTTGAAGCAATCTTAACCAAATTTTCGATTATTCTCAATCCAAGCAATCCAAGCAACAAATCCAAGCAATCCAAGTAATCTCAACAAATCTCAAACCCACAAAGACCCAAATGGTCCAATTTGAAGAAGTTCACAAGAATGGTTGAAAAAGAGAAGAGACTCACCGAGAAGTGCCTTGTCATCGCGATCTTGGATAGAGCCAAGATCAAGAAAGAAGTGTAAGTCATCGACGGTGAGAGCAGAGGCAACATTTGCCCCTGTGATTGTTGTCATCAAAATTGAGAAACGAGCCAACGACAAACACAAATGATCTTCGATTTCTCTGATCTTCACTAATCTAAACACAGAGAAGATGATCATCGATTTCTCTCTCTCTCTCTCTGATCTTCACTGATCTAAACATTCCGTAGTCAATATAGAGATATATATATATATATATATATAAAGAGGGAGGCGAACGATGATCAATGATCGGGGATGAGTGTAGGAAAGAGAGAGAAAGTTTAAGGGATGAAAAGAAAGAGGGTTAGAGATGATGAAGATTCATCAAAAGAGGGTTTAGAGATGAGAGAAAGACGGTAAAAGTGAGATAGATAGAGAGACAACCGAATTGGGATGTGAGAGAGAGAGAGAGACTCTAGAAGTTGATCTCAGCCATTGGATTATATAAAGATCCAATGGTAAGGGTAGAGAGAAAGCCGAATTACAATGTCATTTATTTTTAAGAAAAATACTATGAGCCCCAAATAATGTACCAAATTTTTTACCAAACCTCTCACGTGGATGTGGGACCCATACAATGACATAGCATGTGTACCATTGGAGTACCATTGCTATAATTTGGTAAATTACTACTATTCATTGCCAAATTATACTAATAGCAATGGTATTATAGCAACAACTATTGGAGATGCTCTTATTCCTATTCCCTCTCTCAATTAAAATTCCAGAATATTGAAAAACTTAACCAATAAAATTTTGCAAGCCCGATCGTCCAGCTGGTCGTTCGATTGTCCTCATGTCCTGCAATTATATAGATAATAATTAACAATAAAATTATTTATTTATGGTGCTAATATTACCCACCACAACTCTTTTAGAATGAGGAATCTCGAATTCATGAAGAGTTGTAAATCAATTTAGACCATATTTGGCAATTAATTAATGTATTCGATGAGAGACATGCATTCAAAGATTCTTTTAACATGATTCAATATTGTTAAAAAAAAAATCCAAAACCTTGCTCCAAAGGTGCTCACGGCATATTTTAGGAGTTTTAAAAAAACAATGCTTAAAGATAATTGTTTCATTAGCCATTTCATCAAAATTAAATTTTTGATGCAGCCCACAAATCCAAAATAGGTTTTGAACACCGAAAGTCATGGCATAATATAGCATTGAAAATCCAAATGCTATGACATTTTTAACAATGTCAAATATTTTAAGTCCAACAATAGTGGGTTGATCATCATCTTTAATCACGTTTGGTCTAAGAACACGTTCTTTGGCCAAATAACTTTCATCATTCATTGACAAATGTGGCTGTTTTTTTTTATTTAGCCATTAATGGCTTATAAAAATCCTCCATAAACATGCTATTTCCATGGCTTAACTTCCTAAGAATGAGTTTTTCAACCTCCGAGCCTTATATGGAATATCGTTCCTAACCATGTTTGGCTCAACAACATGCTTTTTAACCATGCTATTTTCATAAGTTGGCTCTTTAAAAATGAGTTTTTTAACCCCCCAAGTCATTGATGAAATCAACTCTTTCCTTTTGCCATTTTCAACAATGAAAGAATTCTAAAAGAATTTACCAATTTTGCCCATTAAAGCCTTGGTTAAAGACTTGGTAGTGAGAGTTGACGACTCATCATTCTATTGGCAAACTTCCTTATCAAGTTCATGAATTTCTCCAATTAAATCGTGCCTTTTATCTTCTACCAAATAATATTGTAATGGATGAAAGTTTGTTTCATCAAGAAAATTGATCTCTTCTTGAAGATCTAGAATTTTTTGTTTACGCCAAAAGATTTCATCTATGCTATTTGAAATGGATGAATCCAATTCATTTTTTATTGCTTACACTTGACATCCCACTGGGCGTGCCAAAAACTTGTTGGTTTATTTTTCCTAGAAAGGAAAATATCATAAATGCGAGCGTACTAACAAGGATTGAAAAATCCTTACAGATTAAATTCAAGCAAATTATCAAGCTATTTTGTTGACAGTTCTTTTGCCTCAATGAAGAAGACTCAAAATTGCCAAATGTAGAGAAAATAAAAATTAAAAGAAAAATGAGAGAAATAGAGAAACATGATTGAGTGAATAATCAGGGTGATTGAGTGAACAATCAAAGTAACAATTAATTATCTCTACTTCTACGCTTTGAAAAGGAAGTGCATAAAGTACCTCTGTTCCTATGCTCCGAAAAGAAAGTATTGAAAATAAAGTACAGGAAATATAAATGATAAAAAAAATAGAAATCAATTGTCTTTGATTTGAATTGGATCCCCACTATTAATGTTGCCATGAATGGCAACTTATAAGCAAACATTTGTAAGAAAAAACTACCTAATAACTACCATATCATTCCATCCCTCACACTTCACACTCTATGATCTTTCACTTCATCTCTATGTCTCCATGACTTCCTTTAACCTCCAATTCATACTCTATGTTCTCCATTATGTCCTCCATCATCTTTTCACATGTGTTTAATGATTCATAACTTCTCATAACCTCCAAATGAGTAAGAGAGTGCCACATATTTTGTAATTATACAGATAATAACTAATAATAAAATTATTTATTTATAGTGCCAACAAATATATTATATGGTATATAAGATTTGACCATATCTTATGTAGGTAAAGTGTGATGATATTGAAGAGTGGCATTTTTATCATTGTTTTGCGACATTGAGACCATTTCATCTAGCATACTTCCAATGAACACTATAAAAAAAAAATTTACAATTAAAAAAAAAATTATTTTTGTGAATATTTTGTTTTAAAATGAAAAGTTTTATATTATTTTGTATAAAAATTGTGTATAAAGTTTTTGATTAGATATTTTTATTTTCCATAAAATATAAAATATAAAATGATGTCATTGTTTTGTCATCAAACTAATAGTGCACACAACTCTCAATTCATTTGGGCAAAATATCATCGAACGAATAGTGTACATAAAATATTAAAAATACCATTTTTTTTTATTGAATTTGATAGCAAAAATAATTTTTTTCCTTCATTTTACTTAACGAAAATAGGTAGATGGTTTATATTGAAAACAAATCAAAAAATTAATATTTAAATTAATAAAATTAAAAACTCATCATTTATTTTGTTATAAAAGTCAAACTCTAACATTTTTTTTTGGGCAAATTACACTAACAGTCCCCACAGTTTGAGACTTGTGTTACTTTGGTCCTGACTTTTCAATTGTGACACATTTGACCTTGAATTTTGAATCTTGTTTCAAATAAGGACAATTGAATATGCCATTGTTTAATTTCAAGGGCAAAATCGTCAATTTAATAAAATATAAACTAATTTGACAAAAATAAATGTCAAACAAATATTTTTAATTTTTAAAAAATTATTTTTATCCACCAATGATAAAAATTAATAAAAATTACATGATTAATTTTTAAAAATTAATTTTACATGATCATCATCCAAACACATAATAAAAATTAATTTGGTAAAAAAAAATTAAATGTCTAAAAGATTTATCAATTTTACATAATTTTATTTTTAGTGGATAGAAATAATTTTTAAAAATTTAAAAATATTTGTTTGACATTTATTTTTGTCAAATTAGTTTATATTTTATCAAATTGATGATTTTGCTCTTGAAAAATCTAATGATATTTTCAATTGTCCTTATTTGGAACAAGATTTAAAATTTCGGGTCAAATGTGTAACAATTGAAAAGTCAGGAGACCAAAATGACACAAATCCCAAACTATAGGGACTATTACTGTAATTCACTCTTTTTTTTTTTTTTGTAATTACTCAAAAAAAGGAACATTTTATTTTAAAATACTTTTGTTGTTCATTCTTTTATAGACAAAAATAATAAAATGAAAATATTACGATTATTGAATTTATTTAATTTTTTCATAAATGATATATACGAGTCTTACGAAATAAACTGTTCAAATCATTGAAATAATACTCAGGGTGGGTTTCGAAATCGAACATGACAATAAATTCAAATTGGAATTGAAATAAGCCCAACATAAGAGCTAAAGCGGGGTGTCCTTAGAGTGCGAGCGTGAGGACTCAAAATATATTTTGCTTCTACGGAGAGTTGTTTTGGAAAGTGACTATTTTAATTATTTTTAAAATTTTTTATAAAAAAAAAAAGTATAAAGAAAATAAAGAAAATAATTGACTTTTTAATATTGTATTTTTTACTAGGGTTTTGCTATATTCCCTTAATTTCCCTCCCCCTAATTTCCATATCAAGTAAGAAAAAAAAAAAAAAAAAAACAGTTGCCAAAACAGGAAATTAGGGGGATTAGGGGGCCTCTTTTTAGGGCTCCAAATTATTTTCCTTTTTACTATATTAAGTGCTTGCCAAAACACTCCTCAATCGTATAAACCTTGGATAGGCAGAGATTAAGGTCCACAATGTAATTTGTCTTTAGGTTCAAAAAGAATTTTGGGCCTATCCATGAAATGTAATAAATAGGCCTTACTTATTTTTATTGATCCATCATCACTTTAATTGTTGAGTGTCCTGGAAAGAAAAATAAATTAAATTAGACCATTAAAAAAACGACCCAAAAAAAAAAGAGGAGAAATTAATATAATAAAAGTATATTAATAATTAAACATAATAAAATAATAATACACTTTTAAACATATATTAATAAGCCGGTAGCGACCATTCACTCTCCATTAATGGTGGATACCCATTTCCTAAGGAAATAACGGAGAGGAAACCTAACTTCACTCTTCTCCATTAATGGTGGATACCCATTTCCTAAGGAAATACCCATTTGGCAAGGAGAAAAGTAGTAAGTGTCAAAAAAAAAAAAAAAAAAAACATGAATTGTAAGTTTTTGTGGAAGACAAATGTAATAAATTGAACAAATAATGATTATTAGATTAATATAATTTTTTTATATGGGTGATATATACGAAGGGTCTAATAAAACGAACGATTCAAATTATCAAAACGAAATCTGTCCAGTCCAAGATTATAGACTGTAGGGAGCCCAATCTTTTTTCCTTTTTCTTTTTTCCTATATGTGTGTGATTGATTGATTTAATTACATGTGACTATGGTTATAATTTAAGAAAAATAATATACAAATTCACTTTTTAAACTCAATTATGTGTAAGTGAGATGATTATTTGATAATTAAACAATACATAAGAGAGAGAGAGAGAGAGAGAGAGAGAGTGATCATTTAACTTGAAAAATAAATCTAATTTTTGAATTTGAATAACATTACTCTTATAGACGAGTCAAATTAATCTCTGTCATTTATTTTTAGTCTTTAAAAGATAATGGCTTTGTTTGATTTGTCGATTAAGAGACAATTTTTGAGGAAAAAAAAATCAATATTTTGTTTGGTTGAAAATTTTTGAAAATTTTTTTTCTTTCTAAAATCAGTTTTCTCTTTATTACACATCAATTAATCACTTTTTTTCTTACACACATTTATTCAATTATAAAAAAAAATTAAATCATTCCAAACTTAAAAATTCAAAAATTATTTTCAAAACGTACAACCAAACAAAATTTTAAATTTTATAAACTTTTTTCAAAAAATTATTTTTAAAAATTGTTTCACAAATACAAACAAAGCAAGGCTAATAATTATTTTACATTTATCTCTAAACTGCATATTATTTCTTATTTTGATTCAATTATCATCTCCCATCTCGTTATTCAATTTTTATCCTTTATTTTTTCTTTCATATTCTGTCATCAAATTTATTTTTTAGAGCCTCAATTATTTTTGTAATTTAAATTAAAAAATTAGTTTGATCTTATTTTTTGAAAGAAACAAAATAAGTCCTGAGTTTTTGGATTTGTTAATTTAAACCCCAATTTTTTAATTTTTTTAATCTAAATAATTTGTTTATCTATGTTAAGTAAAACCGACATAAAAAATAAATTTTAATCATTAAATTCAATATAAATGTACATAAAATGTCTACAAACCATTTTTCATTGAGACTCCGTTTGTTTCGACGTAAAATATTTGACACACAAAAATATTTTTCTTGTAAATTGATTGAAACAAAAATATTTTATTACTTAAAAGAAAAATTTTTGATTCAATAAAGTGTCGTTTATGACTTTTTAGTGAGTTAAGATACTTATTTGAAAAGATAAAGGGTTGAAAACATAGTGAATGAGAATCAACTTTGTAAAAATTGACTTGTGAAAATTTAAAAGGTAAGTCATTTTAAAAAAAAATGATGTAAAAATATTTAAAAAAAAAATTTATTTCACTTATTTTTTTGTTCAATCAAATAATAAAAAATGAATAAAATATTTTTAACAAAAACATTTCGGGTCAAAACAAACGGACATGAGTTTAATAACCAACTCCATTCTCCATTGCTACCTGTGGCACAGGGTCGAGGTTTAGTCCACCTTGAAAAGGGCAATATTGGTTTCACCTTCCACCCTTTAATGGTGGATACCCATTTATTAAAAAGAAAAATAGTGAGGCCCCCTTTGTCAATTTTTTAAAATTAACGTTATGTTTGGATTGAGTGATTTGGAGAGAAAAAAAAAAGAAATAGAGAGATGTGTATTTTTCTTACTTGTTTGGATAACTTAAGTGGAGAGAAATGGAAAGAAATAGAGAGAAATTGAAAGAAACTCATTTCTTTTATAAGTCTCATTTTCAATCTTCCCAAAAGTGGAGAGATTAGGAGAGAAAAGAAACCACTATTTTCATAATACTAATTTTATCCCTATAAAAATAAAAGAAATAAAATGATTGAAAATATAAAAAGGTTATTTTGGTAATATAACATGAAATAATTTCTTTTCTTTTCTCTTAATGAAATCTAACCAAACAAAAATGAGAGAAATCACAATTATTTCTTTTCTTTTATTTCTTCCTTATCCAAACAAAAAGAACAGAAATCACAATCATTTCATTTCATTTCTTTTTTTTTATAACTTAAGTAATAATTTCTTTTCTTTTCTCTCCTAAATTTCCAAACACAGTGTAAATGCGAGGCCTTAATTTAATCTAAAGAACATACTGGTCAAAATATTAATGAGGCAAAATGTATATGGGCTTTGTTGTAATTTATTATAGAATATTTAGGCTAGAGGTATATTTTATAATTTTTGGATCAATAGGCTCAAGTTTTATTCTTTTAGGGTTAAAAGACAATTATAGTTAAAAAAATCAATTTATTCTTACTTATTTATTCATATGTTCACTGTTTATCTATTTATTTACGTCAATTATATGTTTACTCGTCATTTTAGTATTTGTCTATATATGCCTATTTGTCCATATCATTATCATCATTGCCGTTATCAGTCACTGCTTGTCACTGTCAGAAAATTTTCCTGCGCCAACTACTTTACCGGCAAACGAGTGGTGGTAATCTAACAGTGGGAATAAAATTGAAAAAAAGAAAAACCTTCAAAAAATAATTTATTTTCTCATCAAATAATTTCATCAAACATGTTTTTATAACAAAAACCTTTGACAAAAAGTTGTCATGAAAAAGTTCTGTAAATTCAAATTTAATTTAGAGAAATAACAGTATAGTGAATGTCAAAAAAGTTAAATATAAAACATTATAAATAGAATAATGTTAGAAATTCACACTTTCAGATTTACAAATATGATTGTGGGTATAATTGTAAAAATTTTACGTAGGTCTAAAACATTTCCTTACAGATATTAATAATTAAAAGCATAAATATCTTCATTAAATAGTAATAATTCTTTAAAGCAACCATTGAAAGGTAATCTGTCCATTTAATGTCGCTGATTGCACAATGTTGTACTACATAATTAAAGCACGAGGGATAGGGATCGGTTTGTGCCTAGTCCAAGTTCGGATTGGATAGTAATATTAGATTCGTAGGGACTCACTACGGGTCTTGTTTTAATAATTTAAACCGTTAATGTGTAGAATTCGTCTAGCACTATATGCTTGTTAAAAATTATATTGATCGGATATCGATAATTATGCGATCAAAATATTTTTTTGTCAACTGTCAATTTTTTCACCGTCTATTTTTTTTTATACAAAATTAATTTGATTACATAACTATCGATTTTCAATCAACATAATTTTTTATAAATATATAATACTTGATGAATTTTATATATTATATGATTTAAATTATCAAAAAAAAATTCTATAATAAATTCCTACAAGTCCAATAACACAGTTCAATTCAATCTCGAATTAGACACAAGCCAGTCCAATCTCGGAATAGACACAAGCCACTCCCCGAGGATGCTATGATGGGTGCAACATTTTGCTGTGGGGAATCCATTTCATTAATTTCGTGATTTTTGGTGTACTATTTTGCTGTAGGAAATCCATTTAAATGCTATGATGTACTACTTTGCAGTGGGATATCCATTTCATTAAATGATATGACGCTGGTTGGGCGGTTTTCAGAATATATAACCGTGTTTTCAGAATATATAAAAAATTAATAGAAAATGAGTGGGAGCACTAATTAGTACTATCACTAATGATGTGGTAGTAGGTTCCACCATAAATGATTTGATATTTTAACTTTGGTGTTGTATTTTTTTTATTTTATTATGTGCCAAGTCATTAGTGATCTTTGTAGAGCTTCAAAATTAGTGATCTCTATCATTGTTGAAAATTAGTTAGCGTTGCTTTTAGAAAAATAATTAATTACATGATCAGCTTAATTAGCCGTTTTTAGAATATATAAAAAACCAGCTGGTGTCGCAGTTTTCATATATTTATTTGTTTTTTATTTCTCACACAATACTCTATATATAAAATAAAAACCATTCAATAAAGGAGATACTTAGACCACTCGATGGAGGAGATACGAGAGATTGCACAAATCTACTACAAGACCATGCCCAAAAAGACTAGGAAATTGGCGAAAGAGTTTTTTAAGAAAATAGACGATAGCAGAGCTGGAAAAGTAAGTTTAATCGAGTCTGCATGATTCATGGGAGAATAAGGGTATGAAGCCATGAACAATCCTACCTTCTTCGAAGAAATCAACAAGAACAAAAACGGAGAGCTTGATTTCGCCGATGTCAAGACGCTCTACTACATAATGCAGAGTGGGAGGCTACTGTGTGGTTGTTGTAGAAAGTTGATTGTGGGAATGTATTTCACTTGTGTCAAATGTTTCAGCTGTGACCCCAAGAGCTTCTATCTTCACCCTACCTGTTTTAGCCGTGGAAAGTATGTTCACATGCATTCTGATTTCTTAGACAATTATGCTTTGCTTGAATCCATCAGACACAATGGATTGCCTGGGGGAGATGCTCAGAAGAATTAGGTATAATCCTCTAGTGTATGATCTCAACGACGGGATGCTATTAGGGCCCATTTAAGACCACTCTCTACGGTTCTGTTTTGATCAAATTATTCATGTTGTTAAATTCTTCGTGTATATTATTTACACACAAAAAAATAATTTTTTAAAAATTAAATGCAATAAATTGATTAAGTTTCAATTAATCGGATTAATCTTCTTTTTTTTAAATGATATATAAGACGGACTCGACAAAATAAAATATTTGAATTATGGAAACGAGATTCGTGATGGACTCTATGGATCTGAACAACATATTTCAATCAATAAGTTAGATTGGAGAGAATCTAAGGCCAAGTTTGGGAAGACTAAATAAGTGTACTTTTTGACTTTTATTTAATTATGTGTAGAAAAAATAGAGAGGAGATGCTGATTGATGTGAACCAAAAAAGATAAAAAGATAAAAAATATAAACTTATTTTGGGATACCAAACTTGACCTAAGTCTAAACAAAAAGTGCATCAAATTTCATTTTGCCATGAAAATCGGGATTTGTGTACACGTAAAAACAGTGTTAAAACAATCACTTTTTGAATCAAGAATTTTTTATTTTTTATTTTTTTATATTCTGGCATACAATTTTTATTCTAAATATGCAGTGGCGAATTTATAAATTTTTGTTATAAAACAAAAAAAAACAAATTTAGAGGTGAGTTGTTTATTATATATATTTGAAATTTTAGAAAACACAAAAAAATAAATAAAAATAAAAATTGACAAACTAGTTTTGAAAGTTTTTGTATATATATATATATATTTTGAAAGCTAACCTACTGTTTAGAAAATATAAAAATGCTGTTTTTAGGTTTTCAAAAATTATTTTGCAAGAAAGAATGAAAACAATGTGCAAATTATGAGTTTTTTCAAAAAAATTTTATTATTTTGTCTTTTTAAATATGAAAAATAAAGTAAATGAAAATGTCCCAGATTTTCTTAGGGTTCAATACCACAATTATTTTTTTCTTCCTAAAATAACAAATTATAATTCTTTCTCATGGTCAATTGACACCGACGGTAGGGTGGAGTTGGTCCTTCGTTATTTTTATAGTATCATCCGATGCATTTTTGGCAGTTAAATTTGCTTAATCATTTGAAATAATTATTTTTATTATTTATTATTTTAAATTCGTCATGATAAAATTTTAAAATTCATTATTCTTATTTCTTTTGTTTCAAATCAAACAATTTTAACTCTAAAAATTTTAAGTCTAATTTTAATTTGATTATTTTTCTTACCATCAAACAATGATCTATAGACCTAGAAAATAAAACCAAAAAATGCTTAGAATTGACAATCATGGTCAAGAATGACTCATGAATTGGTCCACAACAAACACCTATGCACCATAGATCTCACTTTCTAAACAATTTTTTTTTGTATATTTTCTGTGTTTTTAGGCTTTTTCACCATCAAATTAAAATAATAAGAATCTAAGTAAAATTTAAATCAAATTGTATAAGTGAAAGTGTTATTTATCCTCAAATTTAAACTACTTTATCAAATCATTTCATTTCAAATTCATAAATTAAAATATTATATACTAACTCTCTATACCATGAATGCAGTTGTCGAAGCCTAGCAAATCCGAGCCAAATACTTCCACATCGTTAGCAATTGTTCCGATATCAAAGATAGTGAGTTCTTTATTTTTACTTTATATATTATATTTTGTAAGATCCTTACGAGTTTTTGTAGTGTTAGGTAGGGGCTTGATTTTTCACAATTTATTAATAATTTTATATTTATGAGTATTTATACAATGTATAATAGGATGATTTTTTAATTTTATAAGAATTATTTTACTAATTTTTTATTTCATTAGTATTTTACAATATCTAATGGAATGATCTCTTAATTATATCACATTTTAAATAATAGTATCAATTTCATCAAGTCGATTTTATTAATACAAAATATATATGTCACTTATTTTTTGATGATACGGTTCGTTCATAGTAGATGGACCGGACTGATCCAAGCTCCTCAAGCCCACGTCCGAGTGATGAAGTCCACTAGAAGACCTGCAAACAAGTTCGACGGGGAACTGGGTAGTCCCCCAGTGAACCCTCCGGCGTGTAAATTAGAAGTGGAAGTAACGGGTATAGATAGAGAGAGAGGAAGAGACTTAGAGGAATAGAAAAATGCTTAACCTTCTTCTTGCCTTCCATCCTTGCTTATATCCTTTGGTAATCATTTCACTGTCCCTTCCGACGTGTCTCCCACGCCGAAAGCCTGTAATGTAGCCTACCTTGTTCAGGGTAAGGGGCGTTGTTCTGACGAGAAGGTGTTGTCGTAATAAATGCTGTGATGAGCTGCATTAATGGTGATGTATTGTGGCAATAATTTTGCAGATCTTTGTCTGCTAACGTGGCGTGTTCTGCACCTGCCATGTGTCCGAGTATCATTGGCCTTCCTTGCTCAGTTGGCCTCCAGCTGTCTTGGGTTTTACTACCCGGGTTATGCAATGGGGTCTAAATGGTGGGCTTGGGTTTGTTCACTGTGGGCTGTGGTCCTTGTGGGCCTATCTGGGCCTATCCATGTCAGTAGTCCCCCATTCCCGAGTACAACTTCAGTCTAACGAAGGGAATAGTAATGAGAAAGATGAGTTCGACTGGCAGGGAGAGGTCGACCGCGAGGGTGGCTGGGCGGAAGAGTTCGACCGTGAGGGTGGCCGAGCGGGAGAGGCCAACTGTGAGGGTGGCTAAACGGGAGAGGCCGACCGTGAGGGTGGCCGAGCGGAGGGGCACGGGGCTCAAAAGGCGGCGTAGCACGTGGTGATTTGAAGTGGAAAAGACAAGGTAAGGGGAGGAGTCAGTGCATCGTGGCCATACACGTGGCAGGATCGTAGGGGGGGAAGTGGGGCGTTGGAGAAAAAATGAAACGATAGGTCATTTTGGGGTTGAAAAGACAGTTTTGGCAGATGATTTGAAAAGTTTTCAAACTGGTGAACATTAATTGGGATCCTTGGAATACGGGCAAACCGTGGGCTTTTGGCGTTGTGAGATTCACTTACTTGTTTACAAAAAACCAAAACATTCCAAGTCTTGCTTCATTTGTTGCTCACGATACCCCTTTGCAACATTTCTTCAACTTTCTTGCTCCTGCATCAGAAGCGATTCGTAAACATACCCTAGAAATGGCACGAGAAGAAGCTGTGAATGTGAGAGTAGACCCCCTTGGAGATGACGATGCTGAAGAGCTAGCGGCGCAATATAGGTCAGAGAGGGTGGGGGAGCCGGTGGTGCGATCCCATGGATTTACCATAATAGCAGCGCCAAAGCCAATTAGCCAGGTGGAACCAGACCACGGGCATACGAAGGCTGACAAGTCCACGATTACGGCGGCGGAGTTGGAGGTGATCCGTGAGAAGTACCAGATCCCTGCGGAGGTGGAGCTATCGCTGCCGACATCGATGAAAAGGTCGTCTGACGCCAGGCCAGGAGAGTTTTCCCTCTATGAGGAAGCTCTAAAAGGTGGACTGAGGCTGCTACTGCCGCAAATCGTGGTGGGCGTGCTCAATCGCTTGGAGGTAGCACCAGGGCAACTCATGCCCAATGCGTGGAAGATTTTGCTATCTTGGCAAGCGCATGGCCGAAGGCAAATGGAGGGCAAGCCATGACAGTGGATGAATTTTTTGCCTGCTATAAAGCCTCAGGACAGCAAGAGACATGGGTCACCTTGCAGGCGGCGATGGGGAAGGGGTTGGTGGTGGGTCTGCCGTCGTCAATAAAGGGGTGGCAACCAAGATGGTTTTATGTGTCTGCCATTGGGGGGCCTGGGGTTCGCACCATCTGGAAGGTGCCCACGAGGTTGATGGAGGCAAGGTTGGGGGCAGCGGCGGAGGAGAGGGTGAAGAAGGTGAAGGAGTGGAGGGAGCAAGAGAAGGTCAAATGGGACGAGCTTGTTCAGCCGTCCGCGTTGTTTAAGGCGGGATTGGGGCCACTGCCGATCGGTGCGGACCTCGATCGAGCAGAGTTAGAGGCGAGGAGGGCAACTCAGGAGGCGGAGGACCGGGCCATCCTAGCCAAAGCCGAAAAATTTAAGGAGGCGCAAGAAAGCCAACCAACTCAGCCGATCGCACGAGAGAGGATCCGACCGTGCCCAAGGCCACTGGAGGGGAAGGACTTAAGCAGTTTTGAGCCACGGCCGCCCCCAGTGGACCTTGTGAAAGAACAGGCCAGAAGGGAGGGGGAGGCTCTGAAAAGGAAGAAGGAGAAGAAGATGAGTGCCCCAAGGGGGGTTGTAGGTGAAGCGGGGCCCAAAAAGGCTAAGGTTGCCCTAGCTGAGGTGGAGGCCCCTGTGGCCAAAGATACCCCAGAGGTGGTGGTAGTCAGCCTAATTGTAGAAGTTGTGGAGGGGGCCCCCGTAGTGCAAGTAAAAGTTGGGTTGGCTGCGACTGAGCCAAGGAGGAGCGAGCAGATCCAAAAGGGGCCTGCACTCCAGGAAAGAGGAGTCAGTCTGGGTGCAACAATTTATCACGCGCGTGCTGTGGCTGGGAGGCTGGAGGGAGAAGAAGGCCCAGCCAGGGCGGGGGCAGACCGCCTAGTGAAGATTGTGGAGGAAACAGCCTTGCGCTTGGCGTCCAGATTTAGTGAGGCCGACCTGCTGAGGGGGTTATACTCCGCTCAAATGGAGGTAACCACCTTGGCAGGGGCCCTTCTGAGGAAAGCGGGGGCTGCCAAACTCAAAACTAAGGAAGCCAAGTCTCAGTTGGCTAAGTTGACGGAGGAGAGTGCCGATTGGAAGACTGCCCACACTGAGCTGCAAACAGTCAAGTTGGAGCTGGAGGACACACGCCGCCAGGTTGTGTTGCTCGAGTTCCAACTTACTGGCGAGCGGCGGAGGTTGGAGGAGGCCCAAAAAGCTTGCGCTATTGCTGTCGATCGGCATGAGGAGGCCATCAGCAATAATGAAGAGCTCGTCAGGCAAAAAGACGAGGCGGATGTTAAGGTTGATGCTTTGGAAAAAGAGCTGGAGGGTGAACGTGCCAGGGGGATGGAGCAGAGGGAGAGCCTACATAAGGAGTTGCAGGCAGAGAGGGGTAAAGCGACCATAGAAATGGAGGCTCTGCAGAAGGAGTTCGAAGCAGAAAGGGTGACGGCAGCCGCTGAAATGGAGGTGTTGCGTAAAGAGCTAGAGGCAGAAAAATCCAAGGCAGCCTCTAAGAAGGAGATCCTACAAAAAGAGCTGGACGAAGAAAAGGCGAAGGCGGCCTCGGAAAGGGCAGCCTATCCTGATCTTTACGTTGCGGCAGTTACTCAATTCAAAGGGTCTCCTGAATTTCAAATGGCTGTGGATGCCGCAGTCGCAAGTAGCCTAGCTGGGGTGGAGTTTGGGGGGGCTGGCCCATCAAGGACGACTGCTGGGGGGAGAAGTGAGTCGGAAGTCATTGCGAACTTCCAGCAGTCGGACTTTTATAAGCACGAAATGGCTGAGTACTGGGACAGCGGGTGGAAGATGTTCAGACGCAGAGCTGAAGAACTGTTCCCAGAACTTGACTTTAGTAGTGTGACGATTGGGAATGATGATGTGACCCAGACCCCCCTGGATAAAGGAATTAAAGAAGCAGATCTGGTCAGTAGCGAGGAGGAGGAGTGAATTGAAGTAGTGTTTTGTTTTGTTGTTGTATACACATTTGTAACTGTTTTGTTGTTGTTGTTGTTGTTTTTTTTTTTTATGTAATAAAATTGCTTATACATTCGTGAATGAATAAAACTTTGTTTGTTTCTGTCAGTCGTTTGTGTTTATTTGTGCCTAAATCAGTGTGGATTGGATCTGCGTAAAAACTCAGTGAAACTGAATCTGTGTAAAATTCCTTTATGCATAATGGAACTGGACCTGTGTAAATGCTGTCAAAACGTAGTGAAATTCAAAGTGGTGCCGAAATTGGACTTGAATAGGTAAAATTGGACTTGGATAAATTTTCAATGTGACGTAAGGTAGAGAACTCCTTAATGCGCCATGTAGGCTGAAATGAGGCTTGTATAATATTTTAATGGATGCGAGTGGTTGATTGACATTGATGAATTGGATTATGAAATTGTGGAACATGATGTTTGAACGGGATTAATACTTGCAACTGAATAAGTATGGTTCCGTGGATAAAGATAGAAAAATAGGTTTTCAAGTCAATGAAATACATGAGAACCCCTTTGGAATTTGACTAAGTAAGAACGTGGTTCTGGAATTGTGACTGAGCGTCAGATTGCGACTGAGTGTCCTACTTTATGAAATTTCATTCATAAGATGATCCCAGTGTAGACCTGGAATGAAAGTTGCAAGTGACTTGCTCTGGACCAGTAGTGGTGGCATTCAGTCTAGTTGAGGCTTTAAGGGCTCAGTCTGGCTGAGGCAATTAGTGCTCGGTCTAGCCGAGGCTTTGAAGTGCTCAGTCTGGCTGAGGCTTTGAAGTGCTCGGTCTGGCCGAGGTTTTGAAGTGCTCAGTCTGGCTGAGGCTTTGAAGTGCTCGGTCTGGCCGAGGCTTTGAAGTGCTCGGTCTGGTCGAGGCTTTGAGTGCTTAGTCTGGCTGAGGCTTTGAAGTGTGCTCAGTCTGGCTGAGGCTTTGAAGTGCTCGGTCTGGCCGAGGCTTTGAAGTGCTGTAAGTGAAAATGTTATTGGGGCGACAGGGGTAGCTGGGAGACAAAATTGTTGTCATGAAGAATGTAGTCCAATGATCAAAATTTATATTGTGTCAACAAGAAAGTACAACAATTGAGTGATACAAAAGCAATAGCTTATTGAAAGTAGCGTTTCAAGTGTTCAGCGTTCCATGGTGGGGAAGGTCGCGACCCTCCATGTCTTGAAGTCGGTAAGTGCCTGGACGCGGTCTGGTTTTCACAATATAGGGTCCCTCCCATTTGGCTGCCAATTTGCCCTCAGTCGGATTCTTGGTGGCAAGGGTTGCTTCTCCCAACACTAAGTCCCCCACAGCGAATTCCCTTGGTCGGACCTTGCGGTTGTAATGCGTTCTCATTTTTTGTTGGTATGAGGCTAGTCTGACCACAGTGGTCTCCCTGAGTTCTTCGATCAAGTCAAGGTCCGCTCGACGGAGCTCTTCAGTTAGTGTTGGATCCGGGTGTAGAACCCTGGGGGTTGGTAGACCGACTTCTACGGGGATAACCGCCTCAGTGCCGTATGTTAGGCGGAAGGGGGTTTCCCCGGTAGGAGTCCGAGCAGTAGTTCGGTAGGCCCAGAGTACATTTGGTAGTTCCTCAGCCCAGAGTCCCTTGGCAGCCTCGAGCTTAGCCTTGATGATCTTCAAAAGAGACCGATTGGTGACCTCAACCTGGCCGTTGGCTTGGGGATGACCGGGGGAGGAGAAACAAGGTTGGATCTGGAGGTCTGCACAGAACTTTTTGTATCTGGCGTTGTCGAATTGTTTGCCGTTGTCTGACACGATGGCCTAAGGGATGCTGAACCTGCAGATGATTGATTGCCAGATGAATTTGGTTGTGTTCCGTTCGGTGATGGTGGCGAGGGGTTCCCCATCGACCCACTTGGTAAAGTAGTCAATAGCGACGACTGCGAACTTGGTCTGGCCTCAGTCAGTGGGAAGCGGACCGATCAGGTTGATCCCCATTTGGCGAATGGATAGGGGCTGCAAAGCGTGATCAACTCCGTAGGCGGTGCATGGGGGATGTTGGCAAAGCGCTGACACTTATCGCACTTGAGGACGAAATCAGTCGCATCTTGATTAAGAGTTGGCCAAAAGTAACCAGTACGAAGTATTTTGTGTGCTAGGGACCTACCACCTGAATGGTTGCCACAGATTCCCTCATGGATTTCCTGCATGACATAGGTTGCTTGTGTTGAATTGAGGCATCGTAGATATGGTCGTGAAAAACCACGTTTGTACAGGATGCCACCATCGAGAAGATAATTGGACGACCGAGCCCTTACTTTGGCGGCCTGCTGTTTATCATCTGGAAGGGCTCCAGTCGTCAGAAATTGGATGATGTCGGATGCCCAAGGGATGGGTTCAGTCTGGAGGAACTACACTTCGTGCAGGTCGGGTGTGATGGCCGGATGACTTAGGTATTCGAAGCGGACTCCGTGGCTGAGGTCGGACTGGTCGGCCGAGGCCAACTGAGCCATCTCATCTGCTTTGGAATTTTCCGCCCAAGGTATGTGTTTGATCTGGAAAGTATTGAAGAGGCGAACAAGAGGGAGTGTCATGTCCCTGTAAGCCCGCATTGTGCTATCCTTGGCATCGAATTCCCCCGTGATTTGACCGACGATGAGCTGGGAGTCACTAAACACGCGGATGTGGCTAACACCAATGTCTTTGGCCAGGCGGAGGCCTGCTATCAACGCTTTGTATTCGGCCTCATTGTTGCTGGCCTCAAACAAGAGACGAAGAGCGCATTTGAAATACATCCCTTCAGGGGAGGTAAAGATGAGGCCTGCCCCACTACCTTCCCTCCGGGATGATCCGTCGACGTTGAGAGTCCAAGAATGGAAGTCTTCTGGTTCCGCAGGGGTTGTTGGAGGTGGAGGAGTAGTGGTTGGGGTGGTATTGGTGAATTCTAGGATAAAGTCGGCTATAGCTTGCCCATTGATTGCTGTACGAGGACGGTAGAAGATGTCAAACTGGCTGAGTTCCACTGACCATTGCATAAGTCGGCCAGAAAGCTTTGGTTGCTGGATGATCTTCTTCAGGGGTTGGTCGGTGAGGACCATTATGGAGTGGGCCTGGAAGTAAGGACGAAGTCGTCTGAAGGCAATGACCAAGGCCAGGGACAGTTTTTCTAGCAGTGGGTAATTCTGCTCTGCCCCCCTGAGAGCCCTACTGATGTAGTAGACCAACCGTTGGACTGAGCCATCTTCCCGTATAAGAGCTGCACCGACGACGGTGTTTGATACTGCTAAATAGAGGAAGCGGGGCTCGCCTGTGATTGCTTGTAAAAGAAGGGGGGGATTGGCCATGCATTGCTTCAACTGCTGAAAAGCCTTTTCAGATTTAGCTGTCCATTCAAAAGTTTGCCGAAGAAGTTTAAAAAATAGTAGGCACTTATCTGTCGCGCGAGAAATGAAGCGGTTGAGAGCCGCCACTCTGCCGGTGAGTCTTTGGACTTCTTTAACTGTTTTGGGTGACTGCATCTCAATCAGGGCCTTGATCTTTTCAGGGTTGGCTTCAATGCCGCGCTGACTGACCATAAAACCCAAGAACTTTCTAGATCCTACGCCAAAGGCACACTTCTCTGGATTGAGCTTCATCTGATACTTGCGAAGGGTGGCAAAGGTCTCTCGTAGGTCGGTCAGATGATCAGCGGAGAGTTTGCTTTTGACTAGCATGTCGTCCACATACACTTCCATGTTCCGACCGATCTGATGGTGGAAAACTACATTGACTAACCGTTGGTAGGTGGCCCCGGCATTCTTCAGCCCGAATGGCATCACACGGTAGTGGTAGGTACCTCGGTCGGTGATGAAGGATGTGTGTTCCTGATCGGATGAGTGCATCATGATTTGGTTGTACCCGGAGAAAGCATCCATGAAGCTGAGAATTTGGTAACCGGCCGTGGCGTCGACCAGCAGATCTATGCGGGGGAATGGATAGCTATCTTTGGGGCAAGCTCGGTTCAGGTCAGAGTAATCGACGCAGAGACGCCACTTGCCATTGTTCTTGTGGACTAGAACCACATTGGAGAGCCACTTAGGATAGTCTACATTTTGGATGAATTGAGCCTCAAGGAGTTTGTCAACTTCTGCGGCTATGAGATTATTACGCTTTGGGTGGAAAATACGCTGCTTTTGATGGTAAGGCCGGAAATGAGGTTCGATGCTGAGGCGGTAAGTTATGAAGGAGGGGTCAATGCCGGGCATGTCTGCATGGGTCCAGGAAAATATGTCATTGTGCTCGGTCAGAAGGGCAGTGAGGTCAGCTTTTGCCTGGAAGGATAGTTGGCTGCCAATCTTAGCAGTTTTTAGTGGATTGGTGGGGTCGATAGGGACCTCGACGAGCTCCTCCACGGGTTCTCCTCTGACCAGCTCGTCTTTATCTCGGACGTCAAGTCCTTCGATGATCATTGCCTCTTTCAGCTTGGCTTCTTTAAGCGAGGCAACATAACACTCATGAGCGTAGTCCGCTGCTCCCAGGCCGAGATCAGTGGGAAATTTGAGGGCGAGATGATAGGTGGATGTGATGGCTTGGAAGGTGTTAAGGGCGGTTCGGCCAAGGATGATGTTGTAGGCAGATGGGTAATCAACTACAAGGAAGGTAAGCAACTTCGTGGCCTGCCGCGGGTATTCGCCGATTGTGATGGGGAGGTCTATGGAACCAATGGAGGTCACACGGTTGCCAGTGAAACCGACCAGGGGGGTTTAGAGTGGAGATAAGCTTTCTTCTCCAATCTTGAGTTGGTAGAAGCAGTTGAGGAAGATGATGTCTGAAGAGTTGCCATTATCGATGAGGACCCGCCTGACCTTGTAGTTAGAGAGGATGGCAGAAATGACAAGGGGGTCATCATGAGGGTAGCGGATGCCTGTACAGTCGGCGTCCGTAAAGGTGATGGGCTCTGTCCACTGTTTAGGCTGTTTGGGGGGTCGGTCCACTGTGGCGACTGTTTTGTCTGAGCCTTACCATATTTTCCTAAGCTCTGCCCTCTGAGCCGAGCGGGATGGGCCTCCGCAAGCAAGTCCGCCTGCAATAACTCGAATTTCACCAACTGGCGGGGGTGGGTGACCTGGTGGTCAGGGTTGTTGCGGAGGTCGATCATGGCCTTGGTTATGTTGGGCTGGCGGCCGGGGCGGGGTGCGCCGGCGGTCATCTCTGCTGGGCTTGGTCCTTTGCCTCTGCTGGGGGCGGGTATCTGTGAACCGGCTGAGGCGTCCCTGACGTATGAGGGCCTCTACCTGGTCCTTGAGGTTGATACAGTCATCAGTGTTATGGCCGTGATCCTGGTGAAAGCGACAGTATTTGGACTGGTCTTTCCGATTTGAGGGGGTTCGGGAAGGTAATGGCCACTTGAGAGGGTAGTCCCGTTGGATCTGATGAAGGACATGTTCCATGGGGGAATTAAGGGGCGTGTACCACTCGAACCGACCGGTCGGTCGAGTTTGTGCCGACCGGTCGGCACAGGGGGGTCGGTCGGTATGGTGGGGTGTTTGGTTGGTGTACTGGGTGTTTCGGGGTTCCGAGTCCTTTCGTTTGTCTCTGGGGATCGGCTGTTTAGTGAGCGGATCCTGTCGGGCAGCTAGAGAATCCTCGGCATTCATGTATTTCTGGGCTTTGGAGAGCAGGGCGGCCATGGAGGTCGGGGGGTTTTTGGAGAGAGAGAAAAGGAAATCAGATGACCGCAGACCGGCCATGAAAGCTGTGAGGATGACCTTGTCGTCATTTTCGGCAACTTGCAGGGCTTCGGTGTTGAAGCGAGTAACGAAGTTGCGCAGTGATTCCCCCTCGGTCTGACGAATATTGAGTAGCTGGGTTGCCGGGCGTCGTTGGCGTTGAGCTCCGATAAAATGGCTCAAGAAAGAGTCACTGAGATGCTGAAAAGTGGAGACCGAGTCCGGTGGTAACTGGCTAAACCACAGTCGAGCTGACCCCTTCAGTGTCACGGGAAAGGCTCGGCACATGATTTCGTCAGGGAAGGCATGGAGGACCATGAAGGTGCGGTAGGTCTCCAAATGGTCGACCGGGTCGGTTGTGCCATCGAAGGAGTCGATGGTGGGCATTTTGAATTTGGCAGGCAGGGGTTTGTCTCGGATGGAGGCGACAAATGGCGAGTTTGCGGTGGTGGAGGGCTTATGCTGGATATTCTGCATAACTCCTTGGAGCTGGAGCTTCATGGCTCGGAGTTCAGCATCCCAAAAGGGGATGTTGTCGCCACCAGAGGGGGACAGGTGTTGAACGCTGCTGGCTTCCCCCTCGGGGGCTGGTGTTACGATCGATGGACGTGGGGGTAGAGGCGATGGATTTACATGTGGGTGAGGGGGTTGGAAATCTCCCGAGTTGAGTGGGTTGGGTTGTGGGACAATATGGCTCGGAGTTTGTTTTGGATGGGGTGGAATATCTGGAGGCGGTGGTGGAGGAATAGGGAGGTTTTTTTGGAGCAGAGCATTGATTAGGGCCTGGTTTTGTTCGGCCATGCGGTTGATGCTGTTGGAAAGCTCTATGAAGTACGGTGGTGGGTTGTTTGGATTGGGAGGGTCGGTCTGGTGATCGGCAGCATTATGGTGGGAAGCCATGGATTTAGTTGTGACCATACACTTGACGGGTAAGGTGAAAAGGTTACTGGAACAGGGTCTCCGGCGGTAATGAACACAACTGGTGCACGGACAAACCAAGTTCCCACAGACGGCGCCAACTGATGATACGGTTCGTTCATAGTAGATGGACCGGACTGATCCAAGCTCCTCAAGCCCACGTCCGAGTGATGAAGCCCACTAGAAGACCTGCAAACAAGTTCGACGGGGAACTAGGTAGTCCCCCAGTGAACCCTCCGGCGTGTAAATTAGAAGTGGAAGTAACGAGTATAGATAGAGAGAGAGGAAGAGAGTTAGAGGAATAGAAAAATGCTTAACCTTCTTCTTGCCTTCCATCCTTGCTTATATTCCTTGGTAATCATTTCACTGTCCCTTCCGATGTGCCTCCCACGCCGAAAGCCTGTGATGTAGCCTACCTTGTTCAGGGTAAGGGGCGCTGTTCCGACGGGAAGGTGTTGTCGTAATAAATGCTGTGATAGGCTGCATTAATGGTGATGTATTGTGGCAATAACTTTGCAGATCTTTGTCTGCTAACGTGGCCTGTTCTGCACCTGCCATGTGTCTGAGTATTATTGGCCTTCCCTACTCAGTTGGCCTCCAGCTGTCCTGGGTTTTACTACCCGGGTTATGCAATGGGGTCTAAATGGTGGGCTTGGGTTTGTTCACTGTGGGCTGTGGTCCTTATGGGCCTATCTGGGCCTATCCATGTCATTTTTTAAATTTTAAAAATCAAATGGTATGTCTACTTTTTTATTAGTAATGTTAGAGAATCTAAATAAAATTTCGCCCTTAAATTTATTCACAATGACATGGCAAAAGGGTTAGGTCTTAGTTGATCGACATCTAAACAAATCAACAAACATGTAACATTCAACACTGAGTGTAAATTTAAAAGTCATATTTTAGGAGTCTTAAGTATTTTTTACATTTTATTTACTATTATATCAATCAATAAAATAACTTAAAACCGTGATTTAACCGATTGTTTATTGAGATCAAAGAGTTAAAAAATTATTTTTTAGATTTATTTAATTTTCTCGTGATTACTTCTTTTGTAAGAAATTATATTCAATTAATGTTGTACCAAAGCTAATTCAATATTTTTTATACATGTATGTAGGCCCCTCCTAGATAAAATTCATAGTTCTACCCCTGGTGTTAGGTATAAATCATTGTAATTATGTTACCAAAAGATGCACCACAAGTAAAATCTCAGTTACAGATTATTGTAGTTATGTAATGAACTAGGAAAAGGCGATTTGCACATTTTTTTAGTGCATATGATATGCACCTTATGCAAAAACATAATTTTTATCATCAAAAAGTGTATAATTTTTATCATAAAAAATATAATTTTAGTTATACATAACTTTTAGGTACATATTATAATTTCACCATTCATAACCTTCATCACAAAAATCATAACTTTTATCACAAAAATTGTTACTTTTCTTACCATGTGCAAAATGTGTAAGGGCATATTATAACATTTCCCAACAAGCTTTATGCTTATGCTTATGCTATGAATATTATCATGAGAAAATTTATTAATTATTGTGATTTTATTATTAATTATTATGGTAAATTTTTCAAAGAACATAGGGTATGTACTTTTTACATTGTGTATTATAGTTTTGCTCTTTTTTTTTTTCTAAAATAAAATATCATTCTACTTCATCCATTAGTACCAGACAATTTCAAAATTTTACATATGTAGTGTGATATTTAATTCATTATCATTTACATTTTTTTTAGTGATGAATCATTAAAATTTATAATTTTAGAATAATGTTGCAATTATTTATTTACTTAGTTTTATTAGTGATTTGTTAATTTTAATCATTTAAATAGAACTTAACCCAATTCTTTAGGCTTGTCTAATGTGTTACTTTTGGACCCACCACCCACCTGGCGACCCAATGTTATAATCTTGATTCCCTGTGGGCAACAGTAACTAAATGGACCACGTTGATAAAAATGTTACGAATTAAAGTTTAAGGGCCAAAATTAAAATAGATTAAGACGTGAAAAATATAATCTATTCTTTCATTCAACAAAAAAAATTTCCGTGGTGGAATTATTGACACTCATGTTTAGGAAAATTATGTCAATAATTTCATATTTTAGTCTTTGTACCATTTTGGTCCTTATAATTTAAATTAGTTTGTTTTTAATACTTGATTTATGACTTTATCTAAATTTGGTTAAATTGATTAAAACTATTATCATTTTAAAAAAAAATATACACACAAACGACATGTGTTATACTTTTATACGCAAAATACAAAATTTATTCAATTCAATGAATTAATCTCAATCAACTCGGTAACAATCGAACTAAAATATAAAATCTAAAATTAAAGATTAAAACTGAACCAATTAAAATTATAAGAATTTAAATGATACAAATAACAAGATGTGGAAAATACTAAAATAACTTACCCTCTTTTTTTTCAGCAGAAAGATGAACGTCGGAGCAAAAGGAGGGCTGCTTTAAAAGCTTTGGAGATGGCCGTGTCGGTCGCTGGCATAGGCTTCAGTATTGCTTTCAACCTATCTATGTGACCAATGGTTTACTTGCATAGAAAATAATCATAGAACTGAAAATAAATAAATAAATAGAATCCATCTCATTGAAAATTTATTTTCAATTTTGAGATTGATTTTTGTGTTCGGTTTTTTTTTTTTTTCTTCTTATATAACTTTCATTTCACATGAAATTTGGCATGGTGTTGACATTTTGCTAAATAAGATTTTCAATAATGTTATGATGATTATATTTTTGTATTATAATTTCTTTATAATATAATGTTTCCTTAATCTATTAGTATCAGACATGAGTAATGGAAATTCATTCAATTAATTTAATACAATGATGATGATGATGATAAGAGAGCAACATTCAGCGGCATGCTATATGAGCTGCTAAAGCTAAAATATAGCTATAGTTTCAAAAAAATGCAACTCCAATGGTATGTTAAAACTCCAGCCAAAATATAGCTTTGCTTCAATTATTCTCAACAAATCCAAGCAATCCAAGTAATCTCAACAAATCTCAAACCCACAAAGACCTAGATGGTCCAATTTGAAGAAGTTCACAAGAATGGTTGAAAAAGAGAAGAGACTCACCGAGAAGTGCCTCGTCATTGCAATCTTGGATAGAGCCAAGATCGGGAGGGAAGTGTAAGTCATCGAAGATGAGAGTAGAGGCAGCATTTGCCCCTGCGATTGCTGTTGTCGGAATCAAGGAACGAGCCGACGACAAACACAGATGATCATCGATTTCTCTGATTTCACTGCTTTGAACACAGAGAAGATGATGATTGATTTCTCTCTCTCTCTCTCTCTCTGATCTTTACTGATCTGAACATTCCGGAGTCAAGATGAATATATATATATAAAGAGGGAGGCGACCAGTGATCAGTGATCGGTGATGAGGGTAGGAAAGAGTGAGAGAAAGGTTTAAGAGATGAAGAGAAAGAGGGTTGGAGATGATGAAGATTCATCAAAAGAGGGATTAGAGATGAGAGAAAGATGGTAAGAGTGAGGGAGATAGAGTATTGGGATGTGTGTGTGTGGGTGTGAGAGAGAGAGAGATATATATATATGAAGACTCTAGAAGTTGATCTCAACCGTTGGATTATATAAAGATCCAACAGTGAGGGTAGAGACACAGCTGAATTATAATGTTATTTATTTTTAAGAAAAATGCTATGGACCCCAAATAATGCACCAAATTTTCTAGCAAACCTCTCATATAGGTGTGTGATTAACACAATAACATAGGTTTGGTAGAAGATTTGGTAGATTATTTGAGATCCCTAGCATCACTCTATTTTTAATGTAATTTTTAGTCTTTATTTACAATGTCATTTTTATATTCCAATGTAATTTTGAGTATTTAAATTTATTTTTTCAATTTTTCAATTTTTTTTTCATTTTTTATATTTGTCTAGTCGGGTATAATATAAATATATAATTTTTTTTACAAATAGATAAAAAAAAAGGTCACAAAAGACAAAAAATAAACAAAAAAAAAATACTAAAAAACCTATATCCAAACAACACCTACAATTTTGAAGGGAAAGTTGGTTGAAATTTGCTAAAATAGCATGTGTACTATTGGAGCACTATTGCTATAATTTGGCAAATTACTACAATTCATTGTCAAATTATAGCAATAGCAATAGCAATTGTATTATAGTAACAACCATTGGAGATGCTCTTACATGGTAGAGATCAAAAAAAATGATCAAATATTTTATATAAGTGTGATTTTATGTAAATTTCACACTTATATGATACATTTGATAAAAATTTTAATAAATATTTTGGAGGTCTCTAACATATTTTAATTTGTATATGTCAAATCTAATTGATTCACATATCCTTCGTTTAAAATATGGGTTGACTTTTTAGTTTTTTTAGCCTGAGATTAAAAAGTTTCGTTTATGATAGGTTTTTTAACTTTTTTGACTTTTGTAAGAGAAAAAATAAAATGATTATAATTTGGATGTGATGTTTTATCTTAATGGCTTTTTAACTTGTTTTGTTTTTGTGACTATTTTAGCCCAGACTTTTTATGCCAAACGAAGCCATACTTAGATTTGAAAAATTAGGTTCAAAATGTGTAAAAAATATTGTGAGAATTGACAGACACACTCAAAGGAACATTTGCAAGATATTACTCACCGCCGAAGAGAATAACTTTGTATTGAATAGTAGGACCGATAACATTTAAGCACATCAAGTATTATACCCGGATGATTTTTAGTATTTTGGTCAATAAAATGGAGTTAGATTTTGGAGTTAGATTTGTGAAAAAAAAACCTTTATCACTGTGCTCTCATAGTGGCTTGGATTAGACAATGGTTTATGCTCGTACTATGGTCTACACACGCTTTCTTACCCAAATTTTTAACTTCACACTTGCACCTTACACTAGGGTGGGGAGTGTGTTGCGTTGTGAGCCCATGAAGACATTTTTTGAATATATTTTAATTATCTAAATTGTTTATATTATAAGATTAAACACACCACTTATTTTTGCTCTCAAACATCCATGTATCCAGCCACTCCTATGAGCTAAATCAATTATTAAAAGCACCCCATTATATTGACATAACAATGATAAGTGAAAGGTCAAGATACAATGAATATAAATTAACTTGGTACAAAAAAAAGTAATAAAAGTGCACAATTCTCCAATAACCTCCTTCCTTGGAACTTCAAATAAATTCCATTAAAATTTGAAACAACTAGTTAGAATTCGACCCGACCAAATTTGAACCATCCCAACAAAGGCAACCATACTGAACAATTGCAAGGAGAGAATATAAATGTTGCAATGCATGAAATGAAATGGCAAAAAAAAAAAAAAAAAAAGAGAGTATCCATACAAGTTACAACAAGAAAACATTTACTAAAAGCAATTAAATATTATGAGGACTACAATTGAAATCTCACTACAATAATGTCATCAAATCAAATTTCAATTCAGAAACCATGATTGATTCAAGTTTTCTTGTTTGGTTTGAAGACATACTTGATGATTGAATCTTTGATTGGCAACAACTCAGGAAACTCTTTCTTCAGCTTTGAACTGTCCATCTCATTGTTACTCCTTGGTGCTAAAATCACTTTTGCTTGTTCTTCCAAATCAAAGTTCACCCATTTGAATTTAGGATCAATGTAGTCTCTGTACATCTCAAGGATCTCATTGTGGCTAATCGCTCCTGGGTTGGTGAAGTTCCAAATACCCGTGCAATTTCGCTTCGCCATTTCTATGGAGATGGGCAAGAGCTCATCTAGGACTGTCATGCTGTTTGGAATGTTCACAACTTTGCTGTAACGAGCGATCTTTGTGATAAAGTTTCTTGGGTTGCTAAGGTCAGATGAGATTGGCATTCGGACTCTTAGTGTGCATACATTCTCAAATTCTTTCAGTAGTTCCTCCACCTGCACATATGTATCATCCATGATTTTGTATTGATGAGTTTTGTTGAATTTGAACAAAATACAAATAATGTTACATATTCAGAAAAAATTATCGAGAAAATTACATCAATAGATCACATTCATTTTAGGTGTGACTCACATATTTTAGTAACTTCTTAATTTTTTACGAAAAGATGTGACAACTTATAATGACTTTTTGGCTAAAATATGTAGTCCCCAAACAAGGCCTATTTTACATCTACACAGTACATCTCACTTTAGTAGAATTTTTAACATTTTTCAACAATATTTGAGGATTTGGCTCATTTAACACTAACCAAACATGTAAGTTGTAACTAACAGTAAGGGCATAGAAGAAAAAATTTATGAAAGGTAAGGAAAAGTGACAAAAACTTTCGGGGAAAAAATGCCAAAAAGCCCCCCTGTGAACAATGAGACCAAACATGAAATTGTTACGAACAATGAGACCTAAACTAGCACAGATGTGAGGTGAAAAAACAAATATGAAATTCTTACCATAGCTTTGGTCTTGGAGTAGAAGGATCCTATGAAATTCGGCTTGTCTTCCTCCTTAAATCCAACACCAGACCCCTGCAGATGCCCTGCATCATACTCGAATATGCACCCGGTTGCGAAATTCAACATGATGAGGCCTTGTTCTCTGCAAACATCAGCCAAAGTCAGTGTACCCACCACATTGGCTCTAATTGTTTCAACTTTGTGTGTTTCACACCAATCCACATTAGGCCTCCCAGTCACCCCTGCTGCATTGAACACATGACTAGGCCTTACTCTCCTAATATCATCAATGAGTGAACTCCTATCTTCCAATCTCCCCCGCCCATACTGAAATTCAATCCCACCTTCCTTGCAAAGTTTCCCCAACAATCCTCCGATCCAACCGGTCCTCCCATATATTAAAAACTTCAATCCAGAGTCCCGATTCGTGTCGCCCCTCATGGTGTACTTCAAGAAACAAGTGTTGTCGTTGGGGAGACCGATCATTGAAACACGAGGGTGAGGGTGAAGTGCTGCAGTCACATCTCCCCACCAATCAGGATTCCTAATGTACCATTCCATTGTCATTTTTAGCCCTTGCTCCCATGTAGTCCTCTCCACCCACCCGAGTCTCTTCAGCTTCTGATCATCCAAGAAGTATCGCTGGTCGTTGAAAGGCCTGTCTTGGACTAACTTTATGACTTCCTCCGAATTCAATCCAAAAAGCTTACACACGTCTCTCGCGACATCTGACACGCTCCTTTCCTTCTTGGTGCCGATATTGTACACGTGTCCAATAAGCCCTTTGTGGAGCACCACATCGAATGCCTCGGCTACGTCCTCAGCATACAAATAACTTCTCACATTCGACCCATCGCCGTGAATTGGCAGATTTTCCCCTTTCATTGCCAAAAGAATGAATTTGGGTATTAGCTTTTCTGGAAATTGATTTGGTCCATATACATTGTTGCCACGTGTCGTGATCGTTGGCAGGCCATAGGACCGATGGTATGCCATGACCAACATTTCAGCCCCGGCTTTAGTAGCCGAATAAGGGTTAGTGGGGAGGAGTTGAGACGCCTCAGGATTGCCAATGTCGGTCTCCAAGTCAGTTTCGCCATAAACTTCGTCAGTGCTGACGTGGATGAAGCGACAAATTCGATTGGTGATCTTGCAAGCTTCTAGAAGCACATGAGTGCCATAAATATTGTTGTTAGTGAATTCGAAAGAGTTTCCAAAGGAATTGTCGACATGGGTCTGTGCAGCGAAGTGCATAATGGTGTCGATGTTCTCTGCGACCAGGAGGTAGTTGACTAGGTCAGCACTTCCTACATCGCCTTTTACAAATTTGAAATTTGGGGAGGAGTAAGAGGGGTTGAGGTTCTTGAGGCTGGAACAATAGTCAAGCTTGTCTAGTGCTACAATCTTGTAATGAGGGTAGTTTTTTATCAGACGGTTCGTAACATGGGATGCAATGAAGCCTGCTGCACCTGTTATTAGGATGTTTTTAGGTTCATATGGCTTTTCACTTGTCATCTTTCCTCCTCTTTTGTGTGCTAATTCATGCACTTGATCACTGTCACAACATCATGAGAAAAAAGAGTTTGATGATTTAAACAAGGATAATGTGACACAAAAATTGAGAATGTATATAAAAATATATTCTATACATACATAATCTGATCACAGAATTAAACACAATCCTTTCACATATTTTGTGATCGGACTCTATATACTAAGACTTTTTTTCATATGAAAAAGTTAGATTTTCATTAAATCCATTATCTGATTGTAATGTAAGTTTGCATAATGTTACAACATTTCCTTGAAATTTAATATCAATGATTTAAAAAATCTTCATTAGCTGTTTTTAAATTTAAATAGAGATATGTTGACATGACTCTTTCACAATTATTGATACTGTAATAGAAGTCTCCTTATAACCATATAATGAAGAAGATCACAATCCAAAAATAAAAATATTACTACTGCGTGATTTGAGACAGTTAAATTAGCCAACTATTTATGTAATTTGAATCCATGAGGCTCAAATCGCAATCATATCCACATGACACCAGATCACTGCAAAAATATGGAATGAAATAAAATGAAGGATAACAATCATACCCACATAACACTCACCAGATCTACACTACACAATCATACCCACAGTTTTTTTCATGCATATATATATGTTATGAAAGATATATACAAATCGTGAACAAATTAAATTAACATTGAAAATTTTAATTTTTTACAACAAATTAAAAAGAAACAAATAGAGACATCTTACAGAGAAATGTAAGAGTTACAGAAGAAGAGTTCATCAAAACCTAGGAGGAGAGAGTAATGGGGTTGATGATGATGATGAAAGTGCAATGAAGTTCAGAGTTGAATGAGAAAAAAATGCGAGATGGTCGCCTTGTAGTTTGTTAGATCTCTTGACTCTCTCTTTCTTTTCCTGGTTAGTTACTGAAAAACTTACGTGTTCTACGTCCCGATTTATATGTGTATCTCCAAATATCTCTCTCTATATGTATATACACCGAATGAATAATGTATAACTTAAGATGATCGTGCCTAACATTTCTGTTAATAGTAAAGCTGCGACTCATCTCGAGTTTGTTAATATGATTTAAACTATTTATTTTGTTGTGTTTTAATCAAAGTTTTTTCGCGTAACCAACAGACCAGTTTGATTAGTCAAAATTTTTACATCTAATTCACTAACTTTCGTTGACAAAAGATAAAAATAAAAATTTCACTTGTTTTTCTTATGGAAAATGCTAAGTTTCATGAAAAAAAATTTATGAAAATCATCATGAAAGAATCTGCACCGTTAGATCAGGCATACAAAAAAATACGATTTCTGATCTAACGGTGCAGATCCTTTCAGGATGGTTTTCATGATTTTTTTTTCATGAAACTTAACATAACCAAAAAAAAAAAAAAAAAAAAGGGAAAGTAAAAAAACTAAATCATTAATGTAAACAAATAAGATTGG
The DNA here is from genome assembly GCA_025200525.1 of Camellia lanceoleosa. Lineage (NCBI taxonomy): Eukaryota > Viridiplantae > Streptophyta > Magnoliopsida > Ericales > Theaceae > Camellia > Camellia lanceoleosa. The sequence continues at coordinate 150,319,681 of CM045771.1, read as the reverse complement.
TTCAGACATCAATAGGATTTTATTTAATATATATATATACCTTTACGTATAGGTTAAACTAGTCTATCACCCGTGTTATGCATGGGATAATTTTAAATATTTATATTTGTTTTAGATTTTTTTTATATCTAAATTATGTTTTTTAAGATTTTTTATAAAAATAACTTAACAATCTAAGGTTTAAGGAAATTTTTTTTTATACTTATTCTTAATGCATTAAAGTGTTATTATAAGGGTAAAACTTGGGGGTCGTGAGAAATTAATAAATACTAAGGTTTTTTTTTTTTTTTAAATCAAAAAATCAAGAAATTTAAATTGGGATATTGGAACTCCACAAAACTTGTGGGTTAGAGATAAATATAAATAAATAGATAGATATAGATATAGATATTTATATTTGTTTTAAATTTTTTTTAATATACAAATTATTTGTTTTGGAAAAAATACTGCAGTAATTATGAGTGAAGTCAAAAAGTCTTGTGAGTTGAGAGAAGTTAATAAATGCTGAGGTTAACTTTTTTTTTAAAAAAATAAAAATTTAGAAAATTAAGATTGACATATTGAAACTCTCACAGACCTTGGAACTCCCACAAAACTTGTGGGTTAGAGATAGATATAGATATAAATAAATAGATAGATATTTATATTTGTTTAAAAAAAAATTTAACATACAAATTATTTGTTTTGGAAAAAGTATTGCAGTAATTACGAGTGAAGTCAAAAAGTCTTGTGGGTTGAGAAAAATTAATAAATGCTGAGGTTAACTTTTTTTTAAAAAAATAAAAAATTAAAAAATTAAGATTGATATATTGAAACTCCCACAGGCCTTGGAACTCCCACAAAACTTGTGGGCTAGAGATAGATATAGATATAAATAAACTAGCCTATCACCCGTGCTATGCACGAGATAATTATAAATATTTATATTTGTTTTAGATTTTTTTTAATATATAAAGTATGCTTTTTAAGATTTTTTATAAAAATAATTTAACAATCTTATCATTAACCATAGTGTATGGGAGAAGTTGAAAAGGGTACTGCAGTAACTATACACGGATTGTATCTATAATTATTTGTATGATGGGATTTTAAATGCTAATCAGGGGATTTTGACCAAATCAATAAATGCAGGCGTGTGGAAAGACATGTGGATTGAAAAATTTTAATCAATGCTGATCAGGGAATTTTGACCAAATCAATAAATGTTGAGATTTTTTTTAAATAAAAAATAAAAAATTTAGAAAATTCAGATTTAGATATTGAAGCTCTCATAGGTCTTGGGGTTAAAAACTCCATTTTGCTTAATATATAGTATAGATAGATAGATATAGATATAGATATTTGTTTTAAAAAAAAATTAATATACAAATTATTTGTTTTGGAAAAAGTACTGCAGTAATTATGAGTGAAGTCAAAAAGTGATGTGGGTTGAGAGAAATTAATAAATGCTGAGGTTAACTTTTTTTTTAAAAAAACAAAAAATTAGAAAATTAAGGTTGGGATATTGGAGCTCCCACAAGCCTTGGGGATTAGAAACTCCCTTTTGCTTAATATATAACTAGCCTATCACCCGTGCTATGCACGGGATAATTATAAATATTTATATTTGTTTTAGATTTTTTTTAATATATAAATTATGTTTTTTAAGATTTTTTATAAAAATAATTTCACAATCTTATTACTAACTGTACGGGGAGGAAAAATTCCGGCAACCCGCACTTCCTTTCTTCCAAGCTCCTCAGCTGTCCGATCACCTGAAAGCACAACGGCGGTGAGCTACCCGGCGGTGTGTGGCCGGAAAACACCTCCGACGATCAAGTTAGCACACACCTAGGATAGAGAGAGAGAGAGAGAGGAGAGTGTTTGAGTGTAAGAAATTCCTTACAAAGTGTTCGTCCCCTTCGTATGGGGGGCGCAGACTTGCTTATATACCCTTCTGCGCCCCATATCCACTCCTAGTGGCCTCTCAACACGTGGCTCTGCTATCCCATCTGTCAGCATACGCCATGCTGAACATCACCTAACCCAACTGCCCGCTCACTCTACTGGGAGCTCGGCAGCCGAGCTGAACATCTCGGCTATCAACGGCCTCACTGCTTTATGCCCAAGCATTCCCCTGGTTAAGCTCAATGGAGACCGGCTCGGCGGCATCTCGGCAGAGCCGAGCTCGGGTCATCTCAAACTTGTCTGCAGCTGGCCTTCCTGCCGAGCAGACAGATACCTCGGTCCAACCGTGCCTGGCCTGGCGTCGGACATTTCACTCGGCTAACCTCGTCTCTGCCAAGCACGAGCTCGGTTAGCCAAGCGGTGCCCTAACCGAGCACCTTCTCTCGACAGGCTAAATCTTCTCGCCCATCACCGCCGCCCAAATCGTCCCAAGACAACTCGTTCGCCCAAATCTATCCTAAGATAACTCGTCTGCCAAAATCTGTCCGATCATTACCACAGCCCAATCCAGCTCATAAATTTCCCTCACACTAACCATAGTGTATGAGAGAAGTTAAAAATGTACTGCAGTAATTATACACAAATTGTATCTATAATTATTTGTATGACAGGATTTTAAATGCTGATCAGAGGATTGTATCAATAAATGTAGGCATGTAAAAAGACATGTGGATTGAAAAAAATTAATAAATGTTGATCAGGAAATTTTGACCAAATTAATAAATACTGAGTTTTTTTTTTTTATAAATAATAAATTGAGAAAATTTCGATTGGGATATTGAATTGCTTAATATATAGTATAGATAGATAGATAGATAGATATAGATAATATAATATAGATAGATAGATGTGTTGAAAATTTCAAGGAATTTTGTTTATGTTGGTCTTTAATGCATTAAAGTTTAATTATGAGGGGGTTTTGACCAAATTTCCCAAAAGGCATAGGGATTGGGAGAAATTAATAAATGTTGAGTTTTTTTTTTTTTTAAATCAAAAAATTAGAAAATTAAGATTGAAATATTGGAGCTCCCACAAGCCTTGGGGGTTAAAATCCCCTTTTGCTTAATATATAGTATAGACTAGCTTATCACCCGTGCTATGCACGGGATAATTATAGATATTTATATTTGTTTTAATTTTTTTTAATATATAAATTATGTTTTTTAAGATTTTTTATAAAAATAATTTAACAATCTTATCAGTATCCATAGTGTACAGGAGAAATTAAAAAGGCTACTGCAAAAACTATGCACGGGTTGTATCTATAATTATTTTTTTTATACTTGTTCTTAATGCATTAAAGTGTTATTATAAGGGATAATAATCATATGTGTTGGGACTTTTTAGGGAATTTATATGTGTTGGATTTCAAAGAAATTTTTTTATACTTGTTCTTAATGCATTAAAGTGTTATTATGAAGGTAAGACTTGGGAGTTGGGAGAAATTAATAAATACTAAGATTTTTTTTTAAAAATCAAAAAATCAAGAAATTTAGATTGGGAGATTGAAACTCTCACAAGGCTTGGGGTTAAAAACCCCCTTTTGCTTAATATATAGTATAGACTAGCCTATCACCCGTGCTTTGCACGGGATAATTATAGATATTTATATTTGTTTTAGATTTTTTTTAATATATAAATTATGTTTTTTAAAATGTTTTATAAAAATAATTTAACAATCTTATCACTAACCATAGTGTATGAGAGAAGTTGAAAAGGGTATTGCAGTAACTATACACAGATTATATCTATAATTATTTGTATGAGGGGATTTTAAATGCTGATCAGAGAATTTTGACCAAATCAATAAATGCAGGTATGTAGAAAGACATGTGAATTAAAAAAAGTAAATAGATGCTGATCTGGAGATTTTGACCAAATTAATAAATGCTGAATTTTTTTTTTTAATAAAAAATTTAGAAAATTCAGATTGGGATATTGAAGCTCTCACAAGCCTTAGGGATTAAAAATCCGCTTTTGCTTAATATATAGTATAGAAGTATAGATAGACGTATAATTTCATCCTTTTTGAATCATAACTTTAAAAAAAAAGTCATAACTAAATAATATATGAAGTATAACAAAAAATTTCACGAGTCATAATCAAAATAAAAAATTATTATAACTAAAAAATATGACATAAGTTAGAGGTGTATATGATATGAAGTTTGCATAGTAGAATTTTCCAAGAGAGAGTGGAATTTTGGTTGGCATGTGAAAATTTTACCTTATTTATAAATTATCTTTTCATTATTCCATTTTTTTTTATAATTTTAAGAAATAATCTGAAGTAAAATTAATTTTAATAATAAAAGTAAGTGTGAAATGAGTAATGGGGAATTTATTAGAATCACAAAAATGGAATTTTTTTTAACAAAAACGTCAAATATATCTATTTTGCCTTTTATGCTGGAATTCAATTGAGTAAGAGAAATGTATAAATTATCTAACATGCTAACGAAAATAATTCTACTAATAAATTTGAGCGTGGAGTTCGAAACAACCTGTTATAGTATAAGAAAATAATAGGCTATTATCTGTGCTATGTACGGGATAATTATAGATAATATATTTATTTTAGATTTTTTTTAATATATAAATTATATTTTTTAAGATTCTTTATAAAAATAATTTAACAATTTCATCACTAACTATAGTGTATGAGAGAAGTTGAAAAGGATACTGTAGTAACTATATACAAATTGTATCATAATTATTTGTATGAGGGGATTTTAAATGCTGATCAGAGAATTTTAACCAAATCAATAAATGCAGACATGTGAAAAGATATGTGGATTGAAAAAAGTTAATAAATGCTGATCATGGAATTTTGACCAAATCAATAAATGCTGAGTTTTTTTTTAATAAAAATTTAGAAAATTCAGATTGGGATATTGAAGCTCCCACAGGCCTTGGGGGTTAAAAACCCCCTTTTGCTTAATATATAGTATAGATAACTAGCCTATCACCCGTGCTATGCACAGGATAATTTTAGATATTTAAATTTTTTTTAATTTTTTTTAATATATAAATCATGTTTTTAAAGATTTTTTATAAAAATAATTTAACAATCTTATCACTAACCATAGTGTACAGGAGAAATTAAAAAGGTTACTGCAGTAACTATGCACGGACTGTATCTATAATTATTTGTATAAAAGGGATTTTAAATGCTAATCAAGGATTTTGACCAAATCAATAAATGCAGGCATGTGGATTGAAAAAAGTTAATAAATGCTGATTAGAGATTTTGACTAAATCAATAAATATTGAGATTTGAAGGAATTTAATAAGTGTTTATTTATTTATTTTTCAAAAAACAAAACAAAAAAATTAAGAGGGAAAAAAATTAAGAGTCATTTACACAATAATTAAATGGGCCTCTTAGGGATGCAAAAAGTAATGGCGTGTAAATACTTGGGGTTTGACCGAGGAGTTTGAAAGAATTTAATAAGTGTTTATTTATTTTTTTTCCAAAAAACAAAACAAAAAAATTAAGAGGGAAAAAAATTAAGGGTCATTTATTAAATTCTTTCAATATAATATTAGGATTGCTTGGTGGTTGGTTCAAAGATTATAATTACACTATTGATAAATGAAGGAGATAGAAGGTGAGGATGTGAGAGAGAGAGAGAGAGAGAGAGAGAGAGAGAGGCTATGGCTCTTAATTTACACGCCACCACTTTTGCTTCCCCAAGAGACCCATGTAATGATGATGTCAATGTAATTATTATAATCTTTGAATCAATCACCAAGTCAAATTTTTTTTAAAAAAAAAATAAAAAATCAGGAAATTAGAATTGGCATATTGGAGCTTCCACAGGCCTTGAGTGTTAAAACACCCTTTTGCTTAATATATGGTATAGATATAGATAAGATGATGGTTGCAGATCGTGACAATATTTTCAGTTACTTTTATTAGGAACATGTATATGGGGATATGTAATCCTACATCCCAAGAATTGCTATGACTTTCGGTTACAAATTCCATTGATGCATATTGAAGCAATGTGCATGTGTGAGGATCCATATGTATGTACATAGCTTGTATTCAGTTTGTTTGATTTAAATTTTCAAAATTCACTTTTTAAAAAATGGGCGCTTTTTCAGTAAAACCATTATCTAAGAGTGTTATTCCATAAGACACATAGTGTTTTATAATATTCCATTAGGTCTATTTCATACCAAAAGACCAAAAAAATCCTCAAACAAACACACGCCTATCTCTCTTTGAAGCTAATAACCGTCTCTCTTCCCCTCTATTCTTGCACTAGAAATCACACACAGTATCTTTACCATTCCAGAAATCCAAAGCCGTATTCCATATCGCCTCAACGCCCAGAAGATTGTCTTTGTTCCATCGTCGCATCGTCTCATCATCTTCTTCGTTGTCCCTACGCCGTCGGTTGCTAAAATCGTGGAATCACCATTGTTGAACATCCATAAGATGTATCTTCGTCAAAATCACCTTCGACGACTATTTGTGACAACGCAACTGTCAAAATGGGCAAAAAACGTAAGCAATCTACTCATTCGTGTATTCAAACCCTAAATCTCTTTTTCAACAAACAACATTGTGAACTTTCACAAATATCCCCTGTTTCTGTTCATACAATATATAGGAGTCCATATTGTTCATACCCTAACCTTTAATCTAAGCCCCTCAATTGTAATCCCTAATTATATTGATTTTTTCAATCAAAAACATTACAGTTGCCATTATGTTGTGTTCACAACTGTGAACAATTCAAGTGGTTTGGAAAGATGTTGGCCAAACCAAATTGTTTCTGTTGTTGTTGTTGTTGTTGAAAGCTGTGAACATTCACATTGATTGAAAATGTTTGGATAATCAAATTATTCCAGATATTATTGGTGTTATTGTTCAAAGCTGTGAACATTCACATGGATTGAAAATGTTTGGCCAATCATTATTTTGTAATATTATAGATTTTTTTTTTCCCTTTTGTGAATGTTTGCCTTGTTGGTATTGTTGATTGTTAATGGTGATCCAATAAGTTGAACCTTCAATTCATGATTATTTTACATGAAAGTGGCATGAAATACAGTCCCTGCAAATATTGACACTATCATTCCCCCCCTCTATCAAATTGTTGTTATTAACCGTAGCGAACATTTACATTTAAAATTCCTTGTGTTAGATGTTGTTGTGATACATAATTATGTTATGAACATTCATTACATGTGTAAATTAATTAGACACTTTGTGAATATTAACCACTGTCTTTAGAGGAAATATATCACTTTTGTTATCCCATGTTTCAAATTGTATTTTAATTTTGAGGTTGTTTTTATAAGATTGGCATTGCATGATTGTAGTAAGAATGTGCATTGCCATACAAATTAGAACTGTAAATGTTCACAATATCCTTTTATATGTTTGTGTTAACATCCACACGTTCTTGAATGTTGTTCATGGTTGTATAAAAATACATTGATTTTTACACACTCATACAATATGTACATTGTGTTTGTGCTGACACAGTCAGCATACACATCCATGTACAGATGTGGATATTCACATCCATACACAAACTGTGGTCATTTACACCCATGCACACAACTGTGAACATTCACATCAGTGGCAATGTTGTGAATGTTCACATCTGTTCCACTATGCTAATCACATGAGCCTTGACTTAATTTTTTTTTAAATGCTCCATTTTGCAGATCTTGCACAGAAGAAAACCTCAAAGAGAAAAATAGATGAGTACCATGTCAAGGAAGAAAGCTTACAAGCAAATACTAGAAACAATGTTGACATGCGGCGTGTGAACTACAGGTCTAACATGACCGGACTGGTGAAATTAATGAAAAGCACCAAATTCACACAAGCACAACTTGGCTGCCTGTAACAAACACCTTTTTGGCATTTGTTAGATGCATTGAGAAATAGTGAGATCGACCTTGACAAATGCATAAAGTACGATGATGTTGTTGTGCATGTCCTACAAATGTACAAAGTTTCAAAAGATGCCTTCTACATTGGGGAGAAGAAGATGAACATACACGACAACGGCATCAAACTGATTTTTGTTGTGGACTGTGGCACCAAGTCAATGGACATATCATATGGTGCAAAACCAAATACTGACATTATAAACAAAAGGTGTAAAAATGTCAACCGGTTGACTTCAAAATGGATACGCACCCTTTTGACCGAGGCATTGAAAGGCAAAAAAAAAGATAACAACGAAGAAGTCGTCCGACTAGGCTGCATGTATGCTTGCCAAAAAAAATTTTTCTCGACAAGCAGTGAGACAATAAGATGGGGCTACTACGCACATATGGTCCCATTGGAAACAATGCAAGAATATGATTGGACCAAGCAAATTAGAACAACATTGACATCCTCCATTTCCCAAAACGACAAAAAGCCAGCAAAAGTCATTGGCTGTGTCATGTTATTGATGGTAAGTACTCGTGTTCTTAAATAATAACATTTACATGTCCTTCATTGTTGTTCATCTAAGCCAACTGTGAACATTCACATCTGTATCATTGATGTGAATGTCCATATGCACTTATGTTTCACAGATGTGAATGTTCACATCTGTACCACTGATGTGAACATTCATATTCACCCATGATATACTATTGTGAATGTTCACAACAGTGCCACTGTTATTAATGTTTACATATGTTGACATTACTATGCAAATGCTAAATAACATATGTCTTTGTTGTTTTGTTGAAGTATTGGTTGTGTGAGCACACAACCATCCGACAACCTCACAAGCCCAATGTCATTCCTCGCTATGTTAAGTGGGATCTGACTGCTTTACAAAAGAAGATGAAAACCACCTTTGTGGCTGATATTGGTTTTAATGAGGTATGGCCTTCAACTATTGATCAAAACATTCACATTATAACACCACCCAAATATATACGTTAAGTAACATAACTTTTTCATTTCAGGTTAATGCCAGCGAACTCTTTGCAACCCCAACAGAATTACAAAAGTTCAGGCCTACAACATTGAAGGTGGAGCCCGAAATTTATGAACCAACCACCACATCTCCCAACCTCTCTGACATCAAAGAAGAACAACACAATGGCAGCAACTCCCAATTTTATGGGGATGGAGTTGAGCTAAATAACAGTAACAAGGACATTCACATTCCATTTAGCAGCCCACATGATGAGAGAGCTATTGTCATAGCAAACACAAGCCAACCTGATATCATTGATGTGCTTGTCAAAAAAAATCGGAAGGCTTGCGGCATCATAAAGCAATGGGAAGCAAAGTACAAACACCTTCAATTCTCATGGGAGTTAAGGGCAAGAGTCATAGCTTATCTTGAACATAAATTGTTCAACCAGTCAAGCTCACCCAACATGAATACCGAAATAAAAAAAGTGCATGGAGCAGAAAGATGAAGAAATTAAGTGTTTAACACAGTTGGTCATCAACTTAGAATGCGAGAAAACAATTCTTCAAGATCTTTACGATGACCAGTCAGTCCACATTGTCACACAGGCTGAGGCACAGAAGCAACCCCCTGGCCCAATGCAACACAATCTCAGCCCACCTTCTAGGGTGAAGCGTATAAAAGAGAAAGATTGAAAAGAACATCGCTTGCCTGACTTCCAGTACCCAGACTTACCTAGCCAAAAATAGCCCCATACAGTCGAAATGGTTGAAGATGTGACAAACATCTACCAGCGAAGCACCAAAAAAAATTAACCTTGACCAATAAGTTCAAAGTCTGGAGCAAGATGTCCAAACAAGACAAGCAAAAGGTCTAGGCTTTACAAAAGAGTGGGGGCGATGAGTAAGTGACTGTACAAACATCTAATGTCAACATTCACATTCCATAATTGTCAATATTCACCACTGTGCTTATTTATTTGATTTGTTCAAAACTGTGCAATGTTAATATTCGCATTGGTTTGTTTAAAATGCACAGGCTTCTTGTGTGGAAAGAAGACTCGAAGTCTACACATGTGTATTTTGATGACATTGTGAACCTTATCAAGAGGAAATCGATACACAGGAATGTATGCCATTACGAAGATGATTCACTCTTCATGTATATACGCACAGAGACACACACACACCCACAGCCACAGACACATATTGTTCACCCACCACAAAAAATATAATACGACCCTATGTTTGTGCAGCTCATAGATGTATATGTCGAACTATTACATGAACAACAAAATGTAGTGAACCCAACTTCAGATGAAGCGTCATTCATCTTCACGAGCATGTGTTTGGTAAAACCTATCATTCTATTTTTTCTAATGTGAATTTGAAACTTCACAGTCTATTAATTATTTGTCCAATGTGTACAGAAAGTGATACAAGAGTACTATCCTCGCAAAAGAAGTAAATACATTGATGCTCATGTGAAAAACTACTAAGGAGAAAGATACCTACTATTCTCATTGCACTATGACTTTCACTGGACGATAGTTGTGTATGATGCTAAAGACAATTTGTGGAACATTACAACTCATTGCGCCCAAAGACAGGCATACATGACCTGCATATCAACCAAGCACAGGAAGTTGTAAGGGCTCTTTTTGTACACAAATATGACTTGTTGTCATGCGTTAAATGAATGCATACACACATATGTTTGTTGGTGCCTAATATGAAATTCCCTACACAGAGGACGTACATTGAGAATGTTGTGCGCGTTATTGGCGAATCATCACCGCTATACACTAAGTTAGCAGGCCAATATCCGTCACAACCAATCATATCAGTTGATGTCTGTCCTTAACAGGGCGATGACTCGTAAACCTCACTACATTTTTTACAAATCCTCCATAACCATTATGCAAACATACATGTCAACTGCTAATCAAAACCATTTTGCATTTACAGAGTGGACTGCGGACCTGGAGTATGTCACATCATGCAGACGCACATATACCATGAAGAAATTGTTGGATACCTCACTAGTTCTGAATGGTGTGGACACGAGACTTGTTAGTACATAGTTTTTTGAATCATAAGAAATCAGAGCGTCATTAAAACCTATAGGTGGGGGGTGTCCACCTACAAACTAACCAACACTCGATATGAATGTTAATATCAATTGCTTTGACATTTTGACACAACAACTGATTGTAAAACAGTGATACAACATCTATTAATGGGAAAAAGCCACTTGTGAATTTTGATCTACCTTTGGTGTTGTTATGTTTTACAGATGTGAATATTCACAATTGCACCATTGATGTGAATGTTCATATTCACTTATAATATTCATACTGCTGTGTTGTGATGAGTGTAAATTGTGCGATTATTTGAACCCGATTGTTCTATAATACACATATTTTGTGTAGAAATGTACACATTGTGTACGTGACATCATTACGAATCATATACACATATGTGAATATTCAAATTTGTTCTTATCCATAACAGTTGTGAATGTTATTCTTCTCTGCCAAATGTGAACATTCACTTATAATATTCATATGCACTAATGGTTTACAGATGTAAATGTTCACAGTTGCATTACTGATGTGAATGTTCATATTCACTTATGATATTCATACTGATGTGTTGTGATGAGTGTAAATTGTGCGATTGTTTAAACCCGATTGTTCTATAATATACATATTTTGTACAGGAATGTACACATTGTGTACATGACATCATTACGGATCACATACACATGTGTGAATATTCACATTTGTTCTTATTCATAACAGTTGTGAATATTATTCTTCTTTGCCAAATGTGAACATTCACTTATGATATTCATATGCACTAATGGTTTGCAGATATGAATGTTCACAGTTGCACCACTGATGTAAATGTTCATATTCACTTATGATATTCATACTGTTGTGTTGTGATGAACATAATTTATGCGATTGTTTGAACCCTATTGTTCTATAGTATACATATTTTTTGCATGAATGTTTACATGACATCATTACAAATAACATACATATGTGTGAATATTCACATTTGTTCTTATTCATAACAGTTGTGAATGTTATTCTTCTCTGCCAAATGTGAACATTCACTTATGATATTCATATACACTGATGTTTTACAGATGTGAATGTTCACAGTTGCACCACTGATGTGAATGTTCATATTCCCTTATGATATTCATACTGCTATGTTGTGATAAACATAATTTATGCGATTTTTTGAACATGATTTTTCTATAATACACACATTTTGTGCAGGAATGTATACATTGTCTACATGACATCATTACGGATAACATACACGTGTGAATATTCACATTTGTTCTTATTCATAATAGTTGCGAATGTTCACACCATGTCAATCTCTATGCATGTGAAAGTTCACATCAAGTTTATATTCATGTCAACATTAACAACAATATTGTAAAAAAGTTAAACCCATGTGCGACTTTTCATATAACATGATTCTTTTACGCAAGTGTGAATGTCCACATCATGTATTCATTATTAAAACTTTAACAAAATATCAGTTTGGTACCCAAAAAGAAAAAGAAAAAGAAAAAACACAAATCAAGTACTAAGTTTGCAAAACCATTATTATGCTTGCCAACACAACGTAATCTTATTGCAACACAATGTTTGCCAACACAACACAATCTTATTTCAAAAATCAATATAAGAATCCCATGTAAAACACAATGTTGAAATGAAAAATGTACATCCTCTATCGGCTCTTTGCATGATTTCCGATTATGGCTTCCCAACTTATCATATCTCCCGCACCTTATTTACTTCACTTTCTCACTCCTTGATGGGATTTTATTCTTTTTCGGCCTTCCGGGTGGTCTTTTCACAATTGGTGGGTATATAGTGAAGTCCGTGAGATCAAAAGGTGATTTTTCCACCGATAGTATAGGGAATATGACACCCGAATAGGCTGCACGATACGTCTCTAAATGAAAGTAATGTTCCACACAATCATTGAGATTGTAGCGGCTCTTCTGAATAGCAATCACAGCATGGTCACTGTAACACGCCCGCGAGGGGACCTCGCGCTACAGTTCGGACTCCCTTTTGGTGTTGCGGTTCTAAATCTTGAACCAAAGAGTCCAACTCTGGCAAATCGTTTTGAAGAAAAACAGATTTTGAAAAAGTAGTGCCAAACATGGATCGCTGCTGCGACAGAGTCGCCACCTAAATATTTTTTAATGGGGGAATTTAGGAAACCCTGACTCGGTGCCGAAGGCCACATGTCCGTTATCACCAAAGTGGTCTTGGATCGGGAAAGGTCAGCTATGAGCACCCCCTTTCGCCCGGTCTGAAGACCGGCCTCTACTAACCGTGATATCCGTTTTTGAAAACATTACATGCTCTTATTCCAATTATTAGCCTAGAATTACTATGTTATGTGCGCAGCAAACAAGTATAGACTAGATTGCCTAATTTGGAAATAAACATTGCATATCCGTTTGTTTTGAAAACGCTTTGGAATTTGCTACTCGCAAGTAGGCTAAAACACGGATTTCAATGAGTTTTCCAACTCAAACAACCCAACCTCCACCCACAGGCATTCAGGCAGTTTATCTCATATAAGCACTTAGCCGCATGGTAAGCATACTGTCATGTCAACATTCACACGCATGCGATATGCTAAAGCGCAAATACTTACATCGTACTCGTACAAAACAAGAAACTAGTTAGCAAACATGCATGACCTAGTTCATGTTAAGTGGCTAATGCAACACAGGCAAGGATGCAATTTAGCATAGGCTCGGCTAACCCTAAAGATGGCATGTGGAATGCACTTTATTCGATGCACGTATTCAATTTGAAATTGAAAATACAATGCAGTTTGTATGATGTACCGAGCCCGGTGCGTGTCAACAAATGCATGAATGCACGCATGCATAGCATAAGGTATGCTGAAATAAACGTGCCTTAATACTAACCATTAAAAGCAGGTAAGTAAAAGGGAAGAAAGAAGTGGGGGTTGGAGGACATGCACACACCCACGTGTAGACACCCCATTTTTGACCGACCTTAAGACTCAGACGTCACCGATTGAGTGCTCGGTGATGTTGCATACTGTGCTCGTTCGGAAGCCTCAGAGTTGCGGCCGTGCGCCTTGCCTCCGGACTTCCGAACTCTCTTCTGTGCCTTGTCTCGGTTTGCGAACTAGACTCGGTTTTCTCTGTTTTCTTTCCTGAGGGAAAGGAGTGGTCTCGTAGGCTATCTCCTGGTGGCCGTGAGCTACTTTTTGTGGCAGAGGCCATTTGCCATTTCGAGCTCCGGTTTTGCCGTCACGTCGGTAGGTGCCTCGGTTCGGGACCGCCCAACCATCTCCGATTTCTCCGATTTTTGGCAAGTGCCTCTGTTTTGTCATTTCAAGGAACACTGGGGCCCTTGATGCCCACTTCGCGGGTCAGATGCCACTTCCGGCTCGGTAGGTTTCGGACTCGAATCAAGGCGGTTTGGTCCCGAGCATTCATTTCGACGGTTTTCTCGGTTTTTGGCAGTACCTCTTTTGTCATTTCAAGGAACACTGGGCCCCTGATGCCCACTTCGTGGCTGTATGCCACTTCCGGTGCTCTGGGTTTGACCGGACCTCAATCAGGCTTTTGGTCCCGAGCATTCATTTCGCATCGGTTTTCTCTGATTTTTGGCAGGTACCTCTGTTTTAACATCAGGAAGATCACTGGGGGGTGGGAGGCCAGCAATTATCCCAGATAACCAGTTTCGCTCCTCCGGAGCCCGTTTTTCTCACTTCCGGGCCAATGTTGAACACCCTGGGGGTATTTTCTTCCAACCAAAGCTACATATTTGTGATGAGGGGACATGGGAGGACCCTAAAAAATATTGGTCGACCAGTAATTATTTTTTTCATTTTTGAGCCTCTCCTTCAAGTCCAATGTTGTGCCTCCTGCTTCGGGGTTGCCAAATTCCAACTATGGAACCTTATTCTACACACATGGGAGGACCCTAAAAATTGGTGGCCGGCCATTAATTATTTTTTTCATTTTTGAGCCTCTCCTTCAAGTCCAATGTTGTCTCTCCTGGTTTACAGTTGCCAATTTTCAACCACAGGGTTGTGTTGAGGACACATGGGAGGACCCTAAGGTGCTATGGCCGGCCATTAATTCAACACTTTTTTTTTTGGCCATGGCCGGCCGGCCAATAGAGGTGGCTAGCCGACAGTGGGTGGCCGGCCGCCACCTTCCGTAAAATCACCTGGCCGGCTTCTTCGACTCTTCACAATTGTCCGGATATTTTTTGCAAAATATCTCTCCCTCCGGGGGATATTTTGGGAGGAAAATCTTGCCTCCATTTCCCTCCCCTTTTACACCTTTTCTTGCCTATTTAAAGGCTGGCCCTCCTCCTTCCCTAGGGTTACAAAAATTTGCTTCAAGAGTCTCTCTTCAAAAGCCTTCATTTCCATAGCCAAAAATTCAAAAAACCTTCAAGTCCTTAGGCCATTCCTTCATCAACCCTTAGCACCATCATCACCATACCATTTCCAGCAGCAAAGGGGTGTTTTCCAGTGGCCAAGAAGCAACAAATTCAAGCCAAGAGGTAGCAAAAGTTGGATCTTCAAGGGTAAGTCTAAAAATCCATCTTTGTGACATTTTCTTGCTTCCTATTTCTACCCTACTTTCCTACTGTTTTGGGCTTTGACCCCTACTGGTTTTATGCTTATTTTGAGCCCCTCTACAACTTTGTAGAAGGGCTCAACCTCATTTGGTATCTCTTTCATATACTTCTTTCAATACCACTCTTTAGGCCATAAAATTGCATGCTTTATTTGGCTTTTGAGTGGTCTGATTTCGAGCATACTATATACTGTGGGTGGGCTTATTTTGAGCCCCTCTTCAACATTGAAGAAGGGCTCCATCATGTTTGGTGACTCTATCATGCATTTCCTTTGTAAATCCTCCAAATTACCGTAAACTTGCATGCTATTTTTAGCTTATGTGCATTTATTTTTGGAGCATGCTATAAACTGATTTTGAGCCTATTTTTTGTCCCTCTACAACATTGTAGAAGGGACCAATCTTGTTTGGTATCTCCATGAATGGCTTCTCTTTGTATCTCTCTTTGGTCATGTTTTGCATGCTTTGTAGACTTATTTGGCTCCGGATTTCAGCCTTCATCAGGCTTATAAAGAGCCTTATTTTTGTCTCCTTGTCTTTCTTTGTTAAGGGCCTTAAGCCACTTGGTGAATATTTTTGGTACTTGTTTTGTAATCCATCGGATTTTCCGTAAAATTGCATTCTTGTTTAGGCCATCTTAGCTTCTGATTTCAGCCTTCATCAGGCTTAGAAAATGTCTTGTTTTGGTCTATTCTTCAAGTTTTATTAAGGGTCTTAAGTTGTTTGGTCATTTCTTATGATACCTCTCTTTATAAACCTCTTTTGACCCTTATTTTGCATGCTATGTATTGTATATCTACACACTGAATTTTGGGATCTCATCTTCCTTAAAAATGCATATTTTTAGTCCCTCTCTAATGTTGTAGAACTGAGTTTTTGGGTTTGAGCATTGTAGATATCACTTGCTTTGTAAATCCTCTCTTTTTCCGTATTTTTGCAAGCTATTGTTGTCATATCTATGCTTACAATTTGGCCATGTTTTGTACTGGAAAGATGCTATTTTTGGGGCTGCATTGCTACTGTTTTTGCTTTCATGTGTCAATTTTGCATGTATAGCATAGCTGTAGGCCATTTCGGGGGCTAAATATCACATTTCGGGAACATTCTGGGCATCGGGTGCATTTTTATCATCATTTTTAGGCTGTTTTCCCTTCATTTAGTTGCTGGAATTTAGTTTGCATGCTTGCATATCATTTCCATGCCATTTTGTGCCTTTTTGTCATTGCCTCGGTTTGCGTGCCCGTGGGCACGCACTTCGAGGCGCTCCGTTTTCATGCCATTTTGTGCCTTTTTGTCATTGCCTCGGTTTGCGTGCCCGTGGGCACGCACTTCGAGGCACTCCGTTTTCATTCATCGGCATCCCATGTGAGTGCGGCTGAGGCCCTCTCATGTTGGTATAAGCCCAATTTGCATTTCGCATGTCATTCCGCGTCGCCTCGGTTTGCGTGCCCGTGTGCACGCATTTCGAGACGGCTCTTTTTTATCCGACGGCAGCTTATGTGAGTGTGGCTGAGGCTCTCTCATGTTAGTGTAAGCCCAAGTTGCATTTTACATCTCATTTCCATGTTATTTCATGCCTTAGTGCATTTCCTCGGTTTGCGTGCCCGTGTGCACGCATTTCGAGGCATCTCCTTTTATCATTTCGACGGCAGCCTATGTGAGTGCGGCCGAGGCTCTCTCATGTTGGCGTAAGCCCATCACTGCATTCCATATGCTATTTTATGCATTCCTCGGTTTGCGTGTCCGCGGGTACGTATTTCGAGGCAGCTTTATTTTTACCTGACGGCCTCCTACGTGGGTGAGCTGAGGCTCTCCCATGTTGGTGTAAGTCCATCGTGTCATTCCGTACGCCATTTCGTCATCGCCTCGGCTTGCGTGCCTGTGTGCACGCATTTCGAGGCACTTCGGTTTTATCTGATTTGCATTTTGTCATCGCCTCGGTTTGCGTGCCCGTGTGCACGCATTTTGAGGCACTTCGGTTTTATCCGATTTGCATTTTTGTCATTGCCTCGGTTTGCGTGCCCGTGTGCACGCATTTCGAGACACTTCGGTTTTATCCGATTTGCATTTCACATCATCGCCTCGGTTTGCGTGCCCGTGTGCACGCATTTCGAGGCACTTCGATTTTATTCGATTTGCATTTCACATCATCGCCTCGGTTTGCGTGTCTGTGGGCGCGCATTTCGAGGCACTCCAGTTTTATCTGATTTTCTCATTTTATCATCGCCTCGGTTTGCGTGCCTGTGGGCGCGCATTTCGAGGCACTTCGGTTGTATCTGATTGCTCATTTTATCATCGCCTCGGTTTGCGTGCCTGTGGGCGCGCATTTCGAGGCACTTCGGTTGTATCCGATTTTCTCATTCTATCATCGCCTCGGTTTGCGTGCCTGTGGGCGCGTATTTCGAGGCACTTCGGTTTTATCCGATTTGCATTTCATATCATCGCCTCGGTTTGCGTGCCCCCGCGTGCGCATTTCGAGGCACTTCGGGTTTATCTGACTTGCATTTCACATCATCGCCTCGGTTTGCGTGCCTGTGTGCACGCTTTTCGAGACTTCTTATTTTCATCTCATTTTCATCAGTATTGTGCATACTAGGCTGTATCTTAGCTGCATTTCATGCATATCATGCATATTGCCCGGGAAACGAGGCACGTTTCGTACTCCGAGTGACGGAACGGGTCTCAATTCCCAAGTCACCGACACTCCGGATTACCCATGATGGAGTTAAGTTTTGTTGTAGCATTCATCCCTATATTGAGTTGTGCAATCCGGTTCCTCGGCCATCATGCATCGGTATGCGTGATTGGTGGCACGAGGATCGAGGCATGCATATATTTGTGAAAATACATTGCTATGCCCTTTTCCTGCTCTCTGTTGCAGCAAAACCGAGGATCAACAGCTTTTCAGAGTCCGGCGCGCATTTCGAGAAATACTGCGAACAGAGGCTAATCAGGGCATCCCAGTGGATTTCACCAAGCGTTCCAAAGAGTAATCTTCATCATAAGGCGGCTCCTCGCGCCATTCTGACTTTCTTAGTTTAATCTGTCAATTAATTAGAATTTGTATATTTATTCGGACTGTATTATTCGGACTGTATATTTATTCGGACCCTCTGCGCGAGGGCAATGTTGTAATAAGGGTGTGTGAGTGTGATGCATGTCTTCCAACCCCCATTTCTTTCTCCCTTTTATTTACCTGCTTTGGATGGTTAGATATAGGGCATATTTCAATTAGCATAACAGTATGACAGCATGTTTGCATCATTCATCCGTATTGCACGCATCGGGCTTGGCGCATCATACAAACTGCATCTGTATTTCAATTCCAAATTGAATACGTGCTAACTGTAGCATTTCATATACCATGTTTAGAATAGCCGAGCCTGCTATAGTTGCATTTTGCATGTGTTGCATTAGGCATTCCTGTATACTTAGGATCATGCATGATTTCTAATGTAGTTTCTGTTTTGGCTTGGAGTACTCGGTGAGTTTTATGCTTTAGCATCCTTGCATGCGTGTGAGTGTTGCCATGATAGTATGCTTACCATGAGGCTAAATGCTTATGTGATATAACTGCCTTGAATGCCTGTGGGTGGAGGTTGAGTTATCTGAATTGGAATAATTCATCAAATGCTTGTTTTAAGCCCACTAGATAGTGGCAAAATCATTTGTTTTCTTAAGCCCACCGGAGGGTGGCAAATCCGCATTTTAGCCTACCTGCGGGTAGCACCTTCACACCATTTTCAAACAAACAAACATGAAATGTTTAGTTCCAATTCAGACGGCCCAGTCTATACTTGTTTGCTGCGAGCATCACATAGTAACCTAGGCTAATAACCAGAATAAGAACTCACAAAGTTTTCAAAAACAGATATCATGGTTAGTAGAGGCCGGTCTTTGATCGGGTGAGCGGGGGTGCTCACGATGTGACCTTCGCTGCAACGTACCCAAGTTCCCGAGCCAACTTTGGTGATGACGGACACGTGGCCTTTGGCACCGAGTTAGGGTTTCCTAAATTTCCCATTTTAAAAATATTTAGGTGGCGACTCTGTTATCTGGCAAAGCAGTCCATGTTTGGCACTTCTTTCAAAAAATCTGTTTTTCTTCAAAACGATTTGCCGGATTTGGACTCTTTGGTTCAAGATTTGGAACCGCAACAAAATCGAGTCCGAACTGTAGCGAGGTCCCTCGCGGGCGTTGTTACACCACGCACACTTATTACAGATTTGCCCTCGCTCGGAGGGACCAAAAGAATAATACAAATTAATTAACTACGCAAGCTAATTACATATTACAAATTAATTAAATTAACAAATTAATTAATCTAAGGAAAAAACAGTAAACCGCCTCGGGGCGAGGGCTCAATGCACGCGCGCTCGGATTCCGCTCGGAATTGCACTGCCATGCCTAGACTGCCTCTGTTTTCCTTGCTTTACTCCTCTGAAAACTGCCAAAGTCTCAGAACCACTTCCTTGGGTACTGGAGAGCATCACCGGCTGAGGGGAAACACCACCGGCTGAAGTATGTGGCCACTGGCACAAAATTCATCCATCGGCCATCTATAGACTGCCGGTCGGCACTAAACACTGCCGGCCGGCACTGAATGTCTGCAGAACCCTTGTAGACCTTTTTACAAATGTTGATGTTGTTGCTTCCTTGAGCTCCAAACTAGTCAAGAACAGCAAGAACAACCTCTTGGGACCTCAGTAGCCAAGGGAAGGTGAAACACTAGGTGTTGATGAGCAATAGTAAGTCACAAACACCTAGTGTACAAACAAGAGAGGAAAAAGAGAGATAGGATAGATATAGAATTCAAACCCTAAAACTAGAGCTTCTTCTCTGTCTTTTTCTCTCTAAAATGTCTAACTCTCCAACCCTTGAGCCAAGAGGAGGAAGAGTTATGTTATAGGCAACCAAACTTACAAGTTATGCCACCAAGAAGCTCATCCCTCCATACACGTGTATGAAGGGGAAACCAATGCAAGACAGTTGCCTCAAAATATCTCATAAAGCAACTGCACAGTAGTCGGCAGGGCAAAATTGTCATTTTAACAAAATTGACTGCCGACCGACACAAAAGAGTGCCGACCGGCACAATATAGTGCCGATGGCAACAACAACCAGCCGGTGGCCTCTAGCCACTGCCGGTGGTGTGTGGGGATGCCTCACAAGGCATTCCCTGCCCTTCCTAGGCAAAGCACAAGTGTTTGGTGCAAAACCAAACACAAAACAATCAAGTTCGGAGGTCCTGAGGCAAGGCGCGTGGCCGAGAACTCCGGGAACTCCAAACGAACACGAACATGGATAATCACCGAGTGTTCAAGCGGTGACGTCCAAGTCTTGAGGACGGTCAAAAATGGGGTGTCTACAGTTGCCCCTCTTTGACAGAACTCGGAAGTCATAACAATGACGGGAGTGAATGTCAAAGCCTAGAGACGACCCATTTTTGACAAGGCCGAAGACTTGGACAAACATGCAAGACAAACAAGGTATGCGCCCGAAGGCAGGGGCAAAATGCAAGATAATGCAAGAAGCCGAGCATAACTTAATGATCATGCAAAGAAAGCTATAATGAAGCACACATGCAACAGTTATAAGCTAGCAAATGCCAATCTACACTACAATGCAGAAAGGATGTAAGAGAATTATGCAATTCTCAAAACGTCTCACACGGAGGATACAATACCTGCGCGGCTCGTCCGGTTGCACCGGCCTCAAATGAGCCACACATACAATATCGTGCCTGCAAAGAAAGCAAACTCAACAGGTACAATATTGTTAGCAATATGCATGACAATGCAATGACAAATGTAAAATGATATGCAATATATACAAAACTAAGTATAAACAATGCAAATGATAATGCAATGCAATTGAAACTATGCAAACTAAATGCAGAGCAATCGAATCATGATTTAATCATGAGCGATTTGAAACCACACATATGTCAAATAGATTGATGGAAGTAATGAGTCCGTCTACCATAGAACGATGTCTGAACTATGAGTGATGCAGACGGACACAAGAACAAGTATTGGGTGGATTGACATAAGTGGGGTGACAACCCGCTGAGGAAAGAATGATGATCCTAATGCCGGATGCAATAATTACACTACAATGTAATAGTGATTATGGCGCGCGGGCCAAACCGTATCTCGCTTAGGAAAGGCATGCACACATACAAACCATGTCTAACACAGAAAAGGTGCCGCAACCTCAATCCAACATACCAACGTGGAGTAGGCGCGATACACATGCAGAACTGTGCTTCAACGTGAAAAGTAAGAGCACATACCAGACCAAGCTCAACAAGGAAAGGTGCAAGCCATAGATGGAATGTGATGCAGTGAATGCATGCAACTAAAATGCAATATGTACAATATGCAATGGAATGGATATTTACAAAGGATGCATGACATATGCACTATACTACAATGATGATGCATGACATATGTATGGTTGTTTTTTGGATTTTTTTTGAAATGTGCATGATGCATGACAATGCAATATGATGCAATGGCTGCGATTGCGGTTTTCCCTATTCTCCCAACAGGGCGATATGCTAGGTTGGTTCAGTATCCAGAATTGAGGCGTAGACACGCCGCCTCAACCTATGGGGCTTCCATACAGATTTCAAGCCGAGGGTACACCCTCTGGGTATTTAAACCAGACTTTAGTCTCGGAAATTCCAAACCTTTGCGTTCTAGGCATAAGCCATTCGAACTCTAGCTTTCACCGTCCCCATTGGTCTCCTAGGAACTCATCGAAAACACAGGCTGGTGGCTTTACCAGACCACCGAAAGTCGTTCGAGCATGACAAACACCGAAGGAATTGCACCTTCAGAGGATTTAAGGTCTCCTAGACCGGGATGCAAAATGTATGCATGACAATGCATGTTTTTTTTTGAAATGCATATGATGCATGATGTTTCTTTTGAAATGCGCGCCAACGCGTGACTTTTGGATGCATGACAACGCATGAATTTGAAATGCGCGGCAACGCGCGGCTTTGCGAATGCATGACAATGCATAAATTGGGTGTGCCGAAGCTACGAAGGTCTTGCACCTTCCGAGGATTTAAGGTCTCCTAGACCGTGCGTGTTTAAGGTCTCGCCAGACCGGGGGGTGGGGCAACGCATGAATTGAGATGCGGTGCACAAGATGGTGCGATGTGTAAGATAGCACGATGCGATGCATGCCAAATACAATGAGATGCGCAAAACAACGTGATTGAGGTGGGGAAGATAGCGCGCTTGAGATGTGATGCACAAGATAGTGCGATGCGCAAGATAGCGCGATGCGATGCATGCCAGATGCAATGAGGTGTGCACCTTAATGCACCGAAGGTCTTGCACCTCCCGAGGATTTAAGGTCTCCTAGACCGTGCGTGTTTAAGGTCTCACCAGACCAGGGTGGGGCAATGCATGAATTGAGATGCGGTGCACAAGACAGTGCGATGTGTAGAATTACGCGATGCGATGCATGCCAAATGCAATGAGGTGTGCACCTTAATGCACCGAAGGTTTTGCACCTCCCGAGGATTTAAGGTCTCCTAGACCGTGCGAATACGGTGAAGGTTTCGCACCCTCTAAGGATTTAAGGTCTCCTAGACCGTGCGTGTTTAAGGTCTCACCAGACCCGTGGGGCAATTGATGAGGTGCGCGAAATAGCGCGATGGAATGCATGCCAAATGCAATGAGGTGCACCTTAATGCACCGAAGGTCTTGCACCTCCCGAGGATTTAAGGTCTCCTAGACCGTGCGTGTTTAAGGTCTCGCCAGACCCGTGGGAAACAATGAGGTGCGCGAAATAGCGCGATGGAATGCAAAATGAGATGCAAGATGAGGCACGCATACCTCATGGATGCAAAATGCAAAATGAAATGCAAAACGAGGCACGCGTACCTCATTTGAATGGAAAATGGAATGCAAAACGAGGCACACGTACCTCGGGATGCAATGAAATGCAAAATGAGGCACGCATACCTCATTGAATGGAAAATGAAATGCAAGTATGACACGCATGCCACACGAAAATGCACAACGGTGCCAGTCGCAAGGGACGTGCAAGATGGCGCGATGCGACGCACCGGACAACGTGATGGATGCACGCAACGCACACGGGGCAATTTTTGAATCTTGTAAAAGACAAAAGGATACAATCTTTTCTTGAATCTGAGTGCCACGCACAGAAGACACGGTCCAAGGTCAAAACGGAGGCCGGTTGAACATCGGGGATTCACTTTCTTGCACTTTCTTGAGCTATGAAGACCAGAAACTACCCACATGGCCTAAACAAGGCTGTGAGAACACCACCGGCTGGGTGAGGAAGCCACCGGCTGGCCACCGGCTGCAAAATAACTCCACCGGCACAATTTTGTGCCGACCGGCACAAAATAGTGCTAACCGGCCAAAAATTGCTGATCGGGGGCAGTTTTGACAATTTGCCTCGGGTTTTATAAAATAGGGTTCCTAAACCCTATTTCTTTACTTCTCCACCGCCGAAAACTCTTGCCCTCTCTTCCTAGAGCATTTTCTCTTCCTCTTTTCTTGTTTTCTTCGCGTTCCAAGCCCGTTTCGTCGTCGGATTCGCGATTTTCTTCGCGTTTCGGACATTTTCCACCGATTGAAATTCCGTTTCGGAGCATCCTTTGCTATTTCCACTTTTCGGGACTTGTTCCCCTTGATTTCTTCTTCATTTCCGTGCATTTCCATCTTCCAGCCTTCCCGATCATTTTCGGCCCGCTCGGGGTTGACTTTTTCGGTTGACTTTTCACATTCCGGCTCTTCCGGCCATTTTCTCACCACCATTGCCATGGCTAACGATGTTCCACACGTCGGGACTCCCCCGGATCACGAGATGGATCCCGGGGTCGAGCTTCTCCCACTGAGCGAGCGTCCTTTCGACCCGGCGACCTACCGCCCGGCGATCCACGTCCTACCTCCGGATGGTCTTCACCATTTCCGCGGCTTTGACCGAGCGTTGGACCCGGAGCTTCTCTTGCGCGAGCCGACCTCTCACCTATCATTTGGCGCTTCCCAGGTAATACATTTTTCTCTACTTTAATTTTTTGCACTGTAGAACCTTTTAACTGCCATAGCTGAATATGTTCTTTAACTGCTTAGCTCTGATATGCTGTACACTGTAGTTGATCGCAATCATGCTTACAACTGATATCTGTTTAAGACAGACACATGCACACACACTGCACTGGTCTCAATCACCCAAACACACGGCACACACCGTACTTCATTTCATCGCAAACCTCTTCGACTCCAAGACTTATTTGAATCTGAAAACATATTGTATGCTGTATTTAAACTGAACCACACAAAACACGCTGACGCATCATACGTTGTAGATAACCTACTGGCACCCTATAACCCGATATCTGTTTGAATCTAAAAAAATGTGCACACATGCACCATATCTGTATGCTAATCCTCACAAACACACTGACACATCACAGGCCGTAGTCCACCGTAGTACACTGAAACCTGATATCTGCTTGGATTTGAAAAATGTGCACACGTGCACCATGTTTACATTACACTTACTCAAAACACGCTGACGCATCAAACACTGTAGTCCCCTGTAAGCACACCGGCACCCAGTATCTGTTTGAATCTGAAAAACTTGCACGCATGCTAGATTTATATCGACTTTAACATGTTTCCTCAGAACTGTACATTTCATATTGCTTCGCAACTATTTGTTTGAAAACAGGGAGATTCCCATACCATCCGCGGGTATGGGAATGTCGTGGCTCGAGATTGGTATTTGGAGCTTCCCGAGGCGGTTCGACGCATTGTGGACGAGGCGGGCTTTGGTTCCTTTGCGAAGTGCGACCCGGCTTGCTGCGAGCCTCTCCTGGCCGAGGTGGTGGGACACCACCGATTCATTTCACCTATCTACGACCAGGGACATGACGATGACCCCTTACGATTTCTCGGTGCTCACCGGCATCGGGGTAGGGGGTGATCCGATCCCCTTTGACACCGATATGGACGAGTGGACCGCCGTTCAGATCTATTTGCTTGGCGAGGCGCCACCTCTTGCTCGTCCAGACTTTGTCCGCTACTCCTGGTTCGAGGTGCAGTTCAGAGTGCAGCCTGCGTTGGCGGCGGCGGCTCCGATGACCGAGGCGGCCGTAGATTAGTACGCGCGCGGCTTTTTAATGTTTTTGCTAGGGACGATCCTCTTCGCCGACCGGGCGAACACCGTGCCTCTCTGCCTACTCAGCGCACTGGTGGACGTCCGAGACATCTTGCGTTTTGATTGGGGTGGTGCGGCTCTGGCCACTCTTTACGGGTACATGAGCTCGGTCTCCCGTGGCGTGGCGATTGCTCGGAGGCTCTTGGCGAGCTTAGAATCGTCTTCTCCTCGCTTTACATTTTGCTCTATACTTTCGTAATACACTGCTGCACCTGCTGTAGTCTCTGCTTTACACTTAACGTATCGTACACACGGCACACACATACTCTACTTTACACTGACTGTACACTGTTCACACAGCACACTCCGCACAATACACTACACAACACACGGCTCTGTTATTTCTGCTTTATTCTGTATCCTGCTTTATCTGATAAACATTCTGGTATCTGTCTTGCAGTTGTGGGTTTACGCCTACTTTCCTAGGCTCGCTCCTATACCCGATGCAGAGACCCCTCTGGTCGTCCCCTTCTCACGCCGCTTTGACGGGAGGTGCGCCCGGAGGCCGCGGGAGACTTTCAGCTTCTTCCGCCGTTACTTCGACACCATCACCCCTGCCGAGGTATGTTTTACTTGCATTTCATTTAAGCTTCGCTTTTCCCCTGTAGATTTGCAATATCAGTAGGTAACAAACTGTATTTCAATTTCAGATCACCTGGCGGCCGTGGGCTCCTCTGCCCGGCGATATGGTGCAGATCGGTTTCTTGGCGCCGTTGAGACCTCGCGTTATCGGATTTCTTTGGAGGGCCCGATGCAGCCGGGCTTGGTACTGGCGAACGCTTCTTGCGTCAGACCTTAGGGTTACTGGCGAGATAGTCGGTGCATCCTCCCCGAGCATATGAGGGACACCGAGCGTTTCACGGCAGATGGCGGACTACACCATCGGTGGGAGACGGCTTCAGAGGCGAGCAATTACTCAGAGTATGTCCGGACCTTCATCATGCGGCCGCTGAGTGGCGAGAGAGAGACCCTCTGATTGCGTGGCGGGCGAAAGGAGGAGGAGCGCCGAGGAGGGCTCGAGTCCGCGGCATGGGCGGAGTCCAGAGAAGACGGGAGGCTAGCTAGCCCGCTTTGCCTACTTCACTGTCTTTCCGAGGGTCGGATGGGGTGACCTATCAGATTCCCTTCGCCCCTCCGCCGGCTGATCACGAGTTTGTCGGTATCCCCGACTTGCCTCCAGTATGTATTACTGCATTTCTGTACAGTCATTTCATTTTAGTTTATTTGATATTCCACAGAATATTGAGGCATCTGATATTTTTGCAAGCTTCCTCCGAGTACACCCGGCAGTCATTGGAGATGAATGCCTCCATGGCGAGGATGTTGCAGCGGACCTTCGAGTTCCTAGCCTTTTATGGCCTTCCGGTATGTTCTCTCTGACATAGCTTCAAACCATACACAAACTGCTTCGCATAATCTAATGCACGACACAACACTGGATACCCAGCCCTCACGACACTTGACACATTGTATTCATACACTGCATTCTGTACTGATAAACTGCTCACGGTATTCACAGACTGTACTCACACACTGCATTTTGCACTGTTTCAACTGCTCACGGCATGCATGTACTGTACTCATACACTCCACTCTGCACTGATAAACTGCTCACGGCACTCACAGACTGTACTCACACACTGCATTCTGCACTGATAAACTGCTTCATGTATACTGATGCATTTGCTTTTTGTACTTTTCAGCCTCCCTTCCCGATTCCTCTTGTGGGTGGTGGCGCTCCATCTGGGCCTTCCATTTCTACTCAGGATGGCAAGATATTCCCCCGCACCAGAGGAGGGCGTACTTACGCCGGGAGCAGCCCGCGGGCTCCAGTTCCAGACGACGAGTCCGAGGAGGAGGCGGAGGCGTCCGAGGAGGAGGCCGGGGGCAGCTTGGGCTCGTGCTCAGACAGTGACACTTCCGGTGATGCTCCTGGACTTCTGCCCAGGAAGAGGGCGAGGACAGATCCCCCGCGCGCGAGGCCATTGATGATGTTGATGACCCAGACTTTTGCTATTTCTTTATTTCTTTTCTTGTACTTTTCTCTTTTGTTGGTAGATAGAGTACTTTGTACTGCTGCAGGCAGATTTTTGTTTTCCTCAAACTTTGTACTTGAAAAAAGATGATATGAAATGAAACAAACTTTTTGTCTGAAAAGAGTGTTATATTTGTACATATCTGTATATATCTGCGCATTTCATACTTTGCACTACATTGCATCACATTACACCTCAAATATAAATGATATGGGTCTGTTGTCTGAAAACTGAGCACTTGCACTGTACTAATCAGATAACCAACCAACTAAACAGCAAACCACTCAGACAAATCACTGCTCAATCTGGATATACCGCCCATACTCCACTGGGGATTGACCTGCATATAGCCCATAACACAGCATTCGGTTCATTCTGCACACAGCAAACCCTGAACAAATAGCCCTAATCTGACAAGACGGATCACAAAGCTGACACGGTTGCAGTTGAAACACACTCGGGTGTCCCAAATTTTCGCTTTCCTTCTTTTGCTTTGCACGGATGTAGAGAATGGCACAGCATTCTGAGCACAAGCGATTACTTTTTGGAAGAGGATGGGTTTTCAACCGGGGTATCGAGCCTACCACAGAACACGACGAGACAAACTCAAACAAAGAAACAAAAGGCACACGACCTGACCTAAGAAGACATGCTTAGAAAAGACTCAAAGCCAAAATCAAGGTCGACAAATCAAAAGACACGACACACAGACATGTTTACAAAAAGACCTTAGATCTCGAGAAGCCAGTTCCTCCGGGTATTATTTCCCATCCTTTCTGATTTGTGATACTCACATCGCTCGGTCCTCAGGCTCGGTTTTTCTCTAAAAAAAAAAAAAAAAAAAAAAAAAAACCTTTTCCTCACTTTTCTCTCAACTTGCTCCTCTCTATTCTTTAATCTCTCATTTTTCAATCCCTTCCCAGGGTGATTAATGGATGAATAGGAAATCGCAGATTCACGCCCAACACTGTTAGCTCACGGCTATTTCTTCTGGTAGATAAAGTGCCTTTCGGGTAAGTGCGTTGGCGACGAGGAGGAAGACAGAATACCTGACTCAACTGTGCCCCTAGTTCGTCATTTTGACCATTTTTTGTTTTCTAAAACAGTTTTGATCAAGAATGAGAGTTGGATTAACACACTTGCTCGATTCTTGATTTGAAAATCATGTGAATCAGGCTGCGAGCACTGAAAATCCTCCTTTTTGAGTCCAAACATGGTCCAATTTTGAAAATGAAAGAGTGTTCGAGAAAATAAGTCAACCTCAGTGAAAATTTTCAAAAACTATTTCTGCAAACAATCAACGCTCAACAAGCGTGGAACTTACCCTCGAGATGCGCAACCTCGGATCGGAGGCAATGGAAAATTGCCCCTGGCTTAAAGGGGGATAAGGCAACGGAAAGTTGCCCCTAGTTTGGACGGTAACTCAGGGCGACTTATGGCAATGCATGGCAACGGAAAGTTGCCCCTTGTTTGGATGATGCCGCGGCATGTCGTAAGCCAGTCCTTGTTGACGACGATCGGACCCTCGGACGTGGAGGAGTCGAAGATGGTTTGAATCAATATATGGACACAGTCGCCTGGAAGGCGTTGGTGGTTTGGCTTCAAGAGGAAGTTAATCACGTAGTTCCGGGTTGCTACAATCGAGACATTGGATTCGGAGGAGGCACAAGTGATCAAAACCATGACATAGACTGAGACGCTATGGAAGCGTTGGGAGCTAGACTTCAAGATGAAGTTGCCTACGTATCCCAAACATGGGAATCAAGCCTTACGTAGTTCCGATTAAGGTACACTCGGGTATTTTAACCTTCACTTTTTAGGCTCTAACTTTTGCCAAGGCGCCTGTTGCAGGTTTTCGACCTTACGAGCTATGTTTTTCTTCTTTTTTTTTCATTCTTTTTCTTTTCTTTTGCATTTTCATTTTTATTTCTTCTTTTCTTTTTTTGCATTTTTCTTTTCTCTTTTCTTCTTTTTTTTCTTTTTGCTTTTTGTATATATCTTTTCTTGCTCTAACTTTTGCCTAGGTCACCCTTCCGGGTTTTCGGCCCAGCGAGCCTCTAAAAGGTTAAAAGTGTAACAACTCCATGCCAATGGTTTTGAGATTGAAGCCCTTTGTATCTAGGAGAGCGACTGTTGTATTGATTTGCAGGAAAAGTCCATCACGGTTGCTTCTCGAGCTTTGCTTGGTGGGATTTGATTCCCTTGATCTAACTTTGACGCCTCTTGCTCGAAGGCTGCCTCGAAATGGGCCACACAGGCGTTTCATGGTACTGATCGTTTTGAACGGATCCCGGGTTTGAAACAGATGATTTGAATCTTGAGACCGAGAGCGATCCTGGGCTTCACAATCTCAAGAGCGGTTCCACACCGGTCTTCGCAAGACTGCACAAGACATTTCATTTTTGAAAGTTTTTAAGAAAGCAACAAATCATTCGCGTTGAAGATAGTGTGGAACCAGTCTGGATCGGACCAGGATCCTTCTTAGTACTCACACCGACGAGCATGATTTCATTCATTAAAAGCTCAGCAGGCCTCTCTTTCTCTCAAAATGATCAAAATTTTACAAAAAACCCAAGGAATTCCTTCCTCTTTGTTTTTATCACCACAGTGTTTGAAAAAGGTTTTTATGAAAAGCTTAGGTCATTATGACGATGTTCAAGGCACAAGAGAGCAGGTGAAATGCACTGTCGTTCCATCCAAATTCTCTGGCACGGTTGGTTCGAACAGTAACAAATACGGAACGTGATAGCCACAGCTGTTTCATTCAGATTTGGTGGTATAATCGGCTCCTCAGCAGCAACAGGCTCAAAAAGCAAAAGCAACTATTTACGAGACAAAACGGTGTTTGAGGCAACAACCCCGAAATCACCTGGTATACTATACAAGAGGGACTGACTCGTTACAACAAGACAGACCCTGTAAGCAAAAAGACTGACTCAATACAGAGAGACAGACTCAAAAACAAAACAAAAGACTGACTCGACACCCAAGTCAGGATTTACAAAACGTTGGCAGGTGCTTAAAAATGCGTGCCAAATGCCACATCCGAAAATGTACCAGACACTACCCGTAGGCGGTTCACCTTCTAATTACATACTTGCAGTATCTGTATCCTCAAAATCCAACAACTAAGTGGTGACGGACTTTGCTAAGGTGGGGGGAAGGATAACCTCGTTATCAATCAAATCTTGCACCTCGTGCCGGAGGCGGAAACAATTGTCAGTGGCATGGTCAGTCTGCTGGTGGTACGCACAGTACAGAGCAGCATCATGCGTGGCGGGGAGATTCTTCGGGAGGGGCCGAGGCTCCAGGGGTTTAAGGTGTCCCCTCTCGGCAAGGATCTGAAATGCCTTGGACAATGGCATGTAGAGAGCATGGAAGACCCTGCGCCCTCGGGGCAGGTATTTTGGAGCCTGAGCACTCTTGCTAGATGCACTAGTGAACGGATCGGCGGGTGCGGCCTTGGATTTCTAATCCTTTCCGGATGTAAGGTTGGGAGCGGGAAGAACTGTTTTGGCATGACGGGCCTATCCCGATTCTCTGATTGACTGGAATTGCCCTCGGGCGGAGTGGGGAAAGCATCCTTCACAGCTTTTGTCGTAACTGCGGATATCTGTTGCTTGTTCATCCCTCCGGCTTTCAAAGCCTCTACTGCCCATAGCAGTTGTTCGATGGGGTCGGCATCTGCCTTCATCTTGCCTTTGTCTCTGGCCTCGGCCTGATCTAGAACTTGGTTTGCTGCGTCGTTGCCATAGCTGGAGGTCATCTCCGGTTGGCTGAGTTCAATTACAATTCGTCCCAATAGTGGGGGCTCCTGGGGTATGAAGCCTCCGGCATATGGTGCAGCTGGTGGCGAAACAGACATTCCATAGGCGAGATCTGCCACGGATCTTTGAAGATCACCTATCATTCCCATTAGTTCAAATGTAGTAGGCTCGCGAGCCTGATATAGTTGAGGAGTCCAAATTGGATGTGCGGCAGGTGACCTAGGTGGGTGCGGCATGTCAACCGTAGTCTCATCTTGTAAGGGGATTCCCTGACTCAGCACGGCCGTCATGACCACAACCTCTTCTGAGTTTTGCATCATGTTCAGTTCTACCTCAGCAAGGAGAAGGCACTAGCTGTTCTGGATCAACTCTCTGAATCTCTGAACTGAAACGAAAAACAAGCAGCATTTCATCCCCAAACAGATCAAACACAGGTGTAGCCGATCAACTGCACTCTACCACTGATCACTATTCCCCAGAACCACTGTTCAAAACTGAACTAATACCGGCAGACATAACTGACTCTCAACAACACTGATACTGGTGCCCTCAGGCCTGATACCCAATCTTGCAAACTGATATATGCGTTCCCCTGCAGAGATACACTCTAAAAGCACATAACAGGTAAAAGAGAGCCAATACACCCCTATGTTGGGGTAGGGTTTCCCTGTCCTATTTTGTCAGGAGCTAGGGTTTCACTACGCACGCAATGTTTCAAAGCGACCTATATCGGTAAGCAACTTTGTCCTAGTTTGGAATGGTCACTATGGATCCGAATATGCACTAGGTCTAATAGTCGAAAAAGGGTGCCCGTAAAATCGGGGTTTGTGTTCCCCTATCTTGGCGAGCCATAACCGTCAACCTTATGGTCATGCCTTGACAAGACAAGCCTCCAGCAAACTGCTCAGGAATAGCAGATGGCCAACACGGTGTCCTAGGCGCACCAATGCACATGCAATGCAAAGAAACACATAAGTGTAGTCAAAACAGGATATCACGAGTTCGAGTCAAGCTCTCTAAACTCCCCAGCAGAGTCGCCAGAAACTGTAACACGCCCGCGAGGGGACCTCGTGCTACAGTTCGGACTCCCTTTTGGTGTTGCGGTTCTAAATCTTGAACCAAAGAGTCCAACTCTGGCAAATCATTTTGAAGAAAAACAGATTTTGAAAAAGTAGTGCCAAACATGGACTGCTTTGCCAGATTACAGAGTCGCCACCTAAATATTTTTTAATGGGGGAATTTAGGAAACCCTGACTCGGTGCCGAAGGCCACATGTCCGTCATCACCAAAGTGGTCATGGCTCAGGAGCTTGGGTACGATCAGGGAAGGTCAGCTATGAGCACCCCCTTTCGCCCGGTCCGAAGACCGGCCCCTACTAACCATGATATTCGTTTTTGAAAACATTACATGCTCTTATTCCAATTATTAGCCTAGAATTACTATGTTATGTGCGCAGCAAACAAGTATAGACTAGATTGCCTAATTTGGAAATAAACATTGCATATCCGTTTGTTTTGAAAACGCTTTGGAATTTGCTACTCGCAAGTAGGCTAAAACACGGATTTCAATGAGTTTTCCAACTCAAACAACCCAACCTCCACCCACAGGCATTCAGGCAGTTTATCTCATATAAGCACTTAGCCGCATGGTAAGCATACTGTCATGTCAACATTCACACGCATGCGATATGCTAAAGCGCAAATACTTACATCGTACTCCGTGCCAAAACAAGAAACTAGTTAGCAAACATGCATGACCTAGTTCATGTTAAGTGGCTAATGCAACACAGGCAAGGATGCAATTTAGCATAGGCTCGGCTAACCCTAAAGATGGCATGTGGAATGCACTTTATTCGATGCACGTATCAATTTGGAATTGAAAATACAATGCAGTTTGTATGATGTACCGAGCCCGGTGCGTGTCAACAAATGCATGAATGCACGCATGCATAGCATAAGGTATGCTGAAATAAACGTGCCCTAATACTAACCATTAAAAGCAGGTAAGTATAAGGGAAGAAAGAAGTGGGGGTTGGAGGACATGCACACACCCACGCACACTTATTACAGATTTGCCCTCGCTCGGAGGGACCAAAAGAATAATACAAATTAATTAACTACGCAAGCTAATTAAATATTACAAATTAATTAAATTAACAAATTAATTAATCTAAGGAAAAAACAGTAAACCGCCTCGGGGCGAGGGCTCAATGCACGCCTTTCAGATTCCGCCTAATTGCCCATGCCATGCCTCTGTTTTCCCTGCTTTACTCCTCTGAAAACTGCCAAAGTCTCAGAACCACTTCCTTGGGTACTGGGGAGCATCACCGGCTAAGGGGAAACACCACCGGCTGAAGTATGTGGCCATCGGCACAAAATTCATCCATCGGCCATCTATAGACTGCCGGTTGGCACTAAACACTGCCGGCCGGCACTGAATGTCTGTAGAACCCTTGTAGACCTCTTTACAAATGTTGATGTTGTTGCTTCCTTGAGCTCCAAACCAGTCAAGAACAGCAAGAACAACCTCTTGGGACCTCAGTAGCCAAGGGAAGGTGAAACACTAGGTGTTGATGAGCAATAGTAAGTCACAAACACCTAGTGTACAAACAAGAGAGGAAAAAGAGAGATAGGATAGATATAGAATTCAAACCCTAAAACCAGAGCTTCTTCTCTGTCTTTTTCTCTCTAAAATGTCTAACTCTCCAACCCTTGAGCCAAGAGGAGGAAGAGTTATGTTATAGGCAACCAAACTTACAAGTTAAGCCACCAAGAAGCTCATCCCTCCATACACGTGTATGGAGGGGAAACCAATGCAAGACAGCTGCCTCAAAATATCTCAAAAAGCAACTGCACAGTAGTCGGCAGGGCAAAATTGTCATTTTAACAAAATTGACTGCCGACCGGCACAATATAGTGCCGATGGCAACAACAACCAGCCGGTGGCCTCTAGCCACTGCCGGTGGTGTGTGGGGATGCCTCACAAGGCATTCCCTGCCCTTCCTAGGCAAAGCACAAGTGTTTGGTGCAAAACCAAACACAAAACAATCAAGTTCGGAAGTCCTGAGGCAAGGCGCGTGGCCGAGAACTCCGGGAACTCCAAACGAACACGAACATGGATAATCACCGAGTGTTCAAGCGGTGACGTCCAAGTCTTGAGGACGGTCAAAAATGGGGTGTCTACAGTCACATGGGAATCCGTTGATTTTCCATTTGAAGCAAGAACATGTACGCCTTACAATATCAACTGTAACAGATAGTATCGAATGAACTTCAAACACATCCTCATTGGCTTTGCTAACTTGCCAAGACCTGCTGTCATTGAACGAATCCATAAGCATTGTTTCGAATGTAGGACAAATAAGCTCATTCCATTTGTTTGCTTGGTCATGCCGTGCAGACATTTACTGCATCAACTGAGTACGAATTGTGTCTGCCATTTGAGTGATAGGAAGATTCCGTACTTCTTTAATCCAATTGTTAAATGACTCTGCTGCATTGGATGTCATCTCCCTATAACGCATGCCCCTGCACAACATCACAAACATTGTACAATACGGAATTTAATTTCTTCTAAATTGAATATGAAATTTCACATTGCCACAAAACATAACTGAAAATTCATATCGCTACCATTCTAAACTTGACAAATGGAATACATTAGGAAACTACTATTACCTGAAGTATGAATTTGCCCAGTGCTTAGGTGCCAAGTCCTTAAAAGAATTATGTGCTCATTGCTTACCCTCCTCTTTTAATTTCGCAAGCTTTTCATGGAACCCTACCACAGTTAGCTCGTAAGCACAATCACCCAAACTACTAA
Source organism: Camellia lanceoleosa (assembly GCA_025200525.1). Lineage (NCBI taxonomy): Eukaryota > Viridiplantae > Streptophyta > Magnoliopsida > Ericales > Theaceae > Camellia > Camellia lanceoleosa. The sequence goes on along the minus strand of CM045771.1, from coordinate 150,284,323 downwards.
CTAGGTGATCTCTAAATCCATTATCTATTCCTTTCATCCGGTCTCTTAAATTGCTCTTCAAGTGTTGTAAGCAATAACCGTGGTGAGCCTATAGGAACACCTTTGGCATAGCTTCTAACAGACCAAGATTACGATCCGAAATAAAAGTAATCTGGCGCTTACCATCAACAACCTCCCCAAGTTCGTGCAAGAACCACGACCAATTGGCCGTGGTCTCTGAATCAACAATCGCAAATGCAACAGGAAATAGACCTACAACATAACACAACACCATTAAATAACTATTCATAATATTCCAAAGTGAATAGAAAACAATATAAAGGAAACAGGTCATGTGAATGTTTATATCTACATTGCCCTGTTACTATTGTTGTTTTTGGATTTGGGTTCGTAAACATCAATGATGTGAACATTCACATTTATGTCCATTAATGGATAAACTCATATTAGTAGACACTGGTGTGCACATTCACATCAGTGTATACTAATGTGAATTTTCACATTACTGTTAATTTCTCAATCAGTCATATTATGTTGTTGTTCACATCAATGTGTATTGATGTAAACATTGACACCAGTGTAAATGTGGAACACAGTGTGTAATCATCTGTCATATGTCCACACTATGCCACTCAATGTGAATATTTACATGAATAGACAGCTAAAAAAAATACTAACCATTGTTTCCATCTTTCGCCGTTGCCACAAGTAAATGACCTTTGTACTTTCCTTTGAGGAATGTTCCATCCAGGAATAATAAAGGCCGACAAGAATTGAACCCAGACAGACATGCAGCGAATGATACAAATAAACGACAAAATTGTTGACTACTTACATCATGGTCAATATTAACATAACTTCTCGGATTGTAACGCATCACAGCATCCGAATACCACCGCAGCTAGTCAAACGATAATGAGTGATCTCTATGAATAACAGCCTTTGCTTTCTCCACAGCCAACCATACCACGTGGTAACTCACATCTAGCCCATAATCCCTCTTCAAAATAGTCACCACCTCACACGGCCGAGTCAACGACTTGTCCCTCACAATTTCAGATATGGTACTCGACACCAAATCAAAACTAATTCGCGGATTCTTCGATGTTCGGACATCCGTACCACAACTATGCACATCATTAAACCTCTTGATATAGAAAAAACCATTTGCTCGTTGTGCTCTACAATGTATAGCCCACAAGCAGCCTCTCTTCTTGCGCATCGCACACACAATAGTAATCCTTGTTGTCTCGTTCTTGACATACGTAAACTAAAACCCACATTGGATGGCATACTTACATAAAACATCACGAAATTCTGGAGCACCTCCAACAAACCGTTATCCTGCATGCGTAATACCATTTGCCCAAGGGCTGACAACAACACATTCTCCTTATGGTGGCAAATTCTCTGTAGTACATCAATTTCTTCCTCACCCCCCACACGCAGCGACCCAAAGCTACTCGACTGACTAATATCACTTTTCAACTCAACGACAACTTCTACATGTTGTACCCTCATTGATTTAGCAAGTAATAACATGTTCTGAAATTCTTCCTCATTGTCCAAATCACACCTATTAATCCTAGGTAGTCGACAAAATAATGAAATAGAACCAGCAAACAACTTACCCCATTTTTCACACAAACACTCCACGAAACGCGAATAACACAATGAGCGGGCAACATTTATTACAGTTGTACTGCAACCATATGTACACACCAACATCATAAAGGTATCCATCTCCTATAAAAACACAACAATACAACAATCAACAATGATCCAAAATGATATGAAAATTCACATTGTGCAAAATTAGATCCCTATGTGTATAGTTCAAGTACTAAATCCATAATGAAAATTATCACCATTATCTTTACACAACATAAAACATTTTACAATATCAAAATGACACCACCACATTAAGGTGACAGTACACAACATACAAGCAACTCTCCATAACTTCACATTAACAAGATGTAAACATTCACATTGATACATATACTTTGAATTATATCACCCACACAGAGCCTCATTGATTAAACATCAAAGTAAAATGAAAACATCCACATTCTTCACATGATATTAACAAGATGTGCACATTCACATTGATACATATAGTCTGAATTATATCACCCACACAGAGCCTCATAACGCAAACATCAAGGTAAAATGAGAACATCCACATTCTTCACATAATATTAACAAGATGTGCACATTCACATTGATACATATACTCTGAATTATATCACCCACACAGAGCCTTATTACGCAAACATCAAAATAAAATGAGAACATCCACATTCTTCACATAATCTGAATGACCTCCCCTCCACAAGACCACGTAAAATGCATATAATTGAACAAACAGAGCATCTGATCCATATCAATCAAAAAATAGAGCATCTGATCCATCATACAAATCAAAACATAAATTGAACATGTATTCATAACCAAAATGATACTAACCTTAATCATGCAACCCTACAATCGTCCTGTAACTCGAAAACAACTGATTTGAATTAGTTATACTCTAGAAAATGTGAAAACTGAACACCGTCTAATTCGTCATCTTCACTCGAAAATCACCGAACCATACTACAACAGCAACAATGAAACCCTAGCACATCAAAGCCTTCGAACGAACATGCAAAATAGAAACGTATCCATCTGACTTAGAATGATGATCAAAAGCGTGAAGATGGAAACTACCAAAACTGAATCAACGAAAAAAAAGGTAACGTGTCATGTGTATTAACACAATATGTATATATATATATATATAAGGGCATAATAGTCCAGGTATAAATATGAAATTAGTAAAATGGACCTTATGGAATAAAAAGAAAAGTATATGGGACTAATCATGTTATAATATTTCTTTGTGGACCTAATGGGTTATACCAACTCTAAAATGAATTTATCAATAAAAATCCCTTAAAAGATTAAATTTTTTTATTTTCTATATATTTTTTGTTTTTACTAATTTTTTTAATTTTCTAAGAAATTGTTTTTAATTTTTAAATATACCTAACATACGTACACTTAAAAAGTATAATATTTGTGAAAAAAAAAAATCTTTACAAAATTCACTAAATACCAAAAATATAAAAAAAAATACTAGAATCCAGTACATTTTTTGTATCCTTGTATATTATTGATTTTTTAAAATGTTTATATTTTTTTATAAATATTTTACTTTGTAGATACATCTAAGTAAAGTGCATCAAAAAAAGTAAAAAATTACTTAAAATTTTAAAAACATTCACTAAAAACCAAAAAAAAAAAAAACATGAAAAATAAAAAATAAAAATTTTAATTTTCAGAAAATTGAAACAAAATACACCTATTATTTTGTTATATTGGTGTTGAAAAATTGAATCATCTATTTATAAAATCATTCTTTTCATTAATTTTTTTGAAGCAAAATATAGATATTGAAGGGGCTAAATGTGAAATGGGTCAAGTCCAAGCCTTGGGCCGGCCCAATCTGACAAAGCCCAAACCCAAGTGGGTCAGATAAGTATATGGACAGATTAGTTGAGCCCAACTTTATGATCAACAGCCCGCCCAAGTGCTCCAGCACTTGGGCCCAACCCATAGCGGAAAGGCCAGCCCAGCCGTAGTGCTGGTCTGGGACGAAATTTGTGGGCCGAACAGATAATGACCCAACCCATCTCCGTAAATGAGCCTGGAAGAGGCCGAGCCGAGGCACACCATTACCGAACTGAAGAACATAAGTACCGAGCTGGAGAAATCTCGCAAGGAAACATGGGATCTGTAAGTGCAAGCATGTGCAGGTTGCCACCTCAGCTGGTCCCCCACACCTAAAATTACGAAAGTTGTTAAGCCAAAGGAATGTGGTTTGTTATCAGCATGCTTACAATGAGAATATATAATCAATGGCAACTATCAAGTGGTCCCCCACCTGGAGTAATACTGATAGGACATCTGACAGCATCTATACTCCATGAACTCACCTTGAGAAGCAAGTAAGGAACACTATATATATAACATGAACTTCACATTGAAGGTAACTAAACGGTTCTAATCAAAACTACACTTACATACAAATTCAACTCTACATTCCTTCACCGATCGCTAATTCCCACATCGGAGGGGTTATCCGGCCAACCCCGGCCAGGCAGCTCTAACGGTGCTTTTTGTGGCAAGAGTCCTGGTCCCTGGATAGTCCAACTGAGTGCGAAGCCCCGATCCATTTTTATCTAGTGCGGAATCTGGTACGCACAGATATAATTGCAAAATAGTGAAGGTAGATGAAAGTATTAAGGGAAGAGATAGACCTAGATTGACGTAAGCTAGTGTAGTAAATAGAGATATGAATCTCCTTAATTTGATTAACCAAGTTGCTTTTGATAGAGTTGAGTAGAGAAGAAAGATTCATATAACCGACATCATTTAATAAGATCTAAGACTTGATTTGATTTGATAAAATATAGTTATAATTATCGAATTTAATTTTTTATTAATGATATACAGAGAGAGTAGAGGGTCAGAAATTAAGCCCCAAACTATGTATGAACCCAAGCACTAAGATCGCCCTAAGAAGGCGACCAGTGATAAAAAAAAAAAAAGGAGCATGGGCCAAAGCCCAAGGGAAGTGGGCCAACAAGTGAGCCGAGGCAGGTCCGACCCGCCAGGGCTCCAAATGGACTCAGCGAGGAGAAATGCCCAAGTCAAGTTGCAGAGGCAATATCTGCAGTGGTGAAGTTACCGAGGGAACATGTGCAACGACAAAGTTGCTAAGGCACTTTGCCTCAGCGCCGCCATTCCTATTAACTTTGGTTTCGCTGCCATATGAAGTTGTCGAAAGAACATGTGCAGTGGCAAAGTTGCTGAGGCACTTTGTCTCAGCGCCACCATTCCTATTAACTTCGGTTCCACCGCCATTTGAAGTTGCTGAGGGAACATTTACAGCGACAAAGTTGCTGAGGCATTTTGTTTCAACGCCACCATCCCAAGTATCTTCGGTGCCACCGCCATCCCAAGTAATGTCGGTGTCGCGACCATCTGGAGTTGCCGAGGGAAGGAGATAACCGAGGCAACTAAGTTGCAAAGGCAATACTCGTAGCACCCAAGTTGTGGAGTCATTCTGTCGGAGCCGCTATCTCTAGTATCTTTAGTCATGCCATCTAAACTTGCCATGGGAAATGACTGCCGCAGCAACTACTACCACAACAACTAAGTTGCAGAGGGAATATCCTACCAAGGTGATAGCAGCCTTTGAGAGAGGCTTCCCTCTGCAAATAAAGGCTTCCCTCTGTAAATAGAGGCTAATGCTTGGCGCCGATAGCAGGCCCCAAGGCATTACTAGCCTAGGACTGATAGCAGGCCCCACGGTTTATTAACTTGGCGCTGATAGTAGGCCTCAAGACTTATTGGTTGGAACTGATAGCAGGTCCAGAAATACCAGTTTACCGCAGCAACCCCACAAAGATGGGAGCAGGGTAGCCCAAACATAATGGACTCTCTTTCCATTACCCAAGTCATGGACCTGCCTTAGTTGCATAGGCCGGACTAAAGAAGCCCCCTTGGGCTTGGTACTAAGGCGCAACATAGCTGATAGCAGGCTTGGCTGTGGCCTTCGCCCTAGGAAGCTGGGAAGTTTGTGGTTAGGTGGCTAAGGGTGGAGGCTTCACTGAGGTGGGCATGAACATAGTTGATAGCAGACTAATGGAGTCCTGAGAATGCATTTACTGGCAAAATAGAATTGAGAAGGCAAGTGCAGTGGCAAGGTTCACCGCTGCAAGTGCACTTGCTGAGGTTCAAGCTGAGAAGGCAAGTGTAGAGGCAAACACTTCTGCTGCAACTGCACTTGCTGAGGCTCAAAAGGGAGTTGCCGCGCCAAACACTCCCGCTGCAACTACAATTGTTGAAGCGCAAAAAGGTAGTTGCGGAAGCAAACGGATAGTACACAATACATGCAGAGGGACACGTGGCACCTTCAGCCTAGTGGTTCAAGGCAAAATATTCCATGTGATCCCCTAAGACACATATTTTCTCTCTATTTGGCCACATGGTATCCCCTTGGTGCCAAGAAAAAGCTTATAAATAGGACCTATTTCCCAAGGTTCAACAAGAGAAATTTTGGGGATTAAGGAGAGATGCTGCCCAATTTGGTACTGTCATACACTTTTCCTTGAGCCATTTGCTTCACCCTCACCTAGCTACACACTCTCCAACTTCCACACAGTTGCTGCTACTTATTCTCCAGCCACTTCCACCATTATTGGACCATTAACAAAGTTCTACCTCTCTAATCACTTCTCTAACCTTGAACCCCCCCTACAGAGAGATCTTAAAAATAAACAAATTGAACAAGCAGAAGGGAGGCCATGAGCCCCACAAGCTCAATTAGATTGTCCAATCCACTAGACTAGAGTGAAGCTGTGTTTATAATGTAAGTACATTTACCAACCATTAGATTTAGATGACAATTTTTTTTTTTTATATAAAAGGAATGATAACACAATTTTTGAGTACTTACGACTTCACAATTTGAATGAAGTTAGAATGCGAACGGAATTTCCGATTTCTCAATTCAATCGCAATCAATTTTCTAGATTGAGAGAAATGTAATTTTTATACTTCTAGCATTAATCTTAAATTTCTGTTTAATTTTTAAAAAAAAAAAAAAAGAAAAAAAAAAGACATGTTGATTTATTTAAGGGGAATTTCAAAAAACAAAAATTTTAAAAAAATGACTTTGGAAAAATAATTACACTTTAATAGATTTTTTGTGTGCAAGTTTCGGGGTATGACTCTCTAGTAAATAACACTCATAACAAAATACATGAAGGGAAAATTCATAAAACTGCAATTACTTTCTAAATTGTCTGAGAGGATAATTTATATGAAAATTGGGCCGAGATGGGCAATTGGCCGTCATGGGCCACAATACAAAGGGCCGAGTAAAAAAGGCTTCGAAGTTAGTCCGGTCCGAAAGAGACTTGAGGTTAGTTCGGTCTGAAAGAGCCATAAAGTTACTCCGGTCCCAAAGAGGTTAGCTCGGTCACCATACTAGAACTTATACTGGTTATGGCGCAGTATGGTTAGTTCGATCTAAAGCCTTGCTAGAAGTTAGCTTGGTTTAGACTTACCACGGTTTACGCAGGAGGAATTGAGGTGAGGGCATTGAAGGAACAACCGAACTAACGATAGTTCGGTCTACTCTGTGGCTTAGCATGGCCATGCTTACTTCGGTCGTATTGGAGTCTGGCCATGGTAAAACCATCTCACTTGGTTCAAGCAGTGAGGGGGGTGTTGAAGGATAAGCATTATCTTTCAGGAGTATGAATCCTAGGAGGACTCTGCATGGAAGAGTAAAAGTCCTACTAGGATTGTGCCACACGAAACCTATAAAAGCTCACAAACATCACCTATAGAGAGGTAACACAACTTTGATTTCCGAATACACAGAGCTTTTGTCTATTTGTCTAGTTTGCTGACTTAGGCATCGGAGAGGTTTCCAGCACACACCCGCCGGCTAGCTCACGTTTGTGTTTTCAGAGAATAAAGCGACGACGTACGGAGGAGCGCAGACTTGATCAACAGGATTATACAAGAAGGTTTATTTCTTTCCCGTACAATTAGCGCCGTCTGTGGAAATTTCAGACAAGAACAAAACCTCTTGATCAAGCTTTTCCTCTTTAGAATCAATGGTACACAACGAAGATTTGCCATAATCCGCCATCGACGGACAAACACCAGAAGGGGGTGCGAGGTGCGAAAGTCTACCTCTCATCCCTCCTATGGCGGATTTAGAACCACAAAGACAGAATCCCAGGAGGGATACAAGGGGAAGAAGGCGGACTAACAGCCCCCATCACTCTCGTTCACAGAGCCTAGAAAGGCAGAGGCAGAGGCAGAGGATTGATCCTCAAGCTTTGGAGGATCGCGTCAAAGAGTAAGACGAATTGATACGACGAATGGTGGCGGACATGGAATCACTAAAGCGCCAGGTGAAAGGAAAAGGAGTGGCGATAGGAGAGAGGCGTACAAACAAGACGGCCCCTCACCACTCGAAAAATCGTAGTAGGAATACCACATCCTCACAAGTAGAGAGTAGAAGCCTCAGGACGGGCGATACCCAATCCAGGTCTTCCAGAACTCGTCACTCCAGGTCTAAGAGGACGAGATCTGAGAGGTCGTACACTGAAGGGAGCACCTATTGGCCCTCACATACGCACCAAACAAGATCCAGACAGACGGAGTTGCCCAGATCAACCGACCTACGAACCGTGCTCAAAGAAAAGGCACGATGGAAGGAGGACGCCAGGGCACACGATCCACACAGAGTTTCTGCCTTACAGCGGTTGGCTCCTCGGACGCATGGAAGCGTCGAGGTTGGAATGCCAATACCACGCCCTGCCTACGAACCGACGGACAAGGCACTAGCAAGGCTGCAGACCTCACCGTTCGTTCTGGCGATTGAAAACGTGTCCCTACCATCAGGCTTCCTTCAGCCTAAATTCACGACATATGAGGGAAAGACGGACCCCTACTCACACTTGAGCCACTTTTGCCAGGTCATGGCTATATACCGGCAAAATGAGGCTTTAATGTGCATCCTCTTCCCATCTAGCCTTGGCGACCTAGGCTTGACTTGGTTCGAAAAACTTCCAGAAGGCAGCATAGCCTCCTGGGCGCAATTGGCGGAAGCGTTCGTAACAAGGTTCCGAACGAACACTAAAACTCCAGTGGAGATCGATCAGCTGCTCTCCATTGACGTAAGCGATAAAGAGACCTTAGGATCCTACAACAGTCGCTACTGGGAGACCTTCAACCAGATTGGGGATTGCTCCACCAATCTCGCCATTGCCCAATACAAAAGAGGCCTTCCAGTCGGGAACAGACTAAGGGACTCAATCACCATGATGCCCCCCCTCACCATGAAAGCTTTGATGGAAAGAGTGCATCAGCACATCAGGGTGGAGGAGGAAGGCGCACGTGCCAAACCAAAGTCTGGCACAACTGCAGTACCAGAGAAAAAGGCCTCAGCAAAGGTCAATACGGTAGACTGTCCGAGTAAAAACGGACAAGGCAGGCGAGATATTGGAGAGGTTCAGGATAAAAGATGGTTAAAAGTCCACAATGCTATAACCACGGTATTCAAAAAACCGATCTACCGAATTCTAAATGAAATACGAGATGAGTCTTTCGTCAAATGGCCAGCCAAGCTAGGGGAAGCTCAAAAGGACTATGACGAAAGATCACGGTGCACCTTCCACAAAGAAAAGGGGCACCGTACTGAAAATTTCATGCCATTAAGACAGCACCTGGAGGAGTTGGTGGTAGCAGGTCACCTGGATAAATACATTAAAGGAGGGACACAACCAGCTCCCCAGAACCACAATAATCCCAACGGAATACCAATCGATGCCCCGCCTCAAGGCGTGATCAATGTGATACATGGGGTCTTCGAACCTGAGCGTATATGCGAGCTCAGAGGATCAATCAAAAAGGCTGAGCACTTAAGAGAGGTACTAAGTGCCCAACCTATCACCAAGAAAGGGAAGATAGAAGCCACGAACGTCATATCTTTTTCGGATAAAGACTTGGCAATGATATATTGCCCTCACAATGATGCCCTGGTTGTCACTCTCCGAGTCAAGGATTTTGACGTCAAGTGGATTTTGATTAACCAGGGTAGTTCATGTGAAATAATGTACTACGAAACATTTAAACAATTGAAGTTGTAAGATAAAAACTTGGCACCTGCCGTATCTTCCCTGATTGGATTCAACTCAATGCCAGAGTGGCCAGTCGGCAAAATAATTCTTCCAGTTAGAGCAGGAAGCATAATGAAACAAGTGGAGTTCTGGGTATTGAAAGTCCCTTCCACTTACAACATCATCTTGGGCAGAACATGGCTGCACGCCATGCGATCGGTGGCATCATCCTACCACCAAGTAATGCGATTCCCTAACGATACCGGAGTAATTGAAGAGGTCTATGGAGATCAGATTATGTCCAAGCAATGCTTTGTCACGGTGAATGACAGCCGTGCTGCCAAAGGATACGTTCATTCGGTGAAAGAACCTCAGAGCAATGAACAGTTCACAAATGTCGGCAAAGCAGCTAAACAGAAAGCGGTGGAAGACTTGGTAGAGGTAAGAATAGATGAAAAGAACCCGGATAAGTTCTTTTTGCTCGGTTCGTCGTTATCCAGCACTGAGAGATTAGAGGTCTTGGAATTTTTGACCTCTAACATCTAAGTGTTTGCCCGGACACCATACGACATGCCAGGCATTGATCCCAACTTCATCTGTCACCAACTCAATGTCCACCCATCCGCCAGACTAATCATTCAGCGCATACGCAGATCTGCACTCCACCACGCCGAGATAGTGGCGGAAGAAGTAGAAAACCTGCTGGAGGCAGGAGTAATCAGAGAGATACACTACCCAAGATGGATCTCCAACACAGCCATAATGCCAAAAAAGAATGGCAAGTGGCGTGTCTGCGTCGACTACAAAATAGTCAACAAAGTATGCCCAAAAGACAGCTTTCCTCTACCACGGATAGATCAACTGGTAGACCTAATGGCGGGGCACAATCGACTTAGCTTTCTGGATGCATACAGAGGCTACCACCAAATCGCCATGCATGAACCAGATCAGGAAGTCACATCCTTTACAACTCCAAGAGGACTGTATTGCTACAAGGTCATGCCCTTTGGCCTAAAGAACGCTGGGGCGACATTCTAACGGATGGTCACCAAGATGTTTGAACCATTGTTAGGCAGAACAATGAAGGCTTACATCGACGACATGGTGGTCAAAAGTAAGGATGAGAACGACCATCTCAAGGACCTAAGTGGGATGTTTGAGATCCTGAAGAAACACAAGCTGCGCCTCAATGCGTCCAAGTGTGCGTTCGGAGTAGGATCTGGCAAATTCCTAGGTTTTCTAGTGACCAACCGGGGTATCGAAGTAAACCCCTCCCAGATTAAAGCAATCCAGGATTTGGAAAGACCAAACTCAGTAAAAGAAGTGCAGCATCTCACCGGCATGGCAGCTGCGCTCAATCAGTTCATAAGCCGATCGTCAGACAGACTACGACCATTTTTTCATGCTTTAAAGGCCAAATTTGAGTTGGACGAAGAATGTGACCGCGCTCTGGAAAGCTTAAAAGAATACATGTCTTCTCCACCATTAATTGTCACCCCAGTACCTGGAGAAGAACTCTTCCTATACCTAGCAGTCTCTCAGCACGCAATTAGCGTAGTGTTGGTCCGTGCGAAAGGAATCCAATATCTACCCATCTTTCATGTCAGCAAGACATTGTTGAGCGCCGAAACAAGGTACTTGCCACTAGAAAAACTGGCCTTGGCCTTGATGATGGCCTCAAGGAAGTTGACGCACTACTTTCACACCCATACCATAGTCGTCTTCACAGCTTTCCCATTGAAAGCTTTGTTTGAAAGTGCAAACTTCTCTGGGTGAATTTTGAAGTGGGCAGTAGAGTTGGGACAATATGACATCAAGTTCCAACCCAGGACCGCGATAAAGGCTCAAGCTTTGGCAGACTTTGTCGCAGAATTCACCCTAGGCAGTCATCATATCTGCCCAGTCGACCTGATTGAAACAGCCGAACTAGGGATGGAAGTTGACGCCAGAATAGCACAACCCCTGGTACAAGATACTCAGTCAGACCCCAAGGTAGACCAAAGTAAAGTAAGGAAGGAAGAAGCAAACCATGCTACACCAAGTCTAGACTCACCAACAAATAAAGACTTGGTACAATCAGATAGCATGGGGCACACAGCAAGCATGGACCCTGAAGAAAACACCAGCAACATGGAAGATCCTAAGGCATCATCTGATCCCTCCACTTGCTGGAAGTTGTTCGTTGGAGAGATGTGGAAGCTCTTCGTGGATGGAGCATCCAACCGGTATGAAGCAGGGCTTGGCATAGTCCTCATCTCTCCAGACGGCCTAGTAGTGGAGCAGGCAATCAACCTTCGCTTCCCAGCATCAAACAATGAAGCGGAGTACGAAGCACTTCTTGCAGGCCTCAAATCAGCATTCTATATGAAGGCCACCGAGCTAATGGTTTACAGCGACTCACAGTTGGTGGTAAACCAAATATCTGGCGACTACGAAGCAAAGAATGACAGGATGGCCAAATACCAAGAGTTGGTCAGAACAGAGATCAAGAAATTTGAAGTAGTTAAGATAGAACAAATTGGCAGGGAGGAAAACAGCAGAGCAGACGAGCTAGCAGGCTTTGCCTCAATGGCAGATACTTCCATCCCTCATCCATTACTGATCAACTACCTACCTAGACCAAGCATTGAAGACCCCGAAGCAGAAGAGGTATGTTGCACAGAGCTAGGCCCCTCTTGGATGGATCCCATCATCCTGTTTTTAAAAGACGGCATCTTACCAGAAGAGAAGAAAGAGGCCAACAGAATAAGAGCGAAGTCGCAGCGATTTTGGCTCTCTCCATCCCTAGCGTTGTACAAAAAGTCGTTCTCAGGACCCTACCTAAAGTGTGTTCATCCCAGCAAAATGGAAGCATTCCTATTCGAGATACACGAGGGCGTATGCGGAAGCCATCAAGGAGGAAGATCACTAGCATACAGAGCAATTTCGCAAGGATATTGGTGGCCATACATGCAAGCGGATTCAGAAAAGTATGTCAAAAAGTGCGAGAAGTGTCAGAAGTTCGCACACCAAATACACCAACCTGCCAAAGAACTTCTACCTGTAACTAGCTCATGGCCCTTCGCAATGTGGGGATTGGACATAGTAGGACCACTTCCAACAGCACCAGGGAACAGAAAGTTTTTTCTTGCAGCAACCGACTACTTCATAAAGTGGGTAGAAGCAGAAGCCTTGGCATCTATCAAGGAAAAATATGTGAAAAAGTTTGTCTGGCAGAATATCATCACTCGATTTGGCATACCAAAGGCACTAATATCAGACAACGGCACTCAGTTTGACGGCAGAATCTTCAGAGGCTTCTGTGAAGAGTACAAGATAGAGTTCTATAATTCTACACCGGCATATCCCTAAGCAAATGGACAGGCAGAAGCATCAAAGAAAGTAGTCTTGGATGGATTAAAGAAAAAGTTAGAGAAAGCAAAAGGCAAGTGGGCAGAAGAGCTCCCTCATGTTTTATGGACTTACCGCACCACACCTCGGCGATCAACTAGAGAAACACCATTCTCCTTAGCCTATAGTATGGAGGTCGTAATTCCACTGGAAGTTGGCTTCCCCACAATTCGAAGTGAGAATTTTGATCCAGAATTGAATGGCGAAGCCATAGCATTAGAGCTCGACCTTGCAGAAGAAAGAAGAGAAAGAGCACTGGTTCACATTGCCTCATATCAACAAGAGTTATCTAGGAAATACAACAAGACAGTTCATCCAAGGCAATTCAAGGTCGGAGATTGGGTACTACACAAAGTGATGAGAAATACCTTGGTACCAGGAGATGGCAAGCTAGGGCCCAATTAGGAAGGTCCATATAAAGTGGTAGGATTAGCAGGCAAAGGGGCATACCGCTTAGAAGATGAGGACGGCAAGGCAATTCCCAGACCATGGAATACTGCAAATCTCAAGTTATTTTATTTTTAGCTTTTTTCTTATTAAAGTTTGTGTAATTTTTTTCCCTTTCTCAAATAAAACAAGTAGTTTTCTTTTCAGTTAGACGTTTTCTTCTGTAAAAGTTTGTTTTAGTAAATTAGTGAGTTCGGGGCATAAAAAACATAATTGGCCGGATTAAACCAACACCCCTCCTAAGCCCAGGATAAGGATTCAGGCTGCAAGACGTTTGGTCGGAATAACCAAACATTTTATTCTAGGTTGGCTGGAAAAACCAACTTAGAAGTTGGCTGAATTAAACCAACTCTTTGAACTCTTCAGCCAAAGTAAGAGTATGGGCTGAAGAGTGATTGGCTGGATTAAACCAACTCTTTGAACTCTTCAGCCGAAGTAAGGGCATGGGCTGAAGAATGGTTGGCTGGATTAAACCAACTCTTTGAACTCTTCAGTAGAAATAAGGGCATAGGCTGAATAGTGGTTGGCTGGATTACACCAACTCTTTGAACTCTTCAGCCAAAGTACGGGTATGGGCTGAAGAGTGGTTGGCTGGATTAAACCAACTCTTTGAACTCTTCAGCCGAAGTAAGGATATGGGCTGAAGAGTGGTTGGCTGGATTAAACCAACTCTTTGAACTTTTCAGCCAAAGTAAGGGCATAGGTTAAAGAGTGGTTGGCTAGATTAAACTAACTCTTTGAACTCTTCAGCCGAAGTAAGGGCATGGGCTGAAGAGTGGTTGGCTGGATTAAACCAACTCTTGATACTTTTCAGCCGGAGTAAGTATATCCGCTAAAGAATGGTTGGCGAGTAAGCTTAGTCAGATTGATCAGCTAGGACCAGAATAAAGTATCTCGGCCAAACTGCAGTTACAAGTACAAGCATACAGATCAAACCGAGATAACAGTTGGAGCAAAAGATCATTACAAGTACAAGCATACAGATCAAACCAAAACAAGTATTGAGCAGAACAGATGATTTTCATTGATCAAGTTCAAAGCGATTACAAGGGAGGGGCTCCCAGCCCAGTTATAAGTCAAAAAAAAAAGAGAAAAAAAACTTAGTTAGTTAAACAGATCATCAAGATCGGCGTCAATGTCAACGCGAAGACCGGTTCCAGACGGTAGATCGGTCTCGGTTGGGAGCACGGTGTCTGTTGGAAGCGCAGTTTCAGTCAAGTCTTCAACCGTTGGCTCCAACCGAGCTGATTGATTAGCCGGATCATTGACGACCGAGGTATCAGTTGGCTCTTCTTCATCATCATCAGAACCCTCGAGGAACTATTACTGAACGGACGCAGCATACTCCGCCAGTGAAGCCGGAATGGAATACTGAGGAAGGTTGTAGACCTCGGTTTCGGGCCTACAACCGAGCTGCTCCACAGCACCTCTCCAGCCGCATTTAAAGAACAAATCCTTGGCGGCCTCACATTGTGGAATATAGAGGGCCTTTGCCTCCTTGAAACCTTCGGCGTTGGCTTCATCCACTTTCTTCTTTAGTTCGGCGATCTCTGCGTCTTTTTTCCCTTCGAGCTTAACTAGCTCACGAAGGTACTTGTCTTTCATCATGGTCAACGCCTTCTGTTTGTCATCATTAGCCGAGGTAACTTGTCCGGTTAGACAAGCTACCTCGGCCTCTAGCTCGGTCGTTTTTTGTTGTGACTCCTTTAGTTCGGTTGTTTTTTCTTCGACCTCTGCCATGGCCTGCCTAGCTGTTTTCCTGAGCTTTAACACATTTTTATGGGCAATTTGGCTCTTTTGCATAGCCTGAAAAGAATGGAAAGAAATCAATGACAAAACCGAACATAAAGTTCGTAAAATTTGAGAGACAAGAGGGGCATCTTACCAGGATCATGGATTTGGTCGCCGACCGAATGGCCTTAAGCTCGATCAGGTGTTTGTGATGCTCCATATCAGGGGGCAAACACACACTCTTAGCCAGATTAAAGGCTAGCATGTGGTCTTTGTCTGCCACCACTGAGTTAGTGTCGCAGATACAACGGTTTTGGAAAGTCATTTTTGGACTCCATTTTAAGGAGCAAGCTCGGTCAGCAGGCTCCGGTTGCAGACTTGGTGGGTGGCTTGGTGGAAGTGTAGTTTCGTCTTCGTCAACAAGGCGTGGCTCGGTTGGTGTAGTCCGGGCACGCTTGCTGGGGCGAGATGAGGAGGGTTGTTGAGATGGAAGCGCCACCACGATTTCCTGGGTTTGGCTCGGTGGTGGTACCTCGGCGCGGTTTATCTCGGTTAGAAGGGCCCTTACTCTGTTTCTTTTGGCCATTTCTTCTTCTTCAGTAGTACGGATGAGGTTGATCTGGGGTAAAGTGGGGTCCAATTCAGGGGCGTCCTCTAGTAGAAAGGCTGTTACTCTGGCCTCGCGCGCGGCCGCTATATCGATATGTCAGTTCGAAATTCAACAGCTTCGCCCAACTTCTTTCTGGGAACCATAGTGCGACGCGGAGAGTATTCAGATTGGGGTAGCTGTAAAGACATTGAAGATAGGCGGAATCTGCAGAAAGAATACAACTGTTAGTTCGGTTATGAAATTAAAAACTGAAGTAAAACAGAAGTATGCAATAAAGCCGAAGTAATTATACCGGGTGTTCCTTTATTTCAATTTATACTGCGACCTAAGATCTGGGCTTGGTGGTCTTCAAAATTGCCAGATACCCAGAAAAAATCGTCATCATTTAAGTCTTTGTCCGGTGTGTCTTTTATTATTTTCTCATGTCGGCGTCGTATTCTTAAATAATAAACCCAGCCATCGTCTTTTGAACCAATGGAGTACTGGTGGAAGATCTCGGCTAGGCCAAGGTTAATGCCAGCTCGGCGGTTTAGTTCGGCTATTCCATTTATTATACAGTAAGAGTTTGTGGAAAACTGGGTTGGGCATATTCTGGTTTGCCTAAGGAATTCGCAAAGCAAGGGTTGAACCGGGAATCTTAGACCGGTTTCTACTATGGATAGGAGGGTAAAGGGTACAAAGCCTTCATTGCCCCATGGCAGGATATCTTGTTCGGCTAAAGTAAGATGAACGTCGTCAGGAATGTTGTAATCCCTTCGAAATTCAGCCAGTCCACCAGGTGTGTTTACTAACAACCTATACTTCCCCATTTGTGTTTTAAGTTATGAATAAATTAGACCGATCGAAGATTTGTGCTCAGTAGCTCGGTTGAGCGATCAAATGAGTGCCTAGGCAACCTAAGTCTGCAAAGTGAGAAACAAAGGTGTTAAGCACAGCTCGTTGGACCGTGCTACAAAGTAAAAGGAAGATAAGAGAGAAGTCCTACTTCGGCTATGTGGGATGCTACAGGTTCTATCTCGGTTTCAACAAGGTGCTTGGTCTCACGAATTGAGCAAGGGTTTTGTTAGCTCTGTCTTGGCGAGCGAGTCGATATCTCGGTCAAGGAGAAGGTTCTGTTAGATCGGTTGAGCTTCTAGGGGCAGCTTTCTGAGTTCGGTCTAAAAACTAAGAAAGCTGGTTTAGCCCCGAAGACCTAGCTCGGTCGGAATTAAGGTTTCCCAGTACTAAGTGCAGAATTAGTTCGGTTCGTTATCTCGACTAAAGGTAAATTAAAAAATGGTTTAACTTGTTAAAATTACTGGTACAAGTGTTACTTCGGTTGAATAGTCTGGCTAGACTTATGCATAGTACAAACAATATCCTAGTTCGGTTGGAACATGTTTTTGGATCAAACTTAGTGTTTCTCATGATATTTCTTGAATCAAAGTGGTTCTATTACATGTTTGTGTAGAAAACACGAAGCTAAGCAGAAAAAGTGTTTTGCAAAAAAAAAAACAAAACAAAAAAACAAAATAGTATGCTCTAGATTAAACTAAAGCAAAAACAAGAAAAAAGAAACAGATTTGAGTAAACATACCAGGCTAGAAAGAAGGAAATGGAAGAAGAACGCAGCCATAAGCTTCACAGTTGCAAAAGTTGAAGAACAATGGAGGCTTGAGAGAGAGAATGAAGAAGATGAGAAATGCAGTGGTGAATTCAAAAGTGAAAATGTTTTTGTGTAAAGGGCATAAAGGGAGGGACTGTTCAAATCTTGCGAAATACGAAGACGGCGTGACAGCTGCCTTGGGCCAATCAGTGTCTACCACGTGTCATTGGAATAAGAAGCGATTCAGTTGTTGTGATTGAAGAGACGTTTTGACCGAACAAGCAGAGCCCGGTGTGGAATTAGCTCGGCTGGATAGGCTAAAGGGTTTAGCTCGGCTAGAAAAAGCTATAGGGTTTTAGCTCGGCTGGAAAAATTGAAAGGTTTTAGCTCGGCTGGTGAAACAGGTAATCTCTATCATGCTACGCAGATGGAATTAAGGGGCAATTGAAAGGGTAATTTATATGGAAATTGGGCCGAGATGAGCAATTGGCCGTCATGGGCCACAATACAAAGGGCTGAGTAAAAAAGGCTTCGAAGTTAGTCCGGTCCGAAAGAGACTTGAGGTTAGTTCGGTCTGAAAGAGCCATAAAGTTACTCCGGTCCCAAAGAGGTTAGCTCAGTCACCATACTAGAACTTATACCGGTTATGGTGCAGTATGGTTAGTTCGGTCTAAAGTCTTGCTAGAAGTTAGCTCGGTTTAGACTTACCACGGTTTACGCAGGAGGAATTGAGGTGAGGGCATTGAAGGAAGAACCGAACTAACGATAGTTCGGTCTACTCTGTGGCTCGGCATGGCCATGCTTACTTCGGTCGTATTGGAGTCTGGCCATGGTAAAACCATCTCACTTGGTTCAAGCAGTGAGGGGGGTGTTGAAGGATAAGCATTATCTTTCAGGAGTATGAATCCTAGGAGGACTCTGCATGAAAGAGTAAAAGTCCTACTAGGATTGTGCCACACGAAATCTATAAAAGCTCACAAACATCACCTATGGAGAGGTAACACAACTTTAATTTCCGAATACACAGAGCTTTTGTCTATTTGTCTAATTTGCTGACTTAGGCATCGGAGAGGTTTCCGGTACACACCCGCCAGCTAGCTCGTATTTGTGTTTTCAGGGAATAAAACGATAACGTACGAAGGAGCGTAGACTTGATCAACAGAATTATACAAAAAGATTTATTTCTTTCACGTACATTGTCTATTGATTTACAATTTTGTCCATATTTATTTATTTATTTGAACAACCAAATCTAGATTTATTTATTTATTTATTATTGCATTAGATTTTCTTAAATATGAGATATTCATTTTAAATCTTTGATGGTGCTTTAAAATTCGGTTAATTGTGTCATAAATTTGATTAAATGACTGCATGAATGAATCTCATGCAATGCACCCCCCGAATGATCCAATAAATTTTCGGAATTTGGGATTTTGAATATTTTGATCATGACTGCATGAACGAGTCTCTTGCACTAATAATTCTATTTACTTTAATAAATGTGTAATATTGGTTCACACATGCCAAATACAGATCTAGTTACAGTAAAGATTCATCTCTTAAAACTAGAATTTTAATTGAGTTCTAGTGTTGTGAAAAAAAAAATATATATATAAAACCAAAATATCACATTAAATAGAGTACACAATAAAATTATTCGAACTCGTTTACTCTCAAACATTTACTGATCTATGTGTAAGAGAAAGGAAGTACATATATTTACTTCTCCCTACCTAACTTATATTTAACGCTCTCTTTTGTAAGTAAACGGAAGCCACGGTTTTTAAGTCTATTTTTTTTACATTTTAAAGTTCTCTTTTTGTCAACAGCGGGAGGCTATTTTTTAAACCCAAAATAGGTTGGATAACAAAGGGCACTCTAATTAGTCTACAAATGGCCTCATTTGAGAACAGATTTTTTAGTAATTTTTTAATTTTTTAACTAAAATATAATGAAAAAAAATTAATATGTTAGAAATGACTTTTTGACTTTTTAAAAAAAATGTGTAAAAAGTAGAGAAAAAATGAAATCTTTAACTTTTTGATATGAATTGTTAGCTTTTTAATTTTTTTAGTAACTTTTTGACTTTTTGGTTAAAAAAGTCACTTGCCAAACGAGGCCTAAATTGTGTTTGCATGTGGTCTTCAGCTGAAACAATAAAATTTTGAATTTTTTTTATAAGAATAATATTAGAGACTCATATATTTAGACTTACAAATTTACTTACAATGATGTGATAAGAGAGTTAAGCTCTCTATCATTAGGTGTGTAACAAATTAAAAATTAACACGTATCATGCAACATTATTGTAGGTAGAATTACAAACAAAAAAAATTAAGAATTTCAAATATTTTCCTATAAAATTGGATATATAAAAATTTGAATATATTTGAATATACCGAGTTTGAGAGTATGGGAAACAATTGAGTCGACTTGTAAACTTATTTCATCTATACAATTAAGTATTTTTGCCTCTTGTCCCATAAATGTAGAATATAAGTTCAACCACATAAATTGATGTGGAACACACCTAGTCAAGAAATCAGTCGAGACAAAATCCGGATTAAAAAAAAAAAATTCATGTGTATTGGACTATTAAAATAATATACATGTCCACAAATAACAAAGTAAAATAAACATTAGTAAAATAAATAAATAAATAAATAAAACAAATCTAGCTAATTCATTTAAGATTGACCAATTATTATGAAGTTCTGGAATAGACTATTCGAAAATTAAAACTTTGATTAATTTATTTTTTTCTGGACGTCCAAGAGTATCTAGAAGACGAACAAGTCCTTATTTTGTTTTTGTGTGATTGAATCCGACTTTAGTTTTTTGATTTTTTTAGTTTGTGACTAAAAAATTTTGTTTGGGATGGATTTTTGGACCCTTTTTTTATTTTTATGAAAAAATAATAATAATTATGATTTAAATATTATATTTTTTAACTTAAAATTAAAAAATTTATTTTATTTTTTTATAACTATTTTAACTCCAATTTACCCCAAGTCCATAGGTCAAACCAATGCTTTATAGTAGTTTTGTTTTGTTTGTCTTGTTGCTTTTGATTCATGACATTTGGCTCATGGAGGAGGGCTCCCCGACCCAGTATACATTTGTACGTGTGTGTGGGGTTGGCACTGGGGCTGTTTGGGATGATTTAAATAAATGTATTTTTTATTTTTTTATAAAAAAATATACAAAAAAGTAGAAAAATAATGTAATAGAAAAAAAGATAAAAAGATGAATTATTTTGTAGTAGTCAAATTTGGCCTTGATTTAAAGGTGAAAAAAAAAAAGGAAAATATTATACAAACAAAAAAAAAATTATAAACTTTTGTTACAAACTGATATGATATGGAGTGACACAATTTTGAAATGTGAAATGATACCCAAATTATTAATATTTTAGGTGACACATCAGTTTATAAAGAAAATTTATCTGAAAAATTTGTTTGTATAACACTAGTAAAAAAAAAAAATCAAATCGAACGGCTCAAGGCGAATTTAAAAACCAGAGCGTTCATACATATTTTTTAAATATTTTCTCATGAACGAAATATTTAGCAACTAGATCTACATGCGTGGCTAGACGATGTGGAAAGTTATTAATAAATTAAAAATCTTTCTTTATCAAAGCGACACTTGTGCTGGTATCTATTTCTTGGCTGCTTTTCCTTCCATCTACTCAGAATAAAAAAATAATATTGCTTAAAAATGGAAATAAAAAAATGCATAAAAAATATTAAAAATGACAACTTCTTTCCGGAACAAAAATAGATTAGACAATACTGGTGGACCTTGTTGGGCCCAACTCTAAATCCATCTTGATAATTCAAACAGTTCAATATATAAAATTTATCAAATATATCATTTTTATAAAAAAATTATATTGATCAAATATCGATAGTCATGTAATCAAATTTGTTACACCTTCTAATCCGATTCTATTGCATATTTAAATTGGTTCATATAATAATAATTTTTAATTAATTTTATTATTGTGTTACATGTTTAAAATTTAAAAATATCATACATTTTGCATTAAAATAAGACTGTATAGTCTTTTTAACCAATCTTAACATATATATTAATCAAATTTATTTTGAATATAATTCACATCATATTAAATTTAAATTTATATCATAAATTTAAATTTTAAATATTTTTTAAATACATAATATGGAGACATAATTTTTGAATGACAACACGTGGCCGAGGTGACACTCAAGTGTCAGCCGAGGTGTCACGTGTCTTGGTCATGACACCGAGATGATCTCGACTAGGCCGAGGTTATCTGCGAAGAAACCGGAATCCGGGATAAGCGGATAAGGGACAAGAGTCCTAGAATGGGAGAGGACTTCAATTTGGGTAAAGATAGAACTCTTACACTGTGTTTGGTTGGGGGATTTGAGGAGGGATTTGGAAAGAGAAAAGGAAAAGTTAGGTGAAATGTGAATAAAATATACTCACATTTCACCTAGTTTCACACATTTTTTCCTTTTCCCTTTCCAAATCCCTCTCCAAATCCCCTAACCAAACACACCATTAGAGAGTTTATCTCAACCCTACTGGGAGTCCAAGATTAGTAGTAATCCTAAGTCTATTGAAGCTAGACTTCTATTGGGACTAGGTTTGTGTTGGTTATAAAAGAGAGGCACCCTCATAGGTCTAAGTTATGTTTTTTATGTTCTGAATAGTGAGTTAAGCACTTTTGCTATCTTTGAGAGATAACTGACTTGATCGTCGGAGTGCCCCCCGGATGGATGAACCACAGTCGGAATCTCTTCTTTTTGTGACAGGTCGTTCGGACTTTATCTATTCTGCCAGTGTTCTCCAGCTGAGTGCTTGATTGGCAGTATGGTCGGAAATTGACACACACAATTTGGCGCCGTCTATGGGGAAAAAAAGAGAATAGATGGCCAACGACAGACAGAAAGAGAAGGTTGGGGACGACATCCCTATTGAGAGTGGGAAACATATTGACCTTGACATCGAAAAAGACAACTGCAACGAAGAGACTCGTGATAAGAACCACAGAGAGAAAGACGCCGGCCAAGAGGGCAGCATTCCAAAGAAATCGGACCGGAGCGGGTATTATAACAAGGACGACCTCCAGGTATGGAAAGATAGATGCTTGCGGAGGGACGACAAGATGAAAAGAATGGAAGACAAATTGGCGGACCTGTCAAGAGTCGTCAATTTCATGATGCAAAACAACGTCATGTAACCACCGTTCCCCCTACAAGATACGCCGATTCCAGCGGCCAAGAAAGGTGCCCAAAAAGGGGGCCAAAAATGGTTCATGCAGTTCCTCAGCATGGCAGGACCAAGGGACATTCTCATCGGCCTTCGCAGGAGGTCAGGCATGGAGAATCAAGGATAGGAGAATCCCAGAAGACACGTCGAACCAAAAAAGACTACACCAAAGAACATCGGGATGTTCAAGAGAAGGAACTCTATTTCGACACGACCAGTGGAGGGAAGTCCAAAAGGACTCACAATGACGTTGGAAGTAGGGCATCGAAAAGGCTGAAATTTGGAGATAGCCGAGCTCTTGGACGGACCAAGGAGGATCTGAAGGATTACCTCCAGAGGACATGTTTAACACTTGTTGAAATTTTAAAAAAATTTATAAGTTAAAGTGAAGCTGAAGTTATATTTAACACTTGTTGAAATTTAAAATTTACAAGTTGAAGTTAAGCCGATGTCATGTTTAACACTTGTTGAAATTTAAAATTTACAAGTTGAAGTTAAACCAATGCCATGTTTAACACTTGTTGAAATTTTAAGAAAAATTTACAAGCTGAAGTTAAACCGAGGTCATGTTTAACACTTGTTGAAATTTTACGAAAAATTTACAAATTGAAGTTAAACCGAGGTCATGATTAAAGGAATGAATGATATAGATTCCATCACCTCAGGATGCTGAGGTAATAGAACCTAGGGGGCAGTTGTGGAGACATAATTTTTGAATGACAACACGTGGCCGAGGTGACACTCAAGTGTCCGCCGAGGTGACACCCAAGTGTCAGCCGAGGTGTCATGTGTCTTAGTTATGACACCGAGATAATCTCGGCTAGGCCGAGGTTATTGTCACGACCCAAACCCGGCCCTATGGGTTTAGCACCGTAACCGGCCAGTAATCCAAGATTACCAAAGGCCTACTGAACGATGTCTGATCAAGCAGTACGTATTGGCGGAAGCCAATACTGAAATAACTAGTGTCCATTGAGCTGTGAAAATCTGTATGTCAAAAACATTTTTATGCATTCATACGGTTCAACACAGTACATTCTATACAATCATATCTGATCGGTCGATGCGAGTTGAATTCCTCGATAACGGTCAAGAAAGCAGTCTATACAAAAGTACAATACTGATGGAGACCGATAGGGACACAAAAACACCCCAAGCCATAACATGGCAACTCGGAACCTCGCGATGAGGCACATAGGCGCTTGACAAAAGCTGGGGACCGACCCACGTTCCTAGCTCGATGCAGTTCTTTGAGAACCTACATATATATATAAACAGTGAGCTAAAGCCCGATGAATAACATAACGTGTAAAGAGGTTATGAATGAATGTCCCTTCTGATAATGAAATCAATTCATTATCAAGATTTCAATCTTTCGAGATTTGATCAATCAGTATTTCAATCAATCAGTCATATGTGGTACATCCATTAGCCTATAAACAGTAGGTCCAAAAGGACCGGGCCTTAACAGACCCAACAGTAATGATGGCCAATCATTCAGTAAACAGTATGGTTCCACAAGGGAACCGACAGAGCTCTGTAACAGTCAATAACAATGGTGCTAAGGATGCCACAATACAGTTCGAAATACAGGACATACATTCATTCAATAATAAACGATGTCGAGTTCAATAAGCAGTTGATTCGATTCAAGAATCAAAATATAACCATTTTGAACATATCTTTACACAATCTGTTACTCACAGAGATTGGGCTATAGCAGCTAGAGCGCGTCCCCGGGAGCCAACCCTAAACAGTTAACAAATAGAACACACACTAAGTTTACAGTCGGAAGGGTGATAATTAAATCCCTAAATTTCCTCGGTGTGGTTTTATGTCTAAATCCTCATTAAGATGCCTTAAACTAGGCCTAAGAATGCCTAGGATGGAATGAGGATGCAAAGATGCGCACAGAAACAGTTTCAGAATTTTCAGAAAACAGGGCCTCCGCTCGAGCGCAGGTTTCCCCGCTCGAGCGGACAAGCCAACAAAGGTCCCCGCTCGAGCGTCAACTTCCCCGCTCGAGCGTGACACACAATCCTCCGCTCGAGCGCGCATTCCTTCGCCGCTCGGCGATGATAACAGTGCAAGATCTTTGGATCTGCGATTTCCGCCGGCGTGAAACTCTCCGCTTGAGTGGACTGTAAAACAATTCGAAGAAGATGCTGGGAGCATGAATTCCCCGCTCGAGCGGCACTTCCCCCGCTCGAGCGGACGGCCAAATTCTGGAAAATCCAGATTCGACCTCTGAGTTTCAAACCAAGTTTTAATGCTCCAAATTCGATCCTCTTGAGCCCATTTTCTGGAAAACTCTTTCAAACACATAGAATAATAAGTTTTAAAGCTCAATTTAGGAAATCAAGGCCCAAGGGTGTTTCAATTGAACCCAATTTCAAACTAGTTTTCAAGAACAATGCTCAAACATGACATGCATGCATTCAAAACAATTTTAAGCTTCAAATCATGCTCAAATGAGCTCAATAGTTGGAAAACAAAATGAAAACATGGAATTTAGCTCAAACATGAACATGCATGTACAATCTACCATGAATTCAACTTCAAACTCACTAAATTCAACATGCATGCAACAATGGAACTTCAATTCAACATATATGAACAGTTTCATAACTTAGCTCTACAATGATGCATGAAACATGCAAGATTTAGCTCAATAATACAATTAGGGAGATGAATGATCTACCTTAGTCTTGTAGTTTAAGCTTAGAAGCTCAATTAGACAATCAACACTTCAATTCTTCAAGATTCAAGCAAAAATGCACACGATGAACCACTCTCTCTCTTACTCTCTTCTTTGGTCGGTTAGAAGGAGAAGAAATGGCTGAGCAAATGTTTTAATCAAGTCTCTAAGGCTCAAGTGATGAAAGTAGACAAAGTCCACTCAAAATGGCATTTCGGTAATTATGACAAACTCTTTAATTGACTTAATTTAATCTGATTTAATCATTCCTAATCAATTTTCAGATAAATATACCATAAATTCAGAAATATTCTACTGATTCTAAAACATCAAACGGTTTCGAAATCGGCCGCCGATAAGGCCTTCAATTAACAGTTTAAACATACGAATTCAAACAGATAGTCATTCAAGCAAACAGATACAATATGCAATATAACAGACAAACTTATTCAATTTCAGTCTCGACTTCAATCAGCTCATTCAGTACTTCAGTTGATTCAATTATCAGTCATTAGCTGTCCAGTTTAGCAATAATCAGTATATAATTCAGTGGTTATTCAGTAATCGATGTCGATGCGAGGTTATTCTGATCTCCCCTCCTTATAAGGAGTTTAGTCCTCTAAACTCGAGTTACCTTCAGTCTGGAAGAAAACAGGGTTTAGCGGGAACAAATCAAGATATCGCCTAGCCATGTCATCTTCCCTTTCCCAAGTGGCATAGACGCCACCGTGGTTCTGCCAATCAACTTTCACTAGCGGGATCTCTTTGTTTCTCAGTTTCTTGATCCGTCTATTCACAATCTGTATAGGCCGTTCCTCGTAAGTGTAGTCATCACTAAGCACTATCCGAGTAGGCTCAATCACATGAAAAGGATCCCGGAGATAGTCTCTCAATATCAAAATGTGGAAGACGTTATGCATATGCTTCATTTCAGGAGGAAGCGCAACTTGATACGCCACCGGATTGATTTTCTCAATAATCTGGTACGGTCCGACATACCTTGGCGCTAACTTGCCTTTGACTCCAAAGCGAGTCTGGCCTTTCATTGGTGTCACTTTCACAAACACGTGATCACCCACTTCATACTCTCTATCTCGTCTTCTGATATCCGCATAACTTTTCTGTCTACTCTGTGCAGTTTTCAGTCTTTGCTGTATCAGTTTTATCCTTTCAACCGTTTCATATACAATCTCGGGCCCAAGCAACGGCCCATCTACAACTTCTGCCCAGCAGATTGGAGATCTGCACTTTCTGCCATACAATGCCTCGAAAGGCGCCATTCCAATGCTCGAATGGTAGCTGTTGTTGTAGGCGAATTCAGCCAACGGCGAATGACTTTCCCAATTCCCCTGAAAGTCAAAGGCACACATTCTCAGTAGATCCTCTAAAGTCTGGATGGTTTTTTCTGACTGGCCATCTGTCTGAGGATGATAGGCGCTACTCAGCCTCAATTCAAGACTATGTCAGAGGCTTTGCCAGAACCTCGATGTAAACTTCGAATCTCTGTCAGAAACAATAGATACAGGCACTCCATGCAATCTCACAATTTCATCAATATAGATAACAGCCAATTTGTCTGCATTATAAATTGTCTTGACAGGTAGGAAGTGTGCAGATTTAGTCAATCTATCAACAATAACCCAAATAGAGTCCATACCTTTCTGGGCGAGGTAATCCAACGATAAAATCCATCGTGATATGCTCCCATTTCCACTCTGGTATGGGTAAGGGTTGCGATAAAGCCTTGGTCGTTGATGTTCCGCTTTGACTTGTTGGCAATGAAGACACTTAGACACAAAGTCGGCAATTTCCTTCTTCATTCCTGGCCACCAGAAGTTCTGTTTCAGATCTTGGTACATTTTCGTATTCCCTGGGTGAATCGAAAACTTCGAACTGTGGCCTTCTTGCAGAACTCTCCTTTTCAATTCAGTGTCATTCGGTACACACAGTCTGTCTTGAAATTTCAGTACATTGTTGTCAAATTTGAACCTCGGTCTCGGTTTTGAATCTCTTTCTTCAATAACCTTTTTCAAGAAATCATCTAGTTGCTGTTTCTCCTTAACCTCTTCGATTAAAGCTGGTTGAGCAAAAATAGCAGCTAAGGTTCCACCTTGTTCTCTCAAAACAATTTCAATCTCAGACTTTTCAAGATCATGAAGCAATTCTTTCTGTCCAGTCAACAAACAGGCTAAGTTGGCAATCGATTTTCGGCTCAAAGCATCGGCAACGGTGTTGACTTTTCTCGGATGATACAGAATCTGTAGGTCATAATCTTTGATCAGTTCAAGCCATCTCCGCTGTCTCATATTCAGTTCTTTTTGAGTGAAAAAGTATTTCAGGCTCTTGTGGTCAGTATACACTTCACATGTTGCTCCATACAAATAGTGACGCCAAATTTTCAATGCAAAAACCACTGCAGCAAGTTCTATGTCATGGGTAGGGTAGTTCTTTTCATGCGGTCTCAACTGTCGGGAAGCATAAGCAATAACTCTCCCATTCTGCATTAAAACACACCCCAAACCCTTATGAGAAGCATCACTAAATCTGATATAACCATCCGCATTACTGAAGGTAGAGTCGAGAATCGGTGCGGGTTTTCAGTTCTTGAAATGCTAATTCCCTTTGGTCGGTCCAGTCAAATGATATCCCTTTCTGTGTCAACTGAGTCAGTGGTAAGGCAATCTTAGAGAAATCTTTGACAAACCTTCTGTAATATCCAGCCAGTCCCAAAAAGCTTCGGACTTCGGTTATATTAAATCGGTCTAGGCGATTCACTCTGACTTCAATTTTCTGCGGATCAACAGAAATTCCGTCTTTGCTAACAACATGCCCCAAAAACATCACATGGTCAAGCCAAAACTCACATTTAGACAATTTAGTATACAGTTTTGTTCTCTTAGGGTTTGCAAGGCTAGTCTCAGATGATGTTCATGTTCTTCAACAGTCTTAGAATAAATCAATATGTCATCAATGAATACCACAATAAAATCATCAAGGTATGGTTTAAAAATTCTGTTCATGAGGTCCATAAATGCAGCAGGGGCATTCGTAACTCCGAACGGCATAACTAAAAATTCATAATGGCCATACCTCGTTCTAAAAGCAGTTTTATCAATGTCTTCCGGTTTGACTTTCAGTTGGTGATACCCCGATCTAAGATCAATCTTGGAAAACACTTGTGCACCTCAGAATCGATCAAATAAATCATCAATACGCTGTGATAATGGATATTTATTCTTCTGATTACCTTGTTCGGATTCATGATAATCAATACATAGTCTCGATGATCCATCTTTCTTCTTTACAAACAAAAGCAGGTGCACCACGGTGACGTCTTGGGTCGATAAACTTCTTGTCTAACAGTTCCTGCAATTGTACCTTCAATTCTTTCAGTTCAGTTGGAGCCATTCTGTAAGGAGCTTTAGATATCGGCTGTGTACCCGGAACCACATCCACAATAAATTCAATTTCCCTGTCAATCAAATCCCCTGGCAAATCATCTGGAAATACATCTGGGAATTCTCTGACTATAGGAATGCAATTCACATCAGTTTTAACATCATTGTCAGTAGACACAGTTAGCACAGAACACAGATACCCTTTACACCCCTTTCTAATCAGTTTAACAGCCTTTACAGAAGAAATTAGATACGGAGGAGGTACTACTCCACTCCCATTAAACACAAATTCAGGCAAACCCGGTGGACGAAAAACAACTTGCTTTGTTACACAGTCTATAGTGGCATGATATTTTTGTAACCAATCCATCCCCAATATTATATCGAAATGATCTATGTTCAATGGTAGTAAATCAATAAACAGATGCATATCCCCAACAATAATCTCACAAGCAGGATACATATATGCACATGTCATGGATCCCCCAACAGGTGATGATACAGCTAGCAGATAGTTCATGGGTTCTAGGGGTCTATTCAATTTACGCGAAAAAGCATGCGATACATACGAATGTGTAGACCCCGAATCAATCAATACATAAGCATTTTGAGCACAGATAGAGAGGATACCTGACACAACAGTCTCAGTGTTTTGCACGTCTCCCGGTACTAGGGCAAACACTCGACCCTGCCTCATAGGCTCTTTCCCGGTAGCTTTGGGGTTCAGTTTTGGTGTTGCGGCTGATCTTCTTTGCGCTTGACTTACAACCTGGGCGAAGCGAGGCGATCTTTGATTCTGGCCCACCTTGCCACACAAAACAAGCTCGAAATCTGTAGCAAACCCTTTGTGCTTGTTGCCACATATGGAAGCGGTGGAGTAAACCCACTCCTTGGTGGGGCTAGTAGTCGACCCGTGATACATTTCTTGTTTGCTGGGTTATGCTTGCCTTTCTTAAATTTGAAACTCTGCCTTTTGCCTTGCCACCCAGTTGTCGGTGTCTCAGATTGTCTCACCGCTGCAATATTTGTCTCGGCCATCAATGCCCGATCGAGAACACCCACATAAGTTGGCATTTTCAAAACATTTATTCGGTCCTGGATAGCGACACTAAGGCCGCCTTCAAACCTCCTGGCCTTCTTATAATCGGTATCCACCATATGTGGTGCATACCTAGCAAGTTCGGTAAATTGCTTCTCATACTCGGCAACAAACGTTTTGCCCTGTCTCAGCTGTTCAAACTCAGTCACTTTTCTGTCTCTGATGCACTGGGGAAAATACTTTTCAAAGAAGGACTCCTTAAACTGAGCCCAAGTCACAATAGTATTTGCATCGCGGGTCAACATCCACCACCTTCTGGCTTCTTCCTGAAGGGTGAAGGTTGCTAACAATACTTTGTTTGCTTCGGAGCACGGAAAAACCTCAAACAACTTTTCAGTCTCAAGAACCCAGGCTTCAGCCTTTAACGGTTCCAAGCCTCCCTAAAAGGACGGCGGTTTCATTTTGCTGAATTTCTGAGTCAGTGCAATAATGTCCACCTCATTAGCATTCACATTCTGTACGTTTTGTTCCGGTTGCACCGGAGGAGGAGGAGGTGGGGGCTGTTGGTTCGGTTATTGTTCTAGCCTTTCAATTATCAGTCCCATCATTTGTTCAAGTATGGCCATTCTGGCCTCAGAGGATGATGCTTCAGTTTCATTTGCATTATCCATTTTGCTATAAACAGTTATAACAGTTATCATTATAAATAGTTGTACAATTAAACAGTTTAGCATTTTAACATATGATCAGTCAGTCATAAGCACACACTTTTCAAATTCATGAGATGCCCTAATTGCTTTTCTAGGACACCCTATTGCTCATTTGGACACGTGTGTGCGGTATAACTCGTGGTTAAGTATCGCTCTGATACCACTCTGTCACGACCCAAACCCGGCCCTATGGGTTTAGCATCAGAATCGCCAAGAATCCGAGATTACCAAAGGCCTCTGAAACGATGTCTGATCAAATCTGAGGCTGGCGGAAGCCAATACAGTAAATAACTAGTGTCCATTGAGCTGTGAAAATCTGTATGTCAAAAACATTTTTATGCATTCATACGGTTCAACACGGTACATTCTATACAATCATATCTGATCGGTCGAAGACGGATTGAATCCCTCGATAATATCAAGATAAAAGCAGTCTATACAAAAGTACAATCTGATAAGAGACCGATGGGGACACAAAAACACCCAAGCCATAACATGGCAACTCGGAACCTCGCAGTGAGGCACATAGGTGGCTTGACAAAAGCGGGGACCGACCACGCTCCTAGCTCCGATGCAGTTCTTTGAGAACCTACATATATATATAAACGATGGCTAAAGCCCGATGAATAACATAACATGTAAAGAGGTTATGAATGAATGTCTCTTCTGATAATGAAATCAATTCATTATACTGATATTTCAATCTTTCAAGATTTGATCAATCGATATTTCAATCAATCGGTCATATGTGGTACATCCATTAGCCTATAAAGCAGATGGGTCCAAAAGGACCGCCTTACTGAACCCAACAAGAATGATGGCCAATCATTGATGCAGATATGGTTCCACAAGGAACCGAGAGCTCAGTAACGATCAATAACAATGGTGCTAAGGATGCCTGTCTGATTTAATCTGAGGACATACATTCATTCAATAAAGCGATGTCGGTTCAATAAGCATTCGATTCAAGAATCAAAATATAACCATTTTGAACATATCTTTACACAATCTGTTACTCACGAGAGATTGGGCTATAGCGACTAAATGGCGTCCCCTGAGCCAACCCTACAGTTAACAAATAGAACACACACTAAGTTTACGATCGGAAGGGTGATAATTAAATCCCTAAATTTCCTCGGTGTGGTTTTATGTCTAAATCCTCATTAAGATGCCTTAAACTAGGCCTAAGAATGCCTAGGATGGAATGAGGATGCAAAGATGCGCATAAAGCAGTTTGAAATTTTGAAGCAGGGCCTCCTCGGCCGAGTTTCCCTTTCGGCGGACAAGCCAACAAAGCTCCCCGTTCGAGCGTCAACTTCCCCGCTCGAGCGTGACACACAATCCTCCGCCGGCGCATTATTCCTTCGCCGAAGTGATCGATGAACAAGCAAGATCTTTGGATCGCGATTTCCCTTTCGGCGTGAAACTCTCCGCCGGCGGATCAGAAACAATTCAAGAAGATCTTTGGGAGCATGAATTTCTGCTCGGCGAGACTTCCCTCGGCGGACGACCAAATTCTGGAAAATCCAGATTCGACCTCTGAGTTTCAAACCAAGTTTTAATGCTCCAAATTCGATCCTCTTGAGCCCATTTTCTGGAAAACTCTTTCAAACACATAGAATAATAAGTTTTAAAGCTCAATTTAGGAAATCAAGGCCCAAGGGTGTTTCAATTAAACCCAATTTCAAACTAGTTTTCAAGAACAATGCTCAAACATGACATGCATGCATTCAAAACAATTTTAAGCTTCAAATCATGCTCAAATGAGCTCAATAGTTGGAAAACAAAATGAAAACATGGACTTTAGCTCAAACATGAACATGTATGTACAATCTACCATGAATTCAACTTCAAACTCACTAAATTCAACATGCATGCAACAATAGAACTTCAATTCAACATATATGAACAGTTTCATAACTTAGCTCTACAATAATGCATGAAACATGCAAGATTTAGATCAATGATACAATTAGGGAGATGAATGATCTACCTTAGTCTTGTAGTTTAAGTCTAGAAGCTCAATTAGACAATCAACACTTCAATTCTTCAAGATTCAAGCAAAAATGCACAAGATGAACCACTCTCTCTCTTACTCTCTTCTTTGGTCGGTTGGAAGGAGAAGAAATGGCTGAGCAAATGTTTTAATTAAGTCTCTAAGGCTCAAGTGATGAAAGTAGACAAAGTCCACTCAAAATGGCATTTCGGTAATTATGACAAACTCTTTAATTGACTTAATTTAATCTGATTTAATCATTCCTAATCAATTTTCAGATAAATATACCATAAATTCAGAAATATTCTACTGATTCTAAAACATCAAACGGTTTCGAAATCGGCCGCCGATAAGGTCTTCAATTAACAGTTTAAACATACGAATTCAAACAGATAGTCATTCAAGCAAACAGATACAATATGCAATATAACAGACAAACTTATTCAATTTCAATGTCGATTTCAATCAGCTCATTCAGTACTTCAGTTGATTCAATTATCAGTCATTAGCGGTCCAGTTTAGCAATAATCAGTATATAATTCAGTGGTTATTCAGTAATCGGTACGAGAGTTGTTACAGTTATCTATGAAGAAATCGGAATCCGGGATAAGCGGATAAGGGACAAGAGTTCTAAAATAGGAGAGGACTTCAGTTTGGGTAAAGATAGGACTCTTAGAGAGTTTATCCGAATCCTACTGGGAGTCCAAGATTAGAAGTAATCCTAAGTCCATTGAAGCTAGACTTCTATTGTGACTAGGTTTGTGTTGGCTATAAAAGGAAGGTACCCTCATGGGTCTGAGGTTTGCTTTTTATGTTCTGAATAGTGAGTTAAGCATTTTTGCTATCTTTGAGAGATAACTGACTTGATCGTCGGAGTGCTCCCGAGTGGACGAACTACCGTCGGAATCTCTTCTTTTTGTGACAGGTCATTCGGGTTTAATCTATTCTGCCAGTGTTTTCCAGCTGAGTGCTTGATTGACAGTGTGGTCGGAAATTGACACACACATAATATTTGTATTGATTATATATTATATATTTAATCTTGATTAATACGATTATAATTTATTAAATTTTATTATAATATTTATTTTATGAATCAAATAAATAAATAAATAAATAAATCCTCAAACGTGATTGACACATTGCTAGTTAATGTCTCAACGTCTTATATATCTTTTTTTTTTTTTTAACATACAAGAAAAAGAATAACATCATATGCTTCTCACTAAATTTATATCACTTTTAACAAAATTTAATAATTTTTTTATTTTTATTAATTTTTAAGATACTTTTCATTCTAATTTCAATAATTAAACAATGTCTTCTAGAAATTCTATAATACTTACTTTTTAGGTTTGTAAAATATGTTCGATTATGATCTTTAGGAGGTATGTAATTATGACTTATTATGATTGTGAGGCTCAAAATTTTGTTATTATTTTTATTATAACCTATTGTAATTATTTTTTTAATTATAATCAAAAAAATAAATAAATTTGATCATTTGGTTACAATGAAAGTAATTTGATTATGAGTGAAAATAGTATCAAAATAAAAAAATAAAAAAAATTTGATCTAACTTAAATATGATTTACTAAAAAATTTAATAATTTATTGTTTGAAAATTTGCTAAAAAAATTAATAGTTGACATTATAAGTAGTTAGGCTAAATGTTGATGGTTGTTTAGCCTCCGTTTGGCAAGAATTTTTTTGGGTTTTTTTGGCTATTTTAGCCACAAAAGACAAAATAGACTTTTTTAGCCACAAAAAACAAAATATCACATCCAACCCATAATCATTACACTCATCTCTCACAAAAAAATTTTAAAAAGCTAAAAAGCCAAAAAGCCCTTCCCAAACCAAACTTTTAAGCCCAGGCTAAAAAAGCCAAAAAAATCAAAAAACTAAAAAGCCAACCCACTTCCCAAACGGAGGCTTAGTCCAATAATATTTATGGCGTGTGACATTATTCAATTTAATAGTGTGAAGCAGAAACAAACAATAATTTTGCTTTGATTGTTGATGGTACGAAGTCAACTTACAAAAACCTTATACCAAAAATTATTGGGAAACTGACCAGTAAATTCTATTTTGTAAATTTTTAATCTATAAGCCATTAAATATTTTTTTTGGTGACTAAGTGGTCTCTTAAATTATTTGTTGATTGTTTTGTCATTATTAGTACAGTTGGGTGATATATAGGTGGTGTGATTATGTATGGGAAAGGTGGTAGAGTGTTTGTGTCACGTTGTTCGAAAAGTACATTAGTAGTTTTATAAAATTTTGTTATTTTTAACGCGCGCAGTATGAGATGTGAATTCCTTACTAATTATTTTTTAGTACATGACGTGAAGACACGCAATAATTCAATCAAATTGGTTCCGCCACGTTGGAGTGTCATATGTCACGTTTAGGAAAAGTATACTAAAGAGTTTTTAATTTTTTTAGAGTGTTACAGCATACCCGCCACGTTGTCACATTTGAAAAAAGTATAGTAAAAAGTTTTTATTTTTTTTGAAGTGTCATATCATACCTATTACGTTGCCACATTTGAAAAAAATACACTAAGGATGAGTAAAAATTTTGGAATGTCACATCATACTTGCCACGTTATCACATTTGAAAAAAGTACATTAAGGAGTTTTTAATTTTTTTTAGAGTATCACATTAATACCTATCACATTGGAGTATCACACCATACCTATCACACATTCCAAAAAAAAAAAAAATATTCTCCAATTAACTAGTAAGGGTATATCTGTTTAATCAATACCCATCCACATTTGAAAAAGAACTTACTAGTCACACACTGCACCTAATAAGGACTCCTTAGTCAACCATTTAAAACGTGAGACCGCATGGTACGGAAATGTCTAAAATAGGACTTTCCAATAAAATTTTCAAAATTATTTAATTATTTAACATAGGAAGAAATTTTTCTTTAGTCCATCATGTAGATTAGAGTGTATTGTTGGACTTGTGGAGTTCATCTTGGGTCCCGTTTAATGATCCGAACCATTAAGGGTGGGTTTGGGAAGTGGGTTGGCTTTTTGACTTTTTTGGCTATTTTAGCCTGGGCTTAAAAGCTTAGTTTGGAAAGGATTTTTTGGCTTTTTGACTTTTTTGAGTTTTTTTATGAGAGAAGAGTGTAATGATTATGGGTTGGATGTGATGTTTTATTTTTTTGGGGCTAAAATAGCCTGTTTTGTCTTTTGTGGCTATTTAGCCCCAACCCACTTGACAAACAGGGCCTAAATGTATACAACTCATCGAGTATTTCATGCTTGAAAAAAATCACGTTGATTGGATATCGGTAATCTCTTTATCAGAATATATTTTTGTTAATAATTCAATTTTAAATCATATTTACCAATGACAAAAATGTATTCGATCAATGGATTACCCGATATTCGATCAACATGATTTTTTAAAGATATGAAGTACTCGATAAACTCGACACATTAATCGATTTGAATTATCAAAATGAAATCCGTGATAAGTCTAACAAATCTAATTATATATTCTAATTCATATAATAAACTGGAAAGAAACCCGTCCCCCCAACAAAAGTACAAATTGAATTTTTGGCACAAAATCTGATGGGAGTCGTGACTATTATGTAAAAAACACTCAAAATAAATAAAATTGCACATTTTTCTTTTTATGCTGAACTTTGATATTCATCACTCACTAATACCGGGTATGAGGATATTTTAACATAAAAGGATATTCCAACATAAATTATTTGTCAAACCTAACTAATAAGGAGTTGAATAGTAACTAATGGGATTAGTTTGATTGATCATAATTTCTACATCTTGTTGAGAATTTATTAGTAATTTGAATCTTCCTATTTGTGCATGGGTCTTATTCTCTATGTATTTATTGAGATTTTATCTCTCATTTTAAGTATTTCTTTATATTGACTATACGTTATATTTGATCTTTATAATTATAATTATAACTCATTGCAATATCTCATATAAATAAGGGAGATGAAGAGCAAATCAAGCTTGAGATATGAAGAGCAAATCAAGCTTGAGATAATTGATCAACTTTATAGTTTAAGAAGAGGGAGGGGGAAAAAAAACCTAGAGCCCTCGTTTGGCATGAAGAAGTTTGCAGCTAAAAGGTTAAAATAGTCACAAAAAAGATAAAATAAATTCAAAAGTCAATAAGATGAAATGTCACATTCAAATTATAATCATTTCATTTTTTTTTTCATAAAAGTTAAAAAAATAAAAAAAATTCATC
Source organism: Camellia lanceoleosa (assembly GCA_025200525.1). Classification (NCBI taxonomy): domain Eukaryota; kingdom Viridiplantae; phylum Streptophyta; class Magnoliopsida; order Ericales; family Theaceae; genus Camellia; species Camellia lanceoleosa. The sequence goes on along the minus strand of CM045771.1, from coordinate 150,247,508 downwards.
ATAAACGAAACTTTTTAACTTTAGCCTAAAATAGTTAAAAAGTAAAAAAAAAAAAAAAAAATCAACCCACATCTCAGACGTAACCAAAATAAGAAGTTTTTAAATTGGAAAGGGACTATCTCTGTATGAAATGAAAAATATAACTTCAAAAAATTGTATGTCAATGTTTAAAACAAAAATGAATTTGTTCATATATATATTTTGGGAGTAAGTTTTGTTTTGAAAATTTTTGACTCTTTTAATTTTTTTTTTAAATGTATAAAAAAAATAGAAAAAAATAATATGACTAAAAAAAAATTAAAAGTTAAAAAAATTACATTTAACTTCTTTGCCAAAAAGTGAATAAAACATATTACTTTTAACAAATTGTTTCAATTCTCTGTGTCCACGGTATATAGAGTCGAGGGATACTATTAAACGCCCATTAGCATATTTCTTTTAAAAATGCCAATTGCACAATTCTTAGAAGGGATTTTTATTGATAAATCATATTTAAGAATATTCTAACCCAATAAGTTTATGAAAGTAAATTTATAATCTAATTAGTGTTATGTATTTGTTCTTTTATATCTTGATTGACATTATTTGTTGGACTATATCTATATATTTATTGTTGATATATATTATAGACAAAAAAGATATACACGTTTTCTTTTTTACTATCCTTCTGTTTTGATAATTATCGTGATTTATGCTTTTAATTGTGATTCAATTTCACTTTCATTGTGGTGCTACTTCGCTGTGCTAGGGTTTTGTTGGTATTGGAGAAAGATGACGAATCAAGACTGCATTAGTGTTGTTTGTTTGTGCTTTGTTTTTTTACATAATTTTGTGAAGTCAAACATTGATCAAAAGGAGAGAATGAGTAGATAATTTCATCTCAGGATTAATATTATTTTGTTTAGCGATGTATGTTCATTTATGCTTGGATTTATAAAGAATTGTATACTTTGTTTTTTGCTTTCAACTTCATTTTCTAGAATAGATGGAGATGCAAATTTATTTTTATTGAATGAGGTTATGATTTTTGTTTGATAATGCATTCATATAGGGCTTTGTTTGTTTTTGTTTTTGGTTTTGTTTTGTTTTGGTTTTTTTTTTATGTTGTGAATGTTCACATGCCGTGAACAATGTGTACGTTCACATATTATTGATTATGTCATTATGGAGGAGTGTTTGCATGTTGTTTATTGTCATTATATTTGGTGGTGTGAATTTGAACTTGTCTAATCTATGATGATGTGTAATGATGGCAATAAAGTTTTCAGACTTGGATTAGCAGTTCAAAATATGGACATAGTTATAATTTTTTTTCAAAATGTAAATGTTTACATATCATTAATTATTTCATATTTATGGTATTATATTGCTATAATGTGGGTGCTAATTTCTTTTTTGTTTTTGCAGCAGATGGATACCTTTATGTACTTTAGTGAATGTGAACGTTTACATTTACTGAAATTATTATTGTTATGAATTATCATATTTTAATGTTTTGAATTTTATGATATTGTTGGTTTTTTGGTATTCGAAGGTTATTATTGTAATTTTAAGCGTGTCAGTAAGGATCAATAGTCCTTACAGAAGATAAATTGCCAACCAATTATTAGACGATGGTGTTTTAGTTCTTTTAATCTCAATGAAGATGACTTTTACTGGTGACTTTGTTTAAGAGAATTAAGCAAATAAAGATTAAATGAAGAACAATAGTAGCATTTCATTAAGTAAATATGAAATACTTACAATGATCCAATTTAACCTCGTAGAGGTTTACAGCAACAAACTACTTGAAACTATTCCTATGAACGAAGTGCAGTACAGGAATTTGAAGTACAAAAATATAAAGAACAAGAAATGTAAAAAATTGGAAGGAAAATAAAGTAGATAAAAATGGTATTTTGGATCTGAGTCTAGGGGCTCTTTCTAGGGTCTTCTCTGCTATTTATACTTCTCAATGACAACCGTCGAAATGAGTTTCTAATCGTCAAACCATCCCTCCATAATCGCTGATCATGTTTCCTCACAGTTAGCTCCACTATGCCATGTCTGCAGTTAGGCTTCCCTTCTGATTTTAAATTTAAATATATGAGTAACCGTTAAAGCCACGTCATCTTGCATCTCTTAGCTGATCCAGTGCTATGCAGATCTACAATAACCAATACTAACTGCCACGTGTGTGATTATAATTGAAGATTGAATTGTCTTCCCGTATTGCCCTCATCCTGTCACGTGTTGAATTGTGATTGGCCTATACAAAATATGTAGCCAACAGATATAAACTTCAATATTAAAAGCATGTGATGATTGCATGACGTGCAATGTAGAGTGATGATTGCATGGTTATTGCATAATGTGAATATTTACATATCACTAATTATTGCATGAGTTTTATATAATTATTACATGGTGTGAATATTCATATTGCAAAGTCATTGCTTATTGCAAATTATTATATTGTAATGTGTTGCAAGTGGTGTTGTGACCACTACATTATTAATAAATGTTAATATTCAAATAATCATACAAGTGCAAACAACATTAATGTGTTATTTTATCAACATATATTTATAATGTGAAAGTTCACATTAACATTTATTTATCACAACTCATATTAAATTAATTGTTATGTGTATACAAATATAATCAACCACCAACAATATAGTGTCTACACTTCGATCAATGTGAATATTCACAGCGTTGTTTTTTCACGTCGGAGTAAAGTAAACGATTTAGGATTTTGGAAATGTAAAAGATTTTTTCGCTAGAATAAGGGAGATATTTTGTTTTGGGAAAATTATTTATAAGTCCTATTAGGGAGACTTATGCTACATATGGTCTTACTAAAAAACTTATGTTCCCATAAGTCCTATGGGAAGTTTGTTGACACATTTACCCTCAATATTAGTTGTTAATATCATAAATAATAGTAAAACCATATATAGGAAATTAAATGTTACCATAGATCATATCTATATAAACGTAACGTAACGTAACACCTACCTAAACGTAACGTGACACCAACATAAACGTAATGTGACACCTATGATCTATGGTAACATGTATAGGAAATTACATGTTATCATAGATCATATCTACATAAACGTAACGTAACGTGACAGCTACATAAACGTAACGTGACACCTATGATCTATGGTAACATTCAATTTCCTATATATAGGAAATTGAATGTTACCATAGATCATATCTGCATAAACGTAACGTAACGTGATACTTATATAAACGTAACGTGACATTTATGATCTATGGCAACATTTAATTTCCTATATAGGAAATTGAATGTTATCATAGATCATATTTATATGAAACGTAACGTGACACCAATATAAACTAGTAACATTTTCACATTCAATTTATAAAAAATAAAAACTCATTAAGTTTGCGAAACGTAACGTGACACGTTACGTTACGTTACTTTTATGTAGGTGTCATGTTATGTTTATGTACGTGTCACATTACGTTACGTTTATATAGGTGTCACGTTACGTTACATTTATGTAAGTGTCACGTCATGTTACATTTATCTAGGATCTTGTGGAATACATTCCTATCTAAATAGGATTTCAGACTCTATAAGAAATTACACAGGACTTAGCCTACCATAAGTGTATGAAAAATGACTTATAAATAAGTCTCCCTTTCTTTTTCATAGAATAAATGAGAGATTTTTACCATGAAATAAAGGAGAAATTTTCTCGATAAAATGAGAGGCTATTATTATCTTTTATTATATATATTGGTTTCAAAATAAAAACATACCTAAAAAGTTTGGAAGAGTGATTTGGTCATATTACCTTAAACAGAACTTAATAGAATATTAAAAAAGAAAATAGTTTAAATAAAACATAACATTTAAAAATAAGACTTTCTGAAAAATGACCATTTTAAAAAAGTTTTTAGTTTAATTTTTTTATTTGCAATTTTTATTTATTTATTTATTTTTTTTATATAGTACATTAAAAGCTCATGCCGACCAACCACCTTACGCTGAAATTATTTTCTCTGTAATACATTATAGCGCAGGCCGACCAACTTTATCCTTCCTAAAAAAAACCCATTTACCTAATAATCTTATACAAGGAGAATTTATATAAAATGGCAGGCATTTTTGCAATTATGTACCACAATAGTGGATTTTTGCTTGAAATAAAATCACATGAAGAGTTCTTATAATTACCGAGTCATCATTAAAAGGTTGTCTCTAAAATTATTTTTTTTAAAAAATCAGCAACAAAATTTTGAAAATATTTGCTAATAATTGTATTTTTAACGACAATGGAGAAAGTACCAATAAATCCCAAATTTGAGAATGTTAACCCATTTAATCCCGAAGGTTTTTTGTTGGACTAATAGGTCCTATTTCTCTAAAAGCTTACTATAAGCCTTTTTATGTCAAACATTATTCGTCAAACATTATTCGTCAAATATCAAACATTAGCAATGTCAGAATTATTTATCAAACATCAAATATTAGCAACGTCAGAATTATTCGTATAATATCGATTATTCGTATAATATTGGTAAAAACATTAGCAACGTTAGAATTATTCATCCAACATCAAACATTATCAACGTCAGGATTATTCATCAAACATCAACCATTAAACATTAGGATTATTCATCAAACAACAAATATTATTCATCAAATATCAAACACAACCATTAAACATTAGAATTATTCATCAAACATCAAACATCAAATATCTTTTTAAAAAAATTGAAACTATTGCTCGAGATCCATAATCAAATTCATTAAACATTAGATCCATCAGATTGTGGGTGTTTGTGGGTGTTTCATCAGATTCATTAATTTGAAACATCATCAAAAAATGGAACCGAACAAGGCAGACTTCGATCACCACCGACTTGGCATCGCGATCCAAAACCCAGATTCGATGATGATCAATGTTAGAACAAACCACGAAGGCGGCGCAGTCGCTGTCGTCTGCGGCGGTTACAGAATAGGAGCTAATAGTGCAATGGATGGATTGCCGCCTAGGGTTTCACGATCTGAGAGAGAGGGGGGCAATGGTTCTGGTGGTGGATCTTGAAGTAGGTGAGGAGGAGGCAGTGAACATAGGAGTGGCGTCGCTAGAGGAGAGGCGGTGGACAAAGGAGAGGGACTCCTAAAAAGATGAAGAGGAAAAGGAGGGGAGAGAGAAGAGTTTGGTGATGACGTTCAGTGTTGATGAAAATGTTCGAATATATGATGTTTGATGTTGTTTTGATGATAATGTTGTGATGTAAAAAAAGGACTAAATAGTTTATAAAAAAACACTCAGGACTAGAGAGAGTAACATTTTCCAATATGGGACTTATGAGTAATTTTCCCAATAATTTAGTATAAAAAACATTTATTTTTTAGATAAATTTTGGTCTCAAAATATATTAACTCATCATTAAATATTCAATTCCGTAAAACTATAACAATGACATTTTTAGTAATTAAAATATTTTGTATTTAAAAATTGATCATTTGAATCCTAAATTTTGTAACTAAAAATTTTAATTTCCAAATTGCTAAAATGTCAAAAGCCTCACTAAACAACTTCATAAGAGCAATCACAACTTTAGGACATAAAAATAAATTTAATTCAAAAAAAGGGTAAATTATTGATAAATCCCATTTAGAAGTGTTTTAACCCAAGAAATCCATGAAGGAATTTTTTAACCCATTAGTCCCATGTATGTATAGTTTTATTCCATAAAGTCATTTTTCTTAATTTACACTATTTTCTTGGACACTTATGCCCTTATATTTAATTTTGATACCCTTATAAATATTTTTTGAACGGTTAGCAATTTTATAATGTGAACATTCATATTTTAAAATTCACATTAGTAGGAATGTAAAATTGGCCCGTGAGCGGCCTGAAACCCGCCCGCGAGCTGGGGCGGGCCCGGCCCGTTGACAATGTGAATATTCACATTGACATGTTAATATTCACATTAATAGGAGTATAAAATTGGCTCGCGTCCCGTGGCGGCGCGAAACTTGCCCACGGCCCATGGGTGGCGCGGGACAGGCCCGGTCCGGTCCATTGACAATGTGAATATTCACATTGACATGTTAACATTCACATTAATAAGAGTATAAAATTGGTCCGCGGCTCATGGGTGGCCAAAAGCCCGCCCGCAGCCCAGGGCAAGCCCAACCCGGCCCGTTGACAATGTGAATATTCACATTGACATGTTAACATTCACATTGATAGGAGTGTAAAATTAGCCCGCGTCCCGTGGCTGCCCGAAACCCGCCCACGGCCCGTGGGTGGCCCGGGGCGGGCCCTTCTCGGCCTGTTAACAATGTGAATATTCACATTGACATGTTAACATTCACATTAATAAGAGTATAAAATTGGCCAGCGGCCTAGGGCGGGCCCGACCCGACCCGTTGACAATGTGAATATTCACATTGACATGTTAACATTCACATTGATAAGAGTGTAAAATTGGCCCGCAGCCCGTGGGCGGCCCAAAACCCAACCGAAGCCCGAGGCGGGCTTGGCCCGACCCGTGACATTGTGAATGTTCACATTGACATGTTAACATTAACATTGATAGGAGTGTAAAATTTACCCACTGCCCGAAGCTTGCCTGCGGCCCGGGGTAGGCTCGGCCCAGCTCGTTTACAATCTGAATATTCACATTGACATGTTAACATGCACATTGATAGGAATGTAGAATTGGCCCGCTGCCCGTGGGCTGCCCGAAGCCTGCCCACGACCTGGGGTAGACTCGTTTGGGTCTAGGACTGAGCCGGTGGGTCGAGCCTCGGGTCGGGTTGATGGGCCTGGGCCTAGCCTCAGGGTTGGGTTGGGCTTGGGCGGGCCTAGCCTTTTTTTTTATTCTTTTTAATTTTTTCTACCAAAATTTTATTATTTTCTAAAAAAAAAGATACTAGGCCTCGGCGTGGGTCGGGCCTCGGACCGAGCCTTGAATGGGCCTTAACCGGGCCGACGGGTCGGGCCGGACCGGGCTTCAAAGTGATGGCCCAGGCCTAAGCCTAAGGTCTCAGACTAGGCTCGAGCACGGGTCCAAACGAGCCTTTCCCGGGCTGCGGGCAACCTATGTTCTTTTTTACTATTCCATTAAGTCTTATTTGAGATAAGAAGACCAAAATACCATTTTCATCTACTTATATTCTATTTAGTCCACATTATTTTCTTATGATTCAATAAGTCCTATGGGAGACATAATTACCAAAATACCCATAATGTGAATGTTCACATCGTCAATGTGAATGTTTATATCATCAATGTGTAGAGGCCCGGGCCGGCCCATATCGAGCCTCGTGGGTGTCTAAAAAAATTCAGGCTGGCCCGGCCCGACCTGGCCCACGGGCCAAAAAATTAGGCCTAGGCCCTAGCCCTAACATAAGGGTATTTAGGCTTTGGACGGGCCGATAGATCGAGCCTCGGGTCGGGCCGGTGGGCCTAGGCCTAGCTTCGTGCTTAGGTCGGGCTTGGGCGCGCCTGGCCATTTTTTTTTAATTCTTTTTAATTTTTTCTACCAAAATTTTATTATTTTCTACAAAAAAAGACATTGCGCCTCGGGCGGGCTGAGCCTCGGACCGAGCCTTGAATGGGCCTTAAGCGGGCTGATGGGCCGGGCGGGGCTTTAAAGTGATGGCCTAGGCCCTAGCCTAGGGTCTCGGACATACTCGGGCTCGGACCCAAACGAGCCTTTCCCGGGCCGTAAGCGGGCTTCGGGCAGTCCACGGGCCGCGGGCCAATTCTATATTCCTATCAATGTGCATGTTAACATGTCAATGTGAATATTCACATTGCCAACGGGCCGGGCTGGGCCTACCCTGGGCCGCAGGCAAGCTTCGGGCAACGGACAAATTTTACATTCTTATCAATGTTAATGTTAACATGTCAATGTGAATATTCACATTGTCACGGGTCGGGCCAAGCCCGCCTTGGGCTACGGCCGGACTTCGGGCCGCCCACGGGTTGCGGGCCAATTTTACACTCTTATCAATGTGAATGTTAACATGTCAATGTGAATATTCATATTGTCAACGGGCCGGGTCGGGCCCGCCCTAGGCCGTTGGCCAATTTTATACTCTTATCAATGTGAATGTTAACATGTCAATGTGAATATTCACATTGTCAACAGACCAAGCCGGGCTCGCCCCGGGCCGCGCCACAGGCCGTGGGCGGGTTTCGGGCAGCCACGAGGCGCGGGCTAATTTTACACTCCTATCAATGTGAATGTTAATATGTCGTCAATGTGAATATTCACATTGTCAACGGTCGGACCGGGCCCGTCCCGGGCCCCGGGCTGCGGGCCAATTTTATACTCTTATTAATATGAATGTTAACATATCAATGTGAATATTCACATTGTCAACGGGCCGGATCGGACCCGCCCCGGGTCGCCCATGGGCCGCGGTGTGGGTTTCGCGCCGCCACAAGACGTAGGCCAATTTTACACTCCTATTAATGTGAATGTTAACATGTCAATGTGAATATTCACATTGTCAACGGGTCGGGCCCTCCCCGGCCCGACTCGAATTTTTCCGGGCACCCACGAGGATCGATATGGGCTGGGCCCCTACACATTGACGATATGAACATTCACATTGACGATGTGAATATTCACATTAAGGGTATTTTGGTAAGTATGTCACCTATAGGACTTATTGAAACATAAGAAAATAATGTGAACTAAATAGAACATAAGTAGATAAAAAGGGTATTTTGGTTTTCTTATCTCAAATAGGACCTAATGGAATAATCAAAAAGAATATGAGTTTGATGGAATAAAACTCTTAAAAAGTGTATTTATCAAAAAAGCTCCCCAAAAAAAAACTTCTTAATTAAGCAACATGTGTACTTGGTCGATATAATTAACGACAGTTGATGATTTTAAAGTTTGACAAAATCAACCATTCACAATGTTTAGGATACCATCATCATATTCAAAAATAAAATAAAAAATTGACAGTTGAGTTAGGAGTGAGTTTACTGATTTTTTGATTTTTTTTAAATCATATTATCTCTTTATTTATTTATTTTTTTATAAAAAGTCAAAAAATAACTTTTAACCTACTTAAAATAGGCCAAAGCATGTTGTTTAATGGAGGTAGTGTTGATAATTAGAGTCGAAATTAAGGAAAGAACTTTAATTTTGATTTTCTAATTGAATTTGTTACCTTTTATAAATATTGAGTTATAAATGGGGAGACTTACGTGTAAGTTTTAATAGGTTTATTCAGTATCCAATAGGTCCTGTGATAATTAATGATATTTTATCTCAAATACTATTAAAAAAACATTACTAATTGTTAATGTTTAACGACAGTTTAAAAATTTTGGCATAAAAAATGTTACTAATTATAAATTTTAGTGATAGTTTAAAAAAATTATCACAAAAAAATAATTTTTAACTTTTAGCGACAGTTTAAAAAATTTACCATAGAAAAAATTACAAATTATAAGTTTTATCGATAATTTATAAAATTCGTGACAAAAAAGTCATTAATTGTCAATTTTTAGTAACATATGTAAAAAATTGTCACGAAAAATTATTTTTAACGACAATTTTATTAACACTTATTTTTAATAAGATTTGATAAGAATTAAGTTCAACTATTAAGATATATTAATAATTTATATTTATAATAAATATGTACGGATATCGTTTCCATTATATAATTGTAATAGAATATTCTTATTATATTATTTAAAAATTACGAAATAATAATAGAAATTTATTATTATTTTAAATTTAGAAACGATCATTACAAATTTTTAGAAAGCATTTTATTTTCTTTACTGGCATTCTCCAAAGTACTTATTAATATTTATGAAATAGGTGAAGCATCTATAAGTCTCAAAATATAATTTTGCAAATTATTTAGTCTTCTATTTTTTCTTATGAACTTAAAGATACCATTAAAGTAGAAATTACATAAAAGGATAGTCACTTACATGTTTGGGTTTAATTTTTTAGAGATTAGAGTGGGTTTCTTAAAATGTAAAATTACACATTTAGATAATTTGAAGTTTTGAATTTTCTCTCATTATAGAACAAATCACATATTATGAATAAAAACATAACACTCTAATAACGTAATACTTCAATGTAACACATTAAAAAACTGATTGTTATACTTTTCCTAAACGTAATAATGTAACACTCAAAAAAAAAAAAAAAGGTGTACTTTTTCCAAATGTAATGCTCCAATATAACGTCAAAAAAAAATTCCTTAGTGTACTTTTCCCAAACGTAATAGTCCAATCAGTGTAATCCCAAATGTAGCACTCTAATGTAACATATTCCAATATAACACACAAAAACACTATAAAAAACTTCTTAGTGTACTTTTTCCAAACACAACACTCACAATTTGAAATTATACATTTATCCAAAACTTACTAAAGAATATTTGTACCCCTTTTGGAATGATTTGAAAAATCTCACATTCTTTCTTTTTTTAATGTTGCATTGGACTGTTACATTTAGGAAAAGTGCACTACAAAGTTGTTTTTTTTTTTTTTTTTTTTTTTTTTTTTTAGAGCATGACGTTTGGGAAAAGTATATCAAAGAGGTTTTTTTTTTTGGTGGTACACTAAAGAATTTTTTTTAGAGTGTTATGTTTGAAAAAAGTACACTAATGAGTTTTTTTTGTGTATTACATTAGAATGTTATACTAAGAAGTTTTTTTTTTAATGTTATATTACAATGTGACATTTAGGAAAAGTACATTAAGAAAGTTTTTTTTTTTTTTGTTACATTAGTGAGTTACACTAAGGAGTTTTTGTGTGTGTTACATTAGAATATTACACTAAGGAGTTTTTTTGGAGTATTATATTAGAGTGTTACGTTTGAAAAAAATACACTAAGAATTTTTTTTGTGTGTTACATTATAGTGTTACGCTAAAGAATTTTTTTTTTGTGTTATATTGAAATGTTACTCTTGATATAAGTATGGTAAGAAGTTTTTTTATGTGTTACATTAGGATATTGTACTAAGATTATTTTTGGAGTGTTACGTTTGAATATTACATTGAAGTATTACAATTTGAAATTACACATTTAGTCAAAACTTACCCAGTAGTTTTTATACTCCTTTTGATATGTTTGAAAAATCTCACATCTTTTTAAAATGTTTGAAGAATCTCATATTTTAAATTATTTTTGTATTTCTTTTGAAATGTTTTCCAAATAAAAAAGATTTTTATATAAAAATTCATTCCAATTTGATTCTCATATATTGTGTACCTTACCTTTCTAGCACAAAAAGAAAAAAGAAAAAAAAAAGAACATAATAGAAATAAGGGTATAACCGTAAATTTAATTTTTAAATAATATATTAAATCTACCTTTCCAAAATTAATAAAACTAATTGGTTTATAAGAAAATTCTTAGGATTAAATAAATCATCATTTCTCAATATGGGATTTATAAGTAAATTTTCTTTATGAAATAGCAATAATACTAATGTCTTGTTTGGGTACAAGTTGTTTTAATAGTTTTTTAATTTTTTAATTAATAGAAAATGATATTGTACGAGTACGAAATAATCTTCTCGTATAATCTTGTTGATCAAGTTTGCGCTCCTCCAAACGTCGTCGCTTTACTCCCTGAAAACACAAACGTGAGCTTGCCGGCGGGTGTGCGCCGGATACCTCTCCAATGCCTAAATCAACAAAATAGACAAATAGACAAAAGCACTGTGTATTCGAGAATCAAAGTTGTGATACCTGTACGTAGGTCCTGTTATGAGCTTTTATAGATTTTGTGTGGCACAAATCCTAGTAGGATTCCAACTCTTCCTATGAGAGTCCTCCTAGGAATCACGCACTCTACTCACTACCAACCAAGTGAGATGGTTTGCACAATCCTAGTAGGACTCTATTTTCCTTAACAGAGTCCTTCTAGGAGTCTTATCACTGCAAGCCAAGTGAAATGACTACCACGGTTGAATAACAGTATAACCGAGCTAACACTAGCCCTTTGACACACTTAATCCGGTGCTTTCAAATGCCACGCCTAGCTTGGTCCTTGTATCTCGGTTTTGGCTGTTTAAACCGAGCTAACTGCAGCAGTCTTTGACCAAGCTAACAAGGGTGAGGACCAACATTGCGAAGCCCAAACACCTCGGTCCATAGCTCAGCCCGAACTTCACATGGTCCTAGCTCGTTTAGCCTTAAGATCGAGCTACACCAGCTCTTACCCCGGCCCAACGTGTGGCCCATTTTCTAAAGAAGGCCCTTCGTTAGCTCGGCTTAATGTATTTATATATTACACTCTCAATTGCCTCTTAATCCCATCTGCATTGCATGATTTGGAATTACATATTACCAGCTGAGCTAAAAGTTCAACCCTCAACCGAGCTAAATTGTTACCGGGCTACTGATTTGTCCGGTCAAAAACGTCTTTTCAGTCACACTGCACATTTGAATCGCTTTCTATTCTCTTGGACACGTGGCTTGCTCCCATTGGTCAAGTATAGTTGTCACAGCCGTCTTCGTTCTTCGAAAATTTTGAACAATCCCGCCCATTTCGTGCATTTTATACAAAAGAACCCTCATTTGGAAAAGCACTCCCACTATTCATCTTCTTTCCTCTCTCCTCTAAGAACTTGTGCATTCGAAACTCCATACTCACGCCTTTATCTTCGTTGGCTATTGTTTCTTCACGACTTCACACTTGTAAGTTTACTAATACTTCTTCATGCTGTTCTTTTTTACTTATTTCTTCTTTTTTGATATTCAATCCCCACATACATGTGTTTATATACATTAGATATCCACCAGAATACTGAACAAATGATATAAACCCCAAACCTTAGGCTTGAGCTCAAGAACACGCTGTCTGGATTCAGAAATCATGAAGTTGAATCCAGAATCGTGCTATAACCGAGCTAAATACCCGTTTAGGCAACTTTAGGCTTAAACACAACCGAACTGAAAGCTCAGTCATAACCATGTACACCCATTTTCAATCGGGCTAGGGGCTTTAGATTGGCCCTTCTTTACGACCGAGCCAAAAAAATGGTCATAACCTGTACTCTAACCTCTAACCGAGCCAGAGGCCTTGTGTTGGCCCTTCTAAGCTACCGAACTGAGATCTCCCCGTTATTCAGATGAACCGAGTTAAGCCCTCACAATTCTTCTGTAAATTGACTTTTTACCTAGTCTAGTCCAGTTGTCTGGGCATAACACTTCTTATTTCCACTTTGCAAACTTGACTAGGTTGGCCAGGCACGCCTTTGCACCCTGCCCCTAGGCAACTTTGCTCAATTGAGCCAACCAAAACCCCAGTCACGCCGAGCTAGGCTTATTTTATTCACAACCTTAAGTTAATCATGGGTAAATACTAGTTTTTAGTAGACTCTCCTGGTGCCATAGCCGAGTTTCGAAAGGACTATCAGATTCCGAATGACGTTCATCTATCCCTCGTCGAACTGGAAATAACATCTTGGGGCAAACTGGGCTTCGTTCCATTCACCGTGATATCAATTGTCGAAGCCGGCCTGCGGTTTCTTGTTCAACCTCTTATCTGTGAATTTCTGAGGCAGACAAGATTCTGTCCAACCTAACTTAGCACCAACTCTTATAGGATAATAAATGGCATTGTCGAGCTAAACCGCCGACTTGGCCTCAACCTCGGCTTAGCCGAGCTATTTTATCAGTACTCACTTGGCCAAAATGAAGACGGATGGGTGTATTATTTAAGAATAAGAAGATGCCGAGAGAAAATAATTAAAAATACACCGGACAAGGACGTGAATAATGACGATTTTTTCTGGGTTTTTGGCAATTTCGAAGACCAGGAAGCCCAGATATCGAGCTATAACATTAACTGGAATAAAGGAACAGCCGATATGAATACCTCGGCATCATTTGTCTGTTTTTTGCTTTTGTTTACAACTTTCACACCGCGCTAACCGTTGTCTTTCTCCATATGCAGATTTGGACCACCTAAAGTCACAATACCGGTACCCCAACCTAGATGCTCTTCGCGCCGCGCTTCGGTATCGCGATCGAGGTTGGGCCGAGCTACTCAATTTCGAACCAACCTACCGATACAGTGGAAGGAGAAAGGTCAGGGTAACTAACTTTCTTCTAGAACCATCACCAGAACCGGACCCAAACTTGCCACAGATTAACCTCATACCTTTAACCGAAGAACAAGAAATGGCCAAGCCCCGAGCTGTAAGGGCACTGATCACCGAGACAACGAGTAACGCCGGTGAGGCACAGATCAAGACAACACAAGCCGGCCAAACAAACGAGGCTGTGGTCGCCCTCCCAACAGCCTGAGCCTCGTTATCCCGGTCAAGCAAGCGTGCTCGCACTTCCTAACCGAGCCACAACATCTTGTTGATGAAGATGAAACCACGCTCCCTTAAATCACCCCGCCAAGCCCAGAACTCGTGCGTTCTGACCGGGCTAGCTCTTTAGAATGGGCACCAAAACTAACATACAAGAACTGAGCCATAGCGAACACAGACTCAGTGGTGGCAGATAAAGACCACACACTTGCCTTCAATATTGCAAAAAGTGTGTGTTTGCCACCCGATATGGAACACCACGATCATCTTACTGAGCTCATGGCCATCCGCTCAGCCACTAAATCGATAGTGCTGGTAAGTGCTCAACTTCATTTGTTTCATCATTTTGCATCATCGGTTTGCTCGGTTTTTGTAATGATTGCTCTCCCCTCCTATAGGCAATGTAAAAAAACCACGTTGCTCATAAGCGTGTGTTAGAGCTGCGTAAGACAGCGCAGCTGGCCATGGTAGATGCCAACGCAAAGACGACCGAGCTCAATGAAGCCAGACAAAAAACAATTGAGCTTGATTCTGAAATCGCCCGACTTACCGAGCTGGTCAACTCGGTAGAGACGAACAAACAGAAAGCTTTGGCCGAAAAGAAAGAACGCTATCTGCGCGAAATAGCCGATCTAAGAAAGTTTGTGATGCGAATCCAACCCGAATCGAGTCTTGCAGAGAAGTTTGTGATGTTAATACTTTCAAGATTGCCACTTCGCTGATTATGACGGGGGTTGAGCTGCCCGGTCAGCTCGCGCCCGAAGCAAAATGGAAAATTGCATTCAAAGTTGGCTGTTCGCCCTTGCTCGCTTGAGCGAATAAGTCCTCGCTCGAGCGAAGGACTGCGTCTAGCAAAAACCTGAGAGAGTTGAATGTGCGCTCGAGTGAAGAGTTGGTGGCTCGAGCAAAGAACTGCGTTTGCATAAAAACTTGAAAGTGTTCATTGTTCGCTCGAGCGAAAGTTTCGTGGCTCGAGCGAAGGCACTAGTGGAAATCACGCGAGTTAAGGTTCTCGCTCGAGTGAGAGAGGTTTCGCTCGAGCGAGCTTCAAAATTCGGATTTCTATAAGAAATTGGTTTTCTTCCAAAATTAGGATTACTTTGGATTTCTATAAGTAGTTGGTTTTCTCCCAAAACTTTACTTACTTCTCCAGATCTTCTTTTTGGATATTAAGGTTTATATCTGCGGATATTTTGCTAGTTTTCTTTGATGTTTCATTGAGTATTCAACTCATGGTTTAAGAAGCATACATCAAAGGTTCGTTTATTTATTCTACACAAAAGAGAGAGTTGTTTTTCAGTAGATTCTGGGGAATTCGAGCCTAAAGCTTTGGTGGATTCTAGAGTGGCTCATCGTAAAGACAATTCTGAGGTGAAGACGGGGTTGGAAGAGGCACATAGGGGTTGGTTCAATTCGGGCGTGCATTCGCTAGGTAATTGAGAGTATACCTATGTAATTCCTTTATATCTTCTTAGTGGATTGTTTTGTGGCTATTGCCTGTGGTTTTTTATCACAATTGGAGGTGCTCCAATTGTGGTTTTTCCACGTTAAAATTGTTGTGTCGATTTGTCTTGATTGTTTGATTGGTATTGTTATATACTGCTTAAAATTAATACATAATCACAAATCAACATCTAGGGAATTTCTAAATTTTTTCAATTGGTATCAGAGCGGGTCGTTCTTTTTTTTTGTTTTAGAAATCTATTAAAGCGAGTTCTTATTTGATTTGTGATAATGGATACAATTCGTGAGGGAAATTCTATGGTTCGACCACCCCTACTTGACGGATCCAATTATTCTTTTTGGAAAGCTCGGATGAGATCGTTTTTAAAATCTATTGATAAAAAAGTTTGGCAATCTGTCAAGTATGGGTGGATTGAACCAACGATTACCGT
Organism: Camellia lanceoleosa; assembly: GCA_025200525.1. Classification (NCBI taxonomy): domain Eukaryota; kingdom Viridiplantae; phylum Streptophyta; class Magnoliopsida; order Ericales; family Theaceae; genus Camellia; species Camellia lanceoleosa. Next base: position 150,231,305 of record CM045771.1, on the reverse strand, counting down.
TGATGGAGTAACTTTTCCCAAACCAATTGATAAGTGGGACACAATTGATTACCAAAATAGTAGCTGGAATAGTAAAGCTATCAATTCTCTCTTTTGCGCTGTCACACCTGAAGAGTTTAGTCGAATTTGCAATTGTGAAGTCGCAAAAGAGGCTTGGGATATCTTACAAACTATTCATGAGGGCACTCCTTCTGTTAAACGCTCAAAACTTCAAAGGCTCACGTCTTTCGAAAACCTTTCAATGAAAGATAGTGAGACCTTTGATGAATTTTATGCAAAGTTGAGTGACATTGTAAATTCCAGCTTCAATTTAGGTGAAAAAATACCAGAATCCAAAGTTGTGGGAAAAATTTTGAGATCCTTGCCCGATCGGTTCCAATCAAAAGTTACGGCTATTGAGGAGGCTCAAGATGTTGACAACCTCAAGCTGGATCACTTAGTTGGAAATCTCCAAACTTATGAGGCACATAGGAATTTCGAAAAGAAACAAAAAGATGCTATTGCTTTTAGTAGTGCTCATAGAGTTGGAGAGGATTCTAATGAGAATTGTGAGATAGATTCCAAGATTACGGCTGCTTTTGTTAAACAATTTAAAAAATCTTTTTTGAAAAAGAATCCTAATCTTTTGGAATCTACTCATACTCATAAATCTAAAGGCAAAGATAAAGTCAAAATTAATTCTATAGCCAAGAAGGAGAAAGGAAAGATACAAGGGAACTCTGAAAGAGTCCAATGCAATGAATGCCAAGGATTTGGCCACTTTGCTTTAGAATGCCCCACTCGTTTGAAGAAGAAGAAAGCCATTACTATCACTTGGGATGATGAAACAGAATCTGATGAAGATGAAAGTGACAACGAAGATCAAGGCGAAGAAGGACATAAACAATTCCTTGCTTTCATGGCGGTTTCCGAAACTAAAGGACGAATAGAGTATCCGAAGAGGTCGGTTGAGAATGCCACTGATGATGAATCCTCTGAGAGTGATGATGAAGAGCTTGAGCAAGCTTATGAAAAGTTGTACAAGGAATCTCTTAACTTATCCAAACTGAATGACAAACTCACAATGAAACTCAAAGCATGTGAAAGTGAGAATGTCAAACTAAAAGAGGAGATTTTCGAGGCCAGGATTGATGCCATCAAGATAGCTAATGATCGACAAGCTCTTTGTGCAAGACTCTTGACTTGTGAGACAGAGAGGAATGAGCTACAACAAATTTATGCAATATATGAAGAAAAAATTGAAACTCTCGAGATGTCTCAAGTTGCTTTGGAAGAACTAATGATCAAGAAAGAGGAAGAACTCAAGTGTGCTATGGCTACCATTGATCTTTGGAACAGAGGATCAAAGACTTTGGACAATATCATTGGGTCTCAACAAATTTTTTCTGAAAAGAGTGGCATTGGCTTTGGTGGTAAGAAAGAGCAAAAACAGAGTGCTTCCACATCTCATGATATAAGAACTCAAGGATAGGGAGAACAAAAAATTCAACTTGAGGATGGACTTCTCAAACTTCCTAGAGTTGGTAAGGCCAAAGAAAATAAAGTACACTCTGTTTTTATTTGTCATCATTGTGGTATGCATGTTTTTATTGTTATAAGTTGCATAGGAGAGTGTCTCATAGAGATGGAAGAAATTCCAACATCTCGTGGGGTAGGAGACACTTCATTAATGGTAATGAGGTTAAGGGTCATATTAGACCTCGTTATTTTGATGTGCTTGAGACCAAACATGGAGCGAGTTTGCATTTGCCTAGACCTAGGAATAGGAAGTTGGAAACCACATCGAGACGGGTTTCCATTGTAGAGGAAAGGAACCACAACGTCAAGACACCACCCAAGAACTGCAATTCTCACAACTTTGTTCATACTAAAGCGGTTTGGGTGAGAAAACTTGACTTATGCTAATTTGTTTATTAGTTTTAGTTTTTGGGTTTCTGTGTGTTTTTTTTCTTTTTGAGTCGTTGAATGTGTGCATGTTTGTTTTCTGTCTTGCTTTGTTTAGAAGAAAAAAAAAATGTGTGCTTAAAAAAAATCCAAAAAGATTTTCTTGTATGGTTTTGCAAGCTTGAAATTTTTGAGTAGTCCTTGGTGCATATTAGAATTGATAAGAATATCCATTACATGTTAATATGTGTGTGCTTTTTGTGGTCGTTACTCATTTTGGAGTGTGTGTTTTTTGATTAGTATGTCTCATTCTGTACACACTCTTGGATTAGCAAATATCGGAGTCTTCCACCTTAGTGATTTTTTTTTTATGGACTTCTGGCATTGTATCTTTTGCTTTTCTAGAGGAATTGACCTATACTAGCATATCATGAGTGATGTTGAGTCTCTTAAACCACCTTCCATCTTTTTGCATCTCCACGGCTTTCCCCTCTATTCTTTGGAGTCCAGCCATGAGGAAAATGCTACATCAGAGTCACCAACCAGGTCATCCTTATTATATACATGCTTTTCTGGTTCGATTTCCATACTCTTGAGCGTGTCAACCGCCAATGAGTGTGCAAAAGAAAGAAACCAAAAAAAAAAAGATATGCAAAAGAAAGGAAAGAAAAGAAAAAGATGTAAAAAAAATAAAAAATAAAATAAAGGATTCATTGATTGAGGAGGAGCCTCCGCTTTTACTCACCAAATACCCCTTGATTCCTAGTGGTTTGACTTTCCTTAGTTGTGCTTAGATTCTCTTGTCAGAGGTCCAGCATTCATATCACTACTAGGAATTGAATCTAGTGTTTGTCGAACTCCAAGAGTCACACACACACTTTTATCATAGGATCTATGCTTTTCACATAATACATCACTTTCTTTTATGAGGAATCTTCTAGAGGCTGTGCACATTGTGTTTTCAAGTAATTGTGCTTCTTGGATAATCTTGTGTGTTTCAAGGTCCAAATTTGAAATTCCTTGCTTGCTCCACCATATTATGTTTTGTCGTTTTCTTCTTATTCATTGTTTTTAGTGAGGAGGAGTTTGGTTTATCATTACAAGAGTTTGTTAGCATGATCACTTTGATTTGTTTGGTAAGGGAGATTGGCTTTAGTTGTTTTGCATGTTACTATGCACTGTTTGCTTATTATTTCCTTTTTGCATGCTCCTGATATTTACATCATCATATCATTGCTTGTGTGGTTTTTGATCTTACTTTTGTTGATTGAGCTTCCTTTGTCAATTCATGACAAAAATGGAGAGATTGTTAAAATTGTTGTTCATGTTTTCATGCACATGTGTCGTAATGTGATTTCATCCATTCATGTGTCGGGTGCAAGTGTCTTAGCTTTCATGTTTTCATACTACATGTTCTTAAAATCTCCAATTTCTATCTATTCATTTCTTTTATCTCGTGCTTCAAGATAATCTAGTCATATGTTTATTGTTTTTTTTACTCTTGTGGGACTAATCGTTGTTTTGGAGATTGTGGCATTAATAGTTGTTTTGCAGATCTTGACCGTCAGAAAAAAGTTTGTTTTTGTTGGTTGTAATGGGTTGGGGTGTTTAGGATTTTTTTTTTTTGTTAGGTGTGTTTTGTCACGGCATTGCCAAAGGGGGAGATTGTTAGGTTTTTACTCTTGACAATCTCGTTTGACAAAACTCCTTTGTATTTGTTTTCGCACTTTTATTTCAGAGAGGCTATGAGTTTATTAGATACGAATCCAACCCGAATCGAGTCTTGCAGAGAAGTTTGTGATGTTAATGCTTTCAAGATTGCCACTTCGCTAATTATGACGGGGGTCGAGCTGCCCGGTCAGCTCGTGCCCGAAGCAAAATGCAAAATTGCATTCAAAGTTGGCTGTTCGCCCTTGCTTGCTCAAGCGAAGAAGTTCTCGCTCGAGCGAAGGACTGCGTCTGGCAAAAACCTGAGAGAGTTGAATGTGCGCTCGAGCGAAGAGTTGGTGGCTTGAGCGAAGAACTGCGTCTGCATAAAAACCTGAAAGTGTTCATTGTTCACTCGAGCGAAGGTTTCGTGGCTCGAGCGAAGGCACTAGTGGAAATCACGCGAGTTAAGGTTCTCGCTCGAGCGAGAGAGGTTTCGCTCAAGCGAGCTTCAAAATCCGGATTTCTATAAGGAATTGGTTTTCTTCCAAAACTAGGATTACTTTGGATTTCTATAAGTAGTTGGTTTTCTCCCAAAACTTTACTTACTTCTCTAGATCTTCTTTTTGGATATTAAGGTTTATATCTGCGGATATTTTGCTAGTTTTCTTTGATGTTTCATTAAGTATTCAACTCATGGTTTAAGAAGCATACATCAAAGGTTTGTTTGTTTATTCTACACAAAAGAGAGAGTTGTTCTTCAATAGATTTTGGGGAATTCGAACCTCAAGCTTTGGTGGATTCTAGAGTGGCTCATCGTAAAGATAATTCTGAGGTAAAGACGGGGTTGGAAGAGGCACATAGGGATTGGTTCAATTCGGGTGTGCATTCGCTAGGTAATTGAGAGTATATCTGTGTAATTCCTTTATATCTTCTTAGTGGATTGTTTTGTAGCTATTGCCTGTGGTTTTTTATCACAATTGGAGGTGCTCCAATTGTGGTTTTTCTACGTTAAAATCGTTGTGTCAATTTGTCTTGATTGTTTAATTGTAATTGTTATATACTGTTTAAAATTGATACATAATCACAAATCAACATTTAAGAGATTTCTAGATTTTTTCAACTTTTAACTTATTTGCCAAAAGTGACCGATATATACCCTATCCACATGCAAAAATTACTCCTTAAAAATAGAAATTTTTTTTATAATTTATATAATTTTTTTTTTTTTTTTTTAGTTTCTTACATGTTTTGTATTGAAATAGTTGTAATTTTTTTTATGCTGGGTGTGTCATTCGCTCTTCATTTTCCTTATATATATGTTCACATGCATCTTTTCTGGCTGGTAAAGAGAGGAGAGGAGAGAGAGAGAGAGATGGCTTCACCATTGAAAACCCATGTAGTGATCTTCCCTTTCATGGCACAAGGTCACACCCTTCCACTCCTAGACCTCTCAAAAGCTCTCTCACAGAGAGATATCAAAGTAACAATCATCACCACCGCATCAAACGCCATTTCAATTGCCCAATCCACAGCAGATCACCCCCTCATCGGCATCGCCGAGATCCCATTTCCGGCCATTCATGGCCTCCCAAAAGGCTGCGAGAACACCACACAACTTCCCTCCATGGAATTTTTCTTGCCTTTTCTCCAAGCAACCAAACAGCTCCAAAAACCCTTTGAACAAGTGCTTGAAAACATGTCACAGTCCAATGATCTTCCTATTTGTGTTGTATCAGATTTCTTTCTGGGTTGGACTTTGCAGTCATGTCAAGCCTTTGGGGTGCCTAGGCTTGTTTTCCATGGAATGGGTGTTTTGTCAATGGCTCTTGTGAAAAGTGCTTGGGTCCATGCTCCAAATTTGGAAAACATTTCAAGCTCTGATCCTCTGTACCTGCCAGGTATGGATATTATTTCAATTTTTTTGCTTATTATATGCATATTGATATATATAGTTTGTAAAATGGTCCAAGTGATTATTGAATAGTTTGACAAATAATTTTTTTTTACTAGTACATAAATCAATTACAAAACCGAACACAATAATGTTGTGTCTTGTGTTGTGATCAATTTATATATTCTTAAACTTTTTCTTTGATATAACCTATTTTCCAACAACTTAATTTTTGGAGACTAATAACATGGTATTGGAATTCAAGTTAGAGAAGTGATTAAAGAACGGTTTTAAATAATTTAACAAACATTATTAGACTTAATTTTTATTCGTGTTTGTGGTCCTTATTTATATAAAAATTCGTCTTGGAATTAATTTTCTGACTCTATCACTGTTTGAACTTGCCAGGTATGGATATTCCATTTGTTTTAACCGCTGCAGACTTGCCCGAGCGAGTGAACTCACCGCACGATGACCCATTTTGTCAGTTTATCGGAGAGGTGGCTGAGGCAGAGATGAATAGTTGGGGTGTGATTGTCAATAGCTTCTTAGAATTAGAAGGAAATCATGTCTCATCCCTCGAATCATTCTACAAAAACAATGCCAAAGCATGGTGTATAGGCCCTCTGTCCCTCTACGGTGACAACACCGAGCCATTCCAAACCTCACTCAATCATGAAATGATCATGAAGTGGCTTTCGATGCATACCATGCTGGCTTCAGTCATCTATGTCTCATTCGGCACCCAAGCTGACATCTCCGATGCCCAACTTGACGAAATAGCATACGGTTTGGAGGAGTCAGGGCATCCATTTTTGTGGGCAGTGAGGTCTCCAACTTGGTCTGTGCCTGTTGGGATGGAAGAGAGAGTGAAAGGTAGGGGCTTAATCACAAAGAAGTGGGTCGAACAGAGAAGCATATTAGGACACCGTGCAACAGGCGGGTTTTTGAGCCACTGCGGCTGGAATTCAGTGCTGGAGAGTTTGTCTGCTGGTGTGCCGATTATGGCATGGCCTATGATGCCAATTTCAGAGCAGGGTTTGAATGCTAGGTTTATCGTGGATGGGCTCGAGGCCGGGATTGGTATAGAGAAGATGCAGGGTTTGGAGAGTAAGGCTGCTGGTGATGATATAGTTTCGCGGCACGCGATCTGCAAGGGAGTGAAGGAGTTGATAGAGGGAAGCAAAGGGAAGGTGGCTAGGGAAAGAGCACAGGGTTTGGGAGAAGTGGCTATGAAGGCAGTGCAAGAAGATGGTTCTTCTTATCATGTTTTAGGGAAGCTTATTGACCAACTATGTGCATGTCGACTCAAGTAGTTGTATTATTGTTACTCCCAATCTCCTCTTCTAAAACTTTATGAGAAAGAATAATTTCATGGATACGGAACCGATCACAGAATGTATTTAGATCGATAAGATTTTATAGAAGATAAATTAATGTAAAATTTTATCTATTCATATGTATTAATTATCAAATTTTATTATCGATTTATGTGTTTGTGACAAAACTATTACAAAAATGTTATGTATTACTTGTTTTTTTGGTCAAGGTTTTGTATTATTGTTTGTGTGATTATTTATAATTGGTTTTTCATTTGAAAATAATCATTAAAAAATTAATTAATAAAATATTAAAAAATACTTGAGACCCCTACTATTTTTTGACTCCCACAACCATCAATTGATTTGTGACTATACATTATATATATTTTTTTTTTCTTTCCTCTCTCTCCTCCCCTCTCTCACAAATGTGTGGGGGGTGCTGGGGTCATTCCCCTAAAATATTATATGTAAATAATTTTTTACTTAGGTTTTTTTTTTTTCATGACAACACATAAAAGATGTAGGTTCACGTATATTTATTAAGGAAAATAATATATAAAGAATTGTGTTAGGAATTCTAAATAAATTATTAAACGGTGTAAAACTTATACAAATCACATATATGTGGGTTTCACACTGATGTGAGAGGTTTAGTAATTTACATGGGATCTATAGTATTTTTCTAAATCTATTTTTTAGATCTAATTTTTTAAATATAATAATGTGTAGTTAATATGATTGGTTGATGATTAAAAAAGATATTAAAAAAAAAATATTGACTTGTATATTCTAATTAATTACCATAAAACTAGGCTCGAAAATTAAGTCTAATTTTTTGACGGGTACAGCAACACCTATTTATTAATATGAAGCCTACTGAGCCGATAAAAGCCTACTGAACCGAATCGTGGACTTTCGAGACTAGTGATGAGCGTTATATAGTATTACTCAAAAAATAACATAAAAAATATTTTTACCATGTACCCGATGATATAAAATAAAAATTAAAAATAAATAAGAAAACGAAACTTTATGTGACCATACATGCATGCCCCTCTTCAAGCTCTGTTGCCATTTGTTTGGATTATGGAAAAGAATGTGATATTTTATTAATCAACAAGTTACAGGCCGATCCAGAAGCTAGTAAAAAAAATCTCCATATAGTTTGGATCTACATGAACCCAGATTTGGGTTTATCTCATTCAATTTTTTAAATTAATATTCAAATGTTTTATAATTTTTTATTAGGATTGTTTTTGACTTTCGTAATTTTTACATCATCCATTTTTCTAAAAACATCATCATGATAATGAAATTATATGGATATAATTATTAAATTAATTTTAAATTTTTATTGATAATTTACACACATAAACTTAAAAAATAAATTGATTAAATCATTCAAATGTGACAAGTGGTCAACCCATAGATTTGGGCAGCCGTGTTGACTCTTATCAAAATCTAGGACTGTAAATGAATCGAACTGTTCATAAACAAGCTCGGCTCGGCTCGTTAAGGGCTCGGCTCGGCTCGGTTCAACTCGTTTAGTAAACGAGCCTCAACTCGGTTCGTTTATTTTTATTTAAATTATATAATAAATATATTATTTATATATAAAATAATATATAAATATATATAAATAATAATATAAATACATTTTTTATATATTAAATAATATAAATAATATTAAAAAAAGTTTATCGAGCTGAGCCGAGCTCGAGCTCAATAAATGAGCTCGATAAGTAAACGAGCCGAGCTCGAGCTCAGCAAAGCTCGGCTCGGCTCGGCTCGGTTCATTTGCAGCCCTATCAAAATCTAAGGCCTCATCTGAGAATAAGTTTTTTTAGTAATTTTTAAAAAAATTTAGTTAAAATATGATGTAAAAAAATTAATATGTTTAGTATGATTTTTTAGTTTTTTATGAAAAGATGTGTAAAAAGTAGAAAGAAAAATGAATTTTTGATTTTTTGGTACAGGTTGTTGGATTTTTTATTTTTTTAATAATTTTTTAACTTTTAGACTAAAAAGTAATATCGTCAAATAAGGCCTAAGATTAAATCACAACAATAAAGAAGTCAAAAAAATCAAACTAGGAAAAAAAATTTGATTCAAACAAAATTGAAACAAGAATAATGCTAATAAGGTCATCAAGTTTAACGTGGTGCATTATATAACACTAAACTATTTCATTTTATGAATGTATTTTTATAGAAAAAAAAAATAACCACATTAATAGATGGTTTAAAGTGATCTAAATAAGTGTATTTTTTTACTTTTTATGAAAATATATATAGAAAAGTAAATAGGTGATGTGATAAAAAAGATAACAAGATAAAAAAATGAATTATTTAAGTTACCCTAAACAACGTATTATATCTTTATCATAATCAAGATCTATTCCCTACTAACAATACATCATATTTTTATATAGAGAAGTGACGGAGACCCCCTCCAATCACCACCCCCTACACACATGTGGCATGTGGTGATTGGAGGACAAGGGAAACAAAAAAAAAAAAATCCAACCAATGAGAGAGAGAGGGGGTCAAAGGGGGTGAGAAAAAAAGGGGATCTTAGACATTTTTGTTTTATATATCACAATTAAAATCAAATATCTGTTTCTCTTTGTCAAATTTTAATTTTTTTAACAAATTCAAATATTTTAATAAAATATTTTTTTTAAAAAATAGAGATAAAGTTTGTGCAAAAAAATTGATGAATCCAATAACCCGCCCCGTCCTAATTTTTTAATAAATATTTTTAAAATATTGATACTGTTTAATTTCTAAATAAAATTTTGAATCTCTTGTATAACAGTTATTTTAAAATCATGGTACTATATGCATTAATTAGTATACACATTAATATACCAACTAGTGTTATGATATTATTATTAACTATATTTATTATATAAGTTACAAATATTTAAAACCATACAAATGATGACAAATCACCTATTAATACACTAATATGTACATTAATTATTACCTATAATATTATTCATTCTAAAAATAAAATAGGAAGTTCAAACTTGAAGCAAATCAACATCCAAACACATTCACTTCATTAATGTTGCACCTTTAAAAATTAATTTTTCTGGTTTGAATTAACCGGCAATTATCTTCATTGGCTCACCGCTCACGTGAGCGCAACAATATCATTTGACTTTCACGTTTCCCGAAGCCTCAATATCATTTGCTATTAACATCAAGAAAAAGATTTGTAGCTCAAAGCCCTTTCCCAAATCCTCCTAATGTTCCTAATATTTAAAATGACATCGTTTTAGACTTTCTTTTTTCTTTTTTTTTCTAAAACAGAGGGAGAGAGAGCAAGAAACAGAGGAGAGAGGGAGAGGAGGAGAGGAGAGGAGAGAAGGGAAACAGAGAGAGAGACGACAATGGTGATGACGAAGGTGCGAGCAACGGTGGATGCGACGGTGGATGTCGATCGCACACTACAAGAAATTGCATTTTTCGCAACGCAACAAAACATGTTGCTAAAAGGGAAAATTCGTCGGCAAAGAGTTTTGCCGACACACAAAGCTACGTTGGCAACCCGTAGGCAAAAGTGAGTCGGCAAAAGTTTTTGCCGACGAAATTATCATTGCGTTGGTAAAAGTAATGCCTTTAGCGACGAACATAGTCGTCGATAAAAGCCTATATCCATCGTTGGCAATTTACTTTGCGTCGGTAAAAATCATTCAAATATGATGATTGTTTGGCACTTTTCGCGACACAAATTTGCATGGGCAAAAAATATACTTTTAGCAACAAAATATGCATCGGCAAAAGTAAACTTTTGGCGACACATTTACGTCAGTAAATGTTGTCATTTGCCTACGATTTGTTTGTCGATAAAACTTCACTTTTGGCAACGACAAATTAGTATTGGCAAAAAATACACTTTTAGCAACACAATATGAGTGGGCAAAAGTAAACTTTTGGTAACACATTTACGTCGATAAATATTGCCATTTGCCGACGGTTTGTTTGTCGATAAAGGTTTACTTTTGGCAACAACAAATTGGCATTAGCAAAAAATACACTTCCAGCAACACAATATGAGTGGGCAAAAATAAACTTTCGGTGACACATTTACTAACAAAAATAATTGAAAATAATTTATATATTTTTATAAGATTTACAGATTTACAAGAGGCATCCCTCAGGCACCACCATTACAAACTAATAACATTGATATGAAATCACCTAAAGTTGATGTGCAAGCAAAAAAAAAACTACTGATACTGCTTTTAGAAGCAATGTATAAAACCTAAAAAGGTAAAGTCACTAAAATACCCAAATACATCCAAATTGTGAACCCATATTAGAAACAACGGATAACAAAATGAAAACATGAAACTAACAAATACAGGAAAAAGGGCATGAAAATCACCCACAAACTTGTCCAGCAGACCAACATCTAGTAGCGGTAGCCTCCACGAAGCAACAATGACCCGGCAAGAAGCATAAAGAAACCAAAGAGGCGGCAGACCAACAAGCAACAACCATTAGCCACCAGCAAAAAAGGAGGCCACCAGCAAAAAAGAAGGATTTGGTAGCAGTCTATATTGATCAATGACAAATTTAAAACAAAGTCCATTAGCTTTTTTATTGATCTGGTAGCAATTTGTGTGTGTGTGTGTGTGTGTGTGTTAATAGATATGCAAGCGCAAGTACTGGCCAAAACATAAAGCTTTTAACATCATCTGGTAAAAAATAAAATAAATTAAAAACCTTCGATTTCCAACTATACTAAAACAATAGATAGCAGTAGATCCAATGCATTCTACACTCCAGTGAAAAAAAATGTTGTCCAAGTTACAAATCATTCACTTGCAACAATGGCAATAATTTACACAAGGCAAACTAATTTTAGATTCTCTACTAATATTCAAATAAAGTCCATTTCAATGATTTCTGATATGGAAGGCATATGCATTATCTCTGCGATATGTACAGAAGTTCCAAATTCTATGATATTACAATACAAAGCTCCTAATCATTATCAAGTTCACATCATTCAATAATTTGGCAACAAGAAGAAAACAAATAAAATGATTGCATTCACTAAGAAACATAAACTTAAAAACTATAGGTAAGAGGCAACCATACTGGTGATCAACAAGTAAAAAGTGGCACCCACAATGAGCTAATTCTTACGTTTAAGGAAGAGAGATTAATAGTATAAATCTATATTGTTTTTTCTTTTATTAATATATCCACCAAGCTATTTTGTTCAAAATTATAATGCGTTTCATGTCTTTCCAAGTAATGGACATGTGTGTGCCCCTTATAAGTTCACCCAGTTTCAAATATATAATCACTTTCAAAGTTTTCTAGTTTTCTTCACTGATTAAAACATCAGAGGGTTTGACCTGTTTCTGCTTGCTGCTGCAATCAGTTGGTTTTGACCACCAAGACATGAATAACTAGCAAACCTGTGACATTAGGAATGTGTTTGGGACTAGGATTTGAGTGGGGATTAGTGGTGGGAAAGGAAAAATGAGGGAAATGTGACAAAAATACAATTTCTATTTTATTTATTTTGCCTTCCTTTCTCTCTACAAATCCTTCAAGCAAACATAGCCTAAGGAGGGGAGTTTTCAGTCTTAAACAATTACCACCATATCACACCTTGATCATCAAGAAGTTTTCCTATGTCATTCATTTCTCTTTTAGAGTTATTTATTTTATTGTTATTGTCACCATCATTATTATTTTTTCTTGTGCGCTGATAATTTTCTTTGGTTTTATATCTTTCTAGGAGTAAAGCGACTAAGGTTTCCAAAAAACTACAATGTGGGCCTCAGGATCAAGTGAGTAGGTCCATGACTAATTTACCTGTCATTAGACCATCCAACTTTTTTTACATTCGCATTATCTATAAATTTTCAGAATGAATAGATACAACAGTATTATAAAAACAGATACCAAAGTATTATTTTTAACAGTGGTGGTACTTACAGGGGTTAGGGGAGGAGCATCAGGAGGCAGCTGGTAATTCTCAACCCGTGTAATAGAGACTGAAAGATCAGCAATTGTGGATCCCTGAATCAGAAGGGCCAAAAATATAAAAATATAAAATAAATCTAAGGGTTAATAGAAATTTTGAAATGGCACCCATTTGCATAAAAAATATTTCTAAAGATTGGGAATCTTACACATCCAAGCTTCCCATTAGGAGGCTTAAAAAACTGTTCAGGTGAGACCTTGCAGTTCACATGACAAAAAATTTTCAAGGAGTGAGCGCCTAACTGAGAATTTTTTCTTTGCAAGTAAAGTTTTGTTATCTTCGTTTCTTTCTGTATTTTTCTGCGTAAATCTTTATTAAACTGAATATTTTAGAAATTTCCTAATTTTACAAAATATAAGGCGCATGTTTCATACATTAGGGTTTCATGCCTTCCAGATACGTTTGATTTCTACAACATTATACAGAACTGCATCGTTTAGTAAAAATCTTTTTATTTTAAAAATTAATAATGAAAAAATTGAGATCAAGACTGATATAGAAAATCAATTGACATACAGTCAAAAGCATAGCTGTATCTGCTCCCTGTGATTCCTTGAAGGTAACGTATGCAAGCTGAGATATTTCAGTTTCCCTGCAGAACGTGCCACAAACTCTATGGAGCATTGATTATGCAAGAAATTTAACACTGGGTAAGTCAAGAGAGCTGACCTTTGCATTTCAACATACTGGATATCACCAGAAAAAGAGAAGAATTCCTTCATATCCTTCTTAGAGGTAGCTAGTGAGATATTACTGACTTTAACTGTTCTTACCTATGAAAAAAAAAAAGAAAAAAACGTAAAGAATACCTAGGTACATGTAATCACTAAGAAAATGTGATTACGGAAAAGAAATATTAAAATTGCATTAACTGAATTTTGAATGCGGCGTGGTTCTTGCCACTTGCAAAACAAAATTTAAAGAAATCAAAACTGGTTAAACTAGCAGATAATAGATTCACGCAAGACAGAATCTCAGTCACTTCAACAAAGTCCAAAATTCTGTGCTCATCATCTTGGTGACATAAGGGGGACACACATATCCGAATACAGGAATTTGAAGACAAAAGTGTAGTCATTCACACTGATACCCAATTCATAAAAAGCAGTTCTTATAAGCACCAACTAGTGGTTTAGTCATTCACATTGATGCCCAGTTTATGAATAAAAAGAACTTATAAGCACCGACTAGTGTGCACTTTTAGTAAGTATTTTCCTCGCATCTGAAACATTAATTGTCCAGTTTGGAGTACTGCTTGGTGGTGCATCTGTTCCAATCTTTGAATTGGTATGATCCATGGGGACCTGCACATCACAGACCCAATTAGGTTCTTCTCAGGGAAGAAATAACACAAAAGTGCACAAACTTACATGTAAATGACACGGTAGGAAGTGGATACATCATACTTGATTTACATTAACACTCTGACTAGCTATACTTGAAAATGACATAAAGGGGTAAAAAAGTGCAAGTAACCATGATAGACTACAATGCTTAGTACATACTGCAGTGATGCATCAAGGCTAACTGAAAATTCATTTTCAAAGATAAATCTAAGTGACAGTATTGGAGAGCAAAGTAATGATTGTTGGGCCCCTTTCCTAAGGTCTTAAATTTTCGGGACTACTGGTGATCGTCTAATAAGGTGTCAAACCACAGGTTAATAAAGGTCTTAGGTTCAAGTTCTCTATATGCATTTGTTTCCTTGTTTGCATTTTGTTTCTCCACATGTTAGGATGTTTTCATCTCCACATGCAAGAGAAAATTGCACATGACAAGGGTGTCGGAGAGCTCAATAAGCATTGTTGGGCCTCTTTCCACACAACTTGACCTTTTGGGATTAGTAGCGATCTAACAGAAGTAACATATAAGGTTGAATTCATCAATAAGCTAGGTGTTATATGAGCAGGCCCTCGAAAAGTTAGATATCATAATAAGTTGATAGCATGCATTATGAGATACAAATAAAAAATAAAATAAAAACTATAAAATATAAAAATTATAAAATTATAATCTGTAAATCACTTAAATATACTAATCAATTCAAACATTCTAAATTCCATAATTTCATTCATATTTCTTATGCTAATGAAATAAAAGAAAAACATTTACCTTAATAATCACTTGATTTCAAGAATCAGGGCCTAAAATGAATAGATGAGAGTAGAATCCAATCTTTGTTGAACAAATCTAACCTAAAACAGAGTAGATATAAGTTGAACATTAAAAAAATCTACCTAAATTGAATTAATTCAATTTTGATAAGAATGAATATGGTTACAAAATAAAGAAATACCAAAGAGATGGCATGTCAAAGTGGATAACTAGATTCTAGAAGAATTCAACATCAGCCCTTAATTCTTGTTCATCCACAGCACAAAACTTTTCAGATTACCAAAAGAAACCCCATTCACAACAAAGAGTATTCCAGGAAGAGAAGCAAAGAGAATGCACACATGAATAAAGACTTGGCTAAAAGGTGATAAAAAAGAAAATAGACTTAAATTCAAATGCCATCATAACAAATTATGAATCATTATCTTCATTGCCACCAATCATTGTCAATTCCTTCTTTCCTATCCACAATGCAAATCTTGATTAGCCTTCCTAGTCTACTGTTCACATCAAATTCATTCTTTCCTATCCACTACTGCAAATACACTTGCACATTGAAAGAGACAAATTAGCAAAAGCAGAAGGCAACTTTGGATAAGATAATGATAAAAGCCATGAACAAACAGTATAATAAGACAGAGGTTTGCCTCATGCAAATGGAACTTATAAAATTTCCTTTTCATTTCTGAGAAAGAGAGGATGCTAAGAACTTACTCGACAAGTTTCTCTCATTCTCTCAATTTGCTAAGGAGTCAAGATTAATACACAAGTATGAGCCATATATTTGTGCCCAGACCTTTAAAAGATTCACATCAAGGGAATGTCGCATCTGCTGCTCCATGGATTATAAGATGATTGGTTTTGATGCACCAATCATCCATAATTTTTAGCCAAAAAGTTTCTGAACCAGGCTTTCATGAGAGCATTTTTGACATAAACATTCCAAAAGCTATTTATGGCTTCTTCGTCAAGTTTCATTGGGAGGTTCCAGACAATGATTTCCAAATATGTGGTTAAAGTCAGCTAGTACCACCCAATGATAAATTTCAGGCTCTATAAGAAAAGGTTGACCATGAATCTATGGATTGGGTGAGAGTTGGAATGACATCACCCAATTCTATGATTAATTGCTGATATTGATTTTCTTTTATATATAAGTAAATAAAGAAGTTATCTTACTCTAGTGGCATGTATCTAAATGTACCCACAAGACGTGTGGGCAGCGAAGTACTCCATACTTCAGTCAGCTTTCTTAAACCAAAATCTGCAACCTGGAAAAGACATATTTACCACAATTATGATGACCATCACATGGTCGACAACGACTATAGGACTGCAAAGAAAAGAGCATCAACACAAATTTGCACCCTTGTAGACCATGGCAGGGGGTCCCTCCCTGCAAACATAAATTTTTTTTTTGATAAATAAACTTACTTCATTAAGGCAGCATCAAGATGATGCAAATAATACAAAAATGTCCCAGCAATAGGCTAACAAAAGAAAGCAACACCAAGAAACAAAACCAATCAACTAACTAAACCTGCAAACATAAATTTAACCACCAGCATTGTTTAAAAGCACTACTGCTAGATAAAGTCTTGACATGCACATCTTATCTCACCTCCACGTAAATGTTCACTTAAATTGCCATTCTCGATAAATTCATAGACTAGAAAAAGAGAGCCCTCTACGCAATACCTAATCAAACGCACCTGCATTAGATGCCAATGTAAGTTACAATGTCTATATAAATACATATATGTATATATACTTAACATCGTCCTTTATATTTCAAAGATCAATCAGTTAAAAGATAAGAAAAAGTCGCTTAATGATATCACAATCAAAATTAGAAGACAATTGGACCCTCAAGTTTCCATCAACAACAAAATTGTACCGTAACAACCAACCTACTGAAATTTCATATGATAATACACTTTAAATATTCATCTCCTACCGTAGAAGACTAAACCTGTGAATACCTCAACCACAGAGACTTTTAAACAATCAAAAAAAAAATTCATGATAAATTAAATGGCGCAATGTAAATATATTGGTCGTCAAATTACCATGAAACGATAAATTCTGGAGGATTAAAAATAAAAAGGATTCCCCAAAATGGAAGTAAATATCAATCAATTCCAATTACTCCAGATTCTAAATGTCAGTGAAGTCCATATCAAATCAACAGAAGTGCATGTGCATATATTTACTAACAAGATAACCACATCTCAGATTTAAGCATGATGGTATGTCTGTAAAATCTGTGGTACACGCACAAAATATCAAATCATGCAATGACAATAGAGAGCAGACTAACCCAACCAAGACAATTAAACAATATCTTTCACACTGGTGAAGTGAAACTTAAAACTAGTAAATTGCCAAAAGTTGCAACATCAGCAATGCACAAGAAGCCAATAGAAAGAGGGCACAACATTTGCAAAGTCTAGTTTTGAAAATGTAAAAATGAAGAGAGCAAGTTCTACATTTTGCTGTTTCAGTAGGGAACAACTGCATACTTGAGGTTGGAATCCAATGTAATGATTAATGACCCAATTATCGCAACGCACATTCATAGTCATCCACCAGTCTCTGTTAACTTCTCGAGAATAGTATAAAAGTGTGTTTAAGAAGAAGTTGCATCTACATGTGCACACAAAAACATGCGGTGATGTGGCTGTATTTAATAAGCCACTGATTAAATACAATTTTTAAGGGATATGCATTGACTGTTCATAACCAACTAATATAGTCTGAATTTCCAAAACCATCCCTCTATTTTACTCTATTAAATGCATTCATACTCAATAGAAGGCCAGCAATTCTGCTTTATAGAAGAAAGTGTTGGGCAACTGAGATGAGAATGCTTTGGATAGATTTGTGGTAAAACTAAAAAAAATAGATTAGAAATGAATATATTCATGAAATGGTAGGAATAGCATTTATTGAAAATAAGTTGAGAGAGAACTACTTAACATGGAAGACTTGAGCTGACATGTGATGCATACTCACCACAATCAAAGAAAATATAAATTTATTTAATTTAACAGAACATACAAACTTTGATAGAGCTAAATAACCCCCAAAAATAAATAAATAAATAAAATTATGTAGCCACCCCCACTTGATTGAGACACAAGGTTTAATTTGTTTCGGTTTGGTAAATGCATTCATACTCATCCAAAAATAATGATATTGTAAAATGCAAAATAAAATACCTTTCTTTCAGAAATGGACAACAATATTGGAATATGCCAAAATGCATTAGTGTACAAAAAGAATGGAAAGTGGGGAATATAAACAGGCATGAAAGTAGCTATTTTGGAGGTAGATTTTCCTTCTTTATGCTTTAACAAGAAAAATGTTTTGCCCACCCATACAGTCAATTTGGCAGGGCATCTAATTTCTGGCATCTTATATTATAAAGGAAAGCACACTTGGATATTACAGGGTTTTATGAACTAGAGGCCTCATGAATTAGTTAGGTTTAATATTAAAAAAGGAAAAAATAAAAATAGAAGGACCAAGAACCACAAAACAAACAGAACATTTTTCAATGAAAAATATCCTCATCTGTTTGTATGTGAGCATGGAACAAAGAATTTGGACATCCCGGTTCTTTGGAGTTAGGCCAGCACACACAACATTGTCTGAAGTTGCCATGCATTCAAGACACTCACCATGTTAGTAGGTAGGCATGGACTTCATTTGCCCCTAGATACAATGCTTCACCTGGTTTAAGCTTCACATAGTTAAAGAGGAAAGCTAATAAATTGGACTTTCCTCACATTAATCAGAGAGCACAATTACAAACTAGAAGCACAAAGTTAAAAGTCAGTGAATAACATGAAAAAGAGATTGAGAGTAATTACCACTCCATCCTATAATCCTGTCTTCTCTAAAGGAGTCAATATATCAACAGGATCAACAAGTTCATACTCATCAATTTCCTGAGGAGCTGATAAACAACACGGATATTAGGTCCAAGCATTCAATGGAAAAAAATTAATACAGAAATATTTCTAAAAAAAAAAATTAAAACAAGCATTCAATGCCGAAATTCAATACTATTTCTTTCAACTTCGTTTCATCCATTCAATACTTAAAAAAACAAAACAGACAAATTCTAATAACTTCACAGGTTGGATCACATACTATCTGTAACACATTCTTCAGAAGGGCCAGAGCCCACAACTTCAGACACAGTTACTTGCTCTGGCTCCTTGTCTTGCTCAGATCTGGGGGTAAAAAAACCAAAAGATAAATTAATATAGAGAATAAGCACTTAGTTTGTGGTAATGTCCTTTAGCTTTAGCCAGTAAAAGAATTAATATCAGAGATGCGTTCTGTGTAGCATTACAAGAATTGAAGACATACAAAAATTCAAGCCCAAACAAATCAACAAGAAATGAGCCCATTCCAGTTTTGAACCAATTGAAAATGAGGATTGATCCAAACCAATAATAATAATAACACAAAAACAATAAGAACAATTATATGAACCTGCAGTCACATAAATCTAGTCCATGTGAGCTACTACAGAGACAATTTGTAGAAAACAAATATGATGCAACAATATGATTAGCTAAACATATGAGCAAAAAGGAAAAAACAGTATCAATGACCATAGATGAGAAAAGTGGCCATACAAGAAAATTAACAAATTGTAAGAAAGAAAAGAAAATATATTTTCCAAATGGAAATGACTGAAGTCATCACCAAAAACAACACAAGCTCAAATCCTAATGAAAACTACTCTATGAAATGCCAACAAATTAGCCAGTAAATTGAGAAAACAAATCAATATTCAAGAATTCTTTTGATAAAAAAGATGCCTGGATTCTCATGGGATGTTAAAGAACTGACTCATCCATGGCCATTTCCACAGGCTTGGGATTCGTCTGAAAGGTATATTATATATATATATCAAACCTTCTTTGTATAAACATAGATTTGTAGCCACTAATTTCATTTTCATGAAGGTTCGATTAGGCTCTGTTGCAGCATTTGAAACAGTTGATGAACCAGAGTCTCAATGTTGACACCCAAACAAACCCAACACTCAAATAAATCCAACAACCCATAACATTAATCCATCGATCAAAATTCTACAAACCCATAATCGAAATTACAATTAAAAACACCAAATAATCGAACAAATATGGAGTGAATGTGTGTGTGTGTGTGAGAGAGAGAGAGAGAGAGAGAGAGAGAAGGGTAGAATCCGAACATACCTCAAGAATCGAACTGATACTTTTTCTGATCGAAGAGAAGAGAACGAAACCCTTCCATCGTCGCCACCGCCCAAGCAGCCTCACCGCCGAAGAGAGAGCACTGTTTCCAGGTTGAAATCTCGCCGCTGCCGAAGAATGAAAATCGTGGAGAGTGACGAGGGGTTTACCTATCCTTGGAAAAAAAAAGAGGGAATTTTGATAGGAACCGCCTCAATTTTTAGAGGGAGATCACCAAAATAATAATAATAATAATAATAATAATAATAATAATAATAATAATAATAATAAAAACAATTTTTAGTTTTTTTTTTTTTTGAAAAAAATTAAAACTAAATTTGAGAATTATAAAAATCAAAAATACATTTTTAAAATTTTAAAAATTATTTATGAACTCTTAAAAGGTAAAATTATACAAAAATAATGAGTATTTTTTTTTCATCATTTTTTTTTTAGTTTTGGGAAAAAAAAATTTGAAACAAGTTTCTGAAAATAAAACTAAACATATTGAAATTGATAATCTAATCACATTCTTTGAAAAAGTTTAAATTATTTCAAATTAGTCATCTCAACTTAATAGTGTGTTTAGGCTTAATGGGTTCATTTTGTGATCTAATCCGATGATCACTTTAATTTTACAATTTAATAACTATAATATTTAAAACTTTTTAAAAAGTTATAATAAAAACACAATTCACCAAATCACCTCATTTCCGCAAAATTTTTACCGACGAATAGTGTTATCGTCGCTAAATGTTTAACTCTTTGCCTACACCAACTTGTCGTCGCCAAAAGTAAGCACACTAATAGCAACGCTTATTATGTTGCTAAAAAATAAATTTCGTAGCTAAAATTTTTGAAAATTTGGCGCCAACTAATAATCTTGGCGCCTAATGAATGTTATGCATTTTTAGCGACGGTAGTAAATTGCGTCGGTAAAGGTCTACTTTTACCAACGAAATTGATCACTGCGTCGCCAAAACTATAGTTTTGGCTATGAAAAATTGATGTCGTCGCCAAAAGTAGTCGCCAAAAGTGTAATTTCTTGTAGTGGCAGATTGCAGCTCATCGCTCGTGACAGCTCATCGGCTGATCGCAGCTCGTCGACCGATCGTCTCCGTCTCCACCCCGCTTCCGTCTCCACCGCGGTTGATATTGGCCCCCTCCAGTTATTCTTCTTCCTTCTCTTCTTCCTTCTTTCTTCTTCTTCTCTTCATTTTGGGGGATTCGGGGGATTCGGGGGCTCCAAATTCGAGCCCCCCAGCATGACTGTAACATCAATTGATCATGATCACACAATTATAAATTCATAAATCGTAGTTTTTTTTTTTTTTTGATGTGTAGTATTGAAATTTAGAATTTAAACAAGATTTATTTTAATAATATGATAAATTGTCGAGTTAATAAATTATTTTTTTTATAATATTATTATTTTTTTTATTTTTATGATCGGGTATCAATCTACACAAAACGTCTTTCTGCCTGAATCAAGCAGAACTCACGAGCATGACCCCAGTGGCAGAGCTATGAATAGACGAGGGAGGTACATGCCCCCTCTCAGGTTTTGCATTTTATTTTATTTTTTTACATATAAGGAAAATAATTTATCAATAAAAAATTTATATAGAAATAACATTTATAATGATTTTTTAATGATATTTTTTAAATTACAAAAATAATGATAGTTATTTTGATTAAAAATAAAAAAAAATCACAACAAACCACATTATTACAAAAAATTTAATGCAACAGTGACATCAAATCATCATTTGTATATAAACATAGTTAACCACACTACGAAAATGAGAAATTATTGAACTGTAAATTATATTTAACGAGTGTGATTGGCCTTCCATGCACTATTACTATGGATCCCAAATAAATTACCAAACCTCTCACAGGGGTGTGAGACCCACACACATATAATTTTGTGTGGGTCCCACACCCATGTGAGAGGTTTGAGAATTTGTTTGGTAATTTATTTGGGGTCCTAGCATAACTCTTTAAATACAAGACTCTTTTACATTGCCTATAATATATTAGTTGCAAGTAACACCATATATTTTCAATCCCGATTTTTCACAAGGTCAATTGTAAAAACAAAATTTTTTAAAATTTTATATTAAATATTTAAGATTGTGTGCATAATATTAATTTAAAAATTAGTATATTGTTATTGATTATGTGAAAAAAAAATTAAAATTTTAATTAACAAGTACCCCTTCTAAATTATTTTTTCAGACTCCACCACTGCGTGACCCTATAACATTTGTTGATCTATGTAGTATTCGAATCATTTTAACATTATACTTTATGAGCCCAGAATTCTCTCTTATTCGTAAAATTAGATTGGAGAATTCAATTTAGGTTTGTGGGTTTATTTAGATAATTTGAACCATATGTGAAAAAGTTAAATTGATTGGATCATATTTTTATTTTATTACATAGATAATCTTTTATATTAATCTTATAAAATAAATTATTTAAATTATTAAGATAGACTCAAAACAGACTAACAAAATAAAAATTGTACAATAAAATTCATT
This sequence comes from Camellia lanceoleosa, assembly GCA_025200525.1. Taxonomy (NCBI): domain Eukaryota; kingdom Viridiplantae; phylum Streptophyta; class Magnoliopsida; order Ericales; family Theaceae; genus Camellia; species Camellia lanceoleosa. The sequence continues at coordinate 150,208,648 of CM045771.1, read as the reverse complement.
TCCAGGGTCAGGAGACCAGACAGCCCCTGCTCTATCCTATGACATTTGCACATGAGATCAATAAATAAAACAGCACTTGCACAGATGCTCGCACATATTCATAATAATCGATATGTTAATTAAAACTATAATAGTAGTCTCACAGAAAAATATTCCATCGAAAAGAGGGTTGATGTATATATCTTTCGAAATATTTTACTACAATTCTTTACTTTTATGTGGTATGATAAATTTTCTTTCTATTTTTTAAATATGATAAATTATATATATATACATATATAATTTGTATTGTATGAATATACATAGAAGTGAAATAAAATGATGAGGTAATAATAAATAGTATTTTTGTAAAGAATCACTCCGGAAATTAATTATATTGACCAAACTTATTTGGGGTGCCCTAATTTGATATCACATCAATTAGAAATCACCTTGAATTACCAGGGAGTCATCATGAGTTAACATCGACCATCATTTAAATTCCCATTCAAATACCATACACATTCCCATCCATTATATGACATGGAATGGCTATTTAAAATCATATGCATGTGGGACTATTGAAGAATATACAAATAGTCCATTTGACATTCTCATTCTCATTCTCAATTCATTATATGACATGGGATGGCCATTTAAAATTATATGCATGTGGGGCTATTGATGAGTACACAAATCCTCCATTACAGGCTTTTAGCAATTGTTAGAAGGAGCAATTTTAACGACACTCTCTACTTTTTATTAGTTAAAGTATAAAAAAAATATATTTTTTATTTTATTTAATTATTTTAGCTATTGTATTCTTCAACCATGTTCTTTATTTTAGCTAATCATTTACACTAACTTAATTAATTTTTAAAATAAAAAAATACTAATTGTTGATATTTTACTAATATAAATTTGCAATAATAATAAATTTACCCATACAAACATACAAAATCTGTAGAATGAGGAGAAAAAAAATATAAAATACAAAATAAGTTATTCCGCAATTCATCAAACAGAATTAAAAAAACATATAAAATTATTACATACACACGCGCGCACACACACACATATATATATATATAATATATAAAATCTCAAATTCAAGACATAAATATACAAAAATCTAAAATATATACATACATAATTGTTTCAATTGTAACCACCAAAAAAATAAAATGATAAAATAACTAGCCTAATAACTAGCTCATTGAAACTCAAAATTAGACTTACATTAACTAAAATGCCTAATAAATCTTATATAATTATCCTCTTAAAAATGCTCTTCCAAAATCAATACCTGAGTCAAATCAATGATCAGGAGAGAGTTCTCTGAGAAAAAGCGTTTTACGATTTATCTAATAAAATTTATGAGTTGTATACAATTATGAAAAAAAAGTGAGTTTAGTGCGACTTGATTTTTTTTTTATTTTATAAAACTAATATAATTTTTTAATTTTTTTGAGATTTTTACTGATAAATTTTATTTAAAAGTGTTTTAATCCAAAAAATCTATGAAAGAATTTTTTAACCCATTTAGTCTCATGTATGTATAGTTTTATTTCATAAAGTCTTTTTTCTTGATTTACACTATTTTCTTAGACACTTATGCCCTTATATTTAATTTTGATACCCTTATAAATATTTTTTAAACGGTTAGCAATTTTATGATGTGAACATTCGTATTTTAAAATTCACATTGGTAGGAATGTAAAATTGGCCCGTGGGCGGCCCAAAACCCACCCGCGAGCCGGGGCGGGCCTAACCCGTTGACAATGTGAATATTCACATTAACATATTAACATTCACATTAATAAGATTGTAAATTTGACCCGCGTCCCTTAGCGGCGCGAAACCCGCCCGCGGCCCATGGGTGGGGCGGGTTTGGTCCGGCCTGTTGACAATGTAAATATTCACATTGACATGTTAACATTCACATTGATAAGAGTATAAAATTGGCTCGCGGCCTATGGGGGGCCAAAAGCCAGCCCGCGGTCCGGGTGCGGGCCCAGCCCGGCTCGTTGACAATGTGAATATTTACATTGACATGTTAACATTCACATTGATAGGAGTGTAAAATTAGCCTGCGCCTCGTGGCTGCCCGAAACCCGCCCACGGCCCGTGGGCGGTCCGGGGTGGGCCCGGCCTGTTGACAATGTGAATATTCACATTGACATGTTAACATTCACATTGATAAGAGTATAAAATTGGCCAACGGCCTAGGGCGGGCCCGACCCGGTCCCTTGACAATGTGAATATTTACATTGACATGTTAACATTCACATTGATAAGAGTGTAAAATTGGCCCGCAGCCCGTGGGTGGCCCGAAGCCGGACCGCAGCCCAAGGCGGGCTTGGCCCGACCCGTAACAATGTGAATATTCACATTGATATGTTAACATTAACATTAATAGGAGTATAAAATTTGTCCGTTGCCCGAAGCTTGCCCGCGGCCTTGGGTAGGCCTGGCCCGGCCTGTTGACAACATGAATATTCACATTGACATGTTAACATGCACATTGATAGGAATGTAAAATTATTGCTGACGTCTGAACACTGGCTTCGCCCGGGACAGGCTCGTTTGGGTCCGGGCCCGAACATGTCCGAGACCCTAAGCTAGGGCCTAGGCCATCACTTTGAAGCTCGGCCCGGCCCATCGGCCCGCTTAAGGCCCATTGAAGGCTCAGTTCGAGACCCAGCCCGCCCGAGGCGCAATATATTTTTTTGTGAAAAATAATAAAATTTTGGTAGAAAAAATTAAAAAGAATTAAAAAAAAAATGGTCAGGCCTACCCAAGCCCGACCTAAGCTCGAAGCTAGGCCCAGGCCCACCGGCCCGACCCGAGGCTCGATCCATCAGCCCGTCCAAAGTTCGAATACCCTTGTGCTAGGGCTAGGGCCTGGGCCTAATTTTTTGGGTCGTGGGCTGGGCCGGAAAAGGCTTGTTTGGGCCCAGGCTGGAGCCTAGTCCGAGACCCTAGGCTAAGGCCTGGGCCATCACTTTGAAGCCCGGCCCGGCCCATCGGCCTGGTTAAGGCCTATTCAAGGCTCGGTCCGAGGCCCGGCCCGCGTCGAGGCCTAGTGTCTTTTTTTATGAAAAATAATAAAATTTTGGTAGAAAAAATTAAAAAGAATTTAAAAAAAATGGTCAGCCTCGCCCCAGGTTGTCCACGGGCCGTGGGCGGGTTTCAGGGAGCCACGAGGCGCCGGCTAATTTTACACTCCTATCAATGTGAATGTTAACATGTCAATGTAAATATTCACATTGTCAACGGGCTGGGCCGCGGGCCAATTTTACACTCTTACCAATGTGAATATTAACGTGTCAATGTGAATATTCACATTGTCAACAGGCCGAGTCAGGCCTGCCCCGGGACGCCCACGAGCCGTGGGTAGGTTTCAGGCAGCTACGAGGCGCGGGCTAATTTTACACTCCTATCAATGTGAATGTTAACATATCAATGTGAATATTCACATTGTCAACGGGTCAGGCCGCGAGCGGGCTTTTAGCTGCCCATGGGCCGCGGACAAATTTTATACTCTTATCAATGTAAATGTTAACATGTCAATGTGAATATTCACATTGTCAACGAGTGCATACTGGCCGCCATGGGTCATGGGCGGTTTCAGCGCCGCCGGGATGCGGACCAATTTTACACTCCTATTAATGTGAATATTAACATGTCAATGTGAATATTCACATTGTCAATGGATCGGGCCCGCCTCGGCCCAACTCGAATTTTTCCGGACACCCACGAAGATCGACATGGACCGAGCCCCTACACATTGACGATATGAATATTCACATTGACAGTGTGAACATTTACATTAGGGGTATTTTGGTAATTATGTCACCCATAGAATTTATTGAAACATAAGAAAATAATGTGAACTAAATGGAATATAAGTAGAAGAAAAGGGTATTTTGGTCTTCTTATCTTTAATAGGACCTAATGGAATAATTTAAAAAAAATATAGGTTGAATAAAATAAAACTCTTAAAAAGTAAATTTATCAAAAAAAACTCTCAATTTTCTCTCACCCACCCGAGAAAAAAGAAGTTGTTAGTTAATTAATGGTTTTAATAAAGTTGTTGAAAATGTCTTAATTAATGAATGTTAATGATTAGGAATATGGATGGGCTTTGGATGGGCCTTAGATGCTCAAACCGGGCTTCGGATGCTTTTGAAGCTGCAGTAAAGTTTTTTTTACCGCTTGAGAATTTGGGCAAATTCAAACCACTAGTCTATTTTTTTTGTTAAAATAGTTATAAAACTAAAATAGATTTTTTAGTCTAATAAGATAAAATATCATATTTAACTCATAATTATTACATTTTTTCTCTCATAAAAAGTCAAAAAAATCAAAAGTCTTTCCTAAATTAGATTTTTTAGTCTCAGACTAAAATAACCAAAAAAACTAAAAGGGCTTTGGTTGGTATCTCAAAAATTAGTGGCCCTAATGGCCCTAATTTCCATATCAGGTAAAAAAAAAAAAAAAAACAAACTTACCCAAACAGAAAATTAGGGCCATTAGGGCCACAGTTTTTAGGACCACAAAACATTTTTCAAACTAAAAAGGCAAAAAGACAGCCCACTTATTTTCTACACTACTTTAACAACAATGGTTGGTGGCCCGAAAATATATGGCTCGAATGGCTTGAAACACTCAAAATGACATCATTTTGGGTATAAAACGACGTCGTTTTGCCATTTTCAAATCATTCAAATTACATATTTTCGAGCCACTAAATATTTTTCCAACTTTAAAAAGACTGAAGACCCAAATTATTTTCTAAACATTTTCGTTTTCGAAAAGGTCCTTCACTAGCAGGTCAGCTTTGACTTTTTCAGGATCCAAAATGAATCTTTCATAGGTGTTTTGGGAAGTTAGTAAAAAGTTGGCTTTTGGCTTTTTATTAAGTTTTTTGGCTTTTTTGGAGGTGATTTGGGAAGTTGGTAAAAAGCTGACTTTTTTACTTTTTGGTTTAATATTTTTTAAAGTGTCACATCACTCCAAAATGACTAAAATATCCTTACTTTTTGATTTTTAAATTAATAAATCAAAATTTTCTAGAGGATAATTTGGTAAATTTGGGAGTGGCGTTTTTGGTCTTCCCAAATGGGTGTCTTGGCTTTTTACCAATGCTGGCGTTTTTGTTGAAGGGACCAAAACGTTGGCTTTTTGCCAACTTGCCAAAATGGCACATATATTGAAAAAAAAGTTTTGATCAAAAGATTGTGTATGAAATTTTGTTTTAAATTTTTACATTTAATAATACTCACAAGATGACAATTAAAATTTATTTAAATATATAACAAAGTTTATAATAAATAAAAAAAACTAAAATATAAGTTGGAGTACCAAATAAAAAATAAATTAAGTTTTTTTTTTTCTTTCATTTTTTTTTTTTCATGTCCAAAATTACACTTTCTAGGAATAGTGACATGTTCGATATAGTATCAAAAATTATTAACTTAATCCTCAATCATTAGAAATCAAATAATCAAGTAAAGGAAACATAAAAAAATAATAATAATAATAATATAATCGTAATAGACAATATATATATATATATAATCAATGATCAAATAAATATTTAATCAAACAAAAATAAGAATTCATCTCTAGTATAGAGTTTTATTTTGAAACCTAACTTTGTATTACAAACTTGAGACTTTCCATCATAGTTGAAAAAAAAAAAAAAAATAAAATAAAATCAATACATAAAAAGCTAAGATATATGATAGTTCTTCAATTAGTTTAAAAATAAAAATAAAAAATTAAATGAGTTTTAATTCTTGTTACTGACAAAAATCAATTGGTAAAAACTTTTTAATTTTATTATATGTTTGTAATTATATCTCAAATGTATTTAAAATATAAATTGAGGGCCTCAAAATGTTGGATCTTTTTATTCAAATACAATTTACAAGTCAAATACAATTTATTATAATTTTAGGACCTTTTTTTAAAACATTTTTTAGGAGCCCAAAGGGCTGCTTTGTGGGCTTTGCCCCAAGCGGGCACTCTCACTGGTCAATAGAAAGACATGTTTTGCCTATCTCCTGAAAACCCACGTGCTTGTTCAACCAATTTTTTTTTAAGAGCCTTTTTTAAAGAGCTTTTTTTTTTTTTTTTTGAGCTAGAAAAAAAATACTCCCTAGAAAATCATAATGTCCATAGGCCTGGTCCCCAAGTAGCCAGTTGAAGGCCAGACTTGATTCAATTTATTAGAAAAGATTCACTATTGAGATAACAATAAATCTCATCCACTCTTACAACAAGACCCAGAATCAGGGACGGAACCAAAAATTCATTTGCGGGGGTCAAGACATAAATAAATTTTTTTATATGAATTGATAAAAATTACTATTTTTTTGAATTCAAAAAGTAAACTAAAATTTAATATTAAATTACTACGTAAAAAATAAAATCATATATTTAGTAAATTTAATATATGAATAAAAGCAAAGTCATGTATTAAAAAATTATTTATACAAATCAACTCAATCATCTATCAAAGTGGAACTCCACGTTCTTTCATATCTCGGAAGTCTTCAATGATTAACTCTGTGGTAAAATTTTCAGCAATTTCCTTTTCAATGTACACCAGCAAAGAGTTTGTAAGAAATTCATCTTCCATTTTGTTGAGAAGTCTACTTTTGACAATTTTCATAGCTGGAAATGATCGCTCCATAGTTGCAGTAGAAACTGGAAGAGTAAGAACAAGTGTAATCACTCTATAAACAAGTTGATAGATCGTAGATTTGTTTGTCCTTACCAACCACTGACACAATTCAGAAATAGTAGACAATTTTTTGTAATCTGCATGCTGAACTACATTATGCTCGTAATGGTGAAGTTGCATTCTCAACTGTATTTTTTCTTGATCTTTGAAGTCTTGCAGATAAAACTTTTCTACTAACTGACAAATATCGTCAATTCTAAAAGTTTCAGACACATCTCGAGGATCTAGAGCTTAGCTAAGATTAAGCAACTCTACTGCATGTTCACTGAACCGTCCATTTAATTCTTGTAGTTGAGAATCTATTGCAGCATAAAAAATATCTACTCGATAATAATGCTCAACTGTAAAGTCATCTTGATGATCACGAGCTCGACCTCTTCTTCTAATATAAGGAGCATTCATATTCGGGACATCAATGTTACGTACCTCGCAAAATGATTGCACATTGGCTAGTAAAGCATCCCATTTGTCATCTCTAAACTTTTGCAGAAGTGTCTTGGTAGATGAAACTAGATTCATTCCATTTAAGATGTCTTGAGATCGGCATTGCAAAGCTTGACAAAGTAAATCAGTGAACTCCAACATTTCTTTCATAAGATGCAAAATAAAGACAAATTCAAATGAAGTCAATGTTTCATAAGCTGAGTCTGCATCTCCTCGTTGGGCAGAAGTCGTTCCTTCATTAATGATGTTAAGAAGAACTTCACATGTTGGACTAAATATTTTTATTAAGCTTGAAACTGACTTGAAGTGAGAACTCCAACGAGTATCTCCAGCTCGTTATAAAGTGTCAATCTGGTTAAGTCCCTTTCCAGTCTCGAGCTCATCAATGTCAATCATATGTTCAATTTCAGCAGCTTGGGCAACTTTCAATTCATCATTACGTTTGCATGAGGCACCAACAATATTGACAACAAAAGTCAATTTAGGAAAAAATTTATGAATTGGGATAACATCTTTCGATGCTGCCACTAAAGCCAACTGCAAACGATGTGCAAAACAATGAATATAATAAGCATATGGACAATCATTCAAAACTAATGCTTGTAATCCTTTCCACTCACCTCGCATATTGCTTGCACCATCGTATCATTGTCCTCGAATATTCTGAATATCTAAATTGTGATGAGACAATACAAAATATATTCCATCTTTTAGGGTTGATGCAGCAATGTTAGAGACATGAACAAGCCCAAAAAAACGGTCTCTCACAAAACCATCTTTGTCAACTAATCTCAAAACTATAGCCGTTTGCTCATTCTTTGACTCATCACGAGCTTCATCAACAATTATGCAATACTTCGCATCACCAATTTCTTCACGAATTGCATTCTTCACTTTGGTTGAAAAAATATGTAAAATTTCTTTTTGAATCTTTGGTGATGTGTAAGAGGCATTTTTCGGAGCTTTATCTAATACTTTAGCAACATTATCATTATATGATCCCAACAATTTCACTATTTGAAAAAATTTTCCACAATTGATTGAATTTGGCCTTTCATCACAACCTCTAAAAGCATAACCTTGAAATGCAAGCAATCGGATTGTATCAATTGAGACCTTCAATCTTAGTCGATTATCTACAATTTGTTCAGAAGTGAAATTGTCCAACACCTTTTGTATATGTTGAAATTGACTCATCAAGTCTTCACATGATCTCTCGGCAACATTGTGAAAAGAATTAGGATCTTTTCCTATATGATTTAAAAAAGCACATTTTGCTTCATCCCTAACTTTCTTCCAATTCTGAAATCCATCAATAGTGAATGCTTGCCCATAATATCCAGATCCACATGGTTTATAAAAAAGAAAGCATGGTAAACAAAAAGCTGCATCTTTTGCAGGTGAATATTCCAACCATGATGGAAATAGTTTGAACCATGATGGTTGAAAGCTACGAAGATGAGTTGTTAATCCAGATTTCGGATACTTTGAAAGTATAGGTTGGTATGGACCAGCCTTAATATAAGCTCGTCGAATTTCATCACATTGATTAACATGATAATCCCAAATCTGTATACGTAATCCAGGATCTTGCTCCAATGAACCAATATCAATTTCTTTAACATCAATTTTTTGAGATTTTGTGGGAGGACTTTCAGGGATATCAACATTGGAAGTTGGCAATGATGTATTGTCAGCATTGACTTCTGAGGAACTTGCATTTTTTCTTTTAAAAAATCTATCGATTGTACATAGCTTTCCCATAATAATCTACAAATCAAAATAGAATTCATTACATACATGGTTAATAGTCTATTAGAAATTAAAACCAATTGCTAATGTCATACATATATATATATATATATCACAGGACATAGAAAATTTTTGTGCCTAGAATAACAAATGTAATTAAAACAAATTTCATATAAATTTAAAAATTCAAAATTCAAATTCAACACATAAATTTTATACAAGTCTCTATTCATTTTAATTTTGAATTTATAACACTTAATCTGAATAAAATTAAATTTACCCAAATATGATTAAAAAAAAACCCTAGTAATTAAAATTATACGTACTAATTCATGATTTTTTTTCCTTAATATGCAAAATTAAAAAAAAAATTTACAATTGTATCAATATGACATTAAAAAAAAAGATAATAAAAGTATTACAAATTGAAAACAACAATAAAAGAGAATATGAATCACATACCTGCAATAATGAGAAGATTAATAGCAGAAGCAAGACTTTTTTTTTTTTTTATATATCCCAAGTTGATTTAACTCAAAAAAAAATCTATGCTTTCTTTGAATAAATTGAGACGGCGTCACGGCATAGAGCAGGTTATAGCAATTAGGTTTTCTTTCTTTCTTTTTTTTGTCTTTTTCTATTTCTATTCAGGCTTTTTTTTTTTTAAAAAAAAAAAAAAAAAAAAGACACATGGCCCTCACTGGCCATCAAAGGAATAGATTGAGCCCAACCCAGCCCACAAAACAAAGAAGGGCCATTTTACTATTAATACTTTATTGAAAAGATATATATATAAATATTATTTTTTTTTTAAGCGGGGGGCCGTGGCCCCTGACAGTCTCTTCCTCAGTCCGTCCCTGCCTAGAATTACAATCGAAATACAGCATATTTATCATACAAAATTCGTGTCCCAGAATTCGAGCCTTGCTCTTTCGCGTTATCCACGGTACCACCACCACCAGTGGTATGTGGCTGTTCAACTTGACCGCAAACCTTTTCACATAACACAACCGTTGTAACATAACGAGCAGCAATGTTGTTTCAAAATCGAAAAGAACGACCTGTTAGCTCCAGTCTACATGGAGGAGTCATCAATGAGTGGCTCTCTAAGTTAAGAACTAGAAAGGAAGTGCGAAGAGGGAAGAGGGAAGAGAGCAATTGGTAGCCCAATAACTTCCTTTTATTGACTTTGTTTCATGAGTGTGAGTTATGCAATCTCTCTCCGAAAAATTCTATAGTGGTAATCTCTCTCCGTGGACGTAGGCAATTGCCGAACCACGTAAATATTTTGTGTCTCATTTCTATATGTGTGTGATTGATTTCTAGTGTGCCTTAATCCAAACAAGTGGTATCAGAGCCCGGTAGAACAAAAACGGTGCGTTTTTCAGAACCTGTCAGATTTCGAAGTTGTCGAAATCAAGTTTCAAGCATACTGGGAGGACCACCTAGTTGCAAGGAGTCCAGACCCAGAAAGTAAAATCGGAGAAGTGCACGCACGCGCCCTCACGCGCACCGCCGGAGAAGTGACAAAGTCTCACTAGAAAGTTCAGTCCAACGAGGAAGTTGGAGTTGAAGAAGACTTTGTTGTTTCATGTAATAAATATTTATTTGTGAAAGTATACAACACAAGCTGTATGTAGGCAGAGTGGTTGGAGATCTCTCTTTTCTCTTGAAGGTCAGGGGCTTAAACCCTTCCCTACAGCCGCATTTCAAAAGTTTATTTTTTGGGTATACTGACGTTAGCGCCACATCATATGCTACCCATCAGACACGTCGCGAACACATGTCACCACGTCAGTGCCAACTTATTAGCCAGTCGGTGCCACGTCAGACAACACCTGTCACCACGTCAGCGACAGGTCTTCGCCACGTGTCTGCCACGTCAGTATAATCAATCGAGTTGACTCAATCCGACCTGGGCCAGAAGTGAGAGGAGTTATCTGGTGCTATGCGACAATAGTATATCCTCAAATCTGAATCGTTGAAAATATTTTGGCTAGATCTGAGCCATTTGAAGTCCAATTTTGGTGATCCAATAATAGTTTCCAATTATTTGGAGTATTCCGAAGAGATCCGTACGATTAGATTTTTGAATCAGAGTTCCTGTAAAAAGGAAGAAGACGATAGAAGAATCTACTTTAACTTTGGGATCGATGATCAAATTAAATACTTCCAATTATGGAATCTGGAAGCCGCAAATGGAAGACGTCCGATACTGTAAAGACCTGTTTGACCCTATTGCTCTAAAAAGGGTTAAACTGAAAGCAAAGAATGATGAAAACTGGATAAAGATGAACCAGAAGACTGGATAAAGATGAACTAGAAGATTGTCGGTCAGATCAGACAATGGATAAACCACAGTGTGTTCCACCATGTCGCCTAGGATACAGATCCATATGTCCTTTGGACAATGTTAGTAGGAATGTACCATTCAAAGACCGCCCGGAACAAAGCCTTGGTGATGAGAAGGCTTGTAAATCTGAAGTTGAAAAATGGTGTGTCTATCACCGAGCACACCAGTGAATTCAAGAATCTGGTGAATTAACTTGCAACTGTCAAGATGCCCTCGGACGATGAAATTCAAACCGTACTACTGCTCAGTTCTTTACCGGACAATTGGGAGACATTGGTGGTTTCTTTCAGCAACTCTGCACCAGAAAGGAAGCTGACTATGAGCATGGTCACAGGCGCCATGTACAATGAAGAGACAAGGAAAAAAGACATGGGAGGTAATTAGTCCCATGCTTTTGTCACAAAAGATAGAGGCAGAGACAGAGGTAGAGGAAGAGGTAGAGAAAAAAGCAAGAGTAGAAGCAAATAGAACAACAGGAATAAATCCAAAAATAGTAAAAGTCAAGGTAACTCTAACTTCACTTGCTTTCACTGTGGCCAAGAGGGTCACATAAAAAGGAACTACCCAAGCCGAAAAGATAAAGGCCAAAGTAGTAAATCAAAAGAAGATGAGAACACGACAACCACAATAACTGATAAAATACTGCTTGCAATTGGTGAAGAGGAGGATTGCCTTCACATGGCTGACCACAGTTGTACAGAGTGGGTGATAGACACAGCTGCATCCTATCACGCCACCTACCACAGAAAACTGTTTAGCTCATATAACGCTGGAGATTTTGGCACTGTTCGAATAGGGAATTCTAGTTATTCGAAGATTGTGGGTATTGAAGACATTAGTATTCAGTGTCTGGGAAGTCTTAATGCAACAGAAGACAAGGAGTCACCAAACTTATGGCAGAAAAGACTGGTTCACATGAGTGAGAAGGGATTACATCTGTTGGCAAAGCAATCCAAGATACCCTTATCCAAAGGGAGTGCCTTAAAGCCGTGTGATCATTGCCTTTATGGCAAGCAGCATCGAGTATTATTCAGTTCAACGAGTAAGAGGAAAACAAAAGTGCTCAGTATGGTATACTCGGATGTTTGTGGCCCAATCGAAATGGAGTCACTTGGCGGCCGCAAGTATTTTCTAACTTTTATTGATGATGCATCAAGGAAGTTGTGGGTGTATTTCCTGAAGATGAAGGATGAGGTATTTCATCACTTTCAGAAGTTCCATACAATGGTGGAAAAAGAGACAGGGAAAAAGTTAAAGTGTCTTTGCACAGACAATCGTGTCGCGTACACTTGCAATGCTTTTGAAGCATATTGTGCCAACAGAGGTATCCGACACGAGACAATAGTTCCCGGTACCCCACAACACAATGGTGTGGCAGAGAAGATGAACCACACTATTGTTGAAAGAGTCAGATGCATGCTTAAAAGGGCAAAGTTGTAACAACCTCGACCCATGATTTACATTAATCCATGCTTAATTATGCCTAACAAGAAATTAACGTAGAAATTTGCACCATGTGTTACTCTATTTGTGTTTATATCTGTTTAACGTAGAAAGATTTGTTCATGTTTTTATTCAGTTTGCGAATTCAAGGCCTTATCGGCATTCGATTCAGAAGTTGACTTGGTTTGCATGTTATTTAGAATTTTTAGAATTTTATGGTAGGCCCAATTGAAATTCGGTTCGGAACAATTAAATTAGATTAATTTAATGGCTTATTTGATTAGTCTTAATTATCTACCATTAGACAAGCCTATATAAGGCTTTTTGTGTACTCTTACTCACTCTTTTCCCTCATGTCAACACATTTTGAGCTCACACACACATAACCAACGTAAGAGAGGGAGAAAGAAGAGAAGTTGAGCTCAAATTATTGAGATTGCTAGAGAACTTGTGAATTTGGACTTAGGAACTCAAGGATCAAACTTCTAGCTCTCATCTTGACAAGTTTAGGTAAGAATCCAACCCTTTGTTTGAACAACTATGAAGTGTAAGACATGAACTCTAGAGATTTAAGTTGACTAATGTGAGAATTGGTTTAGAAATGAAGAGTATTGAGCCATACCATACATGCATGCATATTTTCTCATATTTTTAGTTTAATTTCCAAGAATTCCCTCATGCATGTCTTGAATTCACCTTAATTTTGGGAAATCATCAAGTTTCATGTTGTTTTGTAGCAATTGATCATGTTTTGAGAAGATTAAGTTCAAAGAAATTTACGCATGTCATGTTCATGGAACATTCATAAATTTTAAGTTAAATTTTTGCACAATTGGCAAGCTATTGGGCCATGATTTCTTAAAATGATCCTTAATTCATGATGTTTTATGAGTTTCTAAGTGTTCCCTCAAGTTTTGGCCTAGAAAAATTGAACTTTGATGCTTTAAGATTGAGTTTTGAAGCTTGGAAGCAATTTTGGAAATTCCAGAATTCTGCTCCCACGCTCGAACGACGGATTCCATGCTCGAGCGATCACTCTGTGTCTCACACTTCCGCTCAAGCGACCAAGGGCTGGCTCGAGTGTGAAATGCATGCTCCTAGAAATTCTTACGTTTTGCAACACGCTCGAGCGAATGTTGAGCGAGCGTCGAGCGGGAAAAACAAGCAACCAGTACTTTTTCAAAGTTTGCAAACCACTCGAGAGAAAGAAGTTGCGCTCGAGCGGACCCTCACATTTTGTATGTCGCTCGAGCGTGGACCCTATTTTCAGCAAGTTTTGAAAAATGTTTTCAAGTACAATTTTTACATCCTCATTCTATCCTAGGCATTCCTAGGCTAAGATCAAGACACTATGATGAGGATAAAGGCTAGAAACACACTAAAAGTAAATGAAATAAGTTGTATACAAACCGAGCGTGTGTTCCAATGTATGTATCTGTCATGTTATATAGGTCACGTGCTTTAAGTTAAGTGAATTGCCTACTCTACTCGTCTATTTGGAGCCACTGGTTATCTGTGAGTAATAACTTAGTAAAGCTATGTTCAAGTTAAATTATTTTTTGTCTATGAATAAGATCTGTTTTATGAAATGTTATGAATGATTGTCCAATTTTCGATAAGTATTTATGACAAGGATGTTATTTGTTCCCAGACCGGAGGTTCTTTATGGAACTAACAAGTTATCTGTCCCTGGCTGGAGGTTCCTTTATGGAACTGACAAGTTATCTGTTCCCAGTCCGGAGGTTCCTTTATGAAACTGATAAGTTATCCGTACCCGGTCGGAAGTTCTTTTATGGAACTGAAAAGTATAATCTATGATGCTCTGTCTATGATCTATTATCACTAACAGATAAACCATGTATGATCAAGCATAAATTCTAAATTCTGTATATGATTTGAATAAGAATACGAATGTGAACTAGTTTAGTCATGAGACATCATTCATTTAACCCTTTACTCTGTTATTATTCACTGGGCTCCCGTTCACTATTTATATTATGTATGTAGGTGACCAGGCTCAGAGTTGAGGACCTAGCGTCTTAGTTTTTGTCAGCCTACTTTTGCGCCTCCCGAGGAGGTTCCAGATTAAGTCAAGTTTAGTGGCTGTGTTGTTATGATTGTATAAGATTTTGTTCTTTTGCTCCCTGAACAAGTTTCTCTGTTTTTATGTACATGGAGTGATGTGTAAATGTTATATCTTTTGACGTCACTTGTATGTTTGTAAAAGTTTAAAATTATCTATCCCATGTATGTCTTTACAGCTCGGTAGACTATGTATATTTTATGTATTTACTTTTTCAGTCCCTAATTATACATTATTATGTTATGAGGCCTTTGATAATCCCAAAATTACTAACCAGGTACGACGCTAAACCTATGGAGGTGGATTTGGGTCGTTACAAAAGTTGCCAAAGTCGTTCTGGGTTGAAGCTGCTCGAACAGCCTATTATCTCATCAACAGGTCATCTTCAGTCCCGTTGAATTTGATGACACCTGAGGAAGTCTGGTCTAAAAGAAAGGTATCATATTCTCACTTGAGAGTCTTCGGGTGTAAGACGTTCGCACACATCTCCAAGGAAAATAGACAAAAGCTTGATGACAAGTCCACTCTATGCATATTTGTAGGCTATTCAAATGTAGCATTTGGGTACAAGTTGTGGGACCCAGTAAATAGGAAGATGTTTAGGAGCAGAGATGTTGCGTTCCAGGAAGACTAGACAGTAACAGATTTTGAGAAGTTTGCAAAGTCTAGAGATGTTAGCACTCCAAACTTGTTACCATCTCTCAAGCCATCACAAAATGTTAGAGATGATGATGTGCAACAAGAAGTGCTAGAGTTGCAAGATCCTATGCCAGGAATAGATTAGGAGGAAAAAGATAAAGACGGAGATGAAGAGGGTATTGAGCAGGAGAAACAACCCCCTCAACGAGAGGCTACTGGGCCTCAGTTGCAGGGATCTGGAAAAGCTGTCGTGTCATCAACCAAATATCCCACTTCTCAGTATATTTTGATTACTGATGAGGGGGAGCCCGAGAGTTTTTCGAAAGTAAAGAGTCATACAGAGAAAGACTATTACACCCAAGCCATGAAAAAGGAGATGAGTTCTTTGTAGAAGAACCACACTTATGAGGCAGTCCCAAAACATGCACATTACTAGTTTATAGCATGGTCAAAAGATGTTAACATGATGGGCTAAATCAACATACAAAATTAGCTAGTAAGCATGGATTACATGACATGTATGTGAAGCATGTGAGATCTCATCAAACCAGCAAAAATCAGTGAACAAAACATGTGAAAATATGCTCAAATAACACTGAAATGCAACCAACATGTGCAAAAATGATGAGCTCCTTTAGAGGGCCATGCAAGGAGTTATTAAGCACATACAAGATAGACATGTAACATGACAAGACCACCTCTGGAAATGGAATATGACAGCCCTAAAACTCACAAAATGGGCCCTAAAATCAATCTCGGAAACATGCAAAGAAAGGCCTCTTTGAAAGGCCTTGAATGGGATTTCTCTACACATGCAACATAGACATAAAATATGGCCAAAAGGGTCTTGGACAGAGCCAAGACAGACCTTAAAACCCCCAGAATGAGGCCTGGAAAGTGACTTCAATGCATGCAAAATGGGAGTCCTTTGGAAGGTCAAGAAGGCCACCAAACAAGACAAGGAGAGAAGGAGTCACCCCCCTCCAATCTTGGCCTTCAAGAATACACCTTCAGTGGCTAAGAGGCCAAACCATGGCCAATGCAAGTGCTCTAATGCATAGCCCTAATCATGAAGGAGTGAAGCATGTATAGGGGGAAGATGACCCCAAACAGAGAAGAGACCTTAAAAAAACTCAAAGAGAAGGCCAAAACAAGACTTTTTCTAGTTTATATCAAGCCTCGAAAATATTCACAAGTAGGGCTAAAACATGACACAAAAATAACCCTAAAAGAGAGATAGAGGGCAAGGGGCAGCAGATGACCTCAAATAGCACAGAGCCCTTCAACAAAGTTGAAGAGGGTCTCAAAATAAGACACTTTACAGTTTGGATCAAAGCCCAAAAATGCTTTCAAATAAGGCTAATTAATCATGCAAAATAGGGCAAGAGAGGGGGAAATAGGGACTCACCCTTAAAGAGTAGATCTCCAACAGCTTTTGGTTCAAGATTCTGAGCTTTCAACCTCTGCAAATGGCCTCCAAGTTGCTGGAATGGAGTGTGGAGGTGGTAGGCTATGAGTTGGTGTGTAAATGGTGCAAGGTCAAGGGTGTTTTGAAGCTTGGATGAGAGAGATATGGAGGATTGTATACCAATGCCCCCAGCTGATTTTCTAACCCTTGAAAAATGAGGTAGAGGGTTGGTTATATAGAGGAGAAGAAGTGAGGCTTCTTGTAGAAGCCAAAAGGGGGGCTCAAAGCTTCTAAAGGAAGCTTGACCAAAGGGGTCAAGCTTCCTCAAGAAGCTTGACCAAATGAGCCAATTCCACCTTGAAACCAAGCAAAGGGGTGAAAACCACCTTAAAAGGACCAAAACAAGGACAAACCCCTCGGATAGTGAGTCAAGTGGAAAACAGCTGGCACAGTTGGAATACACTCACGGAGACAAAAATGGCCGACCAGTTCAAAAGGGCCAAGGTGGTCGGCCGACCAGTTTAAGTGGTCGGTCGACCAGGGGTCAAAACGTTCAAGCCCTAAAGCTAGTCATCCATGTAGCCCTTGAAGTTAGCTTTCCAATGCCACAAACCTTGCATTAAAATTCCTTCTATGGAAAAAGTTATGCCAGTTTTGGTGAAGCCACGCAGATTCGGTCCAACCGGATTGATCCCCTACTTCAACCAACCATATCTCCCCCACCCGGACTTGTCCTTAGGAGATTCTTGAGTGTAAAATGAAGCCCTGGAAGTAATCTTTCCAACGGTGGTGGCCTCATATCTTAATTCCTCCTGTGCAAAGAGTTATGCCCGTTTCGGTGAAGCCGCGCAGATGTTTTCCTCCTTCTCGGATTCATGTTGAACCACTTTTGACCCAAAAAGCTGGTTTTTTAGAAAAATTTCTGGTCTCCCACCCTCTTACAAGCTTTCTAACAATGAAAATAAGGTCCCTGCCAAAAATAGACCAAGACGGATGCAAAACGAAGGTTCGAGGGCCAAAACACGCAGTTTGGGTCCCCAAAAACAAGCTGTTAGGCACCAAAAGTGGCGTTCGACCACGAAGGTGGTCTTCCGGGCCACAGTGTCTCTCAAAAGAGAGGAAACAAGGTGTGTGCCAAAAACCAGAGCAAACGGAGGTAGTTAAGCGGTCCCGAACCGAGGCACACGGCCGACGGCTCTGAAAACTAGGAACTGGGCTCCAAACGGGAAAAATGGCCTATGACCACGGAACGTAGCCTACGGCCACTGAGAGATGGTCTACGAGACCTCAACCTCCCTTCGGGAAGAGAAAACAGAGAAAACTAGGCCTGGTTCGTAAACCGAGGCAAATCATAAAAGAGCCCCGAAGTCCAGAGGCAAGGCTCGTAGCTGAGACTCTAAAACCTCAGAACGAGCACAATATGCAACATCACCAAGCGCTCAATCGGTGACGTCTGAGTCTTAAGGTCGGTCAAAAATGGGGTGTTTACAGTGGTCTAATTGAATAGATGTTGTGGATGGTGAGTGTGATAGGCTGGTAGATATTGAAAGGAATTCACTCTCTAAGTTTTGTTCTCACCAAGAAAAGGTGTTACTGTTGGCTGGTTGGCAGAATAATATTACGAGTGTTGGACAAAAGTTTGAGGGTGGTGTGGTTGAGTTCCGTACTTTTTTATGTAAGTATGCTATTGAGGTTGATTTTCAGTTTACGTATGTTAAAAATGACAAGCTAAGGGTTACGGCTGAATGTGCATATAAGAAATCAAGGGGATGTATATGGCGTGTGCATGCTTCAGTTGAAAAAACAAATGGGTTCTTCTACATAAGGACTTTGAACAATGAACATACGTGTGGTGTGGCGGTTCGTACGAGTAAACATTCGAGGATGACTTCCAGCTTAGTTTCTGGGCTGATACTTGCAGAGGTAAGTGCAAAACCTTTAATTCATCCAGTGGATGTTGTGAAAGAAATGAAAAACAAGTATGGGGTCTCAATCAGTTATAACTGTGGTTGGTTGGGTGTTGAAAAAGCAAAATGTAGTACATATGGGGATTCTTGTTTGTCATTTGATCAATTACGGTGGTATTTTGATAAGGCTTTGAAGAACAATCCAAGTAGTCGTTTTGAGTTAGATTTTGAAAATAACAAGCATTTCAAAAGAGTGTTTGTGACTTTTCATGCATGCACAGCTGGTTTCAAATATTGTCGGTCATTGCTTTTTCTTGATGAAACATTTTTGAAAGGACGATACAAAGGAGTTATGCTTGCTGCAACAGAGAAAGATGGGAATGAAGGTAATTGTAAATATATATAATTTTATCTAACTATGTGAATTTTCTATACATGTAGGAATTTAGTGAATGTGATTTTTCTCTGACACTTTGAATTTTCTCTGGTTTTGGCGACTGTGTTGATTTTCACTGGATTTTGGTCAGTGTGTGAATTTTCTCTAGATGTTGTCATTGTGTGAATTGTATCTGTAGGTGGTCACTAAGTGAATTTTCTCTGGATATTATGATTGTATGAATTTTCTCTGTAGTTGCTCACTAAGTCAATTTTCTCTGGATGTTGCCAATGTGTGAATTTTCTCTAGAGTTGGGCACTAAGTGAATTTTGTCTGGATGTTGGCAGTGTCAAATTTCTATTGTTGTTTATTGTTCTAATTTTCTATGCATGTGTATATCTGATATGCTTGTTCCTATTTGTTTTGTAGGTTTTTTTCTGTAGCTTTTGCTGTTGTTGATGCTGAGAATAAAGACAATTAGTGTTGGTTTCTTGAACATTTATGTGTAGTATTGGGATCAGAAAGGGTGATAAGTTTCATATCAGATCGACATTATGGTATTGTGGAAGGAATTGGTAGGTTTTTCCCTAACTGCTTTCATGGATTTTGTCTTGAACATTTAAAGAGAAATTTGAGGGATAAGTTGTCATGTGGAAACACAAATTTGGTTAGGGAGACGATTGTGTCCAAGTTTTCAGAATGTGCATATGCGCTAACAAAGGCATCATTTCATTTCAAGTTAAATGAATTAAAAAGTGAGGAATGAGACATTGTGAGTGTTTTCTTGAGAAGTTTACCATATGAAAATTGGAGTGATGCATATTTTGCGGGGAAGCGTTATGGTGAGATGTATTCAAATGTTGCTGAGTCATTCAATTCATGGATACGAGAAGCTCGGCACTTGCCAATAACAAATTTGGTAAACATGATACGGTTGCAAATTATGAATATGAGGTCTGATAGGAGGCTGCTCTCTAGTAAATGGAATTAAGTTCTGTGTCCTTGTATGGATAGTGTATTGGAGAAGTATTTTTTTGGATGGGAGGACATGGAATGTGAGTTTATCATCTGATAATGTGTTTGAAGTGCATTGTTTTCCTTCGGTTATGGTTAATCTTGGGTTGAGAACTTGTTCATGTCGAAAATGGGAAATAAATGGGTATCCATGTCAACATGCTGTTGCTGCAATTTTTAGGAGTGGAAGGAATTTGAATTCATTTGTTGAACCATTTTTTCATGCTGATATATATCGTCAAGCTTACTCGTTTTCGATTGGCCCAGTTCCAACTGTTGAAAAACCTCTGTGTAGCATTGAAAATGTTATGATTTTACCTTCATTGAGCAAGAGACCAGCTGGGAGGCCGAAGAAGAACAGAATTGCTTCTATTGGAAAGTTTAAAAGGGTGATTAAGTGTAGTCGGCGTGAGAGTATTGGTCACCATAATAAGAAGACATGCAAGGAACATTTGTTAAATAGTTGAGAATAATACATTTTGTTGATTGAATAATACATTTGATGATTAGTTTCTGTATTTTATTTTGTGAAATGTATTTTTTAGACAGGGTATATAATAATATCAATCAAATTCATCCAGAGAAATTTTTGCAATATCAGTTAAAGTGTGCATTGTGTTTGTTGATATATACTATAGGTAGTGGGTTTGTAATTCTTGTCAAATTCATCAAGAGAAATTTGCTATGGCAGAGAAAATTCTGTGTGATGTGTTTTGAAGCTTCAAATTCATCCACATAAATTTGACAATGGCAGATAAAAGTACTGTGTGGATTGTGTTTTCTGAATTTGATAATTGTTTTGTATTAACACAGTGCATTATAATTGCATGATCATATAGGCACCTTCTTTGGCATGATACGAGTTAAATTTCTCTGTGAATTTGTGGTAACTTCATATCAGTCATTTCAAGAAATGTGCATACTAGACAGAGCATACACAAAATTATTGCAGTGAGTACAACCAAGAAACAAAATTAAGCTCTTTTGAAATTTCTCTGAGTTGAGAATTTCTCTAGACCAGGAAAGAATTTATCTAGAATCACTTCAACTCAGAAATTTTTCTCAAAGCCAGAGAAATTTCCTCACCAACCCAGAAAAATTCACAACTTAGAGATTCCATTTTGTGTCAGCATTCAAATCCATTAATTTCATCCGGAAAAATTTTCCACTATCAGAGAAAATTATCTGGGCTTTGTGTTTTGAAATTTCAAATTCATCCAGTGAAATTTTCCAGTAGCAGATAAAATTACTGTGTGCTTTTGTGTTTTGTTGAGTTTGATGATTGTTTTGTACCAACACAAAGTATTACAGATTACATGATCATATAGGCATCCCCTTGGGACTATACAAGTTAAATTTCTCTGTGAATTCTAGTAATATCATACCAGAAAAATTTTTGCAGACAATTTTCTCTGTGTGGATTGTGTTGACAATCACAATAAAAAATATATATATATTTTAACCATCGATAGGTATGAAATTTACATTAGTCGAAATAAAAAAAAAATGAATTTACATTAGTCAAGAGAGGATGTATATGGATAAGTCAAGCATCATTATTCCTTCAATGTGTCAACAAAAAGCTGAATGGTTAATATTGTATAGATATATACATATATGTGAGACAATTTTCTCTGTCTGGCTATGTACATTATCTTTCTTTCACTAGTTTCACTATTACATGTTTGGTTCTTCTGGAGGTATTTCAATTGGTTTAGTCCATGATCGGCCAACTTCGGTCACAAATCTCTCTATGAGTTCTGCCCTCATCAACGTGATCTCTTGTGTAGACAATTTGGAGCTGATAGGTTCATGCTTGCTATATTGTTTCATTATATAGCAAACAAAAAGGCCACAATCCAGACTGCATACAAATTATAGGTATGGTTAGTTTTAAGAAACATGCTAATCAGAGTATCTTATTTATAGATGTATGAAACTTACGAATCACTTTCTTGTTGTGGAGCATTGTTGACATATTCAAAGTCGTAACTTGTGTTTTGTGAGTTTATCTATTTGAAAGAGGGTTGTGATTGAGCGTCTCTTTCAAGGCAAGCTTTCAAAAAATTCTCCACATAATCTTGCTGCAAAAAAATAATTTTTAAATAATAGAGAAATTTACAGACAAAGCAATGGGATTGTATGAAAATTATCATCACATAAAGATTATGATGGATCAGAGAAATTTGCACTCGTTACCATTTGTTTTGCATCTTTGACATATTTGTCTTCTGCGTCATCCTTCCTGGGCCTCAATGAGTTGTAGAACCTCCATAAATTGTCTTGTTTGTCCAAGATAAGTAAAGTCCAGTGATTTTCAGCTGTAGACTTCTCATTACCTCCAGTATTTATTGGGAAATGGAGGAACCTGTAGTTCCTCCATGCTATTTCAATATGCTTGTCAAATAAGGACACTCGAAAAGATTGATTTTCTGTCATCTTGATGAAATTCTGTGTTCAGAGAAAATCCAAAAATGGTTTTGTTCAGAGAAAATCCAAGAAGTATCTTAAGAAGAGAAAGTAGTAAGTAAATTCCAGAGAAAATCAAATAAAATAGTAGTAGCATACTAAGCTTATGGAAGTGAAAAAAAATGAGGTTGGTTGTGGTCTTTCTCTCATTTGGTCAGCCAAAAGTATCTCTCCATAGCCATCAATGACCTGAAAAATATGATTTATAATTGTAATATTAGTTTATAAAGGCTGATAGAACATTGCAGAGAAATTTTGATGAAAGGGAAAGACTTACATTGTTAGCAATTTCTTTTTGCTTTATCAAGTTTCCAATGTCTTCGAAAGTAATGAGGTTCAACTCACTTGTCCAAATTAAAGCCCTACAAGATGACAAAGAAGGGATTTAATTGTTGTTAATGGAATATAAGTGTGTAATTTGTTATTTGTTAGCTTCTATTTTGTTTGTTGCACTTACTCAAGTCCAGACACATTTGATATGTGCTGCAACATGTCTTTTACGTGATCTTTTATCAATCTTGAAATCGGAAGAGTTTATGGAAAGACCCAAGATTTTCTGATGTTTATAGGTTGAGGCAAGATGTATGCATCAGCATCAAGCACTTCTTTGTCCTTTATGCTTTGCTCAGCTTGCTTTGCAGCTTGTTTTGAAGCTCTAGTCACTTTCGCAACTTTGAGATATTGAAATTCTGGATCATGCTGTTTTTCCTTCCTTTCTTTTGCCTTTAAATTTTTTATCATTGACGTCGGATCTTTTTTAACTGTAGACAGTGAAAATATTAGTAAAAGTGAAATTTCTCTGAAGTAACAGATGATATTTCAATATGTAAATTTATGTGATTCAATATTTTCCAGTTACCATAGACTTTCGTCTTTTGTTTTGGTTGTTCTTTGTGTGCCATTTCTTCTTGTTGGGTTGTTGGTTGTTGTTCAACTTGCATTCCAACTAGACACAGTGAAAATCAAACAAGCCCCAAAAATGGAATAAGAAAATAGACAGAGAAAATAAAATGAGCAGTAGAAATCAATAGAAATAAGCGGCAGAAACTAATGTGTTTAGAGAAATATAACTTCCAGAGAAAATTACCAATGTCAGAAAATTATAATAAATAGAAATTTCTCTGAGTTATGCTGACACAAGGACATAACTTTTTGTGGCTCAAGATTTTCACTGACCTTGTGGTTGAAGTTGTGTTGGTGTTCTGTATGGTTGTGTTGCTAGTTGGACTGACAGTTCTTGAACTTGCTCATGCAATTTAGCATTTTCTGTTTCAAGCTCTGAATTTGAATTCCTCAACTATTGAATTGTTTTCATATCGTCTTGTTTTTCAACCTCCAACATCCTTAATTTCATTTGGATTATGCTTTCTTTTTCTTGAAGTTCTGAGTTAAGTGATGTCAGGGTTCTTATTGAAATATCCTTTTCAGCAAGTAATTCCATCAAATTTATGTCTTCTTCTTGTTTAAATTGAGAAAGTGCCTTCAGTCTTTGACGTAGATCAACAATTTGGGCATCCTTTGATTCCTCAAATTCTTGAGGCTGATGCATTGTTGAGCCAGAAATGCTATCACGGTGTTGGTCCACCGGCTCATTACGTTCTTCTTCATCACTTTCCTCGTTTTCTTCTTGCTGTTCATCTTCTTCTTCACTGTCTTCTTCTTTCTGTTCATTCTGTTCTTTGTCTTCTGCCTCTATTTCTTCACTTTCTTCTCTGGCTTCTTCTTCTTCACTGCTTGCTTGAGCTTTTTGTCCATTGCTGGCTTCGTATTCTTTTATGTTGGTTTCTGCTTCTTTATTGAATTTGACAATTGCTTGACCTTCAGATGAATCTTGTAATGTCTCTTTGAATTTGACAATTGCTTTTTTTGATTCTTTCTTTGTCTTTTTACCAAGACAGAACTCCTCTGATGGGTTTTTGACTAGCTGCTTGTTATCTATCTATAACAGGAGGCTCTTTTATTAGAGAAATGTTACAAAATTCACTGAGAGAAAAAATTTAAATAAGGAAAATAAAATTCGTCTAATGATACTAATAGGAAACAAACTTCAGAGAAAATTGTATGGGCCAGAGAAAATTACAGACAAAGAGTTAATTTTATGAGGCAGAGAAAATTATGAAATGAGCAACATAATTTAGATATCAGAGAAAATCAATCAAGGCATATAAGTTAATGTTTGACTATAATTGTGTTAGAGAAATTTGGATTCCAGAGAAAATTCATTAGAAGGGCAGAAATAAACAGTGTTTATAAAAGATGCAAGGCAAATAAGTTATGGGCCAGAGAAAATGAGACACAAGGAGAAACAATTTTATGGGCTAGAGAAAATTATGAAACAACCAACATAATTCAGATATTATAGAAAAGCAATCAGGGCATATAAGTTAATGTGTTACAATTGTGGTCAGAGAAATTTGGATTGCAGAGAAAATTGAGGAAAACGAAGCAGTTGTTAGAGAAATTTTGGAATTTCACTGAGATTTCAGGAGCAATAGGAATCTAACCTTTCAAGGTGCAAGAAAGTGGACTGGTGTCTTCTGCAGCTGTTTCGTCAAGGTTTGGAGGTTCCACTTGGCACATCTTGGGAAGTTAGTTGTGTTACTGTGTTCTGAGTCAATGATAGTTACATGTTCACATAGCCAATACTGTGATGAAAATTAAAGTAAATAAAATTTTCTAAATGCACAAATTTGTAAGTATGATAACTGCAAATTTGTAAGTATGATAACTGCAAATTTGAATGTATATTATACTTACCAGCAATGCAATGACACACCCCGTAACTTTTTCTGGAGTTTTGTGCAATGCCATGATAGAATCAATCAATGTTGATGTGATTGCTTCTGGCCAATCATATTGTTTCATTGATTCAAGAGGTTCCACGTACTGTATAAAAACCCACCCTATTGAATTCCCACTTGTTGCAAAAAATATGGTGAGACACAAGTACAATGTAACAATGATTGCTACATTTTTTAAGTCTGTTGGTTGCTTGCCTTTCATTGCTTTGACCAAGGCGTTTTTAAGAACAGGACCAGTGAGCCTTGTGTCCTTTTAGAATCTTCTCCTTAGGAATGCAGATTTTGGCTTTTTAGAGTATCTTAATGACATGGCTCCTTTACCTCATTCCAAACCAAAAATCAAGGTCATGTCATTTGTTGTAAAGGTCAGGTTCTTCTTACCAACAGTGAATGCTTTTGTTTTTTCATTGTAACATTTGATTATGGCAACTATATCATCATCGGATTTCCTAGATTTCTTTGGATCCATCCTTCTACTGGTTAGAGCTTGGATCAAATACCAGAATGGGGTCTTTTGAAGCTCTACAAGTTGTTTTGAATTGAATTTAAGTGTTTGAAAAAAGGAGACAACAGATGAGAGGTTGGATCGGAATTGAATGGTGTAGTGAGCTCTCTTTCTGTGGAGTTTAACAGGTTTTTTTCCCCCTTGAGCTTGAGTTTTTGAAGTTGGGGTACTCATGTGGATGCTAGTTGCTTTATCACCTTGTGTGATTTGGAGAGGAGTTTGTGATGTTTTGCTGCTAGTTTTTGATATTAGATCATAAGAAGACTGAGAGAGTTGTTCTTTCTTGCTTGGTGTTTCTAGTGTTTTGCTGCTGGTTTTTTATCATAGCTCATAAGAGGACTGAAAGAGTTTCTGTTTCTTGCTTGGTGGTTCTAGTGTTTCGGTCTTTTACGTTTTGCCATTTCTAGACAATGATTAAAACATAAAGATGTCAACATTAAATCCTAGAGAAAATTGGACATATCAGAGAAAATTACAGATAAGGGAGAAAATTACAGATAAGAGACAATTTTAGATGTCAGAGAAAATGACAGATGAGGGAAAATTACAGAAAATTGGACATGCCAGAGAAAATTGGACATTAAAAATTAGATGTCAGAGAAAATCAACAAAGCATGATAAACATGTGAAAGAAATTTTCAATAATTGTTAAAATTACATATAGAAGTAAACATACCAAAGAAAATGAATAACAGAGAAAAGTAAACATGGCAAGGCAAAGAAAATTTCCATTTCACAATTAGCAAGATAAAATAAACAAAGTATTGTAAACATGCCACTGAAAATTACACCACATTGAAACCAAGAATTGAACAAAATAAACATACCAGAGATAAATACACATTCCGGAGGAAATTACACATTCTTGAGAAAATTTCCATTCTAGAGAAAATTTCAATTCAAAATATTAAAATGCCAGAGAAATTTACATACACAACCAGAAAAAATTAACCAAGATAAAGACGCACAAGGGGAGAAAAGTGATGTGATGTTGTCAGAGAAAATTATGAATACCAGATAAACTTAGACAGAGGCAAGAGATTAATAGACATTCCAGAGAAAAATGCATATTCTAGAGAAATTTACAACGCAGAGAAATTCATAGACAAAATCACAGAAAAATGTTCAAGAATAAGATAAAAACATAGAGAAATAACTTTTTTTTCAAAATACACATGTCAGAGAAAATTCAAAGAAGAAACATTCATTCCAGTTCATAATATTAAAATGCCAGAGAAAATTAAACATGATAAAGACACACAAGGAAGGAAAGTGATGTGATGTGGTCAGAGAAAATTATAAATAGCAGAGAAACGTAGATAGAGGCAAGAGAGTGATAGACATTCCAGAGAAAGACAGACATTCCAATTCAAAATACATATTACAGAGAAATTTACAGAGTAGGGAAATTTATACACAAAATTACAGAAACATGTTCAAGAATTAGATGAAAACACAGAAAATTGCTTTTTCAAAATAAATATGCCAGAGAAAATTGAAAGAATAAACATACATCAAGCAAAAATCTGAGAAATTCAAATGCCAGAGAAATTTACAGATAAAATCACACAGACATGTTCAAGAATAAGTTCAAAACACACAAAAATAACTTTTTCCAAATTCAGGTAGCTTTTTATTACGAAAGTGAAACCCTAATTTATGGAAGGTTAATATAAAATGCAATTAACTGTGTTTCCAGAGAAAATCTAGTTGTATTGTAGAAAAACTTACCAGAGTTAGGATGAAACTTTGAATGACGAGCTGATATGGCCTGAAATGAAGATGCGACGTGACGAAGGTGAACTGAGATGGCGATGAGCTGTGAAAACGAAGCTCTAAGGAAGGTCAGAGAAATTTGTTTGGAAGGAATGAGAATGATTTGTGCAGAAGAGAACAAAGCTCTAACGTCAATGGTGAAGATGATGTTGAAACCCTAATTCTGCTGTTCTGGTGTTCGTGAAGATGCTGGATGCTTGGAATGGAACTAGACGTCGGAATGAGTATCGTTTCTGTGTTGATTTCGGCAAGGGTATTTTCATCCACAAAAATAATTAAAAACGCGCGTCAAGTTGTTCAGGGACCTGATGCATCACTATTTTTTTGGGTGTCTTTTATCCTCTAAATTAGTATTGTTAGGGAGCTGGAAAAAAATTCCCCATTATTGATTTGGTCAAAATTCCCTGATCAGCATTTATTAACTCTTTTCAATCCACATGTCTTTCAACATGACTACATTTATTGATTTGGTCAAAATCCCCTCATACAAATAATTATAGATACAGTCCGTGTATAGTTACTGCAGTACCCTTTTCAACTTCTTCCATACACTATGGTTAGTGATAAGATTGTTAAATTATTTTTATAAAAAATCTTAAAAAATATAATTTACATATTAAAAAAAATTTAAAAAAAATATAAATATTTATAATTATCCCGTGCATAGCACGGGTGATAGGCTAGTACTATATATTAAACAAAATGAGGTTTCTAGCCCCCAAGGCCCGTGGGAGCTCTAATATGCTAATCCTAATTTTCTATTTTTTTATTTTTTTTTAAAAAAACAAAACATCAGCATTTATTAACTTTTCTCAACCCACAAGACTTTTTTACTTCTCTCATAATTACTGTTCCAAAACAAATAATTTGTATATTAAAAAAAATTTAAAACAAATATAAATATCTATATCTATATCTATATATTCACACACTCTTTTTAACTTTTCACATACATTTTCAAGTCTTTTTAACTTCTCCAATTCACACACTCTTTTTAACTTTTCACATACCTATTGCAAACAGTGAGTCTCCTTTTTGTTTTCTCCTGCTTGACTTTTCACTTCTACACTTTCAGCTTCAGTGACCACGTATGCAAACAGTAAGTCTTCTTTTTGTTTTCTCCTCCTTGACTTTTCCTTTTGTTTACTGTTTTAATATTGCAGTTAGATAGCGCATAAAAATATTTGTGATTTGTCTAGCGAATAAAAAATTATAATTTGATTTTTTAATATGATTGAAGTTAGATAAATATAAACCCTCACAAAGAGAAAAATGTGATTATAATTAGTTGAATTTTCTTTTTTTTAATGTGATTATAGTTAGTTTAATAGTTCTTTTTTTTTAATATTATTTAATCTTTTTATTTACTATTTTAATTTTATTTTTAATATGATTCAAGTTAGATAAACATAAACACTCACAAAGAAAAAAATGTGATTATAATATGATGTGATTGTAGTTTGTTCAATGGCTCTTTTTTTTAATATGATTGTTGTAGTTAGTTCAATGGTTTTTTTTTTTTAATGTTATTTAATCTTTTTATTTGCTATTTTAATTTTATTTTTAATATGATTGAAGTTAAAGAAACATAAACACTTACAAAGAAAAAAATGTGATTGTAGTTAGTTCAATGGTTCTTTTTTTTTTAATGTGATTGTAGTTAGTCAATGGTTCTTTTTTTCATTTATTTATTTATTTTAATATGGAAAAAATGTGATGTGATTGTATTTGTTCAATGATTTTTTTTTTTAATGTGATTTAATATTTTATTTACTGTTTTAATGGTTTTTCTTTACAATTATTTATGAAAAAAATATGATTGTAGTTAGATAGCATAAAAATATTTGTGATTTGGTTTATTTTTTTCTGATTTGATTTTTAAAGTACCAATTATTGATAATGATTAGATTGTATTTTGAAAAAAAAAAAATTGTAATTGATTTTTTTAACTCACTGTGTTTTTTGAAAAAAATTATTGTGTTTTTTAAACTATCAATTCACTTAATTTGTGATTTGATTTTTAACTCATTGTGTTTTTTGAAAAATAAAATGGATTGTATTCATTAGGGTCACATAATGTACCAATTATTAGATTGTATTTTGACTCCAAAAAAAATTGTAATTGATCTTTTTAACTCATTATGTTTTTTGAAAAATAAATTATTGTATTTTTTTAATTATTGATGATGATTAGATAGCATTAAAAAAATTGTGATTTGTATGATTGAAGTTATCTCATTTTGTTTATAATTTGATTTTTTAATATGATTGAAGTTAACTCACAAAAAGAAAAATGTGATTGTAATTTGTTCAATGGCTCTAAATAATCCCAATCTGAATTTTCTAAATTTTTTATTAAAAAAAAAACACAACATTTATTGATTTGGTCAAAATCCCCTAATCAGCATTTATTAATTTTTTTCAATCCACATGTCTTTTCACATGCCTGCATTTATTGATTTGGTCAAAATCTCTTAATTAGCATTTAAAATTCCCTCAAACAAATAATTATAGATACAAACCGTGTATAGTTACTACAACACCCTTTTCAACTTCTCCCATACACTATAATTAGTGATAAGATTGTTAAATTATTTTTATAAAAAATCTTAAAAAACATAATTTATATATTAAAAAAAATCTAAAACAAATATGAATATCTATAATTATTTTCGTGCATAGCACGGGTGATAGGCTAGTACCATATATGGGAAATCCAATGTTACCATAGATTATGATCATATCTGTATGGTTAGAAATTTAAAATTCAAAAAAACTTAATTAATGACAATACCAGATATGGAAAATCTAATATTACCATAAATTATAATCATATTCATACGGTTGAAAATTTAAAATTTAAAACGAAAATGTAACATGTAGGTGCCGTTTGGTAACACTTACGTTTGCAGTTTATATTTATAAAAATTTAAAAAACTCAAATAAAAACGTGTTTGGTAAATTTTTGATTTATAAATCAGTGGTCTTAGTTTATAAATTTAGCCCAAAAATGTAAACGAAAAAAATGTGTTTCCATTTTGAGTTTTGAGTTTTTTTTTTTTACCACCCAACACTAGCCATTTTCCACCACCATTTTCTGCCACCATTTTTCACCACCATCTTCCGCCACTACCACCCACCATCCACCCCCCACCACCACCTGACACCACCATTCACCACCCACCTGCCACTTACCACCTACTCGCCACCACTACCCACCCCCGCCACCACCACCACCACTACCCACCACCCACCCACCCGCCACCACCACCACCACCCACCCACCGCCAACCACCATTACTACCCACCACCCGCTACCACCACCACCATCACCCACCACCCACTCACCACCACCACTCGCCTGCCACCACCACCCACTACCCGCCACCGTCACTACCACCACCACCATCACCCACCACCCACCCGCCACCACCACCACTACCCACTCGCCACCGTCACCCATCCACCCACCCACCCCCACCACTACCTGCCACCACCACCCGCCATCCACTACCCACTTGCCACCACCATCTTCCCATCCGTCACCCCTTTCCACCACCCTCCTCCACTGCCACCACCGCCACTTGCCACCACTTTCCACCACCGCCTTCCGCCACCACCACCCACCCACCCACCCCCCCCCTCCCACTACTTTCCACCACCGTCTTCCGCCACCACCACCTACCCACCCACCACTTGCCACTACTTTCCACCACCATCTTCTGCCACCATCACCCACCACCTGCCACCATTTTCCACCACCGTCTTCCGTCATCACCACCCGCCATCATTTTCCACCACCATCTTCCGCCGCCACCACTCGTCACCATCCACCACTCGCCACCACTTGCCATTTCTCACTCTTTTTTATATTTTTAAATTTTTATAAACATTTTGTCTAAACTAAACACGTTTGTAGTTTATGTTTTTCAAAAAATAAACAAAAACCAATTTATAAAAATTTTGTAAATATAAATTGAAAACGTAAACGTTACCAAACAGGCCACGTAACATTCCAAACCCAACGTGACATTCTCATTTGCTTCTGAAATTCAAAATAACCTAATTAATGGCAATATCATATATGAGAAATCTAATGTTATCATATATTGTGGTCATATCTATATGTTTGGAAATTTAAAATTCAAAACATAAATATAGCATGTAACATCCCAAACCCAATATAACATTCCCAAACTCAACGTGACATTCTTAATTATATGCTTCTCATCCCAAATCCAATGTAAATATAACATGTAACATCTAAACCCATCGTAACATTCTTATATGCTTCTTATCCCAAACCCAACGTGTAATTCCAATGCTTCACTGTTGAATTATGAATAATGTAACCTCTTAAATGTAACATATAATATCTCAAACCCAACGTGACATTCTCATATTCCACTGTTGTTTGCATTTTAAATTTTCAATTAACAGCTGTAACCTTCTAAATGTAACATGTAGGGGTGCAACTTGGATAGGCTCAACCCGAGCAACTCGAGCCCAGCCTGAATTTTTTTAGGGCTTGGACAAAATATTTTCAAATTCGGTACGGGCTCGGGCAAAAATTCAGAAGCCGAATTAAATTTGGGCGGGCTTGGGCAAAGACGTCACACAACCCGAGCAACCCGAAATCTGAATTATACATATATTGATATATAAAAATATTAAATATACATATGAATTATTAGCCATTACATGATATTAAAGTAATTTATATTATTAAATCATATTGAATATATATTATATATACAAATAACATAAAATCTTACCCTTTTTTCTTTTTATTTTCACTCATAAATTGTAAGGACTACTATAGTGGCAGCTCTCTTACATTATATAAATTATTTATTTTGATGATATTAATGATTTTCTATTAAAAAAAAAAATTGTAAATAGAGTCAAATTTTAATAATTTAATAATGTAGCTGCAAAAAAAAAAAAAAACTGAAATTCATTTACAATTCAATCAACTCAAGCAATTCGAGTTTAACTCAGGTCGGGCTTGGCCAGAAAACCTCGTGTTACAATTCGGGTTTGGCGTGGGCTTGGGCAGGTCTCAGCACAACTTGAGCTGGGCTTGGACAACATTCCAACCCGCCCGAATTGCACCCCTAGTAACAAGTAGGGATACTCACAGGTCAGGTTTGAGGCGGGTAAATAGAAATCTGCCCCCACCCCGTATCATACCAGGGGTGGGGTAAATCGGGAGGGTGATAGAAGCGAGATGGGTGTGAGGAAGGAGGCGAGTTATTTTTTTAAGTTAAAAAATAAAAATATTATAAAAATGATTGATAATATAGTATATTATGAATAATAATTTATACTTAATGAAAATTATATTATGCAAGATAGAAAATAAATGAATAAAAATTAATTTTAAGTATAATATTTTACTGTTTTAACTTTATTATAATGAAAAATAAATAAATTATATATATTATATACATATAAATATATTTAATAGTAAATATAATCGGGACGAGGTTCGGGGGAAGCAAAATTCATCCCCACCCCATTTCTTAATCGGGGTGGAAAAAATCCATGCGGAATGAAGTGGGGGATGTGGGTGTGGGTGCAGGTGTGGGGCGGGAAAAAATGACCATTCTTATGTAACATCCCAAACCAAATGTCATATATGAAAGAGAATTAAGCGTACAATAATAGAACAAAATAGGGATATAATAATCCACTACTACAATTGATTTACACTATATAGGATCTCATGGAATACATTCCTATTTAAATAGGACTTTAGACTCTATAAAAAAGTTTTACAAGATTTCACACTAAACAAGTTTTCATAATAGAACTTACAAATAATTTTTCCAAAATAAATTCGTACAACATTTCATAGGATTATTTACACAATTTTTTTTAAAATTATTAAAAAGTATCACTTTGACTCCTGAACTACGTTTGTTTGGCAGATTAGGTTGGATGAGATTGTTAGGCAGCTTGCTTGTTTTCATTTTTCAGAAAAACAGTTTTCAAAAAATTCGACTTTCTTATTTTCTGTGTTTTTTTATTTTTACTGAATTTTTTTAATATTTTAAGCAATTTTTTTACTTTTTAGACATACCTAACATAAATACATCTAAAAAGTAAAAAATTGTAAAAAAAATCTTTTAAAAATTCACTAAATACCAAAAATACAAAAAAAAATACAAGAATATAATACATTTTTTGTATTTCTATGTATTTATTATTTTTTTAAAATATTTTTTCACAAATTTTTTACTTTTTAGATACATCTAACTAAGATGCATCTAAAAAAGTAAAAAAATTGTTTAAAATTTAAAAAATATTCACTAAAAACAAAAGAATACGAAAATAAAAAATCTCAATTTTCAAAAAACTTAATTCAGAAAACTCAAACCAAACATACTGATTGTTAGTGAATAGATTGTTAATATTGGGATTGTTAGTGAGGAGATTAAGTAAAAATGTGTTTGTTTTGATGATAGTATGGGAGGTGATTAGTGATGAGATTGTTAAATTATTTTATATAAAATAAATAAATAAATAAATAAATTATTTCTATATTAAAAAAATTAGAACAACTATTAAAACAAACAGGTGCACTTGGTAAAAAAATAAAAAATAAATTTATAAAATATACTTAATCCCTTCACTATTTTCTTAATCTCACCCAAAATCCAACTAAGCTAATCCCCCCATACGAGGATATTCATAGTCTCATGGCATTACTAATCCTCTTTTATTTTTGTCAACCAAACATAGGCTATGTAGGACCTACATAATTGATAGTCCAATCCAACAATTTATGGAGTCAAACAAACATGACCTAAATCCGTGCAAATAAAATCCATAACCTATTGAAAAGTATTACTTTGCTTCCTAAGCTATAAAAACATATAAATAAACCTCTTAAATTATTGGCGCGTTTCACTTTGTCCTCTTTCGTTAGAGGACAATGTGATACTTTTCAATAATTTAGGAGATAAAATGATACATTTTAATTATTTAAGAGTATAATTTAAAAGAGCAAAATGATATTTTAGTTTAAGAGTTTTTGTGTAAATAATCATATTTCACAAAACCCTATTTTTTTTTCTTATCAATATCAATCAAATATACGCATTTACACATACAGATGTATACTCTGTTTGTTGTCCTATCTGAACCCTTCACGGCGCTCTAAAGCCCAGCCGCAGCAGCTTCACCCAAAAAAATCTCCGCCAAAACCCTAGAAAAATCGTCGTGGTATAACAAACAAATCATGACTCTTTAATGTTCGTCTTGTGTTCTCTGTTTTTGTGTTTTTAATTTGAGAAAGCAAAGCACTTTGTTTATTTGTTGTTATTAGGCCCCGAAGAAGGAAAAGGCTCCGCCGTCGTCGAAGCCGGCGAAATCTGGCGGAGGAAAGCAGAAAAAGAAGGTAAGAATCATGGGTTTGTTGGGGTTAGGGTTTATGAGGTTCCATTTGTGTTAAATTTGAGAGCTTGATTTGTTACTTCATTGCTGATTGTTGAGGTTTTACTTGTGAATGTTGTTGGGTTTTTCATTATGTGTCAGATTGCGTTTAATAATACATTGCTGAAATAGAATCAATTGTTGTAAGAAATTTGCTTCTTTGGAATCATTTGATTGATTTCTGATTTATTTAAGGTTTTTTCTTTTGGGTTTTCTGGTGTTATTCTTAGCAAATCTGAGAAACATGGAACCTAGTTTGTGATGTGATGTGATGAATCAATGGTGAGGGTTTGCTTGATGTACTTATTGGGAGTATGAAATGGCTACTAATTGAAGTACACTTTTTGTATTATTTAGGGCTTAATGGCATTGAATTGGGTGTTTATGGTTGTCAAACTCGTTGATTCAGACCCTCTTTATGATGGCTGTGTTCAGTTTACATATTGATTAGGGTTTGTTTACGTATTTTTTATTATTCATAATCAATTATCTTTTTATGAGAAATTAGTTGTCTGAATTAGTTTATGCATGCTATATATTGTGAATTTGTGATCATTTATCTAATATTCATAATCAATTATCTTTTACATATGGTTGTTGGTTGTGATTATTGTTTTTGCTCAAGTGCTATACGGCTTTATTTGCATTTTACATTTACTCTGCACCAAGTAGTGAAATTCCCATAATTACTATGATACTATGCCTTTTATATAACAATTATTACGCGCTTCACAAATCATTTAAATGCTGGTTGTCTTTATGGGTTTACTGAGTTCAATAGCTTAGCAATCTCTTATTATTCTAATTCTAATTTAACTGATTTTTGTACAGAAATGGAGTAAAGGCAAGCAAAAGGAGAAGGTAAACAACATGGTCCTTTTCGCAAGGCAACATATGATAAGCTTCTTTCAGAAGCTTCAAAGCACAAGCTTGTCACTCCATCGATCCTGTCTGACAGATTGAGGGTATGCTTG
Organism: Camellia lanceoleosa; assembly: GCA_025200525.1. NCBI lineage: Eukaryota > Viridiplantae > Streptophyta > Magnoliopsida > Ericales > Theaceae > Camellia > Camellia lanceoleosa. The sequence continues at coordinate 150,172,531 of CM045771.1, read as the reverse complement.
AATTCTTCCTTCTTCATCTGTAGTTGTAAATTCTAGTGCTTCTAGACCATTATAATTGGCGTGCACTGTTAGATGCAAAGATTGTTTGCACACTGGATTTATATGTCTGAGTCAATGGTGAGTTTTTATTGATGATTTTTCTTCGCCCCACTTTCAGATTAATGGATCCCTAGCACGCAAGGCAATCAAGGATTTGATGGCAGGAGGTTCCATTAGGATGGTGTCTGCTCATGCGAGCCAGCAGGTCTACACTAGGGCCACTAATACTCAGTAGACAGGTTTTTCTCACTTTCCCTATTTTCAAAGGAAACCTATGATAATTTTTTCTTAATTTTTGTTTGGCAGTTAAACCTTGTTGGATTTCTACATTTTTGACTTCATCAACTGAAATGCTATGCTTCGTTATGAATCTATAAGTGTTTGCCTTATCTGCTTTGCTGATTTCAATGTGTGGCTATTTTTTTGTATTGTCTTTGGTTGTGTGTTTGGATGGATCTATTGCCGCCGCCAATGTGTCATCAATTTGAAACAAATCTGGAAGTTGAGAATGGCTTGACAACTAGATGAATTGTTGTGTCCACCAGCATCCTCTCCCCAAACCCCTCAACTGCCACCACCAATATCCTTTTCTTCCTCTCCCAACCCCTCCAACTCCACCCCTCTGCTGCCACCACCCACCAACGCCCTCTTCCCCAACCCCGCCATTCCCACTCCTCTATTACAACCATCATCCCTCATCCCTCTCCCCCAACCCCTCTGCCACATCAATTAACAAATAATCAACCACTTCAATTAAAAAAAATTCAAATATAAAATTCAAGGTAGAAAGTCAATAGCAGGATTTGGACAGAAATTTTAGGTTGAGAAAACAAAGACAAAATTTAAAAATAATGCCTACGTATATATATATTTATATTTTTTTTGGTACATCAGAAATGAGTCTATGTATACATATGAATAGGTGATATAGTGAGGCAAAGAGAAGCAGAGGAAAGGACTTACCAATGATGATGGAGAATGAATTGGTGACAGGTGGTGGTTGCTGCAAACATGTGGACTGGTGGTGAAGGTTTGTCGAGGCAATAGTCACTTGTCAGATTTTTGCATGAGTGATCTTGGATATACAAGTAATATTATAAATTCATTCTTATTATCTGAATTTATTCAGAATTATTATTTTGTAGTTTACATAGAAATCACAGTACACAAATTCAATTACAATCGCACAATTTCATTTGGGATAAATTCAGAATAGATGAGTGTGGGTACATAAAATTATTTTGGCTATATAAGGTTCTATTAAATTCAAGTTATTTATTAACAAGTTAATATAAGGTTCTATTAACTTGTTAATTAGTAAATTTAGATTTAAATTGTTCGATCATGTTGGTAGATTCACAAATTATTTGGACAAGTAAATGGTGGGTATTACAAAATGATATCAGAGTTAACTTATGCATCCAATCATATGGGTCACTATTTTAACTTGTCTCACATCAAAAGTTTGTATGGGTAATTTTAACAACATAAATTTAAACTTTTGGATAATATTAATAGACCCATCATAGTTGTCAAATCGGGATTCGAATCGTGAATCGAAATGGTATTGTACCGAATCGCGAATCGAATCGAATCGTGAATCGTAAAGATTCGGTCATCTTTTTTTAATTATATAGAAAATATATTTACACACTTAGATATTAAATATATCTAATAAATATGAAATATTTAGACACAAATCACTAAAAATATTGTTTTAAATGATGATCTTGTGGTCTAAGTAAGAAGTTAACATTGATTCCAATGTTTACCACTTCACCTTTTCCCTTTTAGATACTATTTATTATCAACTGTTCTTAATGATGAAAGCAAACGAAGACAAACTTTTAATTTCCAAGTAACAATAACTCAAAAACAATGTTTTTAACTTTCTACAAGGTTAAAAAACCAAAATCTTCAAACTTTTTCAAAAATCTCACTTGATGCCTTCAAAAAATTCATTTTGTAAATGCAAGTATTTAGATAAAATTGAATATGTAAGCCTAGAATATTGTAGAGAGAGTTCTTTTTTTTTTTTATTCCCCCGCTAAAGTTTGTGTATTTGAGAGTAAATAGGGAGGAAGAGAAAGTCAAAAGATGACATATAGTAATCTTAGAGACCTTAAAAAGGTTGTATGAACCCTTTTCCAACAATAAAAACTCAAAAAAGAAAGCCAAATATCGATTTTAGCGAATTGAATTGATTCACGATTCACCGATTCGATTCACCGATTCACCTACGATTCATAGTTATTTGCAATTCACACAACCTGTTCGAATCGATTACCTACTGAATCGAATCGAATCGTACGATTCGAATCGCGAATCGTACGATTCTAATAACAGAGAGACCCATATGTTACTTGATTGAGAGGTTTGGTTGAAAGAAACAAAGTCGGAAAATTCACTAATGGTGCTTTATATACCCAACTTCAGCTCTACAAACTTTTGATATGGGACGTGTCTCATTACTAGGAGAGTTGTTGAAAATAAAGAAAGGGATAAAATGTAGATTGGAAAAAACAAAATGACGTCAAGATCTATTTGTGACAACAACCTTTCCCATATTCCACAATTCTATCAGTGATTTTTTTGCCCAAAAAAAAAAAGCCTTTTAACTATTTGATGGTGACATAAACTAAAAAAGTACATATATATATATATATTATTTTTTTAACTTAAGTGAGTCGCATCATCTCTATATTTTTTTACATATTTTTTTTATAAAAAATTAAAAAATATATTAATTTAGTACTTTCCAAACAACCTTTAAGATTTCATCAGTTAGTAAATAATTGTAAATGAATTTAGTAAGTAATTGTACAAACTCAACTATGTAGTCTCACTATTGCGATATGGCAATTTTTTTTTAATTAGTTAGTTATATTGCTACAATAATATAGTATGAGATTCACTAATTGATAATATTATCTTATATTCAACATTTACTTGTATTAACCAATCGGGGTTAATTTGTTGGCTAAAATCCTTAGAGCATTTCCACCTTCAATCTTAGAGATGTCAAATTTTTTTAAAGACTTAGGTGGCAATTTGACATGGAAGCTCTGTACCTAATATGTTAAATTTATTATTCTATTATTTTTAAAATTTGAATTCTTTTATTTTACTAATTAAGATAAATTTATTTTTAAAAGAGGTTTGATGCCATTTAAATAGTATTTTTTTTTAAATTCTATATTTATAAAATAATTTTTTAACAAAATTTAAAATTTCTATTCATTGCTACTTAAAACATATTTTTTTTAAAATTTGATGAAAAAAGAAAAATTACAATACATATTTAAAAAAAATTTGACAATACATAAATATCATTATAAATCACATGCTCAGCTCCAAATTTATAGATGATAAAATAAAATGAAAAATAATTAAAAAATATATTATTTACAACAGTAATTACCGTACATGACAAGACAGGTTGGTTTTCAAATAATATTAAACGTTGGTAAAAAAAAAAACCCTGCATGACGTGGGAACTGATAACCACAAATTGTGCATTGTTGGTCTTCTTTTATTTGAAAAAAAAAAGAAAAGAATAGAAAAAAGAAAATGCCTGAAGTGGGGAACATATCAAAATTGACATGAGGGGATGATGCCAAAGCCATGTCAGCTTTTGACATATCGGGTTGAGTTCATTCTTGCAGCCAAAATAGAACTGTTGGACTGCCATGTTGAAATTGACATATCAGGTGGAGATGCTCTTACACCTCATTAGGAGGTTCATGATTCGAATCTTCTCACACTACAACAATTTACACTTTTAGCAATCAAAATTGGCGATTAAAAGAAATTTAGCTGAAAGTTGTATAGTAGACAACAAAAAATTAAATTGGTTGGCGTTGTTCAGGATTTTACTACTAATTTTTTTTAATCAATGTATATTAATTATTGAAGACTAAAAAAATATTTAGTCACCATATATGCTACAATAGAAGACAGAAATATTGGGCAGTGTTAGTTTAGGTTTCAGGTTACTAAAGCTTTCGGTGACTAAATATTGACTTTTGGCAACTAAATTTTTTTTTTGTTTAGTGTACATGTGTCTTATTCCTCAAGTTTGGAAGTTTATTTGTATTAATTGTGTTGTGTTTGATTTTCATAATGATTTTTTTTCTTAGATAGGCATAATGATTATTATTAAGGGTAAATTATCAATAGGTTCTAGTAGTTGGATTTAATTCATATCATGTCCTATTAAAAATAAGTCGTAGTAAAATTGTTGCTAAAAATAATTTTTTGTGACGATTTTTTTGCATGTGGTTAAAAATTGACAATGAGTAACTTTTTTTTTTATCACGATTTTTATAAATTATCGTTAAAACTTACAATTAATGACGTTTTTGTGAAGAGTTTTTCAACCTGTCATTGAAAGCTGAAAATTAGTGACTTTTTTTGTGACGATTTTTTTTAACTGTCGTTAAAACTTATAATTAGTAATATTTTTTGTGATAAAATTTTCAAATTGTCACGAAAAATTAATAATTAGTGACTTTTTTAATAGTGTATGATGAAAAATGCTATTAATTATCATAGGACCTATTGAACAATAAATCCACCATTAGGACCTATACATAAGTCCCTTTATTATTAATTGGATCCATATTTGGTGAAAAGTATAATTCAATTTATTTTGCTTCATAAACTCCACAAGGAGGAGGCACATAAATGAGTACGAACGTAGTAAATTTTTTTTTCTTAGACAATATTGCCTGTGCATATATATATATATATCACAGAACTCTTTTGACGAGGACCATTTTTATTTTATTTTATTTTATACAAGTTTAAAAATATTTTGTATGTGTATTTTTGGTTGGTTCATCTAATATGTATTCTGTTTTTTGTAACAGTAAAATGTTACTATGAATTAGAGTAAGACAGAGTAACATGTTATTACACTACTAGAAAAAAGGCCTTTTGCTACCCTATAATTTGCGACCACCTGATAATCAGTCGCAAATAACTAATTTATTGTTTATTTTCTTCTATTTATTTTCCCCTTTTGCCTTATATTTGCCCTAGTCCTTCACAATGATCATTCTTTTGTCGCATGCATTCTCGCTGTCTTTCTCTCGGTCTGACATTGGTATGAATCTCTCTCTCTCTCTCTCTCTCTCTCTCTCGATCTCACTCTCTGTGTCCCTCAATCTCATTCTCTCTCTTCTTAATGTTCTTCTCAATCTTGTGCTATCTCTGTTTCTTATATTCTAAAAGCACAATCAGCTTTTCCTGATTCTTTCGAACTCAATCATTGAAGGTACACTCTCTCTCTCTCTCTCTCAAGTTTCTTTCTCTGTTTCTTCTTCTTTTTGGATTTGAATCTACATCTAGGGTTTTGATCGAGTTCAAGGTACTCTCTCTCGGAAGTTTTTCTCTCTGTTTCTATCTTCCTTCGTTTCTTCTTATTTTGCAATTTGAATATGCTCTTAGGGTTTGGATCGATGGATGACCTGTGCAATATTCAAATTTGATGATTTCAATTATTCGATGAATGCAATTCAATTTTATTTCTTCATTTTTTTGTTGCTTCCTAAGCTTGAAAATTCAGCATGTTTTTGTTTTGTCTGATCATATTTCTCCATTTGCCTCTGTTTATCTACTTAGAAATTGTCAGAAACTAGAATTGAAGAAATTGAGTTTTATTCTTTAGCTCTGTTATTAGTCCCTTAGAATGAAAATTAAGATGAGAGGCCCTTACTATGGTTTGCACTCAGGTAAGGTTTACTGTCTTATTTTGGTTTACTTAGATGATAAACATTAATTGGAGAACTCAGTAGTGAGAAAACATGTTGTCAGTACAATGGGTGGATGAAATTTCCATTTTGAGCTTAATGTATTGAAGCCTATGATTGCAACTGCTCTTCTACATGTAAATCCAGTTAGCTTTTTATAGATATAATTTGGAAAAAGGCATATGATATATCAGACATGTAATTTAAGAACCTAGGTTCCTTTTAGGAGGCACAAAGGATGCTGGGGCATATGATTTAGCCACAACTACCATGTGAAAAAAATATGTATGTCCTTGTTGAAGTTTGATATTCTCTTATGTGCTTTAATTGGTGCTATGTTCATCAATGCAGTTGAGTACATTGTGCACTATCACTAATTGATGGCATTTCTAACCTGTGAATTGATGGCATAATGCACTGTGGTAATTAATCTAACACTTTTGAATTGAATGTAGTGCTTAAGAGCCCATGTTCGAGGTTTGAAGCCTAGATGGAAGGCCTTTTGTTATTAATTTAACCAGGAAAATAATTCAATTTACTTCATGGCAAGTAACCAAAAGAAGTAATAATAAGATCTCCACTGCTTAACTAATTTATAAATGAGGCAGTCATAGAACAAGTAGCCGAAGACTTGGAAAAATTGGACCGCCAAAAGGCAAGAAAGAAACCAAATTGAGAGCAATAGTGACACTTTTGGGACGAGCTCGAAAGTGTCTCAAATTTGGTAGTCTAATCGGAAACGGCATTTTAAATCAAAGTCATTGCCGTCCTCGGCGATGATGAATGGTGGATTTTAGCCAAATTTCTTCGTTTCAAATTAGCGATTTTGCCGTTTTAAAAAAGTTTCGTTTTGGGAATAACTTTATTTTGGGAAGTTCGTTTTTAGTACCGTCTGTTTTAGCGCATTTATATTGTTTCTTAGTATGTAGATTTGGGCTTAAATCATATTTTCTATTTTTGGTAATTTTCCTAATTCCTTGTTTCCTTATTTAATTATGGTTCAGTTTATTATAAATACGCATGTATGCCTTAGGACAAATCATCTTTGATGCAATATAATTCAGTTCTTGAAATTGTTTTTCTTCTTCCTTTTGGATTCAAGGATTTTGTTCGTCTGCTAGAAAACGATATCTTGCCTCGTGTGATTTATTCTGCTGCGTCATGTAGTATTTGACAATGAAATGGTTGATCAAATGAGTAAATCTGATTATTTTGGTTGCTTGCTTAATTGTCTGTGCTATTTTCATTATTGTTTCTCTCTTTAATATTTACCTTTGTAATTGTTTGGAGCAGGTGATCCATTGTCTGGAAGGAGCACAAACTGTCATACCATATGAGACATCTTTCACAGGTGATTGTTGATGTTTCAAATACTCAACCTCTTGGTTTTTTAAAACTTCAGCAGTTATTTTATTTTATTTTATGAACCAATGTATTTTTCTTTCACTTGACAAACTGATGTAACATTGAGCTGTCCTAGATCATAGTCCAACAGCTAAATGATTGTTGATGTATTTAAATAAATTTCTTCCAAATTGTTGATGATCCTTAAGTATTTCCTAGGAGGGTGTGTGAGTGTATTACTTTGATCAGGTTTCAGACTTTGAATGGGCCCAAATGCTCTATTTATCAGGCATCTAAGACGTTGATCAATTTATGTTCTAGAATGTTAATGTGTGGAAATATCTGCTAGATGGTTTCAACTTAACATATCAGCGTGCTTGGCATATGCATACTACTTATATGTATTTATGAATTGCCTTGTGCAGCCATGTTAAAGGTGATAATCTTAGTGTGTTTCACTGTTATTATTTTTCTCCACGCCCATGAACAAGACTGGGGGTATTTAACTTCGTAGAAACTTCTTTGTTTCAGCAATTAGGCTTTAACACATTTACACTAGACTTAGTCTTGATTATTGATGAATAGGAACCACTTACATCTCGATATAACAGCTTTGTTCCACTCAACTTTTAGAAACCCAATCCATCTTCCTCGACCATATTAAGTTTACAAGCTGCAAGATAGAGAAAAAATGGATGTGGTCTATAGCTGCCTGCCCAATTCATATTCCTATGATTATTTGATTCATGGGCTATGTGTCCAAGGGAGAACGAAAAATGGTAGGGATTTGTGTAATGAAATGAAGAAAGGGTTTGTTCCAAGCAGTAAGGCATACAACTCCCTTGTGAACTCTTTGGCTCTTGATGGAGAAGTTGATGAAGAAGTGAACTTTTTGAGGGAGATGATGAAAAACCGGAGGTTTGCTGATTTGGTCACATATTGGACAGTACTTCATGGGATCTGCCAGAAATGGAGGCTTGAATAGCATTTTTTAATGAAATTTATAAATACAACATTCACATGTTTCTTTCAGTGCAAAATTTGGAACCAAACAGAAAAGGAAGATGATTTGTATATATTTAATAATTCAATGCTAAGAAAATTTTGTTGCATTTAATTCTACTTTCATGTTGAAGCAATTTGTGTAATCTATGGGGTCTACTTTTTGCACTCCATGTTTGTGAGGTAAATGGTGCACTGAATGCCATTTCATGTGGCAGAGTTGGTCATGTTTCGGGGAACTCTGGTTGCAGAAAGTCAACACAACACTTTTACAACATCTAAGACATGCACTACAGTGTTAAAGAGCAACTTGATGATGCAGCTTAATATGTAGCTTTTGTAAGCATGTATGAAGAAAACTTATTTCCTCAATGACATTTTTTTATGCATATTGAACAGTGCGAACTTTGACTATTGAGTTTAAACAGAAAAAATAAAAAACTTTCAAGGTTTTAAACTCAAAAGTTAGGAACAAGAAGGTATAGGAAAAAACATAAGGAAGAGGATAAAAAAAGCTAGAGGGCTTTGCAACTTCCTGACAAAAATCTTGATAAATGGATATATCCTTAGTGAAAATTCTGTGCTTCTGAGTTAGAACTTTAGGCTTTAGAGGGGTACTTCTCTTCTTGCTAGTTGCCACCTCTGGCTAAGATGACTGCTTCAGTGGTTCTTCCATTTATAGTTTTTACCAACGTAGTTGGCTGACCTCTTTCATTCGTTTTTGTTTTTGCATCAAATTTATTTATTTATATTATTTCAGTATTCTTATGTTTGGTATATGGCCCATTTTTGCAGGTCTAAGAATGGTAGATGCTCAGTATAACTTAAATGAGCAACCAAATGAAGGTGGGCTGTTCTTCTGGTTCTTCAACTCCATTTTTCTGGGTGACGGTTTAACTATTGACTGCTAACCCAACTATGCTGTTTCAATATATGTTATAAGGACATAGTCACCAGTCAGACAAATAAGGTTGTTGACATCTAGCATGCTATAGGTTGTCTAATTTGATGACATCCCAAAAATTGAAATTTCAGAAAAGTGTTGATCTCTATGGCATATGATACAAATTAAATGGTAAAACTGGAGTGCTACAATTGCACAGGTTTGATATCCATTTTATTCTGAATCTTCCTTATCATGTGCAGGCAATTTTGCAACTGGTTTTGAATCTTATATTCTGCTGAAGAAAGATGGTAAAACCATTTGTCGGACACAATGCCTTAATCCACTTATTCAAATGTACGAGTACTATCCTTTACATTTTGTATTTGTTTTGCTGTTTTTTGGACTTTTTTGATATGTTTGATATCTTAATAACAATTCCTAGATACCTTTGCAGCACTAACATTCAAAGTGGGTCCCAAACAGTTCTTCATGTGGAATCATTTGGCCATGCCCTTCATGCTTTTATTGGAATCACTTGGCCATGCCCATTTTCCAATTCATATTTTCCTGTGTGCTTCGATTTGTTACATCAGTTTATTACATGAGTTTATTACTTTCTTGTGTGCTTTAGTTTATTAAATCTGTTATTGTTTTTTGTGAGCTTTAGTTTTCTTTCCCTCTTCATCTTTTTTTTTTTTTTTATTTATAAAATAAGTAAAAAAACTTAATTTTCATGACACACCCATCCAATGATCTCTAATATATAAAAGAAGAATATCAGTTGGTGTTATCTTATTTTCACATTGTGTTGATTTTAGTTTAATTCCAAAAATGTTGGATTAGGTATATATATATTATTAAAAAAAAAAAAAATTATGTTTAGTTGTCTTTCTTTAGTTTGTGGAAACAACTGAGATGTTTATATACTTGATCACTTCGTATAAGAGAAAAATCAGAGTTCAATAAAAAATAAAAATAAAAAATGTATTCTTTTAACCATCCTTGCTGGAAAGTGGAGTTTGTCATAAATGCCCTATGGAGATCAAACCATTGTTATTATTTGAGAATCTGAACTTTTGTTGGAATTTTTTAAATTTTGTGAGACTTTTCCATTCATCGAATTTTGCATTTTATAACACTTCAGTTGATGTTTCAAATAGAACATATAGTTGCTGAACAAAGCCAATTTTTTTAATTTCTGTTATTGTTTTCTGTGAGGGAAAACAAAATTATTTTTTTACAAAATCTGTTATGTAAAATTGTTTTTTCACATCAGGTTATTGCTTCCCAAAATAGTTTATTACATTAGTTTATTGTTTTCCTATATGATCCAAAGATTTAGTTATGGAATTATTGGGATTACATCAGTTTATTACTTCCTCGTCTGCTTCAGTCATGAAAATTTGTTTGTTTTGCCTCTCCTGTCTGCTAACTTGTGATTGAATTAGATACTAGTGAAAAATTAGAGAAGAAAAAGATTAGCTTAGGGATTATTCTTATAGTTCCTTATCGTATGTATTTGCTACTAAGTACTTAGGTAGAATTGCATCGCATTGTCCCAAAAAGCACCTAAAGTTACTAAAACTTACCTAAATTTCTTCTATAATGGATTGAAAGTTTCTTTTTAAACGTGTATATAATATATAGACTCTAATTTGACTTGGACTATTTATTTTGGAACTTACAATATAAAACCTATACAAACCTAAACCTTATACATAGAGATCCTTTAACATAATTATGCAAGTCCCAAGTAGGTGTTGCATTGAAGTAGATTAATTCAACCTTGTTCTCTTTTTAAATTTGATTTTTCTATTGAGCTTCTTATGGCCTGGATTTGTAGCAAACTATTGAGATTTTGAATTTTTGCTAATTTTTCAGTATGACATTGCTTTTATGGAGCCATTGAATGATCTTATTAATTTTGAAAATGTTTTGTTGATGTTTTAAAATTTCTTGATCATTTCTTAATACCTCAAGAAATATTTTTGTCCATGAGTCGTTGGTTTTTGTACTTATTTGAAGTTTACTTTGTCATGCAGACAAGAAATGCAACAGGATTAGTTGCACCAGCTATTGTCGCGAGTTTAGGTGCCTTAACACATACATTGGGCATCCTCGTCCCTATGATAGGAGCAATTAGATTTGCTACAGCTACAACTGCAACTGCTGTAAGAACTGTTGTCAGTAGTTTTAGATAATCTCTTAATAGTTGATATGTTTAGAAAGTTAGATATGCATAGTTTTGGATGGTTTAAACTTTTTGTACAATTTAGAACTTAAGGATGTAGTTTTCGAATGTTTAGAATGTATAAACAATTGTTGAATGTTTAGAATTTATGGATATAGTTTCTTTTTAATGTTTCAAACAATATTTTTGTGGTTGATTGATATTTTGTGATGCTTGTTTGTAATATTTGTTAAATTGTACAAAATTGGTCAAATCGAACCTGTTTAATTTAAAAATAAAAAAATAAAAACTGCATATTCTACGGCAGGCATAATAAGTCGTATTACATATTTTACGGCGCGCAATTAGCGTCGTTATTTGTCTCACCAATTAACGGCGTGCAAAATTAGTCGTAGAAAAAATAACGACGACGTACAAAATCTGTCGTTAAATAGTTTTTAACGGCGTGCTCTAGCATGTCGTAAAAAAAGTAACGATGCACAAAATCTGTAGTTAAATAGTTTTTAACGGCGTAAGAAGCATGTCGTTGAAAGTGAATGACTTTCCATAACTGGTCATAATATGACGCGCGTTGCACGCTGTAAAAGGGTTTTTACGGCGTGCATTGCGCGCCGTAGAAACCTTTTTTGGTTGTAGTGTATGTTCCAAATGCAAGACATTTTGAACTTCCCAAATTCAAATCGTTTTGAAAAGTCGTGTTTTGAGTTCTGGTTTGAAATCTTGTTTTGAAAACACGATTTCAAAATTTTTTACAATAAGTTGATTAAATCAGTAGATCACAATTCGAAAACATGACTCTAAGTTTGAAGTCGTGTTTTCATGTTATCAAAACACGAGTTCTCAAAACAATAAAGCAAGATAGATTTGAAAAGTAAGTTCAAAACTACTTCAGAGTTTTGGAAATGGCATGAGTTTAGTAAAAATACTCCTGCTATTCGTTATACTGTTTCTGGTCAATGGGCTAAACTGTTTGGTGTAATTAGGGTGGTGCAAAGAAGGTGATCATTCCTGCCCCAAGTAAGGATGCCCCTATGTTTGTTGTGGGTGTTAATGAGAAGGAATACAAGCTCGATCTTGACATCGTCTCCAATGCTAGCTACACTACAAACTGTCTTGCTCCCCTCGCCAAGGTTACACTGACACCAATTTAGAATCGGCTAGAATTGTTGGCTTAGTTAAAATTGGTACATTGCTTTGCTTAAAATTTTCTATTTCAACAATTTTGCCAGGTTATTCATGATAGGTTTGGCATTGTTGAGGGTCTTATGACTACTGTTCACTCCATCACTGGTGAGTGCTTACATGGTTAGGTTGTTGCTTCGGGATATGATTTGTGATATCTTTTTCAATTTTCTCTCTTGTAAATCGTCACCCAGCCACTCAGAAGACTGTTGATGGGCCATCAAGCAAGGATTGGAGGGGTGGAAGAGCTGCTTCCTTCAATATCATTCCAAGCAGCACTGGTGCTGCAAAGGTAGTCAGCAAATTATGTAAATGACGTTGTCCTTATGTGTGATAATTGTTGCCTGTATTTGATTTGATATCAATATCATTTGAGATGCGGAGTGTCAATGTGGTACTGTATTTTGTTCTGTTTTGTTCACTCCCAATGGGTATTTATTTCATATTCTTATGGTGTTGAGCTTTTTGATTAATTTGCATGTGTGTTTGCTTTCTTCTACTCTAACATGCAGTCGGAAAAGTTCTGGCAGCACTGAATGACAAGTTGACTGGAATGGCTTTCCGAGTTCCGACAGTGGATGTTTCAGTTGTGGATCTCACTGTGAGGCTTGAGAAAGGAGCTTCTTACCAGCAAATCAAAGATGCGATCAAGTGAGTGTTTATAGTATTCCTTCAAACTAGCTGCATTGTTTTATGTATTAGACAATCAAACTGAGATGCCTAGTAGGTTTGTTTGATTGTATTTATTTGTCAGAACAATAACACTTTAGTATGAAGTTTCTTTAACTGCCAATTCTTGTTTAGTGGTTAGGTTCTACTTCTGTTTTTTTCTAATCTTTGATTCCGTTTCTTGGTTAATTTCAGGGAGGAGTCAGGGGGCAAACTCAAGGGGATTATGGGGTACACTGAAGATGACGTTGTCTCAACAGACTTTGTGGGTCACAGCAGGTAGATTGTCCTACTGTTCTTTCCTTCCTAATGTTCTGGCTGATTAGGTTTGTGGGCGACACTCAGTGGATGTGATCTCATGAAATTGTTATTGAATTTGTGGGTTTTATGTAGGTCATGCATCTTTGATGCCAAGGCTGGGATTGCTTTGAATGAACATTTCGTGAAACTTATTGCTTGGTATGACAATGAATGGGGTTACAGGTAATTTCAGTACTCTATTTTACTCGCGTCGCTTGCACGCAACGTTGCGTCGTCCCTTGACACAATCTTCTATGCTTTTGCAGTTCACGTGTGGTTGACTTGATTGTGCACATGGCTTCTGTTCAAGCTTGATGCTAATCTCATGAGATGATAGAGGGTGACTTTGTTTTGCTTGTGTCGTACTGGTTAGTGTTTTAGGTCCCCTGAGGTTTTGGTTTGGAATAAAGTGAGCAAGAGTCTTGTGTAGTCTTGTTTTGCATGTTTACTTATGGAGTCTTTGTGTTATCTTTGTTTCCCTTGTGTTCATAGGAAAAATAATCGAAAATTCTGTAATATATGAAAAGTTGGTATAATATATTTGAGGAGTGTTTATTATAATTAATTGTTATTTTCCTGTAAAAGCTTCATTTACTATAGTTTTAGGATATGGGTTGGGTTTGGAATGATATTGAATTTTTCATATTCAATGATAACAATTTTTTGTGAGCTTTTGTGCCTTTCTGTATGCTCGGCTAGAGGACCACCAAAGGTTAAGCCTTCATATGGAATGTTAAGAAGGTTAAAAGCTTATTGATGTATTCTCTGCACATCTAAACTGTTTTTGTATGGTTCTGATGTGTAATCCATACCATCATGTCTTCGGTGGCGTGGTTTTAAGCATAGAAAGGATTGAGTTGGATTTTGTTCGATTTATTAGTTAACTTTTGTTGGTAAAAAAAGCAGGGAAGAAGAGGGAGAGTTAATTCAGTTGTGGTCAAAATGTGGTTTTACATTGTGTGAATTGGTTAACAAATTCATTTTCACACCCACCTTACTCTTTATTTTCTTCTTCTGTTTGATTGATGTCCGTGAAGCTGGATGGTGCAAAGGGTCTATTTGGTATAGCTTGTAGCTTCTTGCAAGGTGGACGTTGATAATTAAAAAGTAAAGAGCAAAGTTAGAAATATCATTCTCCCATTTTTATTTTTATTTTTTAATAATTAGCTTTTTAAGTTATTTTTACTTAATTGCACAAAGCACTAGAACACAAAGTTTTAAATAAATAAATAAAAATTACAAGCAGTCTTTGTTGCACCAAATAGAGATTAACATTTTATCAAATAGAAATCAACATTTGTTTGCACGATCATAAAAACGGAAAATTATTTGATACTTTAGGATTGTTATGTGTCAGTGTCTCTAATTAATCATCAATTGTCATGCCTCCTGTTACTCTCCTCATTGATAGAAATCAGTGAATTTCACTCTCTCCATCAATCACATTCAATTTAGGATACCACATAGTGACACTTGAAACACGAAATGACTTCTCACATGATATTGAATGCAACGTTTTGAAAAATGAATCAAACTAGCCAATTAGGGTTATTAAACAAACTTCCCATTGTCCACCTCAGCAGTCTTATCATGGAGAAATCCTTGACAGCTAGAAAGGCCACACGTGCTTTTCAAAAAATATAAAAAAATTTAAGGTAAATTACAAATACAATATCTGAGATTAGATTAAAATACGAATTACTTCCTATAGTTTTAAAAATTACATTCTACCTTATGAGATTTCTAATTTCATAACAAATTACCCCTTTTATTAATAAATCATCAAGTCAATTAATAGTTTTTAATGGTGTTAAAAATGTGTTTCTATTAATAATTCAGGTAATTTTATTATTATATAGGAGAGCAATTATAAATTTCATTTTTTTAATTAATTCTGTTAAATAAAAAATTCTAATAAGGGGGTATTTGTAATTTTTCAAACCACAGGGAACAATTTGTATTTTAAGCAAATTTCAGGAGTGTATTTGTAACTTACCCAAAAATTTAATGCCATAAGAAAAAATTACAAAACTAACTTGTATAAAAACTAACTGTGGTACTACATGTATCAATTAGTGTACTAACTAGTGTACCAACACTAATTATGATATTATTATTAGCCTCACTCATTATACAAATTAAAAATACCAAAAATCTCTTAAATTATGCTACATCATCAATTGGTACATTAATTAGTACACTAATTGATGCATATAGTATTATTCAAAAACTAATGAGGCTGAAGCGAATTTATCAAAGTAAATAATATACCAAGATGATTGTTAATTGTAAAAATATTACCCTATATTATTTTTGTAAAAGATTCTTTATGAATTTTCTATAACAATTTTTTCACTTTTAAAATTTTGCATTTGCTTAATATATCAAAAATGAGACAGTAAAAATTGACAACCCAAAATTATTAATAAAACCGAAATTGTAAGGCTAATTTCAAATTTCATGTAAAAAAAATCAATGGATCAAAAACATTTTTTTATTCTTTTGTTATTTTTACTTTGGATCAATATGCTAATCTCGTTGATTTTATAATACAATTGATTTGGGAAAAGTCATTTTTTAAAGCCAAATTAATGTTCCTAAATTTTATTGCTTTAAATAGAGCCTTCAATAGTTTGTTATTAGAGCTGCTTAATATAACAATTTTGGTGCAAAAGTGAGTCTTCAATAATTTGCCATTGGAGCTATTAAATTTGGCAAATGCCAAATGTGTCAATTCATCCAAAACCAACTGTTTCCTTCCTTTTTTTTTTCTTTCTTCCCTTCTTTTTTCATTCTTCCTAGCAAACCAACCGCAGTTGACAAGCTCTCTGTTGCTGCATAACTCAGCAAAATTTCATCCATCGGTCGACCACCCGGTCTTTCGGTTGATCGACCAGCCAAGACAATTGTCCAACCTCGGCTTCAGTTGGGATTTGTCAAAATGGCTTTGTATCATTGGAGCACTATTGCTATAATTTGACAATTTGCTATTATAGTATGTCTTTGGAGATGCTATAATAACATTTACCATTAGAGATGCTCTTAGATTTAGTATTTATGTAAAATTGTGAAAAATACAAATTTTTGCACCTTTTTTTTTCTTTTTATTTATTTATTTATTTTTTGTACTCAGACTTAGGATGGCCAATTATTTTGAGCTTCAAATTGTATGAAATTGTATGCATTTGCCAAAGTTCATCTCAAAGTTAATACGGACTTTTAAATTTTTCTCCAATTATACACAAAATTTGAAAATATGTTATTTAAATTTTAAAAACATTCCATCTTTGTTTGAGTTGCTCGGGTTAGATTTGCCCAAATTTAACTCCTACATGTATAGAATGATTTGCTAGTGATTATTGATATTTTTGCTACCAAACAAGCTTATAGTATGGGTTAGAAGCTCAGGTTCAACAGGCTGATCTATAATTGGGCCATATTTTTAGCCCAATCTCCTTCCATGTGATTTTGTGAAAAAATGTATTTATAAACTTCTCATTCAATGATCGGTTTTAGAACTCCATTTGTTTATTATTACATATAATCGGGACGGTTTAATGCGGTTTATCTTAATTGATTATACTTTTTTTTATTCTAAAATTTTTTGACAAATTATTTGATTCAACTTTTGCTTATAATTTATTATGTAAAAATAATTTAAACTAAGAAATGAATACTTTAATTTTTATTTTTTATTATCAATTTTTAATTTATAATTGGACTGAACAAATTCGTGTTGTTTCATTTTGAGCTCATGTTTGATATATGACATGTCAAAAATATATATATGGTTTAAAAATATAAAGTATATGAATATATATATATATATATGTATTAGATGCAATTATTCATTAAAATGGAGAAATAATATTTATAATTTGGAAAAAATTAAGCAAGTGTTCAAAAATTATGCTATTGTAATCGTATACTGCGAAGTTACGTTGAGGGTGACCTTAGCTTAGCTCCGTGACTTGGAATCTAATCTATAAATCTTTTATCTTTTATTTTTTTTAATAAATTATAAATACACCCTAGAATTTGATTAAAATATAAATTACTCCTATAATTTTAGCAATTACAATATAAACTTCTGATTTGACACTATGGTTTTTCTTAAAATTATTGTAGGTGACAACCATTTATAAACAAAAAAAACTCTTTTCGAACGATGTCTTATTGGCACTCCTAACCACTGTAGAGTAAACAACCTAACCACTAAAAAAAAAAAAAACCTAACCATTGATTTTTGTGAAATCGATATATTTAAATAAAAAAATTTATACACACTATTCATACAAATTTTTAATTGAGGATGTTTCTTACATGTATGGTTCCATTTTTATGTGAAAATTTTTATATATATATATATATGTGTGTGTGTGTAGAATTTTTTTTTTTTTTGTACATGTAACATTGCTTAAGATAGAAATTTAAAAAAATTATTATGAAAAAAGTGATGAATGATTCAAATTTAATATTTACATCATGAGATTCAAATCTAAAAAGAAAAGGAAAAGAAAAAGAAAAATTCTACATAAAAACAAAAAAAAAGGAAAAGAATGAATAAAAACAATAATTTTTAAAAGGAAAAGAATCAAAAAAAAAAAAAAAGACTACGCTTCAGCTTGAACTGAGTGAGGAAAAGAATCAAGTACGCGACGTTGCTGCCGCCAATCACGATCAAGTCCGCGACGGATGAGGCTTCCTTCCATCTCAGCTTCCCGCCGTCTGGTATAGTTGGGAGGGAATTTTGAATTTATTTTTTATTTTTTTATTTTTCGAAGTTTTATTTCCATCTCACTTCCGCATGTGTATATAGGGAGGGAGGGAGGCAAGAATTGAAAGCTTTGATAACAGAGGAGGAGGGAGGGAGGAGCTTTGATAACAGAGGGAGGGGAGGAGCTTGATGCAGAGGAGGAGGGAGGGAGGAGGAGCTTTCATAACAGAGGAGGGAGGGAGCTTTCACAGAGGAGGAGGGAGGAGGAGGGTGGCGGGTGTGGCGTGAGGGGAGTGATACCACCACCACCACCACCTCCTCCAATAGCACCACCACTACCTACACCACCACCGATACCCCGCCAAGACTATACCACCACCAACGGCCTCCTCCAACACCACCACTACCACCTATGCCCCACCACCGCCACCACCAATACCTCCTCCAACACCACCACCACCTATACCACCACCAACGCCTCCTCCAACACCACCACCACCACCACCACCACCAACACCTCCCCCTATTCCACCACCAATACCCCTGCCACCACCTATACCACCACCAACACCTCCCCCTATTCCACCACCACAACCACCACCACCACGGTGAGGGTGGAGTGGAGTGAGGAGTGGCGTGAGGTGAGGAGGGAGGAGGTGTGGCGTGAGGAGTGGCGTGAGTGTGGGAGGTGGAGGAGTGGCGTGAGGTGAGGAGAGGGGAGTGACAGGAGTGGCGGGAGTGACGTGAGTGACGGGTGTGACGTGAGTGACATGAGGGGAGTGAGGAGAGGGGAGTGACGGGAGTGACGTGAGTGACGGGTTTGACGGGAGTGAAGGAAGTGACGTGAGGGGAGTGACGGGAGTGACGTGAGGGGAGTGAGGAGAGGGGAGTGACGTGAGTGACAGGAGTGGCGGGAGTGACGAGTGTGACGTGAGGGGAGTGAGGAGAGGGGAGTGACGTGAGGGGAGTGAGGAGAGGGGAGTGACGTGAGTGACGTGAGGGGAGTGAGGAGACGGGAGTAACGGGTGTGACGGGAGTGATGGGAGTGACGGGTGTGACGTGAGTGACGGGAGTGACGTGAGTGACGGGAGTGACGTGAGTGACGGGTGTGACGTGAGGAGAGGAGAGTGACGTGAGTGACGGGAGTGACGTGAGGGGAGTGAGGAGACGGGAGTGACGGGTGTGTGAGGAGAGGGGTGGCGTGGTGTGGGAGGGAGGGCGGGGGTTGGGCGGGGGTGGGGGCTGGGGTTTTGGGAGGATACAATTAGCAAGGGCAATCTATGGTGAGTCAGATGTTTAACCTCTCTCTTAAATAGTCTTAAATAGAGAAAACAGTCGATTGAATGCTGATTTTGACCTCTCTCCCCACATAGTTACACTGAAGACTTTGAAATTCTTCATGGAGATCTTCAAGGGCTTCAGGATACAATGAATTTTTTGAATAGCTTGGCAGAACTTGATGCTGTCAATGATTCGAAAGAATACTGAGAAGCCTTGGATGCGTGAACGCATGGTCGCCGCCGTATCTTCAATTGGGAGGTCTTTTTCATTCCGCTAAAACTCACTGCATTTTCTTACTTACCATTGATTGGGCAAAGGCTTGGTAGCACTTTACTAGTTGATAGTAAAATTCATCGTCGATCAGATTTTTTACTTTTTTGTCGCTCCAACAAGAATAGCGGGATTACCTATCACTGTCTTGTCTTTGCTACACCAAATGGGTGCTCATTTGTTTGCATGTGAGGCCATTGGTCTAAAGTAATACACATGAGGTTAAGCAACTTGCTAGACATTAAAGTGTGTAGTCCTACTAAGATTTTTTTTTCTTTGATGCTAGATGTTCGTTTCTTCTGTTCTCCTTTTATGTTTTTCTTCAATTCTCATTTGTTGAACTCCCACTTTGAGTGAGTGTGTGTGGAGGGGAAGGGTGACTCAGGATTCACTTTCAGTCATGAATTTATTTTATTTTAATATGTTCTGAGCAACATCATATAATGTTACTTACCCAAAAAAAAAACATCATATAATGTTTGGCCACAAAATATGATTCAGTCTTACAACTATTGATTTTTTATTTTTTAAAAATTTTACTCTATGAATAACTGCTGCAGCTTATTTTATTTATGAAATAATAGGGATTACAGTGTTCTTGACTACTTGTAGATTTCTAGCTGTTTCAACGATTTCACTGTTAAATATTTACTTATACAGGAAGAGATTTTTGTGGCAAGAGCACCTGGAAGATTGGATGTAGTCGGAGGAATTGCAGACTATTCTGGAAGCCTTGTCTTACAGGTGAGATATTTCTGGTAAAAATATACATTCTTGATTTACACAGCGGTACTGGTGTATTGATGAGCCTGAATGGAATAATAATTGGCCATACTTATGGTCCACCCTTGGTCTTAGTTTCATATTTGTGATTGCTTGTTCTCTAAACACAATTTGTCCATTAGCCATCCATCCTTGAATGTAATGGATTAGATATAGCCCAAGTATTAATATTCTCAATAATGAAACATTTAGAAAAGAAATCTGTAATAGTTCTGATGTTTTTGAGCAGTTTTAAATTGCCTTTTTACTTTCTTTTTTTTCATTATTATAATTATAATTTTGTATTAAATATCTCACAGATGCCTATCAGAGAAGCCTGCCACGTGGCTGTGCAAAGAAATGATCCAAGTAAACAGAGGCTCTGGAAACATGCCCAGTCTCGGCAGAATACTAAAGGACAAGGTTCAACACCTGTGCTGCAAATTGTATGTACTGGGCATTTAAGTGCATGTTATCTCTTCAGTACATGTTTGATCATTTCAGTAAGAAAATAAATCCACTTAGAAAAATATAGATGATTCTCCGTGTTACATGGACTTTATACCACGGTACCCACATCAGCATGATATGACAAAGGTAAGGGTATGGGGTGCGTCCAACCCCCATTTGAGAATTAGACACTGAAACCCCTATAATATCTGATAGCCTAAGAAATAAGAAGAAGCTCATATTTGATAGTCAAGAATGGTTTCTTGTTTCTTACATAGATAGCGAGATAGGACTCCTCTTTTGCTGAATCCCATTTAATTTCAAGTATATTGCTGACTATCCCTAGGTAAGAACAGCATCCTACATTACATGGCTGTTCAAAATACAATTTACTTAAATATTACAGATGTGTCTACCGACCCAAACTCAACTTTTAGATACATATCCCTATATCCTAAGATTTGGGGTTTGGGGAGATCATACACCTAGAAAGTCTTGCACCCCATAGTTATACCCAAGTCCATGCAAAGTAGGATTCTCCTCATGTTCTTTGGGAGAATGGAGAGTGTATATTATTTTCTACTAATTTTAAATTTAGAACATCACATTATAAGGAGTAGCTTCAAGTTCTTGGAGTCAGCATAATAGCTGCTCAAATATGCAAAGTATGCATGTGCATATGTTTGTTTATTGCTACTCTAGTCAATCTCTTTCTTCATCAGCATGTTGTGGCCTTATCAGGTGTCGTATGGGTCAGAATTAAGCAATCGTAGTCCAACATTTGACATGGATTTATCCGATTTTATGGATGGAGAGCAGCCAATATCTTATCAAAAGGCAAAAGAATATTTTGCTCGAGATCCATCCCAGAGGTGGGTCACTTCTATGCATTTGATCTTTCGAATTTATCTGACTTCATATCCTCTACTTAAATAATTTCTACTTTAGATGGGCAGCATATGTTGCAGGGGTAATTCTGGTTTTAATGACGGAACTAGGCGTGCGCTTCAAGAATAGTATCGACATCTTTGGTACAAGTCTCTCCCTTTGTGCTTGAAGTGTATTTTGATTGTTTTTTCCCCCAACTTTTTTTCATTTTCAGCAGAGGGAGACTTTTTCATGCTTTGATAATATTTCAAGTTCTTTCATATGAGCTTAATATGGCTAGTTATCTAGTTTTGAATAGATGTAACCGTTTCCACGTTTTCAGTTCACACAGGACATTAAAAACATTTGGTATAAACAGTTCTCTCTTGTGAATTCAGGTTTCTTCTGCTGTCCCAGAAGGCAAAGGTGTATCTTCTTCTGCTTCTATGGAGCTTGCTAGCATGTCTGCCATTGCTGCTGCTTATGGTGATTACAATATTTTCACTGCATAGATTTTAAATACTGTCATGTTAAATTGCACTGTTTAGTTAGCTTTGACAAATCTGATTATTACTTTAGCATCGTCCGCTTTCTTTCTTTCTTTCGTTTTTTTTTTTCTTTTCTTTTTCTTTTTTTCCTTTTTGGGATGTATATTGTGTTTAAGACAAATAAGAAAAGTTTTGAACTTGAGCCACATCTCACAAATTCGAATCTAATCAAATGTTATTTAGCTAGATGAGTAATGTTTTGTAGAGCCTGTTAGAAGTTTAGTGTTCTCAGCAAGGTTCATCAGGCATGAATATTCTCTTTGACCTTATTCAATCATTCTTACTTCTTGTGGGTGTCTCATATTCTACCCAGTTTGTGCTTATATGATTTGTTTGCGACCTGCACCCGATGAGTGGTGGATATTACATTGTTTAGTGTTTTGTTCCCACAATATATTTGTTTTTTCTACTACTACATTTTTTTTTAAAGATGTTAAGAAAATCTTACTATACAATACGTGATTCAAAAATATAGATATTTGCACAATAGTGAGTGGTGGTTAACAGAAGGATATGGTCCCAATAATCCTAGGTTGAGAAGTGATTTGTGGGAGAAACTAGTGGATTTATTTGGGTTACACTTTCGTAGTTGGTGTGTAGCGGTGATTTTAATGTTATAGTCTATTATGTGGTGAGGTTGAATGTGTTACTGGTACTTTGACTTGGTCATCTAGTTGAGGGGAACAACGTACAAGAGAAAAAGAAAGAAAACTTTGTTACCTAGTTCTCATGTGGAATCATTTCAATTCATTTTGAGCCTATCACAAATTTAAATTTATTTGAACTAGAGAATTAATTGAGTTTTACTTCCATCTACTTTCTCGTGTTTAGACATCACCCCTGTGATCTTGCTTTGCTCGCCAAAAGGTTTGACCTTTGACGTCCCTTTAGATAATTTTTATTCACTTCTACCCCTAGTATGTGTAATTGACATCCCATGTGCAAAGTTCTTTTCTTAGCTTACGTAGAAATTATTTGATAGGTAGAGAATCATGTAGTTGGAGCTCCATGTGGTGTGATGGATCAGATGACTTCAGCGTGTGGTGAAGCCAACAAACTTCTTGCTATGATTTGTCAGGTATGTGTCATTAGTAGTCTAGAAAACAACTCTGCTAAAATTATTTTTTATGTAAGGACTCTGGCTAAAAGTTGTGCTTGTAATTATGCAGCCTGCTGAGGTAATAGGGCTTGTGGCTATT
Organism: Camellia lanceoleosa; assembly: GCA_025200525.1. Lineage (NCBI taxonomy): Eukaryota > Viridiplantae > Streptophyta > Magnoliopsida > Ericales > Theaceae > Camellia > Camellia lanceoleosa. The sequence goes on along the minus strand of CM045771.1, from coordinate 150,149,071 downwards.
CCTAGTCATATACGGTTTTGGGGAATTGATTCAGGAATAAGACACAGGTACAAGGTCTTTCATGCTTTGTTTTAATATTTCTTTGTGAGTTAGTGATGGGCCGTTTAGTAATTAATGATGCTTAATTTTTTTATGGATGATTATTCACACTAGAGCTTACCTAAATTGTGCTATTTAAGGCAAAAATTGTGTTCTTACATGGATCATATTAATCCTTTTTTGCTAGTTTATTATTGGGGAACTCTCTCTATTCTTGTTCTTTTACATGGACCTCTTGTTACAAACACCTGGCTGGCATAGATCAGCCCTGAACACACAACATAATTCACATGCATATATACTCCTGTTTTTCATTTTTGTTCGCATCTTCCGGTTTTGCAAGATCTTGAAGTCTCATAATGCATTAGTTTTATTTTAACGACAAAAAGGAATTTTGTTTAGAACATAACTCTGTAGTTTGCTTCAGAGGGGAGGGCCATTGATCACTTAAAATGAGCCCATATAAAAACTTGGAACATCATACAATTCTTCATACTGAAACATATTCCCTTCCCCATGCCGTGCAAGAAAATCATGCACTCCTCTCTGCCAACCCCCTGTTCCTACACCACAAAAAGGAAAATTGGAAAAATGTTTCCTCAACTTCAATGACAATTTTGATATTTTTTTTTTCCAGCATTGGCGGTGCAGACTATGGATCTGTAAGAGTGGGGGCCTTTATTGGTCGAAAGATGATAAAGTCTATTATGCCTACAATGTTGTCCCAATCATTGTCAAGTGCAAATGGGAACAGTGATGAATTGAATGAGCATGCTCTTGAGCTACTCCGAGCCGAGGCTTCATTAGATTACTTGTGCAACTGTTGCCTCACAGTATTGTTAATTGCACGAGCATCTTACATGTAGAGTAATGTATGTAGTTAATCTTGTGGTATATTTGGTCACCGATGTATCGCTTTCGTGAGCTGTCTCCCTGTCCCCACACCTTTTCTTTTTTCATTCGATATTATTTTTTACCTCAGATACATTTTCACCAGCCGATATTTAGGAATAAAGCACGTGGAAAGAATGATGCTTCCATTAAAGCGAGTTAAAGCTCCTCTAATTGTATTTAATTTTTGTTTGTTTTTGTTTATGTAGATATGAAGCTCTTTACTGTAAGCAGCTTCCAAATTCTATGCTAGGTGAGAAATTTTTGGAGCAGTATGTTGATCACGATGATCCAGTCACAATCATTGACCACAAGCGTAGTTATGGAGTTAGAGCAGCTGCAAGACATCCTATGTATGAGAATTTCCGAGTGAAGGTTTGTAACTTTAATTTGACAACCTATTTGATTATTGGGGCATTGGGTTTGTTTCATGGCAGAATCTTTGTTTGGGTCCTCCCCCACGTATTGTGTCCTCCATTTTTTTAAAAATTGACGTGTCAATGTGTCCGTATCCGTGCTTAGGGTAGAAGGCACTGTGTGCATCACATATCATGGATTACCAACCATTGATACCCTCAAAAAAGTATAAAGCCATTCAGCTTCCAGCACACTATTGAGAACCGTCTAAATGCATAAAAGATAAAATCATCTACCTCTTGATGTGGATTATGTACGTATAATTTTAATAACTGAGTTCCCCTTCTATGATATTTGATGTGTAGGCCTTCAAAGCTCTGTTAACTTCTGCTGCATCAGATGAGCAACTCGCGGCTCTTGGAGAATTAATGTATCAGGTACTTGCATATTTCTGGTCATGCAGGCTTCCTCCTGGATTAAAAAATTTCGTTGGTGGTGTTTCCCACTTACAATACTTTGTTTCTTTGGATGATCAATACTGAGTTTTTATCACTTATAATCAAAAGCTTGTTCAGCTATCATGTCTCAAGTAAGAGAATGTTTTGTGTTTTATGAGCACATGTTAGTGACAGTTCTGCCTCAATTGTCTTTCACATTTATCAATTGAGAACCAAGGACTGCAATGCTTTTGGGAATACTGAAGTAAAACAAGGAAGGCAAAATGGATTGTAGTTGCTGATACACTACCTTGTTCTGCAGTGCCATTACAGTTACAGTGCTTGTGGACTTGGCTCGGATGGGACAGAGAGGCTTGTGCAATTGGTGCAAGAAATGCAGCACAATAAAATGTATAACACTGAAGACAGGACTTTATATGGAGCGAAGATTACCGGTGGTGGATCAGGTGGGACAATTTGCGTCATTGGCAGGAATTGTCTGCGGAGCAGCCAACACATTCTCGAGGTAAATTTACTCCTTTACTTGAAAAGAATAACTAAAGATATGTTACTCTGATGTGTATTAGACCCTATGATGATTGAAAGTAACAATTGCTATGAAGCACTGGCATTCTCGTTTCTCTATGAAACCAACATAATGCTCAAAATAAAAATGATCCAAATAGTTCTTGTTTTCTTATTAACATGATAGGTAGTGAGTCCTTGTAAATGGGCAGAGCCAGGTGCTCTTATTTTACAATTTAGGGACGATTGTCTCCATTATTGACCAAAAGACACCAAATTCTCCTTAAAGTCCTTTCAGCTCTATCCTTTTAGAATTTTTATACAGAATTCTCCTCCATAATGATGTGACAGTTGTAGACTTGTAGTTTTGTAATTAAAAACCATTTTGATGGATTCTTTGTTTTGAAATGACCAGTATAAATTCAGCCACATCATTCTGTAGTTCATTTATGTAAACTTTTTCTGTTTGTATATCATTATTTTTTTTAAGGTAGTCTTCAGCACCATTTTAGGCTGCTACTTGGTTTGAGTTTCATACTTCATTCCTTTCATATCTTGACGATTTATCTTGTAGTCCATTGTAGCTCAATTTACAACTGGAGGACTTTATTAATATGATTGTTATGTGTACTGAATTTATATGTTGTGCTGGAAATAATGGCATCTTTTGTGTTTGAATATCCAGATTCAGCAGAGATACAAAGCTGCCACAGGCTACTTGCCGTTTCTTTTCGAAGGTTCGTCTCCGGGTGCAGGAAAGTTTGGGTATCTGAGAATCCGTCGTCGCAACCCTCCCAAACTACAATAGTAAACTAATGCAAAAATAATAATTATTATAATTGTTTCACATAAGAGAATAATAAAATTATTCATTATTTGTGGTCTACTTTTACGTCTAATTGTGAAACCATTGTAGAACACGCAACTCAAATGTTTGGAAGCATTTTTTATGAGCCCACTTTTTTCAATAAAATAAACATTACTCTCTCTCTCTCTCTCTCTCTCTCTCTCTCTCTATACTCTGATAATATGTTAATCTTCACTAATCATTGTAGCCATCTGCTGCTTTTTGACTCTGTTTCTTTTCTTTTTTTGGGGGGTTCCCATAATAATGCTTATATATGAAATTATCTTCGAATATTAATGTACCAACCGGTAATTCAGGTCTCGTTTGGAAATATGTTTTTTTAATAACTTTGGACTTTTTGATTAAAATATGATGTAAAAAAAATTAATATGTTTGAGATGATTTTTTAATTTTTTATAAAAAGCTGTGTAAAAAGTAGAGAGAATGAAATATTTGACTTTCTAAGTATAAATTGTTGATTTTTTAATTTTTTTTAAGTGACTTTTTAACTTTTAAACTAAAAATTGATGTTGTCAAACGATACCTTAATATCTTTCCACTATCTTCCATTCATCTCCCTCAATATATTTGTCTCCCATTCGAATTTAAACAGGATTGAGCAGTCCAATCACGCATATTATAGACCCAACATTGGGTGTGTGAGTGGGTAAGGATTGAGCAGCCCAATCAGCCATATTATAGACCCAACATTGGGAGTGTGAGTATGTGGATGACACAATCTCGAAGATCAAAGTGCTCGGTTTAGTGCAAACCCTTGAACTAGAGACAAGCTGTTCTTCTCCCAATAACAGGAAAAAAAATGTTTATAAGAACAAATGAGCTATAGGGTAATAAGGGCTGGTATTTTTGTAAATCTGGAAGCAAAGATGATTCCCAAAAAAGTCAATATTTCTCAAAATGATGTTCACAATGCTGAATAGATTGATACTACATTATTAGGTCCATTTCCTAATTATTTTAAGCTTTTGGGACAATTGGTGATCTCATACATATATCCAAAGTTCAGTAATCTGGAATGCATAATGTCTTGTGTATGTGGCAACAATGATTACCACAAAGCAAATATATATATATATATATATATTTTTAAGAATTGAGAAGATCATAAAGAAGAATATAAAGGCATGGTTGAATTGCCAACCAATCTGCTGGTAGAAAGATTCAGGTTTCCACTCATGGTTTTGATTCAGGTTGCTCAAGTTCTTCCATGAACCCCATGGTCATCTTCATGTAGTCTTTAATGTGTGCTTGGCTCCATTCCTTGCAACAGTAAGGCAGAAAATCATAAACAAAAATCAAGAAACAAAGAAAATGAAAAAAGAAAAGGAAGATACGAGAAAGAAACAAAGAAATCATGTCAAACAAACACTAGAGGGAAGGGAAATATATATAAGAAATGAAAACATGGACAACCTCCATCCAATGGAAACTAAACTTGCGTTCCTTCTTCTTTTTTTTTTAAATGAAAACATGGAAAGTAAATACCTAGATGTGCAATCAGTTTCATGAACATTTGAACTACCTCTGCAAAAAACAAAGTGAAATGCACAAAAAGAAGGAAACGGAAAAGAGAAATGAAGTAGAAGCTAAATGGTAAAAAGAAATGAAATTGAAGGGGGATACAAGATAGAACCCAATAAAAACAAGAAATTTTACCTCAAAACTCCAATCACCATATAAGTTTGGATCACTATTGTTTGCCCAAATATATGTATGAGCCTGTAACTTCTGAGAGCCATCCTGCAGAAAACCCCCCATGCTATTCTCCTTTTAGTACCGTTGAAAAACTATAAACCAACTAAGCAGTAACTAGAGACATTAAATTTTAACAAGACCAAATTGGAATCCTCTTTAAAATTGGTCATATAATCAAAATTCATTAAATATTCCAGTTTAGTTACAGTATTACCATCTCAAAACTCATTGTTACGTCCCCTTCTCTATGTTAAGTAAGCTAGCCATCAAAGAATTTCAGTAATAAAAAAAGAAGAACAATTTTTCTCAGTGATCAGGAAACTGTATGCTTCCTACATGAAGATCCATTTTATACCTCCCAGTTTGAAATGGTACTATAAGTGCACCAATGATCCATACAAAAAATTTAAAGATGATTTCAGCCATACATACCATCAAAGAAACCTCAACAGTGCACCGATTATACTCAACATCCTCAAAAGTGTCCAATATATCTAATTCAGGAAGTGTGATACCCAATAATACCTGTGGAAACAGTTTATTATAACACAAAAAATGAAATACAATTTGTGTTTATTGTGAAATGGTGTCAAATGAAACTTGTCATTAGACAACCATGAATACTCAAGCAGTACATACACGACCTACTGAGCAAACCTCTCCACAGAGTGTAGTGTCATAAGAAAAAAGAACAGTTAATTTAGACATCAAAACATTAGTATGTTAAAAAAGTTAAATGAACAATATAAACAATTACAAGATTTTCATGAACATTATTGAAGGAAGCAACATAGTTTAATTTATAATGTGAGCACTTGCAAGAAAAGATATGTATCTTTAATCGCATTACTTAACAGCCAAAGCCTCCCGATACTCTCTAGTCTGACAAAACAGCTTGAAAACTAGTCTGGTACCCAATGAAAGATATCTTCGCATCTCCACCAAGAAAGACAGAAGCACAAGTGATTTCAACGAAGTAATTGAAAACTACAAGCACTTATGGTAGAGTGGAAACAGAAAAGAGATGAAATTTAACATATTTGTCCTTGTTTTTTTTCATATTAAAAAAAAAAAAGTTACATCATTGAACTATGTTGCTTGCATGAACAAAAAAAAGGTGTTGAGTTGAAATCAAAATGTCGGGTGAACAAACCTTCCCAGTAACTTTCTTATTCTCCACAGGTATAATAGCAGGATAAACGCGTTCTTTGATGCTAAATCTATGGCTATAAAGAAAGAAAAGACATTCAAATGTGCATCAGAGATGAGAAATGGCTATGAAAGTTTTGACTTGAAAAGGTATAACAACAATTTTAACAAATAGAAATCTAGGATATACATCCATTTCATTTAATTTGATACTTTGAGCATATTTTATTTTCCTAATTGAGTATTCACATGGAACAAAGAGTTCTATAAATGAGATCAAGGTGTAATTGCACTTCATCTAGCAATAATATATAGTAGCCCTCTTACCAAATCATGTGTAAATCACCAATTAGTGTAGTTATAGGAAAAAAGATACAAAACATAGAGGAAGAAGAACCATTCCCCTTATTCCCCTTATCTATCTCTCAGCAAACAAAGCCACAGACACACACATGCAATCATCTAGTGAATCAAAATGCCATAGAATTTTAACTTGAAAATGTTATCCAATTTTCCCCTCTAAAATATATGCTCTCTTAATTTTTTTTTCATTCTTTGTCCAACAAACTCGACTCGAGACACCATTGATTGAAACATGGACATAGACCGACTCCTTATCTACTTTGAAAATAATTCTATGTATTTGTTTTTCATTTCTTGTTGCTTGAGAATTCTATAGTTTTGAATATTAAATGGTCTTATTGTGGTGAAATGTACAATATTGGAATAATTTCAAAATATTAACAATTGATTATTTTACCAAACTAAGCCTTACATCCCAAACCCATCCAATAATTTGGCTTACTATTTGCCCTCAGCTAAATTCCTGGCTCTGTCACTGTATATAAGATAGATACAGCTCAGAATTTGCCACAAAAAGTTTAGGACAAAAGGAATTAGGTCAAAAAAAAATTAGAAAAAAATAAAAGAAGTCCAGGAGATGAAACAATGATTAAATTAGATAGTTCATTAATCATGAGAGAAAATTCTGGACATCCATCAATCACTAAAATTAAGAAACTTCATCAAAAATTAATGGAAGAAGAAATTGAGCGTCCAATGAACAGAGAGAGAGAGACTGACAAGCCATCGAGAATTGCAGGAGAAGACTGAGGGACGCGCTTCAGTAGAACTCGAACAACTTCGTCGGACAACAGGCTTCCGTACACGAAGACTTGGTGAAGCCCTTGCGGATTAGAGCTCGTCGCCATTGAAGTCGATCCCATTCTCCTCTCTCTCTCTCTCTGTTTGTGAGTTCGTGTGTGTCGCTTGCTCTCTGCTTTTGATTATCATGCACATATATATGACTGGTGATGGTTGTCAAATGAACTGACTAAAAAAATTTAGGCAAATTACACTGAAATCCTGATATTTCTATTTAATACAAATTCCTCCATCACATTTAAAAAAATTATATTTTTCTCTTAAAAATTTATAATCTCATTATAAATTATTTTTTTACATACCTTAAAATTTTTTAAATGACTATTTTGTCTTTTTTTTTTTACCATTTCTTCTTTCTATCATCATGACAACATTTTATAACTTTTCATTATTAAATTCTACCTAAACATATTCTTATTGAGTGATGATATACAAACATAAAATTTATATAAAATTTTCAAACACAATAATATAACTTAATCGTGACTTTTCACTTTAAAACAAAAAAAACCCATAAACATGATTTATATATACAACATCACTATCACAACATTTTTATGGTATTTTTTGTATAAATTTTTATATATGAATAGAATTTTTCATTTTTATTTCCACCATCATTTTTCTTTCTCGTCTATTCACCCACATTTATTCAGTATTAAATACCATCATTCACATTTATTACAATATTACTAAATTTTTGTATTTGGTAAATTTTAAAAAAAAAAAAATATCACAAAATATATATCTCTTAAATATATCTATACATATACAAAATATCAATATTATTTTATATATATATAAGTTAAAGGGTAAATATGTCATTTTAATCTAATAGAGGGGTAAATGTAATTTTTCAAACGTGAAGGAGGAATCTATATCTGCATAATTTACCCTTAAATTTACTTTTTTATTTTTATTTTTTTAGTAAATTATACCTAGTCCTTAAACTTTGCACCTTTTGTATATTCAAATACCCAAACTAAATTTTCATTTAAGCAAACCCTCTAGCCTTTCTAATGAATTTATGATTGACTTTACCAATTTACCATTTAGTTTATGTCCCGCATAATGTGTTTAATGGTTAAAAATAAACGAAACATAACAAAAACCAATTTAGAAAGTTAGAGCTTAATTTAGTTTAGAGGGTTAATCAAGAAAAATAAAAGTTTTGGGTTTTTTAAGATTTTTTTTTTTTACTACAAAATATATAATTTTGGTATTCTATTTTGAAACAAAAATTTGTCCAATTCAGAGTAAGAAAATTAAGGTTGCGTTTGGTAGAGTTTTGTAAATATGATTTGAGACTATGAGTTGTATTTTAAGTTTGTGAGTTGTGAAATTATGATTCGAGTGTAGAAAATTTGTTTGGTTATGGTTTTTAAGAAGTGGGTTGGCTTTTTGGCTTTTTGGCTTTTTTGGCTATTTTAGCCTGGGCTAAAAAGTTTGGTTTGGGAAAGACTTTTTGGCTTTTTGGCTTTTTTGACTTTTTTTATGAGAGAAGAGTGTAATGATTATGGGTTGGATGTGATGTTTTGTTTGTTGTGGCTAAAATAGCCAAAAAAGCCCCAAACCAAGCTTCCCAAACGAAGCCTAAATAAAGTGTTGAATTGAGTTTTGAATTGAGTGTGGAATTGAGTTTTGAAAGTTTGATTTGACATATGAAGTAAGAAAATTTGTTTGGTTATAAGTTTTGGAAAGAGTTTTCAAAACTTAATTCAAATTGTTATAACTCATAACAAAACACACAACTTTCACACTATTAAAAATTCTGATCAACACTCACAACCAAACTCTTTTTAAAATTCAATTAAAAAAATTTATTATTAACAGAAAATAGCATTAATCAATTTTTTAATTAAAAATACTACAAACAAAATAATTTTTTTTCAAAATAAATATTCAAAAAATGTAAATCATAAATATTTAAATAATTTAAATAATCTAAAAAATTTAATAAGTAAAAAATTAAAATAAGTATTCGAAAAATTTAAATAATTTAAAATGTTAATATTTTAAATTTAAAAACAACTCTACACTCAAATCGTAACCAAACACATAAAACAAAACTCAATTAAGAAATTATTTTTAAAACTCATGACCAAACACATAACTCGAAATTTCATACTACTTTCACAACTCTACACTCAAATTGTAATCAAATACATAACAAAAAAATTAAAATATTTAAAAATATTTTTATAAAATAGAGTTTGAATTTATTTTTATAAAATATTTTAAAACTTAAAAAATTAAAATCGTAATATTTTGAAATTAAAATATTTTAAAATATTCAAAAAATTTAAAAATTAAAAAAATCGTAACATATTTAAATATTAAAATATTTAAAATCTTAACAAAATTAAAATATTTTTTAAATATTAAAATATTTAAAAAATTAAAATATTGATTTGAATTGATTTTTGAAAAGAGTTTTGAATTATGTGTTTGGTTACGAGTTTTGAAAAGTAATGATTATGTTTTGAATTGAGTTTTGAGAAATGGATGTAGAATTATGATTTGAAAACTCAAAACAAATAACACACTCAAATCAATGGGTGAAACTATAATTTGAGAGTTGTGCCAAACGGAGCCTAAGTGTTCCATCATGTAGAAACTAGGGAATGAATGTTTTTAACTTCTGTTTTCACCAAACAGGAACATAGAAGTAGGTGAGAAATCGTCAATCTTTTGTGAAAAATCCCAGTAAATCATTCAAGGTAGAATAATTGTCTTTTAAATGTCCACACTGAGCTTTGCGCAAAAGGCTTTCTCAAAATGATGTTCACAATATTGAATAGATTGATATATATTGTTACCTATGTCCTAATAGTTCAGGCTTTTGAGACAACTGGTAATCTAACACACACATCCAATGTTCAGTAATCTTTATCCTAGAATGCATAATGTATTATTTATGTAGCAACAATGGTTTCCAATTGAGAAGATCATAAAGAATAATATAAAGGCTTGTGGTGAATTGTCAACCACTCAGCTGGTAGAAAGATTCATAGGTTTCCACTCTTGCTTTTGATTCAGGTTGCTCAAGTTCTTCCATAAACCTCATGGTCATCTTGATGAAATCTTTCATTTGTGCTTGTCTCCATTCCTTGTAACAGTGAAGTAGAAAATCAAAAAAACAAAAGAAAATGAAAAATAAAAAGATACGAAAAAGAAACAAAGAAATCGTGTCAAATGAACACTGGGGGAGGGAAAAAAATATAAAGCCTCCATCCAATGGAAACTAAACTGGCGTTTTTTTTTTTAAAATGAAAACATGGAAAGTAAATGCTTAGATGTGCAATTAGTTTCATGAATATTCAAACTATCTTTGCAAAAAACGAAGTGAAATGCACAAAGGAAGGAAACGGAAAAGATAAATGAAATTGATGGGGGATTAGAAAAAAAAAGAAATTTTACCTCAAAAATCCAATCACCATATAAGTTTGGATCACTACTGTTTGCCCAAACATATGCATGAGCCTGTAACTTCTGAGAGCCATCCTGCAGAAAACCCCCATGCTATTCTCCTTTTAGTACCGTCAAAAAACTATAAACCAACTAAGCAATAACTACAGAGACAGATTAAATTTTAACAATACCAAACTGGAATCCTTTTTAAAATTGGTCATATAATCAAAATTTGTTAAATATTCCAGTTTAGTTACAGTAGTACCATCTCAAAACTCATTGTTACGTCCCCTTCTCCATGTTAAGTAAGCTAGCCATCAAAGAATTTCAGTAATAAAAAAAAGTTGACCATTTTTTCTCAGCGATCAGGAAACTGTATGCTTTCAACGTGAATCTCCATTTCATAGCTCCCAGTTTGAAAGTGGTAATATAAGTGCACCAATTATCCATACAAAAACATTCAAGATGATTTCAGCCATACATACCATCAAAAAAACCTCAACAGTGCACCTCTTATACTCAACATCCTCAAAGGTGTCAAATATATGTAATTCAAGAGGTGTGCTACCAGATAATACCTGTGGAAAAAGTTTGTTATAACACACACAAATGAAATACAAATTTTGTTTATTATGAAATGATGTCAAATGAAACCTATCAAGCTTGCATTGCATGAATAAAGCCCAAAGACTAACCATCATGTTTTTATGTGCCAAATGACATAATCAGGTGAACTTGATTTAGTGTCACAAGAAAAACAAACAGCTAATTTAGACATCATAACTTTAGTATGTTAAAAAAGTTAAATGAACAATAGAAACAATGGAACTCGTAATATTTCTGTGAACATTATTGAAGGAAGCAACATAGTTCAATTTATAATGTGAGCACTTGCAAGAAAGATATGTAGCTTTAATCGCATTACTTAACAGCCAAAGCCTCCCAATACTCTCTAGTCTGACAAAACATCTTGAAAACTGGTCAGGTACCCAATGAAAAGTAACTTCGCATCTCCACCAAGATAGACAGAAGCACAAGTGATTTCATTGAAGTAACTAAAAACTACAAGCACTTGTGGCAGAGTGGAAACAAAAAAGAGATGAAATTTAACATATTTGTTCTTTGCATAAAATAAAAATAAAAAAATAGTTGGATGAACAAACCCTCCCAATAACTTTCTTATTCTCCACAGGAAGAATAGCAGGATAAACGCGTCCTTTGATGCTAAATCTATGGCTACAAGAAAGAGAAGCCATTCAAATGTTCATTAGAGACTAAAAATGGCTATGAAAGCTTTGACTTGAAATGGTATAACAACAATTTTAATAAATAAAAATCTAGAATATACATCTATTTAGTTTAATTTGATACTTCGAGCATATTTTATTTTCCCAATTGAGTATTCATAGGGAACAAACAATTCTGTAAATGATATCAAGGTGTAATTGCACTTTGACGTTATGACGTTCTAATCATAATCAATAGTTCAAGGAAAATTGGTTTTACAATAATTAACATCAAGAATGCAAGCCAATTACACCAAGAAATGACATTGAATATAACTATCGATTGACTAGTATATAAATAAAAACTTTTGAAAATCAAGGATCGCAATTTAATAAAAAAATAAAAAATAAAAAAGAGGAAATAGGAAGGAAGGAAAAGAAAGGGTGAAGGAAAAATCCTTAAAAAGGTAGACTTGTGATGAGTAACATGGTTATTTTTTGTATATAGTGAGTTCTACTTGTACATATGACAATAATTAGTAATTTTTTTTTTTTTTTTTTTTTTTTTGAGTTAGGGAGACTGAGTCGGCAAGGCGAATGGGGCGTCGGCGAGTCATCCCGGAGGTTTTGAGTAAGATGAGACTGTGGGGTGTGGGAAGAGAGAGAGTGTTGGGGAGAGTGGATGCAATGGTGGTGATCGCCATGGTCACTTGCTGAGTCAAGCTTCCGCTTCCGATTCCAATTCCAACTCCAACTCCAACTCAAAAGCCAGAGCAAGTTACAGGTTTCAAATCTTTCCATTGTTATTGATTTATCCTTGACAGCTATTGGGTTGTGACCTCTCCATTTTTCCCAATCTGTTTGCTAAGAAATTAAGAAATTGGGCCCTAATAGTTCAAATCAAGCAAATGATAAAAACTAGAATAATATGAACTATATGCAAAGGCAATTAGAACTTGAGTTTGAACATGATGATTTTGACATTGAAGAGACTTATTGTGATTCCCCTTAAGCTTACAATGCCATGATGGGTTCTAGCGTTTGCCATGGCTCTTCTGAACAAGGCCTAGGCAAAATAACCATCCCTGAACCAATGGGGGATATTGAGATAGCAACAAAGGGAAGTATCCCAACCACAAATATGCAGGACTACAATGAGGTAAAAGGGCATGCTCAAGTTCGAATGTCATGTGTAGAGGGTTTGGTGGATGTGGCTTTTACGGACTCTCAGATTGAAGCAGAAATAGTCCAAAGCCATAGTTCCAATAGTTTGGGTAAGTCTTCTTCCCATAATGTTATCTCTACACCCTGGAGTGTTTTATTAAATCTGAGATTGCTATGAAGAAAGTAGTCAAAAGCCTCAAGAGATACTCGGTGGGTTATGAGAACGATCAACTTCAAATCCCATTGAAATCTCTAAAATTGGGTTTAAGCAATGGGAACATGCTCTTGTGGATTATTTTATTGATAGAAAATTGTCTTTCTTCCAAGTCAAGACTTGGGCCTACAAGTTGTGGGAGGAAAATCTTGAAAATGTTGTAACCTTAGATAATGGCAACTTTGTATTCAAGATTAAAGATGAAGAAACTTTAAAGTCCATTCTTGATGAGGGGCCTTATTATATTGGGAGCAAATTGATTGTTATCATGAAATGGCACCCCCGGTATGACCCTTACTAAAAATGTCTTCTCAAGTGTGCCGATATGGGTAAATTTTTTCAATGTGCCGCTTGAACTTTAGACTGAGGAGGGATTGAGTTACATAACAACTTTTATCGGTAATCTGTTGTACCTTGATGAATTTACTCAAAACCATAGCCAGTTAACATTTGCTAGAATTTGTATTGAGATAAAAGCTACCAAGGAGATTCCACCCTCCTTTGTTGTAAACTTAGGATATGGAGAACCGTTCGAAATCAAAGTGGAAGTTCCTTGGAATCCCCAAGTGTGTGGAGAATGCAAAATATTTGGTCATGCTACAAGTTTGTGTCCAAGTAAATCGAATACCCAAGCTCCTAGTAAACTCAAACAAGAGTGGAAGGCCAAAGAAGTAGCCGAAATGAAGGAGGGAGACGAGCCAAATCAATGGGTTGATGTGAAAAAGAAAAAAAGGCAAGGACGTCGTTAATGCTCCTATGCGTAACTTTGTTCCTACACCTCCTCCATCTTCATCAAATGCATTTGATATTCTCAATACTTGTGTAGCCAATGAGGAGGTTTCTTTTTGTGCGGATCTTAAGAGTGTGCCTAATGCGAATGAAGATATTCCGAATGTAGAGGCTTTAAAGGAAGAGAAAGAAATTGTCGGGGACGTGGGTAATATAAATGGGTTAGCCCCTAGACGATCTTCACGTCCTAGAGGAGCTCCTCAATCCCTCTCAAATGGAACATTCGTTGTTTCATGGACAAACCCATCTTCAAAAGTAGAAAACAAAAAAAAACTTCTTGAGAGAATCGTCCATCTTAGCCTTTCTCAAGAGGTTAGCCTCTCTATCAAGTCTAAGAAATATCTATTTGTGACAACCACATTTCCTATTGATTTGTTGTCGCTACAAATTTATTAAAAAAATGTGTTAATAAGAAATTTTAAATGAAATTTGGTGGGATTTTCATTAATTGGTAATATTGTCACCTAATATTATCGTTATATGTGTGCATCTTATTCCTCAAGTTTGAAAATTTATTTGTATCAAGGCCCATTTTGGCAACGAAAAAAGTCACCTCTTTTTTTAATTTTGTGTTTAGCGATTTTTTTTATATTTAAATTATGTCTAAATTTTTTATTTTTCCCGTCAATCTTGTCAAGACGAATTTTAAAAATACATTTTTTTTGAAAAATTTTAGAAAAAAATCACTAAAGACAAAAAAGATTGCTTATTTTGGCTTGTTTTTGTCCTTTTTGAAATTTTTCTAAAAAATTATATTTTTCCGATTCATCTTGTCGAGCTAAATTTAGAAACTTAAAACTTTCTAATTTTTTTTAAAAAAGATTCATTAAAGACAAAAAAAGTCAAAAGAAAAAAGGCAAAAAATGCACTTCCCAAAACACCCCTAATTGTGTTGCATTTGATTTTCATAACGACTATAATGAATTGGATTGATTGTAATATCATTAATTAATTAATAACAAATAAAAAAACAGTTACTCAGTTGGATCACTATCACTAGACGTAAGTGGTATACTACTAGAAGTGAAATACAATAATTGAATGGCAATGGTTCTGAAGAGAGACTAAAATAGGAAACAAAGTGTATCCAATTCACTATAGTGATGGCAAAGTGGAATTCCAGTCAAACTGGTCCAAATCAAACAGATCATCATCAGCAGCATCTAACTGTTGTATTACAGGAGTAGCTGCCAAAGTGGAATCCCAAACAAATTGGTCCGAATCAAAGTGGCCATTATCATCAGCTTGAGCTAGCTCTTGTTGTATAACTGCGGCAGTAGGTTGCTCTTCTTGTTGTATAACTGGAGTAGCTGCCAAAGTGGAATCCCAGACAAACTGGTCTGAATCAAAGTGGCCATTATCATCAGCTTGAGCTAGCTCTTGTTGTATAAATGCTGCAGTAGGTTGCTCTTCTTGTTGTATAACTGGAGTAGCTGCCAAAGTGGAATCCCAGACAAACTGGTCCGAATCAAAGTGGCCATTATCATCAGCTTGAGCTTGCTCTTGTTGTATAAATGCTACAGTAGGTTGCTCTTCTTGTTGTATAACTGGAGTAGCTGCCAAAGTGGAATCCCAAACAAACTTGTCCCAATCAAAGTGCTCATCATCAGGTGGAGCTAGCTCTTGTTGTATAACTGCTGCAGTAGGATGCTCTTGTTGTATAACTGGAGTAGCTGCCAAAGTGGAATCCCAAACAAACTTGTCCCAATCAAAGTGCTCATCATCAGGTGGAGCTAGCTCTTGTTGTATAACTGCTGCTGTAGGTTGCTCTTCTTCGACGGAGTAATGATCAATGTCGGAATCATCATCTGGTTGCTCTTGTTGTTCGATTTGTGCCCTGCGACGCTTCATTTTGATCGCACATAGGACATAGTTTTTGTCCTGCAACCATAAATATAAGTGTTTAGTAATTATTTGTAATATGCAAAAATATGTAAATGACTTCTGGAAAAAAAAATTTTGAAATTTAACATGAAAGGTTAAACTACCAAAGACAAATGTCATCACAAATGTAAATTACCCCAATTTTAGGCATGAAACAAAAATAAGTATAAGAAAGATAACCAAATACTTGATTCAGAAGTTTAGATAGTGTTTCATAGAAACTCTTAGTACAGATAAAATCTTGCATTAAATCATGCTCAAACTAAGGAGGGACTAAAAAACAAAGGAGGTGAAAAAAAATAAACGGGTTCAGGAGCTGTAAAGTTGGGCTCTAAATTGCTGCCAACAAACGGAAACCATGTCTTGTCTATTTCTCAAATTTTCAAGATTTATTACTAAATTTAAAAGTTGCTAAAGTTGTCTTTTAAGTTTTTTATAGTAAAAGTTACAAAGTTTCGAAACCATGCAAGTGTTGTATTCGTATATTATTCTTTTAGATTGTGTTTCGATTATAAATTTGAGTAAATTAAAAAAGAAAAAAGAAAAAGATTAGTGAACCCCTTTTTGATTGAGTTTAATAATTAAAATAAACTTTTTCTGACAAATTTACTTATTGAAAATAGACAAATAATTTAAATTAAAAATAAATCAAAAGATTATGATTTAAATTTTTAAAAAAAATTAAAAATTAAGGGTTCATTTTGTTACAAAACTCAAATTCTAATTTTTTTTATTCTAAACATTTATGTGTGTGTGACATGCACCCATAACCCCTAAAAAATTTCATTAGAAAACAACAATAAAAACATAAATCATCTAAACATGTGTGAATGATCTGTCTCTATAATCTGCACTATATCTTTGCTCTGTTATGTGATAAGACCTATATATCATGATCTGCACTCTTATCTTTATTTTATCATGTGATAAGACCTATATATCATGATCTGCACTATATCTTTGTTCTGTCATGTGATAAGTTGTGTGTGTGAGTTTGATCTTGAAACTACCACATATCATATGGATGATGATCAAACCTCTTTCATTGAACAAAACAACAACATATGACAAATAAAATCAAAAAACAATAATTAATCAGAAACATAGAACTAGAGAGAAAGAACTCACTTTGATTAGTTGATCATCTTCCAGAGAAACACCTTCAAGACTGTACTCCTTCATGTCCCACACACTCTGTTCACTCGATTCTCTATTGATATAATTGAAACTTCGCTTGCATCCAATAAGCCTTCCTTCATTGTCATGGATAGGCTTGCCTTTGTCGAGTCCCTTCCACGTACCCTTCCCCACCATGCGATCAATCCTTTTTCCTTTCCCATTCTTCTTCTTCAACTCCGTAAAATAATAATACAACTTCGATTTGGTTCTCATTTTGCTGAATATCTTCAATAGTTCTTGATCGTCGTAGAGATTGCATTCATTCACTAAACCCTCTACCGGTAATGGCTGTCCTTTGGCCTTTGCTCTCAGATAATGAAGAACAAGTTCCTTGTCCGTTGGTATAAATTTGTATCCTATTGCAATCTTGGCTGCCATTGCTGATTTTTCTAGAGAAAAAAAAAAAAAAAATAGTCAAAAAAAAGTAACAAAAAGACTACAGATTATGGAAACAATATGAGAAAGTAAAGTGAGAAGAGAGTTATATATAGGGCTTTGAGACTCAGCCAACTATGTTTTTGAAGTTGGGTAGTCTTTGGTTTTAGATGAATTTCTTTCTTCAGTAATAATAAGTTTGCTTGCATTACAAATGCTATCTTCTGTGATAAATGAATATAGGATTGATTTTATTACTATCAAATGCTATCTTCCATGCATGCACTTTGTTTCCTATTTTAGTTTCTCTAAAAATCATTGCCATCCAATCATTTGACAACTTGTAGTAAAATCATGTAACTGTCGAATCTTAGCTATCCAACTATAGTAAATCATTTGATTGTAATTAATGACATTACAATCAAGAGAGATATGGTTAAGAATAACCATAAAAGGTTTTCCTTAAAAACTCTTAGTAAAATCATGTAACTGTCGAATCTTAGCTATCCAACTATAGTAAATCATTTGATTGTAATTAATGACATTACAATCAAGAGAGATATGGTTAAGAATAACCATAAAAGGTTTTCCTTATAAAATCTAACACATACCACTATCACCAAAATATAATTAGTGAGTAATTTAATATTTTAAATTTTAAAATAATATAACTTTTGATTTAAAATGTCAATTTTTTAAAATATTAGTATTTTTAAAATTCTCTCATCATGATCTATCAAACAAGATCTATGTTGACTATGACATTCTTCAAAAACAATAATAAAAAAAAAAAATCATCGAAATTGATGTAAATAACACTACTAAAAAAAGTATTTTTTGCGACCGCTACAAACCGTCCCAAATAATAAAAATACAGTCGGCCCATGCGACGGCAAATGGGGGTCGCGAATTTGGAGGTGGCAAATACTTTTTGCAACCGCAAAACAACAATCGCAAACTATTTGCGATCACCTAACCTACTCTTATGGCAACTGATGTTTTGCCGTCGCAAAAAAGTAAAAAAAAAAAACAAAAAACCTACAATGTATTAGCGACCATCTTGAATTTGAATTTTAGGCTTTAACTAAGTATTGTCTTACCAAGAACAATGGGAAAGAGTAGTCTTGTGCCCCATTAACTAATATGGGAAGAGTATGCCGTAAGATCAGAAGAACCATGAACTGCAGACAAGAAATGAAAGAAGCTGTCAAAATGCTAACGTCAAAATCAAGTAGCCAAGGAGACATATTTCCCTGCTTTAGATATTGCTATGAACAGAACATACACAAGCGCTCACACACCCAGAGAAAGAGAGAGAGAGAGAGATTAATCACAATTGCAGTAACAGAATGACAGCAAAACAGGCTTCTTGATTCAAAAGCAGCATACTCATCATAGTCTGGATCAACAAAATTAGGCTCAGTTGTCACCATAGCTATAAAGCAAGGGTTATTCGGGTCCCTTCTGGAGATCTCCCAATTTCCTTTGATAAAAACATTCAAATCACAGACTATATCTAGCAAAAACATATGAAGATAAAATATTAAAAACAAAAAAAGAAACTTGAATCACAAAAGTACCTAAAGTTCATTGGAATACTCCCAAGTTGAAACATAGGAGGAGGTGCTGTATAGCCTGGTTTGAATGGCTGCAATGAACATACATTTGGCAATAAATAAACTAGCAAAAAATAAACAAAGACTCTGTTAAAAAAAATTTCCAATTTGACAGAGGAAACAATTGTACAAAGCAATAGTTCCCAATGTATACTCAAAATAGTTTTATAAAAAGAAAAAACACATTCATAAGATTAAAAGCAGAATTGAAACGGAATTAACCCACCTGGTGACGTATCTCACACACACTGTCACCTTTCTTGTTACACCATCTTTGTATGCATCTGCGATGAACATACTGCAAAAATCAAGCAGAATTGCTCAACAAAGAAATTGAGGGTACTATTGGGTAATGCATCGAATGAAAAGGGAACAAAAAATCTATTTCCCCCAATAGTAACCTTCAACTAGAGCTGTAAAACGAACCAAGCTACTCGCGCTCGACTCATGTTCAACTCATCAAAAGCTTGTTTGAGATTGACTATTATGTAAACAAGTCAAGCTTGAACAAATTTTTGAACTCGTTAGTTTTTGGGTTTGGCTCATACTCGACTCGATAAACATATGTGCACTATTAAATTGTATAAAAAACCAAATCTATTCAAGCTCAGGTTATGATGGGCTTGGTTGAAGCTCATTTGAGAATAAACAAACCAAACTTGAACATATTTTTGAAGCTCGTTATGTTTTCAGATAAAGCTTGAACAACTCAATACTCTACTAGACTCTTCTCGTTTATCGCCATACCTTCAATAACAAATGGGAAAGTGAAATCCATACTCCATTTGAGGATCACATCTATAATCAAATGCTATAGGGTACACAGGTGATGATAGCATGATTTTAAACAATAAATTCACAAAATAATTAAATAGAGCCAAAAGGTTCCACTAAGGCTCATCAAGACCAGTTTAATCAAATCAGATCAGACAAAGATTCATGAGAAGTATAACATGATTTTGTACAAATAATTACAAAACACTTTAAAAGGACAAAATGATATGTCAATTCACAAAATGACGAGGTCAAAATTTTAAAACAATTAGAAAGTTTCTAATTAGAAACGCAATCATAACAATTCATGCAGCTAACCTTCAAGCTGCCACAGCAAGAGCAAGGTGTCTCCATATTTGAATCTTCATCCTCATCCTGGCATATCCTGCATTCTACAATCTTCCTTGGGATTGAACAATCTATTGAATGTATGTCACGTGAAGAGATATCAATTTTGATGTCTTCAGTTCCTAAGGTTGTTGTCTGCTTTGACAAGTTCAAGCTCTCGATTGCAACTTCCAAAGTCGATTCAGTAAGCAAACGATCAACCAGCAATACGAAGTGATCACCCATCCTCAAATACCAAGCCCACGACAAACTAAATTACTCTGTTGAAAAGAAAGAAAATGAATCCAAAGCCTGCAAGCCCTTGAACAAGTACTTATCAATTAAATTAATTCAATCATAGAGCAAAGGAAGGTATGAACATGATGAATACAAAAGACAACATAACCATAACACCACCACCAAATAAATTCACAAAGGAATGTGAATTTGAGTTGATAAAAACTGTAATTAACTTTGTAATCCTGAGCAAAGTGTCCACAAATGACCTTAACTTGAACTACAGTGGAACCAACTAAAATTATAGAAAATCAAAACAAAATACCAGTTTTTATTTTTTATTTTTTATTTTTTATTTTTTATTTTTTACAGAAGAAGGGAGGAAAACCAGAGCTAAACCTAATAATAAAAACAACAAAAAAGAATATTCAGAGTCATCACTTAAAAGCCCATCCAAAAAATTCAAAACAAACTGAAGAAAAGGGAAAAAGAAACAAACAGAAACCGTTTGAATTACTTTCCAAACTGGATTGGTCCTCCTCCTCCTTTGGGTAGTTTCATAAATTTTCAAAGCACTTTACAACCATAGCCATAGGCTCCAAACTCCACCTGCTGCCACCATATATAACCAAAGAAACATAATATGTTATACATCCAACTTTCTTAAATAGTCTAAGAGACTGTAAAAAAAGACCAAGAAATTTCACTGATCGAATTCACATTTAGGGACATCTGACTACCAGTTTCACAATCACATGTAGCTATAATTTTCTGATACGTCTCATGACTGGAACAAATTTTCAAATACATGGTGTGCAACTTTGAAGGGTGGTAAGATTAAACACAGAAAATTATCATAACCTTAATAAACTAACTGTTGTGGCCAAATTTAAGCCTTTCAGACCTGCCATATGCAAAGGATTATTGAAAATTATTACTTGCATGTGCTGCATTCCAGCGATAGAAACGAAAATAATAATAAATAAATTTTAAAAAAAAACACACACACACAATTGAAAAATAAGACATGGTACATGTTAAATCCACAAACTAAACCCTTAAAGCGTAAAAAAAAATAAAAATAATTACCTTAATGCAAAGAAGATTGGCTTTGGTGGTGACGGATTCAGGGACTTTCTTTTCCTCTTCTTCATAGTCAAGAAGCTCTTCATTTTTGTTTCACCTAATAGACGGTAAAAAAAAAAAATAAATTTAAGTGTTTCATTAGGGTTTCAAATTCAAACAAAGCATGAAGCCTAAAGTTTTGAGAAAAATGTTGTTCACCTTTGAATTTGTAAGAAAATTAGATGGAATTAGATATGAGCTTTGAAGCGTCTGGTTATCCCATTGCTTCTTGCTTCCATGCTTTCTTTGACGATACATATACCTGTGAGATGGGAAGAGATAGCTGAGATATTTGGGAAGAGCTCACCTAGCAAGAAAGGCCCAGCGAGATTTGGGATTCGATCAATTCGCATGAGAAATGGAAGAGATTATAAGAGGAATATGAGAAAAAAGAATGGGTTTAAAAAAAGAAACATGGGAACAGAGTCAGCTGGGTATAGTTATTTTGGGGGGAAAAAAATTGGCGCCGCAAATTTCATTTTGGCGCTTTTTTTTATAAATTATTTTAATCATACAATTCACGACATATATTGTGCGTCGTAAAAAGGAAATACTTTTAATGGCAGGTGATGTGTGCGTCGTAAAAAATGCAATACTTTTAACGGCGGGCATTGTGTGCGTCGTGAATAATTAATGTATTAACGGCACGCTATATGCATGTTGTAGAAAGTTTTATTATTTACGGCGTGCATTGCAAGCCGTAAAAAAATCATCGTTATTACCATTCACGGCCTACGCAATAGACACGCCGCAGTTAAAAAAGTATTTACAACATGCAAAAAAAGCAAGTCGTAAAAGTGAGAAACTACGGCGTGCATTTATTGTATGCCGTTGATGTGGTGCCGTAAAAAGTAAGTTTTGTTGTAATGATAAATTTTGTTATAACTCAAGTTTGGTAAAAAAACACAAATAAGTTGATCTGATTAACAATCATTGAAGAGCATTTTCATGTATTTTTTTATTACATATACACCAATCAAACTTTTTGTTATAACTCAGGTTTGGTAAAAAAAACACAAATAAGTTGACCTGATTAACAATCATTTGAAGAGCATGTTCATGTATTTTTTATTACATATACACCAATCAAACTTTAGTCACAGATCATCGTATACAGCGAACAAAATCAAAAGAATCATACAATCCAACTGATGCATAAAAATCAATAAAACAAAAAAGGTAATCAAAATTGAACCTTCAAGTGGGCAGCAGCCTTTTCCTTGTCAGTGAACACTCCAATGGACTCCACAACAAACTCGGCACCGGTTTCTCCAGCGGATTTCTTCAGGGTTCCTGAAAATTCATGCAAAATATGCCGGGAATGACCCTGATTTCATTATGATTCAAATGCAAGAAAGTTAAGTGGTGCTAGAAATGGCATAAATATCTGATGCCGAAAACAGTGACTGGTTTCTCCCCAAAAAGAAGGGTCTTTGAATCCTTAACCTTAACATCAGAATGCTTCTAGTGGCCATGAACACTGTCATAGTTGAACATGTATGTCTGCACATATCACAATAACAAAATCGCACTTAGCAGTCATACATATATTCTATTACATAAAGCCTACAAATCAATGAAGCTTTGTCACAGATTTTTCATTGTCAAATTACCCTACAATTGCTTCACTTTTTATTTAAATTTCAAATTTTTATAACTTCTTCAACTTTCTTTCTCTTTGTCTACAATAATTTTTTGGGTCAGTAAGTAAAATATGAATTGATTGATTTTCATAGCTCACTCATTAGATATACACATCATCTAGTCTATTCTATTATATAAAATCTACAAACCAGTGACAACTTTTTTATTATCAAATTTCCCAGCAACTACGTTCCTTTTTTATTTAAATTGAAATTGTTTTAATTCATCTACTTTTTTTTTTTTTGGATAAGTTATATTTTGCACCCTTATATTTTACGTCAAATCCCACTTTGTCACAAACCTTTTCGCAAATAACCCAAGACTTTGAGTCAAGTTAAAATCACACTTAACACACTGCACTTTTCAAAACAAAGTTATACCTATATGACTAGGCCAATAACAACTTGACTCGGAGTTAAGGGGGTTAGAGGGACAATTAAAAGATCAATAAAAAGTAAAAAAATTAAACCATTTTTATAGTAAAGCCATCAAGAGTGTGCTAAAGCCATCAAGAGTGTGCAAAACCTTCTAATATCTATATATCTATACTATATATAACGCAGACAAGTCATCTGATATGAACACTTTGTCACGCAATTTTGATTCCTAAAAACCCACAACAATGGTATTTTCTCCAAATATTTTTATCTTACCTAGCCATTACCATAAAGATCAAAAAGTAGATAGTATGGTAAGAAAAGAAAAGAAAAAATATTGTGATCTCTCATGTAAGAAAAGAAATTATTTGTGTTTTCTCACCAAACATGATAGGTAAGAAAGCAAAACAATCATGCTTGGCTAGGTAAGAATGCAAAGCATGTGAAAGGGACATGAGTGAGATTTCTTTTTTGCAAAATATATATAAAAAAAATCAACTTAGGGTTCATTTGGGATGCGGGTTGACTTTTTGACTATTTTAACCTGGAGTTAAAAAACCTCATTTGAAATAGGCTTTTTGACTTTTTTGACTTTTGTGAGTGAAAAAATAAAATAATTATGGGTTGAATGTGACATTTATCCTATTTGGCTAAAATAGTCTATTTTGTCTTATATGACTATTTTAGCCCAAATGGGCATGCCAGACGGGGTTTTACTAACTTATTTAGGCCACATCATCTCTATTTCTTTACACATCAACTTATTTAGGTTATAACACTCCTCTACTTCTCTTCTCTGTATATCATTTTGTAACTAATATAAAAGCCATAAAAAAAAAAATTAAAAAAATTAAAAACAAAACCACACCCATCACTAATGCTATGTTTGATTGAAAGATTTGACATTGGATTTAAAAAGGAAAAAGATGCATGAAATTACGTAAAAAAATAAGTATATTTTATTCATATTTCACTTTTTTTTTTTTTTTTTTATTATTTCCAAACCCCTGCTCAAATCTTCTAAGCAAACGCATCATAAACCTTCCTTTCTCCTCATTTCTCACCCAACTTACAAACCAAACATGAGAAAAGAATTCCATTTCTCATAATTTCTTATTATTTCTCAGCAAATCACCCCATTCAAACAGAGTAAAAGCATATGTATAAGCATGCATATACAAACACACATACCATGTAATCAGTGGTGATGAAGGAATCATTAACAGCAACCAGTTCAACATCGTTTCTCTGCAGAGCAACTCTGGCTACCAGACGACCAATTCTTCTGAACCCTAAATATATTTCAACATAGATCAATTAATTCAACAACTTTTCAGTCCAAAACAAAAAAAAAAAACTTAAAGCAAGAGAGAAACACTACCATTGATACCGATCTTGATCTTCTTATCAGAACCTACAGGACAACCCACCAACTAAAATTAGACATTGATACACAATAACAAATTTTACGAGACAATTACAGAGAAAAGTGATTACCCATTAGTTTAGAGAGACAGAGGAACAAAGGGTTTGTTTTTTTTAGATAGGGAAAATGAGTTGGGAAGCAGAAAGTGGGGTCTTTTCCCAAAATAAGCCAAAATACTAAGTTATTTTCCAAACTAGGCATAGTTCGGATGGAATTTCGAAAATTTGTAAAATCGTAAAAGTTAAACCACGCTTTTAATTACGAGAGCGTGGATACAAACTACGCTTTTAAGTAAATTTATGTTTTTAAGTAAAAAAAAAATTTTTTCCAGAAAACGTGGTTAGGATTAAAATGTAAAAATTTTACTAACAAAATTAAATTTTTCTTGATTAACCCTCTAAACTAATTAAGCTATAAATTGGTTTTTGTTATGTTATGTTTATGTTTTGCCATTAAATACATTTTGTGAGATATAACTAAATGTAAATTGTTGAAGTCAACCATAAATGCAATTTTCAAATAAAAAAATAAATATATATAATCAATACCCTTTTCTTCACCAGCATGATAGCAAAAAAATGAATGAAAGACAACAGGATAGTTGAATTGAATCAGTTTGAGAAGGGTTTATTTGAATGAAAATTTAGTTTGGGGACTCAATATTTTGGTGTAATTTACTAAAAAAAATTACAATTAGAGGAGGAATTTAGAATAAATTGCAATTATAATCCCTAAGATTTATTTAAAATATGAATTGTCCTTTATGATTTTAAAAATTACATCTCACATTTTCAAGAATCTAGTCGTATAATAAATTATCTTTTTCATTAGGAAAATTCTAATATACACTCCTTTAAAAAGGGTGCACCATATGTATCCCTAATTATGTCATTTTCTTATTTAGTTATGACTTTATTATAGTTATAACTCGTGAATTATTTAATTATACTTCATGTTGTGTTTAGTTATGATATATATATATATATTTTTTAATTATGATTCAAAAAATTAAAATTGTATCATTTTTTTTTAATTATAAGGTGCATACGGTATTTTTTTAATTAATAAATCATTAATTAATTAATAATTTTTAATAATTTCATAAATATATTTCAATTAATAATTCATATAATTTTATTGTAGAATAGACAAGCAATTAGAAATTTTATTTCTTCTCTATTAAATAAAAAATTTTGATAAATTTTTATTTTGTAATTTCTAAAACTATAAAAGAGCATATGTATTTTAAACAAACTTTAAGGATTCTATTTGTAATTTACGTACGAATTTGTTAGCCATTTGATTTGACAACCAATCATATGTGCATGGGAATCAAAAGCAGAGAGCAAGACACACACACACTCACTTCGCCAACACAGAGAGAGAGAGAGAGAGAGAGAGATCGACTTCAATGGCGACGAGCTCTAATCTCCAAGGGCTTCACCAAGTCTTCGTGTACGGAAGCTTGTTGGCCGACGAGGTTGCTCGAGTTCTTCTGAAACGCGTCCCTCAGTCCTCTCCCGCTACCCTCAATGGCTTGTCAGTCTCTCTCTCTCTCTCACACTTTCTCTGCACGATTTCTTCATCTTGTTATTATTTTTCCATAATTTTGATCAGTTTCTTAATTTTAGTGATCGATGATGAGATCTGGTATGTATGTCTATAATTTCTTGTTTTCTCTCATAATGTTTGTTCTGCAATCACTGTCATGTGCTTGTTGAAGAGTACCTAATTTAATCATTGTTTAATGTCATGAATTTCCTAAATTTTTATTTTTGTGT
Organism: Camellia lanceoleosa; assembly: GCA_025200525.1. NCBI lineage: Eukaryota > Viridiplantae > Streptophyta > Magnoliopsida > Ericales > Theaceae > Camellia > Camellia lanceoleosa. The sequence goes on along the minus strand of CM045771.1, from coordinate 150,122,397 downwards.
CAAATTCTGATTTGTATACCAGGATTTTAAAGTATTAGATTGGTTTGGGTCATAACAAGGCTTAGTTTGGTAAAATAATCAATTATTAATACTGCAATAAAACTACTTGACATTCAAATCTATAGAACTTGAGCAACAAGAAATGAAAATAAAAATGAAAAAATGAAAACATGTAATTAAAGGAAATACTTTCTTAGATTTATTTTTAAACTAGATAAGGAGTCAATCTATGTCCATGTTATAATCCAGTTTTTTGGAAGAAGAATGAAAAAAAATAAATTAAGAGGGCATATATATAATTTTAGAGGGGAAAATTGGATAACATTTTCAAGTTAAAATTCTTTGGCATTTTGATTCACTATATGATTGCATGGGTGTCGGTGGTGGGAATGGCAAGGTTGGGGAAGAGGGAAGAGGGTGTTGGTGGTGGCAGCGGAGGGGTGGGGGTTGGAGAGGGGATGGGGGAGGGAGAGAAGGGTGTTGGTGGTGGCAGTTGAGGGGTTAGGTGAGAGGGTGATGGTGGTTATAGTGTAGGGGTGACAAGAAGAGTCGCAGAAGGGGAGGAGGGTGTTGGTGACGGCATTGAATGGTTGGAGAATGGGTAAAGGGTGTTGGTTGTGGCAATGGTTTAGCTCATACGTAAATAATTCCTTGTCAATAGAAATAAATACATAACTTTTTGTAATTTATGAACTGAAATGCGCTATCAAGCCTATTAACGGTTTAAATTAAAAGACAAGTACTTTTATGACCATATCATCAGCACCAATACATATTTAGATACCCATTATTTAAACCTAAGTTGACACCATACATCACACCTACTACTGTTTCACTTCCCCCACAACCAACTGTGGTTCGAATTCCCGGACTCAAATTCATCCTACTACTATGTTTCACTTCTCTCCACACCACAACCAACCATTGTTCGAATTCCTTGACTAAAATTCATCCTACAGGAGCCAGTCCAAAAGTCCTTTCTTAGAGAGGTTCCTCGTTAAATAGAATTTTAAGCAAATAAAAAAAACCCAAATGCATCAAGCACTCTCTTTATTTATTTTTTCCTTTTTAAATTTATTGTTTCTGCCAGAGAGGCAGAGCATGAGAGGAATCACCACTATAACCACCACTTCATACTCAAAAGCATTTAAATTTGGACAAATATTGGGTTTAATGCCAAACAAAGAAACACTGATAAAAGACATTGCCCTCTGCCTAAATAACCAACAACATATAACCATGTAGCTACAAATTTCCCCATAAAACATTACTCAGTATAGCTCAGTTCCCTTATGGGTGTGAATCACACAATCAGAAGTTGGGTATGAGATAAGTCAACACATGCCCCTTCTTCATCTGTTTATCATCGAGGAACGATCCATCCGATTGGTCAACCGATCCAGAAACCATCAGCCCAGCACACCCCTGCCTTGCACTAGTATGGCAACTCAAGTCCTTCATTTTCAGCTGAGTCAAGGATGTATGCATTGTCAGGAGCCTCAAACTCACTCTCTTGGCCATCCAGTCCAATTAGCTTCGGTTTGTACACTGCCATGGCCGATACTCTGAAGAAGGATGAGGATTTCAAGCCAAATGCTTTAGAAACACTCTTAAAGGAACACAAAGACTAGGGATTCTTAATCAATGCACAGGATTTGGTTGTGTGTGCACTTTTGAACATGCAAGGAGAAGAAATTGTCATAGTCGACATGTTTAGACCTAAATTTGCAGCAAGAATACTTTATTAGTGGTTCATGGCTCTTCACCCAAGCTTCCATCTTTAAGTTAAGGAAAACAGTACAAAACTAGGTTGATTACTATACAAAGGTGAATCTCTGTTTAATCCGATGGAATGGAATACAAATCTGTCTATCCAATGAATTGAGGATTGCAATGGACAGAAATCTAGCTGCTACAAGTGAATTGGAAATTTATGCCGGAAGGTGCCATTAGAAGAACTACACTGGCCCACAGCACAAGAAGTGAATTGCTTCCACATTTACATAGAACTGCGAGTAACTGTAGAAGTGTCACCATGTTAACTTAAAAGGCTAACTACGATACTAACTCAAGAAAACAATTTCACCAGAGTGAATTGGATATTAAGGATATGCACCAGAGTGTTTGTCATCTCCGAGAACAAACATGACAGAGAATACTACTACATGAAAACTTGCTGGAAATTGGGGTTTTCGTCATCTCCGAGAGCTTTGACATCACAAACAAGCTATTCATGCATACAAGAACTTTCAAGACACGAAACAAAGAAATGAAAGAATATGATGTGTATGACTGGGTGTGAAAGAGAGAGAGAGAGATTGAGATTGAAATTTCAGTAGGAGTTACCAAAAAATGCCTACACTCTAGTGGTTTACATTTGGGAAATCTTGTTTATAAGTAGGGTATGACTTCATTGCAACTTTGACTTTGTATACGCACGAAAAAGTAAGATATGGGACATCAGAATTCTTCTTTACTAATAGGTTACAACTCCATTGCAACTTCCAGTATACTAAAATGAGCAATTCCTAAAACTTCTTCCCACTTTTCTTAATTTTTCTTTATTCAAAAGAAAAAAGAAAAAAAAATTGAATTCAAAGCAGACCTCGATCTAATAAGGTACAGGTTCCTAGGAGAAGATTGGGGAAACAAGGTAGGCAACAAAAATGCTAGATTTATAAGCATATGATTTAGGCTTTGGGCAGCTCTACTTCCATACTTCAATCGACAGTTTTTCTATTGTTCTATTAGATGAATATGCGCCAAGAATTTTTTTCTAAATCAGTACTTTAGTAACCCCAATGGGAGATTAGGAAAGACCCAAAACACAAACACAACGATTATCAAAGGAATTCAATTTGGCCACCATCTTATTCTACTGACCCAATTCCTTTCTGCAACATATACTCAACCAGAAAAACTCATTGCAATTTCAATGTGAAAATGTATAGGTTTAAAAGTTATCTGAACTGAGGAAATTGTCAATTTACCAACAAGAGAATAGGGATTGCATAACAATTGTAGATTGAAAATCGGAAGCATTAGCATGAGCAACCCCAACAACACTTTTGAGGTTGTGAATGCAAATTGATGTTTATGTGCTCATTTTAAAAAATAGATAAATAAATAGGGTAAAAAAATACCATTTAGCAACCAGCAGGAATTAATCTAACAGAATATTCTACCAAACCAAGTCTAAACCAAACATCATATTCAGTCCATTGTCTGACCACAAACAAAAAACTAAAGTTCATAGACATGAACAACAACAATACAACATCATATTCAGTTTTCAATTATTTTGATTTTTTAGATACTTCTTGACTACAAATATCTCAAAACTAGAAAACAAATATTTTAAATTTAAAAAAAAAAATCATAAAAAAAAAAGTTCAAAAAGAATGTGAAAAAGAACCCTAAACAAAAATTCAAATTATTTTTGCACTTAATTTTTTTTTTTTTTGGCGAAGGGGCATAACTATATACATTAGAAATAGAACCCAACAAAAAGATTTTGAACCTATCACATAATAAAATGAACCCAAAATCAAAACATAAATACCCTAAGTTTCAAGAACTAATCGAACTTTTAGTAAACGTGGAAAATTTTTAATACCAATCACTGATTACCATTATAGATATGATCATGCCAAAAATAAATAAATAAATAAATAAATTTAAAATAAATCAAAAGAAAACAACAATAATATAGAGATCAAACAAGTCCAGAGATCAAGGAAAAACAAGAAGAGAGAAAACTTCACAAATACAGAGGTGATCAATAGAACTACATTGAACCTTCAGAGAGAATCCCAGATCGGAAAAGTTCGAGAAGAGAGTGGCCCAAGTTCGCAACTCATGTCGTGTGCAAATAAATAATATTACGGTAACGATACATTCCACTTTTAGTGCTCTATAGCGAGTTGGCACACTCTTTAAAAAAATAAAAATAAAAATAAAGTACAATAATACTGTAACACTAGATTAGCGCTATGACTATTAATTTCAACCTTTTATTTTCTTTCAAGACTTTTAACAAATATTTAGACTTGTTAGATTTATAGACTTGAGTAAAAATTTAAAAAATAAAATAAAAAATAAATAAAATATAAATACGTCCTATTTATGTTTTATTCATATTTTTATTTTTTTTCTAAATTTTTATCTAAATTTATGAACCAACCAGATTATTAGGGATTTGAAAATGAAAAATAAAAAGTTGAGACACATTTATCTTTTCAAATCTAACTCAAATCTATAAACCAAACACAAAGAGTATGGATTTCTCAATTAAAAATAATAAAAAAATCATTGTTCAATCAAAAAATAATAAACCTAAAAATATATAATTCCTAGCAAAATTAGGGGAAAAAAAGATGGGATACATCTTTTTTTTTTCAAATCTGACTCAAATTTATGAACTAAACACAATGTTAGAGTATGAATTTCTCAATAATAATAATAATAAATTCATTATTCAATCAAAAAATAATAAACCTAAAAATATATAATTCCTTGCAAAAATTAGAAAAAAACAAACAAACAAAGCTTTTCAAAAATTTAAAAATAAATTAAAATTTATAATTTTAACAAGTTAGACCATACAAAAAATCAGACCTCACAAATTAAAAACTTACTTAATCAACCCTCTTCTTTCTCAGATCAAAAAAAAAAAGAAATCCCTCTTCTTTCAACGTAAGCTACTTTTCTTCGGCGATGATTTTTTCTTTTCTTCAATGATCACTATTCCGCTTTCAATGGATTGAAAGAAGTTAAGGGGTTTTTGCGCCTTTATTTTATTTTTTTATATTTTTTTTTTCTCTTTTCTGCTTCTTTTATATTCTACTTTTTCCCAAAAATATCTTTCTGCCACGTGAAAGGGAGATGAGAGTTGTTTAGTGGTGGAAACCACTAACATTAGGTGGCAGCCCAGCTAAATGTTTGGTCATTTATTCGATTATCCCTTTAAGGCCTGTAGCATTACTGAATTATTTGATGATTATGATCATCATTAATGATCATGAGTAATTAATTATGGGAATTGCAGGAGAGTGGAACAAAAAAAATTATAAAAACAAAAATATTGGGACCTCAAAATTGAGGATTCCATGACTTTCAAAATGACGTGAATTAATTATGTATTTTTGTTTTTATTTTTTATTTTTTATTTTCTTCTTGAACTAATCACAAGTGAGTGAGCGTTGTGGAGATTGTGTTTTTTTAAGTGTTTGTAGCATTATTGTTATAAAAATATGTGAGATATAAATAATTATGTGATGAAGGGTGGATAAAAGTTATGGGCTATGTTTGTATAAAAACCAATTTTCTGTATGGCTGTGATATAATTCCCCATTAATTATTCAATAATTTATGTTCAGATAGTGATGGTTTTGTCCGTAATAGAGTTGTTTTGAAAAATAAATTAAAAGTTAATTTTTTAAGTTTTTTTTGAAAAAAAAATATGTAAAAGAATAAAAAAATGATATGATTCAAAAAAAAGAAAAAGAAAAAAAAGGGGTTAAAAAGCCAAAAAAATTTACCTCTTACCAAAAGAGGCCATAGAATGAGAGAGAAATTATTACTCTTTGGGTGTTTGGAAACTTTATTCGTTAGTTAAAAGGGATTATTACTTGACAGTGGTATTAAGGAAAAAATATTTAAATTCAAGAAAAAATTTATAAATATATATGAAATTTCTCCTTAATTTGTAATTATTTTTTTCACATTTGTAATTATTTTTTTCACACTCCATTGATGTGATATTTTTTGTAATTAAAAAAGTTATCATTTTTTAATTTTTTTTAATGATTTTATTTTTAAAATTATGTTAAACTTTCTTACTTATTAAATTGATACAAGAGATAAATTATGAACCACGTAGTAATTTGTTCTAAAATTTAACAATTGAAACTTGATGTGCATAAATGTAAGGGTATAGTTCTGAAAATTAATTTTGAAAAATAATTTTAAACTTGTTTGGTTATATATTTTGAAAATAATTTTAAAATGATTTGTATTTTTTTGTAGTTGAATAGATGGGATGATTTGTATTTTTCTTTTTTGTATTTAAATTGAGGGAAAATTATTTATAAGCCCTATTAGAAGAACTTATTTAATGTGAAATCTTGTGTAGTTTCTTATAAAGTTTTAAGTTCTATTTAGATTGGAAGGTGTTCCACAAGATCCTATCAATTGTGATTAAATGATATTAGTATACTATTATACTCTTTATATGTTTCCATATTATAAACTGTTCTATCATTCAGCCTATTAAGCTTTTGGAAATTTTTAGGAAAGTGCAATGTGTACGCGTCATCCGTGGAAGTGAATGTCGCATTGATCGCGGATTCTAGTGGATTTTTAAAATGTTGCTGGTTTGGATCTAGATATGGGAGATGTTGTCGTCAAGGTTGAGGGTTGTGTTGTTTGCCTTTACCGATTTGGATTCCAAGTGTTTGAGCGAATGAGGTAAGGTTTTTTGCTTCTAATATGGCTTTCACAGTCTGTTACAGCCATCCAATATTAACCCACATCTACAATGTAGTTATGTATTGTGTGTGTTACGTTCGGTTGTATTTGTTTTTGGATTTGTGCTATGTCGTTGTTGTAGTAAGTGTTTACATACGTGTCACATTACATTTTGCAAACTTACTGATTTTTTAATTGAATGTGAAAATGTTGTTGGTTTATGAAAAATGGTACATCCATACATTGGCACAATTTCATTAGCCTCCAATGACGTAATATTTAAGTTGTAATGTTAATCCACATTTGCAATGTTGTCATATTTTGTGCGTGTTACGTTCGGTTGTATTTGTTTTTGAATTTGTGTTGTGACGTTGTTATATTCAATGTTTACGTATGTGTCACGTTACATTTCGCAAACTTACTGAGTTTTTAATTCTTTTAATAGAATGTGAAAATGTTACTAGTTTATGAAAAATGATACAGCCATACATTGGCACACTTTCATTAGTCTCCAATGTGTTACATTTAGGTTGTAATATTAACCCACATCTGCAATATTATCATGCTTTGTACGTGTTACGTTCGGTTGTATTTGTTTTTGAATTTTGTATTGTGACGTTGTTGTATTTAGTGTTTACATACGTGTCACGTTACGTTTCGCAAACTTACTAGATTTCTGATTTTTTTAATTGAAAGTGAAAATGTTGATGGTTTATTAAAAATGGAACAACCATACATTGACACACTTTCATTAGCATCTAATGATGTTACATTTAGGTTATAATGTTAACCCACATCTGCAATGTTGTCATGTTTTGTGCGTGTCACATTCGATTGTATTTGTCTTTGAATTTGTATTGTGACGTTGTTGTATTTAGTGTTTACGTATGTGTCACGTTACGTTTTACAAACTTAATGAGTTTTTGAATTTTTTAATTGCATGTGAAAATGTTGCTTGTTCGTGGAAAGTCTTGGAATCTATGTGAATGAAGCTCTTAGTTTTCATTATGTATTATTGAATTCGGAGTTAGATTGTTTATCTGTAAACTTTCTTATGATGGCTTCTGAAGTGGGTTGTAAATATCGAAACCTTGGTTCGTTCGTTCAAGTTTAGAAGCGAAACGACCGTATTGAAATCCAAGCATAAAAAAAATCTAGTGTCTGGTTACTCTAGGTATAACTTATGCTTATTGAATTTGATTTTGATCAGGATATCTCTTATTTTTTATTTACCATCCAATCCCAGATTTGGTTCATTGGCGTTCTTGTGGAGATTATTATGTGTATTTTGAATTTCAAATTCACATCCACATAGATATGATCTATAGTAACATTCAATTTCCTATATATGGTTTTGTCATTATTTATGATATTAACAACTAATTTTGAGGGTAAGTGTGTCAACCAATTTCCCACAGGACTTATGGGAACATAAGTTTTTATTTATGACCATATGTAGCATAAGTCTCTATAATAAGACTTATAAATAATTTTTCCTAAATTATATCATCATGTTTGAAAATTTTATATAAATTTTATGTTTATATATCATCATTCAATAAAATATATGTTTAGGTAGAATTTAATAATATAAAGTTGTAGAATGTAATTATGAAGATAGGAAAAAGAAATAGTAGATAAAAAGGCAAAATGGTCATTTAAAAAATTTTAGAATCCAAGGAACAATTTGTAATAAGATTGCAAATCTCAAGAAAAAAAATGTAATTTTTTAAATGTGAGAGGATGTACATTAAATAAAATCTTCAGAGTGTAATTTATCTTAATTTTTTTAAATATATATATATATATGTAAAACTTATTTTAAATTGTATTAATCCCCGCTTAAGTCACTTGTCAATCATGGAGTCACAAAACCAGTATTTAATTATACTTTTAATTATGAATAATGTTGGAAATATTACAAATTTTATCAAAATTTTTACCAACTATTTTATATGAATGTGAGACTCATTTCATATCTCACACTCAGGTAAAACTTTTGAAATTATTTAATAATCCCGTATGTGAAATTTGATTTCCCTAATATTTACACTTATGCAATTAACTCACAACTATCCTCAAGTAGCATGACTGTGATTGTGATTTGACACCTACACTCGACTGATGCTCTTGGCATGTCTCGTACACATTTGGGCTTTGTTTTATAGATGGGTACAATATCAAATCTCAAAATATATAAGCCTTCTTTTTTAGTAAGCCATCATCTCGCCTCGTTGCCTCACGCTTAGCCTTGCATATTGTTTTAGCTAGAAGGGTAGCACGCACATAGGTGCTTTAATATTAATTTGATATTTTTTTAGTATGTATTGTAATTTTTAGTAGTAATATTATTCTTAGTGTTTTTTTTTAATCTTATTTATTCTTATTTTTCCCCCACTAACTTAGCTTTCATACTTTTTTAAAAATGTTAAAGTCTCCAAATGAATTAGTCTGACTATTATGTAGAATATTTGATAATTTATTTGAGATTTATTGTCACTCTTTTAGTTAATATAATATGCAAACTTAAACGTGAAGCGACGAGAAAAGATGATGGATTCATTGAACCAAGGCAAAAGTTAAGAATAACTTTTACAAAATTCAATCAACTCAATAATTTCAAAAAAGTATTACAAATACTAAAAATCCATTGATTCATAATTCAGTTAACTAATATATAAAATAGCTACTACTAAAGTATAAACATAAAATAAAACGACAAAAATAATATGGAAAGTAGGTGAATAAGAACAGTGGGAAGAAGATAAGTTTATTGTTATAGTTTTATAGAAAGAGTTGGATAGAGGGATTATATTGCAACAGTGAAAAACTGTATATATGTTTAAATTGAATTGTAAGGCCTTGTTTAGGAATATGTTATTTTAGTAATTTTTGAGTTTTTTACAAAAAGATATACAAAAAAGTAGAAAAAGTTATGTAACAACTTATAGTGACTTTTTGACTAAAACAAAGGTTGCCAAACGAGACCTAAGTATCCTACTAAAAGTTTTACTAAAACTATGTGGCTGCTTGAACAATTTGATCCGATGTCTAACTATGAGTTAAAAGAATTTTTCGATTTTTTTTAAAGAAAAATTATAACGAAGTTTAACAAAAATAATTACCAGAAATTATATTTTTTATTTTCAAATTTAACAACTTATATATAGTGACTTTTTGACTGAAACAAAGGTTACCAAACGAGACCTAAGTATCCAACTAAAAGTATTACTAAAACTACGTGGCTGCTTGTACAATTTGATCCGATGTCTGACTATGAGTTAAAAGATTTTTTCGATTTTTTTTTTATAAAAATTATAAAGAAGTTTAACAAAAATAATTGCCAGCAATTATATTTTTTATTTTCAAATTTTATTCTCAAAATTATATGAAAAAAATTACTTACTATTTTTTTATCCACTTAATTTATAATTTTTTTGGATAAATTACAAACATCCCTTGAGATTTGATTAAAATACAAATCACCCCATGTGGTTTTGGAAATTACATTTCACCCCTTAAGATTTCTAATTTTATAACAAATTGCTCCTTTTATTAATAAATTATCAAGTCAATTAGTAGTTTTTAATGAAATTATAAATATATTTCAATTAATAATTTAGGTAATTTTATTATTATATAGGAGAGCAATTATGAATTTTTTTTAATTAATTCTATTAAATAAAAAATACTAACAATGAGATATTTGTAATTTTTTAAACTATAAAAAATAATATATACTTTAAATAAATCTCAAAAAATATATTTATAATTTACCCTCTTTTTTTTTTGGAGTATATTTTGAGAACTCACGAATCAATTTCATTGCAAAGTAGTCAAGAATGCCAGGATAATGGGATTGATTGTCATCTCCCATTATTCATGTGGAAAAAGCTTTTATGTCAACCTCCAACTAATCTCTCTCTCTCTCTCTAAAGACAGAAATAGCTTCTTCTATTCTGGTTAATTGTTTGCTCATAGTTTGGCAAATCAAATTGGTATAGTTATGTTGTCGGATGCTTAGTCCAAAGTCTTTTAACTGCATATATTCGGTTTTAGCAAATCTGCCAGATTGGGCATCAATATAGGCAGTGGCTACTAAGGGTTGTCTGGTTGTTTCACCATTAGGAGCCAATTCTAATGCTTGTGGAGGCAAATGAATAGCACTAATTGCTTGCCCTTCAGTTGTAGTCCAGGTTTTATATTGGTCTTCCATCATATTTAATTGTGGCTGGGTTTCTGTATTATACCATTCTACAAAAGGTATAAGGGCCTGGTGAAACTCAAGATGTTGATAATATTGGGCTTTATACTGTTCTAACTGTTCTGATGTATGGTTGCCAAAATACCATTTTCTAAATTCTTTGTATTTATCCTGATTAAATTCCTGGTTTAATAGTTTTCGATTTTCACTACCTGGTGTAAAATCCATTAAATTTCAAAATTCATGTCACTGGCCGTTGGACTATCTGGTGGTGGTGTTGTATAAACACCATGGGGAATCCTATTTTGGGATAATCTAATTCCTTGAACTTCTGTTTGCATTGGATCTTCCTGCGGGTCACTAGAGGGCCTGCTAGGAGGTCTAGAAGGTATTTGTCGAAGGATCGAGTCTACAGACTGCCGACTAGATTCTGGTAAATCTACCCTGTAAGGTGGAATAGATTGAAAACTATTATTGGAAAAACTTCTGTTGGCTATTCTAAAACTATTATTAGAAAAGCTTCTGGGGGCTGTTCTAAAACTAGCATTAGACGAATTGCTCCTGGTAAGCATAGGTCTCTGGAATTGGAGATAAACATTACCTCCCTGTGTCTGGATAACATCATCTATGTTATGTTGCATTATCGGTCTGGGTGGCACAGCATTAGGTATATGCCATCTTTCTGGAAAGGTTATTTCTGACCATGGTATTAATCTAGGTACAGCTACCTGACTATTATACAGATTGGTTTCAATTAATACGATTTTTCCTGTTTCAGTTTTCTTTCTAACATAAGGATTTAAGGTTGTTAAAGCCTTAATGTGGATTCTGGAGTATACTGAAAAAGGAGGTGAACCTGGTTTGTACTCATAACCATGAGTAAGAACTCTGAGTTCTAAAACATCTGATATATTAGCATCAGTCATAGCTATGCTAAGATTTGGATATATATCAAAATATACTGGTCCATGGGAAAGACTAGTTTCAATAGCTCCCATAAGAGATGCTCTCCAGTTAAGACATCTGCCATCCCGCAGTGTGCATTGAATACTGATATTTTGACCTAAAAGGGTCAAAGGTTTAAATGCAATCTGTACTAATCCTATATAGATGTACTTGTAATCCTTTACAAACGGAATAAAATCATTAATATGAATTAATCGGATGACTTCATCATTATTTTGAATACATGAAGCATGTTCAAATGTTTTGATGATTGTTTTACTGAAAAATTGGAAACGTCCTTTTCTGTAAATTGTTTTCGGATCTACTAAAGGAATGGTCCACTTATCTAAAGCGTCCTTTACATCTTGGTATGCTACCATTTCAGCAGCTTCTGCTAGAGAGGATACTGTATTTCCTACAGAGGTTACTGATTCATTTTCTGGTATGATTACTGTATTATCTTGTTGTTCAGTCATGGTTGTATGGTGATCATCCTATAGACAAGGCTGAGTTTAACAAGTTGTTATTATTATTACATCTTCTAGTGTACAATAATGTTAGAAAGAGATTGATAATTAATAGACAAGACAAGTTGAGAAATTACTTGATTTTTTGAGAAACATCACATAGCATGTGGTTATGTATCAATTTAATAATAGAGGTAAATTTGATTTTTTTTTAAATACAATTAAAATTATAGCATGATATTTTTGGTCTAACATATAATCGAATTAAAACTCTCAATTATATATATATATATATATGTATGTATTTTACATTTGAGTTTATTATTACTTCAAGATTTGGGCTACATAGGGTTGAAGGTTGACACTACTGTGGGTTAATAATTAAAGCCCCAACAAAATTTGCTTGCCACCTTTTTAGTTAATGCTGTAATTCTTCCCTCAATATCATTACTAGTAGTTGTTATTGGACTTTTGCACCCAAGGAAAAAATTGAAAATAAAATAAAATTAAAAAAATTATCTCCACTAGACTTAAGACTTGATTTGATTTTTATCTCCACTGTACATCATAGTCATAGGGACGGCAACAACCAAGTACTTCATAGATTTATAAGGGCATTCATAGTGAGTTAAATTTGTGTGTTAAAGCACATGTTAAATAATAAAAATGATAAAAATAATATATAATTTTGTGTTAGCTGTTTTAACTTTTATTCAATATATTGTTCTTTTAGATGTTTTGCCTAATAGATCCTTTGTTCCCTGTCTAAAAATAAAAAAAATATTTGTTAATTTAAGAAGTAAATAGGTGTTCCAACGGTGTAATGTACTTAAAGTTGTTATGTATGAGTGTGATTTAGTTAAAGAGGAAAAAAAAAATTGACAATTTACAACAAAAGTAATTAACAAGAAGGAACGTGCATTGGAATCAAAAAATAAAATATAAAATATCGTTAACTGTGATATATTATGAGTTTTTGGAGAATTTATTAGAGATACTCTAAGACAATTCGTGTTATAGAAAGGAAAAATATATATACATACAAGCAGGGGCGGAGCCAAGAAAATAAATCAGAGGGGGTACTTCTTAATTATAATATTGAAAATATTTATAAAAAATATTTCACATAAATTTTTACGATTGACTTCGAGAAAGATTAAAAAATAAATAATAATAATCAGTGTGTTTAAATTTTTTGAATTAAGTTTTTTGAAAATTAATTTTTTTATTTTTTATTTTATTTTATTTGTTTTGTTTTTAGTGAATATTTTTAAAATTTTAAGCATTTTTTTTAAACTTTTTTAGATGCATGATGTATCTAAAAAAAATAAAATATTTGTGAAAAAATATTTTTAAAAATTAATAAATACATAAAAATACGATGTACTGATTTTTTGTATTTTTTTATATTTTTGGTATTTACTGAATTTTTTAAAGATTTTTTTCCAAAAATTATACTTTTTCAATATATTTATGTTAGGTGTGTCTAAAAATTAAAAAAATTGCTTAAAATATTTAAAAAATTCAATAAAAACAAAAAAATACGAAAAACGAAATCATAGAATTTTTTTAAAAGTATTTTTAGAAAACTCAAACCAAACAAAGTGAATATGCTATTTGTAATTAGTGTATTATGGTAACATTAAAAAAATCATGGATATAAAGTTTTAAAATAAATTATATAATAATAAAGTAATTTTTTATACAATGTATGCATAAAAATTCAATATAATAGTCATACCACGTAATTATTGACATGTAATATTACCAAACAATAATAAAGAAATATATGGAGGATGAACTTTACATATTAAATATAACTAACAATTCAATAAATTTTATATTTTCATTGAGATTAATTATATTTGCATATATTGTGATAGAGATCACCATTATATTAAAATTTTCATAGATAATAATATCGTAGTCTCTTTATTTTTAATCAAAACAATCATTATTGTTTTTATAATTTTAAAAATATCATTGACATTTCACTCTAAGTAATATTTTTATAAATTTTTTTTAAAAAAAATTTCTTTATGTTTGTAAAATAAAATAAAAAAAGTTTCAAAACTCAGGGGGGCACGTGACCTCCCTGGCCCCTCCTTCCCTCCGCCCTGCATACAAGGGTTATGTATTAGAATCATGACTTATATCAAGAAATTTCAAAATTTATAACTAAACAAAATTTTCAAAATTCAATTTAAAAACTTTTTTCAAAACTTATAACTAAACTCTTTTCAAAACTCTATTTGTTTTTTTAAAAAAAATCAATTTTTTTTATATTTCTCTTTAATTAATTTATTTTTTTTTAGAAAAAATCAATTTATTTTTATTTTCATTTTTGGAAAAAATATTTTTTATTTTTGTCAAACAAATATATTTTTTATTTTTTTAAGTATTGGCCAAATAATTGTTATGATTTAGATGTATATGGGCGATCCAAAATTTTTTAAAAGGGAAATAAAAAATATTCAAAAAAATTAAAATATTTAACATAAATAAATAAAATATTTATATTAAAAATATAAAATAAAAAATATTTAAAACAAAAATAAAATTTTAAATATTACAAATAAATAATTTTAATTTTTAAATAATTTTAATTTTTAAATAATTTTAATATTTTAAATATTTTTAAAAAATACAGTGCACAAATGTAGTAAATACAGCGCACATTAAAAAAAATATTTATCCTAAAAAAGAAAAATTAAGAATTTTTTTAAATATTTGGAAAAAATCAAAAAATTTGAAAATACAACTCAAAATTATTTTCAAAACTCATAATCAAATAAGTTTTCTTTTATCAAAAACTCAAAACTCAAAATATAATTCAAAACTCAAATCATGATTCAAAAATTAAACCAACTGAACCTAAAAGTTTTAGAGTAAAATTATATAAATGAATCTTTTATTTATTTTTTTTATTGTTAAATACAAAACAATAGAGTTCATATCAATAAATATAAGTGGAACTCATTATTTTTTCTCACATACACGTTAACAGAGTCCATGTAACAAATAATCAAACAATATTGAGAAGTAGTTTCATGACATTATAATAATTTTGACATAATTATATCAATCTTATTTTACTAAGATTAAAATAAAATTAATAAAAATGTTATGAAAAAACATAAATAAATAAAATAAAATAAAATATAAAAAAGATGACAACATAATCTTTTTTTTATTCATATAACTAATGAATTTTTAATCAAAGAGAATTAAGTATTATATGAATTAAATTTTGGGTAATGCTAAGGATACTAAATTTTCTACCAAACAAATAACCAAATATTTCACATGGACGTGGGGTCTGTAATTTTATGGACCTCACACCTATGTGAGACATTTGGTCATTTGTTTAGTAGAAAATTTGAGAGCAATAGCACTTTCCTTAAATTTTAGGGAGTTCAATATAATTATACTAAACACGTAAGATTTATTGCATTTTCTGTAAACTTTGATAAATATTATTTTTTGAATAAATTACATTAACACCTGAGGTTTTTATTTAATACGGATCCCCTTACATTTGAGAAATTACACTTACCCCTCTGTCAAATTAAAATGACATATTTGCCCTTAACCTCTATACATATAAAATAATATAGATATTTTATTCATGTTATTTTAAGGGAAATAACAATCATATTCTTTGGTTTAACTCACACAAAAAATTGAGTTTCTCTATTTTTCGTTTTTTTTATTGAATTGTTTTAATATTTTAAACAGTTTTTTAAAAAAAATTTAGATACACTTCATCTAGATATACTTAAGAAGTTTAATATTTTGTGATTTTTTTAAAATACAAAAAAAAATAAAAAAATAATACATTATCTTATTTTGTTATATTCAATAGATTTTATTTTTTTTGATACAAATTTTATACTTTTTAAATATATATAGATTAAATTAATCTAATCTAGATATTGTTGGCTTTTTGGCTGTTCGAAGGTTATTTTTGTAAATGCGAGCGTGCCAGTAAGGATCAATCAGTTCTTACAGAAATTATAATTGCCAACCAATTATCAGACGATTGTGTTTTAATTCTTTCAGCTTCAATGAAGAAGACTTTTATTGGTGGCTTGACTTAGGAGAAATTAAGAGGAATAACAGTTAATATGAAGAATAATGGAAGTATTTCATTAAAATGAACACTTACAATGATCAGAATTCAGCCTCGAAGAGATTTACAGTGACGATCTACTTGAAACTACTCCTATGAAATCGAAGTACAGAACAAGTATTTAAAGTACAAGAAAGGTAAAGACTGGAAATGTAAAAAACTGGAAAATAAAATATGTAGAGTAAGACTGATTTGTATGATCTGAGTCTGGGGATTTTTCTGGGGACTTCCTTACTATTTATACTCCTCAAGGATGACCATCGAATTACGCTTCAAACCGTCGAACTGCTCCTCCATGATTGCTGATCATGCTGCCTTAGAAGTAGTTCCACTACGCCTTTTCTTGCAGTTGAACTTCCTTCTTGTATTTGAATTTGAATATGAGCAACCGTTGAAGCCACGTCATCTTGTATTTCTTTACTGATCCTGTGCTACTCAGATCAAGTGAGAACCAATTTTTACTGCCACGTGTACGATCAATATCGAAGACTTGAGTAGTCTCCCCACACTACCCTTGCTTTGCCACGTGTCGACCTGTAATTGGCTTTTACAAAATATGTAGCCAACATTATCCCCCGCACTAATATACCCAATACTTGGTGATATTAGTGGATCACAGCTTTTCCCGCGCTTTTGGAATGTGCATAGAGTCTATCTCTTGGAAACACAACCGTCATCTCTTTGGTGATAATCTGCATTAACTCTTTTCAATTTGTTGAATGTCCCAATACCTTAGCATTCGAACAGACTATAGCTGAATCAATTTCCCTTTCTATTGATCAAGCATACGAAGAGCCATTGAGTAATGCTGTTTCCCCTCGAAAGAACCTCCACGCATTCATTAGCCACCTTTACCCACCTTTCTATATTCAGGTCATGGAAGCCTTTGCAAATTACCAACCTTTGGACTACGAACACATTGTCCCCAATCCTTCGATTCAACAAGTCACAGACACAGATATAAGAAGTTCTTCCTCTGACTCCCCTTTGTACCTTGAACGAATCGCTCAAACCTTTGATTTGGCAAGTTGCAAATATGGACTTAGGAAACTCTTCTTCACAAAATTTCGCATGGGATGAAACTACAACTTCTTCTCTTCCGGGGTTCTGGCTGGACAAGCTGGTCAACTCCTGAGACTTATGATTTGAGGGAACGAATCAACCATCATTTTGTAGAGTTTACTGACCCTTTGGAGTTTCCTCCCTATGCTCGAAGTTCAGTGGTCTACCCTTACGTACCCATTGACCTTCGACGTAGTTTGGAGGAAAATCTTCTTGTGGCATGGTACACATCCTCCATGCCTACCAGAAAACTGAGGAAAATCTGCTCCTTCTTCATCAACTCTTTCCTGGACAGAAAACTGAGGCTTGCCCTCCCCATGAACGAAGTCATTCCTCCTTACAAACCTTCATCAATCCCTACTCCAGCTGAGCGGAAAGAGGCTCAACTTCTGCTTGCAGCTTTCTCTCACTTCCCTTTCAATGTTCTTGAGGACGACGTTCCTTTCAAGAACTTTCGATGGGCTTGTGATATTTTGACTAGGGGTCATATTCTTAACCCCATTGCCCAAGTAGAACTTCATATGTTCCTTGACCAACTCTCAGTGCTCCTCTACTGGTATCGAAATTCCAAGGTTACTACACAATCTTTGGACCAACTTTCGTCTCTCCGAATTCAAGCCCAATACAAAGCAGAGAACTTCATCGAAGACTTCGATGATTTCAAGAATAAAGATTCTGCGTATTGGGATGATTTGGTCCTAGATGAAGTGGAACAACGATTGAGAGAGGAAGCATTCGAAATAAAGGCTGAAGAGCTCTGCTATGAAGTGAGAGCAGACTAACTTATGCAGCCAACATTAGAAGAAATAAAAGATATAATAAAGACAGAGCAGAAATTTATTGATCACTGTTGGATCAAATTTCATGATCTTGTCATTTATTCTATTCCTTACTTTTATGAGCTTGAATTCGTACCCAGATAGGGTCATTTGATGTAATTGCTTTGGCCTCAAATATAAATAGAATTCCCCATTTGGCATTGTTTGACCTTTTTTCCATTTGCCTTTAAGAGCCAATTTAGGGTTTCGAACTGAATAAACTCATTCTTCGAATCTGGACTCAATTGTTTTTAATGAAACACTAAAAGGAACCAACATATCTTTTTCCAATTTATGGAGTAAAGTTGACAATTCTGGCTGATATCATCTAGAATTAGTGCTTCGAATACAACCTTATCCCTCGAATACAGACCCAATCAATTTCCAATAAGGATGTTGGGATGAATCCTCCAATTTATGGATTATGATCGTCAACTTTTGTTAATTCTTGTTCAGAATTGGTGCTTCGAATTTAACAATCCTTTCCCCTAAAGCCTGTTTTAATCATAACCAAAATATAGTCATGGTTAATACTGACTAGTCTTGCAACAGTCCATACTTTCAACAATATGGAAATTGCCCTTGGGGTATACTGTTTTAACCGAACCAACAATTCTTTGTGTATATACAAACCAACTATTGGTTTAGATGTTTCGAACAGTAATTCTCATCCTTAAAGAATTCTAAATTTTGCTTCGAAGGCCGTTATTTTCATTAATAACCCTCAAACAGTTCTCTAAACCCTTTGAAGTAGACCAATGCTCGAGCATTCTAGCATCTTTAAGCATGTAGTATGCTTTGAAGCCGGCTTCTGTATTTCGAAGCCGGCTTCTGTATTTCGAAGCCGTTATTGTTTGATTTTTGGTGCCAAAATTTGGCTTCGAAGCCAAATACCCTACTTCGAAGCTAGTCTCAGTATCTGGGTTGTGTTCTTTTCCTCCAAAAAATATCAATTTGAAGGAAACTCTTCGTATTCGTACTTTTTAGTACTTAACGACTTACGCAATATATTTTTCAGACACAAAGGCTTTTAAGACCCTCTTGTTTCGTGTTCTGAAATCACTTGCTTCTTTTAACACACAAACCCTACCGATCCTCTAGTAACCCTTTCTTTCTCCATGGATCCTTCCTCGTTGAAAGTGAAAGTACCGGGCGGCAAGATGAGTCCTACTATGGCTTTGAAGAAATGCATCGATGAAGAAATCACCAAACTAACAACTGGTGGGTCGAGCGCTATAGATGGGCGTCTCTTTGTTCCTCGTCACAGCAGCCAAGGAGAATACGTTCTAGGTCCTATCTTTCGGGAAGCTCCTGACCAGCTCCCAGCTTTATACCCTCGTTTGGAGGATCACTTTCTTCTTTACGAAAGAGGGCTTGACTAGAGCAATTGGAGATTGACCCGGCCTCACCGCTGCTGGCCGACATTGAGAGCTGAATGGGAGGAATAGTATGATAGGGTTGTACCTGCGAGAGAAGATGACTTACAGGAGCTCTATATCCTTGACGCCCTTCGTCTTTCCAGGTTCATCATCCCTGAAGACCCCTTTTTAGTTCCAGCTGCTTTATGTTTTTGGAATATGGCTATTAATTTCTTCCAATTTTGATGTGGCAAGATGGCTCCCACCATTCTCGATATTTGCCATCTTTTAGGGTTTTTCCTCTTGACTCTCCTTTTACTCCCAACTATCCGGACCTCCCTGTCAAATTTTCCCTTCCAGCCTTAAATTCTTCTTATAGTGATTTTGTGAAGGCTGAAAACAAAAAGGACGGCCCCGTGAAAGACAGAGAATTCTTTTCCTTTATTTTATACTGGTTATGCAAATTTCTTTTTTGCACATCGTCTCAGAGGATTATGCCTGAGTTCGCTCCCCTCACGAAGGCACTTGTCTTGAAAAAACATATAGCTCTGGCTCCTTATCTTTTAGGCTATGTTTACAGAGCTTGTTCCCAATTTTTGTGAAAGACCACTTGATGTTAACCAAGGAGGTCCCCTCTGGGTGCTCCAGCTCTGGCTTTTCGCCTATTTTACTGATTTGCATTCAAAATGCCTAAGATTTCTTGTCCAGGATCCTAGCACTTATGGGGAGAAGTATGCTAGGATTGTCCTTTATCCTGCTTCTTTTGCTTATTACTTTACCTTCTTTTATCAACTCCCTATTTCTTCGTCTGCCTCCTTCTTTTGTCCGTTCGAAGCCAATAGAGGACAGAACTTGGCTGCAGACTTTTCTGGCTGATAAAGAGTGCTCTACCTCACCTCATAAAGATATATGGGCCTCTATACTGCTACCAAGGGAATTGTTCATTGGCACCTTGAACCCTCGAGCCTATAAGTGCATCTCTGAGGTGTATTGCCTTTCCCAATTTGCCAGACAATTTGGGTTTACTCAAGGAATACCTGTTCCACTTTGCAGTCTCTCAAATGTCCACCTTACTGCTAGAGATTTGAGGATATCCAAATCCAAGCTAGAGACGGCAATACTCAAACTGCTGAAGGAATTGAATGAATTTCAATTTGTCCCTTTCCTCCCATCTGGCCTAGTTTTGAAAAGATTCCAGAACTGGTTGTCAGTCAATATGGAAGTGCGCTTATCCGCACACCCTCATGACTTGTTGATAGGGTTAGGAGTGCCTTCGAAGGCCAAGAATCGCCGAAAGCATTCCCTCTTCCCGGTTACCACAACTACTCCTGCAGCCTTCATCCTCCAATTAGAGTTACTAGAGTCGCTTCAAGAAGGGTAAATATCTTCAGATTTCTTTTCTTTTGAATCTTTTGTTTATTTCCTTTACACTTATGTTCTTTGGTGCAGGGTCCCCGCAAAAAGAATCTCCCAAGAGAGCTGAAACTCTAGCTATCCTTAAAAAGAAACAACAACAAAAACAGAAAAGGAAGCTAGTCCTCCCTCCTGAGGCATCTGAATCTCTGGAAGAAGAAAAGGTTGAGCAAGAGCAAGAAGTGCCCTTACAAAGAACAAAGAAACAAAAGGTGGCTGCCTCTCCTTCTGATGTAATCGAACATCCTCCTCTCGAGGCAGCTACTACAGTGATGGGGAAAGAACTTACCTCTGAAGAATCTGAACCCCAATTTGAAGAAAGGGGAATCGAAAAGGAGCCAGTAACAACACTGCCAAGAAGGAAGAAAAGGAAAGTGACTGTTCCTGCTACTGACTTGGTTGAAGACCCCATTCATGAAGCAGCTGCCAAGGCAGTAGAGCAGGAACATTCCAAGGCAATAATTGTTTTTGAAAGGGCTGAGAGGAGACGGCAACAACAATTTTTTAGAGATAAAGCTGCTGCTGCTGATGCACTACAAAGGGAAGCTGCAAGAAGGCGACAAACTGCCGAACATTACTCTCTTCGCAGCTCTCCCATCAGTGCTAATACTTCTGGAACGAGTAATTTCTCTCACACTTCCGTTGTTTTCCTCTTGTCAACTTTTGATACGGTATTTTGACAGTCTTTTGTATTTCTTCCTTTTGCAGCAACAACTACTGCGTTTTTCTTTCCAGTGAGGCCTCCCTTGGTTTCAGTTGAAGTTGACCAGATGCAGGATGTGAGGACTACTCAAATTATCCTTCCACTTCCAAGGTCTACACTTCTCGTACTTTCCCTGAGGCCAAGCATTCCTGCATCTCTCCTTCTTGGCTTAGAGCCATACCTTCCTTTCCTGACTTTTCATCTTCCTCAGTTCACTTCTTCTTCGAGCCTTGCTTTTCCTCTTTCCTTCACAGAAATTCCAACTGCTACTCCATCTCTGATGGCAGTTAATTACCCAGTTGAGCGTGCTGGTAGTTCTCCAACTCAAAGTTCATCACCTTTGCCTACTTCCAGCCCCTCTTCACTTGATTCATTGGTGGCTAAGACCATAGAGGCTGCCAAAGATGCTCCAACCATTTCTCCTATCCGCATGCAGTCCTTTATGCCTTCTACCGCAACACTCTTTGCACCTCTCATGTCTATGGATGAGGTTAATGTTTTTGAGGCCAAATTAGCTTGTCTTTTTGACATACCCTCTACTTCTCCAACATCCAGTGTTGATGCCGAGCCATTAGTTTTGGCTGACTCTTTGCTGAAAATCCTTGAGAGTTCTTCTTCCTCCAAGAGCAAGCCTTTTGCCCCTTCTATAGACTTAGACACTTGCTTGGAACTGCTGATCTCCTTTTTAAGGATCCCCTTCGAGGCTCTACAAAGACCTATCATCAGAAATGGGTTCCTTCAGTGTTGTAAAATTGCTGAGCAGTCCGGCATGAATATCTCAAGTCATTTATCCTAGGCTGCAGCTACCATTGAGTTCTACATAAGCATTCGTCATGCTACCAATGCTGCGAGTGAGAAATTGGCTAGGGATCAGAGTTTTGTTTCCCAAGTGCATACCGAAGTATCAACTCTGAAAGAACAACACTCCTCTGCTTCCCACTTTCGAGCCCAAATACCGGAGAGAAAAACCCAACTTGAAGAGGAGTTAGTGCGATAAACTGTGCCTTGGTTCGAACAGACACTAAATTGCAAATCACCAACCAAGAACTGGCCGATCGCAAAGAAGACATGGCTACAGCTATTCAGCTAGCTCCCTCACTTAGCAATATGAAATTTATTGTAAAAAATCAATTAAGACATTGTAATGAATTTTGGGCCAATTTGTGGCACAATGTACTTAATTCTTTATGAAAGAGCGAATTTTGTCTATCATCTGAGCAATCTTGTGTTTTTGTTTTTTAATGCTTATTTTGTTCCTTGTGTTTCCCAAATGGTTGGAAAATAAGGTTTCAAATATCTGCCGTTAATCTTTTTGGGATGTACATATCCATTCAGATTTCTCAAATGGTATGCTCCAAAAGGCAGAACTCTATGAAATTGATATGATCCTTCCCAGTTAGGTGACCATTTGCCAAACTTATGGCTTTTAATTCCTATTGGGAGTATTGTTTCCATACCAAATCACCTTCATCAAAGCCAATGTGTTTGACTTTCTTGTTATAATTCTTGGCTACTTTCTTCTTTTGGAAAAGAATGCTATTTAATGCCAAAATTCTAGCCTCGTCTATGCCTTCTAACTCTAAGCACATACTTTGATGGTATTGCTCAGGATTTAGCTGATCTTGGCATCTTATCCTCAAAGATTTAACATTAATTTCCACAGGTAAAACTGCATCATGCCCATATACTAAAGCATAAGGTGTGACTCCTGTGCTTGATCTTGGGAAAGTTCTGTATGCCCATAAAACATCCAACAAAAGGTTATGCCAATCCCTGGGGTTATCTTCTACAACCTTTTGTATCCCTTTTTTCAAGGACTTGTTGGATGATTCAGCTTGACCATTGGCTTGTGCATAATAAGGTGTGGAATTAATAAGGCTAATTCCAAACTCTGCCACAAAAGACTTCACCATTTTCCCATCGAACACAATCCCATTATCCACAGTTATGGTTTGTGGGATGCCAAATCTATGGATCAAATCTTTAATGAACCCAATGACTTCTGTTTGGTCTACAGCCTTGTATGGCTTGGCTTCAACCCACTTAGTGAAGTAGTCAGTGGCCACTAGAATGAAATAATGATGTTTCGAAGAGGGTGAGTGTATTTTTCCCATCATATCCATGGCCCATCCTCTGAATGGCCAAGGCTTCACTACTGCATGTAGGTTAGTTATGGGCACATGCCTTATTGTGCCATGCTTTTGGCATGCCTGGCAACCCTTTGCATATTCTATGCAGTCTTTAAGGATAGTTGGCCAATAGTAGGAATGCCTTCGAAGCATCCATCTCATCTTTACACCAGGCTGATGAGCACCACAGATGCCTTCATGAACCTCAGCCATAGCTGTTAATGCTTCTTTTAGGCCTAGACATTCTAGCAATAAACCATCTCTCCCCCTTTTGTATAGAGCATTGCCATAAATCATATATTGCATAGACTGTAATTTGATTTTTCTGCTAGCTTTCGAAGATAGACCAGCTAAGTATTGCATTATTGGATGCCTCCAATCTTGTTCTTGTAAGTCATTATGATTGACTTCCAAGACCACATTCCTTTTATTCAACGGTTGTATCAATCTTTGATATGTTGTTTGGCTTATGTCCCTTTGGGTATTATCCCTTCTCTTGAAGTTCGAAACTTTCTGAGCTACGTCATTAGCTCTATTGTTCAAGAATCTTGGAACATGAGTTACATTTGCTATTTGAAATTGGGAAAGCAGATGTAATGTAACAACATAGTATGGCAAAATACTTATACTTTGACACTTGAAAATCCCTTTTACTTGGTTAACCACCAATTGAGAGTCTCCAAATATATCAACTGCATGTACTTGTAATCCAATAAGAATTTCTAGTCCCACTATTAAGGCTTCATATTCAGCCTGGTTATTAGAATAGGTGGCTTCATCCACTCTGAAACCATGTGTAGTTTCTACCCCTTGTGGAGATTTAATCACAACACCAATTCCAATTAAGCCATTGGCTTTCGATCCATTGAACCACATCTGCCATGGCTCAACACTGGCCATACCAAGTTCTATTATCTCTTGGCTCTCTGTTTGAGATGGATGATCTGCCAGAAAATTGGCTAAAACCTGTCCTTTTACTGCCTTTTGGGGGACATACTCTAAATGAAATTCTGATAAGGCTAGTATCCACTTGCCAATTCTCCTCCTCAACATAGGCCTAGATAACATGTATTTAACCAAATCTGTGGTTGCAATTACCAGGACAGTTGTGGGTAAAAGATAATATCTTAATTTCATTGCAGCAAAATACAAAGCAAGACACAACTTTTCAACAGCTGAATATTTACATTCACAAGAATTTAAAAACCTACTAAGGTAATAAATAGCTTGTTTCTTGCCTTCTTCATTGTCTTGGGCCAAAAAAGCTCCCAATGAATCTTCTGCTACGGCTATGTACAACTTCAAGGGCTTGTTCCCCTTTGGTGGCATCAGCACTGGAGGGTTGGCCAAGTAGGCTTTGATACCTTCGAAAGCAATTTGATGCTCTGCTGTCCACACAAATTCCTCTTCATCTTTCAACCTTAACAAGGAAGAAAATACTTTAGTTTTCCTACAATGTTAGAAATAAACCTTCGAAGAAAGTTAACCTGCCCAAGGAACCTTTGTAATTCTTTCTTACTTGATGGAGGCCTGGCTTCAATGATGGCTTTAGCTTTATTCTGATCAATTTGTATTCCTTTCTTGTGCACTACATAACCCAAGAAATTTCCAGATGATACACCAAAAGCACACTTAAGAGGATTAAGTTTCAACTTGAACTTCCTCATTCTTTCAAAAGCTGCTTCTAAGTAAAACAGATGCTCCTCCATGGACTGGGATTTCACTACAATGTCATCAATATAACACTTTAGATACCCTCCAATGAGATCATGAAAGATAGTATTCATAGCCCTCTGATATGTAGCCCCAGCATTCTTCAGACCAAATGGCATTTTAACCCATTCAAAGGTGCCAATATTCCCAGGACATCTGAATGCTGTCTTGTGGATATCCTCCTCTGCAATACAGATTTGGTTGTAACTAGAGTGCCCATCCATCATTGATAGAACTTGATGCCCTGCCGAACTGTCTACCAGTAGATCCACTATAGGCATAGGGTATTCATCTTTGGGAGTTGCTAGATTTAAGTTTCTAAAATCGATGCATACCCTTATTTTGCCATTCTTCTTAACTACAAGCACAATATTAGATAGCCATTCGACGTACCTGGCTGTCCTAATAAAACCTGCCTTGAGTAGTCTAAGAATTTCTTCCTTGACCTTCTGAATTACTTATGGACTCATTCTTCTTGGTTTCTGCTTGTATGGCTTGAAATTAGGCTTCATAGGGAGCCTATGTTCTACTAATGACCTGTCCAATCCTTGTAGTTCATTATAGGACCATGCAAAGCAATCTCTGTATTTCTTCAAAATAACTAACAACTGGTCTCTATCCAGAATATTCAAACAAGCGCTTATATAGGTGGGCTGTTGTATAGAACCTTCCCCTAAATTTACTTCTTCTAAAGGGTCTTGTGTCTGAGAACCTATTAAAGTTTCTTCCTTGGTTTCTTTGACCTTCGAAGCAACCTCCTTGCTTTGTTCTGCTCCTAGGTTCCTTAGTTCAACATCTTTGCCCTCCTCCTCATAGACAAAATCTGTCCATAAGGAATCCTCCTCCTGTATCTCCTGGACTTTTGTCTCAATGTCCAATGCACAGTATTTCCCAAGGGTCAAAATCCTGACCGCCGCTTTGCCTGCATGTACCAATTATCATGGCTTCTCTTTCTTGCTCCTGTACTTTCTGGACTATAGCTTTTATATCCAATGTTGAGAATTTAATCAGAGCCAAAGATTTGGCTTCTTGTTCTTCATCTTTTTGCCTACAACCAGGCATCATTGTCATCTTTAACGACAATTTCTTCATCAACACTCTCTTGGACTAAGTGTTTCAAGTGTGTTACTTCCTCATCAGCCGTCACTTACCGAGCCATCGATTTTCCTCAAGATATCTTGAGTGGTGTCACGCCTCAATATACAATTTTGGCTTCGCAAAATCTGCATAGGCTATGAAAGGTTGAGGATCCGTGATCGATCTCCTCCGCTCTCCATTGCCCAAAGCCATCATGATTTTCGATGTAAAGAGGAAGGCACACATTTGTTAGTGTGGATCCAATCTCTCCCAAGTAAGGCATTGTATTTAGCATTACCGCCGACACGAAGAATGCCGTCATGCAATCCCCGTCCCCACGCCAAGTTAATGGGTAGAATCCTCGAGCCATTTGTTTGTCTCCAAAGAAAGCCAAGAATGGTTGTCTTTGGTTGGGATCAACTCGATTCTTTTCCCTAATTTCTTCAAAGAAGATTTGGTAGCAAGTTCACTTCTTTGCCCCATTATCTATCGTGACCGATTCAATTGTATCCCATCAAAGAAAGCCTTGATATACAAAGGCTTGACATGTTGTGTCATAGAATTCGAAGGATATTCAAAAGGATATGAGAGGTTGATGCTCACCTCTTCCTGGCCCTCGCATTCAGTTTCCATCGGAATAGCCACTTCAGACTCATCCTGTACCATACTCACTTGCGACTCTTCACTAGAGACTGGAATAGGATCCATGTCTTGGTCATCTTGGTCCTCTTCTTCAGCCTGGAACTCGTGAGGCAGTATGTGTACCATATTGACTGATACCGGAGGAAATGAGCCAAACTGGACGGCTGGCTGTGCCTGTCTCCTTTCCTAGCTATCCTGATTAGTGACTTCAGCAGCCTCCTCCATGCTGCACTCTGGTACTTCGTTGCTACCTGATTCTTTTGAAGGGTCTTTCTCAACTGGTCCTTCAGCCAGAAATGTTTGCTCAGCCATGAAGGCTTCGAACATTTCTTCCTCTGCCATTTCCTTCTTTTGGCTTATGTCAATCTCTTCTTCCGTTTCGCTGTCACTTTCCATCAGAGCTTTCTCCAACCCTGCTAAGCTAGCCCTCTCCCTGGCCTTTAGTTCAGAATGAACCTTGGCCAATTGTTCTCTGCTGCCAACCAGTTTGTTCTGTGGATTTGGCTTTGGGGCTTGGTCTGGCTTTGGATTCTTCTTTTCTTCTGTCTTTACTAGTGAAGAACTGGCTCCACTTTCTTTCAAATCTTGCTGGTACTGGGTGTACCTACGCTGAATTTTCCTCCTTTGTGACCTTGAAATAACTGGGACCATATCTGGTTCCTTTGTCTTTGGGTGTTTAAGCAATACCCAATTGTTCGGAGCCACTAATGGAGGTTTGACCATCCTGACTTGGTTTCCAACATCCCTTTGGGCAGGCACTTCCCTAGGTTTGTTTCGCATTACAAACCAATCTGGGACCCCAGGTACCCATGAACTTATTGACTCAGATGTTTGACTGATTTTTTCAACCTTCGAAGCCATCTTCGAAGCTGGTTGTGAAGGTAAGTGTTTGGCTCTGACCTCATGTTTTGAGCCTGATTCAGGCCTTCGATGCAGATAGCCATTTTCTGTTCTACGTGAGGTAGGTCTAGGGGGCCAATCTCTGGCATTGATCCCATGAAATGAGCCTCTCTCCAATCTCCTTTCAGAATGACGGCTCTCCATTCTGTAATAGTTAGGTGGCCTAGATTCATGTAAGGGTCTCTTGCCTTTAACATGCATCCTGTCCATTGCAGGC
This sequence comes from Camellia lanceoleosa, assembly GCA_025200525.1. Classification (NCBI taxonomy): domain Eukaryota; kingdom Viridiplantae; phylum Streptophyta; class Magnoliopsida; order Ericales; family Theaceae; genus Camellia; species Camellia lanceoleosa. The sequence goes on along the minus strand of CM045771.1, from coordinate 150,094,149 downwards.
TCAACCACTGGTGGTCGTTGCCTATCACTAGCCGGATACGGCCTTTTGTTGTAAGCGTTGGTTGATTTAGGACGTCTCTGAACATCCCTGTAGTATTGCTTCCCATCAATTGGAAGCCCCTTCAACCATTTATAACTTAGTCTGCACCTGGGACACATCCTCTGCATTACAACTGCTTCCAAGGAATCATCATCCAGTGCTTCTTCATCAGAGTGTTCCTTCTGGCGTGGGAAACCTTGTCCAATGGCTGGTGAGTTTCCAGTGTCCTTCTTGGTAGTTGTCTGGTTGGCAATATGCATCTGCACATTGACCTCTTCCAACTCTTGTAGAGATAGATTCTGGAAGTTTGGTACAACCACATTAGCTGTGCTCTCTCCAACTTCTGGAAACGGGTTGCTGTCAATCCCCATGACCTTTTCTGTTTTGGCTGGAAATTTCAAACTCCCTTTCCGAATTTGCTCTTGGATCTTGTCTCGAAAAACAATGCAGTTTTTAGTCGAGTGAGACCAAGAGTTATGCCATTTACAATATACTTTCCCCTTAAGTTCATCTAGAGATGGCAGTTTTACTCCTTTAGGTAACTTAAGGAAGTTGGCCACAAGCAAATGATCAAAGATGTCATCTGCTTTTGTTAAATCGAAAGAGTATTTTCTCTGAAAATCTTTCTTTTTAAACTGCTGGTCAATTATTGTATCCTTATGAATTAATGCTTCACAGATTACAGGTTCTTTGCCCACAATCTCCGCTGCATCGATCTCATAATTAGGATCTCTATAATATGTCTTGTACGACGCATTATTTCGATCTTGTTCCTCTTCTAGTAATGCTTCGTATCTAGACACCTTATAGGTCAGTTCCACCAAATCTCTGAATTTAGTTGAGTCAAACTTCTTTCGAAGCCTGAACTCTAGGCCGTTTTGAGCCAATCTTACAAATTCTGATTATAGCAGGATGACTCTACATTTATTTCGAGCCCTTTTAAATCTGGCGACAAACTGAGTAGCCTTTTCTTCAGGCCTTTGACTCAATCTAGCCAAGTCTGCCATAGAAACCTCTGGCTCCGATTGGAAGAACTGGGCATGAAATACCTCTTCCATTTGTTGCCAATTTTGAATGGAGCCAGGTATAAGGTTGATGTACCATACAAACGCTCCTCCAGTTAGAGAATTTGGAAATAATCTTAGTTTCATAAAGTCATGATTAGTAAATTCACCGCATTGAGTAGCAAACCTAGCAATATGCTCTATTGTTGAATGATTTCCAGTCCCATAAAAAAGGGTAAAATCTGGTATCCTGAACCCCCTTGGGTATTCATGTACCCTATTCACCCATTCTGGGTATGGTTTCCTATATACAGGAGTCTGGACCCCCCGAGCCATCGGTCCACACATCTCCCTAACAATATCAGCAATTTGGTCCCTAGGGACCATATTTTGTGCCTGTTGAACCATTACTGGAGGGATAAACACAGGATTTGGTGGACAAACTTGTGCTTGCGGTCCTCTTGGTCCATAAGGTGGTATATTTGGGACTGGTTGCCCCTGTGGTGCAGGTTGCTGTTGGGGGTATGGGTAACCCCTTTGAGCCTGTCCTGCGAAAGGACCTGCGAAAGGACCTGCGAAAGGTGCTGGGACAAGTGTGGTGTCCCTTATATTTGCAAGCCAACCTTCTAACCCCCGGGTATAAATTCGAATAAGGGATTATTATACCCCCTAGTGCCAGGTATGGCTTCGAACATGGGATTTGTAGCCATTCTTACGCCAGTTTCTTGTACTTGGCCAGATCCACCAACTTGTATGGTTTCATTGTTAAGTACCGAGGCATTTTGGCCTGCTATAGGCCTTGAAATGGGTTCGTACCAAGACTGAGGTGATGGTCTTTTATAGTTTTGGTTACTAGTTTGACCATTAGAATGTCCATTAACTTGCATAGGCTGTTTGTCTTTAGCCAGTCTTTGCTGAGGGACATTTAAAACTTCCTCTGTGTGTCTTGTGTTTGTTGGTTGGTGGTTATTCATTCGATCCAAAAAGGATGTTGCCCACCTTTCCATTGTGTTCATTAATTGTTGTCCCATAGCATCTACTAAGCCATCCCATGGATTGGTTGGCTGAATAGATGGAACAGTGGATGGTCCAATTCCTTGGCTTCGTCCAATATTATGAACATATGGTTCTTGTCCCGAAGTACTGGTTTGTTCGACCATAGGTTCGGATAACATGGGAGTTTCCACAGGATGTGTTACCACATTATCCTCTGGATTAGGTATTTCTACCTCTCCTTCTACGCTTTCTTCCAAGCGTTCATTTTCTCCCTGCCGTCTTTGTCTAGCCATTTTAATTAGACCCACCGGGCGTGCCAAAAATATATGTTGGCTTTTTGGCTGTTCAAAGGTTATTTTTGTAAATGCGAGCGTGCCAGCAAGGATCAATCAGTCCTTACAGAAATTATAATTGCCAACCAATTATCAGACAATTGTGTTTTAGTTCTTTCAGCCTCAATGAAGAGGACTTTTACTGGTGGCTTGACTTAGGAGAAATTAAAAGGAATAACAGTTAATATGAAGAACAATGGAAGTATTTCATTAAAATGAACACTTACAATGATCAGAATTCAGCCTCGAAGAGATTTACAGTGACGATCTACTTGAAACTACTCCTATGAAATCGAAGTGCAGAACAAGTATTTAAAGTACAAGAAAGGTAAAGACTGGAAATGTAAAAAATTGGAAAATAAAATATGTAGAGTAAGACTGGTTTGTATGATCTGAGTCTGGGGGTTTTTCTGGGGACTTCCTTGTTATTAATACTCCTCAAGGATGACCATCGAATTACGCTTCAAACCGTCGAACTGCTCCTCCATGATTGCTGATCATGCTGCCTTAGAAGTAATTCCACTACGCCTTTTCTTACAGTTGAACTTCCTTCTTGTATTTGAATTTGAATATGAGCAACCGTTGAAGCCACGTCATTTTGTATTTCTTTACTGATCTTGTGCTACTCAGATCAAGTGAGAACCAATTTTTACTGCCACGTGTACGATCAATATCGAAGACTTGAGTAGTCTCCCCACACTACCCTTGCTTTGCCACATGTCGACCTGTAATTGGCTTTTACAAAATATGTAGCCAACAGATATAATGCAGGAAATAAAAGATTATACAAAGAAATATAAAAATGTTGTGATCGTAATATTGTTGTAAATATAAATCATGTTTATGAGTGTTTTATTTTAAAGTGAAAGGTCACCATTAAATTATAGGGTAAATTATTTATAAGTCCTATTTAGAATTCTTATACAGGATATAGTCCTATGAAAATACTTATAACCCAATAGGTCTTGTGGTTTTCTTATAGACACATCTACCCCTAATCTTAATTAATTAATAACCTGATTAATGATAATACCATATATGGGAAATCCAATGATACCATAGATTGTGATCATATTTATATGGTTAGAAATTTAAAATTCAAAAAAACTTAATTAATGACAATACTATATATGAAAAATCCAATGTTATCATAAATTGTAATCATATCCATATGGTTGAAAATTTGAAATTTAAAACGAAAATGTAACATGTAAGATTCCAAACCCAACGTGACATTCTCATTTGTTTATGAAATTCAAAATAACCTTATTAATGACAATACTATATCTGAGAAATCTAATGTTATCATAGATTGTAGTCATATCTATATGTTTGGAAATTTGAAATTCAAAATATAAATATAACATGTAACATCCCAAACCTAATGTAACATTTCCAAACTCAACGTGACATTCTCATATACTTCTTATCCCAAATCCAACATAAATGTAACATGTAACATCCTAAACCCATCGTAACATTCCCATACGCTTTTCATCCCAAACCCAACGTGAAATTCCAATACTTCACTGTTGAATTATGAATAATGTAACCTCTTAAATGTAACATGTAACATCTCAAACCCAACTTGACATTCTCATACTCCACTGTTGTTTGCATTTTAAATTTTCAATTAACAATCAGAATTAGAAATGGCAACAGGCGGGGTCAGGATCACACTCCCCATCCCCGATCCCCGACTGTGAAAATCTCCCCGTCCCCGGCCCCGATCACCGACGGGGAACCTATCACCGTCCCCATCCTCGTTCTCTAACGGGGATCGGGTTTCCCCAACCCCGAAATTTCTCCGGTCCAAATCTGTTTTGTTCAACAACACCATCAACAACATCACCACCATACATGTATACACACAAACAGATTTGTTTCAACAACATATCTGTTTTCATTCAAAATAAATAAATAAATAATTATGTATACACACAAACAGATCTGTATTTGTTCAAAAAAAATTAAAAAAAAAAATCTGTATGCACACAAACAGATCTGTATTCATTCAAAATTTTTTTTTTTTAAAAATCTGTATACATACATACACATACAAAAAATTGTTTCAACAACATAAAAAAAAAAAAATCTGTATACATACACAAAATCTGTTTCAAAACAACTGAGATCTGTGTCGGAGGAGGACGATCGGCGGAGGAGGCGATGGACAACGGAGGAGGACGACGGACGATCGACAGAATGTGAGAGAGAGAGAAGAGACAGAGAGGAAGATAGAAGGGACTGAGATGAGGCTGAGGTTTGGTTTAACCAAACCCTACACACATATGTTATATATATACAAGGGCAAAATAGTAATTTTACATCGGGACCGGGGCCGGGGCTGGGGTCGGGGGCGGGTCCGGGGCTGAAACATGTATCCTCGTTCCCGGCCCGTATATCATCGGGGATTTAATTTTTAATACCACCCTCGGCCCGTCGGGGGTATTTTTCGGGGAATCACTACTCAATTCGAGGTCGGGGGATCCGGTCCCCGTCCGGCCGGGTTCCGATTGCCATCTCTAACTGTAACCTCCTAAATGTAACATGTAGGGATAGTCACAGGTTAGGTTTGAGGCAAGTAAATAGAAATCCGCCCCCGCCTCGTATCATATCGAGGGTGGGGTAAATCGGGAGGGTGATAGAAGCGAGGTGGGTGCGAGGTAGGAGGCGGGTTAATTTTTTAAGTTAAAAAATAAAAATGATCGATAATAAATAATCTATACTTAATGAAAATTATATTATACAAGATAGAAAATAAACGAATAAAAATTAATATTAAGTATAATATTTTATTGTTTTAACTTTATTATAATGAAAAATAAATAAATTATATATATTATATACATATAAATATATTTAATAGTAAATATAATCGGGATTGGGTTCGAGTGGAACGGAGCGGGGGAAGCAAAATTCATCCCCACCCCATTTCTTAATCGGGGTAGAGAAAATCCGTGCGGAGCGGGGTGGGGGATGTCGGTGCGGGTGCGAGGGGAGAGAAAATGACCATTCTTATGTAAAATTCTAAACCAAACGTCATATATGAGATAGAATAAAACGTACAATAATGGAACAAAGTAGGATATAATAATCAACTACTACTACAATTGATTTACACAATATAGGATCTTATGGAATACATTCCAATCTAAATAGGACTTTAAATTCTATAAAAAGTTTCACAAGATTTCACACTAAACAAGTTTTCATAATAGGACTTACAAATAATTTTTCCAAATAAATTCGTATCATATTTCATAGGATTATTTACACGAATTTTTTTTAAACTATTGAAAAGTATCACTTTGACTCCTGAACTACATTTGTTTGGTAGATTAGATTTGATGGGATTGTTAGGAAAATGATTGTTAATGAAGAGATTGTTAATATGAAGATTGTTAGTGAGAGGATTAAGTAAAAGTGTGTTTGTTTTAATGATAGTATGGGAGATAATTAGTGATGAGATTGTTAAATTATTTTTATATAAAATAAATAAATAAATTATTTCTATATTAAAAAAATTAGAACAAATATTAAAACAAACAGGTGCACTTGGTAAAAAAAAATAAATTTTTTATATAAAATCGATTCAACACCTTTACTATTTTCCTAATCTCACCCAAAATCTAACCAAGTTAATCCCCCTATGTGAGACTATTCATAGTCCCATATGACTACTAATCCCCTTCTATTTTTGTCAACCAAACATGGGCTATATAAGACCCACAAGATTGGTAGTTCAATCACCCTACCTATGGAGCCAAACAAACATGACCTAAATCCGTGCAATTAGAATCCATAACCTATTGAGAAGTATTACTTTGTTTATTGTCACGACCCAAACCCGCCCCTATAGGTTTAGCATCGTAACCGACCAGTAATCCTTGGATTACCAAAGGCCTCTTAGCGTAATAACATATAGTTAGGGGTTGCGGAAGCAAATATACAACATACAAAGTCCATTGAGCTGTGGAGACATAAATGGAGCTGAAAATCTTAAACTTTATATAGATACAAGTGACGTCATAGGTACAGTATTTATACGTCACTAGCTAGTACATACAAAAGGCGAACTTGTTCATAAAACAAAAGAAATAGTCTTATACATTCATATTGACACAGCCACAACACATGACTTGATCTGAAACCTCCTCGTGAGGCGTAAAGGGGTGGCTGACCAACACAAAATACCCCAGGCATCATCTTAAGCCTAATCACGAGCCTGCTCACCTACATACATAATAAATAACTAGTGAGCGGAGGCCCAGTGAATAATAACAAAGTAAAGGGGTAAATGAATGATGTCCCATAATTGTGGCTGAAACTGAAATTCGCATTCATATTCTCATTATGAGCATATATAGAATTCAGAGTTTTATGCTTAGTCTTACATAGTACATCCATCAGTGCTGACAGATCACACACACAGAATGTCTTAAATCATACTTGTTAGTTCTATATAAGAACCTTCGGCCGGGTAAGAATAACTTGTCAGTCCCATAAAGGAATCTCCGGACTGGGAACTTGTAAACTTGTCAGTTCCACTTAGGAACCTCCAGCCGGGTATAGATAGTTTGTCAGTCCCATAAGAAACCTCTGGTACCGGGAACTTGCATATACTTGAATCATAGCATTACTTGAATCATAGCATAATATCATAAGTGCTTGTTAGACTTGGACAATCATTCATAGCATAAAACATGATATTTCATGGAGCAGTTCTTAGTTCGTGTATAGAAAATAATTTACTTGAACATAGCTTTATTAAGTTATTACTCACAGATAATTGGTAGCTCCAAATTGACGGCAGAGTAGGCAATTCACCTATCCTAAGGCGCGTGACCTACATAACATGGCAGATTCATACATTGAATGTACACGCTCAGATTGCACATAACTTATTTCATTTATGCTTAGTGTGTTTCTAGCCTGTAACCTCATTATGGAGTCTTAAACATGGCCTAGGAGTGCCTATGATGGAATGAGGATGCTAGAATGCGCTTGAAAACATTTTTCAAATTTTGCTGGAAACAGGGTCCACGTTTGAGCGTGGCTTTCCTCACTCGAGCGGACATGTAAAAAGTAAGGGTTTGCTCGAGCGTGACTTCCCTAGCTCGAGCGTTTTGTAAACTTTGAAAAAGTACTGGTTGCTTGCATTTCACGCTCGACGGACGCTTGACCCACGCTCGAGCGTGAGGGCCAGACCTTCGCTCGAGCGTGCCTCAGGTCGCTCGAGTGGAAGTGCATGCACTCAGAGTGCTCGCTCGAGCGTGAACTCCTACGCTCGAGCGTGGATTCAAATTCTAGAATTTCCAGATTTGATCTCCAAGCTTCAAACTCAAACTAAACACTTCAAGACTCAATATTTTGAGCCAAAATTCTAGAAAAACATTTAGAAACTCACAAAACATCATGACTTGAAGATCATTTCATGAAATCATGGGCCAAGGGCATGCCAATTGTTTACAATTTCAACTTAAACTTTATGGATGTTCAAAAAACATGACATGCATGAAATGATTTGAGTTTCAAGCCTTCCAACCATGATCAAATGTAATGAGAGGATGAAAAACATGATAAATTCTCAAAACATAGGTGAGATAAACACATGCATGAAAGAATTCTTTGATATCATGCTTAAATTGTGAAGGAATGGACATGCATGCATGGTATGGCTCAAACCTTCTCATTTCTAACTCAATTCCTATATGAATTCACCTAATTCACTTGAAGTCTTGCAAAGTCTAACTCAATTACACAATTAAGAGGTTGGTTCCTTACCTAGAGACTTGAATTCACCAGTGTTGAAGTTGAAATTCTCAAATCCTCTTCAATTGTCAACAATTCTAACATTTCCTTGGTTGAGCTCAATTTTCTTCCCTCAATCTCTCTCTCTCACGTTTGTATCAACAAAAGAGTGAAATGGGAGTGTATGGGTACACAAGGAAGCCCACTAGTGCCTTAATTAGGCTTGGACAAGGTGTAATTAATTAAGGCCAAATAAGTGGACATTAAATTAATCTAATTTAATTGTTCCGAATCGAATATCAATTAAACCTATCATAAAATTCTAAAAATCTTAATTAACATATAAATCTATTCAATTTTTGAATCAGATGCCGATGAGGCCTTCAATTCGCAAACTGAAACGAAAACACGAACAGGTCTTTCTACATTAAACAGATATAAACACAAAATGATGCAATGCACATATAATTAATTGAGAATTTCTTCTTAATTACTCATTTGGCATACTTAAATATAAATTAGCATTAATCATGGGTAAGAGTTGTTACATTTATTAAGCTATAAAAACATATAAATAAACTTCTTAAATTATTAGTGTGTTTCACTTTGTCCTCTGTCATTAGAGTACAATGTAATACTTTTCAATAGTTTAGAAGATCTATTAATATATTTTTATAATCTAGGAGATAAAATGATGCATTTTAATAGTTTAAGAGTATAATTTAAAAGATCAAAATGATATTTTAGTTGGGCGGGAAAAATAAAGGAATTCAAGTTATTATTGTTTCACAAAACCCCTTTTTTTTTTACTTATCAATATCAATCTAGTATACGCATTTGTTGTTCAAAAAAAACAAAATCTAGTATACGCATTTACCCATACATATATATACTCTGTTTGTTGCCCTCTCTGAACTCTTCACGGCGCTCTAAATCCCAGCAGCAGCAGCTTCACCAAAAAAATCTCCGCCAAAACCCTAGAAAAATCGTCATGGTATAACAAACAAATCATAACTCTTTAATGTTCGTCTTGTGTTTTCTGTTTTTGTGTTTTTAATTTGAGAAAGCAAAGCACTTTGTTTATTTGTTGTTATTAGGCCCCGAAGAAGGAAAAGGCTCCGCCGTCGTCGAAGCCGGCGAAATCTGGCGGAGGAAAGCAGAAAAAGAAGGTAAGAATCATGGGTTTGTTGGGGTTAGGGTTTATGAAGTTCCATTTGTGTTAAATTTGAGAGCTTGATTTGTTACTTCATTGCTGATTGTTGAAGTTTTACTTGTGAATGTTGTTGGGTTTTTCATTGTGCGTCAGATTGCGTTTAATAATACATTGCTGAAATAGAATCAATTGTTGTAAGAAATTTGCTTCTTTGGAATCATTTGATTGATTTCTGATTTATTTGAGGTTTTTTCTTTTGGGTTTTCTGGGTATTATTCTTAGCAAATCTGAGAAACTTGGAACCTGGTTTGTGATGTGATGTGATGTGATGAATCAATGGTGAGGGTTCGCTTGATGTACCTATTTTGTATTATTTAGGGCTTAACGACATTGAATCGGGTGTTTATGGTTGTCAAACTCATTGTTGATTCAGACCCTCTTTATGATGGCTGTGTTCAGTTTACATATTGATTAGGGTTTGTTTACATATTTTTTAATATTCATAATCAATTATCTTTTTATGAGAAATTAGTTGTCTGAATTAGTTTACGTATGCTATATTCTATGAATTTGTGATCAATTATCTAATATTCATAATCAATTATCTTTTACATATGGTTGTTGGTTGTGATTATTGTTTTTGTTCAAGTGCTATATGGCTTTATTTGCATTTTACATTTACTCTGCACCAAGTAGTGAAATTCCTAGAATTACTATGATACTATGCCTTTTATATAACAATTATTTTGCGCTTCACAAATCATTTAAATGCTGGTTGTCTTTATGGGTTTACTGAGTTCAATAGCTTAGCAATCTCTTAGTATTCAAATTCTAATTTAACTGATTTTTGTACAGAAATGGAGTAAAGGCAAGCAAAAGGAGAAGGTAAACAACATGGTCCTTTTTGACAAGGCAACATATGATAAGCTTCTTTCAGAAGCTTCAAAGTACAAGCTTGTCACTCCATCGATCCTGTCTGACAGATTGAGGGTATGCTTGAATTCTTCCTTCTTTATCTGTGGTTGTAAATTCTAGTGTTTCTAGACCATTATAATTGGCGTGCACCATTAGATGCAAAGATTGTTTGCACACTGGATTTATATGTCTGAGTCAATAGTGAGTTTTTATTGATAATTTTTCTTTGCCCCACTTTCAGATTAATGGATCCCTAGCACGCAAGGCAATCAAGGATTTGATGGCAAGAGGTTCCATTAGGATGGTGTCTGATCATGCGAGCCAGCAGATCTACACTAGGGCCACTAATACTCAGTAGACAGTATTTTCTCACTTTCCATAGTATAAAAGGAAACCTATGATCATTTTTTCTTAATTTTTGTTTGGCAGTTAAACCTTGTTGGATTTCTACATTTTTGACTTCATTAACTGAAATGCTATGCTTCGTTTATGAATCTATACGTATTTGCCTTATCTGCTTTGCTGATTTCAATGTGTGGCTATTTTTTTGTATTGTCTTTGGTTGTGTGTTTGGATGGATCTATTGTCGCCGCCAATGTGTCATCAATTTGAAACAAATGTAGAAGTTGAGAATGGCTTGACAACTAGATGAATTGTTGTGTCCACCAGCATCCTCTCCCCAAACCCCTCAACTGCCACCACCAATACCCTTCTCTTCCTCTCCCAACCCCTCAACTCCATCCCTCTGCTGCCACCACCCACCAACGCCCTCTTCCCCAAACCCGCCATTCCCACTCCTCTATTGCAACCATCATCCCTCTCCCTAACCCCTTTGCCACGTCAATTAACAAATAATCAACCACTTCAATTAAAAAAAATTCAAATATAAAATTCAAGGTAGAAAGTCAATAGCAGGATTTGTACAGAAATTTTAGGTTGAGAAAACAATGACAAAATTTGAAAGTAATGCCTATCTATATAACAAAACAGCTCCGTTTTTTTTATCCTGATGGGACTTTTGTCCCTTTGTCAAAATAGTGACCATTAGATTGATATCAATCTAACGGCTGAAAATGTCTCACTCTGTCTCTCTCACACACTTGCTCCTCTCATCTCTTTCTTTCTGATTTCAAATTTTGAGCACACCCTCTTTCTCTCTCTCTCTCTGTGTCCCCGTCTTCATAACTCTGTTTTGCTCTGTTTTTTGGTCAATTTGAGACGCAACATAACACTCTTCGAAGGAGGAAGAGAAGAATAGGATTGTCGAAAGAGAATGTGTTTATTGGGTCAATCGATCAAGAAACCACCAGCACCAAATTCATTCTCTACGACAAAAATGCCCACCCAATTGGATCTCACTAGGTTGAGTTCACTCAATTCTACCCACAAGCAGGGTATGAAGCATTCTCTCTCTCTCTCTCTCTCTCTGTGATTGCTTTGTTTTTTCATTGTTGTTTTGTTTGTGAATCTGTAGATGGGTAGAACATGATCCAATGGAGATTCCGGAGAGTGGGGATTTGTATGAGCAAGGCAATTGACAAAGCCCTTCAGAGATGGGTACAATGTTGACGGTGGACTCAAGGCAATTGGACTCACCAATCAGAGATAAACAACGGTCGTTTGGAGCAAATCTACTGCTTTCCATCTCTATAACGCCATTGTTTGGATGGATGTTCGTACCAGTTCTATTTGCAGGTCCATTTCTCTATTCATTCATTGATTCATCCTGTTTCTTTTTAATTATTATTATTATTTTATCATTTTGTTTGTGCAAATTGATGATCTGGAACTGTGTTTGTCGATTCTTATCAATACCCATTTCTTGAATTGTCTGATTTTATATTTGTTTTGTTTTGTTTTGTTTTGTTTTTCCCCTGGGGATTGTAAGGATATTTGTTCTTTGGATGTGATTTTATATTCTGATTTTATCAAAAATTGTTGCATGTGATGGCCTACCATTACTTTTTTTTATTTTTATTTTTATTTTTTTTGTAAATTACACTAACTTTTCTTGGTATTTGAAACATAAGTCTTTGATTTTAGTTATATTTGCTTATATAGTGTTGCCCATCATGTGCAAGATGGTAAGCATGCACTATTAAATAAGTTTTAGTTATTTTTGCATCTATAGATGCAAACATAATAACACAATAACTATCATTTATTTGGAATCACTTAAAATATACACATTTTTCATAATTAATATTCCAGTTAATTTTTTTTATTTTTTATTTTTTTATATAAATTGGGTTGAAAGTGGGAAATATATGAGTAAATATATAATAATTCATTTACATAATAATTTAGAAAACAAAATTATAATTTTTTTTTTATTTTTTATACTTAATCAATTAGTTTCAACGATTGATTGATGGGACTTTACTCCTGATGATTGATCAATTAGTTAAAATTTATATAACAAAACAACTCTGTTTTTTACTCCTGATGGGACTTTTGTCCCTTTGTAAAAACCAGGACCATTAGTTTGAATTCAATCTAAGGGCTCACAATGTCTCACTCTCTATTTGGCCCAAAATGTAATCACCTTACATTTTCAACACACCCTCTCTCTCTCTCTCACACACACACACACACACTCTCAAATTTTGAACACACTCCTCTTTCAATTTTTGAACGCACACCCTCTCTCTTTCTCTCTCTCTCTCTCGGAGCCCATTCACGTGCTTCCCTATTGGCGACCGAACCCCAAACCCCCTATTACTCTCTTCATCTTCTCTCTTCCTCCCTCCCTCTCTCTGCCATCCCAATCGTCATCAACAGTGGCAGCCCCAAACCCCCTGATTTCAAATTTTGAACACACCCTCTCTCTCTCTCTCTCTCTCTCTCTCTCTCTCCATCGGAGCCCACTCCCGTGCTACCCTGTTAGAACCCAACCCTTGCCGGCGACCGAACCCCAAACCCCCTATTACTCTCTTCATCTTCTCTCTTCCTCCATCCCTCTCTCTGCCATCCCAATCGTCATCAACAGTGGCAGCCCCAAAGACGAAGACCGAATACAAGGGTGTTCAACAAAGAAAGAATCTGGTAGAAATACTGTTCAGGTGAGCAAACCCATCTTATTTGAGAACCAAAATTAAAACCTGTGCCTGTGTATTTGGGAACCAAAATTGGCTTGAAAGCATATACTGTTGTATTGGAATCCTGTGCCTGTGTATGGATTTCATGAAGGTAAATGTCCAAAAGACTTCGCAATTGCCTGTTTCGGATAATGATAAAGCTTTTTTAATATTTTAATTTTTTTTAAAACCTCTTTTGTTTTGGTTTATCAGTTCTCTTAGGCTGCTAACTTCTCTTTTGCTTATTTGGTTGTATTAATTTCCTTAATGTTTACAAATGGAGTGCTTATTTGGGGATAATGTCTATGATGCTTTATTTTGCTTCACTTCACATTGTGTTCATATGATGCTTTTTAGTTGGTTTATTAAACATCAGTAGTTTTGGGAATGAAAATTTTCACCATTATATTTTGGGAATGTCAACATTAGTTAATACACTTTATATTTGAGCAAACAATGGGGAAAACGGAAACCTGGGCTTTGATTTTTCTTGAGTATTTATATTTCTATCTTTGGATATCTTTTGTTTCAATAATCTTTAATTTTAATAATCAACAGGTTTGTCCAATTTAATTGCTTTATTAATGTTTACAGTTTGTGATTGAAACATTGTGTCTGATGTTTACAGTTTATGTGATTATTTATTTGGTTGGTTGTGTAGGAAATTTAGAAGTCTGATCATTATTTTATTTTATTTTTCTTACATTTTGTCTCAGTTAAATCTAAACCACATTTCATTTTTCTATAGAATTCACAAGTTAATTTTTTAAATTAATTGATTTTTAAATTTATATTGTGGTGTCATACTGTTTGATTTTTAAAATTCATGAGTTCATTTTGTAAATTCATATTTTTGTTTGAATTTGTGGTATTTTACTGTTTCAATAATCTTTAATTTCCAGCATGTTTCAATAATCTTTACCCTCTCTTTCATTGCTACAGTGGTTGTATTCAAACCCATTCCTCATCATCGATGGTTCTTTGTTGCTTCACCGGCTCTTCGTTGCTTCGGTGGTTGTCATCGGTAGCATCAAGATTGTTCGCCTTCAGGTGACACCTCTCTCTTTCCCTCAAGGTCTCAGTTCCCCCCTCTTCCCGACCCCACCCGAAACCCCTTCCCAACCCCACTTGGAAATTTTCTTTGTTGTTTAGTCATTTATTGATTGATTTAATCAATAAATCAAACATTTTTGGGGTATTAATCAAGAAATCGTATAGTAATAAAGTGCTATTTTTGGCCAATAAGGGTTTGAAAAAATTTCTATCCTGTTTGGTAAGAAACCCAGGAAATATTTTTTTGTCCTGTTTGGTTGCTGAGAAAGTAGGGGATTCATCAACAAACTGATGAATCTAAACAAATGAATCACATCCATCAAGAAAGATGTATCCACGAAATTCCCATGATACTTGGAATCTAAACTGAGGGATTGGCCTTTAATAAAATATATCTTGAGTTAGGTGTGAGCATACATAGCTATTTGTTAATAAAATATATCTAGAGTTTTTTTTTTTTAGGTGTTATTATGTATTGTTGTTAACCGGATTTGTTATTTAGTTGTTGGTAGTGAGCTTGATTTGGTGAAATGTGTTGTTTGGAGGATTTGGATTTGTCGCAAGTTATTTGTGTTTTTGTCTACCATGAGATAATTAATTTTGCCTACAATTCGCTAGAAATATGTTGTAGGCGTGGACAATTTTTTTTTATACATTTTAATGTGAATTGATGGTTTGATTCACTACATTTTTTTATACAGTTTGGTTTGTATCCACCATATTGGTTTCTATTGTTTGTTTCATGAATAATTACAAAAAATAGTGTTCTAGGTGTCATTAATTAGCTTTCAAAAGATGCTTCATTCAAATGTGCCATTAATTAGCTTTGTTACAGTTCTTCACTCAATTTTGAAGTGCCATTGAGACCTATGGTAAATATATGATATCTTTGTTGTTCATGGTCAAGACATTTTCCTATGGTAAATATACGTTTTCATATGGTAAATATGTTTCTTCCTCGTCTTTGTCTTCCTTTAGCTTCAGTTATATATTTCTTAGATTTCTCTATTTTTTATTTTTATTTTTTTGTTTTTTCCTCTTCTCCCCTAAAAATCATGTCCCTTAGTGTAAATTACGCGTGAGTTTGCTTAGTTGGTGAACTTATAGAGTAGTGAAAAGAAGTAAATAAAACTTTATGAATTTAAACTACATTCTATTAGCTGGAGCATTATATAAAATTGTAGGTTTGGCGGATAGATAACACCATTCTCTCCTCTGCTTTGGTCAGAAGGCCAATGGAAACAGTAGTAAGGCCTGGTTTGGCTTAAGCTAAATCAAAAAAAAAAAAAAAAGTTTCAATCCAAAAAAATTTTTTTTTAAAAGGACGCGCATGAATGGACCAAAAGAAAGGTGTGTGGAAAAAAAAAAAAAATGAAGTGGCATCGGCAGTGACATTGGGTGGAACACACACACAGTGTGTTTATTACACACATCACATTTGCCATATTTAATAATCCATTTCCAAATGTGTAGAAAAACCGTTAAATGAAAATCATCAAAATCGATATGTGCAAAAAAAAAATCAAAATCATATCGATCGGTATAATCTCTAAAAAATGATCAAATCGAAAAAAATAAATGAATATAATTAATGATTGAAAAGTAAATAAATAATCGTAAATCAATATAGTATCAATATATAATTTTTTTTTTTTATTTTTTAGTGTTGACGTTTTTACACACATTACACTGAACAAATTAAAAAAAAAAACAAAAAAAACACCCAAAAACCAAAAAAACAAAAACAATACCAAATACAAAAAATAATACACCCAATATTTTTACACCCCCACCCTTCATTTTCACCCTTTCAAACCATTTTTTATTTCATTTTTTAATATTTTTTTTTTTTTTTTTTTTTTAAAAAAAAAAAAAAAAAAAATTCATTTTTTTTTTTTTTTTTTTTTTTTTTTTTTTTTCAACTTTTTTTAAAAAAACAGTTTTAAACCCTAAATAGACAATCATAATATGGCTGTTTGTCATCTTCTTGAAGGGATGATTAGATGGAGCATTGTGAGGTGGTATTTATAATTTATTGCCCATTACAAACCAAACTGAATGAATTTAACAAATTTAAGAATCATCATTCTTGCATTTTTCTTTACTATGTAAATAAGGTTTGTTGTTACACTTAATTTTCATTTTTGTTTAGCCATCATTGTCCAAGAAGAGTGATTGAACAATAAGTTTGAATATGGATTTGTGAACGTAATCAAAGTTGAGGACATCACTTTCTTGCTTTATTCAAAGTCTTTGAGTGCATGATTGATCAACAACTTCTAAATAAAAAAGTTCAACTCATGAAAAAACCTTGCAGTATGATGAGCTTCTTTTTTTCTTTTCTTTCATATGCTTAGACTTGAATAAAATTTTAATTGGCAACCTCATCCCTACTCTAGATTTTCTTGGTTTTGTTTAAGAAAATATAATCTATGTGGATTAGCTATAAAATTTAGTACAATACTTCTTTTTCATTTTTATTTTCTTTTTCAAATCCATATTCAAGTTCATGATCCAAACATAGTTTAAAAAAATTAAATTGTTGGTGTTTAGTTTCCCACACAAGATCATAATGAGTAAGACATTGTTGGTGTTTATTTGCAATTTTTCAATTACATTTTAGTAGTTTTTGCTTTTCTTAAATTGAATGGCAGATAATTTGAATACTAGGGATAAAAGAGGAAGCAAAACCAGTTTATAGGAGAGAAAAATAAATTTACCAGTCTTTTGAATCAAGAATTTTTAGTGTCTGTACATGATATACCTAAAACAAGTATTTACTCTTCAACGACATTTTTTTTTTAATCTTTTCCTCTTTTTTTTTATTTTTTTGAAATGAAAAAATTTTGGAAAGTCAATTCTTAGATCTTTTTAAGGTTAACAATTCAATTCTCATAATATTTTCTTATGTACACTGAAATATTTTTTTTTCATATCTATCTTTTGTCAAAAAAAGGTTAGCTTAGTTATATCTTGGAGATGTTTTAGCGGTCGACCACCCAGTGGATGAATTATTTTTGATGAAATTATTTGTTGGTTGTATGGAGCTTGACTTTATGAAATATATATTTTTTGTTTGCTTTTCTATCTATTTGTCCACTTTAGGTGCAAAAGTATATATTTGTTGACTTTATTACTGTATATGTTTCTACTCATTTGCACTTTGCCAGGTTGGAGTAATGTGGCATATCTAAAAATTTTAGGATTTATTAATTTGTAAGAAAAATGGTAAGATTCATTAATATTTTCTTCTGATGTTGTTGGAGTCAGATTGTGTTACAAATACTTGAAAATTTTAGACTGATTCATTATTTTTATTTAATGTTTGGAGTCAAGCTATTATTTTCAAGCTGTGTATATGTGCAAATCTTTTGTTATTTGTTAATTTTAATAAATAGATTCTACGAAGCAAAGTAGTAAGTGATTGATGTGTTTTATTGATAGTTTCAGTTAGAAACACAACTCATTTTGATAAATTGTTTAATTTTAGTAAAATTTGGTGGCGGAAAATGATTGGTAGGTTATTAGTTTGACATTTGCATATCTATGTGATTTTTTATTAATTCCTTCAATGATATATTTTATTCATGGTATATGAATTAGCTTTATAACTTTTGTCAATAAAGGCTTTTTTTTTTTTTCTTTTTTTTCTTTTTTTGTCGGAATAATTAGGGATGTCCTGCTTAAAAGTGTTTCAAGTTCTTTGGGAAATGTCCTACTTATATTTGTAATCCATACCAGCCATTTTTTTATATTTATATAGATTTTCAGAAACTATAGAGTTAATAGTCTAAATGGGATGGGATTGAAGTTTCTGAAAATATGTTTTATGTGTTGCTGGAAATTGATTTGCTTCTCCTGTATTTTGGGTCTTTAACTAACTTCTAACTTAGTTCTACATAGATTTGCTTCTTTCTACTTCTCCTATATTTTTTTCTTGCAATGTAACCTCTCTCTTACAAGATGTGCTTGGCCGAAAAAATTAGTGCCAAAAAGGGTAGACTTTTGACCAAAACTCATCCAACAACCAATTGTATGTACAACATCACTACCATAGAGGTGGTGTACTGTATTGAAAGGAATTTTGCATATTTAGATTAGATTGGAATTTCAACTTGCAGTGTCTTCAAATTAATGATTCATTAGAGGAAGGAAAAATGTTGTTTACTTCCATACTATTTACTTGACAATTTGATTGAGATTCTTTCCCAGTTTTCCTTTTCCCTATGTTTTAATCTTTTGCAATAAAATGTCACATGAAACTCTAAGGTAGTGTTTGGTTTACTGTAATAAAGTGTAAAGATTCCTTACACTTCTCATGTTTGGTTGATTAAAAGAATAATGAAAAATTTATTGCAATGAGAGTCATCATTAACTATTGAAAAATGCTTGGGAGCACTAAAAATGGAGCACTAGAAGGAGCACTAATGATGTGGCAATGGGCCCTGCCCACTTTCTATGCCTTGTTTTTTTTTTTTTTTGCCATTCTCAATGTATTAGTGCTATTAGTGATGTATTTTTTAGTGGTCTAAATCATTGTTGTTAACTATTATAAGGGAATGATCATTCCATCGGAAAGTGTAAGGAATTACCATTTCATTTAATTTCATCTCATTTCAGTGTACCAAATAAAAGCATAAATGAGATTGAAGTGTTTCAAATATGATTAGTGTTCTGATAAATGATTTGGGTCATTTTGATAAATGTGTGAATTGGATTTCCTTTTTAACAAGCAAAGTAGTGTTTTGTGATCATTTGTTTTTATTTGATTGCTGAAAATTAGAATTATAGTGAGAAAGAAATAGCCTGTTGTACTTCAATTATGGCGCAATTAAGTAATCAAACAATCATTGTACAACCCATTGGTATTTAAATCCAATCTATTTATAGCACTATTAAATGAGTTATTTTTTCACTACAGGTCTGTGATGTTTCAACCTCGTCAACAACCTTGGTGTTCATTTTAATTCAAATCATGGACAACATTCATATTTTTGGTTATGTATGTTTAGTTTATATTTTATGAATCGAGGCTTAATTTTTACTAATTATTTATAATTTTTCTCATAATCAAATGCTTTTGTATTATTTTTTACAGGTGGATGATATGTTGGAGGAAACAGTAATATTAGATCATTGTACTAATTTTTTATTTAATCTACATTTCTTAATATGATTTTTCTATATATACACAGGTTTAGTTTTTTCAAAACAGAAATGTCAGTGTTATCCATAATGAATGGGACTTCAACGTCCTTTGTGTTCGTGGGGTAAGCCTACTAATCAAATTTATTTGCTTCTCATGTTTTTTGTTAATAATTTTTGCTTATTTTTTGAAAGGCAAAGGCAAATAAGAAGCTTATAGGAAAAAGGAAGGAAAACTACTCAAGAAAGGGAATAAAAAATACACAAGTGGTATAGTTCTTTTTAAGTTTGTTTTGGAGCATGGAGAAATGTGATATTTTGAAGCATGCATAATCTATGTGTAATTTTTTTTTACTGTACAGTTTGTGAAGATGAGCACGGTGCTTTTAATCTTTAATATTACTAATTTTCAATAAATTATGCATCCTTACAAAACAATAAACTTGAAAACATTATAAAGGATCTTTTATAAAGATATAAAATTTTCCAAATAGAAGAGGGAAGTAACTAAAGTTTAAAAAAAAACACAAATGATGAAAGAAGGAAATAAATTGAAAGTGTATTTTAATTAAAATCGTGTTTTAATTATGATCAAATCGAACTTTTAATTAAAAGCTACGGAGCTCAAGAGGGTAAAGAAGACTACATTGCTCCGATGGAATTGTAATAAGGTATCCTTAATCCATATTGTTTCAATATTTGTCTTTCGTATAACAAAATAGCTTCTTTTTTTTTTTTTTTTTATCCTGATGGGACTTTTGTCCCTTTGTCAAAATAGTGACCATTAGATTGATATCAATCTAACGGTTGAAAATGTCTCACTCTGTCTCTCTCACACACTTGCTCCTCTCATCTCTTTCTTTCTGATTTCAAATTTTGAACACACCCTCTCTCTCTTTCTCGCTTTGTGTGTGTCCTCATCTTCATAACTCTGTTTTGCTCTATTTTTTGGTCAATTTGAGACGCAACATAACACTCTTCGAAGGAGGAAGAGAATAATAGAATTGTCGAAAGAGAATGTGTTTATTGGGTCAATCGATCAAGGAACCACCAGCACTAGATTCATTCTATACAACAAAAATGCCCACCCAATTAGATCTCACTAGGTTGAGTTCACTCAGTTCTACCCACAAGCAGGGTATAAAGAACTCTCTCTCTCTCTCTCTCTCTCTCTCTCTCTCTGTGTGATTGCTCTGTTTTTTTATTGTTGTTTTGTTTGTGAATCTGTAGATGGGTAGAACATGATCCGATGGAGATTCGGGAGAGTATGAGGATTTGTATGAGCAAGGCAATTGACAAAGCCACTGTAGATGGGTACAATGTTGACGGTGGACTCAAGGCAATTGGACTCACCAATTAGAGAGGCATCCTAAGTACTTTTTGTAAAAGAACAAGTTTGAAGACATTATATGGCAAATATTTTGTAAAGTATATCCTTGATGTTAACCACTTTTATAAAAATTCCTACTAATATGTAATTCAGTGGATTTCTAATATTTTTGTAAAGTCTCTATCAACGTAAAATATTGGATCTTATGGGTGGTTATTCAGTGTGGACCGTAAAGTGCCTTTGCAAATTCACTAAATTTAAGTGTAACGATTTAATTTAGTATCTTTGTATATTTTGGGGGAAGTCACATATGCTTAACATGGATTTTTGTGTAAATTTAGTGTCTATTGTGCAAGATGTTAGAATTTCATTGAAAATGAATAATTTATTAGTGGGTTAAAGGAGGAGGAGGTTATAGTATTGTTGCCTCTTAATTTTTATATACTTGACTTTAGTTCCCCCCCCCCCTCTCTCTCTATTTGATCATGATTATGAATTTTATGTTTCTTTATTAAGAAAGACCAGTGTATTTTGATGCACTATTTTCATGATTTCTTTCTAAATTCGTTTATCTTTTCAAGACCTATGACATTCCAACATAACTGGTTGTGAAAGTAGCTTGGGTTTGTTGTGTCATCCATGATATTCTGTTATCAACAATAAGGTTAGTCTTCAAAGAGGCTTGGGTTAGTTTTATTTTATTTATTTTATTTCTTATTGATATTTGATGTTTTGTTAAATTGATTTTTTATTAAACTAATATAAACTATTCCTTAAACAAAGTTGATTTTGAAAATATGTTAGAGAATGAGGTGAAAACTCTTGAAGGCATCACCCCAATTGTGTCAAAATGAGGTGGGAAGCCTATATTTATGATAAATTCATTAGGAAATTAAAATTTTGAAATTTATTACTTATTTCGATTTTCTTTATATGTTTTGTTGTTCCTCTTTCTATGTTCTTCAATTAGGTTAAAGAAAACTAATCATATCTTTATTTGGTTGAATTTCAATTTTTGCTTCCATATATTAATCTATATTTAAATAATTGTTCATTACATAATATTTGTAATTTTTTTGTATTGCAAAGCACGACTAGTGTGCTTTATTTATTTGTCATTTTTTTTCTATTGTGGACACTGATTGATGTGCTTAATTTGTTATTTGTTTTATTGTACATATTGGTTGATGTGATTTATTTATTTATCATTTTCTTTGTATTGTAGAACATTGACTGATGTGCTTAATCTGTTATTGGGCATTTTCTTTGTATTGCAGAGTACTGGCTAGTGGTGTTTATTTTTTTCTATTGCAGAGCATTGGCCGTGTATTTCATCCGATTTTTTAATATTTCTGTGTTGTGGGACTTACACTTTGGGGTTTGTTAAAATCTTATAGTTTTGATGCACTTGAAATCTATGTTTAAGACTACAGTAGTATACAATTTATTTATTTTTCATTTATTTAATTTTCTGCACAGTAAAATGAACACCAAACCATATAAATCGGTAGATTTCATCCATTAGATTAAAATTAATGCCAAATTATAGCCATGAGATCTTTCTTCTTTATTTCAACCAAAACTCACTCTCTAAAAAAAATATGATTTTTCAAGAAATGGGTAAAGCACCAAGTTTACGAACAATTAGAGAACTATATGCAACTGTTTCGTCCACTACGATGAATACATATTGCAAAAGTGATGAGTTTTGTGATCCAAGTTGAAAGTGTGTCTAGCAAAAAGGGAAAACCAAAATGAAAAGGTAAGAAAGTACAGAGTCTTATATGACATTTAGCCAAAAAATAATCCCCACCCCACCGGCTTTGATCTGAAACCCCCTCCCTCAAACATCAAAGTAAAATATAGAAATTTAATTGGGTACTATTGTTGGTCAGTGTAATAAAATGCTTATTTTCTGTTGCAAATTACAGGTGGATTAAAAAAAAAAAGAATGTACAGTAATAAATATTTGATGATATGGTCTCTGTTTGCATTTGTACGAGTATAAAAACGTAATTGTATCATCACTGTTTTTATGTTTTCTTGATAAATTCCAACAATTTTCATCACATTACCTCCGCCATTACTAATCATGGACACCACCATTTTTTCAATCTCAAATTTATGTTTGACAAACAAAAATGCAACTATTTTTGCGTTGAGAATTTGAGTTCAAATACTACATCAATCACAATGATATTATTGAAACTTGCTTATTGTTAAAAATAATTTTTTCTAGCAAAAAATATTGTTAAATTCAATTGGGCAATAAAATTTAAAAACTGTTTTTGAAAACTTCAAAACGAAATAAATTTTGAATTTTAAATTTGTAAAAATTATTTTTAAAATATACAACCAAACAAAATTTCAAATTTGACAAACTCTTTTCAAAAATCTAAAATTCATTTGAAAATCCAAAACCAAATAGACTATCTATTTATAATTAATTACATTTTAACCCAATAATTTTATAGTCAATTACATTTTAATCCCAACAATATTTTTACCGTACCTTCAAACACGGGTATACACTAGTGTGTATATATATATATATTTTTGGTACATCAGAAATGAGCCTATGTATATATATGAATAGGTGATATAGTGAGGCAAAGAGAAGCGGAGGAAAGGACTTACCAATGATGATGGAGAATGAATTGGTGACAGGTGGTGGTTGCTGCAAACATGTGGATTGGTGGTGAAGGTTTGTCGAGGCAATAGTCACTTGTCAGATTTTTGCATGAGTGATCTTGGATATACAAGTAATATTATAAATTTATTCTTATTTTTTAAATTTATTCAGAATTATTATTTTGTAGTTTACATAGACATCACATTACACAAATTCAATTATAATTACACAATTTTGTTTGGGATAAATTCAGAATAGATAATTGTGGGTACATAAAATTATTCTGGATATATAAGGTTCTATTAAATTCAAGTTATTTATTAACAAGTTAATATAAGGTTCTTTTAACTTGTTAATTAGTAAATTTAGATTTAAATTTTTGGATCATGTTGGTAGATTCACAAATTATTTGGACAAGTAAAGGGTGGGGTATTACAAAATGATATTAGAGGTAATTTATGCACCCAATCATATGGGTCACTATTTTAACTCGTCTCACATTAAAAGTTTGTATCGGTAATTTTAACAACATAAATTTAAATTTTTGGATCATATTAATAGACCCATATCTTACTTGATTGAGAGGTTTGGTTGAAAGAAACAAACTCGGAAAATTCACTAATGGTGCTTTATATACCCAACTTCAGCTGTACAAACTTTTGATATGGGACATGTCTCGTTACTAGGAGAGTTGTTGAAAATAAAGAAAGGGATAAAATGTAGATTGGAAAAAACAAAATGACATCAAGATCTATTTGTGACAACAACCTTTCCCATATTCCACAATTATGTCAGTGATTTTTTTGCCAAAAAAAAAAAAAAACCTTTTAACTATTTGGTGGTGACATATACTAGAAAAGTATATATATATTTTATTTTTTTAACTTATCTAAGTCACATTATCTCTATTTTTTTACATTTTTTTTATAAAAAATTTAAAAATATATTTATTATTTTCCAAACAACCTTTAAGATTTCATCGGTTAGTAAATAATTGTAAATGAATTTAGTAAGTAATTGTACAAACTCAACTATGTAGTCTCACTATTGCGATATGGGAATTTTTTTTTAATTAGTTAGTTATATTGCTACAATAATATAATATGAGATTTTCACTAATTGATAATATTACTACCTAATATTATCTTTTATTCGACATTTACTTGTATTAACCAATCGAGATTAATTTGTTGGCTAAAATCCTTAGAGCATTTCCACTCAAACCTTCAATCTTACAGATGTCAAATTTTTTTAAAGACTTAGATGGCAATTTGACATGAACCCTCTGTATCTAATATGTTAAATTTATTATTCTATTATTTTTAAAATTTGAATTCTTTTACTTTACTAATTAAGATAAAATTATTTTTAAAAGAGGTTTGATGGCATTAAATAGTATTTTTTTTAATTCTATATTTATAAAATAATTTTTTAACAAAATTCAAAATTTCTATTCATTGCTACTTAAACATTTTTTTTTTAATTTGATGAAAAAAGAAAAATTATAATACATATTTAAAAAAAATTGACAATACATAAATATCATAATAAATCACATGCATTGCCCCTAAATGATTCAAAAAATATGTTGCTCAGCTCCAAATTTATAGATGATAAAATAAAATAAAAAATAATTAAAAAACAATAATTACCGTACATGACAAGACAGGTTGGTTTTCAAATAATATTAACCGTTGGTAAAAAAATCCTGTATGACATGGGAACTAATAACCACAAATTGTGTATTGTTGGTCTTCTTTTATTTGAAAAAGAAAAAAGAAAAGGCATGAAGTGGGGAACATATCAAAATTGACATGAAGGGATGATGCCAAAGCCATGTCAGCTTTTGACATATCGGGTGGAGATGCTCTTACACCTCACTAGGAGGTTCATGATTCGAATCTTCTCACACTACAACAATTTACACTTTTGGCGATTAAAATTGGTAATTAAAAGAAATTTAGCTAAAAGTTGTACAGTAGACGACAAAAAATTAAATTGGTCGGCGTTGTTCAAGATTTTATTACTAATTTTTTTCAATCAAGGTATATTAATTATTGAGGACTAAAAAAATATTTAGTCATCAAATATGCTACAATAGAAGACAAAGAAATATTGAGCAGTGTTAGTTTAGGTTTCAGGTTACTAAAGCTTTCGGTGACTAAATATTGACTTTTGACGACTAAATTTTTTTTGTTTAGTATACATGTGTCTTATTCCTCAAGTTTGGAAGTTTATTTGTATTAATTGTGTTGTGTTTGATTTTCATAATGATTTTTTTTCTTAGATAGGCATAATGATTATTATTAAGGGTAAATTATCAATAGGTTCTAATAGTTGGATTTAATTCATATCATGTCCTATTAAAAATAAGTCATAGTAAAATCGTTGCTAAAAATAATTTTTTGTGACGATTTTTTTGCATATGTGGTTAAAAATTGACAATTAGTAACTTTTTTTTATCACGATTTTTATAAATTATCGCTAAAACTTACAATTAATAACGTTTTTGTGACGAATTTTTGCAACCTGTCACTGAAAGTTGAAAATTATTTGACTTTTTTTGTGACAATTTTTTTAAACTGTCGCTAAAACTTATAATTAGCAACATTTTTTGTGATAAAATTTTCAAACTGTCATGAAAAATTAACAATTAGTGGCTTTTTTAATAGTGTTTGATAAAAAATGCTATTAATTATCATAAAACTTATTGAACGATAAATCCACCATTAGAACCTGTACATAAGTCCCCTTATTATTAATTTTAGTCAAAACCCCACAATTGAATCCTTATTTGGTGAAAAGGATAATTCAATTTATCTTGCTTCATAAACTCCCTAAGGAGTAGGCGTATAATTGAGTATGAAGATAGTAATTTTTTTTTTCTTAGACAATTTTACCCATATATATATATATATATATCACAGAACTCTTTTGACGAGGACCATTTTTATTTTATTTTATACAAGTTTAAAAATATTGTGTATGTGTATTTTTGGTTGGTTCATCTAATATGTACTCTGTTTTTTGTAACAGTAAAATGTTACTGTGAATTAGAGTAAGACAGAGTAACATGTTATTATTTACATCAATTTTGATGATATTTTTTTTATTATTGTTTTTGAAGAATTTCATAGTCAACATAAATCTTGTTTGATAGATCATGACGAGAAAATTTTAAAAATATTAATATTTTAAAAAATTGACATTTAAATCCAAACTTATATTATTTTAAAATTTAAAATATTAAATTACTCACTAATTATATTTTGGTGATAGTGGTATGTGTTAGATTTTTTAAGGAAACCTTTTATGGTTATTCTTAATGCATTAGAATTTTATTATGAGAGAGTTTTGACCAAATCTCTCTTGATAGTAATATCATTAATTAATAAAAAATAAAAAAAGGTTTGATAGCTAAGATTCGACAGTTACATGATTTACTAGAATGATTGGATGGCAATGATTTTTAGAGAAACTAAAATAGGAAACAAACTCCATGCATGGAAGATAGCATTTGATAATAATAAAATCAATCCTATATTCATTTATCACAGAAGATAGCATTTGTAATGCAAGCAAACTTATTACTGAAGAAAGAAATTCATCTACAACCAAAGACTACCCCACTTCAAACACATAGTCGGCTGAGTCTCAAAGCCTATATATTACTCTCTTCTCACTATTCTTTCTCATATTGTTTCCATAATCTAGTCTCTCTCAAATTCTTAGTATTTCCCAAGAAAAGAAGAAAAAAAAAAAATCTTTAGTCTTTTTGTTACTTTTTTCGACTACTTTGTTTCTCAAGAAAAATCAGCAATGGCAACCAAGATTGCAATGGGATACAAATTTATACCAACGGACAGAGAACTTGTTCTTCATTATCTGAAAGCAAAAGCCAAAGGACAGCCATTACCGGTAGAGGGTTTAGTGAATGAATGCAATCTCTACGACGATCAAGAACTGTCGAAGATATTCAGCAAAATGAGAACCAAATCGAAGTTGTATTATTATTTTACGGAGTTGAAGAAGAAGAATGGGAAAGGAAAAAGGATTGATCGCATGGTGGGGAAGGGTACGTGGAAGGGACTCAACAGAGGCAAGCCTATTCATGACAATGAAGGAAGGCTTACTGGACGCAAGCGAAGTTTTGATCATATCAATAGAGAATCGAGTGAACACAGTGTGTGGGACATGAAGAAGTACAGTCTTGAAGGTGTTTCTCTAGAAGATGATCAACTGATCAAAGTGAGTTCTTTCTCTCTAGTTCTATGTTTCTGATTAATTATTGTTTTTTGATTTTATTTGTCATATGTTGTTTTGTTCAATGAAAGAGGTTTGATCATCATCCATATGATATGTGGTAGTTTCAAGATCAAACTCACACACACAACTAATCACATGACAGAACAAAGATATAGTGCAGATCATGATACATAGGTTTATCACATGATAAAATAAAGATATAGTGCAGATCATGATATATAGTTCAGATCATGATATGTAGGTCTTATCACATAACAGAACAAAGATATAGTGCAGATCATAGAGACAGATCATTCACACATGTTTAGATGATTTATGTTTTTATTGTTGTTTTCTAATGAAATTTTTTAGGGGTTATGGGTGCATGTCACACACACATAAATGTTTAAAATAAAAAATTAGAATTTGAGTTTTGTAATAAAATGAACCCTTAATTTTTAATTTTTTTAAAAAAAAAATTTAAATCATAATCTTTTGATTT
Organism: Camellia lanceoleosa; assembly: GCA_025200525.1. Lineage (NCBI taxonomy): Eukaryota > Viridiplantae > Streptophyta > Magnoliopsida > Ericales > Theaceae > Camellia > Camellia lanceoleosa. Next base: position 150,065,972 of record CM045771.1, on the reverse strand, counting down.
ATTTTTAATTTCAATTATTTGTCTATTTTCAATAAGTAAAATTGTCAGAAAAAGTTTATTTTAATTATTAAACTCAATCAAAAAGGGTTTCACTAATCTTTTTCTTTTTTTTTTAATTTACTCAAATTTATAATCGAAACACAATCTAAAAGAATAATATACAAATACAACACTTGCATGGTTTCAAAACTTTGTAACTTTTAAATTTAGTAATCTTCCCCAATAGCATAAATCTTGAAAATTTGAGGAATAGACAAGATATGGTTTCCGTTTGTTGGCAACAATTTAGAGCCCAACTCTACAGCTCCTGAACCCTTTTATTTTTTTTCACCTCCTCTGCTTTTTTGTCCCTCATTTGCAAAACTCATATCCTTCCCATCTTTCTAGTTTAAAAAAAAAAAAAAAAAAAACGGTTTTGAGCATGATTTGATGCAAGATTTTATCTGTACTCAGAGTTACTATGAAATACTATCTAAACTTCTGAATCAAGTATTTGGTTATCTTTCTTGTACTTATTTTTATTTCATGTCTAAAATTGGGGTAATTTACATTTGTGATGACATTTGTCTTTGCTAGTTTAACCTTTCATGTTAAATTTCAAAGTTTTTTTTCAAAAGTCATTTACATATTTTTTTGCATATTACAAATAATTACTAAACACTTATATTTATGGTTGCAGGACAAAACCTATGTCCTATGTGCGATCAAAATGAAGCGTCGCAGGGCAGAAATCAAACAACAAGAGCAACCAGTTGATGATTTCGACATTGATCATTACTCCGTCGAAGACGACCAACCTACTCCAATTATACAACAAGAAAAGCAACCTACTGCAACAGTTATACAACAAGAAGAGCAACCTACTGCAGTAGTTATACAACAAGAGCTAGCTCCACCTGATGATGATGACCACTTTGATTGGGACCAGTTTGTTTGGGATTCCACTTTGGCAGCTACTCCAGTTATACAACAAGAAGAGCAACCTGCTGCAGCAGTTATACAACAAGAAGAGCAACCTACTGTAGCATTTATACAACAAGAGCAAGCTCAAGCTGATGATAATGGCCACTTTGATTGGGACCAGTTTGTTTGGGATTCCACTTCGGCAGCTACTCCAGTTATACAACAAGAAGAGCAACCTACTGCAGCAGTTATACAACAAGAGCTAGCTCAAGCTGGTGATAATGGCCACTTTGATTGGGACCAGTTTGTTTGGGATTCCACTTTGGCAGCTACTCCAGTAATACAACAGCTAGATGTTGCTGATGATGATCTGATTGATTTGGACCAGTTTGACTGGAACTCCACTTTGCCATCACTATAGTGAAGTGGATACACTTGGTTCCTATTTTAGTCTCTCTTCAGAATCATTGTCATTCAATTATTGTATTTCACTACTAGTAGTAAATCACTTACGTCTAGTGCTAGTGATCCAAATGAGTAACTGTTTTTTTATTTGTTATTAATTAATTAATGATATTACAATCAACCCAATTCATTATAATCGTTATGAAAATCAAATGCAACACAATTAGGGGTGTTTTGGGAAGTGCATTTTTTACCTTTTTTCTTGACTTATTTTTGTCTTTAGTGATTTTTTTAAAAAAGTTTTAAGTTTCTAAATTCAACTCAACAAGACGAATCGGTAAATTATAATTTTTTTAGAAAAAATTCAAAAAAAAAAAAAAATCAAAAAAGACAAAAACAAGCCAAAACAAGCAATCTTTTTTGTCTTATTTTTGTCTTTAGTGATTTTTTTCTAAAATTTTTCAAAAAATATATATACTTTCTAAATTCATCTCGACAAGACTAACGGAAAAAGTAAAAAATTTAGACATAATTTAAATATAAAAAAAAATCACTAAACACAAAAAATTGAAAAAAGAGGTGACTTCTTTTTGTTGCCAAAATGGGCCTTAATACAAACAAATTTTCAAACTTGGGGAATAAGATGTACACATATAACGATAATATTAGGTGACAATATTACCAATTAATGAAAATCCCACCAAATTTCATTTAAAATTTCTTATTAACACTTTTTAATAAATTTGTAGCGACAACAAATCAATAGGAAATGTGGTTATCACAAATAGATATTGCAAAACGACGTTTATTTGTTTCTTCGAAGTCCACATTTTGCGCTGTATACATCATGGGAAGAGGGTACTAGTGGATGCAATAGAGGAGTGGGAATGGCAGGGTTGGGGAAGAGGGAAGAGGGTGTTGGTGGTGGCAGCAAAGGGGTGGGGGTTGGAGAGGGGATGGGGGAGGGAGAGAAGGGTGTTGGTGGTGGCAGTTGAGGGGTTAGGGGAGAGGGTGATGGTGGTGATAGTGTAGGGGTGACAGTTGAAAGAGTCGCAGAAGGGGAGGAGGGTGTTGGTGATGGCATTGAGTGGTTGGAGAATGGGTAAAAGGTGTTGGTTGTGGCAATGGTTTAGCTCATACGTAAATAATTTCTTGTCAATAGAAATAAATATATAATTTTTTGTAATTTATGAATTGAAATGCACTATCAAACCTGTTAATGATTTAAATTAAAAGACAAATATTTTTATAGCCATATCATCAGTACCAATACATATTCAGATACCCGTTATTTAAACCTAAGTTGACACCATACATCACACCTACTACTGTTTCACTTCCGCCACAACCGACTGTGGTTCGAATTCCCGGACTCAAATTCATCCTACTACTATGTTTCACTTCTCTCCACACCACAACCAACCATTGTTCAAATTCCCTAACTAAAATTCATCCTACAAGAGCCAGTCCAAAAGTCCTTTCTTAGAGAGGTTCCTCGTTAAATAGAATTTTAAGCAAATCAAAAAAACCCAAATGAATCAAGCACTCTATTTATTTTTTCCTTTTTAAATTTATTGTTTCTGCCAGAGAGGCAGAGCATGAGAGGAATCACCACAATAACCACCACTTCATACTCAAAAGGATTTAAATTTGGACAAATATTGGGTTTAATGCTAAACAAAGAAACACTGATAAAAGGCATTGTCCCATGCCTAAATAACCAACAACATATAACCATGTAGCTACAAATTTCCCCATAAAACATTACTCAATATAGCTCAGTTTCCTTATGGGTGTGAATCACACAATCAGAAGTTGGGTATGAGATACAAGTCAATACATACCCCTCCTTCATCTGTTTATCATCGAGGAACGATCCATCCGATTGGTCAACCGATCCAGAAACCATCAGCCCGGCACACGTAGAGCACACCCCTGCCTTGCACGAGTATGGCAACTCAAGTCCTTCATTTTCAGCTGAGTCAAGGATGTATGCATCGTCAGGAGCCTCAAACTCACTCTTGGCCATCCAGTCCAATTAGCTTCACTTTGTACACTGCCATGGCCGATACTCTGAAGAAGGATAAGGATTTCAAGCCAAATGCTTTAGAAACACTCTTAAAGGAACACAGAGTGGGGATTCTTAATCAATGCACAAGATTTGGTTGTGGGTGCACTTTTGAACATGCAAGGAGAAGAAATTGTCATAGTCGACATGTTTAGACCTAAATTTGCAGCAATACTTTATTAGTCAAAACATCAAAACATATAAACAATTATTAATTGTTACACCGCAAACAAGTTGTTAAAGAGTTTTTAATGGCATACTACGACATACCGTTGAAGTGAATGACTTTTTATGACTGATCATAATACGGCTTTACCTTGTGTGTCATAGAATCGTTTCCACGAAGTGCATTTGGTGCCGTAAAAACCTTTTTTTGTAAAATCCAACAAACATTACAAACAAGTTTCACAAAATATTAATCAACCACCAAAACATTGTTTCAAGCATAAAAATAAACTATATTCATAAATAATGACCATTTAACAATTGTTTATACATTCCAAACATTCAAAAACTATATCCTCAAGTTCTAAACTGTTCAAAAAGTTTAAACCATCCAAAAGCTATGCATATCTAGGTTTCCAAACATATCCAAAACTATTCAGAGATCCAAAACTACTGGCAACAGTTCCGATAGCAAACCCCCTTGCTCTTTGAGAGGTTTCTCCATTTGCCTTCTCCATGAGCTTTATAAGCTGCGAGTATTCTATCTTCTAGAGCAGTCCATGCTCCTGTTCAGTCCTTCCTTGGAGCAGCATGGACTCCTCTCTCTCTCTCTTTCTCTTTCTCTCTCTCTCTCTATCCCAAGTGAAGAGTGTCAATGACCTTTTCATAGTAACCAGGAGGAAGTGCATTCGTGTTCCGGATTGGACTAATTGCAAAACCACCTGACGCCATTCTTACTACTCAAATTCAAAAACAAACCCAGTCAAACCAGTTTTATTGAACTTTAAGCCTAAAACTTCAATAAACCAATTTCAAAAAGTGCATTGATATCTTAAAGATTAGAGCAAAACTTGTTACAAATAAAAAGTGCACCATAGAATGAAGATGAAATTAAAGATCTATACACAACTCATAATACCCAAGTAAGCATCTAAATTGACTTAAAGTTCAAATGGCATTCCATTTACCACAAATGCAACAACCAATTCCTTATCCCGGACTTGAGCCATACAACCTAGATGCAAATCTGTATTAACAACAGGCTGCATTTTAATTATTTTTAATGACAAATGAAAATCTTGGCTAATTTTTTAACCCACAATACAATTATTCATGAATGAAACACCGACAAAGCATGTGCCTCTAAACATCCCTATTCAATTATTCTTTTATATTTTATGGGTAAAAACAAATAAAATAAAATATAATTGTTGTTTGAATCCAAATAAGGAAAGTAAAAGAAAAAGGTACTATCCAATGTTGATCAGATCCCAATAACCAGTCAACAAACCCACTAAAAAGCCACTATTCCTTCAGCATTATCTGTATACCACATCCACATGGTTGCCCGAAACTTGAACTCATGTTCTCATGCTAAAAAAATTAATTGGAAATTTTTCAAAACAAAGACTAATTGCAAATATTATATAACATGCATCTGAATATAGCTATTCTTTAAAAATAATTTTTACGATGTCAACCTCACAAGAAATAAAGAACAAACGGCCCCTTTCATTGTGCACTATGCGAAATATAGGATGATTGAGCTTAAGGGGATTAGTAAAACTGTGCGAACCAAGGACAACTATAGTGTTGCTAAAGGAATATATGTAAATTAAAAAGACAAACAAATATCATCAACCATTATTTTAGCCATACAACCCAAAATATAAGTGTAATTAGAGAGACATAATTGACTCGATATTCTTGCTACGAGAAACAAAGCCTTAATATAAAGGGTAACTTGGCATATAAATTCTACCTGATCAAAGGGGATCCATCGCCTTCCAGCAATGAGAGTACAGACATGACAATGACACCTAAAAATATATTTCTGACTGCAACTAACTCGAAACATCTCTTAATACACCTTTTGATTCATCATAAAATCATCTGTAAAACAATTTCGTTCCCCAATAAATAAAATCCACAATAAGACAATTCATCTCCACCTGACTGAAGATAAGAAAAAATAAATAATAAACACACTCTTGAACCATAAGAAGACCAAACACAAGTGCAATGCTAAAACACAACCATAAACATGCACAGGAGGCTTCTCTAAACAATGCAAATTTCATAGAAAAGGAATTTGTAGGTAGCAACAGAAATACAAGGAACAGATTTGAGAAACAAGGAAACACACTTGCACAGGAAAAGTAGTTGATCATTTGCCCCCAGTCCCCAAACGTGATCTCCTCTCATTTTCTTCAATAAACTTCCCTGGCGGAAGAACTTCACATGGACCTCGAATCAAGCCAGCTATTATGGTGCTACCATGATTAGACTCATAAACCTAAAATGGACCAACAAGGAGATCATACAAGCCCTACACTGTTGTTAAACATGGATTTTTGGCTTAAACCCCAAATCAGAAAGGATTGAAAATACTTGTTCATGGCATCATCAGTGAGCAGTAAATTGTAGGATAACATTTTGAGTAAAGTTACTGTTTCAACAAAACCTAAATGTGTAACCAATTTGGCCAAGACCTGGGTCTAGAAACTAGTAATTGGAATGACAACCTTACAAAAACCCATTGTCACTTTTTTACACTATCACCCTAACTCATTGACATTCACAGCACCAATCAGGACGGAAGCTAATACTTTCTAAATTTAAGCTTGTTAACATGCACGTAGACAACAAAATTAAATTAAATAAAATAAAATAATGGACATAACAATTACCTCATTGCTTTCAGGAGAACACGGTCGACCAATTGCCTCTGAAAAGTCATCAGGGAAGTAGCATCAATTGACGATAACCCACTTTGATCTAGTTTTGTTATCCTCCCACATGGCCTGCAATAGGAACGCAAAGCTTCTCCATATAAAGACACTATCATAAAATTGAAATGAAAAAACTGTTTCTTCTCGACAAAGAAGAAGTTTAGTGATTTCTACAAGCAGCTACACTACAGGAATAAATCTACACTTTACAGGGCTTAGAACCTAGACTGAACATTGTGTGCAAATCAGGCAAGGACAGCCACGAAAAAAACAAGGTTAAAGCAGTCTCCTAGGCTCATTGGATTACATTATAAGCCCAGCAGGTGTGTGCTGGTATAGAAGGGTCCCACAGATGATTGGGACCAAACCAGTTCAACTTTCAACAATCAAGGTGAAGCAAGGCAGCAAACTGCAAGGTCAAACCCAAGGAGAAGACTCAACACAAGCAACAGCCAACTCAGGAGCAACACAGCAGCAGCAGCAGTTTGTTTCAACAAATATATTAAGTGCTTTTAGTGATTTGAAAATTAAATTATGAAAAATATACTTACAGAGCAAGCTGTAGTGATTATCTGTTTTATCTCTGAACAATGCTCTTTACCTGGTTTTCACCCATGAGACATTTAGATATTTAATACAAGAAATCACAATGGGGGTGCACTTCAAGATTAGCAAAGCTAGGTAGAATAACATACTTTACATTCAATTCATTGAGAACAAAGAATTAATGAGACATTTAGATATTTAATACAAGAAATCACAATGAGGGTGCACATCAAGATTAGCAAAGCTAGGTAGAGTAACATACTTTACATTCAATTCATTGAGAACAAAGAATTAAAAGAATAGTAAAGCTCCCGCAACTAAAGGCTCTTACAGCACATCAAGAAAAAAAATATATTTTACATTCAGAACACTAAAAAATATGAAGATACTAAAAAATTATACTCACCCCTCAATGTAATCCAACTAGAGAAGATCAAGATATGTATCCCATTGTTTCCAATGACCTAAAAAAAAAAAAAAAAAAAACACACAAGTTCAAAAAAAAAATTAGATCAGATCTACATACACAACATATTCGCCATATTTCAGATCCTCTACTCTGCCTTGCTTTAGGGCAGCCCATTTATTATTCTCCCTAAAACCTTTCTCTCTCTTTTCCTCTAAAAGCTAGAGTTCTATCTTTCCCTCTTAATGCTTAGACGGAGTTCACTGTACTATTGTGCCAAAATATAATTCAAGAGATACTTGTCTCGAAAAGAGAAATATTAAATCTACATAATTTTCAATCAGAAGTCATAAACACAGCATCACATTTTCCTGTCAAGCAAGAGTTTGACAATTTTCCATGGGAAAAAAATATGTAACAATCTCAATTTTGAGCCAAACCACCAATTCATTAAACCAATGAAAGAACCTGGAATAACCCACTTCACACCCCACTATTTTACAATTTCAGACCAGATACCCCCTCATATGTTCAAGATGCTGCTTTATTTGTTGCTGCTTTGGAGATTTCAATTTTCGTACTTTCTTTTCCTAATTAGTCTCTCATTGTCAGTTATTTACAGTTGATACTCGTGGTCGGTTAACAAACATAATCACACTATGAATTAGTAAAATTTGACATAAATTTAGCTTCCACTAAATTAGTGCAAGATTTAGAAACTGTTCAAGTCCTGGCTTCATCCCTTATTTGCAAAGTAGTAAAAAAAAAGTGTGCTCATAAAATTACTAGATCTATCATTAAACCTATGTGTTTGACAAACATTTTAGGAATATTGACAACATTGATTTGGAATAAACAAGGGATTATCGCGATTATAAAAATTAATCTGTGTTTGGGAATCATTATTAAAAAAATCTAGAGAAAAAAGGGAAAAAGAAAGAAAAGAAAAAAAGGGGCTTCTGAATCTGAAACATAGCCACATCTGGAGATATATAATTGTAGATTGAACTATAATTAAAATCATAACCACAACCCTGATCCACATGAACATAAATTTCATGATCAAGGTTGCTGATCTATAAACAAAAATCCAAAAACATATACAGGGGCAATTGCATGCCAAAACAAAATTTGAACTCCAAATTAAATTAGAATTATGCCCAAATCAAGATTTACAAGGGTGATCCATATTCAAAACACTAATTAAAAAACCCAAGTACATATCAAGATAAATTCCATCAACAAATATTCTCAAACATGCAAAACATCAAACATAAAGAATCCACACTATAAAAACACAGCTAACAGTGCAAAAAATCCAAAACCCAAATCAATGAAATTAAGACATGCAACTAATTAGTCTCTCATTCCAAATTTCATATATGTCTCTCAAGAAATAGACATACATTTCACAAAATAGAGCACAAAATTGGGAATCTTCTTCTAACAAGAAAAAAAAATAAGGCATTTGGCAAGAAAAAAATCAATTGGGGCACAGAAATTGCAATTTATAGGGCAAAGAGAGAAGCACCCATGCCTGCGAATTTGTCAACAGAAAAAATAAGAAGAAGCTGCAGAACAAGAAGAAGAAGAAGAAGAAGAGAGAGAGAGAGAGAGCGAGAATCTGCTCAAGGGTAGGAAAATTTCCTATGAAACCTACACAATTCCAAATCTGATCGTAATGTACAACAAAAACAAAGTTCAAAATCATAAACTAATTACGATTGCAAGAAGGTAGATATACATACATATATATGCTTGTGTGTGTGTGTGTGTGTGTGTGAGAGAGAGAGAGAGAGAGAGAGAGAGACAGAGACAGAGACAGAGAAAGGGTTGAGATAGAGAGAGAAAGTAGTACCTTCTTCGCTTTGCTCCTTCCTTCAACTGTCCATCTCTCTGCAATGAGACGATTCAGACCCTTCCCTTCTCCTGTGATTTTGCTCCTTTGAACCCTTCTCTTCTCTGTGCCTAACCCTTTCTATATTCCTTTTGACAATTAAAAGGTTGGAATGGTGTATTTTGATTTTTTTTTTTTGAAATATAGATATATATTTTTGTGGTGTTTGGCGCTAGAGTTTTTCATTTTGGCGCCTACTTTTTTCGAGTCATAACATTCACGACGGTCATTGTATGTCGTGTAAAGTGTAATATTTTTAACGGCTAATTTTTTGTACGTTGTTAAAAGTGTAATATTTTTAACGACTCGCGTATGCGTGTTGTGTATAGTTAATATATTAGCGACATGCCATAAGCATGTCATAGAAAGTTTTATTATTTACAGCTAACATTGTAAGTCGTAAAAAAATCATCGTTATTAACATTTACCAAGGTTGTTAAGATCGCGATCCAGATCGTAAGATCGTACGATCCAATATACATCATTCGATCCAACTCATGCTTTGGATCAACCCCAGATCAAGATCGTGGTGGGATCGTATCTGGATTGTGACTCCATGCGATCCAGATTTGAAGGGTTTTTTCTCAACTTGAAAGCAAAATCGGGAGCAAAAAAATAAGAGAGAGGCAGAGAAGCAAAGCAAGCAGACTTGCAATTAGGGCAATACAACTTGGGAAAGGAGAAATTCAACATCAAATTTCAGATTTTGCAGCCACAAACTAGGTACATTGTTCTTCTTCTTCTTCGAATCTTTCTCTCTCTTCGCTATTCTTCTTTTTCTTCACATCTTCCTCTCTCTTCACATCTTCCTCTTTCTTCGTTGTTCTTCTTCATCTTCGAATCTTCCTCTCTCTTCGATCTTCTCTTCTTTTTCTTTCTTCACTACTCCGCTCTTCTTCCTTTCTCTTCAATGATCTACTTCTTCGTTGCTTAGCTGCTGTTCTTTTTCATTCTTCATTGTTCTCATTTTGTTCTGATTTTGTATATTATATATATATATATATCCTGATTCACTCTTTTTTTTTTTTTTTGTAAATTATATATTATATATATTTTTGTATGAATGATGTGTTGATCACTTGAACATTTGGATTTCATTTCAAATTTTATATTTGGTTCTGTTCCTCCTCAGATTTTTAGAATGTTGAAGCTTCAAACTCTCAATGTTGGTGATGATGATGATGATGGCATCGTGGGTGGTGGTAATGATGAAGTGGCAATGATTAATGTTGATTATGGCAATAATGATGATAATTTCGGCGACCATAATGACTTATATTAGTCTTTTATTTGTTCTTCCTTTATTAGTTTGTTTTGTTTTCATTAAGAAATAATGACAATGGCGTGCAAGTGTTGGTATCTGCTTTTATTATGTTTTTGACTTCTTTTTTTGAAAAAAAATGTTTGAATGCTACCTTGAATTGCTATATTTCTTTTTTTGGGACTTATTCTATATATATATTTTGATAGTATTACTTAATCATATAAAAATTATTGCATTTTTTTATCATTTTAGTAGGATCTTACGATCCTCGATCCAATCCTATGATCCGATCCGACAGACCCCCAAAACGATCCTGTGTAGGATCTCGATCTTAACAACTATGGCATTTACGACCTACGCAATAGACAGGCCGTTACGACATGAAAAAAAAGAAAGCCGTAAAAGTAAAAAACCATAGCTTGCATTTACTGTATGTCGTTGATATAAAGCCGTAAAATCCCAGTTTTGTTGTAGTGGTGGGTCATGGCTCTGCACCCAAGCTTCCATCTTTAAGTTAATGAAAACAGTAAAAAACTAGGTTGATTACTAGACAGAGGTGAATCTCTGTTTAATCCGATGGAATGGAATACAAATCTGTGTATCCAATGAATTGAGGATTGCAGTGGACAGAAATCTAGCTACTACAGTGAATTGGAAATTTATGCCGGAAGGTGCCATTAGAAGAACTACACTGGCCCACAGCATAACAAGTGAATTGCTTTCACATTTACATAGAACTGCGAGTAACTGTAGAAGTGTCACCATGTTAACTTAAAAGGCTAAATACGATACTAACTCAAGAAAACAATTTCACCAAAGTGAATTGGATATTAAGGATATGCACCAGAGTGTTAACTCATATACATAGAACAAACATGGCAAAGAATACTACTACATGAAAACTTGTTGGAAATTGGGGTTTTTGTCATCTCCAAGAGCTTTGACATCACAGACAAGCTATTCATGCATACAAGAACTTTCAAGACACGAAACAAAGAAATGAAAAAATATGATGTGTATGACTGGGTGTGAAAGAGAGAGAGAGAGAGAGATTGAGATTGAAATTTTAGTAGGAGTTACCAAAAAATGCCTACACTCTAGTGGTATACATTTGAAAAATCTTGTTTATAAGTAGGGTATGATTTCATTGCAACTTTGACTTTGTATACGCACGAAAAAGTAAGATATGGGACATCAGTAAGAGTTGCCAAAATTTGCCAAGACTCGCAGTGATTTACATTTTAGAATTCTTCTTTACTAATAGGTTACAACTCCATTGCAACTTCCAGTATACTAAAATGAGCAATTCCTAAAACTTCTTCCCACTTTTCTTAATTTTTCTTTATTCAAAAGAAAAAAGAAAAAAAAATTGAATTCAAAGCAGACCTCGATCTAATAAGGTACAAGTTCCTAGGAGAAGATTGGGGAAACAAGGTAGGCAACAAAAATGCTAGATTTATAAGCATATGATTTAGGCTTTGGGCAGCTCTACTTCCATACTTCAATCAACATTTTTCTATTGTTCTATTAGATGAATATGCGCCAAGAAATTTTTTCCAAATCAATACTTTAGTAACCCCAATGGGAGATCAGGAAAGACCCAAAACACAAACACAACGATTATCAAAGGAATTCAATTTGGCCACCATCTTATTCTACTGACCCAACGCCTTTCAGCAACATAAACTCAACCAGAAAAATTCATTGCAATTTCAATGTGAAAATGTATAGGTTTAAAAGTTATCTGGACTGAGGAAATTGTCAATTTACCAACAAGAGAATAGGGATTGCATAACAATTGTAGATTGAAAATCGGAAGCATTAGCATGAGCAACCCCAACAACACTTTTGAGGTTGTGAATGCAAATTGATGTTTATGTGCTCATTTTAAAAAATAGATAAATAAATAGGGTAAAAAAATACCATTTAGCAACCAGCAGGAATTAAAGCATTGCATTGCTGCACTTTTTCATGCATAAATCTAACAGAATATTCTACCAAACCAAGTCTAAACCAAACATCATATTCAGTCCATTGTCTGACCACAAACAAAAAACTAAAGTTCATAGACATGAACAACAACAATACAACATCATATTCAGTTTTCAATTATTTTGATTTTTTAGATACTTCTTGACTACAAATATCTCAAAACTAGAAAACAAATATTTTAAATTTAAAAAAAAAAAAAGTTCAAAAAGAATGTGAAAAAGAACCCTAAACAAAAATTCAAATTATTTTTGCACTTAATTTTTTTTTTTTTTGGCGAAGGGGCATAAATATATACATTAGAAATAGAACCCGACAAAAAGATTTTGAACCTATCACATAATAAAATGAACCCAAAATCAAAACATAAATACCCTAAGTTTCAAGAACTAATCGAACTTTAGTAAACGTGGAAAATTTTTAATATCAATCACTGATTACCATTATAGATATGATCATGCCAAAAATAAATAAATAAATAAATAAATTTAAAATAAATCAAAAGAAAACAACAATAATATAGAGATCAAACAAGTCCAGAGATCAAGGAAAAACAAGAAGAGAGAAAACTTCACAAATACAGAGGTGATCAATAGAACTACATTGAACCTTCAGAGAGAATCCCAGATCGGAAAAGTTCGAGAAGAGAGTGGCCCAAGTTCGCAACTCATGTCGTGTGCAAATAAATAATGTTACGGTAACGATACATTCCACTTTTAGTGCTCTATAGCGAGTTGGCACACTCTTTAAAAAAAATAAAAATAAAAATAAAGTACAATAATACTGTAAGACTTTTAACAAATATTTAGACTTGTTAGATTTATAGACTTGAGTAAAAATTTAAAAAATAAAATAAAAAATAAATAAAATATAATACTCTTTTATTTATTTTTTATTTTATTTTTTAAATTTTTATCTAAATTTATGAACTAACCAGATCATTAAGGATTTGAAAATTAAAAATAAAAAGTTGAGACACATTTATCTTTTCAAATCTAACTCAAATCTATAAACCAAACACAAAGAGTATGGATTTCTCAATTAAAAATAATAAAAAAATCATTGTTCAATCAAAAAATAATAAACCTAAAAATATATAATTCCTAGCAAAATTAGGGGAAAAAAAGATGGGATACATCTTTTTTTTTTCAAATCTGACTCAAATTTATGAACTAAACACAATGTTAGAGTATGAATTTCTCAATAATAATAATAATAAATTCATTATTCAATCAAAAAATAATAAACCTAAAAATATATAATTCCTTGCAAAAATTAGAAAAAAACAAACAAACAAAGCTTTTCAAAAATTTAAAAATAAATTAAAATTTATAATTTTAACAAGTTAGACCATACAAAAAATCAGACCTCACAAATTAAAAACTTACTTAATCAACCCTCTTCTTTCTCAGATCAAAAAAAAAAGAAATCCCTCTTCTTTCAACGTAAGCTACTTTTCTTCGGCGATGATTTTTTCTTTTCTTCAATGATCACTATTCCGCTTTCAATGGATTGAAAGAAGTTAAGGGGTTTTTGCGCCTTTATTTTATTTTTTTATATTTTTTTTTTCTCTTTTCTGCTTCTTTTATATTCTACTTTTTCCCAAAAATATCTTTCTGCCACGTGAAAGGGAGATGAGAGTTGTTTAGTGGTGGAAACCACTAACCTTAGGTGGCAGCCCAGCTAAATGTTTGGTCATTTATTCGATTATCCCTTTAAGGCCTGTAGCATTACTGAATTATTTGATGATTATGATCATCATTAATGATCATGAGTAATTAATTATGGGAATTGCAGGAGAGTGGGACAAAAAAAATTATAAAAACAAAAATATTGGAACCTCAAAATTGGGGATTCCATGACTTTCAAAATGACGTGAATTAATTATGTATTTTTGTTTTTATTTTTTATTTTTTTCTTTTCTTCTTGAACTAATCACAAGTGAGTGAGCGTTGTGGAGATTGTGCTTTTTTAAGTGTTTGTAGCATTATTGTTATAAAAATATGTGAGATATAAATAATTATGTGATGAAGGGTGGATAAAAGTTATGGGCTATGTTTGTATAAAAACCAATTTTCTGTATGGCTGTGATATAATTCCCCATTAATTATTCAATAATTTATGTTCAGATAGTGATGGTTTTGTCCGTAATAGAGTTGTTTTGAAAAATAAATTAAAAGTTAATTTTTTAAGTTTTTTTTTGAAAAAAAAATATGTAAAAGACTAAAAAAATGATATGATTCAAAAAAAAAAGAAAAAGAAAAAAAAGGGGTTAAAAAGCCAAAAAAATTTACCTCTTACCAAAAGAGGCCATAGAATGAGAGAGAAATTATTACTCTTTGGGTGTTTGGAAACTTTATTCGTTAGTTAAAAGGGATTATTACTTGACAGTGGTATTAAGGAAAAAATATTTAAATTCAAGAAAAAATTTATAAATATATATGAAATTTCTCCTTAATTTGTAATTATTTTTTTCACATTTGTAATTATTTTTTTCACACTCCATTGATGTGATATTTTTTGTAATTAAAAAAGTTATCATTTTTTAATTTTTTTTAATGATTTTATTTTTAAAATTATGTTAAACTTTCTTACTTATTAAATTGATACAAGAGATAAATTATGAATCACGTAGTAATTTGTTCTAAAATTTAACAATTGAAACTTGATGTGCATAAATGTAAGGGTATAGTTCTGAAAATTAATTTTGAAAAATAATTTTTTAAAACAATTTGCAAAATTTAAAAACTTGTTTGGTTATATATTTTGAAAATAATTTTAAAATGATTTGTATTTTTTTGTAGTTGAATAGATGGGATGATTTGTATTTTTCTTTTTTGTATTTAAATTGAGGGAAAATTATTTATAAGCCCTATTAGAAGAACTTATTTAATGTGAAATCTTGTGTAGTTTCTTATAAAGTTTTAAGTTCTATTTAGATTGGAAGGTGTTCCACAAGATCCTATCAATTGTGATTAAATGATATTAGTATACTATTATACTCTTTATATGTTTCCATATTATAAACTGTTCTATCATTCAGCCTATTAAGCTTTTGGAAATTTTTAGGAAAGTGCAATGTGTACGCGTCATCCGTGGGAGTGAATGTCGCATTGATCGCGAATTCTAGTGGATTTTTAAAATGTTGCTGGTTTGGATCTAGATATGGGAGATGTTGTCGTCAAGGTTGAGGGTTGTGTTGTTTGTCTTTACCGATTTGGATTCCAAGTGTTTGAGCGAATGAGGTAAGGTTTTTTGCTTCTAATATGGCTTTCACAGTCTGTTACAGCCATCCAATATTAACCCACATCTACAATGTAGTTATGTATTGTGTGTGTTACGTTCGGTTGTATTTGTTTTTGGATTTGTGCTATGTCGTTGTTGTAGTAAGTGTTTACATACGTGTCACATTACATTTTGCAAACTTACTGATTTTTTAATTGAATGTGAAAATGTTGTTGGTTTATGAAAAATGGTACATCCATACATTGGCACAATTTCATTAGCCTCCAATGACGTAATATTTAAGTTGTAATGTTAATCCACATTTGCAATGTTGTCATATTTTGTGCGTGTTACGTTCGGTTGTATTTGTTTTTGAATTTGTGTTGTGACGTTGTTATATTCAATGTTTACGTATGTGTCACGTTACATTTCGCAAACTTACTGGGTTTTTAATTCTTTTAATAGAATGTGAAAATGTTACTAGTTTATGAAAAATGATACAGCCATACATTGGCACACTTTCATTAGTCTCCAATGATGTTACATTTAGGTTGTAATATTAACCCACATCTGCAATATTGTCATACTTTGTACGTGTTACGTTCGGTTGTATTTGTTTTTGAATTTTGTATTGTGACGTTGTTGTATTTAGTGTTTACATACGTGTCACGTTACGTTTCGCAAACTTACTAGATTTCTGATTTTTTTAATTGAAAGTGAAAATGTTGATGGTTTATTAAAAATGGAACAGCCATACATTGACACACTTTCATTAGCATCTAATGACGTTACATTAAGGTTATAATGTTAACCCACATCTGCAATTTTGTCATGTTTTGTGCGTATCACATTCGATTGTATTTGTCTTTGAATTTGTATTGTGACGTTGTTGTATTTAGTGTTTACGTATGTGTCACGTTACGTTTTACAAACTTAATGAGTTTTTGAATTTTTTAATTGCATGTGAAAATGTTGCTTGTTCGTGGAAAGTCTTGGAATCTATGTGTATGAAGCTCTTAGTTTTCATTATGTATTATTGAATTCGGAGTTAGATTGTTTATCTGTAAACTTTCTTATGATGGCTTTTGAAGTGGGTTGTAAATATCGAAACCTTGGTTCGTTCGTTCAAGTTTAGAAGCGAAACGACCGTATTGAAATCCAAGCATAAAAAAAATCTAGTGTCTGGTTACTCTAGGTATAACTTATGCTTATTGAATTTGATTTTGATCAGGATATCTCTTATTTTTTGTTTACCATCCAATCCCAGATTTGGTTCATTGGCATTCTTGTGGAGATTATTATGTGTATTTTGAATTTCAAATTCACATCCACATAGATATGATCTATAGTAACATTCAATTTCCTATATATAGTTTTGTCATTATTTATGATATTAACAACTAATTTTGAGGGTAAGTGTGTCAACCAATTTCCCACAGGACTTATGGGAACATAAGTTTTTATTTATGACCATATGTAGCATAAGTCTCTATAATAGGACTTATAAATAATTTTTCCTAAATTATATCATCATGTTTGAAAATTTTATATAAATTTTATGTTTATATATCATCATTCAATAAAATATATGTTTAGGTAGAATTTAATAATATAAAGTTGTAGAATGTAATTATGAAGATAGGAAAAAGAAATAGTAGATAAAAAGGCAAAATGGTCATTTAAAAAATTTTAGAATCCAAAGAACAATTTGTAATAAGATTGCAAATCTCAAGAAAAAAAATGTAATTTTTTAAATGTGAGAGGATGTACATTAAATAAAATCTTCAGAGTGTAATTTATCTTAATTTTTTTAAATATATATATATGTAAAACTTATTTTAAATTGTATTAATCACCGCTTAAGTCACTTGTCAATCATGGAGTCACAAAACCAATATTTAATTATACTTTTAATTATGAATAATGTTGGAAATATTACAAATTATCAAAATTTTTACCAACTATTTTATATGAATGTGAGACTCATTTCATATCTCACACTCAGGTAAAACTTTTGAAATTATTTAATAATCCCGTATGTGAAATTTCATTTCCCTAATATTTACACTTATGCAATTAACTCACAACTATCCTCAAGTAGCATGACTGTGATTGTGATTTGACACCTACACTCGTCTGATGCTCTTGGCATAGTTTGCATATTACTAAAGAGTCTGCAAATATAAATAGTGTGTGTTCTAGTTTAAATAATATTACTGATATTATGTGTTCTTGGTTTTCTAAATTAGATAAAAATCAAAAAATAAATCAAAATTATCTAGAGACTAAAGTTGAGTCCATAGAATCTAAAATAGACAATTTGGGTTCTATAATAAATGTTGACTTAAATAAAGAAGAAAAAAACCAAATAAACAATTTGGTAACAAAATTGGAAACTATATCTTTCATAAACAATGATGGAATGAATAGTCCAGGAGATAGTGACATCCCTAGGCTATTTTATGGTACAGAAGATATTATGGTACTTCAAACCAATACCTATAACAGAAATGAATATGAAAATATTGTTGAAATATTGGATTATTAGAGAAAATTATATAAAGACCCAGATTTAGGTATTGATGAAAGAAATAGGCTACTAGATCAGATAAGAGAAACTTATCTAGAAAATGAAGCCGTTTTACAACATTTTAATTATGATATTAATATGTCAACTAATGATGATGACAGCCAATCATCCTCATCTGAAGAATCAATAGATCAAGATATTTCATCAGAAATAAATAAAGAGAAAAGAAAAGCAGAAGAGCCAATTGATCCCGAATTATTTGGCACATGGGGAGATAGAGAAAATTTTGACTTTATTCAAACAAATGAAGTTAAAAATGATATTGGAAGCACCTCCAATCCTACACCTGAACCAGTAATATCTAGAAAAGATAATAATCATAAGTATCCTATAGCTCAAAATGGTACTTATTTAGACTTGTCTCATGTTCCATTTAAGGATCAACCACAAGCAATAGATGATTGGGCACAATCCTTGTCCATCATTATTACCAATTATAAAAATAGTTGGTCAAAGGAAAAATTCCTTGATTATATTGCAGCAACTCTCCAGGGAGATGTGTTGCAATGGTTAAGACAGTGGGAAAAATCTGAAATTGGAAAAAGTCAAAAAACGGCTTTATTAACAAATTTTCTCACACTTGACACAATTTTAGCTGAATTTGCAAAACTCATAAAAAAAAATTTATGTGGGTTTTATGGAGATACTAATTTGCAAGCAGATGCAAATTATATTTTGACTAAATTAGAATTATGTAATATTTGTCTTTTTGAAGACTATGTTCAAACTTTTAAAAAATATTATTATCTTATTGATCCACTAGCAAATCAACCCTGGTTAGATCAATTTTTTCATAAACTCCCTAGTCCATGGGATGAGTTATGTATTAAAAACTATCCGGCTTTTCTCAAAAAAATGGGGAAGGAAGAAAATGATAATCTTGGTTTTCGCATTAATTTTGTTCTAAGAGAGATAGCAAATCGGTGTCTAGAAGTAAAGGCGAAAAAACAAATAAAAAATCAAATTTTCAATTCACAATATGGACAAAAATGTTGTGATAAAATTTTAAAAGAAAATTGGAAAATTAGTTGTAATACATTTCCTAAAAGAAAAGGATTTTCCAAAAAACGCAGAAAATATAAATGGAAACCTTGGAAAAAGAACAAAACTTTTTCAAAAAAGAAAAAGTATATTCGAAAAAAGAAACCAACAAGTGTTTCAAAAAAGAAAACTTGTAAATGTTACATTTGTAACGAAGAAGGTCACTATGCACCCGAATGCCCAAAAAGAGGAAAAAGTGCAAAGAAAATGATCAAAGTCCTTGAAGAACAAGATTTTGAAATAATATATGGCGAAGAAATTTCTGACGAAGAAGAAATCTTATACGAAATTTCTAGTGATGAAGAAAGTTCAGATGAAGAACTAATCTTCATGATGACAACTAATAGTCAAGAAATATCTCAAGAAGAATTACAGGCAATTCGACTTGGAGATGTAATCGAGGAAGAAAAAACTTTTACCGACGAAGAATTAGCAAAATTCGAAAAAATGCAAGAAGTTGCTGTTCTAAAAATTTATAAACTTTCAAAATTCAACTTCTTTTCAGCAAGAGTGTTTGAACAATACAGTGGTAACACTCAAGCAAAATGGTCAGAAGAAGGAAATATTGATATTCCTTTTTTTTGATAAGAAAAAGGTGGCAAGATGGAAAAAGAAATATCCTGAAATTCAATATATTCATATTGGATTAATTCAAGTAACCATAACAGCCTTATTTCGCCAAGGGATAGATACTCCTATTTTGGCAGTAATTTTTGATAAAAGATTTTCCGACCCAATGAAAGCAATCATTGGAGGAATTCAGTCTAATTTGGCTAATGGAGTAGTTTGGTTTAATGTTAAACCAAATTTCTTTATTTCCATAAATGACCCTAATCTTGAAGATACAGTCAGGATAAGAATTAAACACAAGGATTAGGAATGAAATCAGATTCTCATGATTTGGCTATTCGGTGGAAAACAATTCACGAATTAACCAAATTTCCAGAAACTAAAACAAAATCAAACGATAATAAAATCGTTGAAATCTTTGAACCAAGACCATTTGACACGGTAATACAACCTCGTCTAATGAATTGGAGTGATTTAGAAGTCCCTCGACAATGGTTAATCCAAGACTTAGTGGGACAAGGAGAATCTTCTAAAAAACCTGCACAATTACAAATGCAGGCATCAGGAAAAAATTTATATGTTGAAAATACAATTCCAAAAATTAAAAGATCAACTTCCGTATTTGAAAAAGATTTTACTAACAAATCATTTTCAAGGTTAAGTATTGGAGAATCAAGTAATAATTCTAATCAAGAATCTATTACTTCAAATAATGTTCAGATTCCTATTTTTCCAGGAACAAGAAAACTTGAACATATTAAATCTGCATATATGTATCATTTTCAAACAAAAAATGATGATATTATTTTTTCTCCTAGCCAAGGAAAAAGAAGATATACATATGTATTGGGAACATTTAATTTTGCAGGTTATAAACCCTATAGCCTCAGTGTTCTCATAGATACAGGAGCTACAGTCAGCTCATGTAAATGGAATGCCATACCAAAAGAAAAATGGACATTAATGAAACATCCAATTTTAGTTACTGGAATAGATGGCAACCATACTTCCATACAATTCAAGGCTAAAAATATAGCTATTTGGTTAAATGATAGCAAGTTCATTATACCAAAAATCTTATGTTTTCCGTACATGCATGGAGATTTCCTTCTTGGCAATAATTTTATATATAAATATCTTCCAATGCAAATACAGGAAAAGGCTATTTCATTAAGCATAAACAATGTCTTAATTCATATTCCCTTGTTAGAACAACATAAATATATTTGTGATAAAGAGTTTGCGCCCGTGCCGCGTGGTGATTTAACTCCCATCATCAAAACCATTGATGAATCACACTGGATTTATAAAATTTTAGAAGAAAATTTTAGTGAACATCCATTAAAACTATGGCAACGTAGTCCACGTTATTGTAGTTTAAAATTGAAAGACCCTAATGTTATCATTAGAGTAAGACCAATGATCTATACTAGACAAGATATAGATGAATTTGATATTCAACTCCAAGAACTTTTAGACAAAAAGTTAATTGAAGAAACCAAAAGCCCTCACTCTAGTCCAGCTTTTATGGTA
The DNA here is from genome assembly GCA_025200525.1 of Camellia lanceoleosa. Taxonomy (NCBI): domain Eukaryota; kingdom Viridiplantae; phylum Streptophyta; class Magnoliopsida; order Ericales; family Theaceae; genus Camellia; species Camellia lanceoleosa. The sequence goes on along the minus strand of CM045771.1, from coordinate 150,044,638 downwards.
AGAAACCATGCTGAAATTAAAAGAGGAAAAGCCCGAATGGTAGTCAACTATAAACGGCTAAATGAAAATTTAGAATTTGATGGATATTTTATTCCATGAAAAGATGTTTTGATTAACTTAACCAAAGGATCAAAAATCTTTAGCAAATTTGATTGTAAAAGTGGATTTTGGCAAATCCAGTTGACTGAAGAGTCAAAAAAATTGACAGCTTTCAGTACACCTAGGGGACATTACCACTGGAATGTTATGCCTTTTGGATTAAATATTGCACCACAGGTATTTCAACGGTGGATGGATACAATTTTTAAAGACCTTAAAGATTGTTATGTAGTTTATATTGATGATATACTTATTTTCTCTAAAACCAAGGAGGAACATAAGAAACATTTAAAATTAATTTGTGAAAAATTCCAAAAACATGGAATTATTTTGTCTCCAAAAAAGATTGAACTAGAAAAAGAATCAATTGAATTTTTGGGAATAATTTTAGACCAAAGGTTTAAAATTACAAGAACATATTTTGTCCAAAGTACGAGATTTTCACGATACTCTTGAAAATATAACACAATTCTGAGTTTATTAGGCATTTTAAATTATGGACGAAATTTTATAAAAAATCTTTCAAAAATAGAAATTCCTTGGTTAACCAAATTAAGGAAAAATGTTATTTTTGAATGGACAACAGAAGATGTTGCTTTAATTAAACAAATTAAAGAACATGTTAAAACTTTACCAGATGTTTATTTTCCTAAAACAGGTGATAAATTAATTTTAGAAACAGATGCCTCAGAAGCATGTTGGGGATGTGTTCTTAAAGCTATACCCTGTAATTTATGGCATGATAAAGAGATACCTTTATCAGAAAATGGGATTAGACCAAGAAAAAATTCAATACCCATAAAATTACAAAAAGAAGAATTAATTTGCGGATATAATTCTGGAACATTTAAACCAAATGAACAGAAATATATTATTTTTGAAAAGGAATTACTTGCAATAAAATTAGCAATAAAAAGTTTTCATATTTATTTAGCCCCAGAAAATTTTATTGCACGCACTGATAATAAGGCAGTAAGAGATTTCTTGATCAATAAAAAACCTATTGAGCAAGGAAGACGATTAGTCTGGTATAATAAAATTTCTGAATATACTTTTGAAGTAGAACATCTTAAAGGCACTAACAATTTTCTTGCAGATTTTCTTAGCGAATCGCTTTTTGAAAAATTAAATTGCTAAACAAGTAAATTTAATTTTTGCGAAGACCTCTAGACCAAGAGGAAAACAATGGATAAGGGTAAACAACCCGCTCAAGGAGATTGGGTGACAATTGCTAAAAAGCAATACCGAGAAGAAAAAGTTTATGTTGTGTTTTCGGAAGACGACTGGAATTTACAGCATCGAACAAGCCAATCTTCAAGTTTGCGGATTTCCGAGCCATCATAAATCATATGATAGCATGACCAAAGCTAAAAAGCTTTTTACGAGGCACCGACCATGCCTATTTGTCAAAGGAATCAAATGAGAACTAACCTTCAACTAATATTCGGACATCTAGACCGGATGAAGCTGAAATAAAAGATTTTTCAACCTGGTATATCCAGAGAAATTTATCTGAGAACTCAATGGAGTTTGGAAAACTCACATTGTAGACAACAAAGTGAAGTTTGAAAACACATGGGAGTTTTGGCCAACAAATTAGCTGAGCAAACAGCTAAATTAAAAGATTTGCAAAATCTTTGTTTCAATATTCTTAAACAAATGAATTGGAATGAAGATTTTAATTTTGAAAAAATAAACAATTTTCTTCAACTATCAGACCTCATATCAAATGAGTTTTCTGATCCAGTTTTTGAACAAATAAAAAGAATTTGTCTTTTTGAAAAAGCAAGAACTTTGCTTCCAAAAGAAATTTTTATGTTAATCAAAAATCGAGTTGAAGATCATCATGATAAGATTAGACAAATCTTAGAACGATCTTATGATAAATTAAATTTGAAAGATGGAATTCCCAAAATAACCATCATGGCAAACCATGATATGTGGTTTTTTGAAGATATAGATTGGGGAATAATTAATCAAGTTATTTTTCAAATTCTAGATCCAATCCAATGGATAGATTTTCCAATGATCATCAAAGCAATGCTCTCATGGATAGTAAAAGGCTTTCGATGGAGCAAATATTTTACTTTCTGGATTTCGGCCTTTGTTGGTTGGCGAGAACGAGAACATTTTTTCCAACCATATCAGATTTGGTATCTTAAAGAAACTGAAGATTTTGAATTTGAAGATGATTATTTAGATGAAGATCACCGGAGAGAGCGATTGGAAAATATCCAAAAACTTTCTTTAACAGAATATTGGATAGACAGTCTAATATCTGTTTCACAAGCAGCGTCCAACATCCATGGCTCAGCAAAATTGCCATTTATGGTTACAGATGGAAGAATATTATTTGTAACTCATTTTCCCATAACATATCAAAGGTCTCCAACACAAATTAATGAGGCTCTTGACATGTTAATTAATCTCAAAAAGAGAAATAATTTGGATCTTCCGTTGGAACTAGCCATGACCGCGGATGATGTAGAACAATTTCGGAATGAGCAATACAGCCAAGATTCGGATTCCCCTCCATCAGAGACTGATGAAGAATATCACAATCTCATCAACAGAATGGAAGCATAGTGGACCCCACTATCAAATGCAGCTGTCTCCTGATCGACTCCAACCTTATCCAGGACACGTGGAACAATCTGCATTATTTGGCGGAAAGTGATCAGCCTCATCCTTTCAGCCGACGCTACATGACAAATCAACTTAGCCAAAGCTTATCTCCAACAGTCTATCTCTTTGAAAACCGGGGAGGATAGACAGTGTAGTAAAAATATGACAAATAGAGCTACAGTATATGTATATAATTGTAGCTTTTATGTAGTCCTTTTATGTATATAATTGTAGTCCTTTATATTTGTCTCTTTGTATTTATTTAAACTAGTCAAAAAAGCCTATGACTAGGCTTGCCATAGTATTAGAAAATTTGGCAACTCTTGGACGTAAAAGTCTTGCCAAGATAGATAAAGTTAGATATAAGTTAGATATGCATTAATTTGTGTTTTTGTTTGTATTCTCCACTTTGTATCTATATATTGGCCTTTATGCCAACATAATGGAGCATGTAAATTCCCACCATCGTTTCTCCATCTTTTTGCTTTCTCTTGTCTCTAATTCCTTTAATATAATTTTATAACTCCACCAAAATTCCATAATAAAAGTATAAAAAAGCTCCTTTCCTTGTTTGGGCTTTGTTTTATAGATGGGTACAATATCAAATCTCAAAATATATAAGCCTTCTTTTTTAGTAAGCCATCATCTCGCCTCGTTGCCTCACGCTTAGCCTTGCATATTATTTTAGCTAGAAGGGTAGCACGCACATAGGTGCTTTAATATTAATTTGATATTTTTTTAGTATGTATTGTAATTTTTAGTAGTAATATTATTCTTATTGTTTTTTTTTAATCTTATTTATTCTTATTTTTCCCCCACTAACTTAGCTTTCATACTTTTTTAAAAATGTTAAAGTCTCCAAATGAATTAGTCTGACTATTATGTAGAATATTTGATAATTTATTTGAGATTTATTGTCACTCTTTTAGTTAATATAATATGCAAACTTAAACGTGAAGCGACGAGAAAAGATGATGGATTCATTGAACCAAGGCAAAAGTTAAGAATAACTTTTACAAAATTCAATCAACTCAATAATTTCAAAAAAGTATTACAAATACTAAAAATCCATTGATTCATAATTCAGTTAACTAATATGTAAAATAGCTACTACTAAAGTATAAATATAAAATAAAACGACAAAAATAATATGGAAAGTAGGTGAATAAGAACAATGGGAAGAAGATAAGTTTATTGTTATAGTTTTATAGAAAGAGTTGGATAGAGGGATTATATTGCAACAGTAAAAAACTGTATATATGTTTAAATTGAATTGTAAGGCCTTGTTTAGGAATATGTTATTTTAGTAATTTTTGAGTTTTTTACAAAAAGATATACAAAAAAGTAAAAAAAGTTATGTAACAACTTATAGTGACTTTTTGACTAAAACAAAGGTTGCCAAACGAGACCTAAGTATCCAACTAAAAGTTTTACTAAAACTATGTGGCTGCTTGAACAATTTGATCCGATGTCTAACTATGAGTTAAAAGAATTTTTTGATTTTTTTTAAAGAAAAATTATAACGAAGTTTAACAAAAATAATTACCAGAAATTATATTTTTTATTTTCAAATTTAACAACTTATATATAGTGACTTTTTGACTGAAACAAAGGTTACCAAACGAGACCTAAGTATCCAACTAAAAGTATTACTAAAACTACGTGGCTGCTTGTACAATTTGATCCGATGTCTGACTATGAGTTAAAAGATTTTTTCGATTTTTTTTTTATAAAAATTATAAAGAAGTTTAACAAAAATAATTGCCAGCAATTATATTTTTTATTTTCAAATTTTATTCTCAAAATTATATGAAAAAAATTACTTACTATTTTTTTATCCACTTAATTTATAATTTTTTTGGATAAATTACAAACATCCCTTGAGATTTGATTAAAATACAAATCACCCCATGTGGTTTTGGAAATTACATTTCACCCCTTAAGATTTCTAATTTTATAACAAATTGCTCCTTTTATTAATAAATTATCAAGTCAATTAGTAGTTTTTAATGATATTATAAATATATTTCAATTAATAATTTAGGTAATTTTATTATTATATAGGAGAGCAATTATGAATTTTTTTTTAATTAATTCTATTAAATAAAAAATACTAACAATGAGATATTTGTAATTTTTTAAACTATAAAAAATAATATATACTTTAAATAAATCTCAAAAAATATATTTATAATTTACCCTCTTTTTTTTTTTGGAGTATATTTTGAGAACTCACGAATCAATTTCATTGCAAAGTAGTCAAGAATGCCAGGATAATGGGATTGATTGTCATCTCCCATTATTCATGTGGAAAAAGCTTTTATGTCAACCTCCAACTAATCTCTCTCTCTCTCTCTCTCTCTCTCTGCATGGTAAGCTTTGCCTTGCAATAAAAGTGAAAATTAGGCCTATGGGTTGAGCTAAACTTCTATCTTTAAAGGTAGAAACAGCTTCTTCTATTCTTGTTAATTGTTTGCTCATAGTTTGGCAAATCAAATTGGTATAGTTATGTTGTCGGATGCTTAGTCCAAAGTCTTTTAACTGCATATATTCGGTTTTAGCAAATCTGCCAGATTGGGCATCAATATAGGCAGTGGCTACTAAGGGTTGTCTGGTTGTTTCACCATTAGGAGCCAATTCTAATGCTTGTGGAGGCAGATGAATAGCACTAATTGCTTGCCCTTCAGTTGTAGTCCAGGTTTTATACTGGTCTTCCATCATATTTAATTGTGGCTGGGTTTCTGTATTATACCATTCTACAAAAGGTATAAGGGCCTGGTGAAACTCAAGATGTTGATAATATTGGGCTTTATACTGTTCTAACTGTTCTGATGTATGGTTGCCAAAATACCATTTTCTAAATTCTTTGTATTTATCCTGAATAAATTCCTGGTTTAATAGTTTTCGATTTTCACTACCTGGTGTAAAATTCATTAAATTTCAAAATTCATGTCACTGGCCGTTGGACTATCTGGTGGTGGTGTTGTATAAACACCATGGGGAATCCTATTTTGGGATAATCTAATTCCTTGAACTTCTGTTTGCATTGGATCTTCCTGCGGGTCACTAGAGGGCCTGCTAGGAGGTCTAGAAGGTATTTGTTGAAGGATCGAGTCTACAGACTGCCGACTAGATTCTGGTAAATCTACCCTGTAAGGTGGAATAAACTGAAAACTATTATTGGAAAAACTTCTGTTGGCTGTTCTAAAACTAGCATTAGACGAATTGCTCCTGGTAAGCATAGGTCTCTGGAATTGGAGATAAACATTACCTCCCTGTGTCTGGATAACATCATCTATGTTATGTTGCATTATCGGTCTGGGTGGCACAGCATTAGGTATATGCCATCTTTCTGGAAAGGTTATTTCTGACCATGGTATTAATCTAGGTACAGCTACCTGACTATTATACAGATTGGTTTCAATTAATACGGTTTTTCCTGTTTCAGTTTTCTTTCTAACATAAGGATTTAAGGTTGTTAAAGCCTTAATGTAGATTCTGGAGTGTACTGAAAAAGGAGGTGAACCTGGTTTGTACTCATAACCATGAGTAAGAACTCTGAGTTCTAAAACATCTGATATATTAGCATCAGTCATAGCTATGCTAAGATTTGGATATATATCAAAATATACTGGTCCATGGGAAAGACTAGTTTCAATAGCTCCCATAAGAGATGCTCTCCAGTTAAGACATCTGCCATCCCGCAGTGTGCATTGAATACTGGTATTTTGACCTAAAAGGGTCAAAGGTTTAAATGCAATCTGTACTAATCCTATATGGATGTACTTGTAATCCTTTGCAAACGGAATAAAATCATTAATATGAATTAATCGGATGACTTCATCATTATTTTGAATACATGAAGCATGTTCAAATGTTTTGATGATTGATTTACTGAAAAATTGGAAACGTCCTTTTCTGTAAATTGTTTTCGGATCTACTAAAGAAATGGTCCACTTATCTAAAGCGTCCTTTACATCCTGGTATGCTACCATTTCAGCAGCTTCTGCTAGAGAGGATACTGTATTTCCTACAGAGATTACTGATTCATTTTCTGGTATGATTACTGTATTATCTTGTTGTTCAGTCATGGTTGTATGGTGATCATCCTATAGACAAGGCTGAGTTTAACAAGTTGTTATTATTATTACATCTTCTAGTGTACAATAATGTTAGAAAGAGATTGATAATTAATAGACAAGACAAGTTGAGAAATTACTTGATTTTTTGAGAAACATCACATAACATGTGGTTATGTATCAATTTAATAATAGAGATAAATTTGATTTTTTTTAAATACAATTAAAATTATAGCATGATATTTTTGGTCTAACATATAATCGAATTAAAACTCTCAATTATATATATATATATATATGTATGTATTTTACATTTGAGTTTAGGGTAATGCTATAGTGTGCAACTTACATCTTATACCTTTTTGTGTTCACTTACACCTTACACTTACACCTTTTTTACCTTGCACTTACACCTTTTGTGTAAGTGGCACATGGTGTGCAACTTATACATTTCATTTATACCTTCCACTTACACTTACACCTTACACTTACACCTTTTGTGTGAGTGGCACATGGTGTGCAACCCACTTACACCTTTTGTGGGTTGCACACTTAAGAAGAAGCCTTGAGTTTATTATTACTTCAAGATTTGGGCTACATAGGGTTGAGGGTAATGCTATAGTGTGCAACTTACACCTTACACCTTTTTGTGTTCACTTACACCTTACACTTACACCTTTTTTACCTTGCACTTACACCTTTTGTGTAAGTGGCACATGGTGTGCAACTTATATATTTCATTTATACCTTCCACTTACACTTACACCTTGCACTTACACCTTTTGTGTGAGTGGCACATGGTGTGCAACCCACTTACACCTTTTGTGGGTTGCACACCTAAGAAAACTCCTAGGGTTGAAGGTCGACACTACTGTGGGTTAATAATTAAAGCCCCAACAAAATTTGCTTGCCACCTTTTTAGTTAATGCTGTAATTCTTCCCTCAATATCATTACTAGTAGTTGTTATTGGACTTTTGCACCCAAGGAAAAAATTGAAAATAAAATAAAATTAAAAAAATTATCTCCACTAGACTTAAGACTTGATTTGATTTTTATCTCCACTGTACATCATAGTCATAGGGACGGCAACAACCAAGTACTTCATAGATTTATAAGGGCATTCATAGTGAGTTAAATTTGTGTGTTAAAGCACATGTTAAATAATAAAAATGATAAAAATAATATATAATTTTGTGTTAGCTGTTTTAACTTTTATTCAATATATTGTTCTTTTAGATGTTTTGCCTAATAGATCCTTTGTTCCCTGTCTAAAAATAAATAAAAATATTTGTTAATTTAAGAAGTAAATAGGTGTTCCAACGGTGTAATGTACTTAAAGTTGTTATGTATGAGTGTGATTAGTTAAAGAGGAAAAAAAAAATTGACAATTTACAAAAAAAACTATAGAAATCGCCACTTTTCTTGTTTCCGTAGTCATAGTTAGCAACTAGTAATAGTTAGCAACTAGTACTATTTCAATAACAAAAGTAATTAACAAGAAGGAACGTGCATTGGAATCAAAAAATAAAATATAAAATATCGTTAACTGTGATATATTATGAGTTTTTGGAGAATTTATTAGAGATACTCTAAGACAATTCGTGTTATAGAAAGGAAAAATATATATACATACAAGCAGGGGCGGAGCTAAGAAAATAAATCAGAGGGGACATTTCTTAATTATAATATTGAAAATATTTATAAAAAATATTTCACACAAATTTTTACGATTGACTTCGAGAAAGATAAAAAAATAAATAATAATAATCAGTGTGTTTAAATTTTTTGAATTAAGTTTTTTGAAAATTAATTTTTTTATTTTTTATTTTATTTTATTTGTTTTGTTTTTAGTGAATATTTTTAAAATTTTAAGCATTTTTTTTTAACTTTTTTAGATGCATGATGTATCTAAAAAAAATAAAATATTTGTGAAAAAATATTTTTAAAAATTAATAAATACATAAAAATACGATGTACTGATTTTTTGTATTTTTTTATATTTTTGGTATTTACTGAATTTTTTAAAGATTTTTTTCCAAAAATTATACTTTTTCAATATATTTATGTTAGGTGTGTCTAAAAATTAAAAAAATTGCTTAAAATATTTAAAAAATTCAATAAAAACAAAAAAATACGAAAAACGAAATCACAGAATTTTTTTAAAAGTATTTTTAGAAAACTCAAACCAAACAAAGTGAATATGCTATTTGTAATTAGTGTATTATGGTAACATTAAAAAAATCATGGATATAAAGTTTTAAAATAAATTATATAATAATAAAATAATTTTTTATACAATGTATGCATAAAAATTTAATATAATAGTCATACCACGTAATTATTGAAATGTAATATTACCAAACAATAATAAAAAAATATATGGAGGATGAACTCTACATATTAAATATAACTAACAATTCAATAAATTTTATATTTTCATTGAGATTAATTATATTTGCATATATTGTGATAGAGATCACCATTATATTAAAATTTTCATAGATAATAATATCGTAGTTTCTTTATTTTTAATCAAAACAATCATTATTGTTTTTATAATTTTAAAAATATCATTGACATTTCACTCTAAGTAATATTTTTATAAATTTTTTTAAAAAAAATTTCTTTATGTTTGTAAAATAAAAAAAAAAAATTTCAAAACTCAGGGGGGGCACGTGACCTCCCTGGCCCCTCCTTCCCTCCGCCCTGCATACAAGGGTTATGTATTAGAATCATGACTTATATCAAGAAATTTCAAAATTTATAACTAAACAAAATTTTCAAAATTTAATTCAAATTTTTTTTTCAAAACTTATAACTAAACTCTTTTCAAAACTCTATTTGTTTTTTTAAAAAAAATCAATTTTTTTTTATATTTCTCTTTAATTAATTTATTTTTTTTTAGAAAAAATCAATTTATTTTTATTTTCATTTTTGGAAAAAATATTTTTTATTTTTGTCAAACAAATATATTTTTTATTTTTTTAAGTATTGGCCAAATAATTGTTATGATTTAGATGTATATGGGCGATCCAAAATTTTTTAAAAGGGAAATAAAAAATATTCAAAAAAATTAAAATATTTAAAATAAATAAATAAAATATTTATATTAAAAATATAAAATAAAAAATATTTAAAACAAAAATAAAATTTTAAATATTACAAATAAATAATTTTAATATTTTAAATATTTTTAAAAAATACAGTGCACAAATGTAGTAAATACAGCGCACATTAAAAAAAATATTTATCCTAAAAAAGAAAAATTAAGAATTTTTTTAAATATTTGGAAAAAATCAAAAAATTTGAAAATACAACTCAAAATTATTTTCAAAACTCATAATCAAATAAGTTTTCTTTTATCAAAAACTCAAAACTCAAAACTCAAAATATAATTCAAAACTCAAATCATGATTCAAAAATTAAACCAACTGAACCTAAAAGTTTTAGAGTAAAATTATATAAATGAATCTTTTATTTATTTATTTTATTGTTAAATACAAAACAATAGAGTTCATATCAATAAATATAAGTGGAACTCCTTATTTTTTCTCACATACACGTTAACAGAGTCCATGTAACAAATAATCAAACAATATTGAGAAGTAGTTTCATGACATTATAATAATTTTGACATAATTATATCAATCTTATTTTACTAAGATTAAAATAAAATTAATAAAAATGTTATGAAAACACATAAATAAATAAAATAAAATAAAATAAAATATATATTTAAATATAAAAAAGATGACAACATAATCTTTTTTTTATTCATATAACTAATGAATTTTTAATCAAAGAGAATTAAGTATTATATGAATTAAATTTTGGGTAATGCTAAGGATACTAAATTTTCTACCAAACAAATAACCAAATATTTCACATGGACGTGGGGTCTTTAATTTTGTGGACCTCACACCTATGTGAGACATTTGGTCATTTGTTTAGTAGAAAATTTGAGAGCAATAGCACTTTCCTTAAATTTTAGGGAGTTCAATATAATTATACTAAACACGTAAGATTTATTGCATTTTCTGTAAACTTTGATAAATATTATTTTTTGAATAAATTACATTAACACCTGAGGTTTTTATTTAATACGGATCCCCTTACATTTGAGAAATTACACTTACCCCTCTGTCAAATTAAAATGACATATTTGCCCTTAACCTCTATACATATAAAATAATATAGATATTTTATTCATGTTATTTTAAGGGAAATAACAATCATATTCTTTGGTTTAACTCACACAAAAAATTGAGTTTCTCTATTTTTCGTTTTTTTTATTGAATTGTTTTAATATTTTAAACAGTTTTTTTAAAAAAATTTAGATACACTTCATCTAGATATACTTAAGAAGTTTAATATTTTGTGATTTTTTTAAAATACAAAAAAAAATAAAAAAATAAAAAATTAATACATTATCTTATTTTGTTATATTCAATAGATTTTATTTTTTTTGGTACAAATTTTATACTTTTTAAATATATATAGATTAAATTAATCTAATCTAGATATTGTTGGCTTTTTGGCTGTTCGAAGGTTATTTTTGTAAATGCGAGCGTGCCAGCAAGGATCAATCAGTCCTTACAGAAATTATAATTGCCAACCAATTATCAGACGATTGTGTTTTAATTCTTTCAGCCTCAATGAAGAGGACTTTTATTGATGGCTTGACTTAGGAGAAATTAAGAGGAATAGCAGTTAATATGAAGAACAATGGAAGTATTTCATTAAAATGAACACTTACAATGATCAGAATTCAGCCTCGAAGAGATTTACAGTGACGATCTACTTGAAACTACTCCTATGAAATCGAAGTACAGAACAAGTATTTAAAGTACAAGAAAGGTAAAGACTGGAAATGTAAAAAACTGGAAAATAAAATATGTAGAGTAAGACTGGTTTGTATGATCTGGGGATTTTTCTGGGGACTTCCTTAATATTTATACTCCTCAGGGATGACCATCGAATTACGCTTCAAACCGTCGAACTGCTCCTCCATGATTGCTGATCATGCTGCCTTAGAAGTAGTTCCACTACGCCTTTTCTTGCAGTTGAACTTCCTTCTTGTATTTGAATTTGAATATGAGCAACCGTTGAAGCCACGTCATCTTGTATTTCTTTCGATCTGTGCTACTCAGATCAAGTGAGAACCAATTTTTACTGCCACGTGTACGATCAATATCGAAGACTTGAGTAGTCTCCCCACACTACCCTTGCTTTGCCATGTGTCGACCTGTAATTGGCTTTTACAAAATATGTAGCCAACATTACCCCCCGCACTAATATACCCAATACTTGGTGATATTAGTGGATCACAGCTTTTCCCGCGCTTTTGGAATGTGCATAGAGTCTATCTCTTGGAAACACAACCGTCATCTCTTTGGTGATAATCTGCATTAACTCTTTTCAATTTGTTGAATGTCCCAATACCTTAGCATTCGAACAGACTATGGCTGAATCAATTTCCCTTTCTATTGATCAAGCATACGAAGAGCCATTGAGTAATGTTGTTTCCCCTCGAAAGAACCTCCACGCATTCATTAGCCACCTTTACCCACCTTTCTATATTCAGGTCATGGAAGCCTTTGCAAATTACCAACCTTTGGACTACGAACACATTGTCCCCAATCCTTCGATTCAACAAGTCACAGACACAGATATAAGAAGTTCTTCCTCTGACTCCCCTTTGTACCTTGAACGAACTGCTCTCAAACCTTTGATTTGGCAAGTTGCAAATATGGACTTAGGAAACTCTTCTTCACAAAATTCTGCATGGGATGAAACTACAACTTCTTCGTCTTCTGGGGGTTCTGGCTGGACAAGCTGGTCAACTCCTGAGACTTATGATTTGAGGGAACGAATCAACCATCATTTTGTAGAGTTTACTGACCCTTTGGAGTTTCCTCCCTATGCTCGAAGTTCAGTGGTCTACCCTTACGTACCCATTGACCTTCGACGTAGTTTGGAAGAAAATCTTCTTGTGGCATGGTACACATCCTCCATGCCTACCAAGACAGTGTTTGCTGCCCAACGTTCAGAAAAAGCTCAAGGGTACCACCCATCCTTCTTAGCCAAAAAGGCGAAGATTTGCTCTTCTGACTGGCTTGACTATATTAATGCCTTTGTTCCTTCCAGTCCTGTGCCATCTTCCATAATAGAAGCATCCACACCTTCTTCTCCACCCTCTGAAACAGAAACATCTGCTCATTCTTCTTCACCTTCTGAAGCAGAACAATCTGCTCCTTCTTCATCAACTCTTTCCTGGACAGAAAACTGAGGCTTGCCCTCCCCATGAACGAAGTCATTCCTCCTTACAAACCTTCATCAATCCCTACTCCAGCTGAGCGGAAAGAGGCTCAACTTCTGCTTGCAGCTTTCTCTCACTTGCCTTTCAATGTTCTTGAGGACGACGTTCCTTTCAAGAACTTTCGATGGGCTTGTGATATTTTGACTAGGGGTCATATTCTTAACCCCATTGCCCAAGTAGAACTTCATATGTTCCTTGACCAACTCCCAGTGCTCCTCTACTGGTATCGAAATTCCAAGGTTACTACACAATCTTTGGACCAACTTTCGTCTCTCCGAATTCAAGCCCAATACAAAGCAGAGAACTTCATCGAAGACTTCGATGATTTCAAGAATAAAGATTCTGCGTATTGGGATGATTTGGTCCTAGATGAAGTGGAACAATGATTGAGAGAGGAAGCATTCGAAATAAAGGCTGAAGAGCTCTGCTATGAAGTGAGAGCACACTAACTTATGCAGCCAACATTAGAAGAAATAAAAGATATAATAAAGACAGAGCAGAAATTTATTCATCACTGTTTGATCAAATTTCATGATCTTGTCATTTATTCTATTCCTTACTTTTATGAGCTTGAATTCGTACCCAGATAGGGTCATTTGATGTAATTGCTTTGGCCTCAAATATAAATAGAATTCCCCATTTGGCATTGTTTGACCTTTTTTCCATTTGCCTTTAAGAGCCAATTTAGAGTTTCGAACTGAATAAACTCATTCTTCGAATCTGGACTCAATTGTTTTTAATGAAACACTAAAAGGAACCAACATATCTTTTTCCAATTTATGGAGTAAAGTTGACAATTCTGGCTGATATCATCTAGAATTAGTGCTTCGAATACAACCTTATCCCTCGAATACAGACCCAATCAATTTCCAATAAGGATGTTGGGATGAATCCTCCAATTTATGGATTATGATCGTCAACTTTTGTTAATTCTTGTTCAGAATTGGTGCTTCGAATTTAACAATCCTTTCCCCTAAAGCCTGTTTTAATCATAACCAAAATATAGTCATGGTTAATACTGACTAGTCTTGTAACAGTCCATACTTTCAACAATATGGAAATTGCCCTTGGGGTATACTGTTTTAACCGAACCAATAATTCTTTGTGTATATACAAACCAACTATTGGTTTAGATGTTTCGAACAGTAATTCTCATCCTTAAAGAATTCTAAATTTTGCTTCGAAGGCCGTTATTTTCATTAATAACCCTCAAACGGTTCTCTAAACCCTTTGAAGTAGACCAATGCTCGAGCATTTTAGCATCTTTAAGCATGTAGTATGCTTCGAAGCCGGCTTCTGTATTTCGAAGCCGTTATTGTTTGATTTTTGGCGCCAAAATTTGGCTTCGAAGCCAAATACCCTACTTCGAAGCTAGTCTCAGTATCTTGGTTGTGTTCTTTCCCTCCAAAAAATATCAATTTGAAGGAAACTCTTCGTATTCGTACTTTTTAGTACTTAACGACTTACGCAATATATTTTTCAGACACAAAGGCTTTTAAGACCCTCTTGTTTCGTGTTCTGAAATCACTTGCTTCTTTTAACACACAAACCCTACCGATCCTCTAGTAACCCTTTCTTTCTCCATGGATCCTTCCTCGTTGAAAGTGCCCGCTGGCGACAGTATGAGTCCTACTATGGCTTTGAAGAAATGCATCGATGAAGAAATCACCAAACTAACAACTGGTGGGTCGAGCGCTATAGATGGGCGTCTCTTTGTTCCTCGTCACAACAGCCAAGGAGAATACGTTCTAGGTCCTATCTTTCAGGAAGCTCCTGACCAGCTCCCAACTTTATACCCTCGTTTGGAGGATCACTTTCTTCTCTACGAAAGAGGGCTTGACTGGAGCAATTGGAGATTGACCCGGCCTCACCGCTGCTGGCCAACATTGAGAGCTGAATGGGAGGAATAGTATGACAGGGTTGTACCTGCGAGAGAAGATGACTTACAAGAGCTCTATATCCTTGACGCCCTTCGTCTTTCCAGGTTCATCATCCCTGAAGACCCCTTTTTAGTTCCAGCTGCTTTATGTTTTTGGAATATGGCTTTTAATTTCTTCCAATTTTGATGTGGCAAGATGGCTCCCACCATTCTCGATATTTGCCATCTTTTAGGGCTTTCCCCTCATGACTTTCCTTTTACTCCCAACTATCCGGACCTCCCTGTCAAATTTTCCCTTCCAGCCTTAAATTCTTCTTATAGTGATTTTGTGAAGGCTGAAAACAAAAAGGACGGCCCTGTGAAAGACAGAGAATTCTTTTCCTTTATTTTATACTAGTTATGCAAATTTCTTTTTTGCACATCGTCTCAGAGGATTATGCCTGAGTTCGCTCCCCTCGCGAAGGCACTTGTCTTGAAAAAACATATAGCTCTGGCTCCTTATCTTTTAGGCCATGTTTACAGAGCTTGTTCCCAATTTTGTGAAAGACCACTTGATGTTAACCAAGGAGGTCCCCTCTGGGTGCTCCAGCTCTGGCTTTTCGCCTATTTTACTGATCTGCATTCAAATGCCTAAGATTTCTTGTCCAGGATCCTAGCACTTATGGGGAGAAGTATGCTAGGATTGTCCTTTATCCTGCTTCTTTTGCTTATTACTTTACCTTCTTTTATCAACTCCTTATTTCTTCGTCTGCCTCCTTCTTTTGTCCGTTCGAAGCCAATAGAGGACCGACCTGGCTGCAGACTTTTCTGGCTGATAAAGAGTGCTCCACCTCACCTCATAAAGATATATGGGCCTCTATACTGCTACCAAGGGAATTGTTCATTGGCACCTTGAACCCTCGAGCCTATAAGTGCATCTCTGAGGTGTATTGCCCTTTCCAATTTGCCAGACAATTTGGGTTTACTCAAGGAATACCTGTTCCACTTTGCAGTCTCTCAAATGTCCACCTTACTGCTAGAGATTTGAGGATATCCAAATCCAAGCTAGAGACGGCAATACTCAAACTGCTGAAGGAATTGAATGAATTTCAATTTGTCCCTTTCCTCCCATCTGGCCTAGTTTTGAAAAGATTCCAGAACTGGTGGTCAGTCAATATGGAAGTGTGCTTATCCGCACACCCTCATGACTTGTTGATAGGGTTAGGAGTGCCTTCGAAGGCCAAGTCGGCAACGGCTGAGAGCATTCCCCCTCTTCTTGAAGCTACCACAACTACTCCTGCAGCTTCATCCCATCCAACTAGAGTTACTAGAGCTGCTTCGAAGAAGGGTAAATATCTTCAGATTTCCCTTTTCTTTCTTTTGAATCTTTTGTTTATTTCCTTTACACTTATGTTCTTTGGTGCAGGGTCCCCGCAAAAAGAATCTCCCAAGAGAGCTGAAACTCTAGCTATCCTTAAAAAGAAACAACAACAAAAACAGAAAAGGAAGCTAGTCCTCCCTCCTGAGGCATCTGAATCTCTGGAAGAAGAAAAGGTTGAGCAAGAGCAAGAAGTGCCCTTGCAAAGAACAAAGAAACAAAAGGTGGCTGCCTCTCCTTCTGATGTAATCGAACATCCTCCTCTCGAGGCAGCTACTACAGTGATGGGAGAAGAACTTACCTCTGAAGAATCTGAACCCCAATTTGAAGAAAGGGGAATCGAAAAGGAGCCAGTAACAACACTGCCAAGAAGGAAAAAAAGGAAAGTGACTGTTCCTGCTACTGACTTAGTTGAAGACCCCATTCATGAAGCAGCTGCCAAGGCAGTAGAGCAGGAACATTCCAAGGCAATAATTGTTTTTGAAAGGGCTGAGAGGAGACGGCAACAATAATTTTTTAGAGATGAAGCCGCTGCTGCTGATGCACTACAAAGGGAAGCTGCAAGAAGGCGACAAACTGCCGAACATTACTCTCTTCGCAGCTCTCCCATCAGTGCTAATACTTCTGGAACGAGTAATTTCTCTCACACTTCCGTTGTTTTCCTCTTGTCAACTTTTGATACTGTATTTTGACAGTCTTTTGTATTTTTTCCTTTTGCAGCAACAACTACTGCGTTTTTCTTTCCAGTGAGGCCTCCCTTGGTTTCAGTTGAAGTTGACCAGATGCAGGATGTGAGGACTACTCAAATTATCCTTCCACTTCCAAGGTCTACACTTCCCGTACTTTCCCTGAGGCCAAGCATTCCTGCATCTCTCCTTCTTGGCTTAGAGCCATACCTTCATTTCCTGACTTTTCATCTTCCTCAGTTCACTTCTTCTTCGAGCCTTGCTTTTCCTCCTTCCTTCACAGAAATTCCAACTGCTACTCCATCTCTGATGGCAGTTAATTTCCCAGTTGAGGGTGCTGGTAGTTCTCCAACTCAAAGTTCATCACCTTTGCCTACTTCCAGCCCCTCTTCACTTGATTCATTGGTGGCTAAGACCATAGAGGCTGCCAAAGATGCTCCAACCATTTCTCCGATCCCCATGCAGTCCTTTATGCCTTCTACCGCAACACTCTCTGCACCTCTCATGTCTATGGATGAGGTTAATGTTTTTGAGGCCAAATTAGCTTGTCTTTTTGACATACCCTCTACTTCTCCAACATCCAGTGTTGATGCCGAGCCATTAGTTTTGGCTAACTCTTTGCTGAAAATCCTTGAGAGTTCTTCTTCCTCCAGGAGCAAGCCTTTTGCCCCTTCTATAGACTTAGACACTTGCTTGGAACTGCTGATCTCCTTTTTAAGGATCCCCTTCGAGGCTCTACAAAGGCCTATCATCAGAAATGGGTTCCTTCAGTGTTGTAAAATTGCTGAGCAGTCCGGCATGAATATCTCAAGTCATCTATCCCAAGCTGCAGCTACCATTGAGTTCTACATAAGCATTTGTCATGCTGCCAATGCTGCGAGTGAGAAATTGGCTAGGGATCAGAGTTTTGTTTCCCAAGTGCATACCGAAGTATCAACTCTGAAAGAACAACACTCCTCTGCTTCCCACTTTCGAGCCCAACTGCTGGAGAAGAAAACCCAACTTGAAGAGGAGTTAGCTGCAGTAAACCAGGCCTTGGTTCGAACAGACACTAAATTGCAAATCACCAACCAAGAACTGGCCGATCGCAAAGAAGACATGGCTACAGCTATTCAGCTAGCTCCCTCACTTAGCAATATGAAATCTATTGTAAAAAATCAATTAAGACATTGTAATGAATTTTGGGCCAATTTATGGCACAATGTACTTAATTCTTTATGAAAGAGCGAATTTTGTCTATCATCTGAGCAATCTTGTGTTTTTGTTTTTTAATGCTTATTTTGTTCCTTGTGTTTCCCAAATGGTTGGAAAATAAGATTTCAAATATCTGCCGTTAATCTTTTTGGGATGTACATATCCATTCAGATTTCTCAAATGGTATGCTCCAAAAGGCAGAACTCTATGAAATTGATATGGTCCTTCCCAGTTAGGTGACCATTTGCCAAACTTATGGCTTTTAATTCCTATTGGGAGTATTGTTTTCCATACCAAATCACCTTCATCAAAGCCAATGTGTTTGACTTTCTTGCTATAATTCTTGGCTGCTTTCTTCTTTTGGAAAAGAATGCTATTTAATGCCAAAATTCTAGCCTCGTCTATGCCTTCTAACTCTAAGCACATACTTTGATGGTATTGCTCAAGATTTAGCTGATCTTGGCATCTTACCCTCAAAGATTTAACATTAATTTCCACAGGTAAAACTGCATCATGCCCATATACTAAAGCATAAGGTGTGACTCCTGTGCTTGATCTTGGGGAAGTTCTGTATGCCCATAAAACATCCAACAAAAGGTTATGCCAATCCCTGGGGTTATCTTCTACAACCTTTTGTATCCCTTTTTTCAAGGACTTGTTGGATAATTCAGCTTGACCATTGGCTTGTGCATAATAAGGTGTGGAATTAATAAGGCTAATTCCAAACTCTGCCACAAAAGACTTCACCATTTTCCCATCGAACACAGTCCCATTATCCACAGTTATGGTTTGTGGGATGCCAAATCTATGGATCAAATCTTTAATGAACCCAATGACCTCTGTTTGGTCTACAGCCTTGTATGGCTTGGCTTCAACCCACTTAGTGAAGTAGTCAGTGGCCACGAGAATGAAATAATGATGTTTCGAAGAGGGTGAGTGTATTTTTCCCATCATATCCATGGCCCATCCTCTGAATGGCCAAGGCTTCACTACTGCATGTAGGTCAGTTATGGGCACATGCCTTATTGTGCCATGCTTTTGGCATGCCTGGCAACCCTTTGCATATTCTATGCAGTCTTTAAGGATAGTTGGCCAATAGTAGGAATGCCTTCGAAGCATCCATCTCATCTTTACACCAGGTTGATGAGCACCGCAGATGTCTTCATGAACCTCAGCCATAGCTGTTAATGCTTCTTTTAGTCCTAGACATTCTAGCAATAAACCATCTCCCCCCCTTTTGTATAGAGCATTGCCATAAATCATATATTGCATAGACTGTAATTTGATTTTTCTGCTGGCTTTCGAAGATGGACCAGCTAAGTATTGCATTATTGGATGCCTCCAATCTTGTTCTTGTAAGTCATTATGATTGACTTCCAAGACCATATTCCTTTTATTCAAAGGTTGTATCAATCTTTGATATGTTGTTTGGCTTATGTCGCTTTGGGTATTATCCCTTCTCTTGAAGTTCGAAGCTTTCTGAGCTACGTCATTAGTTCTATTGTTCAAGAATCTTGGAACATGAGTTACATTTGCTATTTGAAACTGGGAAAGCAGATGTAATGCAACAACATAGTATGGCAAAATACTTATACTTTGACACTTGAAAATCCCTTTTACTTGGTTAACCACCAATTGAGAGTCTCCAAATATGTCAACTGCATGTACTTGTAATCCAATAAGAATTTCTAGTCCCACTATTAAGGCTTCATATTCAGCCTGGTTATTAGAACAGGTGGCTTCATCCACTCTGAAACCATGTGTAGTTTCTACCTCTTGTGGAGATTTAATCACAACACCAATTCCAATTAAGCCATTGGCTTTCGATCCATTAAACCACATCTGCCATGGCTCAACACTAGCCATACCAAGTTCTATTATCTCTTGGCTCTCTGTTTGAGATGGATGATCTGCCAGAAAATTGGCTAAAACCTGTCCTTTTACTGCCTTTTGGGGGACATACTCTAAATGAAATTCTGATAAGGCTAGTATCCACTTGCCAATTCTCCTCCTCAACATAGGCCTAGATAACATGTATTTAACCAAATCTGTGGTTGCAATTACCAGGACAGTTGTGGGTAAAAGATAATATCTTAATTTCATTGCAGCAAAATACAAAACAAGACACAGCTTTTCAACAGCTGAATATTTACATTCACAAGAATTTAAAAACCTACTAAGGTAATAAATAGCTTGCTTCTTGCCTTCTTCATTGTCTTGGGCCAAAAAAGCTCCCAATGAATCTTCTGCTGCGGCTATGTACAACTTCAAGGGCTTGTTCTCCTTTGGTGGCATCAGCACTGGAGGGTTGGCCAAGTAGGCTTTGATACTTTCGAAAGCAATTTGATGCTCTGCTGTCCACATAAATTCCTCTTCATCTTTCAACCTTAACAAGGAAGAAAATACTTTAGTTTTCCCTACAGTGTTAGAAATAAACCTTCGAAGAAAGTTAACCTGCCCAAGGAACCTTTGTAATTCTTTCTTACTTGATGGAGGCCTGGCTTCAATGATGGCTTTAGCTTTATTCTGATCAATTTGTATTCCTTTCTTGTGCACTACATAACCCAAGAAATTTCCAGATGATACACCAAAAGCACACTTAAGAGGATTAAGTTTCAACTTGAACTTCCTCATTCTTTCAAAAGCTGCTTCTAAGTAAAACAGATACTCCTCCATGGACTGAGATTTCACTACAATGTCATCAATATAACACTTTAGATACCTTCCAATGAGATCATGAAATATAGTATTCATAGCCTTCTGATATGTAGCCCCAGCATTCTTCAGACCAAATGGCATTTTAACCCATTCGAAGGTGCCAATATTCCCAGGACATCTGAATGCTATCTTGTGGATATCCTCCTCTGCAATACAGATTTGGTTGTAACCAGAGTGCCCATCCATCATTGATAGAACCTGATGCCCTGCCGAACTGTCTACCAGTAGATCCACTATAGGCATAGGGTATTCATCTTTGGGAGTTGCTAGATTTAAGTTTCTAAAATCGATGCATACCCTCATTTTGCCATTCTTTCTAACTACAAGCACAATATTAGATAGCCATTCGACGTACCTGGCTGTCCTAATAAAACCTGCCTTGAGTAGTCTAAGAATTTCTTCCTTGACCTTCTGAATTACTTCTGGACTCATTCTTCTTGGTTTCTGCTTGTATGGCCTGAAATTAGGCTTCATAGGGAGCCTATGTTCTACTAATGACCTGTCCAATCCTAGTAGTTCATTATAGGACCATGCAAAGCAATCTCTGTAACCGGGGGTAGTGAGTAGTACACTGGCTGTCCGTCTATCAGATCCTCAGATCGAAGGAGTCGACGGCCTCTGACCCAGGGTGCTTGGGGAATGTCTATCGGATTGATAGCAATTGTGCTCAACTACCTAATAAAAAGATAAATAAAACATATAAATAAACAGACAATCGGACAGCATAACGGCGCAAAGTAAATAAACACACAACACGATTGAATTATTTAAAATAAGCGGTCGAATCTTTGAATACACTGTTTCTCAACCACTGATTACTGATCACGAACCATTGCCCCTAGGCCTGAATCTGATATCCACAGACAACTGATTCCCAAAACACTGATACTGATGCCCTCGGGCCTGACACTTAAACTTGCAAACTGATCTGTATGTTCCCTGCAGAGTTACACTCTAAAGCACATAGCAAGTAAATGAGAACCAAAACACCCCTATGTTGGGGTAGGGTTTCCCTGTCCTATTTTGTCAAGAGCTAGGGTTTTACTACGCACGCAGCGGTTTCAAACAACCTAAATCGGGTAAGCAACCTGTCCTAGTTTGGAATGGTCACTACGGATTCCGACTATGCAACTAGGTCGAATGGTCCAAAGGGTGCCCCGATAAACGGGTTTGTGTTCCCATCTTTGTGAGCCATAACCCGGTCGACCTTATGGACATGCCTTGACAAGACAAGCCTCCAGAAACCGCTCGAGAATAGCAGATGGCCAACACGGTGTCCTAGGCGCACCAATGCACATGCAATGCAAAGAAACACATAAGTGAAATCAAAAGCAGATATCACGAGTTCGAGTCAAGCTCTCTAAACTCCCAAATGAAGTCGCCAGAAGCCTATGCGCCCATGGGCCTCCGCCTTGATTCGGACTCGATTTTGTGTCGGTTCTAATCTGAACCAAAGAGTCCAAATCCGCAAATCGTTTGAGAAAAGCAGATTTTTGAAAAAAGTAGTGCCAAACATGGATCGCTTTGCGGACTGAGTCGCCACCTAAATATTTTAAAATGGGAAATTTAGGAAACCACGACTCGGTGCCAAGGCCACATGTCCGCTATCACCAAAGTGGTCTTGGCTCAAAGAGCTTGGTACGATTGGGGAAGGTCGACTATGAGCACCCCTTTCGCCGGTCAAGACCGCCTCTACTGACCGTGATATCCGTTTTTGAAAACTTTATGCGTTCTTATTCCGGTTATTTAACCTAGAATTACTATGTGATGCGCACAACACAAAAGTATAGACTAGATCGCCTAACTTGGAAATAAACATTGCATATCCGTTTTGTCTCGAAAAACGTGTTGTTTTCTTTTGCCACTCGCAAGTAGACTAAAATGCGGATTTCAATGAGTCGTTCCAACTCAGGCAATCCAACCTCCACCCACAGGCATCCAAACAGTTTATCTCACATAAGCACTTAGTCAAGATGGTAAGCATACTGTCATGGCAACACTTACACGCATGCGGTATGCTAAAGCATAAAAGCTCACCTCGTACTCCGTGCCAAAACAGTAAACTAGTTAGCAAAAACAATGCATGACCTAGTTCATGTTAAATGACTAATGCAACACAGGCAAGAATGCAGTTAGACAGGCTCGGCTATCCTAAGCATGGCATATGAAATGCTATCACATAGCACGTATTCAATTTTGGAATTTGAAAATTGCGATGCAGTTTGTATGGTGTACCGAGCCCGGTGCATGTAAACAAATGCATGGATGCACGCATGCATTGCATAAGGTATGCTAATTTAAAATGCCCTAATCTACCACCAAAGCGGGTAAATAAAGGGTTAGAAAGAAGTGGGGGTTGGAAGACACGCACCACACTCACCCACACTTATTACATTTTTGCCCTCACTCGGAGGGACCGAATAAATAAATAATACAGACCGAAGAATAAATGAATAAATAAATTATTACAAATTTCTAAGTACTGAAATTAAAGCATCTAAGTGAAATGAAATGGGGCCTCGCCTGCCTTGAGATCTTGTGAATGATGCATGCCCGATGCCCGCCTTGCTCAAAAGCCCACACCTTGGCACTCTTGTCTCTGTTTTCTTGCTCTTCCTCTCCAAAAAATCTCAAAACTTGAATACCTTCCAAGAGGCACGAAATGATCCACCATTTGGCGGTGTAGTCATCGGCTTCTTCCAGGGGCCACCGACTGCACTTGGTAATTATTGGCACAAAAATAGAGTCGGTCGGCACTATTTTCGCGGTCGGCATAAAATTCTGCCGCCGGACCGGATGATGACAAGAAGACAAAGAATGCGTAGGCATGGTTTTGGACAAATGTGAGCATGTCCAACACCTCCTATCATGTTTAGGGACTCAAGGGGGTGTGGCTCTTGGTTCTAGGGCTATCAATTGTGCACTTGATGCATGATAGCCTAAGGAACCAAGATTGCTCATTTTAATGTAAATATGCATGCAACACAACAAATGAATACTAAGTCCCTATCATGTGGAAATCAAGGGCCTTAGTGACCAAGGATTGAGGTGAGTTACACCACTTGAAATGTGAACTTCCTCAATCCTAGGCTTGGCTTGACAACCCCAAACCAAGCTATGAGATGCAAGTATGCAAGCAAGGCTCAAATGCAATGCAAGCTATCATGTTAAGCATGCAAAGAGCTAAAGTATGTAGGATACAAATGGCATGCAAGATGGGCCAATTAGCATGGAACTAACAAGCATACATTCAAGGCTATATTGACCAAGCAAGCAACAATCATGAAATAAGCATGCAACAATGGACTTAAGCCATAGAGGGCAGCCCTCAAACTCCCAAAAACAGTGGCAAAACAAGCCTCACAACATGATGAAAACGCCACACAAGCATGCTATTCAATGGGCCCAAGTCTAGGACACCAAAGAGAGTAATTTGACATCATTCATACAACCACTCATGACATGCATTCAACAAACAAAAACAGATTTTAAGCATGTGGAATGACACCCAAATCCCCCCATGGCACCCCCAAAATGCACCAAACATGAAAGCATGCACAACGTCTACTTTAAAAGCATTCAAGAGCATATCTTTAAAACATGAACTAAGCCACGTATGCCAACATGCAAACATGACTAATGGACTGAAATGAGATCTAATATGATGCCAAATCACTAGATCAAAACAAGTCAATCATGCTAGAACTCCATGGAAGCAAAGTTTACAAGCCTAAAATGCAAAACATGCACATCAAGCATACCAAGGGTGTCCAAAAGCAGTGGCTCACAGCTCAATTACATGGCAAATAGATGCTTATATCCTCATGAAACCAAGCTAAAATATGCAAGAATCAAGGCTCAAAGCATGACACTACCTATAAGCATGAAAGAGCATTCTAAAGCCAACATGGAAAGCGTACAAGAGGCCATGAAATCAACTAAAAACAGAGGTCACACATGACCTAAAACACACAATAAAGCTCTGAAATGAAAGCTAAGGAGAGCATGCATGCATGTTATGCTATGAGCCAAATACAAAGGCAAATAAAGGACCAAGGGGAGAGGGGTGTCCCCCCCTATATGAGGCTCGAAAATATCATTCTCACCACTGAAAACCAGAATATTGAAGAACACCAAAACAAGGAGGCCTAAGAAAAAGGCACCAAAAATGGCCAAACAAGGCTTAAAGTAATGAGGCTTAACTCAAACCATAAAATGACCTTAAAGAAGGTTCAAGAACAAGTAAAAACAAGACTTTTTTATGTTAAACACAAGCTCAAAAACTCAAAGCAAAGAGGGTAAAAAGTAGTTGCAAGAATGGGGAAACTAAAGTGAAAAGCTCACCCTTGAAGATCCAATGAAGAACGGGTGGTCCAGCCCTCTTCAAATGAACAAAACCAGTCCAAAATCACTCAAAACAAACCTCCAAGTCTCCCAATCTCGGAGCTAGGTGTAATAGTGTGTGTAATGGTGCAAAAGTGAGGTAAAACACACTATTTGGGCCCTAGAACACACACACAAGAGGAGAGAGAGGGAGATATAGATATATATGTATATATGAGCTCTGGTTTTTGTCTCAAAAGTCTCTAACCCTGATCAAAGAGGAAGAGCTCCTCTCTTATAGGCAAAGAATGCTTACAAGCTAAGCAAAACAAAGCCTCATCCCTCCATACACGTGTATGGAGGAGAGCAACCAGCTTTACAGCTGTGAGAAAATATCTCATAAAGCAACTGCACAGTGCTCGGCCGGCAAAGAGTGCCAAATGTCAAAATTTGGTGCCGGTCGGCACAAAATAGTGCCGGTCGGCACAATAAAGTGCCGATGGACAAATAAGCCAGCCGATGACCCCCAGTACCAGCCGGTGGTGTGTAGGGATGCCTCAAAAGGCATTCTCTTCCCTTCCAAGGCAAAACACAAGTGTTTGGTGCAAAACCAAACACAAACGGTCGAGTTTGGAGGTCCTGAGGCAGGGCGCGCGCAGCCGAGAACTCCGGGAACTCCAAATGAACACAAACATGGATAATCACCGAGTGTTCCAACGGTGACGTCCAAGTCTTGAGGACGGTCAAAAATGGGGTGTCTACAGTTGCCCCTCTTTGATAGAACTCGGAAGTCATAACAATGACGGGAGTGAATGTCAAAGCCCAGAGACGACCCATTTTTGACAAGGCCGAAGATTTGGACAAACATGCATGACAAACAAAGATATGCGCCCGAAGGCAGGGGCAAAATGCAACTGAAAATGCAAGAAGCCGAGCATAACTTATGATCATACAAAGAGAGCTGTAATGAAGCACACATGCGACAGTTATAAGCTAACATACACCAGACTACACTACAATGCAGAAAGGATGTAAGAGAATTATGCAATTCTCGATACGTCTCACTCGGAGGATACAATACCTGTGCGGCTCGTCCGGTTGTGCCGGCCTCAAATGAGCCGTACATACAATATCGTGCCTGCAAAGAAAGTAAACTTAACAGGTATGGTATTGTTAGCAACATGCAAATTACCGATTGAGGTGTGTGGCGGATCGGCGTGTATAGGCAGCTGTAATTGAACACATGTGAGTAAAGCAGAGCACGCATACAATGCAATGTGTATAGAGAAAATTGAACACATATCAGTAAAGCATAGCACGCATACAATGCAATGTGTATAGTAGGGACTTGAACACATATAAGTAAAGCAAAGCACGCATACAATGCAATGTGTATAGTGAAAATTGAACACATATCAGTAAAGCAAAGCACGCATACAATGCAATGTGTATAGTGAAAATTGAACACATATCAGTAAAGCAAAGCACGCATACAATGCAATGTGTATAGTGAAAATTGAACACATATCAGTAAAGCAAAGCACGCATACAATGCAATGTGTATAGAGAAGATTGAACACATATCAGTAAAGCAAAGCACGCATACAATGCAATGTGTATAGAAAATTGAACACATATCAGTAAAGCAAAGCACGCATACAATGCAATGTGTATAGGAAGTAATTGAACACATGTAAGTAAAGCAAAGCACGCATACAATGCAATGTGTATAGAAAATTGAACACATATCAGTAAAGCAAAGCACGCATACAATGCAATGTGTATAGGAAGTAATTGAACACATGTAAGTAAAGCAAAGCACGCATACAATGCAATGTGTATAGGAGGAACTTGAAATTGAACATAGTAAAACATGATGTTGAAATGCGACGTACTGCAACACAGCATAATTGAAACAATTTCTTTTGAAATTTACGAGACGTAAAAGGATACGAGAAGGGACATCCTTCGCGTGTTCTGAGCATCGCTCACAAAAGTTGTAGTACGAGGTCAACTCGAAGCTCCGCTTATATTTTGAAGGTGCCATTTCTTGGGCTGCCTTAAGCGATGAAGATACTACATCACATGATCGACCGAACAAGGCGCAAAAGGTGCGATGGCGAAATGAGGAGGTTCCCAATGTCAAACTTCGAGACCCTGCTACCCTGTTATTTTCTTGCTTTACTTTCCTTTTTACTAGGAGTTTAAGCACATTGCACTGCCTTAGGCAGGTTTTATTTCTCAAAACCGTGTGTTTTTGCAAAACATATGATGGAGATGAAACAACTATTTGTTCAAAAGGTATTGCATTTGCATGTTCTATGCATCGCATCGCAAGGTTTCACACCACAATGCGACTGAAACTGAAACTCGTGTTTATGAAAACAAAGCATCGCATCGTAATAATCAGGTAGTAAACCAACTACAACTCGATAAGCAAATCAAAGACTCGACAGACTAGCCAAACGCAAGCACAGCTTGCTAGACACATCAAAGACTTAGAGTGAGTGACATACAACTCGATAAGCAAATATACAACAACTCGATAAACAAATACGCGCGACTCAACGGGAATCAATCACCGAAGAGTGCTGGGAGTGGTGTAATTCCCCAAGATTCAGCATGAAAAGCTTAGAAAACACATGGGGAAGACCATCGACTGGACACAAGGACCATCGGCCGGGGAGGATGGTCATCGGCACATAATCTGGCCGGTCGGCATAAAATTACGGCCGGTCGGCACTATTTAATGCCGGTCGGCTGTAGACTGTCTGCACCAGCAGAATATTGACATGTGTCCTCCACTCAACCTTATCCTCTACAAAAGATCTTAGCCTCGTGGTCTTCTTCATTTCCACACTGATTGACTCCAAATGGAGGAATTTCTTGCTCAAAATCTCGCAACTTGGATTAACAACTTGGATGGCTCGGAAAAGCTGAATTTCCGGACTTTCGGCATAAACGCACTATTCACTTTGCGCCGCACCCCGCTGCATTTTCCGTTCCTCCATGCCGCGGCAAGGTTCTGGAACCCGGTAACGCATGTCTTTAGCTTTAGCGGGCAAGAAGTGTGTCCCACTTTCGAAGATTTCCAAGCTCTAATGGAATCTGGGCGCAATGAGGAAATCCTACCCCAATTTCGTTTTGGCCATGCTCAAGCCTTAGGACAAATGTGTGGGCTCTCAATACCCGATGCTCGTTCTCTGATTTGTGACGGGACTCTAGACATTCCGAGTTTGGTCTGTCGTTTTTCTGAGACTGGTGATCGTGGCGACCATCACTGGCAAGGCTTTCGGCGGCACGCCCTCTGTCTATGTATGCTATCTCATTTTCTGTTCGTCTCTGGTTCCGGAGGATCCAAAGGTCCGATTGATTGAAGTCGCCAAGGCTTGAAGGAGGGCAAAAGTATTGCCATGGTCTGGTGAGACAACTTCTTGGGTTTAGACGCCTTTTATCGTCGGGAGACGATCAGATTAGCAGGGAGTCCATTATTACTGCAGGTAAGGTTTCCCACCCTATCTCACTTTTTATGTTTGCTCACATCACTCGGCTCTCAGGCTCGTTTTTTTTCTCACAAAAACCCCTTTCTTACTTTTTCTCTCATCGTACTTCTCTCTATTCTTTATTCTCTCATTTTTTTATCCCTCCCCAGGTGTGGTTAATGGATAAACTGAAGGTTGTGGACTCTTGCCCAGCATATTCAGCGCGCGGCTATTTCTTCAGGCAACGCCTAGTTGACGCTCTTGATGGGAGTTGGTGGTTTGAGTGGATGTGCAGTTGGTCTGCAGATCGCATTGCTTGGCGGTGCCCATGGCTCAATCTCCCAATGATGAGTTATAGTATGACCCGTCAGCCGGGGATCCAGTTGATTGGCTTGACTCACTGTGTTTTCTACTTCCCATTCCGTATCCTGCGCGGTTTGGTCATGATCGACTTGCCCACGGAAGGATAGAGTACCATTGCATTCCTAACCCGAGGCACACAATGTCTTGCAACAAAGATGGAGGACGAGAGAACTCGGCCCCGCCTCCCACTTTCGGTTGTACTTTGTCGATGAGTGCTTGGATTGGCTTAATGAAGAGGCACGGAGGGGCCCACTTTGGCATCGAGGCTTCACCCGGCTCTGGGAGGCGCGGGGACATTTGACTTGTCCATGCCCCAGTTTTATTACTTTATTAGTACTTTTCAAGTTTTCTTTATGAATGTAATAAAAAGCAACTTCGATTGTATGCAAGAGCAAGAGAACTCTATTTGAAATCAATGAAATTGAAGGTTGTGGTACTGAAAAGTTTCCGTTTTGGTCCAGAAATGGTCTTAGTTGTAAAAGGATTTATTTGAACAAAGTCAACTTTTATCAAAACTTTTCAAAACCATTTTCGATATGGATCGAGCTCGACACGCTGAAATTTGTCAGCGAGATGCACCACCGGATTCTCGCAATTGGAAAATTGCCCTAGTTTCAATAAGTACCACAGACCTTGGCAACGGAAAGTTGCCCCTAGTCTGAATAGCATTGTACCGGAGATTGCGATGAATGCTGATGGACAAAGATGACCAAGATGATCAAATAGACAAAGCTGATCGGGGAAAATGTTTATGGCTGAACTTCAGGATGAAGCTGCCTACGTATCCCAAGGATGGGAATCAAGCCTTACGTAGTTCAGGCTTGGGTTCACTCGAGTATTTTCACTCTCCTTTTGCGCTCTAACTTTTGCCAAGGCCGCCCTTTGCGGGTTTTCAACCTTGCGAGCTCGGTTTTTATATTTTCTAATTTTTCGTGCTCTGAATTTTGCCTAGGTCGCCCTTCCGGGTTTTCGGCCTAGCGAGCCTCTCAGGGATAATATTTCTTCAGCTTGTCCATGTTGATCGGTTGGGAGAACTCTAGGCCATCTAGGTCCATCAGAACTACAGCTCCACCCGACCATATAGACTTGATGATATAGGGACCCGTCCAATTAGGTCTGAACTTGCCCCTTGGGTCGTGGATGGGAGCTCGGTTGTCCTTGAGCACCAAATCTCCTTCCTTCAGATTCCTGGACTTAACTTTCTTGTTGAAAGCCCGGGCGATTCTGCGCTGATAACCTTGGACATGGTACAGTGCTTTCAGCCTTCTTTCATCAAAGAGCATAAGTTCCTCGAACCTACTCTGCTGCCAATCTGCCTCAGCTATCTGACACTCAGCCAGCACTCGCAACGACGGAACCTCAATCTCAATCGGTAGAACGGCTTCCATCCCATAGACCAGCGAATAAGGAGTTGCTCCAGTTGAAGTTCTAATTGAAGTCCGGTAGCCCCACAGAGCGAATGGCAACTTGTCTGGCCAGTCCCGATAGGTTTCTACCATCTTCTGCAGTATGTGTTTGATGTTCTTGTTGGCGGCCTCAACTGCTCCGTTGGTCTGCGGCCGATACGTGGATGACTTATGAAAAGCCACCTTATACTTCTCCAGCAAATCAATCACCTCTTTCTTGAAATGAGAACCGTTGTCTGAAATGATCTCGTTCGGGACTCCATAACGGCAGATAATGTTGTTTCTGATAAACTTCGCGACATGCGAAGCCTTCAACACTGCATAGGACTGGGCCTCGACCCACTTTGTAAAGTAATCTATTGCTACTAAGATATACTCATGCCCATTTGACCCCTTCGGGGTAACAGCTCCGATCACATCGATTCCCCAAACTGAGAACGGCCATGGTGATGTCATGTTGTATAACTTTGATGGCGGGATGTTCATATGGTTTGCATGAATCTGGCATTTGTGGCATCGCCGAACAAAACCAATACAATCTTCCTCCATGGTAGACCAGTAGTAGCCTTGTCTGAGGATCTTTCGTGCCAGCATCACCCCGTTCATATGTGCCCCACATTCTCCTCCATGGATGGCCTCCATCGGTAACCCGATTCTTCGACTTCCACACACAGCTAGTGCATTCCCAGATGACCTCTCTCGTACAATTTACCCACGCAGATGATAAACCGAATGTACCATTCTTCCGATTGCCCTTTTGTCTTTGGCATTTGCCCTAGTGGATATGCCTCTTTTTCCAAGAAATTCCATATGTCATGATACCAAGGGTTGTTATCCTGCACTTCTTCTATGGCAGAGATTGACTCATATGCTGGCGCAAACTTTTGATCAATGATTACTGGACGCATCCGGATTCCCGACGGGATGTCTATCATGGAAGATAGAGTTGCTAGCGAATCTGCGAACCTGTTGTTCTCTCTTACTAGGTGAGTGAAACTTAGCTTTTCAAACCGAGGAATTAACAAATCCAAGGTCTGGTGGTATATTATCATCTTTTCCTCCTTCACTTTCCAATCTCCTTTCGCCTGAGACACAACCAGGTTCGAATCTCCAATGACATCCAATCGCCTTGCCCCTAGTTCTAGGGCAGCTTCCAAACCGGCAATACAAGCCTCATACTCGGCCTCATTGTTCGAGACTTTGAACTGAAGCTTGAATGCTAAAGGGATACGGGAGTCGTCGGGCGCTATCAGCAATACCCCTATCCCATAGCCGTATTGATTCGACGCTCCGTCAAAGTACATCGTCCAAGTTTCATCTTCGATGTGCAGGATAGCTTCGTCTGGGAATAGGTACTCAACCGCTTCATCCCCTTCAACCGGGTGGTCGGCAAGGAACTCTGCCACCGCTCTCCCTTTTACGGACTTGCGTGTCACATATTTGAGGTCAAATTCTGAGAGCAACAGCAACCAACGAGCTAGCCTACCCGTAAGTGCTGGTTTCTCGAAAAGATATTTGATGGGATCAAGTCGTGAAACCAACATTACAGAGTGAGCTAACAGGTAGTGCCGCAGCTTCCTAGTAGCCCATACCAAGGCCAGACATGCCTTCTCCAGCGGAGTGTAGCGGGTCTCGTAATCCAGCATCTTCTTGCTCAGATAGTAGATGGCCCTTTCCACTTTATCTTCCGATTCTTGTGCGAGCATACAATGACCCCGTAGTCTCGATCAGCAGATACAAAATCAACGGCTTCCCCGGCTTTGGTGGTGACAACACGGGCGGATTCTGTAGATACTCTTTAATCTGTTCAAATGCGGCTTGGCATCGGCCGTCCCATTGGAACTTCGTTCTTTTCTTCAAGAGACCAAAAAGTGGTTCACAAGTCAAGGTTAATTTAGAGATAAACCGTCTTATGAATTTCACTTTACCCAGAAAGCCTCGCACCTCCTTTTCAGTCATTGGTGGTGGCATTTCTAAGATGGCCTTGATTTTGGAAGGGTCGACTTCGATGCCCCTTTGCGTAATCAGAAATCCCAGCATTTTTCCCGCTGTAACACCAAACGTACATTTCTGAGGATTCAACCGCAGCCGAAATTCCCTGATCCTTTGGAAAAACTTTTGCAAGGCGGTGTAGTGGCCCTCTCTTTCTTTGGACTTGACAATCATGTCGTCCACGTACACCTCGACCTCTTTATGGATCATGTCATGTAATATTGTAGTTGCAGCCCGTTGATATGTAGCCCCGGCGTTCTTCAAATTTCAAACGGCATCACTCAGAGCAATATGTACCCCACGGGGTGGTAAAAGCAGTCTTCTCCCGATCTTCGGGTGCCATTACTATCTGATTATAGCCTGAGAAGCCATCCATGAATGAGAGCAAAGCATGCCCCGCTGTGAAATCTACCAACTCGTCGATATGTGGCAAGGGAAAGTCATCCTTCGGACTGGCTCTGTTCAAATCCCTGAAGTCCACACATACCCGGATTCTACCATCCTTCTTCGGCACTGGTACAATGTTGGCCAGCCAAGTCGGGTATTCAGATACCAGCAGGAAGCCTGCGTCAATTTGCTTGGTGACCTCTTCCTTGATCTTAATGGCCCAATCGGGGCGGATCCTCCTGAGTTTCTGTTTGACAGGTCGGGCCTCGGGGTCAAGAGGGATCCGGTGCTGTACAATCTCAGGATCGATTCCAGGCATGTCTTCGTAGGACCACGCGAAAACATCTTTGAAATCTTTTAATAAAGCGACTAAGCGCTCGCGTTCCTCCGAAGACAACGTGGACCCGATCTGGACCAGCCGCGGGTCCTTCTCAGTACCGACGTTCACGGTAGTGATTTCATCCATTAAGGGTTTAACAAACCTCTCTTGCTCTTGTTCAATTAGTCGTTGCAAAACCGGAGGAATTTCATCCTCGTCGTTTTCATCAAAATTTTGAAAGTCCTGATTTAAGCAATAAACCAAAGGCACAGAAAAGTACTCGGAAACCACAGTTACCTCATTCTCATTAGATAGTTCCAAACCGTCCGATTCTTCACATTTACAGCACTCAAAAGAAAGAAAAAAACTGACACAGACAGATGTGGCATCCGGGTTATCACTCCCAGGAATACCGGACTCAGACTCAGACGAGCTGGAACCTGATTCCGACCCACAAGACTCAGTGGAATCAGATTCCGGCTCACTACCTGACCCGGTGCTGCTTGATAAAAATCCCTCCTCGTACTGCCAGATGAGGGAGGGTGCGATGGATGCATCCAAAATAGCCGCTGGTTGGCCCACAGCCGTTTCATCTCTAATCATGGACACCGAGGAGTCATCCCCCAAGCACAACTGGTCGATCAAAGGATCTGAAAGTAGACATGCCAGTGCTACCCCCATTTCGAACTCTGTGTCCGCAGACTCCAATTCCTTGCTATGTTCGACCTCAACTGTCGGGTCTGTCTGCTTTTCAACAACATCATCCCCAGATAACTGCAAGTCGAAGAAAATCTCAAATCCCGGCATGCGTTTCTTCTCTTTATTCAGCCATGGCTCCGGAAAACCACAGAATGGGAAATCTTCCCCCTCCCGGACGAAACGTCCGTTCAAGGTACCCCGGATGGGCCGGTGCATCAATTCAAAAGGTTTCCCCATCTGTTTTGCTTTGGCTCTTCCAGCCATCTCTTTTCCCTTTCTTACCCAATCTTCCTTGGTGGGCAGGTAACCCAAGCCGAAGGTGTGAGGGTTGTGCGGCATTTCAGCCAGTGTTGCAATGCCCTTACGGCCGCTTTTCCCTAATCCCATCCCGGGGATGTATTGGAGTTTGTTCATGAGGTACACTGCTTGGGCACTAACATATATCCCTTCGTTAGTGGCCATGACGTTCTGTACAACCTGAGCCTCAGCCAAGGTAAAACCTGATATGAACGTCCTCCGTGCCATGCTCTATCTCCGAGCAGTGGATACTTCGGTGGTGGATGAACCGATGAATTCCCGAAGACGATGGCTACTCTCTTCCCATAGGGGTATTTCACAATTTGGTGCAAAGTAGATGATCTTGCCTTCACGATGCAGCCACGGCTGCCCCAACAACAAATTGAAAGTTGCAGGTACTTCCAAGACATGAAAATCTATTTCCTGTTGTCCCGGCCCAACCTTGGTCTGGATTTTAACGGTTCCCATCACTTCTCGGCTTGTATTGTCATATGCCCTGATGACCTGGATTGTTGGTACAAAGTCTGCGACTTTCAGACCGATCACAGAAGTCTGCGATGGGCAGACGTTGATGGCGGACCCTGTATCAACAAGGACTACTGGTATCCATTTATTCCTACACTCCACGGAGATGTAGAGTGGCTTGTTGTGATTTGTGCCCTCAGGCGGTAATTCCTTATCAGCAAACGTCAACATCGGGGTAGCCCCTCCCGGAAAGACTAGCCCCACTAGCTGTTCTGGTGTTGTTTCTATTGAAAGCTTTGCCTTATCCATGGCTGATAAAACAGCCTCCCTATGCACTCGAGAAGCCATAAGCAGTCCCCAAATAGAGATGTCTGCTTGTATCTTTTTCAGCTGTTTGAGTACGGCTTCCTCTTCGAGCTGCTTTTCCTTTTGCCTCTCAGCCTCTCTGTCTTTCCCTGAGGTCTCTGGTTGATCCAAGTGTGGGGGTTTGAAATACCGCCCACTCCGTGTCATGTGGTCAATTTCCCCTAGGTACCAGGTACCGTCAGGTTGATCATTTCCCCAGTCTTCGTCTGTATGGGCAAGACAAAGATCCTCATCTTCCCACCACATCCCATCAGCAACTGACAAACATCTGTCGGGCTCTGGCATGGCTGTTCTCGTACTCACGGCACCTTCCATTCTTATACTCGTAGCATTATCCGTCTCTGTGCACACAGCGGTTTCAGTCCCTACTTGGGCCTTTGCCTTCTTGGCTCTCTCAGATCCCTCAAACACTTCCTGTTCTGACTGTGCCAATACATCCGGCTGCTCGACAATTCCTGTGGTCAAGATGCTCCACTCTCGAGCGAAATTCTTCGTCTTGCGGCTCTCCCAAGAAAGCACTCTGTTTTCAACTTTATCGTTATTCTTGATGTTCCGCCTGGGCTCCCTTCTGGCTGAAATTCTTCTATCACATCTGGGTGATCGTCCAACCACCCGGTAGCTTCTACTGAATCTTCATAATTGAACCACGCAACTGCTGCGTCCTCTGGATATTGGTCGCTGTAGAGTTGTAGATTGGCCAGGTCCTCTCCTACGGTCGTCACATCATCGATTCCTTGTCCCAGACTATCCCTTCGGATCATGCACAATTCTCCCCCTGTTGGCAGTTCCATCCTGGGCCTACCTTGGCTTATCAACGAGATATAGTCACTCGGACTGTATGTCTTCCCACTGTAACTCCCAGATTCCGCAGACTCTGATTCAACAACCCTTTTCTCCTTCGGGGTCTCCTCTCTCCCGTTCTCGGTGGTCACCACTGACGGCTTAGGCTGGGCTACGGAGATGTCCATCATGCACAAGTCAGTGCACTCAGGGAGGAACACCTCTGGTTTAGGCAAGTGGGTGGGTGTGATATAAACACTAGGGTCATAAGATGCGGCCCCAGTATGGATGAAATTAAGTCTTTTAGGTGGTGGGGCTTGGTTATGTGCAGGGAGGGGATTTGTGGTAACATTGGGTTTCTCGGGAGGCAAAATCACCCCGTTATCGATAAGGTCTTGAATTTCATGGCGTAACCGGAAGCACTGGTCGGTGTCGTGACCGTGCTGTTGATGAAATGCACAATATTTGGTCGGGTTATGGGTAGGAGGGAGTTTTTCTGGTAGGGGCCGCGGCTCCAGGGGCCTCAGGTGCCCTTTCTTGATTAATACCCCTAGAGCTTTGGATAGGGGCATATAGAGCGGAGCGAAAGTTCTGGAATTTTTGGGTGGGTATTTGGTTGTTTGTGGGTTGCTTCCGGACGCACCGGAGAATGGCGAAGCTGCTGCATTTCTTTGTGGGGGGTTTGTGGTGACCATGCTCACTTCGGAGGTTCTGGTAGCAGATGTGCCACTCGGGCCTGTATTAGTGTTACGGTTGAAGGTCCTTCGGGGTTACTCCCGATCACTATCAATCCAACCTTGTTTCAAGGCATCTTCAATCTGCACCCCCATCTCGTGTAGGTCAGAAAAGGTGGGAAATGGGACTACTATCATCTTTTGCATCAATTTTTTGTAGATTGCGCACAATCATCGAATCTGGTCCTTGTCCGTAGGCCTTAAGGTCATCATTGAAGCCTTGGCCCTCCATCCGTTCTGAACTCGAAAAACTCTCCTTAGGATCTTGTCTGGTTGTCTCGAGATCACGAGTAGTGATCTCAATCTGCGTGTTGTATGAATACTGCGCGATGAAGGCCTCAGCCATTTCGTCCCAATTTTTCTTGACGTCATCTTCTAGTTTGGCATACCACGCGGATGCCACTCCTGACAAGGTCCGACCGAACAAAGACAACTTCTGGAGCCTACTGAGGCCCATTGGCCTTAGAACGTCCGAAAACAGTCTTAAGTGCGCCATGGGGTCCCCGGACCCATCAAACCGATCGATATGAGGCATTTTGAACCGATCTGGCAGCGTCATGGCTGCGTCTGTGTATCCATCTTCAATGTCAGGGATGGTCTTGACTCCCTGGGATCTCTTGAACAGCTTCTCAAGCTTGCTTAACTTTAATGCGGTGGGATCAGTCTCGAACTCAAAGGGAGAGTCCGGTAAATTGGTGGGTGTTTTTGACAGCTGGGGTTGGATTTGGGGTGGAACTGGAGGCGGAGGTGGTCCTGTGGGAAGTTCTCAGATCCCGAGTATTGGTCGTTTCCCGGATTAGGAACTCTGGCGGGGAGGAATTTGATGCTGGCAGATGCTCCATCTTTGCTCAATCTGCAATTGTCTCTGCCGTTCTCTTACAAGCTGTGGCTGTTCGGGCGAAGTTCGCTGACGGACGTTGCATCGCTTTCATGCTTTCTTGAAGGTGGCGCACCATCTCCTCCAAACTAGCCATATTATCTTGTTCTGGTTGAATTTCTGGTATATTTTCCCTCTCTGTTGGTGACACAGGATCTGGATCCCTTCAACACAGTGGGGTAGACAGAGCTCTCTCAACTGCTTGTCTTGATGTTTTCTGCCTTACTGACCTCCGTTTAGTAACCGGGGGTAGTGAGTAGTACACTGGCTGTCCGTCTATCAGATCCTCAGATCGAAGGAGTCGACGGCCTCTGACCCAGGGTGCTTGGGGAATGTCTATCGGATTGGTAGCAATTGTGCTCAACTACCTAATAAAAAGATAAATAAAACATATAAATAAACAGAGACAATCGGACAAGAAAGTAAATAAACACACAACACACGGACGGGTATTAAAAATAAACGGTCGAATCTTTGAATACTGCTTGTTTCTCAACCGCGATTCTCGATCACGAACCATTGCCCCTAGGCACGAATCGATATCCACGCACAACCGATTCCCAAAACATCGTCTTGATGCCCTCGGGCCGACACTTAAACTTGCAAACCGACCAGATGTTCCTGGAGTTACACTCTAAAGCACATAGCAAGTAAATGAGAACCAAAACACCCCTATGTTGGGGTAGGGTTTCCCTGTCCTATTTTGTCAAGAGCTAGGGTTTTACTACGCACGCAGCGGTTTCAAACAACCTAACATCGGGTAAGCAACCTGTCCTAGTTTGGAATGGTCACTACGGTTCGACTATGCAACTAGGTCGAATGGTCCAAAGGGTGCCCGATGGCAACCGGTTTGTGTTCCCATCTTTGGCAGAGCCATAGCCCGTCGTCAACCTTATGGACATGCCTTGACAAGAGAAGCAGCGCTCAAACCGCTCAGGAATAGCAGATGGCCAACACGGTGTCCTAGGCGCACCAATGCACATGCAATGCAAAGAAACACATAAGTGAAATCAAAACAGGATATCACGAGTTCGAGTCAAGCTCTCTAAACTCCCCAGCAGAGTCGCCAGAAACTGTAGCACGCCCGCGGGGGGCCTCCGCTAACAGTTCGGACTCGATTTTGTGTCGGTTCTAAATCTGAACCAAAGAGTCCAAATCCGGCAAATCGTTTGAGAAAACAGATTTTTGAAAAAAGTAGTGCCAAACATGGACTGCTTTGCCAGATTACAGAGTCGCCACCTAAATATTTTAAAATGGGAAATTTAGGAAACCCTGACTCGGTGCCGAAGGCCACATGTCCGTCATCACCAAAGTGGTCTTGGCTCGGGAGCTTGGGTACGATTGGGGAAGGTCAGCTATGAGCACCCCCTTTCGCCCGGTCCGAAGACCGGCCTCTACTAACCGTGATATCCGTTTTTGAAAACTTTATGCGTTCTTATTCCGGTTATTTAACCTAGGATTACTATGTGATGCGCACAACACAAAAGTATAGACTAGATCGCCTAACTTGGAAATAAACATTGCATATCCGTTTTGTCTCGAAAAACGTGTTGTTTTCTTTTGCCACTCGCAAGTAGACTAAAATGCGGATTTCAATGAGTCGTTCCAACTCAGGCAATCCAACCTCCACCCACAGGCATCCAAACAGTTTATCTCACATAAGCACTTAGCCGCATGGTAAGCATACTGTCATGGCAACACTTACACGCATGCGGTATGCTAAAGCATAAAAGCTCACCTCGTACTCCGTGCCAAAACAGTAAACTAGTTAGCAAAAACAATGCATGACCTAGTTCATGTTAAATGACTAATGCAACACAGGCAAGAATGCAGTTAGCGAGCTCGGCTATCCTAAGCATGGCATATGAAATGCTATCACATAGCACGTATTCAATTTTGGAATTTGAAAATTGCGATGCGGTTTGTATGGTGTACCGAGCGGTGCATGTAAACAAATGCATGGATGCGCATGCATTGCATAAGGTATGCTAATTTAAAATGCCCTAATCTACCACCGAAGCGGGTAAATAAAAGGGTTAGAAAGAAGTGGGGGTTGGAAGACACGCACCACACTCACCCACACTTATTACATTTTGCCCTCACTCGGAGGGACCGAATAAATAAATAATACAGACCGAAGAATAAATGAATAAATAAATTATTACAAATTTCTAAATCTTGAAATTAAAGCATCTAAGTGAAATGAAATGGGGCCTCGGCCCTGCCTTGGGATGCGCGAATGATGCATGCCCGATGCCCGCCTTGCCCGAAAAGCCCACACCTTGGCACTACTGTCTCTGTTTTTACTGCTCTGCCTCTCCAAAAAATCTCAAAACTTCAGAATACCTTCCAAGAGGCCTGAAATGATCCACCCAAGGGCGGTGTAGTCATCGGCTTCTTCCAAAGGGCCACCGCGCACTTGGTAATTATCGGCACAAAAATAGTGCCGGTCGGCACTATTTTCTGCCGGTCGGCATAAAATTCCTGCACCGGACAGATGACAGCAGCAGCAACAGACAGCAATGCGTAGGCATGGTTTTTGGACAAATGTGAGCATGTCCAACACCTCCTATCATGTTTAGGGACTCAAGGGGGTGTGGCTCTTGGTTCTAGGGCTATCAATTGTGCACTTGATGCATGATAGCCTAAGGAACCAAGATTGCTCATTTTAATGTAAATATGCATGCAACACAACAAATGAATACTAAGTCCCTATCATGTGGAAATCAAGGGCCTTAGTGACCAGGATTGAGGTGAGTTACACCACTTGAAATGTGAACTTCCTCAATCCTAGGCTTGGCTTGACAACCCCAAACCAAGCTATGAGATGCAAGTATGCAAGCAAGGCTCAAATGCAATGCAAGCTATCATGTTAAGCATGCAAAGAGCTAAAGTATGTAGGATACAAATGGCATGCAAGATGGGCCAATTAGCATGGAACTAACAAGCATACATTCAAGGCTATATTGACCAAGCAAGCAACAATCATGAAATAAGCATGCAACAATGGACTTAAGCCATAGAGGGCAGCCCTCAAACTCCCAAAAAGCAGTGGCAAAACAAGCCTCACAACATGATGAACACGCCACACAAGCATGCTATTCAATGGGCCCAAGTCTAGGACACCAAAGAGAGTAATTTGACATCATTCATACAACCACTCATGACATGCATTCAACAAACAAAAACAGATTTTAAGCATGTGGAATGACACCCAAATCCCCCCATGGCACCCCCAAAATGCACCAAACATGAAAGCATGCACAACGCCTACTTACAAGACAGTCAAGAGCATATCTTTAAAACATGAACTAAGCCACGTATGCCAACATGCAAACATGACTAATGGACTGAAATGAGATCTAATATGATGCCAAATCACTAGATCAAAACAAGTCAATCATGCTAGAACTCCATGGAAGCAAAGTTTACAAGCCTAAAATGCAAAACATGCACATCAAGCATACCAAGGGTGTCCAAAACAGTGGCTCACAGCCCTATTACATGGCAAATAGATGCTTATATCCTCATGAAACCAAGCTAAAATATGCAAGAATCAAGGCTCAAAGCATGACACTACCTATAAGCATGAAAGAGCATTCTAAAGCCAACATGGAAAGCGTACAAGAGGCCATGAAATCAACTAAAAACAGAGGTCACACATGACCTAAAACACACAATAAAGCTCTGAAATGAAAGCTAAGGAGAGCATGCATGCATGTTATGCTATGAGCCAAATACAAAGGCAAATAAAGGACCAAGGGGAGAGGGGTGTCCCCCCCCTATATGAGGCTCGAAAATATCATCCTCACCACTGAAAACCCACTGGTTTTCAGTGGTGAGAATATTGAAGAACACCAAAACAAGGAGGCCTAAGAAAAAGGCACCAAAAATGGCCAAACAAGGCTTAAAGTAATGAGGCTTAACTCAAACCATAAAATGACCTTAAAGAAGGTTCAAGAACAAGTAAAAACAAGACTTTTTTATGTTAAACACAAGCTCAAAAACTCAAAGCAAAGAGGGTAAAAAGTAGTTGCAAGAATGGGGAAACTAAAGTGAAAAGCTCACCCTTGAAGATCCAATGGAGATCAGGTGGTCCCGCCCTCTTCAAATGCACAAAACCAGTCCAAAATCCCTCAAAACAAACCTGCAAGTCTCCCAATCTCGGAGCTAGGTGTAATAGTGTGTGTAATGGTGCAAAAGTGAGGTAAAACACACTATTTGGGCCCTAGAACACACACACAAGAGAGAGAGGGAGATATAGATATATATGTATATATGAGCTCTGGTTTTTGTCTCAAAAGTTTCTAACCACGATCAAAGAGGAAGAGCTCCTCTCTTATAGGCAAAGAATGCTTACAAGCTAAGCAAAACAAAGCCTCATCCCTCCATACGTGTATGGAGGAGAGCAACCACTTTACTGGTGAGAAAATATCTCATAAAGCAAGCGCCGTGCTCGGCGGCAAGAGTGCCAAATGTCAAAATTTGGTGCGGTCGGCACAAAATAGTGCTTGATCGGCACAATAAAGTGCCGATGGACAAATAAGCCAGCCGATGACCCCCAGTACCAGCCGGTGGTGTGTAGGGATGCCTCAAAAGGCATTCTCTTCCCTTCCAAGGCAAAACACAAGTGTTTGGTGCAAAACCAAACACAAACGGTCGAGTTTGGAGGTCCTGAGGCGCGTAGCCGAGACCTCCGGGAACTCCAAAC
This sequence comes from Camellia lanceoleosa, assembly GCA_025200525.1. NCBI lineage: Eukaryota > Viridiplantae > Streptophyta > Magnoliopsida > Ericales > Theaceae > Camellia > Camellia lanceoleosa. The sequence continues at coordinate 150,002,480 of CM045771.1, read as the reverse complement.
GAACACAAACATGGATAATCACCGAGTGTTCAAATGGTGACGTCCAAGTCTTGAGGACGGTCAAAAATGGGGTGTCTACAGTTGCCCCTCTTTGATAGAACTCGGAAATCATAACAATGACGGGAGTGAATGTCAAAGCCCAGAGACGACCCATTTTTGACAAGGTCAAGATTTGGACAAACATGACAAACAAAGATATGCTTGGCGGGGGCAAAATGCAACCTGAAAATGCAAGAAGCCGAGCATAACTTATGATCATACAAAGAGAGTCGTAATAAGCACACATCGGAGCTTATAAGCAAACATACACCAGACTACACTACAATGCAGAAAGGATGTAAGAGAATTATGCAATTCTCGATACGTCTCACTCGGAGGATACAATACCTGTGCGGCTCGTCCGGTTGTGCCGGCCTCAAATGAGCCGTACATACAATATCGTGCCTGCAAAGAAAGTAAACTTAACAGGTATGGTATTGTTAGCAACATGCAAATTACCCGATTGGAGGTGTGTGGCAGATCACGGCGTGTATAGGCAGCTGTAATTGAACACATGTGAGTAAAGCAGAGCACGCATACAATGCAATGTGTATAGAGAAAATTGAACACATATCAGTAAAGCATAGCACGCATACAATGCAATGTGTATAGTAGGGACTTGAACACATATAAGTAAAGCAAAGCACGCATACAATGCAATGTGTATAGTGAAAATTGAACACATATCAGTAAAGCAAAGCACGCATACAATGCAATGTGTATAGTGAAAATTGAACACATATCGATAAAGCAAAAGCATACAATGCAATGTGTATAGAAGATTAAACACATATCAAGAAGCAAAAACATACAATGCAATGTGTATAGAAAATTGAACACATATCAGTAAAGCAAAGCACGCATACAATGCAATGTGTATAGGAAGTAATTGAACACATGTAAGTAAAGCAAAGCACGCATACAATGCAATGTGTATAGAAAATTGAACACATATCAGTAAAGCAAAGCACGCATACAATGCAATGTGTATAGGAAGTAATTGAACACATGTAAGTAAAGCAAAGCACGCATACAATGCAATGTGTATAGGAGGAACTTGAAATTGAACATAGTAAAACATGATGTTGAAATGCGACGTACTGCAACACAGCATAATTGAAACAATTTCTTTTGAAATTTACGAGACGTAAAAGGATACGAGAAGGGACATCCTTCGCGTGTTCTGAGCATCGCTCACAAAAGTTGTAGTACGAGGTCAACTCGAAGCTCCGCTTATATTTTGAAGGTGCCATTTCTTGGACTGCCTTAAGCGATGAAGATACTAAATCACATGACTGACCCGAACAAGGGCGCAAAAGGTGCGATGGCCGAAATGAGGAGGTTCCCAATGTCAAACTCAGCACCCTGCTACCCTGTTATTTTCTTGCTTTACTTTCCTTTTTACTAGGAGTTTAAGCACATTACCTTTGCCTTAAGCGGTTTTATTTCTCAAAATCGTGTGTTTTTGCAAAACATATGATGGAGATGAAACAACTATTTGTTCAAAAGGTATTGCATTTGCATGTTCTATGCATCGCATCGCAAGGTTTCACACCACAATGCATTTGGCTGAAACTTCGTGTTTATGAAAACAAAGCATCGCATCGTAATAATCGGTAGTAAACCAACTACAACTCGATAAGCAAATCAAAGACTCGACAGACTAGCCAAACGCAAGCACAGCTTGCTAGACACATCAATGACTTAGAGTGAGTGACATACAACTCGATAAGCAAATATACAACAACTCGATAAACAAATACGCGACTCAGCGGAATCAATCACCGAAGAGTCTTTGGGAGTGGTGTAATTCCCAAGATTGACATGGAAAGCTTAGAAAACACATGGGGAAGACCATCGACTGGACACAAGGACCATCGGCCGGGGAGGATGGTCATCGGCACATAATCTAGCCGGTCGGCATAAAATTACGGCCGGTCGGCACTATTTAATGCCGGTCGGCTGTAGACTGTCTGCACCAGCAGAATATTGACATGTGTCCTCCACTCAACCTTATCCTCTACAAAAGATCTTAGCCTCGTGGTCTTCTTCATTTCCACACTGATTGACTCCAAATGGAGGAATTTCTTGCTCAAAATCTCGCAACTTGGATTAACAACTTGGATGGCTCGGAAAAGCTGAATTTCCGGACTTTCGGCATAAACGCACTATTCACTTTGCGCCGCACCCCGCTGCATTTTCCGTTCCTCCATGCCGCGGCAAGGTTCTGGAACCCGGTAACGCATGTCTTTAGCTTTAGCGGGCAAGAAGTGTGTCCCACTTTCGAAGATTTTCAAGCTCTAATGGAATCTGGGCGCAATGAGGAAATCCTACCCCAATTTCGTTTTGGCCATGCTCAAGCCTTAGGACAAATGTGTGGGCTCTCAATACCTGATGCTCGTTCTCTGATTTGTGACGGGACTCTAGACATTCCGAGTTTGATGCATCGTTTTTACGAGGCGGTGATCGTGGCGACCATCACTGGCAAGGCTTTCGGCGGCACGCCCTCTGTCTATGTATGCTATCTCATTTTCTGTTCGTCTCTGGTTCCGGAGGATCCAGTGTCCGGTTGATTGAAGTCGCCCAAGGCTTGAAAGAGGGCAAAAGCTGTATTGCCATGGTCCTGGCTGAGACACTGCTGGGTTTAGACGCCTTTTATCGTCGGGAGACGATCAGATTAGCAGGGAGTCCATTATTACTGCAGGTAAGGTTTCCCACCCTATCTCACTTTTTATGTTTGCTCACATCACTCGGCCCTCAGGCTCGTTTTTTCTCACAAAAACCCCTTTCTTACTTTTTCTCTCATCGTACTTCTCTCTATTCTTTATTCTCTCATTTTTTATCCCTCCCCAGGTGTGGTTAATGGATAAACTGAAGGTTGTGGACTCTTGCCCAGCATATTCAGCGCGCGGCTATTTCTTCAGGCAACGCCTAGTTGACGCTCTTGATGGGAGTTGGTGGTTTGAGTGGATGTGCAGTTTGCCTGCAGATCGCATTGCTTGGCGGTGCCCATGGCTCAATCTCCCAATGATGAGTTATAGTATGACCCGTCAGCCGGGGATCCAGTTGATTGGCTTGACTCACTGTGTTTTCTACTTCCCATTCCGTATCCTGCGCCAGTTTGGTCATGATCAGACTTGCCCGGAAGGATAGAGTACCCTTGCATTCCTAACGAGGCACCACAGTGGCGGTATGCCACAAGATGGAGGGCGAGAGAACTCGGCCCCCGCCCCACTTTCGGTTGTACTTTGTCGATGAGTGCTTGGATTGGCTTAATGAAGAGGCAGGAGGGCCCACTTTGGCATCGAAGGCTTCGACCCGGCTCTGGGAGGCGCGGGGACATTTGACTTGACCATGCCCCAGATTTATTACTTTATTAGTACTTTTCAAGTTTTCTTTATGAATGTAATAAAAAGCAACTTCGATTGTATGCAAGAGCAAGAGAACTCTATTTGAAATCAATGAAATTGAAGGTTGTGGTACTGAAAAGTTTCCGTTTTGGTCCAGAAATGGTCTTAGTTGTAAAAAGATTTATTTGAACAAAGTCAACTTTTATCAAAACTTTTCAAAACCATTTTCGATATGGATCAGAACTGGACACGCCTGAAATTTGTCACTGAGATGCACCACCCCGGATTCCTGCAATTGGAAAATTGCCCCTAGTTTCAATAGTACCGCGGCACTGCATGGCAACGGAAAGTTGCCCCTAGTCTGAATAGCACTGCACCGGAGATTGCGATGAATGCTGATGGACAAAGATGACCAAGATGATCAAATAGACAAAGCTGATCGGGGAAAATGTTTATGGCTGAACTTCAGGATGAAGCTGCCTACGTATCCCAAGGATGGGAATCAAGCCTTACGTAGTTCAGGCTTGGGTTCACTCGAGTATTTTCACTCTCCTTTTGCGCTCTAACTTTTGCCAAGGCCGCCCTTTGCGGGTTTTCAACCTTCTTGAGCTCGGTTTTTATATTTTCTAATTTTTCGTGCTCTGAATTTTGCCTAGGTCGCCCTTAGGGTTTTCGGCCCAGCGAGCCTCTCTGGGATAATATTTCCTCAGCCTGTGCATGTTGATCGGTTGGGAGAACTCTAGGCCATCTAGGTCCATCAAAACTACAGCTCCACCCGACCATATAGACTTGAAGATATAGGGTCCCGTCCAATTAGGTCTGAACTTGCCCCTTGGGTCGTGGATGGGAGCTCGGTTGTCCTTGAGCACCAAATCTCCTTCCTTCAGATTCCTGGACTTAACTTTCTTGTTGAAAGCCGGGCGATTCTGTACGATAACCTTGGACATGGTGCAGTGCTTTCGGCCTTCTCTTTCATCAAAGAGCATAAGTTCCTCGAACCTACTCTGCTAATCACCTCGGCTATCGACACTCGGCCGGCACTATTTTAGCGAACCTCAATCTCAATCGGTAGAACGGCTTCCATCCCATAGACCCGGTGAATAAGGAGTTGCTCGGTTGAAGTTCTAATTGAAGTCGGTAGCCCCACAGGCGAATGGCAACTTGTGCGGCGGTCCAATAGGTTTCTACCATCTTCTGCAGTATGTGTTTGATGTTCTTGTTGGCGGCCTCAACTGCTCCGTTGGTCTGCGGCCGATACGTGGATGACTTATGAAAAGCCACCTTATACTTCTCCAGCAAATCAATCACCTCTTTCTTGAAATGAGAACCGTTATGCGAAATGATCTCGTTCGACTCCATAACGGCAGATAATGTTGTTTCTGATAAACTTCGCGACATGCGAAGCCTTCAACACTGCATAGGACTGGGCCTCGACCCACTTTGTAAAGTAATCTATTGCTACTAAGATATACTCATGCCCATTTGACCCCTTCGGGGTAACAGCTCCGATCACATCGATTCCCCAAACTGAGAACGGCCATGGTGATGTCATGTTGTATAACTTTGATGGCGGGATGTTCATATGGTTTGCATGAATCTGGCATTTGTGGCATCGCCGAACAAAACCAATACAATCTTCCTCCATGGTAGACCAGTAGTAGCCTTGTCTGTGGATCCTTCGTGCCAGCCTCACCCCCTTCATATGTGCCCCACATTCTCCTCCATGGATGGCCTCCATCGGTAACCCGATTCTTGACTTCCACACACAGCCTGTGCATCCCCAGATGACCACTCTTGTACAATTTACCCCGGCAGATGATAAACTGATCAGCCATTCTTCTGATTGCCCTTTTGTCTTTGGCATTTGCCCCTAGTGGATATGCCTCTTTTTGGAGGAAATTCCATATGTCATGATACCAAGCGATGTTATCCACCACTTCTTCTATGGCGAGATTGACTCATATCTTTGGCAAACTTTTGATCAATGATTCTTTGGGCGATCCGGATTCCCGACGGGATGTCTATCATGGAAGATAGAGTTGCTAGCGAATCTGCGAACCTGTTGTTCTCTCTTACTAGGTGAGTGAAACTTAGCTTTTCAAACCGAGGAATTAGCAAATCCAAGGTCTGGTGGTATATTATCATCTTTTCCTCCTTCACTTTCCAATCTCCTTTCGCCTGAGACACAACCAGGTTCGAATCTCCAATGACATCCAATCGCCTTGCCCCTAGTTCTAGGGCAGCTTCCAAACCGGCAATACAAGCCTCATACTCGGCCTCATTGTTCGAGACTTTGAACTGAAGCTTGAATGCTAAAGGGATACGGGAGTCGTCGGGCGCTATCAGCAATACCCCTATCCCATAGCCGTATTGATTCGACGCTCCGTCAAAGTACATCGTCCAAGTTTCATCTTCGATGTGCAGGATAGCTTCGTCTGGGAATAGGTACTCAACCGCTTCATCCCCTTCAACCGGGTGGTCGGCAAGGAACTCTGCCACCGCTCTCCCTTTTACGGACTTGCGTGTCACATATTTGAGGTCAAATTCTGAGAGCAAAGAACCAACGAGCTAGCCTACCGTAAGTCTTTGGTTTCTCGAAAAGATATTTGATGGGATCAAGTCGTGAAACCAACATTACTGAGTGAGCTAACGGTAGTGCAGCCTTCCTAGTAGCCCATACCAAGGCGGACATGCCTTCTCCGGTAGTGTAGCGGGTCTCGTAATCCGGCATCTTCTTGCTCGAGATAGTAGATGGCCCTTTCCACTTTATCTTCCGATTCTTGTGCGAGCATCTGACCCATCGTAGTCTCGATCAGCAGCGGATACAAAATCAACGGCTTCCCGGCTTTGGTGGTGACAACAGGCGGATTACGTAGATACTCTTTAATCTGTTCAAATGCGGCTTGGCATCGGCCGTCCCATTGGAACTTCGTTCCTTTCTTCAAGAGACCAAAAAGTGGTTCACAAGTCAAGGTTAATTTAGAGATAAACCGTCTTATGAATTTCACTTTACCCAGAAAGCCTCGCACCTCCTTTTCAGTCATTGGTGGTGGCATTTCTAAGATGGCCTTGATTTTGGAAGGGTCGACTTGATGCCTTTGCGTGTCGAAATCCCAAACATTTTTCCCATTTGTAACACCAAGCGTACATTTACGAGGATTCAACCGCGGTAGAAATTCCACGATCCTTTGGAAAAACTTTTGCAAAGGCGGTGTAGTGGCCCTCTCTTTCTTTGGACTTGACAATCATGTCGCCCACGTACACCTCGACCTCTTTATGGATCATGTCATGTAATATTGTAGTTGCGGCCGTTGATATGTAGCCCCGTTCTTCAAATTTAAACGGCATCACTCAGTAGCAATATGTACCCCAGGGTGGTAAAGCGATCTTCTCCGATCTTGGTGCCATTACTATCGATTATAGCACGAGAAGCCATCCATGAATGAGAGCAAAGCATGCCCTTGTGAAATCTACCAACTCGTCGATATGTGGCAAGGAAAGTCATCCTTGAATCGGCTCTGTTCAAATCCTCAAGTCCACACATGCGGATTCTACCATCCTTCTTGACCTTTGGTACAATGTTGGCCAGCCAAGTCGTATTCAGATACGGCCGAAGCTTCGTCAATTTGCTTGGTGACCTCTTCTTTGATCTTGATGGCCCAGTCGTGGCAGATCCTTCTGAGTTTCTGTTTGATAGGTCGCACCTCGGGGTCAAGAGGATCCGGTCTTTGTACAATCTCGGGATCGATTCGGGCATGTCTTCGTGGGACCGCGAAAACATCTTTGAAATCTTTTAATAAGCGACTAAGCGCTCGCGTTCCTCCGAAGACAACGTGGACCCGATCTGGACCGGCGGGTCCTTCTCAAGATCTGCGTTCACGGTAGTGATTTCATCCATTAAGGGTTTAACAAACCTCTCTTGCTCTTGTTCAATTAGTCGTTGCAAAAGGAGGAATTTCATCCTCGTCGTTTTCATCAAAATTTTGAAAGTCTGATTTAAGCAATAAACCAAAGGCACGAAAAGTACTAAAACCACGGTTACCTCATTCTCATTAGATAGTTCCAAACCGTCCGATTCTTACATTACAGCAGACTCAAAGAAAAAAAAAAACGACACAGGCGGAATTTGTGGCATCCGGGTTATCACTCCCGAGAATCTGGGACTCGGACTTCGAATTTTGGAACCTGATTCCGACCCACAACACTCGATGGAATCAGTTAGGCTCACTACGACCGGTCTTTGCTTGATAAAAATCCTCCTCGTCTTGCCGGATGAGGGAGGTGCGATGGATGCATCAAAATAGCATTTGGTTGGCCCTGGCCGTTTCATCTCTAATCATGGACACAGGAGTCATCCCCCAAACTGGCCGTCGATCAAAGGATCGAAAGTAGACATGCGTGCTACCCCATTTCGAACTCGTGTCCGCAGACTCCAATTCCTTGCTATGTTCGACCTCAAGCTGTCGATGCATGCGCTTTTCAACAACATCATCCCAGATAAGCGCAAGTCGAAGAAAATCTCAAATCCGGCATGCGTTTCTTCTCTTTATTCACCATGGCTCAGGAAAACCACGAATGAAATCTTCCCCCTCGGAATAAACGTCCGTTCAAAATACCGGATGGGCTGGTGCATCAATTCAAAAGGTTTCCCCATCTGTTTTTCTTTGGCTCTTCCAGCCATCTCTTTTCCCTTTCTTACCCAATCTTCCTTGGTGGGCAGGTAACCCAAGCCGAAGGTGTGAGGGTTGTGCGGCATTTCAGCCAGTGTTGCAATGCCCTTACGGCCGCTTTTCCCTAATCCCATCCCGGGGATGTATTGGAGTTTGTTCATGAGGTACACTGCTTGGGCACTAACATATATCCCTTCGTTAGTGGCCATGACGTTCTGTACAACCTGAGCCTCAGCCAAGGTAAAACCTGATATGAACACGTCCTCCAGGCCATGCTCTATCTCCAGAACAGGCGTGGATACTTCTGGTGGTGGATGAATCGATGAATTCCCGAAGACGATGGCTACTCCCTTCCCATAGGGGTATTTCACCATTTGGTGCAAAGTAGATGATACTGCCTTCACGATGCGACCCACGGCCGCTAACAACAAATTGAAAGTTGCAGGTACTTCCAAGACATGAAAATCTATTTCCTGTTGTCCCGGCCCAACCTTGGTCTGGATTTTAACGGTTCCCATCACTTCTCGGCTTGTATTGTCATATGCCCTGATGACCTGGATTGTTGGTACAAAGTCTGCGACTTTCAGACCGATCGCGTAAGCTGTCCGTGCGGGGCAGACGTTGATGGCGGACCCTGTATCAACAAGGACTACTGGTATCCATTTATTCCTACACTCCACGGAGATGTAGAGTGGCTTGTTGTGATTTGTGCCCTCAGGCGGTAATTCCTTATCAGCAAACGTCAACATCGGGGTAGCCCCTCCCGGAAAGACTAGCCCCACTAGTCATTACGGTGTTGTTTCTATTGAAAGCTTTGCCTTATCCATGGTGATAAACAGCCTCCCTATGCACTCGAGAAGCCATAGCGGTCCCCAAATAGAGATGTGCCTTGTATCTTTTTTCATTTGTTTGAGTGGCTTCCTCTTGTTGCTTTTCCTTGTGCCTCTCAGTCTCTCTGTCTTTCCGTGAGGTCTCTGGTTGATCCAAGTGTGGGGTTTGAAATACGCCCACTCAGGTGTCATGTGGTCAATTTTCCTAGGTACCGAATCGTCGGGTTGATCATTTCCCGGTCTTAAATGCGTATGGGCAAGACAAAGATCCTCATCTTCCTACCACATCCCATCAGCAACTGACAAACATCTGTCGGGCTCTGGCATGGCTGTTCTCGTACTCACGGCACCTTCCATTCTTATACTCGTAGCATTATCCGTCTCTGTGCACACAGCGGTTTCAGTCCCTACTTGGGCCTTTGCCTTCTTGGCTCTCTCAGATCCCTCAAACACTTCCTGTTCTGACTATGCCAATACATCCGGTTGCTCGACAATTCCTGTGGTCAAGATGCTCCATTCTCGAGCGAAATTCTTCGTGCCGGCGCTCTCTGGCAAAGCACTCTGTTTTTCAACTTTTATTCTTGATGTTCCCCTCTTTGGGCTCCTTCGGTGAAATTCTTCTATCACATCTGGGTGATCGTCCAACCACCCGGTAGCTTCTACTGAATCTTCATAATTGAACCACGCAACTGCTGCGTCCTCTGGATATTGGTCGCTGTAGAGTTGTAGATTGGCCAGGTCCTCTCCTACGGTCGTCACATCATCGATTCCTTGTCCCAGACTATCCCTTCGGATCATGCACAATTCTCCCCCTGTTGGCAGTTCCATCCTGGGCCTACCTTGGCTTATCAACGAGATGTAGTCACTTTCGGATGTATGTCTTCCCATGTAACTCCCAGTTCATGAGACTCGATTCAACAACCCTTTTCTCCTTGAGGTCTCCTCTCTCCCGTTCTCGGTGGTCTGCTTGACGGCTTAAATTTGAGCTCTGGAGATGTCCATCATGCACAAGTCAGTGCACTCAGGGAGGAACACCTCTGGTTTAGGCAAGTGGGTGGGTGTGATATAAACACTAGGGTCATAAGATGCGGCCCCAGTATGGATGAAATTAAGTCTTTTAGGTGGTGGGGCTTGGTTATGTGCAGGGAGGGGATTTGTGGTAACATTGGGTTTCTCGGGAGGCAAAATCACCCCGTTATCGATAAGGTCTTGAATTTCATGGCGTAACCGGAAGCACTGGTCGGTGTCGTGACCGTGCTGTTGATGAAATGCACAATATTTGGTCGGGTTATGGGTAGGAGGGAGTTTTTCTGGTAGGGGCCGCGGCTCCAGGGGCCTCAGGTGCCCTTTCTTGATTAATACCCCTAGAGCTTTGGATAGGGGCATATAGAGCGGAGCGAAAGTTCAGAATTTTGGGTGGGTATTTGGTTTTTTGTGGGTTGCTTCGGGACCCCCGGGAGAATGGCGAAGCTGCTGCATTTCTTTGTGGGGGGTTTGTGGTGACCATGCTCACTTCGGAGGTTCTGGTAGCAGATGTGCCACTCGGGCCTGTATTAGTGTTACGGTTGAAGGTCCTTCGGGGTTACTCCCGATCACTATCAATCCAACCTTGTTTCAAGGCATCTTCAATCTGCACCCCCATCTCGTGTAGGTCAGAAAAGGTGGGAAATGGGACTACTATCATCTTTTGCATCAATTTCGGCTGTAGATTGCGCACAATCATCCGAATCTGGTCCTTGTCCGTAGGCCTTAAGGTCATCATTGAAGCCTTGGCCCTCCATCTGGTTACGAACTCCGAAAAACTCTCCTTAGGATCTTGTCTGGTTGTCTCGAGATCACGAGTAGTGATCTCAATCTGCGTGTTGTATGAATACTGCGCGATGAAGGCCTCAGCCATTTCGTCCCAATTTTTCTTGACGTCATCTTCTAGTTTGGCATACCACGCGGATGCCACTCCTGACAAGGTCCGACCGAACAAAGACAACTTCTGGAGCCTACTGAGGCCCATTGGCCTTAGAACGTCCGAAAACAGTCTTAAGTGCGCCATGGGGTCCCCGGACCCATCAAACCGATCGATATGAGGCATTTTGAACCGATCTGGCAGCGTCATGGCTGCGTCTGTGTATCCATCTTCAATGTCAGGGATGGTCTTGACTCCCTGGGATCTCTTGAACAGCTTCTCAAGCTTGCTCAACTTTAATGCGGTGGGATCAGTCTCGAACTCAAAGGGAGAGTCCGGTAAATTGGTGGGTGTTTTTGACAGCTGGGGTTGGATTTGGGGTGGAGCTGGAGGCGGAGGTGGTCCTGTGGGAAGTTCTGTATCAGTCTGAGTATTGGTCGTTTCCCCGGCATTAGGAACTCCTGGCGGGGGAGGAATTTGATGCGAAGCAGATGCTCCAGTCTGCTGCTCCAATCTGGCAATTGTCTCTGCCTGTTCTCTTACAACTGTGGCCTGTTGCCTGGCGAAGTCTGCCTGACGGACGGCATCCTGTTGCATCGCTTTCATGCTTTCTTGAAGGTGGCGCACCATCTCCTCCAAACTAGCCATATTATCTTGTTCTGGTTGAATTACTGGTATATTTTCCCTCTCTGTTGGTGACACAGGATCTGGATCCCTACTGAACACAGGTGGGGTAGACAGAGCTCTCTGAACCGTCTGCTGTACTGATGCTTTCTGCCTTACTGACCTCCGTTTAGTAACCGGGGGTAGTGAGTAGTACACTGGCTGTCCGTCTATCAGATCCTCAGATCGAAGGAGTCGACGGCCTCTGACCCAGGGTGCTTGGGGAATGTCTATCGGATTGGTAGCAATTGTGCTCAACTACCTAATAAAAAGATAAATAAAACATATAAATAAACAGACAATCGGACAGCATAACGGCGCAAAGTAAATAAACACACAACACACGGTCGGGTATTTAAAATAAACGGTCGAATGCTGAATACACTGTTTCTCAACCACTGATTACTGATCACGAACCATTGCCCCTAGGCCTGAATCTGATATCCACAGACAACTGATTCCCAAAACACTGATACTGATGCCCTCGGGCCTGACACTTAAACTTGCAAACTGATCTGTATGTTCCCTGCAGAGTTACACTCTAAAGCACATAGCAAGTAAATGAGAACCAAAACACCCCTATGTTGGGGTAGGGTTTCCCTGTCCTATTTTGTCAAGAGCTAGGGTTTTACTACGCACGCAGCGGTTTCAAACAACCTAAATCGGGTAAGCAACCTGTCCTAGTTTGGAATGGTCACTACGGATTCCGACTATGCAACTAGGTCGAATGGTCCAAAAGGGTGCCCCGGTAAACCGGGGTTTGTGTTCCCATCTTTGGCGAGCCATAACGGTCGACCTTATGGACATGCCTTGACAAGACAAGCCTCCGAGAAACCGCTCGAGAATAGCAGATGGCCAACACGGTGTCCTAGGCGCACCAATGCACATGCAATGCAAAGAAACACATAAGTGAAATCAAAGCAGATATCACGAGTTCGAGTCAAGCTCTCTAAACTCCCAATAGAGTCGCCAGATCAGAGCGCCTTGCCATGGGCCTCATATGATTCGGACTCGATTTTGTGTCGGTTCTAAATCAACCAAAGAGTCCAACCGCAAATCGTTTGAGAAAACAGATTTTTGAAAAAGTAGTGCCAAACATGGACTGCTTTGCGGACATGAGTCGCCACCTAAATATTTTAAAATGGGAAATTTAGGAAACTCGACTCGGTCAAGGCCACATGTCCGTCATCACCAAAGTGGTCTTGGCTCGGGAGCTTGGGTACGATCGGGAAGGTCACTATGAGCACCCCTTTCGCCTATCCAAGACCGCCTCTACTAACCGTGATATCCGTTTTTGAAAACTTTATGCGTTCTTATTCCGGTTATTTAACCTAGGATTACTATGTGATGCGCACAACACAAAAGTATAGACTAGATCGCCTAACTTGGAAATAAACATTGCATATCCGGTTTGTCTCGAAAAACGTGTTGTTTTCTTTTGCCACTCGCAAGTAGACTAAAATGCGGATTTCAATGAGTCGTTCCAACTCAGGCAATCCAACCTCCACCCACAGGCATCCAAACAGTTTATCTCACATAAGCACTTAGCCGCATGGTAAGCATACTGTCATGGCAACACTTACACGCATGCGGTATGCTAAAGCATAAAAGCTCACCTCAGACTCGTACAAAACAAAGAACTAGTTAGCAAAAACAATGCATGACCTAGTTCATGTTAAATGACTAATGCAACACAGGCAAGAATGCAGTTAGACAGGCTCGGCTATCCTAAGCATGGCATATGAAATGCTATCACATAGCACGTATTCAATTTTGGAATTTGAAAATTGCGATGCAGTTTGTATGGTGTACCGAGCCCGGTGCATGTAAACAAATGCATGGATGCACGCATGCATTGCATAAGGTATGCTAATTTAAAATGCCCTAATCTACCACTGAAAGCGGGTAAATAAAAGGGTTAGAAAGAAGTGGGGGTTGGAAGACACGCACCACACTCACCCACACTTATTACATTTTTGCCCTCACTCGGAGGGACCGAATAAATAAATAATACAGACCGAAGAATAAATGAATAAATAAATTATTACAAATTTCTAAGTACTGAAATTAAAGCATCTAAGTGAAATGAAATGGGGCCTCGGCCCTGCCTTGGGATGCGCGAATGATGCATGCCCGATGCCCGCCTTGCAAAAAGCCCACACCTTGGCACTCATCTGTTTTTGCTCTGCCTCTCCAAAAAATCTCAAAACTTCGAATACCTTCCAGAGGCTCAAATGATCCACCGGTCAAGCGGTGTAGTCATCGGCTTCTTCCAAGGCCACCGATCGCACTTGGTAATTATCGGCACAAAAATAGTGCGGTCGGCACTATTTTACGCTCGGCATAAAATTCTCAAGACCGGACAGATGACAAGAAGAATAAATGCAGACAAGAATGCGTAGGCATGGTTTTTGGACAAATGTGAGCATGTCCAACACCTCCTATCATGTTTAGGGACTCAAGGGGGTGTGGCTCTTGGTTCTAGGGCTATCAATTGTGCACTTGATGCATGATAGCCTAAGGAACCAAGATTGCTCATTTTAATGTAAATATGCATGCAACACAACAAATGAATACTAAGTCCCTATCATGTGGAAATCAAGGGCCTTAGTGACCAAGGATTGAGGTGAGTTACACCACTTGAAATGTGAACTTCCTCAATCCTAGGCTTGGCTTGACAACCCCAAACCAAGCTATGAGATGCAAGTATGCAAGCAAGGCTCAAATGCAATGCAAGCTATCATGTTAAGCATGCAAAGAGCTAAAGTATGTAGGATACAAATGGCATGCAAGATGGGCCAATTAGCATGGAACTAACAAGCATACATTCAAGGCTATATTGACCAAGCAAGCAACAATCATGAAATAAGCATGCAACAATGGACTTAAGCCATAGGGCAGCCCTCAAACTCCCAAAAACAGTGGCAAAACAAGCCTCACAACATGATGAAAACGCCACACAAGCATGCTATTCAATGGGCCCAAGTCTAGGACACCAAAGAGAGTAATTTGACATCATTCATACAACCACTCATGACATGCATTCAACAAACAAAACAGATTTTAAGCATGTGGAATGACACCCAAATCCCCATGGCACCCCCAAAATGCACCAAACATGAAAGCATGCACAACGTCTACTTTAAAAGCATTCAAGAGCATATCTTTAAACATGAACTAAGCCACGTATGCCAACATGCAAACATGACTAATGGATCAAATGAGATCTGATATGATGCCAAATCACTAGATCAAAACAAGTCAATCATGCTAGAACTCCATGGAAGCAAAGTTTACAAGCCTAAAATGCAAAACATGCACATCAAGCATACCAAGGGTGTCCAAAATAAAGGCTCACAGCCCTATTACATGGCAAATAGATGCTTATATCCTCATGAAACCAAGCTAAAATATGCAAGAATCAAGGCTCAAAGCATGACACCACCTATAAGCATGAAAGAGCATTCTAAAGCCAACATGGAAAGCGTAAGAGGCCATGAAATCAACTAAAACAGAGGTCACACATGACCTAAAACACACAATAAAGCTCTGAAATGAAAGCTAAGGAGAGCATGCATGCATGTTATGCTATGAGCCAAATACAAAGGCAAATAAAGGACCAAGGGAGAGGGTGTCCCCCTATATGAGGCTCGAAAATATCATCCTCACCATGAAAACCCACTGGTTTTCATGGTGAGAATATTGAAGAACACCAAAACAAGGAGGCCTAAGAAAAAGGCACCAAAATGGCCAAACAAGGCTTAAAGTAATGAGGCTTAACTCAAACCATAAAATGACCTTAAAGAAGGTTCAAGAACAAGTAAAAACAAGACTTTTTTATGTTAAACACAAGCTCAAAAACTCAAAGCAAAGAGGGTAAAAAGTAGTTGCAAGAATGGGGAAACTAAAGTGAAAAGCTCACCCTTGAAGATCCAATGAAGAACAGGTGGTCCAGCCCTCTTCAAATGAACAAAACCAATCCAAAATCACTCAAAACAAACCTCCAAGTCTCCCAATCTCGGAGCTAGGTGTAATAGTGTGTGTAATGGTGCAAAAGTGAGGTAAAACACACTATTTGGGCCCTAGAACACACACACAAGAGGAGAGAGAGGGAGATATAGATATATATGTATATATGAGCTTTGGTTTTTGTCTCAAAAGTTTCTAACCCTGATCAAAGAGGAAGAGCTCCTCTCTTATAGGCAAAGAATGCTTACAAGCTAAGCAAAACAAAGCCTCATCCCTCCATACACGTGTATGGAGGAGAGCAACCAGCTTTACAGCTGTGAGAAAATATCTCATAAAGCAATCAAGACAAAGGTTTCGCCGGCAAAGAGTGCCAAATGTCAAAATTTGGTGCCGGCACAAAATAGTGCTTGGTCGGCACAATAAAGTGCCGATGGACAAATAAGCCACCGATGACCCCAAGACAAATGGTGGTGTAGGGATGCCTCAAAAGGCATTCTCTTCCTTCCAAGGTAAACACAAGTGTTTGGTGCAAAACCAAACACAAGCGGTCGAGTTTGGAGGTCCCGAGGCAAGGCAAAATGAGAACTCCGGGAACTCCAAATGAACACAAACATGGATAATCACCGAGTGTTCCAACGGTGACGTCCAAGTCTTGAGGACGGTCAAAAATGGGGTGTCTACAGCCTCAATGAAGAGGACTTTTACTGGTGGCTTGACTTAGGAGAAATTAAGAGGAATAACAGTTAATATGAAGAACAATGGAAGTATTTCATTAAAATGAACACTTACAATGATCAGAATTCAGCCTCGAAGAGATTTACAGTGACGATCTACTTGAAACTACTCCTATGAAATCGAAGTGCAGAACAAGTATTTAAAGTACAAGAAAGGTAAAGACTGGAAATGTAAAAAATTGGAAAATAAAATATGTAGAGTAAGACTGGTTTGTATGATCTCGAGTCCGGGGTTTTTCCGGGACTTTCTTGCTATTTATACTCCTCAAGGATGACCATCGAATTACGCTTCAAACCGTCAATCGCTTCCTCCATGATTGTTGATCATCTTTGCTTAGAAGTAGTTCCACTACGCCTTTTCTTACAGTTGAACTTCCTTCTTGTATTTGAATTTGAATATGAGCAACCGTTGAAGCCACGTCATTTTGTATTTCTTTACTGATCTTGTGCTACTCAGATCAAGTGAGAACCAATTTTTACGCCACGCAATGCGATCAATATCGAAGACTTGAGTAGTCTCCCCACACTACCCTTGCTTTGCCACATGTCGACCTGTAATTGGCTTTTACAAAATATGTAGCCAACAGATATAATGCAGGAAATAAAAGATTATACAAAGAAATATAAAAATGTTGTGATCGTAATATTGTTGTAAATATAAATCATGTTTATGAGTGTTTTATTTTAAAGTGAAAGGTCACCATTAAATTATAGGGTAAATTATTTATAAGTCCTATTTAGAATTCTTATACAGGATATAGTCCTATGAAAATACTTATAACCCAATAGGTCTTGTGGTTTTCTTATAGACACATCTACCCCCAATCTTAATTAATTAATAACCTGATTAATGATAATACCATATATGGGAAATCCAATGATACCATAGATTGTGATCATATTTATATGGTTAGAAATTTAAAATTCAAAAAAACTTAATTAATGACAATACTATATATGAAAAATCCAATGTTATTATAAATTGTAATCATATCCATATGGTTGAAAATTTGAAATTTAAAACGAAAATGTAACATGTAAGATTCCAAACCCAACGTGACATTCTCATTTGTTTCTGAAATTCAAAATAACCTTATTAATGACAATACTATATCTGAGAAATCTAATGTTATCATAGATTGTAGTCATATCTATATGTTTGGAAATTTGAAATTCAAAATATAAATATAACATGTAACATCCCAAACCTAATGTAACATTTCCAAACTCAACGTGACATTCTCATATACTTCTTATCCCAAATCCAACATAAATGTAACATGTAACATCCTAAACCCATCGTAACATTCCCATATGCTTTTCATCCCAAACCCAACGTGAAATTTCAATACTTCACTGTTGAATTATGAATAATGTAACCTCTTAAATGTAACATGTAACATCTCAACCCAACTTGACATTCTCATACTCCACTGTTGTTTACATTTTAAATTTTCAATTAACAACTGTAACTAGAAATGGCAACGGGCCAGGGCGGGGCTGGGGATCACACTCCCCATCCCCGATCCCCGACTGTGAAAATCTCCCCGTCCCCGGCCCCGATCCCCGACTGGGAACCTATCACCGTCCCCATCCTCGTCCTCTAACGGGGATCGGGTTTTCCCTACCCCGAAATTTCTCCGGTCCAAATCTGTTTTGTTCAACAACACCATCAACAACATCACCACCATACATGTATACACACAAACAGATTTGTTTCAACAACATATCTGTTTTCGTTCAAAATAAATAAATAAATAATTATGTATACACACAAACAGATCTGTATTTGTTCAAAAAAAATTAAAAAAAAAAAATCTGTATGCACACAAACAGATCTGTATTCATTCAAAAAAAAATTTTTTAAAAAATCTGTATACATACATACACATACAAAAAATTATTTCAACAACAAAAAAAAAAAATCTGTATACATACACAAAATCTGTTTCAAAACAACTGAGATCTGTGTCGGAGGAGGACGATCGGCGGAGGAGGCGATGGACAACGGAGTAGGACGACGGACGATCGGCAGAGTGAGAGAGAGAGAGAGAGAGAGAGAGAGAGAGAAGAGACAGAGAGGAAGATAGAAGGGACTGAGATGAGGCTGGGGTCGGGGGCAGGTCCGGGGCTGAAACATGTATCCTCGTTCCCGGCCCGTATATCATTGGGGATTTAATTTTTAATACCACCCTCGGCCCGTCGGGGGTATTTTTCGGGGAATCACTACTCAATTCGAGGTCGGGGGATCCGGTCCCCGTCCGGCCGGGTTCCGATTGCCATCTCTAACTGTAACCTCCTAAATGTAACATGTAGGGATACTCACAGGTTAGGTTTGAGGCAGGTAAATAGAAATCCGCCCCCGCCTCGTATCATATCGAGGGTGGGGTAAATCGGGAGGGTGATAGAAGCGAGGTGGGTGCGAGGTTGGAGGCGGGTTAATTTTTTAAGTTAAAAAATAAAAATGATCGATAATAAATAATCTATACTTAATGAAAATTATATTATACAAGATAGAAAATAAACGAATAAAAATTAATATTAAGTATAATATTTTATTGTTTTAACTTTATTATAATGAAAAATAAATATATTATATATATTATATACATATAAATATATTTAATAGTAAATATAATCGGGATTGGGTTCGAGTGGAACGGAGCGGGGGAAGCAAAATTCATCCCCACCCCATTTCTTAATCGGGGTGGAGAAAATCCGTGCGGAGCGGGGTGGGGGATGTGGGTGCGGGTGCGAGGGGAGAGAAAATGACCATTCTTATGTAAAATTCTAAACCAAACGTCATATATGAGATAGAATAAAACGTACAATAATGGAACAAAGTAGGATATAATAATCAACTACTACTACAATTGATTTACACAATATAGGATCTTATGGAATACATTCCAATCTAAATAGGACTTTAAATTCTATAAAAAGTTTCACAAGATTTCACACTAAACAAGTTTTCATAATAGGACTTACAAATAATTTTTCCAAATAAATTCGTACCATATTTCATAGGATTATTTACACGAATTTTTTTTAAACTATTGAAAAGTATCACTTTGACTCCTGAACTACATTTGTTTGGTAGATTAGATTTGATGGGATTGTTAGGGAAATGATTGTTAATGAAGAGATTGTTAGTGAGAGGATTAAGTAAAAGTGTGTTTGTTTTGATGATAGTATGGGAGATAATTAGTGATGAGATTATTAAATTATTTTATATAAAATAAATAAATAAATTATTTATATATTAAAAAAATTAGAACAAATATTAAAACAAACAGGTGCACTTGGTAAAAATAAATAAATTTTTTATATAAAATCGATTCAACACCTTTACTATTTTCCTAATCTCACCCAAAATCTAACCAAGTTAATCCCCTATGTGAGACTATTCATAGTCCCATATGACTACTAATCCCCTTCTATTTTTGTTAACCAAACATGGGCTATATAAGACCCACAAGATTGGTAGTCCAATCACCCTACCTATGGAGCCAAACAAACATGACCTAAATCCGTGCAATTAGAATCCATAACCTATTGAGAAGTATTACTTTGTTTATTGTCACGACCCAAACCCGCCCCTATAGGTTTAGCATCGTAACCGACCAGTAATCCTTGGATTACCAAAGGCCTCTTAGCGTAATAACATATAGTTAGGGGTTGCGGAAGCAAATATACAACATACAAAGTCCATTGAGCTGTGGAGACATACATGGAACTGAAAATCTTAAACTTTATATAGATACAAGTGATGTCATAGGTACAGTATTTACACGTCACTAGCTAGTACATACAAAAGGCGAACTTGTTCATAAAACAAAAGAAACAGTCTTATACATTCATATTGACACAGCCACAACACATGACTTGATCTGAAACCTCCTCGTGATGCGTAAAGGGGTGGCTGACCAACACAAAATACCCCAGGCATCATCTTAAGCCTAATCACGAGCCTGCTCACCTACATACATAATAAATAACTAGTGAGCGGAGGCCCAGTGAATAATAACAAAGTAAAAGGGTAAATGAATGATGTCCCATAATTGTATTGGTAAATCAAATTAGATTCATATTCTCATTATGAGCATATATAGAATTCAGAGTTTTATGCTTAGTCTTATATAGTACATCCATCAGCGCTGACAGATCACACACACAGAATGTCTTAAATCATACTTGTCAGTTCTATATAAGAACCTTCAGCCGGGTAAAAATAACTTGTCAGTCCCATAAAGGAATCTCCGGACTGGGAACTTGTAAACTTGTCAGTTCCACTTAGGAACCTCCAGCCGGGTATAGATAGTTTGTCAGTCCCATAAGAAACCTCTGGTACCGGGAACTTGCATATACTTGAATCATAGCATTACTTGAATCATAGCATAATATCATAAGTACTTGTTAGACTTGGACAATCATTCATAGCATAAAACATGATATTTCATGGAGCAGTTCTTAGTTCATAAGTACTTGATATTTCATGATAATACTTTTCAATAGCTTAGAAGATCTATTAATATATTTTTATAATCTAGGAGATACAATGATGCATTTTAATAGTTTAAGAGTATAATTTAAAAGATCAAAATGATATTTTAGTTGAGCGGGAAAAATAAAGGAATCCAAGTCATTATTGTTTCACAAAACCCCTTTTTTTTTTACTTATCAATATCAATCTAGTATACGCATTTGTTGTTCAAAAAAAAAAAATCTAGTATACGCATTTACCCATACATATATATACTCTGTTTGTTGCCCTCTCTGAACTCTTCACGGCGCTCTAAATCCCAGCAGCAGCAGCTTCACCAAAAAAATCTCCGCCAAAACCCTAGAAAAATCGTCATGGTATAACAAACAAATCATAACTCTTTAATGTTCGTCTTGTGTTTTCTGTTTTTGTGTTTTTAATTTGAGAAAGCAAAGCACTTTGTTTATTTGTTGTTATTAGGCCCCGAAGAAGGAAAAGGCTCCGCCGTCGTCGAAGCCGGCGAAATCTGGCGGAGGAAAGCAGAAAAAGAAGGTAAGAATCATGGGTTTGTTGGGGTTAGGGTTTATGAAGTTCCATTTGTGTTAAATTTGAGAGCTTGATTTGTTACTTCATTGCTGATTGTTGAAGTTTTACTTGTGAATGTTGTTGGGTTTTCATTGTGCGTCAGATTGCGTTTAATAATACATTGCTGAAATAGAATCAATTGTTGTAAGAAATTTGCTTCTTTGGAATCATTTGATTGATTTCTGATTTATTTGAGGTTTTTTCTTTTGGGTTTTCTGGGTATTATTCTTAGCAAATCTGAGAAACTTGGAACCTGGTTTGTGATGTGATGTGATGTGATGAATCAATGGTGAGGGTTCGCTTGATGTACCTATTTTGTATTATTTAGGGCTTAACGACATTGAATCGGGTGTTTATGGTTGTCAAACTCGTTGTTGATTCAGACCCTCTTTATGATGGCTGTGTTCAGTTTACATATTGATTAGGGTTTGTTTACATATTTTTTAATATTCATAATCAATTATCTGTTTATGAGAAATTAGTTCTCTGAATTAGTTTACGTATGCTATATTCTATGAATTTGTGATCAATTATCTAATATTCATAATCAATTATCTTTTACATATGGTTGTTGGTTGTGATTATTGTTTTTGTTCAAGTGCTATATGGCTTTATTTGCATTTTACATTTACTCTGCACCAAGTAGTGAAATTCCTAGAATTACTATGATACTATGCCTTTTATATAACAATTATTTTGCGCTTCACAAATCATTTAAATGCTGGTTGTCTTTATGGGTTTACTGAGTTCAATAGCTTAGCAATCTCTTAGTATTCAAATTCTAATTTAACTGATTTTTGTACAGAAATGGAGTAAAGGCAAGCAAAAGGAGAAGGTAAACAACATGGTCCTTTTTGACAAGGCAACATATGATAAGCTTCTTTCAGAAGCTTCAAAGTACAAGCTTGTCACTCCATCGATCCTGTCTGACAGATTGAGGGTATGCTTGAATTCTTCCTTCTTTATCTGTGGTTGTAAATTCTAGTGTTTCTAGACCATTATAATTGGCGTGCACCATTAGATGCAAAGATTGTTTGCACACTGGATTTATATGTCTGAGTCAATAGTGACTTTTTATTGATAATTTTCTTTGCCCCACTTTCAGATTAATGGATCCCTAGCACGCAAGGCAATCAAGGATTTGATGGCAAGAGGTTCCATTAGGATGGTGTCTGCTCATGCGAGCCAGCAGATCTACACTAGGGCCACTAATACTCAGTAGAAAGTATTTTCTCACTTTCCATAGTATAAAAGGAAACCTATGATCATTTTTTCTTAATTTTTGTTTGGCAGTTAAACCTTGTTGGATTTCTACATTTTTGACTTCATTAACTGAAATGCTATGCTTCGTTTATGAATCTATACGTATTTGCCTTATCTGCTTTGCTGATTTCAATGTGTATTATTTTTTGTATTGTCTTTGGTTGTGTGTTTGGATGGATCTATTGTCGCCAATGTGTCATCAATTTGAAACAAATGTAGAAGTTGAGAATGGCTTGACAACTAGATGAATTGTTGTGTCCACCAGCATCCTCTCCCCAAACCCCTCAACTGCCACCACCAATACCCTTCTCTTCCTCTCCCAACCCCTCAACTCCATCCCTCTGCTGCCACCACCCACCAACGCCCTCTTCCCCAACCCCGCCATTCCCACTCCTCTATTGCAACCATCATCCCTCTCCCTAACCCCTTTGCCACGTCAATTAACAAATAATCAACCACTTCAATTAAAAAAAATTCAAATATAAAATTCAAGGTAGAAAGTCAATAGCAGGATTTGTACAGAAATTTTAGGTTGAGAAAACAAAGACAAAATTTGAAAGTAATGCCTATCTATATAACAAAACAGCTCCGTTTTTTTTATCCTGATGGGACTTTTGTCCCTTTGTCAAAATAGTGACCATTAGATTGATATCAATCTAACGGCTGAAAATGTCTCACTCTGTCTCTCTCACACACTTGCTCCTCTCATCTCTTTCTTTCTGATTTCAAATTTTGAGCACACCCTCTTTCTCTCTCTCTCTCTGTGTCCCCGTCTTCATAACTCTGTTTTGCTCTGTTTTTTGGTCAATTTGAGACGCAACATAACACTCTTCGAAGGAGGAAGAGAAGAATAGGATTGTCGAAAGAGAATGTGTTTATTGGGTCAATCGATCAAGGAACCACCAGCACCAAATTCATTCTCTACGACAAAAATGCCCACCCAATTGGATCTCACTAGGTTGAGTTCACTCAATTCTACCCACAAGCAGGGTATGAAGCATTCTCTCTCTCTCTCTCTCTCTCTCTCTCTGTGATTGCTTTGTTTTTTTATTGTTGTTTTGTTTGTGAATCTGCAGATGGGTAGAGCACGATCCAATGGAGATTCGGGAGAGTGAGGATTTGTATGAGCAAGGCAATTGACAAAGCCACTGTAGATGGGTACAATGTTGACGGTGGACTCAAGGCAATTGGACTCACCAATCAGAGATAAACAACGGTCGTTTGGAGCAAATCTACTGCTTTCCATCTCTATAACGCCATTGTTGGGATGGATGTTCGTACCAGTTCTATTTGCAGGTCCATTTCTCTATTCATTCATTGATTCATCCTGTTTCTTTTTAATTATTATTATTATTTTATCATTTTGTTTGTGCAAATTGATGATCTGGAACTGTGTTTGTCGATTCTTATCAATACCCATTTCTTGAATTGTCTGATTTTATATTTGTTTTGTTTTGTTTTTTTGTTTTTTTGTTTTTTTTTTCCCCTGGGGATTGTAAGGATATTTTGTTCTTTGGATGTGATTTTATATTTTCTGATTTTATCAAAAATTGTTGCATGTGATGGCCTACCATTACTTTTTTTAATTTTTTTTTTTGTGTAAATTACACTAACTCTTCTTGGTATTTGAAACATAAGTCTTTGATTTTAGTTATATTTGCTTATATAGTGGTGCCGATCATGTGCAAGATGGTAAGCATGCACTATTAAATAAGTTTTAGTTATTTTTGCATCTATAGATGCAAACACAATAACACAATAACTATCATCTATTTGGAATCACTTAAAATATACACATTTTTCATAATTAATATTCCAGTTAATTTTTTTTATTTTTTATTTTTTTATATAAATTGGGTTGAAAGTGGGAAATATATGAGTAAATATATAATAATTCATTTACATAATAATTTAGAAAACAAAATTATAATTTTTTTTATTTTTTATACTTAATCAATTAGTTTCAACGATTGATTGATGGGACTTTACTCCTGATGATTAATCAATTAGTTAAAATTTATATAACAAAACAACTCTGTTTTTTACTCCTGATGGGACTTTTGTCCCTTTGTAAAAACCAGGACCATTAGTTTGAATTCAATCTAAGGGCTCACAATGTCTCACTCTCTATTTGGCCCAAAATGTAATCACCTTACATTTTCAACACACCCTCTCCCTCTCTCTCTCTCTCTCTCACACACACACACACACACTCTCAAATTTTGAACACACTCCTCTTTCAATTTTTGAACGCACACCCTCTCTTTCTCTCTCTCTCTCTCTCGGAGCCCATTCACGTGCTTCCCTATCGGCGACCGAACCCCAAACCCCCTATTACTCTCTTCATCTTCTCTCTTCCTCCCTCCCTCTCTCTGCCATCCCAATCGTCATCAACAGTGGCAGCCCCAAACCCCCTGATTTCAAATTTTGAACACACCCTCTCTCTCTCTCTCTCTCTCTCTCTCTCCATCGGAGCCCACTCCCGTGCTTCCCTGTTAGAACCCAACCCTTGCCGGCGACCGAACCCCAAACCCCCTATTACTCTCTTCATCTTCTCTCTTCCTCCATCCCTCTCTCTGCCATCCCAATCGTCATCAACAGTGGCAGCCCCAAAGACGAAGACCGAATACAAGGGTGTTCAACAAAGAAAGAATCTGGTAGAAATACTGTTCAGGTGAGCAAACCCATCTTATTTGAGAACCAAAATTAAAACTCAGTGCTCGTGTATTTGGGAACCAAAATTGGCTTGAAAGCATATACTGTTGTATTGGAATCCTGTGCCTGTGTATGGATTTCATGAAGGTAAATGTCCAAAAGACTTCGCAATTGCCTGTTTCGGATAATGATAAAGCTTTTTTAATATTTTAATTTTTTTTAAAACCTCTTTTGTTTTGGTTTATCAGTTCTCTTAGGCTGCTAACTTCTCTTTTGCTTATTTGGTTGTATTAATTTCCTTAATGTTTACAAATGGAGTGCTTATTTGGGGATAATGTCTATGATGCTTTATTTTGCTTCACTTCACATTGTGTTCATATGATGCTTTTTAGTTGGTTTATTAAACATCAGTAGTTTTGGGAATGAAAATTTTCACCATTATATTTTGGGAATGTAAACATCAGTTAATACACTTTATATTTGAGCAAACAATGGGAAAAACGGAAACCTGGGCTTTGATTTTTCTTGAGTATTTATATTTCTATCTTTGGATATCTTTTGTTTCAATAATCTTTAATTTTAATAATCAACAGGTTTGTCCAATTTAATTGCTTTATTAATGTTTACAGTTTGTGATTGAAACATTGTGTCTGATGTTTACAGTTTATGTGATTATTTATTTGGTTGGTTGTGTAGGAAATTTAGAAGTCTGATCATTATTTTATTTTATTTTTCTTACATTTTGTCTCAGTTAAATCTAAACCACATTTCATTTTTCTATAGAATTCACAAGTTAATTTTTTAAATTAATTGATTTTTAAATTTATATTGTGGTGTCATACTGTTTGATTTTTAAAATTCATGAGTTCATTTTTTAAATTCATATTTTTGTTTGAATTTGTGGTATTATACTGTTTCAATAATCTTTAATTTCCAGCATGTTTCAATAATCTTTACCCTCTCTTTCATTGCTACAGTGGTTGTATTCAAACCCATTCCTCATCATCGATGGTTCTTTGTTGCTTCACCGGCTCTTCGTTGCTTCGGTGGTTGTCATCGGTAGCATCAAGATTGTTCGCCTTCAGGTGACACCTCTCTCTTTCCCTCCAGGTCTCAGTTCCCCCCTCTTCCCGACCCCACCCGAAACCCCTTCCCAACCCCACTTGGAAATTTTCTTTGTTGTTTAGTCATTTATTGATTGATTTAATCAATAAATCAAACATTTTTGGGGTATTAATCAAGAAATCGTATAGTAATAAAGTGCTATTTTTGGCCAATAAGGGTTTGAAAAAATTTCTATCCTGTTTGGTAAGAAACCCAGGAAATTTTTTTTTGTCCTGTTTGGTTGCTGAGAAAGTAGGGGATTCATCAACAAACTGATGAATCTAAACAAATGAATCACATCCATCAAGAAAGATGTATCCACGAAATTCCCATGATACTTGGAATCTAAACTGAGGGATTGGCCTTTAATAAAATATATCTTGAGTTAGGTGTGAGCATACATAGCTATTTGTTAATAAAATATATCTAGAGTTTTTTTTTTTTTAGGTGTTATTATGTATTGTTGTTAACCGGATTTGTTATTTAGTTGTTGGTAGTGAGCTTGATTTGGTGAAATGTGTTGTTTGGAGGATTTGGATTTGTCGCAAGTTATTTGTGTTTTTGTCTACCATGAGATAATTAATTTTGCCTACAATTCGCTAGAAATATGTTGTAGGCGTGGACAATTTTTTTTTTATACATTTTAATGTGAATTGATGGTTTGATTCACTACATTTTTTTATACAGTTTGGTTTGTATCCACCATATTGGTTTCTATTGTTTGTTTCATGAATAATTACAAAAAATAGTGTTCTAGGTGTCATTAATTAGCTTTCAAAAGATGCTTCATTCAAATGTGCCATTAATTAGCTTTGTTACAGTTCTTCACTCAATTTTGAAGTGCCATTGAGACCTATGGTAAATATATGATATCTTTGTTGTTCATGGTCAAGACGTTTTCCTATAGTAAATATACGTTTTCATATGGTAAATATGTTTCTTCCTCGTCTTTGTCTTCCTTTAGCTTCAGTTATATATTT
Source organism: Camellia lanceoleosa (assembly GCA_025200525.1). Classification (NCBI taxonomy): domain Eukaryota; kingdom Viridiplantae; phylum Streptophyta; class Magnoliopsida; order Ericales; family Theaceae; genus Camellia; species Camellia lanceoleosa. The sequence goes on along the minus strand of CM045771.1, from coordinate 149,975,255 downwards.
CTTAGATTTCTCTATTTTTTATTTTTATTTTTTTGTTTTTTCCTCTTCTCCCCTAAAAATCATGTCCCTTAGTGTAAATTACGCGTGAGTTTGCTTAGTTGGTGAACTTATAGAGTAGTGAAAAGAAGTAAATAAAACTTTATGAATTTAAACTACATTCTGTTAGCTGGAGCATTATATAAAATTGTAGGTTTGGCGGATAGATAACACCATTCTCTCCTCTGCTTTGGTTAGAAGGCCAATGGAAGGGATGATTAGATAGAGCATTGTGAGGTGGTATTTATAATTTATTGCCCATTACAAACCAAACTGAATGAATTTAACAAATTTAAGAATCATCATTCTTGCATTTTTCTTTACTATGTAAATAAGGTTCGTTGTTACACTTAATTTTGATTTTTGTTTAGCCATCATTGTCCAAGAAGAGTGATTGAACAATAAGTTTGAATATGGATTTGTGAATGTAATCAAAGTTGAGGACATCACTTTCTTGCGTTATTCAAAGTCTTTGAGTGCATGATTGATCAACAACTTCTAAATAAAAAAGTTCAACTCATGAAAAAACCTTGCAGTATGATGAGCTTCTTTTTTTCTTTTCTTTCATATGCTTAGACTTGAATAAAATTTTAATTGGCAACCTCATCCCTACTCTAGATTTTCTTGGTTTTGTTTAAGAAAATATAATCTATGTGGATTAGCTATAAAATTTAGTACAATACTTCTTTTTCATTTTTATTTTCTTTTTCAAATTCATATTCAAGTTCATGATCCAAACATAGTTTAAAAAAATTAAATTGTTGGTGTTTAGTTTCCCACACAAGATCATAATGAGTAAGACATTGTTGGTGTTTATTTGCAATTTTTCAATTACATTTTAGTAGTTTTTGCTTTTCTTAAATTGAATGGCAGATAATTTGAATACTAGGGATAAAAGAGGAAGCAAAACCAGTTTATAGGAGAGAAAAATAAATTTACCAGTCTTTTGAATCAAGAATTTTTAGTGTCTGTACATGATATATCTAAAACAAGTATTTACTCTTCAACGACATTTTTTTTTTTATCTTTTCCTCTTTTTTTTTCTTTTTTTTTTTTTTAAATGAAAAAATTTTGGAAAGTCAATTCTTAAATCTTTTTAAGGTTAACAATTCAATTCTCATAATATTTTCTTATGTACATTGAAATATTTCTTTTTCATATCTATCTTTTGTCAAAAAAAGGTTAGCTTAGTTATATCTTGGAGATGTTTTAGCGGTCGACCACCCAGTGGATGAATTATTTTTGATGAAATTATTTGTTGGTTGTATGGAGCTTGACTTTATGAAATATATATTTTTTGTTTGCTTTTCTATCTATTTGTCCACTTTAGGTGCAAAAGTATATATTTGTTGACTTTATTACTGCATATGTTTCTACTCATTTGCACTTTGCCAGGTTGGGGTAATGTGGCATATCTAAAAATTTTAGGATTTATTAATTTGTAAGAAAAATGGTAAGATTCATTAATATTTTCTTCTGATGTTGTTGGAGTCAGATTGTGTTACAAATACCTGAAAATTTTAGACTGATTCATTATTTTTATTTAATGTTTGGAGTCAAGCTATTATTTTCAAGCTGTGTATATGTGCAAATCTTTTGTTATTTGTTAATTTTAATAAATAGATTCTACGAAGCAAAGTAGTAAGTGATTGATGTGTTTTATTGATAGTTTCAGTTAGAAACACAACTCATTTTGAAAAATTGTTTAATTTTAGTAAAATTTGGTGGCGGAAAATGATTGGTAGGTTATTAATTTGGCATTTGCATATCTATGTGATTTTTTATTAATTCCTTCAATGATATATTTTATTCATGGTATATGAATTAGCTTTATAACTTTTGTCAATAAAGGCCTTTTTTTTTTTTTTTTTCTTTTTTTTCTTTTTTTGTCGGAATAATTAGGGATGTCCTGCTTAAAAGTGTTTCAAGTTCTTTGGGAAATGTCCTACTTATATTTGTAATCCATACCAGCCATTTTTTTATATTTATATAGATTTTCAGAAACTATAGAGTTAATAGTCTAAATGGGATGGGATTGAAGTTTCTGAAAATATGTTTTATGTGTTGCTGGAAATTGATTTGCTTCTCCTGTATTTTGGGTCTTTAACTAACTTCTAACTTAGTTCTACATAGATTTGCTTCTTTCTACTTCTCCTAAATTAGTGCCAAAAAGGGTAGACTTTTGATCAAAACTCATCCAACAACCAATTGTATGTACAACATCACTACCATAGAGGTGGTGTACTGTATTGAAAGGAATTTTGCATATTTAGATTAGATTGGAATTTCAACTTGCAGTGTCTTCAAATTAATGATTGATTAGAGGAAGGAAAAATGTTGTTTACTTCCATACTATTTACTTGACAATTTGATTGAGATTCTTTCCCAGTTTTCCTTTTCCCTATGTTTTAATCTTTTGCAATAAAATGTCACATGAAACTCTAAGGTAGTGTTTGGTTTACTGTAATAAAGTGTAAAGATTCCTTACACTTCTCATGTTTGGTTGACGAAAAGAATAATGAAAAATTTATTGCAATGGGAGTCATCATTAACTATTGAAAAATGCTTGGGAGCACTAAAAATGGAGCACTAGAAGGAGCACTAATGATGTGGCAATGAGCCCTGCCCACTTTCTATGCCTTGTTTTTTTTTTTTTTGCCATTCTCAATGTATTAGTGCTATTAGTGATGTATTTTTTAGCGGTCTAAATCATTGTTGTTAACTATTATAAGGGAATGATCATTCCATCGGAAAGTGTAAGGAATTACCATTTCATTTAATTTCATCTCATTTCAGTGTACCAAATAAAAGCATAAATGAGATTGAAGTGTTTCAAATATGATTAGTGTTCTGATAAATGATTTGGGTCATTTTGATAAATGTGTGAATTGGATTTCCTTTTTAACATGCAAAGTAGTGTTTTGTGATCATTTGTTTTTATTTGATTGCTGAAAATTAGAATTATAGTGAGAAAGAAATAGCCTGTTGTACTTAAATTATGGCGCAATTAAGTAATCAAACAATCATTGTACAACCCATTGGTATTTAAACCCAATCTATTTATAGCACTATTAAATGAGTTATTTTTTCACTACAGGTCTGTGATGTTTCAACCTCGTCAACAACCTTGGTGTTCATTTTAATTCAAATCATGGACAACATTCATATTTTTGGTTATGTATGTTTAGTTTATATTTTATGAATCGAGGCTTAATTTTTAATTATTTATAATTTTTCTCATAATCAAATGCTTTTGTATTATTTTTTACAGGTGGATGATATGTTGGAGGAAACAGTAATATTAGATCATTGTACTAATTTTTTATTTAATCTACATTTCTTAATATGATTTTTCTATATATACACAGGTTTAGTTTTTTCAAAACAGAAATGTCAGTGTTATCCATAATGAATGGGACTTCAACGTCCTTTGTGTTCGTGGGGTAAGCCTACTAATCAAATTTATTTGCTTCTCATGTTTTTTGTTAATAATTTTTACTTATTTTTTGAAAGGCAAAGGCAAAGGCAAATAAGAAGCTTATAGGAAAAAGGAAGGAAAACTACTCAAGAAAGGGAATAAAAAATACAAAAGTGGTATAGTTCTTTTTAAGTTTGTTTTGGAGCATGGAGAAATGTGATATTTTGAAGCATGCATAATCTGTGTGTAATTTTTTTTTACTGTACAGTTTGTGAAGATGAGCACGGTGCTTTTAATCTTTAATATTACTAATTTTCAATAAATTATGCATCCTTACAAAACAATAAACTTGAAAACATTATAAAGGATCTTTTATAAAGATATAAAATTTTCCAAATAGAAGAGGGAAGTAACTAAAGTTTAAAAAAAAACACAAATGATGAAAGAAGGAAATAAATTGAAAGTGTATTTTAATTAAAATCGTGTTTTAATTATGATCAAATTGAACTTTTAATTAAAAGCTACGGAGCTCAAGAGGGTAAAGAAGACTACATTGCTCCGATGGAATTGTAATAAGGTATCCTTAATCCATATTGTTTCAATATCTGTCTTTCGTATAATAAAATAGCTTCTTTTTTGTTTTTTATCCTGATGGGACTTTTGTCCCTTTGTCAAAATAGTGACCATTAGATTGATATCAATCTAACGGTTGAAAATGTCTCACTCTGTCTCTCTCACACACTTGCTCCTCTCATCTCTTTCTTTCTGATTTCAAATTTTGAACACACCCTCTCTCTCTTTCTCGCTTTGTGTGTGTCCTCATCTTCATAACTCTGTTTTGCTCTATTTTTTGGTCAATTTGAGACGCAACATAACACTCTTCGAAGGAGGAAGAGAATAATAGAATTGTCGAAAGAGAATGTGTTTATTGGGTCAATCGATCAAGGAACCACCAGCATTAGATTCATTCTATACAACAAAAATGCCCACCCAATTAGATCTCACTAGGTTGAGTTCACTCAGTTCTACCCACAAGCAGGGTATGAAGAACTCTCTCTCTCTCTCTCTCTGTGATTGCTCTGTTTTTTTATTGTTGTTTTGTTTGTGAATCTGTAGATGGGTAGAACATGATCCGATGGAGATTCGGGAGAGTATGAGGATTTGTATGAGCAAGGCAATTGACAAAGCCACTGTAGATGGGTACAATGTTGACGGTGGACTCAAGGCAATTGGACTCACCAATTAGAGAGGCATCCTAAGTACTTTTTGTAAAAGAACAAGTTTGAAGACATTATATGGCAAATATTTTGTAAAGTATATCCTTGATGTTAACCACTTTTATAAAAATTCCTACTAATATGTAATTCAGTGGATTTCTAATATTTTTGTAAAGTTTCTATCAACGTAAAATATTGGATCTTATGGGTGGTTATTCAGTGTGGACCGTAAAGTGCCTTTGCAAATTCACTAAATTTAAGTGTAACGATTTAATTTAGTATCTTTGCATATTTTGGGGGAAGTCACATATGCTTAACATGGATTTTTGTGTAAATTTAGTGTCTATTGTGCAAGATGTTAGAATTTCATTGAAAATGAATAATTTATTAGTGGGTTAAAGGAGGAGGAGGTTATAGTATTGTTGCCTCTTAATTTTTATATACTTGACTTTAGTTCCCCCCCCCCCCTCCCTCTCTATTTGATCATGATTATGAATTTTATGTTTCTTTATTAAGAAAGACCAGTGTATTTTGATGCACTATTTTCATGATTTCTTTCTAAATTCGTTTATCTTTTCAAGACCTATGACATTCCAACATAACTGGTTGTGAAAGTAGCTTGGGTTTGTTGTGTCATCCATGATATTCTGTTATCAACAATAAGGTTAGTCTTCAAAGAGGCTTGGGTTAGTTTTATTTTATTTATTTTATTTCTTATTGATATTTGATGTTTTGTTAAATTGATTTTTTATTAAACTAATATAAACTATTCCTTAAACAAAGTTGATTTTGAAAATATGTTAGAGAATGAGGTGAAAACTCTTGAAGGCATCACCCCAATTGTGTCAAAATGAGGCGGGAAGCCTATATTTATGATAAATTCATTAGGAAATTAAAATTTTGAAATTTATTACTTATTTCGATTTTCTTTATATGTTTTGTTGTTCCTCTTTCTATGTTCTTCAATTAGGTTAAAAAAAACTAATCATATCTTTATTTGGTTGAATTTCAATTTTTGCTTCCATATATTAATCTATATTTAAATAATTGTTCATTACATAATATTTGTAATTTTTTTGTATTGCAAAGCACGACTGGTGTGCTTTATTTATTTGTCATTTTTTTTCTATTGTGGACACTGATTGATGTGCTTAATTTGTTATTTATTTTATTGTACATATTGGTTGATGTGATTTATTTATTTATCATTTTCTTTGTATTGTAGAACATTGACTGATGTGCTTAATCTGTTATTGGGCATTTTCTTTGTATTGCAGAGTACTGGCTAGTGGTGTTTATTTTTTTCTATTGCAAAGCATTGGCTGGTGTATTTCATCTGATTTTTTTAATATTTCTGTGTTGTGGGACTTACACTTTGGGGTTTGTTAAAATCTTATAGTTTTGATGCACTTGAAATCTATGTTTAAGACTACAGTAGTATACAATTTATTTATTTTTCATTTATTTAATTTTCTGCACAGTAAAATGAACACCAAACCATATAAATTGGTAGATTTCATCCATTAGATTAAAATTAATGCAAAATTATAGCCATGAGATCTTTCTTCTTTATTTCAACCAAAACTCACTCTCTAAAAAAAATATGATTTTTCAAGAAATGGGTAAAGCACCAAGTTTACGCACAATTAGAGAACTATATGCAACTGTTTCGTCCACTCCGATGAATACATATTGCAAAAGTGATGAGTTTTGTGATCCAAGTTGAAAGTGTGTCTAGCAAAAAGGGAAAACCAAAATGAAGAGGTAAGAAAGTACAGAGTCTTATATGACATTTAGCCAAAAAATAATCCCCACCCCACCGGCTTTGATCTGAAACCCCCTCCCTCAAACATCAAAGTAAAATATAGAAATTTAATTGGGTACTATTGTTGGTCAGTGTAATAAAATGCTTATTTTCTGTTGCAAATTACAGGTGGATTAAAAAAAAAAAGAATGTACAGTAATAAATATTTGATGATATGGTCTCTGTTTGCATTTGTACGAGTATAAAAAAGTAATTGTATCATCACTGTTTTTATGTTTTCTTGATAAATTCCAACAATTTTCATCACATTACCTCCGCCATTACTAATCATGGACACCACCATTTTTTCAATCTCAAATTTATGTTTGACAAACAAAAATGCAACTATTTTTGCGTTGAGAATTTGAGTTCAAATACTACATCAATCACAATGATATTATTGAAACTTGCTTATTGTTAAAAATAATTTTTTCTAGCAAAAAATATTGTTAAATTCAATTGGGCAATAAAATTTAAAAACTGTTTTTGAAAACTTCAAAACGAAATAAATTTTGAATTTTAAATTTGTAAAAATTATTTTTAAAATATACAACCAAACAAAATTTCAAGTTTGACAAACTATTTTCAAAAATCTAAAATTCATTTGAAAATCCAAAACCAAATAGACTATCTATTTATAATTAATTACATTTTAACCCAATAATTTTATAATCAATTACATTTTAATCCCAACAATATTTTCACCGTACCTTCAAACATGGGTATACACTAGTGTGTATATATATATATTTTTTTGGTACATCAGAAATGAGCCTATGTATATATATGAATAGGTGATATAGTGAGGCAAAGAGAAGCGGAGGGAAAGGACTTACCAATGATGATGGAGAATGAATTGGTGACAGGTGGTGGTTGCTGCAAACATGTGGATTGGTGGTGAAGGTTTGTCGAGGCAATAGTCACTTGTCAGATTTTTGCATGAGTGATCTTGGATATACAAGTAATATTATAAATTCATTCTTATTTTCTAAATTTATTCAGAATTATTATTTTGTAGTTTACATAGACATCACATTACACAAATTCAATTATAATTACACAATTTTGTTTGGGATAAATTCAAAATAGATAATTGTGGGTACATAAAATTATTCTGGATATATAAGGTTCTATTAAATTCAAGTTATTTATTAACAAGTTAATATAATGTTCTATTAACTTGTTAATTAGTAAATTTAGATTTAAATTTTTGGGTCATGTTCGTAGATTCACAAATTATTTGGACAAGTAAATGGTGGGGTATTACAAAATGATATCAGAGTTAATTTATGCACCCAATCATATGGGTCACTATTTTAACTCGTCTCACATTAAAAGTTTGTATCGGTAATTTTAACAACATAAATTTAAATTTTTGGATCATTTTAATAGACCCATATCTTACTTGATTGAGAGGTTTGGTTGAAAGAAACAAACTCGGAAAATTCACTAATGGTGCTTTATATACCCAACTTCAGCTGTACAAACTTTTGATATGGGACATGTCTCGTTACTAGGAGAGTTGTTGAAAATAAAGAAAGGGATAAAATGTAGATTGGAAAAAACAAAATGACGTCAAGATCTATTTGTGACAACAACCTTTCCCATATTCCACAATTGTGTCAGTGATTTTTTTGCCAAAAAAAAAAAAAGGGGAGTTTTCTTAAGTGTGCAAGTGCACACCATGTGCCACTTACACAAAAGGTGTAAGTGTAAGGTGTAAGTATAAGTATAAGGTGTAAGGTGTAAGTGGGTTGCATATGGTGTGTAACCTCAAAAAATGTGTAAGTGTAAGGTTTAATTTTTCACAAAAGGTGTAAGTGTAAGGTATAAGGTGTAAGGTGTAAGTTACATACCATAACCAAACCCAAAAAAAAAACCTTTTAACTATTTGGTGGTGACATATACTAGAAAAGTATATATATATATTATTTTTTTAACTTATCTAGTCACATTATCTCTATTTTTTTACACTTTTTTTATAAAAAATTAAAAAATATATTTATTATTTTCCAAACAACCTTTAAGATTTCATCGGTTAGTAAATAATTGTAAATGAATTTAGTAAGTAATTGTACAAACTCAACTATGTAGTCTCACTATTGCGATATGGGAATTTTTTTTTTAATTAGTTAGTTATATTGCTACAATAATATAATATGAGATTTTCACTAATTGATAATATTACTGCCTAATATTATCTTTTATTCGACATTTACTTGTATTAACCAATCGAGATTAATTTGTTGGCTAAAATCCTTAGAGCATTTCCACTCAAACCTTCAATCTTAGAGATGTCAAATTTTTTTAAAGACTTAGATGGCAATTTGACATGAACCCTCTGTACCTAATATGTTAAATTTATTATTCTATTATTTTTAAAATTTGAATTCTTTTATTTTACTAATTAAGATAAATTTATTTTTAAAAGAGGTTTGATGGCATTAAATAGTATTTTTTTTTTAATTCTATATTTATAAAATAATTTTTTAACAAAATTCAAAATTTCTATTCATTGCTACTTATACATTTTTTTTTTTAATTTGATGAAAAAAGAAAAATTATAATACATATTTAAAAAAAATTGACAATACATAAATATCATAATAAATCACATGCATTGCCCCTAAATGATTCAAAAAATATTTTGCTCAGCTCCAAATTTATAGATGATAAAATAAAATAAAAAATAATTAAAAAACAATAATTACCGTACATGACAAGACAGGTTGGTTTTCAAATAATATTAACCGTTGGTAAAAAAATTCTGCATGACATGGGAACTAATAACCACAAATTGTGTATTGTTGGTCTTCTTTTATTTGAAAAAAAAAAAAGAAAAGAAAAGAAAAAAGAAAAGGCATGAAGTGGGGAACATATCAAAATTGACATGAAGGGATGATGCCAAAGCCATGTCAGCTTTTGACATATCGGGTTGAGTTTATTCTTGCAGTCAAAATAGAACTGTTGGACTGCTATGTTAAAATTGACATATCGGGTGGAGATGCTCTTACACCTCATTAGGAGGTTCATGATTCGAATCTTCTCACACTACAACAATTTACACTTTTGGCGATTAAAATTGGTAATTAAAAGAAATTTAGCTAAAAGTTGTATAGTAGACGACAAAAAATTAAATTGGTCGGCGTTGTTCAGGATTTTACTACTAATTTTTTTTCAATCAAGGTATATTAATTATTGACGACTAAAAAAATATTTAGTCACCAAATATGCTACAATAGAAGACAAAGAAATATTGAGCAGTGTTAGTTTAGGTTTCAGGTTACTAAAGCTTTCGGTGACTAAATATTGACTTTTGACGACTAAATTTTTTTTGTTTAGTGTACATGTGTCTTATTCCTCAAGTTTGGAAGTTTATTTGTATTAATTGTGTTGTGTTTGATTTTCATAATGATTTTTTTTCTTAGATAGGCATAATGATTATTATTAAGGGTAAATTATCAATAGGTTCTAATAGTTGGATTTAATTCATATCATGTCCTATTAAAAATAATTCATAGTAAAATCGTTGCTAAAAATAATTTTTTGTGACAATTTTTTTGCATATGTGGTTAAAAATTGACAATTAGTAACTTTTTTTAATCACGATTTTTATAAATTATCGCTAAAACTTATAATTAATAACGTTTTTGTGACGAATTTTTGCAACCTGTCACTGAAAGTTGAAAATTATTAACTTTTTTTGTGACAATTTTTTTAAACTGTCGCTAAAACTTATAATTAGTAACATTTTTTGTGATAAAATTTTCAAACTGTCATGAAAAATTAACAATTAGTGGCTTTTTTAATAGTGTTTGATCAAAAATGCTATTAATTATCATAAAACTTATTGAACGATAAATCCACCATTAGAACCTGTACATAAGTCCCCTTATTATTAATTTTAGTCAAAACCCCACAATTGGATCCTTATTTGGTAAAAAGGATAATTCAATTTATCTTGCTTCATAAACTCCCTAAGGAGAAGGCGTATAATTAAGTATGAACATAATAATTTTTTTTTCTTAGACAATATTACCCATATATATATATATATATATATCACAGAACTCTTTTGACGAGGACCATTTTTATTTTATTTTATACAAGTTTAAAAATATTGTGTATGTGTATTTTTGGTTGGTTCATCTTGTTTGATAGATCATGAAGAGAAAATTTTAAAAATATTAATATTTTAAAAAATTGACATTTAAATCCAAACTTATATTATTTTAAAATTTAAAATATTAAATTACTCACTAATTATATTTTGGTGATAGTGGTATGTGTTAGATTTTTTAAGGAAACCTTTTATGGTTATTCTTAATGCATTAGAATTTTATTATGAGAGAGTTTTGATCAAATCTCTCTTGAGAGTAATATCATTAATTAATAAAAAATAAAAAAAGGTTTGATAGCTAAGATTCGACAGTTACATGATTTACTAGAATGATTGGATGGCAATGATTTTTAGAGAAACTAAAATAGGAAACAAACTCCATGCATGGAAGATAGCATTTGATAATAATAAAATCAATCCTATATTCATTTATCACAGAAGATAGCATTTGTAATGCAAGCAAACTTATTACTGAAGAAAGAAATTCATCTACAACCAAAGACTACCCCACTTCAAACACATAGTCGGCTGAGTCTCAAAGCCTATATATTACTCTCTTCTCACTATACTTTCTCATATTGTTTCCATAATCTAATCTCTCTCAAATTCTTAGTATTTCCCAAGAAAAGAAGGAAAAAAAAAATCTTTAGTCTTTTTGTTACTTTTTTCGACTATTTTGTTTCTCAAGAAAAATCAGAGAGTAATGGCAGCCAAGATTGCAATGGGATACAAATTTATACCAACGGACGGAGAACTTGTTCTTCATTATCTGAGAGCAAAGGCCAAAGGACAGCCATTACCGGTGGAGGGTTTAGTGAATGAATGCAATCTCTACGATGATCAAGAACTGTCGAAGATATTCAGCAAAATGAGAACCAAATCGAAGTTGTATTATTATTTTACGGAGTTGAAGAAGAAGAATGGGAAAGGAAAAAGGATTGATCGCATGGTGGGGAAGGGTACGTGGAAGGGACTCGACAGAGGCAAGCCTATTCATGATAATGAAGGAAGGCTTACTGGACGCAAGCGAAGTTTCGATTATATCAACAGAGAATCGAGTGAACACAGTGTGTGGGACATGAAGGAGTACAGTCTTGAAGGTGTTTCTCTGGAAGATGATCAACTGATCAAAGTGAGTTCTTTCTCTCTAGTTCTATGTTTCTGATTAATTATTGTTTTTTGATTTTATTTGTCATATGTTGTTTTGTTCAATGAAAGAGGTTTGATCATCATCCATATGATATGTGGTAGTTTCAAGATCAAACTCACACACACAACTAATCACATGACAGAACAAAGATATAGTGCAGATCATGATACATAGGTTTATCACATGATAAAATAAAGATATAGTGCAGATCATGATATATAGGTCTTATCACATAACAGAACAAAGATATAGTGCAGATCATAGAGACAGATCATTCACACATGTTTAGATGATTTATGTTTTTATTATTGTTTTCTAATGAAATTTTTTAGGGGTTATGGGTGCATGTCACACACACATAAATGTTTAAAATAAAAAAAAAATTAGAATTTTAGTTTGTAATAAAATGAACCCTTAATTTTTAATTTTTTTTAAAAAAAATTTAAATCATAATCTTTTGATTTATTTTTAATTTAAATTATTTGTCTATTTTCAATAAGTAAAATTGTCAGAAAAAGTTTATTTTAATTATTAAACTCAATCAAAAGGGTTTCACTAATCTTTTTCTCTTTTTTTTAATTTACTCAAATTTGTAATCGAAACACAATCTAAAAGAATAATATACAAATACAACACTTGCATGGTTTCAAAACTTTGTAACTTTTACTATAAAAAACTTAAAAGACAACTTTAGCAACTTTTAAATTTAGTAATCTTTCCGAATAGCATAAATCTTGAAAATTTGAGGAATAGACAAGATATGGTTTCCGTTTGTTGGCAGCAATTTAGAGCCCAACTCTACAGTTCCTGAACCCTTTTATTTTTTTTCACCTCCTCTGCTTTTTTGTCCCTCATTTGCAAAACTCATATCCTTCCCATCTTTCTAGTTTAAAAAAAAAGGTCTTGAGCATGATTTGATGCAAGATTTTATCTGTCTCAGAATTAATATGAAATACTATCTAAACTTCTAAATCAAGTATTTGGTTATCTTTCTTGTACTTATTTTTATTTCATGCCTAAAATTGGGGTAATTTACATTTGTGATGACATTTGTCTTTGCTAGTTTAACCTTTCATGTTAAATTTCAAAGTTTTTTTTTCAAGAGTCATTTACATATTTTTTTGCATATTACAAATAATTACTGAACACTTATATTTATGGTTGCAGGACAAAAACTATGTCCTATGTGCGATCAAAATGAAGCGTCGCAGGGCAGAAATCAAACAACAAGAGCAACCAGTTGATGATTTCGACATTGATCATTACTCCGTCGAAGACGACCAACCTACTCCAATTATACAACAAGAAAAGCAACCTACTGCAACAGTTATACAACAAGAAGAGCAACCTACTGCAGTAGTTATACAACAAGAGCTAGCTCCACCTGATGATGATGACCACTTTGATTGGGACCAGTTTGTTTGGGATTCCACTTTGGCAGCTACTCCAGTTATACAACAAGAAGAGCAACCTGCTGCAGCAGTTATACAACAAGAAGAGCAACCTACTGTAGCATTTATACAACAAGAGCAAGCTCAAGCAGATGATAATGGCCACTTTGATTAGGGCCAGTTTGTTTGGGATTCCACTTTGGCAGCTACTCCAGTTATACAACAAGAAGAGCAACCTACTGCAACATTTATACAACAAGAGCTAGCTCAAGCTGGTGATAATGGCCACTTTGATTGGGACCAGTTTGTTTGGGATTCCACTTTGGCAGCTACTCCAGTAATACAACAGCTAGATGTTGCTGATGATGATCTGATTGATTTGGACCAGTTTGACTGGAACTCCACTTTGCCATCACTATAGTGAAGTGGATACACTTGGTTCCTATTTTAGTCTCTCTTCAGAATCATTGTCATTCAATTATTGTATTTCACTACTAGTAGTAAATCACTTACGTCTAGTGTTAGTGATCCAAATGAGTAACTGTTTTTTTATTTGTTATTAATTAATTAATGATATTACAATCAACCCAATTCATTATAATACTTTCTAAATTCGTCTCGACAAGACTAACGGGAAAAGTAAAAAATTTAGACATAATTTAAATATAAAAAAAAATCACTAAACACAAAAAATTGAAAAAAGAGGTGACTTCTTTTTGTTGCCAAAATGGGCCTTAATACAAACAAATTTTCAAACTTGGGGAATAAGATGCACACATATAACGATAATATTAGGTGACAATATTACCAATTAATGAAAATCCCACCAAATTTCATTTAAAATTTCTTATTAACACTTTTTAATAAATTTGTAGCGACAACAAATCAATAGGAAATGTGGTTATCACAAATAGATATTGCAAAACGACGTTTATTTGTTTCTTCGAAGTCCACATTTTGCGCTGTATACATCATGGGAAGAGGGTACTAGTGGATGCAATAGAGGAGTGGGAATGGCAGGGTTGGGGAAGAGGGTGTTGGTGGTGGCAGCGAAGGGGTGGGGGTTGGAGAGGGGATGGGGGAGGGAGAGAAGGGTGTTGGTGGTGGCAGTTGAGGGGTTAGGGGAGAGGGTGATGGTGGTGATAGTGTAGGGGTGACAGTTGAAAGAGTCGAAGAAGGGGAGGAGGGTGTTGGTGATGGCATTGAGTGGTTGGAGAATGGGTAAAAGGTGTTGGTTGTGGCAATGGTTTAGCTCATACGTAAATAATTTCTTGTCAATAGAAATAAATATATAATTTTTTGTAATTTATGAATTGAAATGCACTATCAAGCCTGTTAATGATTTAAATTAAAAGACAAATATTTTTATAGCCATATCATCAGTACCAATACATATTCAGATACCCGTTATTTAAACCTAAGTTGACACCATACATCACACCTACTACTGTTTCACTTCCGCCACAACCGACTGTGGTTCGAATTCCCGGACTCAAATTCATCCTACTACTATGTTTCACTTCTCTCCACACCACAACCAACCATTGTTCAAATTCCTTGACTAAAATTCATCCTACAAGAGCCAGTCCAAAAGTCCTTTCTTAGAGAGGTTCCTCGTTAAATAGAATTTTAAGCAAATCAAAAAAACCCAAATGAATCAAGCACTATATTTATTTTTTCCTTTTTAAATTTATTGTTTCTGCCAGAGAGGCAGAGCATGAGAGGAATCACCACAATAACCACCACTTCATACTCAAAAGGATTTAAATTTGGACAAATATTGGGTTTAATGCTAAACAAAGAAACACTGATAAAAGGCATTGTCCCATGCCTAAATAACCAACATCTAACCATGTAGCTACAAATTTCCCCATAAAACATTACTCAATATAGCTCAGTTTCCTTATGGGTGTGAATCACACAATCAGAAGTTGGGTATGAGATACAAGTCAACACATACCCCTTCTTCAGCTGTTTATCATCGAGGAACGATCTATCCAATTGGTCAACCGATCCAGAAATCATCAGCCCAGCACACGTAGAGCACGCCCCTACCCTACACCAGTATGGCAACTCAAGTCCTTCATTCCCAACTGAGTCAAGGATGTATGCATCGTCAGGAGCCTCAAACTCACTCTTGGCCATCCAGTCCAATTAGCTTCACTTTGTACACTGCCATGGCCGATACTCTGAAGAAGGATAAGGATTTCAAGCCAAATGCTTTAGAAACACTCTTAAAGGAACACAGAGTGGGGATTCTTAATCAATGCACAAGATTTGGTTGTGGGTGCACTTTTGAACATGCAAGGAGAAGAAATTGTCATAGTCGACATGTTTAGACCTAAATTTGCAGCAAGAATACTTTATTAGTCAAAACATCAAAACATATAAACAATTATTAATTGTTACACTGCAAACAAGTTGTTAAAGAGTTTTTAACGGCATACTACGACATACAGTTGAAGTGAATGACTTTTTATGACTGATCATAATATGGCTTTACCTTGTGTGTCATAGAATCGTTTCCACGAAGTGCATTTGGTGCCGTAAAAACCTTTTTTTGTAAAATCCAACAAACATTACAAACAAGTTTCACAAAATATTAATCAACCACCAAAACATTGTTTCAAGCATAAAAATAAACTATATTCATAAATAATGACCATTTAACAATTGTTTATACATTCCAAACATTCAAAAACTATATCCTCAAGTTCTAAACTGTTCAAAAGGTTTAAACCATCCAAAAGCTATGCATATCTAGTTTTCCAAACATATCCAAAACTATTCAGAGATCCAAAACTACTGGCAACAGTTCCGATAGCAAACCCCCTTGCTCCTATCACAAGGACGAGGGTGCCCAATGTATGTGCTAAGGCACCTAAACCCGTGGCAATAACTGAAGCAACTAACCCTGTTACCAATAAAATATGAATTCATCGAGAAAAAAAACTCATGTCACTAGAAGCTTGTTGGCCAATGGCATTTAAAATATTCAAAAGACTAAGCTGAAGATGTCATATAAATGCCATTAAGGTTCCTCCAGTTAATGCAGCTGCTCCTATTATACCTCCACAATTCTGCTTGTCTCAAGAGCTGTCTGGTGATTGGTTATCTCATCCTTTTGATTGTTTTCTTTTTGCTAAAGCCATTGCAGAGCAAGCAACCATAATTTCCATGGCTTCCTGCAGACATAAATTCTCTCTTTAGGGGACCAATCACTCTCCTCTTCCAGAATTGTAGAGTCATCATTGTTCCAAAAGATTAATATGTTAGGAAATGAACCCACCAATGGCTTTGTTTGGAAAGTTGCTATTTTAGTAGGCTATTTTAGTTTTTGGCTATTGTACTAGGCTAAAATTTGTGTTTGGGAAAATGATTGGATTTTTTTGTAGTTGGATGTGATATTTGTGAGAAAAAAAGTGAAATGAATATGGGTTTGATGTGATATTTTGTCTTATTAGCTATTTTAGTCTATTTTGTCTTTTTATGAATTTTAGCCTAAACCAGGCTATATTTTTTCTTGCCAAACAGCGCCAATATATAGCAAGCTTCCTACACAACCCTCACATGTGATGCCATGATACCATCACAATAGTTTATGTCGTTAGGAAATGAACCCAAGAATGTATATCAAGCTTCCGACAAGGATGAGTGGAAACCGACAGCGTAATGCTTGAATTTTCATAGATGACAGCAGAAACAATAAAATGCTTAGCTTAGCACCCACTTTGGAAAACCTAGCAACTTGAGATAAAATTTAAGCATATTCCAATATAGCTCTAACCCAATCCATTTGAACCTTACCATCTGTAACAACCCTATCATTTCCTTGTACCTGTCCACATTATGATAATGTAATATGTTAGTTTATATAAATCACAAACATAATACATATTAGTGTTTGGAAACACTCTGTTTCAGATCTATTTGTCCGTTAACAGTTCGAAATATTTGTTCCAACTATCCTAAACTACTATCACAAATAATATCGAGAAGGAAATTCATTAAAAATTAAACATGCTGACATCATTTAAGAATAAATAAATAATTCAATTTCCAAGCCAATAGCTTTAATTTGATTTACCTCAACACGAGTATTAAACTAAGATAATTTTCAAGTGTAAACTATGAAGAGACAATAATTGAAGAACGGGTAGAAGAAAACATAAAGAGGAGAAGAAGAAAAAAAGAAAAAAAAAAAAAGAAGGTACCAGCTCTCTTTGAGAGGTTTCTCCATTTGCCTTCTCCATGAGCTTTATAAGCTGCAAGTATTCTATCTTCTAGAGCAGTCCATGCTCTTCTGTTCAGTCCTTCCTTGGAGCGGCATGGACTCCTCTCTCTCTCTCTCTCTCTCTCTCTCTCTCTCTCCCAAGTGAAGAGTATCAATGACCTTTTCATAGTAACCAGGAGGAAGTGCATTCGTGTTCCGGATTGGACTAATTGCAAAACCACCTGATGCCATTCTTACTACTCAAATTCAAAAACAAACCCAGTCAAACCAGTTTTATTGAACTTTAAGCCTAAAACTTCAATAAACCAATTTCAAAAAGTGCATTGATATCTTAAAGATTAGAGCAAAACTTGTTACAAATAAAAAGTGCACCATAGAATGAAGATGAAATTAAAGATCTATACACAACTCATAATACCCAAGTAAGCATCTAAATTGACTTAAAGTTCAAATGGCATTCCATTTACCACAAAAGCAACAACCAATTCCTTATCCCGGACTTGAGCCATACAACCTAGATGCAAATCTGTATTAACAACAGGCTGCATTTTAATTATTTTTAATGACAAATGAAAATCTTGGCTAATTTTTTAACCCACAATACAATTATTCATGAATGAAACACCGACAAAGCATGTGCCTCTAAACATCCCTATTCAATTATTCTTTTATATTTTATGGGTAAAAACAAATAAAATAAAATATAATTGTTGTTTGAATCCAAATAAGGAAAGTAAAAGAAAAAGGTACTATCCAATGTTGATCAGATCCCAATAACCAGTCAACAAACCCACTAAAAAGCCACTATTCCTTCAGCATTATCTGTATACCACATCCACATGGTTGCCCGAAACTTGAACTCATGTTCTCATGCTAAAAAAATTAATTGGAAATTTTTCAAAACAAAGACTAATTGCAAATATTATATAACATGCATCTGAATATAGCTATTCTTTAAAAATAATTTTTACGATGTCAACCTCACAAGAAATAAAGAACAAACGGCCCCTTTCATTGTGCACTATGCGAAATATAGGATGATTGAGCTTAAGGGGATTAGTAAAACTGTGCGAACCAAGGACAACTATAGTGTTGCTAAAATAGTGTTGCTAAAGGAATATATGTAAATTAAAAAGACTAAAACAAATATCATCAACCATTATTTTAGCCATACAACCCAAAATATAAGTGTAATTAGAGAGACATAATTGACTCGATATTCTTGCTACGAGAAACAAAGCCTTAATATAAAGGGTAACTTGGCATATAAATTCTACCTGATCAAAGGGGATCCATCGTCTTCCAGCAATGAGAGTACAGACATGACAATGACACCTAAAAATATATTTCTGACTGCAACTAACTCGAAACATCTCTTAATACACCTTTTGATTCATCATAAAATCATCTGTAAAACAATTTCGTTCCCCAATAAATAAAATCCACAATAAGACAATTCATCTCCACCTGACTGAAGATAAGAAAAAATAAATAATAAACACACTCTTGAACCATAAGAAGACCAAACACAAGTGCAATGCTAAAACACAACCATAAACATGCACAGGAGGCTTCTCTAAACAATGCAAATTTCATAGAAAAGGAATTTGTAGGTAGCAACAGAAATACAAGGAACAGATTTGAGAAACAAGGAAACAAACTTGCACAGGAAAAGTAGTTGATCATTTGCCCCCAGTCCCCAAACGTGATCTCCTCTCATTTTCTTCAATAAACTTCCCTGGCGGAAGAACTTCACATGGACCTCGAATCAAGCCAGCTATTATGGTGCTACCATGATTAGACTCATAAACCTAAAATGGACCAACAAGGAGTTCATACAAGCCCTACACTGTTGTTAAACATGGATTTTTGGCTTAAACCCCAAATCAGAAAGGATTGAAAATACTTGTTCATGGCATCATCAGTGAGCAGTAAATTGTAGGATAACATTTTGAGTAAAGTTACTGTTTCAACAAAACCTAAATGTGTAACCAATTTGGCCAAGACCTGGGTCTAGAAACTAGTAATTGGAATGACAACCTTACAAAAAACCCATTGTCACTTTTTTACACTATCACCCTAACTCATTGACATTCACAGCACCAATCAGGACGGGAGCTAATACTTTCTAAATTTAAGCTTGTTAATATGCACGTAGACAACAAAATAAAATAAAATAAAATAAAATAATGGACATAACAATTACCTCATTGCTTTCAGGAGAACACGGTCGACCAATTGCCTCTGGCAAGTCATCAGGGAAGTAGCATCAATTGACGATAACCCAGTTTGATCTAGTTTTGTTATCCTCCCACATGGCCTGCAATAGGAACGCAAAGCTTCTCCATATAAAGACACTATCATAAAATTGAAATGAAAAAACTGTTTCTTCTCGACAAAGAAGAAGTTTAGTGATTTCTACAAGCAGCTACACTACAGGAATAAATCTACACTTTACAGGGCCTAGAACCTAGACTGAACATTGTGTGCAAATCAGGCAAGGACAGCCACGAAAAAAACAAGGTTAAAGCAGTCTCCTAGGCTCATTGGATTACATTATAAGCCCAGCAGGTGTGTGCTGGTATAGAAGGGTCCCACAGATGATTGGGACCAAACCAGTTCAACTTTCAACAATCAAGGTGAAGCAAGGCAGCAAACTGCAAGGTCAAACCCAAGGAGAAGACTCAACACAAGCAACAGCCAACTCAGGAGCAACACAGCAGCAGCAGCAGTTTGTTTCAACAAATATATTAAGTGCTTTTAGTGATTTGAAAATTAAATTATGAAAAATATACTTACAGAGCAAGCTGTATTGATTATCTGTTTTATCTCTGAACAATGCTCTTTACCTGGTTTTCACCCATGAGACATTTAGATATTTAATACAAGAAATCACAATGAGGGTGCACTTCAAGATTAGCAAAGCTAGGTAGAATAACATACTTTACATTCAATTCATTGAGAACAAAGAATTAATGAGACATTTAGATATTTAATACAAGAAATCACAATGAGGGTGCACTTCAAGATTAGCAAAGCTAGGTAGAGTAACATACTTTACATTCAATTCATTGAGAACAAAGAATTAAAAGAATAGTAAAGCTCCCGCAACTAAAGGCTCTTACAGCACATCAAGAAAAAAAATATATTTTATATTCAGAACACTAAAAAATATGAAGATACTAAAAAATTATACTCACCCCTCAATGTAATCCAACTAGAGAAGATCAAGATATGTATCCCATTGTTTCCAATGACCTAAAAAAAAAAACACACAAGTTCAAAAAAAAAATTAGATCAGATCCACATGCACAACATATTCGCCATATTTCAGATCCTCTACTCTGCCTTGCTTTAGGGCAGCCCATTTATTATTCTCCCTAAAACCTTTCTCTCTCTTTTCCTCTAAAAGCTAGAGTTCTATCTTTCCCTCTTAATGCTTAGATGGAGTTCACTGTACTATTGTGCCAAAATATAATTCAAGAGATACTTGTCTCGAAAAGAGAAATATTAAATCTACATAATTTTCAATCAGAAGTCATAAACACAGCATCACATTTTCCTGTCAAGCAAGAGTTTGACAATTTCCATGGGAAAAAAAAATGTAACAATCTCAATTTTGAGCCAAACCACCAATTCATTAAACCAATGAAAGAACCTGGAATAACCCACTTCACACCCCACCATTTTACAATTTCAGACCAGATACCCCCTCATATGTTCAAGATGCTGCTTTATTTGTTCCTGCTTTGGAGATTTCAATTTTCGTACTTTCTTTTCCTAATTAGTCTCTCATTGTCAGTTATTTACAGTTGATACTCGTGGTCGGTTAACAAACATAATCACACTATGAATTAGTAACATTTGACATAAATTTAGCTTCCACTAAATTAGTGCAAGATTTAGAAACTGTTCAAGTCCTGGCTTCATCCCTTATTTGCAAAGTAGTAAAAAAAAAGTGTGCTCATAAAATTACTAGATCTATCATTAAACCTACGTGTTTGACAAACATTTTAGGAATATTGACAACATTGATTTGGAATAAACAAGGGATTATCGCGATTATAAAAATTAATCTGTGTTTGGGAATCATTATTAAAAAAATCTAGAGAAAAAAGGGAAAAAGAAAGAAAAGAAAAAAAGGGGCTTCTGAATCTAAAACATAGCCACAAAGTTAGAGTATGAATTTCTCAATAATAACATAAAAATTTCATTGTTCAATCAAAAAATAATAAACCTAAAAATATATAATTTTTTGCAAAAATTAGAAGAAAAAAAAAACAAACAAAGCTTTTCAAAAATTAAAAATAAATTAAAATTTATAATTTTAACAAGTTAAACCATACAAAAAAATCAGATCTCACAAATTAAAAACTTACTTAATCAACCCTTTTCTTTCTCAGTTCAAAAAAAAAAAAAATAACCCTCTTCTTTCAACGTAAGCTACTTTTCTTCGGTGATCACTATTCCGCTTTCAATAGATTGAAAGGAGTTAAGGGGTTTTGGCGCCTCTGTTTTTTTATTTTTATTTTTATTCTACTTTTTCCCATAAATATCTTCCTACCACGTGAGAGGGAGATGACAGTTGTTTAGTGGTGAGACCCACTAACCTTAGGTGCCAGTCCAGTTAGATGTTTGATCATTTATTCGATTATTCCTTTGAGGCTTGTAGCATTACTGAATTATTTGATGATTATGATCATCATTAATGATTATGAGTAATTAATTATGGAAATTGCAGGAAAGTGGGACAAAAAAAAATTATGAAAACAAAAATTCTTGGGACTCCAAAGTTAGGGATCCCATAACCTTTAAAATGATGTGATTTAATTATGTATTTTTATTTTTTAAAATTTTTGTTTTTTATTTCGTGAACTAATCATAAGTGAGTGAGGGTTATAGAGACTGTGTTTTTTTAAGTGTTTGTAGCATTATTGTTATAAAAATATGTGAGATATAAATGATTATGTGATGAATGGTAGATAAAAAGTTACGGGCTATGTTTGTATAAAAACCAATTTTCTGTATGGCTGTTATATAATTCTCCATTAATTATTCAATAATTTATGTTTAGATAGTGGTGGTTTTGTTCGTAATAGATTTGTTTTGAAAAATAGATTAAAAGTTAATTTTTTAAGTTTTTTTTTTTTAAAAAAAAATATGTAAAAGAATAAAAAAAAATGATATGATTCAAAAAAAGAAAAAAAGGGGTTAGAAAGCCAAAAAAGTTTACCTCTTGCCAAAAGAGGCCGTAGAATGAGAGAGAAATTATTAGATACTCTCCCAATATTTGGGTGTTTGGAAACTTTGTTCATTAGCTAAAAGGGGTTACTACTTGACAGTGGTATTAAGAGAAAAAATTTATAAATTTAATTATTAATATATATGAAATTTCTCCTTAATTTGTAATTATTTTTTTCACACCTCATTGATGTGATATTTTTTGTAATTAAAAAAGTTATCATCTTTTTAAAAAAAATTAATGATTTTATTTCTAAAATTATGTTAAACTTTCTTACTTATCAAATTTATACAAGAGATAAATTATGAACCATGTAGTAATTTGTTCTAAAATTTAACAATTGAAACTTGATGTGCATAAATGTAAGGGTTTAGTTCTGAAAATTAATTTTGAAAAATAATTTTTTAAAACATTTTGCAAAATTTTAAAAATTCTTTAGTTATATATTTTGAAAATAATTTTGAAATGATTTATATTTTTTGTAGTTGAATAGATGGGATGATTTGTATTTAAATTGAGGGAAAATTATTTATAAGCCATATTAGAAGAACTTATTTAATGTAAAGTCCTGTGTAGCTTCTTATAAAGTTTTAAGTTCTATTTAGATTGGAAGGTGTTCCACAAGGTCTTATGAATTGTGATTAAATTGTATTAATGTACTATTATACCCTTTATATGTTTTCATATTATAAATTATTCGATCATTCAGCCTACTAAGGTTTTGGAAACTTTTAGGAAAGTGCAATGTGTACGTGTCATCTGGAAGAGTGAATGTCGCATTGATCGCGGATTCTGGTGGATTTTGAAAACGTTGATGGTTTGGATCTAGATATGGCAGATGTTCTCGTCAAGGTTGGGGGTTGTGTTGTTTGCTTTTGCCGATTTTGACTCCAAGTGTTTGAGGGAAAGGAAGTAAGGTTTTTTGCTTCTAATATGGCTTTCACAGTCTGTTATAACCATCCAATGTTAAACCACATCTATAATGTGGTTATGTTATTATGTGTGTTACGCTCGGTTGTATTTGTTTTTGGATTTGTGCTATGTCGTTGTTGTAGTAAGTGTTTACATACGTGTCATGTGGGTTTCACAAATTTATTGGTTTTTTAATTGAATGTGAAAATGTTGTTGGTTTATGAAAAATGGTACATCCAAACATTGGCACAATTTCATTAACCTCCAATGACGTAAAATTTAAGTTGTAATGTTAATCCACATCTGCAATGTTGTCATGTTTTGTGCGTGTTACAATCGGTTGTATTTGTCTTTGAATTTGTGTTATGACATTGTTATATTCAGTATTTACGTACGTATCACGTTACGCTTCGCAAACTTACTGAGTTTTTAATTCTTTTAATAGAATGTGAAAATGTTGTTGGTTTACGAAAAATAGTACAGTCATACATTGGCACACTTTCATTAGCCTCCAATGACGTTACATTTAGGTTGTAATATTAACCCACATCTGCACTGTTGTCATGTTTTGTACGTGTTACGTTCGGTTGTATTTGTCTTTGAATTTTGTGTTGTAATATTATTGTATTCAGTGTTTACGTACGTGTCACGTTACATTTCGCAAACTTACTGGATTTTTTATTTTTTTAATTGAATATGAAAATGTTGATAATTTATGAAAAATGATACAGCCATACATTGACACACTTTCATTAGCCTCTAATGACGTTACATTTAGGTTGTAATGTTAACCCACATCTGTAATGTTGTTATGTTTTGTGCGTGTCACATTCGGTTGTATTTGTCTTTGAATTTGTATTGTGACGTTGTTGTATTTAGTGTTTACATACGGGTCACACTATGTTTCGCAAACTTAATGGGTTTTTGATTTTTTTAATTGCATATGAAAATGTTGCTTGTTCGTGGAAAGTCTTGGAATCTATGTGAATGAAACTCTCAGTTTTCATTATGTATTATCGAATTCGGAATTAGATTGTTTATCTGTAAACTTTCTTATGACGGCCTTTGAAATGGGTTGTGAATATCAGAACCTCGATTTGTTCGTTCATGTTTAGAAGCGAAACGACCGTATTAAAATACAAGCATAAAAACAATCTAGTGCCTGGTTGCTCTAGGTATATCTTATGCTACTTGAATTTGATTCTGATCAGGATATCTCTTATTTTTTGTTTACCATCCAATCCCAGATTTGGTTCATTGGCGTTCTTTGTTTGATTATTACGTGTATTTTGAATTTCAAATTTACATCCACATATATGTGATCTATAATAACATTCAATTTCCTATATATAGTTTTGTCATTATTTATGATATTAACAACTAATTTTGAGGGTAAATGTGTCAACTAACTTCCCACAGGACTTAGGAGAATATAAGTTTTTACTTAGGACCATATGTAACATAAGTTTCTATAATAGGACTTATAAATAATTTTTCCTAAATCATATCATTATATTTGAAAATTTTATATAAATTTTATGTTTGTATATCATCACTCAATAAAAATATGTTCAGGTGAAATTTAA
The DNA here is from genome assembly GCA_025200525.1 of Camellia lanceoleosa. Lineage (NCBI taxonomy): Eukaryota > Viridiplantae > Streptophyta > Magnoliopsida > Ericales > Theaceae > Camellia > Camellia lanceoleosa. The sequence continues at coordinate 149,950,145 of CM045771.1, read as the reverse complement.
TAATATAAAGTTGTAGAATGTAATCATGAAGATAAGAAAAAGAAATAGTAGATAAAAAGGCAAAATGATCATTTAAAAAATTTTAGAATCCAAGGAGCAATTTGTAATAAAATTGCAAATCTCAAGAAAAAAAAAATATAATTTTTTAACTATGAGAGGATGTGCATTAAATAAAAACTTGAGAGTGTAATTTATCTTAATTTTTTAAAATATATATTTAACTTATTTTAAATCGTATTAATCACCGCTTAAGTCACTCGTAATCATGGAGTTACAGGACCAGTATTTAATTATACTTTTAATTTTAAATAATGTTAGAAATTTTACAAATTTTGTCAAAATTTTTACCAACTATTTTATATAGATATGAGACTCACTTCATATCCTACACCCAAGTAAAACTTTTGAAATTGTTTCATAATCTCGTATGTGAAATTTCATTTCCCTTATATGTACACTTATGCAATTAGGTCACAACTATCCTCAAGTAGCATGACTGGGATTGTGATACACTTATTTGACACCTACACTCGTCTGATGCCCTTGGCATGTCTCGGACACATTTGGGCTTTGTTTTATAGATGGGTACAATATCAAATCTCAAAATATATAGCCTTCTTCTTTAGTAAGCCATAATCTCGCCCCGTTGCCTCACGTTTAGCCTTGCATATAGTTCCGTTTGGAAAATAGGTTAACTTTTTGACTTTTTGATTTTTTTGGCTATTTTAACTTAAGGCTAAAAAGCTTAGTTTAAGAATGACTTTTGACTTTTTTGTGAGAGAAAGAATGTAATGATTATAAATTAGATGTGATATTTTGTCTTATTAGGCTAAAAAGTCTATTTTGTTTTTCGTGATTATTTTAATCAAAAAAACTCACAAACCAACTTTCCAAACGGGGCTGCTAGAAGGATAGCACGCACATAGGTGCTTTAATATTAATTTGATATTTTTTTAGTATGTACTGTAATTTTTAGTAGTAATATTATTCTTATTGTTTTTTTTTAATCTTATTTATTCTTATTTTTTCCCCACTAACTTAGCTTTCATACTTTTTCAAAAATGTTAAAATTCCCAAATGAATTAGTTTGACTATTGTATAGAATATTTGATAATTTATTTGGAATTTATTGTCACCCTTTTAGTTAATATAATATGCAAACTTAAACTTGGGGCGACGAGGAAAGATGATGGATTCATTGAAGCAAGACAAAAGCTAAGAATAACTTTTAAAATATTCAATCAACTCAATAATTTCAAAAAAGTATTACAAATACTAAAAATCCATTGATTCATAATTCAGGTAACTAATATGTAAAATAGCTACTACTAAAGTATAAACATAAAATAAAACCACAAAAATAATATGGAAAGTAGGTGAACAAGAACAGTGGGGTTATAGTTTTATTGAAAGAGTTGGATAGAGGGATTATATTGCAACAGTGGAAAACTGTATATATGTTTAATTGAATTGTAAGGCTTGTTTGAGAACATATTATTTTAGTAATTTTTGAGTTTTTTATGAAAAGATATACAAAAAAATAGAAAAAGTGATGTAACAACTTAGTGATTTTTTTGACTAAAACAAAGGTTACCAAACGAGACCTAAGTATCCAACTAAAAGTTTTACTAAAACTACGTGGCTGTTTGTACAATTTGATCCGATGTCTAACTATGAGTTAAAAGAATTTTCCCATTTTTTTTTAGAAAAATTATAAAGAGTTTAACAAAAATAATTACCAGAAATTATATTTTTTATTTTCAAATTTTATTCTCTAATAAAAGTAAAAATTATATGAAAAAAATTACTTACTATTTTTTTATCCACTTATTTATAATTTTTTTGGATAAATTACAAACATTTCCTGAGATTTGATTAAAATACAAATCGCCCTCTGTGGTTTTAGAAATTACATTTCACCCCCTCAGGTTTCTAATTTTATAATAAATTGTCCATTTTATTAATAAATTATCAAGTCAATTAGCAGTTTTTAACGATGTTAAAAATATATTTCAATTAATAATTTAAATAATTTTATTATTATATAGGAGAGCAATTATGAATTTTATTTTCTTAATTAATTCTATTAAATAAAAACTACTAACAAAGAAATATTTGTAATTTTTTAAATTATAAAAAACAATCTATACTTTAAATAAACTTTAAAAAAATATATTTGTAATTTATCTTTTTTTTAAAGTATATTTTGAGAACTCAGGAATCAATTTCATTGCAAAGTAGTCAAGAATGCCAGGGTAATGGGATTGATTGTCATCTCCCATTATTCACGTGGAAAAGAAAAGCATTTATGTCAACCTCCAACTAATCTCTCTCTCTCTCCCCATGGTAAGCTTTGCCTTGCAATAAAATTGAAAATTAGGCCTCTTGTAAGAAGGTTACAAAAGTCAGTTTATTAATTTTTTAATTTATTTAGATTATATTATTTTTTTATTTTTTATATGTCTTTTCATAATAAATAAATAAATAAATCAATTTTTTTAACATTTCTTAAAACAATCCTTAATTAATAAACAATCCTTAACAGTTTAGAGATTTGTTAGACAAAAATAAAAAAATAAAAAAATAAAATTAAACAATTTTATATGACGTAGCTGCTCTCATGTGTGTTTTTTAATAAATAAAAAAAGCGTTATAAGTTTTCACCAATTTAATTGTACAATTGTTCAGTATAGATATAATACTCTCAATTATTTCCATTGTTATTCAACATTCATAATATTAATCAATTATGTCATATTATTTGAATTTTTTTTCAATAACTAAACTAATATTATAGCGATCCCGGTTTTCCTTTCTTTATTTGTTGTATCCGGATTTTGGTCCTTGGAGTTGGTAGTTATATATCTTGTTGTCATCCTTTGATTCCATTTGATTGAATTTTAGGATGTGTTGGGCATGTTTCGAGCAGGTGAGTTGAGCCGTGGTCTAAATTCTTGTTGCCCAGTTTTTGGTCGTTCCGCTCGAGCGGGTCTTCCTGCGCTCGAGCGGGGTTTACACCCTTCTAGCATTTTGTGTCCCTGCAAAACTTCTACAGGTGTGATTTCTACGCTCGAGCGAGCTTCTTGGCGCTCGAGCGGCTAGTACATCCTTGGTGAAAGTTCTGGGATGGGATAATTCCCGCTCAAGCGGACTGGCTTTTCACGCTCGAGCGGATGTGTTTCACTCTTGTGTCTTGGCGCTCGAGCGGGCCTTATTGCGCTCGAGTGGACCTAGTTTTTTTGTTCTTGACGCTCGAGCGTTGTGTTTTCCGCTCGAGCTGGAATGTCGTATATCAGAAGTCAGTTAGGCATTTTAAAATCACTTTTTACATTCACACACTCTCTCTTACTTTCTAAAAATCGATTTTGAGACCTTCTCTCTCTAGAAACTCCCTTCTCTCTAGGGTTTGATCTAGTTAGAGTGTTCTCCCGTCCTTTGGCTTTTGTAAAAGTTGTGTTGATCGTCGAGGGCGTCGTTTTAATCCGAAAAGTTTGGAGTTTGGAGTATTTTGGTTTTGGTCTCTTCTCCGTTTGAGCTCAAACTTCAAGGTAGGGATATTCTACTCCTCTTTATGAGCTTTGTCTTTAAATTTTAGCCTTTTGATATGTTGAGGATTGTTGTGTAGTTTTGAGAAAGTTTGGGTCTTTGTGTAATTTTACAAAAGATGGAGTTTTATTTATAACAAACCTATATGCATGATTGGCATAGAGAAATGAGATAGATGATGGATTATGAAAGAAAATGGAACCTTAGGGTTGTTATGTAACTTATGGGAGAATGACCTAATTACATAGTTTAATTAATTTGTATAATTAATTTGGAGAAATGAAGAATTGAATTGAGAATATAGGAATTGGGAATGTGTGGGATTAAAGGGTGTAGCTGGATTATTTATCACTCACCTAATTGAAATGTTGATAATTTATCCATTGGTGCATTTATTTTCTGTTTAGAAATAACTGCTTTGGGCTATCGGTGGAGGATAGTCTTGATTGTTGTAGACAATGCATGATGATTAGGCAAACTAAAACTAATCGATTGAGCATGCTATCGAATATAGCGGTTAGAATAATACATTAACTTTATGTATTGATTGATTATATATGATCCATGTTTATATACATATGTTGTGTGGGAGGAGATAGGGGATGTACTCCACGGTTTAGGAGAAGATAGGGGATGGACCTCTAAACCGGATCATGTGTGACATTGATACAGCACTACAATGTGTATCAAGTGTTGATTATGAAAGTGTTCAAATTGATTTGATATAGCACTAAAATGTATATCGTTATCAATTGTGAAGTATAGAAGTAATTCTATGTCATGTTGATACAGCACCGAAATGTGTATCTCTCGTAAAGTGTGGAAATAGTTTATGTGTTATTGATACAGCATTGAATTGTGTATCCACCATGAATTTCGAAAGTGTTTTAAGAATGAGTCTAAACCTCATTAAGTTATTTGGCTAAGTGTTGAGTCTTGTTTTCAAACTCAAGGTTGAAAGAGAAACGGAAAATGAAATGTAACATGGACTTAATGTCACGAAGCCGGAATGTGATATAAGTGGATGTAACTGTGTTGACTATCTATCAACTGCTAATCTTTTAGTCATTATTCATAGCTGGTTTAGTGTATTTCTATTGGGCTGTGGCTCACCCTTTATGGGACATCATTTTCAAGTACAGGTAGCATGCCACCTCCAAGGACATAGCTTGGAAGGCTAGAGGCAAACAGATTTTTGGTTGTTTTGTTATCTTTTGATGTATTACATGTAATTTCAAGCCAAGGGCTTAATGTGTATTTGAGTTAGCACTCTCCTTTGTTACCAAGTGTTAACTTGGAAAGCTGTAAGCCCGTAGGGCATTTGCTTTTGTTGTTAACATGTAATATTTGATGTAATGAATTACTCTGATGAATAGAAGAATATTTATCCTTTATATCAATGCATGTCTAAATTGATGGGTTTTAATGTTATTATTTTGAGGGCGTTACAACTTGGTATCAGAGCTTACTTTGGGTACGTGGGAAGTGATTAGTATCACGATGGGTTTGTCTCACTCGATAGAGACTTAGATGTAGTGTTATATGCTATGTGTTTATGTGACTACTTGGGTATGGGATTTGATTTCTAGGATGTTGATTGGATCCTTGGGTTTTTATGAGTCTTGTTGGAAAAGCACTTGATCAATGCTGTTTTTAACCGGAACTCTGGTAACGCCTCGAGACTATCATTATCCGGAAATGAAATTCGTAAGTGTTTATGTGTTTATGTGCTTACGTGGAGTGAATTATGGTTGTCCATGTATTAGGACGCGAGTGTCATAGCTTCGGTACATTTGTGAATGTGCTAACGTTCTCTATTACCTTTATTAGGATGTTAGGACGAGGACGAAGTGGTAGGCGAGGTAGGCCTAGGAGGCAGGAGATGCCTTTACCGGATGATATTCCGGCACAGTAGGAGGGGGTTGGTCAGGCCAATGTGGCCGAGCCAGCAGGTCAGGAGGCTATGGGCGCTTTGGCCCGAGGGATAACCGATGCTTTGAGAGAATCTATGGGTATTCTGAGAGCTGAGAATCCAGTTTAGGCTCCAGTGCAGGCCCAGGTTACTGAGGCAAGGCCTTCTTTCTTAAAGAGGAAGTTCTTCCGGTCTAATCCGGATGAGTTTGTTGGAGATCCGAAGGAGCCATTTAAGGCGGACGAGTGGTTAGAGCAGATGAATAAGACGTTCGAGATGCTTGGCATCGAGGACGGAGCATTGAAAGTGACCTTGGCATTCTTCCAACTTAAGAGGGATGCGGGTCAGTGGTGGAAATTCGTGAAGGGGCGTTTGGCTGGCACCTGGGAGGCTTTTGTGGGTGCTTTCCAAGAGAAGTTCTTATCTCCAGCAGTAAGGGAGAAGCTGAGAGACCAATTCTGCCAGCTTTTGCAGTTGAGTTCTTCAGTAGCCGAGTATGAGGCTGCTTTTACTAGCTTGTCCAGGTTCGCACCTAAACTAGTGGCATCCGAGGAATGCCGCTGTATTGAGTTCGAGAAGAGGTTGAGGCGCGGCCTTAAGATGAGAGTTGGTGGTTCTATGATCCGAGACTATAGGCGGTTAGTTGATGCGGCAACCCATATGGAGATCATGATGCAGGAGGAGGAGGGACAGAGGTGCTCCAAGAGGAGCCAGGATAATCAGGGTGATGGCAGGAGACAGAGGGGTACTAACCCTCAGCAGTCTCAGGGTGGTGTTGCTAGATCGACCTTTCCAGTGCCGAGTGCATGCTCGAGGAGAGGCAATCAGGGAGACTTCACCTGTTACAAGTGTGGTCAGCTGGGCCACAAGGCTTCGGTTTGCCCACAGAGGGGAGAAGGTCAGAGAGCTGCTTCATCTTTAGCTAGACCGCAGAGCCAGAGTCAGGGCAGGGGTCAGCCACTGTCTTGTTATCAGTGTGGTCAGGCGGGGCACCTGAAGAGGTTTTGCCCGCAGTTGGGTGGCACATCTAGTGCATCTGGGCAGAGGCAGAGTCTTCAGCCGGCTCAGTCAGTGCAGGCCTCGAGGGCCAACCAGGGGGCTTCATCGTCCCAGTCTGTGCAGCAGTCGTATGCTCCGAGGGGTGAGCAGGTGGATCAGGGGCCTACTGGGCGCGTGTATGCTATTATCGCGCAGGACTTGGTACCGGTTCCATCAGTTGTGAGAGGTACCTTTCTATTTTGCAACTCGGTTGTTAGTATATTGATTGATACGGGTACGTCTCATTCTTTTGTGTCTGCTGCATTTGCATCTGTTTTGGAATTGGAGTTGGCACAATTAGTATCTCCTATATGTGTTGTATCACCTCTTGGGGGTGAATTGATTTTGAAGCACGGATGTAGAGGTTGTGATATAGAGGTCGCCAATCATCAGCTTCCGTTCCCTTTTGTAATTATGCCCATGAAGGGTTTTGACGTTATTTTGGATATGGACTGGCTATCGTCATACCGGGCTGTTATTGATTGCTGCCGCCAGAGGGTCACAGTATGTACCTTGAGCGGGGAGTGTTTCCATTTCTTGGGGGATCGGGTTGGTAGCGTGTTGCCACCGGTGTATGATCCGCGAGGGCGGAGTGAGCTTAGTGGTTTACTTGCTAGCTTTTTGAGTGATGAGTGTGACGAGACTCAGATTGCATTACCGAGAGTGGTCTGTGAGTATTCGGATGTTTTTCCCGAGGATCTTGCCGGTTTGCCACCTCACCGTGAGATTGAGTTCTCCATTGACTTAGTGCCCGGCACGGCGCCGACCTCTATAGCACCTTACCGTTTTGCCCCAGCCGAGTTGAGTGAGTTGAAGACTCAGCTCCAGGAGTTGTTAGATAAGGGCTTTGTTCGCCCTAGTGTTTCATCGTGGGGAGCACCGGCCCTCTTTGCTAAAAAGAAAGATGGTGCCTTGAGACTTTGTATTGACTATCGGAAGTTGAATCGGGCTACGGTCAAGAATAAATATCCTATGCCACGTATAGATGATCTGTTTGACCAGTTGAAGGGTTCCCGTTGTTTCTCTAAGATAGACTTGAGATCGGGTTACCACCAGTTGAGGGTCAGGGAGGAGGATATTCTGAAGACGGCATTCCGTATGCGGTATGGCCATTATGAGTTTCTGGTGATGCCATTTGGGCTCACCAATGCACCGGTAGTCTTTATGGATTTGATGAACCGGATCTTTCGGGAATTCTTAGATCGTTTTGTAGTCGTTTTCGTGGACGACATTCTTATCTATTCACCTTCAGAGGAGGAGCACGAAGCACACTTGAGAGTGGTGCTAGAGTTGCTTAGAGCCCATAGGCTGTATGCCAAGTTTGGGAAGTGTGAGTTCTGGCTAGGGGAAGTCAAGTTCTTAGGCCATGTAGTATCCGGGAAATGAGTGTTTGTTGATACATCCAAGATAGAGGCAGTGCAAGATTGGGCACAGCCTAAGAGTGTGTTTGAGATCCGCAGTTTTCTAGGATTAGCTGGGTATTACCGCTGGTTTGTGAAGGATTTCTCCAAGTTAGCTTCACCGTTGACTAGGCTGACTCGGGAGGGAGTCAAATTCGTATGGAGTGAGACTTGTGAAAAGTCGTTTCAAGAGCTGAAAGTTAGATTGACCACTGCTCCGGTCTTGATTATTCCGGAGAGAGGGTTGGGTTATGCGGTTTATTGTCATGCCTCACGAGAGGGTTTGGGTTGTGTGTTGATGCAAGAGGGGAACGTGGTTGCCTATGGCTCACGTCAGTTGAAAATTCACGAGAAGAATTACCCTACACATGACTTAGAGTTAGCAGCAGCGATCTTTGCCTTGAAAATCTGGAGGCACTACCTTTACGGCGAGAGATTCGAGGTGTTCTCGAATCACAAGAGTTTGAAGTATCTGTTTACACAAAAGGACTTGAACTTTAGGCAGAGGAGGTGGATGGAGTTCATTGAGGACTACGATTTCGAATTGCACTATCACCCGGGAAAGGCCAATGTTGTGGCCGATGCACTTAGTAAAAAATCCATTAGTGATTTAGCTTGTATAGCTATCAGGGAATGGGAGATATTGGGGGCACTTGGCGAGTTCGATTTGCTTTTGGGCGAATCTGTTGAGGTTACGGCCTTGTTTTCTGTTGTTGCACAGCCTACACTTGTGACTCAAGTATTAGAGGCACAGAGAGGTGACCTTGAGGTAGAAACCCTCCAAGAGAAGATCTCCAGTGGGAAGGTTGAGAAAGGTTTGTCTGAGTATCCCGACCAGAGTGTGAGATACCAAGATCGATTGTTTGTGCCGGAGTCTTGCCGAGAGGAGGTACTCCAAGAGTTTCACCATTCACGCCTTGCGGTGCATCTGGGAGGCACCAAGATGTATCGTGATTTGGGACGCCAGTTTTGGTGGAGGGGCATGAAGAGAGATGTGGCAGTTTTCGTATCGAAATGCCTTACTTGTCAGCAAGTGAAGGCCGAGCATCAGAGGCCAACGGGTTTGTTGCAACTCTTGCCTATTGCCGAGTGGAAGTGGGAGCATGTCACTATGGACTTCGTTGTAGGTCTTCCGAGGACTCAGCGGGGTAGTGATGCTATTTGGGTGGTTGTAGACCGGTTGACTAAGTCGGCGCACTTCATTCCTATGCGCGTAAGAGATTCGGTAGATCATCTTGCCGACTTGTATATTCGGGACATAATGAGATTGCACGGGGTCCCAGTGACGATCGTCTCAGATAGAGATCCTCGTTTTACTGCCAGGTTATGGCAGAGTTTGCAAAGTGCCTTGGGTACTAAGTTGACCTTTAGTACGGCTTATCATCCTCAGACTGACGGGCAGTCCGAGCGTACTATTCAGATCCTTGAGGATATGCTTCGGGGTTGTGTCCTTGACTTTAGTGGGACGTGGGAGAGGCACTTGCCCTTGGTAGAGTTTGCCTACAACAACAGTTTCCAGTCTAGTATCGGTATGGCACAGTTTGAGGCCTTGTATGGTCGACTGTGTAGGTCTCCAGTTTGCTGGGCCGAGGTGGGTGACGCACATTTGTTGGGTCTGGAGTTGGTGAAGGAGACGACGGAGAAAGTTGAGCTTATCCGTAGGAGGCTTGTTACAGCCCAGAGTCGTCAGAAATCTTATGCCGACCATAGGAGGCGACCTTTGGCATTTGAAACGGGTGATCATGTTTTCTTGAAAATATCACCGATGTGAGGTTTGATGAGGTTTGGAAAGAGTGAGAAGTTATCCCCTCGGTTTATCAGTCCTTTTGAGATCCTTGAGATGATTGGCGAGGTTGCCTATCGTTTAGCTTTGCCGCCGCAGTTGTCCGGAGTTCATGACGTGTTTCATGTGAGTATACTTCGGAAGTATGAGCCGGATCCATTATATATATTGGATTGGGCCGACTTAGAGGTTGATGAGGATGCCTCGTATGAGGAGAGACCGGTTCGAGTCTTGGATAGCCGGGAGCAAGTCTTGCGAGGCAAGACCATTCCCCTAGTGAAGGTTTTGTAGAAACATCACAGAGTGGAGGAAGCCACTTGGAAACGTGAGTTGGAGGTCTGAGAGAAATATCCTGATCTGTTTGTGGATGTTTGAGCATGTATTATATTTTGTTGTATTATTGAACCTTAAGAGTATTGAATATATCTTAGGTTGAAAAACATGGTTTATGTTTTGGTTTAATGGAAGTGTTTTGGAACTTGCCTCAAAATGGAAGTTTGATATAACATTGTATATGTTGAGTATTGTAGAATTGGAAATGTATCATGAACATTAGTTATGATATGAAATTGTTGAAATTGGAAAGGAGTGCATGTGGATAATGCAGGTGGTTTATGAGTTGTGATTTGCCTCTTGAAAAGAGTTGAGATTGACCAGTAATGGGTCGGATTGTTTAATATTTTGTTGTAATATTGTTGGGAATGGAGAAAACTTGTGTTTAATTTTGGAGATGAAATTCTTTAAGGGGGGAGGTTATAGCGATCCCGGTTTCCCTTTCTTTATTTGTTGTATCCGGACTTTGGTTCCGTGGAGTTGGTAGTTGTATATCTTGTTGTCATCCTTTGATTCCATTTGATTGAGTTTTAGGATATGTTGGGCATGTTTCGAGCAGGTGGGTTGAGCCTTGGTCTAAATTCTTGTTGCCCAGTTTTTGGTCGTTCCGCTCGAACGGGTCTTCCTGCGCTCGAGCGGGGTTTACACCCTTCCAGCATTTTGTGTCCCTGTAAAACTTCTGTAGGTGTGATTTCTACGCTTAAGCGGGTTTCCTACGCTCGAGCGGGCTTCTTGGCGCTCGAGCGGCTATTACATTCTTGGTGAAAGTTTTGGGATGGGATAATTCATGCTCGAGCGGACTGGCTTTTCACGCTCGAGCGGATGTGTTTCACTCTTGTGTCTTGGCGCTCGAGCGAGCCTTATTGTGCTCGAGCGGACCCAGTTTTTTTGTTCTTGACGCTCGAGCATTGTGTTTTCCGCTCGAGCGGGAATGTCGTATATCAGAAGTCAGTTAGGCATTTTAAAATCACTTTTTACATTCACACACTCTCTCTTACTTTCTAAAAATCGATTTTGAGACCTTCTCTCTCTAGAAACTCCCTTCTCTCTAGGGTTTGATCTAGTTAGAGTGTTCTCCCTTCCTTCGGCCTTTGTAAAAGTTGTGTTGATCGTCGAGGGTGTCGTTTTGATTCGAAAAGTTTGGAGTTTGGAGCATTTTGGTTTTGGTCTCTTTTCCGTTTGAGCTCAAACTTCGAGGTAGGGATATCCTACTCCTCTTTATGAGCTTTGTCTTTAAATTTTAGCCTTTTGATATGTTGGGGATTGTTGTGTAGTTTTGAGAAAGTTTCGGTCTTTGTGTAATTTTACAAAAGATGGGGTTTTATTTATAACAAACCTATATGCATGATTGGCATAGAGAAATGAGATAGATGATGGATAATGGGAGAAAATAGAACCTTAGGGTTGTTATGTAACTTATGGGAGAATGACTTAATTACATAGTTTAATTAATTTGTATAATTAATTTGGAGAAATGAAGAATTGAATTGAGAATATAGGAATTGGGAATGTGTGGAATTAAAGGGTGTAGCTGGATTATTTATCACTCACCTAATTGAAATGTTGATAATTTATCCATTGGTGCATTTATTTTCTGTTTAGAAATAACTGCTTTGGGCTATCGGTGGAGGATAGTCTTGATTGTTGTAGACAATGCATGATGATTAGGCAAACTAAAACTAATTGATTGAGCATGCTATCGAATATAGCGGTTGGAATAATACATTAACTTTATGTATTGATTGATTGTATATGATCTATGTTTATATACATGTGTTGTGAGGGAGGAGATAGGGGATGTACTCCACGGTTTAGGGGAAGATAGGCGATGGACCTCTAAACCGGATCATGTGTGACATTGATACAGCACTACAATGTGTATCAAGTGTTGATTATGGAAGTGTTCAAATTGATTTGATATAGCACTAAAATGTATATCGTTATCAATTGTGAAGTATAGAAGTAATTCTATGTCATGTTGATACAGTACCGAAATGTGTATCTCTCGTAAAGTGTGGAAATAGTTTATGTGTTATTGATACAGCATTGAATTGTGTATCCACCATGAATTTCGAAAGTGTTTTAAGAATGAGTCTAAACCTCATTAAGTTATTTGGCTAAGTGTTGAGTCTTGTTTTCAAACTCAAGGTTGAAAGAGAAACGGAAAATGAAATCTAACATGGACTTAATGTCACGAAGCCGGAATGTGATATAAGTGGATGTAACTGTGTTGACTATCTATCAACTGCTAATCTTTTAGTCATTGTTCATAGCTGGTTTAGTGTATTTCTACTGGGTTATGGCTCACCCTTTATGGGACATCATTTTCAGGTACAGGTAGCATGCCACCTCCAAGGACATAGCTTGGGAAGTTAGAGGCAGATAGATTTTTGGTTGTTTTATTATCTTTTGATGTATTACATGTAATTTCAAGCCAAGGGCTTAATGTGTATTTGAGTTAGCACTCTCTTTTGTTACCAACTGTTAACTTGGAAAGCTGTAAACCCTTAAGGCATTTACTTTTGTTGTTAACATGTAATATTTGATATAATGAATTACTCTGATGAATAGAAGAATATTTATCTTTTATATCAATGCATGTCTAAATTAATGAGTTTTAATGTTATTATTTTGAGAGCGTTACAAATATTTTGCTAGTAATTTTTTACTTTTATTTTTATAACTGCTTTTAGATGTAGATAACAATATATGATCATCCTATAGAGAAGGCTGAGTTTAACAAGTTATTATTATTACATCTTCTATACAATGACGTTAGAAAGTGATTGATAATGAATAGACAAGTCAAGAAAGCACTTGATTTTTGAGAAACATTACATAACATGTCGTTATGTATCAATTTAATAATAGAGATAAATTTGATATTTTTTTTAAATACAAATAAAATTATAGCATGATATTTTTGATCTAACATATGATTTATTTTATGTATATATATTACATTTGAGTTTATTATTACTTCGAGCTGTGGGCTACATTGGGTTGAAGGTTGACACTACTGTGGGTTAATAATTAATGCTCCAACAAAATTTGCTTGCCACCTTTTTATTTAATGCTGTAATTCTTCCCTCAATATCATTACTAGTAGTTGTCATTGGACTTTTGCACCCAAGAAAAAAAATTGCAAATAAAATAAAATTTTAAAAATTATCTCCACTCTATCATTTGATAGGATTTAAGGTTTGATTTGGTTTTTATCTCCACTCTATATTATAGTCATAGCTCTCGTTTGGCATAAGTTAAACAGGAATTTTTTTTAACTAAAATAGTCACAAAAAGAACAAAATAGACTTTTTAATTCAGTAAAATAAAATACTACATCCAAACGATAATCATTTCATTTTTTTACTCACAAAAGTCAAAAAAGTTAAAAAATTTATCCCAAACGAAACTTTTTAATCTCAAGTTAAAATAGTCAAAACACTAAAAAGTTAAAAAGTTAACCCACATCCCAAACGAATCCATACGGATGACAATAACCAAGTACTTTATAGATTTATAAGAGCATTCGTAGTGAGTTTAATTTGTGTGTTAAAGTGCATGTTAAATAATAAAAAGTGATAAGAGTAGTATATAATTTTGTGTTACATGTTTCAACTTTGATTCAGGCTTGGTTTGGCATCATCTAAATAAGTCAAAAAGTCACTATCTTATTTAAGTCACATTATCCTATTTAAATCACATCACCTCTCTAATACATCACATCAAACCCAATCCAAACCCAACCCAAACCCACCAATCAAAAAGTATACTTTTTTAATACATGTCAAACCAACCCTCAATCTATTGTCCTTTTAAATGTTTTGCCTAATAGGTCCTAATTTTGTTTGTTCCCCTATCTAAAAATAAATAAAAATATTTCTTAATTTAAGAAGTAAATAGGTGTTCCAACGGTGTAATATAATTAAAGTTGTTATGTATGAGTGTGATTTAATTAAAGAGAAAAAAAATAATCGACAATTTACAAAAAAAAAAAGACTATAGAAATCGCCACTTTCCCTCTTTTCGTTAACTGTGATAATATTTTACTTCAATGAGTTTTTGGAGAATTTATTAGAGATACTCTTAGATAGCTCGTGTTGTACAAAGGAAAAGCATACGTACAAGGACAAAACATTACGGTAGCGCTTGGTCATATATTAAAATTATGATTTATATCAAAAAAATTTCAAAATTTATAATCAAACAAAATTTTTAAAATATAATTAAATTTTTTTTTTCCAAAACTTATAACTAAACTCTTTTCAAAACTCTAATTTTTTAATAAAAAAATCAATTTTTTTTTATTTTGCTCTTTAAAATTATTTTTTTATTATTTTTATTTTTTTTGAAAAAAATTCAATTCATTTTTATTTTTGGAAAAAATATTTTGTTATTTTTTAAGTATTGGCCAAATAATTGTTATGATTTAGATATATATATGAGTGATCCAAAACTTTTTAGATTTTTTAAAAAAAAAATTAAATATTTCAAAAAGAAATAAAAATATTCATAAAAAATTTAAAAAATATCTAAAATATTTTTAAAATAAATAAAAATATTTAAAATAAATAAATAAATATTTATATTTAAAATAATAAAAATAAAAAATATTTAAAATAAAAATTAAATTTTAAATAATAAAAAAATTAATTTTGAAATATTTTTAAAAAATACGGTAGTAAATACAGCACACACTTAAAAAAAATATTTACAATAAAAATTATTTATCCTAAAAAAAATAGAATTAGGAAAAATTTTAAATATTTAAAAAAGTCAAAAAATTTGAAAATATAACTCAAAACTATTTTCAAAACTCATAACCAAATAAGTTTTCTTTTTCAAAAACTCAAAACTCAAAATACAATTCAAAACTCAAATCATAATTCAAAAATTAAACCAAACTAAGCCTAAAAGTTTTAGAGTAAAATTATATAAATGAATCTTTTATTTATTTATTTATTATTAAATACAAAACAATAGAGTTCATATTAAAAAATATAAGTGGAACTCATTATTTTTTCTCACATGCACTTTAACAAAGTCCATAAAATTGAGTAGTAGTTTCATGACATCATAATAATTTTGACATAATGATATCAATTTTATTTTGCTAAGATTAAAAAGATCAAAATTAATAAAAATGTTATGAAAACACAAAAATAAATAAAATAAAAATATATTTAAATATAAAAAGATGACAACATAATTTTTTTATTCATATATCTAATGAATTTTTAATAAAAAAGAATTAAGTATTATATGAATTAAATTTTAGGGAGTTTAATATAATTATACTAAATACGTAAGATTTATTGTATTTTTTGTAAACTTTGATAAATATTATTTTTTGGATAAATCACATTGACACCCCCTGAGATTTCTATTTAATACAAATTTTTCTCACATTAAAAAAATTACATTTATCCCTCTGTCAGATTAAAATAACATATTTGTCCATTAACTTTTATACATATAAAATAATAAAATAATATATATATATATATATATTGTTCATGTCATTTCAAGGGAAATAACAATCATATTTTTGGTTTAACTCACACAAAAAATTGAGTTTCTTTATTTTTCGTATTTTTATTGAATTGTTTTAATATTTTAAACAATTTTTTATTTTTTAGAGACAGCTAATCTAGATATATACTTAAGAAGTATAATATTTTATGATTTTTTTAAAATATAAAAATATAAAATTCAATACATTATCTTATTTTGTTGTATTCAATAGATTTTTTAAAATTTTTTTGCACAAATTTTATATTTTTTAAATATATCTAGATTAAATTGATCTAATATAAATATAATGCAAGAAATAAAAACGAAAAATTATATTCATATATAAAAAATTTAAAAATGTTGTGATAGTGATATTGTTATAAATATAAATCATATTTATGAATATTTTATTTTAAAGTAAAAGGTTATCATTAAATTATATCATTATATTTGAAAATTTTATATAAAATTTATGTTGGTATATCATCACTTAATAAAAATATGTTCAGGTAAAATTTAATGATAAAAAATTGTAAAATGTAATCATAAAAATAGAAAGAAGAAATAGTAAGAAAAATGATAAGATGGTTATTTAAAAAATTTTAGAATTCAGAGAGTAATTTGTATTGAGATTGCGAATCTCAGAAAAAAAAAATATAACTTTTCAAATATGAAAAGATTTGTATTAAATAAAAACTTTAAAAATTTATCAAAATTTTTATTAAATATTTTATATGAGTGTGAGACTTACACTATACCTCATACTTGTATGACAATTTTGACAAAAATTTTAATAATTTTTTTTTTCTTATCTCTAACATTTTTGTTTAATTATCTAGTACTGGCATTCACGTCCCCTCTCTCTCTCTCTCTCTCTCTCAGATTGATGATGCTTGCTACATTCCAGCTGTGGTGGTGTGCTTGACTGTATTTGTTGGAGAGGTCAAACGCATGGTGACAAACCACATGAAGATTCAGCTCAGTTCAACCCTTATTCACATCTCTCTCTCTCGAAAACTTCTCGGCATTTGAAACCAGTATTCCTATATGTCTAAATGAACAGTTCTTTTTGTCGATTTTGCAAACTCTTCGTTTCTGGGTCCATTTCAAACCAATGAACACAGCGTTGTAAATCCTGAAAAGGAGCTTCAAAATGGGTAGAGCTTCAATCAATGCTTTTTCTCATCTTCAGTTACCATCTCTCGAGTTGGGTTTATGTATCTGACCCAAATTACAAGTTATGGAGTTCAAGAAAGAGAAGCTAGTGAGGTAATTTTTGACTGCTATCCTTTTTCTTTTTCTGGGTGTTTTTTTTTTTTTTTTTTTTTTTTTTTGGTGGATTGATTAATGGGTTTGGGAGTTCATAGGTTTTACAATGACGAAAAGCAAAATCTTGAGCATTCCTGGGAAACAAACAACAGCCAAGACCTCGAAAAACCCTCAACTCTGTACAAAGTTTCAGCGCCTTTGTTGAAGCGAGAAGGTGGAATCGGTGAGAAAGCTAGAATTAATGGGAATCTGAAATTCGAGGGTGGGTTCAAGATTTTCCCGGAAAATCATGAACCGTGGAGGAAAAGGATTCTTGATCCGGGGAGTGAAATTGTCTTGCAATGGAACAGGATTTTCATGTTTTCTTGTATGGTGGCACTTTTTGTTGATCCATTGTTTTTCTATCTTCCTTCAGCTGTGAATGATGGCGATTCATCTTGTATGATCACTGATTTGAACCTAGGAATTATTGTGACTTGTTTTCGGACAATTGCCGATATATTCTATATGTTACATGTAATTATAAAGTTTAGGACTGCTTATGTATCTCCAAGCTCAAGGGTGTTTGGCAGAGGTGAACTTGTTATGGATCCTAAGATGATTGCGAGGCGGTATTTGAAATCCGATTTCTTCATTGATGTGATTGCCACACTGCCGCTGCCTCAGGTACTTGATTTGGAATTTGATGTCATGTGATTCAATTCAATTTTGGGGAATTTGATTTTCATGTGAAACTTGCATTGTTTATGTTTACATAGAGTCTTCAGTTAAAATTTGTCTAGTCACCAAACAAAAAATTGATTAGAGATGGGAATTTGGTTGGAGCCCTATGCAAGGGTTTATTAGGACACTGATTTTTTATAGGACAGTGTGTGCTATTCATCATCTTTTTGGGTTTTTGTTTCTAAACCTTTTAAGGGGATTTCATTATATTTCATTTCTAAGGATTGGAGAGCGGCGTGTAATTTGTAGTTTGTGGTCTTGATGAGATTTTGCTTTTCTCATCTCTTTTGTTTACTATGGCAGACTTCTTATCTATCATTCTCTTGTACTCTACTTTATTTTTCTTTATTAATAATATTCCCTTGTTGCTCATAAAAAAGGAAAAAAAAAAGTTCTTATACTAAGCTCAAACCTAGTATGAGTCATGACATCCTAATTTTAGCTTCATAGTCTTTGTAGTGATTGCTATGAGATATTAGTGTTTGATGTAATATCATGTTCTCACAATAACAATGTCTTTTGATTATTTTGTTTTTTGTTTTTTCTCTTCTTTATACTGTGGTAATCAATTTCTTGACTTAATGATCAATTTTTGCTTTTCAAATATAATGGCCTAATAAAACTTTGGTTAACTTGCTTTGGCAGATTGTCATATGGTTCATTATACCTGCAATTAGAAGTACCCATGCCGATCACACGAACAATGCCCTTGTACTGATTGTTCTCCTCCAGTATATTCCTCGATTCTACCTAATTTTCCCATTAAGTTCTGAAATCATTAAAGCTACAGGATTAGTTGCGAAGACAGCTTGGTCAGGTGCTGCATACAATCTCCTTCTTTATATGTTAGCTAGTCATGTATGTAGCTTCTCTTTCCCTTTTTCTCCAACCTCTTTTCAAATTGAAGCGCACCTTGTGGCCTTTGCTAAATTAAAGGCTCTGTTCTTGTAGATCTTAGGGGCATCTTGGTATTTGTTGTCAATTGAACGGTACGCAACATGCTGGAAATCAGCCTGCAGACATGAATTCAGCCCTCTGAGATGTTCTCTCCGTTTTTTGGATTGTGGTACTTTGGACGACAAGGATCGTATAAAATGGGCAAATAGTACTGCAGTGTTCAGTAATTGTGATCCTGCTAACACAATCACTTTCAATTATGGTATATTTCAAAATGCAGTCTCAAACAACATCGTCTCCTCAGAATTCCTTGAGAAGTACTTATATTGTTTGTGGTGGGGGTTACAGAATTTAAGGTATGATATGATTATCCAAAGAAGCTATCTATTTGCGGACACACTAGAGCAAGGATCAAAATTTTGTTTTGGTTAGCTTGGAAACGAAGATGTTTCAAAAACATTTTGGAAACATAAGAGAAATGATGAGAATTTAGAATTTACGTAAATGTTTGGAAACAAAACTAAAACAAGTATATTTTAGTTTGTAAATATGTCGACTTATATGAATATTAGAGGCTTATAAACAAAAGGTTTAAAGGTCGGAAAGGGTTTTCTATTATATAGAGAATTTTTTTTTTGCAAAATTCTACTAGTAGCAGGAATGAAAAAAGAAAGAGAATGAGTGTCTCAATCATACTTGTTTCGTCTTCTCTTTTTTCTCTCTCTCTCTTCTTCTCCTTTCTAGTTCATCAAATGTTTTCTTTTGATAAAAAGATACAAACAGAAATGACCATATTCCTAATAGGTGTCGAAATAACTCGTAGTTTCTATATGTTCTCTGAAACACTACACTTCGGTGAAAACGTTGGAGTTTTGGCATTCCACTAATGTTGCATTTTGGTTTCCTAGAAAACAGGAACATTTCAACTGTTTTGATAGAAATGAAATGAAATTTTATTTCTTGCTATGAAATTCCTCTTATTTGCTGCCAATATCATTCTTGGTTACTAAAAATTTTGACATATCTTTTGCTTTCTATATTTTGCAGTTCATATGGCCAGAACTTGTCTACAAGCACATTTATTGGGGAAACTTCATTTGCGATACTCATCGCCATCGTGGGTTTGGTTTTGTTTGCCCATTTGATTGGAAACATGCAGGTACTACGAGGATCCCTTGTTCCCTTTTACTACTTTTGAAGTCTCAATGACTATACTTGTCCTCAAAAGTAAATTAAAGTCCACAGCTCAATTATTCTTTGTCTCGCTTGTGCTCCGTTTTATTTTTCCTTATTAATAATATTCCCTCTGTTGCTGATAAAAAAGTTGTTATTTTAAGCTCAAAACCTAGTCTCTCTCTCTCTCTCTCTCTCTGGGGGTATTGTTAACTCTGCTCTCCAATCTGTTTACTTATAAAGGCACTTTTTTCCTCCTTTTTACATTCTTTTGAAGTTTTATACCCCATCCTTTTTACATGTCCTTTTAATTGCAGACCTACTTGCAATCTATAACTGTGAGGCTTGAAGAGTGGAGACTCAAGAGACGAGACACTGAGGAGTGGATGAAACATCGGCAGCTCCCTCATGATTTGCAAGTTCGTGTGCGGCGTTTCGTTCAATACAAGTGGCTTGCAACACGTGGAGTCGATGAAGAATCAATATTGCGTGCCTTACCTGTAGATCTCCGTCGAGACATCCAACGCCACCTTTGTTTGGACCTTGTTCGACGTGTAAGATGTTCCCCTTACATTTTAATGATGTGTTATATGCTTTTATCCCAGAAATCTTTGGTGTTGCTATGGTTTACTGCACGTATCGCTGGTCAATTGACTTGCATTTTCCCCCCAATTTCAGGTCCCCTTTTTCTCACAGATGGACGATCAATTACTTGATGCCATATGCGAGCGCCTAGTATCATCATTAAGTACACAAGGCACATACATAGTTCGTGAGGGCGATCCCATCACAGAGATGCTTTTTATCATCAGAGGGAGACTTGAGAGCTCCACCACAAACGGAGGGCGCACGGGTTTCTTCAATTCAATTACATTAAGACCGGGTGATTTCTGTGGGGAGGAACTACTTGCGTGGGCGTTGCTTCCAAAATCAACTGTCAACTTGCCTTCTTCCACTAGAACCGTGAAAGCTCTTGTCGAAGTAGAAGCTTTCGCATTGCGAGCAGAAGATCTCAGGTTTGTGGCGAATCAGTTTAGACGGCTTCACAGCAAAAAGCTACAACACACATTCCGATTCTACTCTTACCACTGGAGGACATGGGCGGCGTGCTTCATTCAGGCTGCTTGGCACCGATACAAGAGGAGAGTGATGGCAAAGAACCTTAGCATGAGCGAGTCGTTCTTTGTTCGTGATGAACGACTGGTTGATGAAAATGAACAAGATGAGGAAAAGGACAATACTCCGTCTGCAAATTCTTCTCAGGTGAAACAGAACTTGGGTGTGATGATACTTGCGTCAAGATTCGCTGCCAACACGAGGAGAGGAGCTCAGAAGATCAAGGATGTCGAGTTACCAAAGTTGCAGAAGCCAGAAGAGCCGGACTTCTCAGCTGAACCAGACGATGACTAGGCCAACTCTGCTAGATCATTTGACAACCACGACTCGCATTGCCAAGAATGATTAACCGTTACAGAAGAAGTTCAGAGAAACTCCAAAGGGCATTGAATAATTTTCCATAGAAGAAAACATTCATCAGGCTCGGGTATGTATGATTGCTTTGATTGTATTGTTGTGCAAAACCATGTAGGGGGAAGTGGCTTTCTGATTTGGATGTTCATTAGATTGTGTACTGTTTCGTTTGGCATGCCCTCATGGGGCTCAAATAACTATGTAAGACAAAATAGATTATTTTAGTCAAATACGACAATGTCATATTTAATCTATAATTATTTTATTTCTTCTCTCATAAAAATTAAAAAAGTTAAAAAAATCTATCCCAAACAAGACTTTTTAACACCAGACTAAAATAGTCAAAAAGTCAAAAAATCAACCTACATCCCAAACTAGCTCACAGCAAATCTCATTTGAAGTAGGATTCAGCAATAGTTTAGCAATGTTAACATGGAGAGATAAACGTAGCTTTTGATTTATACTTGTTTTTCTTGAGGAAGCACCTCCTTATTCCTCGTGCGCAGTAATCACTGTGTTGTCGGGCCCATCTGAGCCCCTTTTGTTCAGTTCCTCAGCAATCACTGTGTTGTTGGGCCCATCTAAGCCCCTTTTGTCCAGTTCCTCAACGGAAATGGATTGTCTGTGGAGTTGCTGGCTCAACATGAGTAGCTAAACTATGTTCTTTTACAGACTCTAACAACACAACGTTAAAAAAAAAAAGACTCTAACAACACAATAATAATACATGAACTTAGCATATGATATCCATCTTTCTTTTAAAAAGCACGTACTGTATCATTACACATAAACTTAGGGCAGTACTAAACAACGCAGTTATATAATTCATAAAGCAAGAGCATGTCCACATTAGTACCTAATATATACATATATGATGACAAAAAGAGTCTTTGGAGCGCTACTTGTACTTCATGGTATTAATTATTGCTCCCATTGTGTAGGCCCTTTGCTCCTGATGATCCACCTGTTACCATTTTCATTGTTTCAGTCTCATGCAAAAAAAGGTGATTCAACCCTATAAAATAGGCAATGCTACATGTGCCATTAATTTATTATGAGTGTGATTTATCATAATAAATCAAGGTGACTCAAAATTTATCACTCATAACATACATTACGGTGACACGTTAATTTTTTTGTGCACTTTTTTTCACATTACACTTTTTTTAAGAAAAATTAAGGGTGAATTAAACTCACATTCTCTGAAATTTGAAAAAAATACAGGTAGTTTCACATTTTTAATACAATTACACTAGTTTATTTTCATCAGTAATTTGTTAGTCACATGAATGAAAAAATGATATTGTGATGTTTTGAAAAGCTAGTAAAAAGCTATTTTTTTTGTGACTTTTTGGCTTTTTTGTGTTAAAAAAGCTACTTTTTTTGTGATTTTTTTTGTGACTTTTAAAACTAAAAAATTAAAAAGTTGACTTTTTACTATGTACCCAAAGCATATATATATATATATATATCTTTGTTTATTTCAAACTCTACCTACCATTTGCATTAATTTCGGTTATTTAAAAATTAATATAATTATGTCAGAAGTGTAAGACTAATAATATTTTTTTTAAACTTTATCTACCTTTTAATGTGTGATTTCATATTCATTATGAGTTTGGGGAAGACCATACCTAGAATAAATCTAGGCCCCACATTTATTTTTTGTGCACATTTTTTTTTAATAAATAAAAAGGGTTCAACTTCCCTCTAGCTACCCAAAAAAAAAGGGGGGGGGGGGGGGGGGGGGGGGGAGAGGTTTGAAGTTCTCTCTAGTTACTGGACTGTCCAATCCAAAAATTATGAGTCCAAAGAAAAATTCAAATAAATAAGAAAGTACCAACCAAAAAAAGTGAAGTTCATGGTAAGCGTCTTCTTCCCAGCCTTGAGGAGACCTAACTTGATAACATCTCCATTTTTGAGGTGATTTGCAGCAGCAAACTCTTTCCAACCTTGTTGTCCAATGTACAATCTCTTACTGCACTTCTGTCTCCTCATATTCATTACCCACTCTCTTTGTTTTCCATCTTTTATGGTCATCTTGCTGTACTTGCTTATACCATTCAGCCTTGCAAACTCCTTTGGAATATACTACGACACCAACCAACAAACATATATATATATGTTATATCGCGCATAGAAAGTCAATTCAATCAAATTTTAGAAAAATTTCATCCATCATATATATATATATACACTTACCAATTCAGAACACTTGAAATTATGTGGAGTCAGAGTGGCAATAAAGTACTGTGGTGTCGTGAGTTTTGTAGTTGTAGACTTTGTTTCCATTTTAGCATTTACCATCTTATTAGCTCTCGAATTTCCATTCAACCCTTCAAGAGATCACAACATAATCAGAAATAATTCCATGTTAGTTCTTCACAAAGAAGTAACAAAATTGAACCAATTTCCATATCAGCAAAAATTTTTTAACAAGATTTTATTTATTTATGTATTTTTGTCTTTAAATCTTGAAAAAAAAGAAGAAAAAAGCCCCCATTACAGATAAAGATGGGGTAGGAGTATGCAAAACTTACAATGGAAACCAATAACAGGCTTCGTCCCTTTATGAATGAGCTCAAAGGACAAAGTGTCTCCTGGTTTAAGCCCATTTGCAATTCGAAATTCACGCCAACCTCTACCAATATAAACTTGACCACCACACTTGTGGCTCAACCTCACTTGCCATGACTTTTGTTGTTGTTCATCTCTGATGATCATCTCACAACGTCTGTCGATTAGGCCCTCTGACCTCGCAAAGCCACGTGGAATGAACTGCAACAACAAAAACACAACCCTTATTATTAACAATTTTTTATTTTTTATTTTTTAAATGCTCTTATGCTTCAAAGTTCAAGTACATATATTTCAAAACACTTACCAATCTAGAAGCTTCAAAACTATAAGGCTTTAAAATGGTCACAAAATAAGGGTGACTCGGTTTGGAAGAAGAAGCTCCTCCTCCTCCTCCTTTTGGATGAGAAGCCTTTGCTGAATTGTTAAAGATCTTATTTGGCTCTACAACCACACACTAATCAAACACAAAATCTACATGTAGAGGCCAAACTAGAAATTTTATGTAGGGGTTGAAATAATTACTTTAGAGAACTGCTATGTATCATTTATTTATTTTTACCAAAATATTACTAGGATACATCATGAAATATTGTTGTTTTTGAATAAATATTTGTATAAACATTTCTCAAATCACTGCTCTCCCTATTTAGCAGATTGCAGTAAATTAGCTTACGGCTTATGTCCTTGGAAGACTCTGACTCTGAACTTTCTTCCTTGTCCTCATCTTCGTCCTCATCTTCATCTTCTTCATCATCATCATCGACATCCAAGGGTTGATATTCTCTCTCACAGGCACTTTGATCAAACGCCATAACATCAAACACCATGTCTCCTTCGTGTCTGAACACCAAGAAATCACCCACTTGCAAATCATGTCTCTTCGCAAAATCTGTCCAACCTGCACCTTCGAAACGCCGATCACCTTCGATCTTCACTTGCCACATCCCACAACTGGTTCTCAGTACAGCATGTTCACAGTTCTCATTGTTTAAGTACTTGAAGAAAGAAACAGGGATCTTCTGCAAACAAAATGCATATAGTTAGCAGTAAAGCTGTAAAAGGAACTAAACTTACAAAAGCTTGATTCGTGTTCAACTTGTCAAAAACTCGTTCGAGATTGGTTCATTATGAAAAACAAGTTAAGCTTTAACACAGTTTGAAATTTATAAAGTTCTCAAACCAAGGTTGAATAAGTTACCATATTTGATTCAATATACTTATATGCATTATAAAAAATCCAGGTACTCAAATTTAATTTAATTTGTTATAAACTCAATTAAATTTTATTTGATACCAACATGAGTAAGCAAGTCAAGTTTCAATTCATTTTAAGTTTGAACAACTTATTACTCGAATCAACTTAGTTGATTCAGTTGAGAGAGAGAAATAGAGAGGGATAGAGAGAGTAATTACGAGTCCATGGTGGAAACCAGGAAGGAGGGGCTTGAAGAAGTGGGGTTTACTTGGAACGATTCTGGTAGTAGTTGTTGTAGTTGCCATGGACAAAGACAGAAAATGGTGCAAGAATTTGAAGAGACTCTATATGATCTCCATACATGTTGTTTATTATAGCTTTTATGATGATGAGAACTTTCATGATGGATGAATTGGGGTTGTTGAATTGAGTTAATGGCCATTATATTTGATTGCTAGTCATTGGTCATTAGGAAGTCCAATCAAAGTAAACAAAATTATTTGAGAGATACGGTGATTCTCCTATTTTGAGGGCCTAAAATCTCAAATGGAGTTTTTATATATTTAAATATTAATTTAAATAATGTTTATTTATTGCATCATGCTTGGGACCCCATTGGGAGACCCCCAAGACCCCTGTGGAGAATTTTTTTTTTTTTTTTTTTCTCTCCAATCACTAACCCCTGCGTGTGTGGGGGGGTAGCGAGGGTCTGTATCATGATTGTTATTTATTTACGCACATTGTAAAATTTATTAGGAGAAATTGAATTTAATAAGAAACCACTCAAAGTAAATATATTTTTATTGAAAAAAAAAACTTTATTTTAATTTGAAAAGTAAAAATAAAATTTATTGAACTAAAGATTTATTTATTTATTTTTGCTAGCATCACTTTGCCTATTAACTTTTCGGCAACTCTTTTTGGACCTTTTATAGAGTTGATTTAGCCTTCGAAGACCTTTATTTGAGATGTAAGGGCATTGTAGTTATTTATTTATTTATTTAAGAACTCTCTATTTTTATTTTTATTAGCTTCAAATAGCTCAGGGAAGATTGGAGTTTCATTGCTTTAGGTGTGAAGCCAACCTGTTAGAGGATCATTGGTTTAGTGAAAAAACATTAAATCTTTAGAAGTCATTATTAAAATCCCCCAAAGTAATGAGATGAGACCTAATGGTTGGGATCTAGAAAACTTGAAAAATCATTATAAACCATTAATTTTAGATTTTGATTATGTGTTACACCTTAATGAAAGTGAGAAAAGATCCAAACATAAGTGAATAATCAAACCTCTAAATTTAGCAAATATCATTCAAATACCAACATCATGTGTCAAACTTTCAGAACATGTTACAAAAAGATTATCTAACAAATAACAGAGATGCAAATATTGTAGTTTAAATGGAAAAAAGAAAGAAAGAAAAAAAAAAAGAAAAGAAAAAAAGCCCCTTCTAAAATGACATACCAAAAAGTAGATGTTTAGCATACTTACGGAGCCAATATCATCTTCAAACTTTATATGATGAAGAGATATGATCGTCTGGAATGGGATTTCCTGCTTTAAGTCATGGGTAAGCATTACCACAAACTTGGCCTGATCCAAAGGGGTACAGAATAATCATAATGCGAGACATGCTCTACAATATAAGGCTCCATCTTGCAACTGTCAAGATCATATAGTCCCATATCATAGCTTCCCTGTCTGTTATACATTCCATAATAGTCGTCCGTGAAATAAATGCAATTTTTCCTACACTTCGAGTCAGCACAAGAAGCTGATATGGAGAAGGAATAATTACTGCCCAAGAAGATGCACCAATCTCCCAAACCATCCACTTCCTCGCACTTCTCACTGCATAAATCCAACTTGTACACTACAAAACCCCATGTTTTCAAATATGGGGTATCAGCAATTCTAGTGTCATAAAGGCATCTTAGGACCATATATATCTCCGCTCCTAACTCCACAAGATATTTAGCTTCGTAGTCCATTTCCCTTTCTTCTTGCAACATTGTAAAAGCTATAGTCTTTAGATGAGAGCCGGTACAATCAAACACCAGCACATTACAGAAAGAGTCAACAGCATAGAAATAATTATTCAAGTGAACAATGTCCTCAAGCCATACAGGAGAACACTCCAATGGAGTCCAAGCCTTGCCACTTAGCTTTGTAAATGCCATCTTCCTATGATCTGAATAAATAGCCATAACTATACAATTTGGGTCAGATGGATTTGAGGACAGAACAGCTTTGCATACAAAATAATTGCGAAATTCTTTAGGGGTGCAAATTAGTTTTTTCAAATTTGGGCACTTATGTAATGGTGGGAGGGGAATTTGAACTCGTGTCAGAGGATTTAATATGTTCATCTCTCGATCAGTGCCAACAGTGACCAACCAACCATGAGAAGAGCCCCAACACCGCCTTCCACGAATATCTGGCAAGTACAGTTTGTAAACCTTATTGCTGAAAATACTATGGAACTCACGAATGTTACTAGTTTCATTTTCAGTGAGCATCACCCACGGAAGCTCTGAACATGAATAGTTCTCCTTCTCAAGAGTAATCAAATGCCATGACCTACAAACCCCACCAAACCTTACATAATCTTCAATTAAACGCAGCCTTTTTACAATTAGCCTCCAGATTTCATCTGGCAGTTTGGACCAATCCGCCATTACCTGTATAAAAAAAAAAAAAATAAATAAATAAAACTCTTTAAGGACAGAATAATAAGTTATGATCAATGGCCGAAATTCCTCTTGCAGAATGTATAGTCCTAAGCTATCAAAATATAACAGTTTAGCATCATAGAATATAAACTTAACCTACTCATGAATGAAGCAATAAAGTATGAAAGATTCAATTACAACCAACAAAATTAACACTCTTTCAGCATACCAACCTGAATAACTCCATTACTGGTATGGATTTCCTTTTGCTCCACCACTTTCTGTGTTTCTTCAGTCTTCTTCTCTGTTTTCAAAACTTTTTCCCTCAAGTTTATACCAATCTTTTTTCTCCTTAACAAAGCCTTTCTAGCCTCACCCCTCCCAATATAGACTAGTGTTTGCATCTCTATATTAGTTAAACTTCATATTGTAATTGCCCATTTTCTTCCCTTAATTCCTACAAGAAACTTCCAATGCTGATACAGCATCCCTAAGTTCAATCATCTACGTCTGCATTTCAACAATTTCACTCTCAGTTCTTTCACCTCCTCAATCTCAATTTTCTTTGAACTATTTCATCCATTTTTTGCTTCTGGTCATCCATTCTTGACCAAACTCTTTTCCTCGATCAATCTCTCAAAGCCCCTTTACTCGTTTTCTATCACCAAAACATTAATCTCCTTCACCACACCTTCCACATACTCTTCTCCAATTCGGGTACATTAGCCCACACCCTCTGTTCCTCTTTTGCAGATTCAGTACCATCATTGAGTGCAGCCTTTGCAGCTTCCAATTCATTTTTCTTCATCACTTCCACACTTTTCTCCTCCTCAATCCCTTCTATCTAACTATTTCCTCAACCGCTTTTCAATCCCTCCATTACCCAATTTGACTCCGCGACACTCCTCTCAGTGGAATCATTGCCCATCATCATCAATTCAATGCTTCTTTCCCTCCTTTTTTTCTCCATTACACCATTATCTTCTATCTTCAGTTTCTTAACCTCTGCATGAATCTCTCTTGTCTCAATAAATTTCAGCCACAACCCATTTTCCCCATCAGCAGCACTGACCGCGGCAGCCACTCTCATGTACTTTGCTTCCACTCTCATGTGTTTCTCTCTCTCACTCACTCATTCTTATGCTACTCTCTCTCTCTCTCTCTCTCTTCCTGATTTTGCTCCGCTTTCTTCCCTATCGCTTCAAATGTAATTTTATTCCCTTCAATCCCCCTCCTTGCAGCCTATGTGCCCACTCGTGTGATCAATTTCCATCTTTCTTTTTCTTTTTATTTTTTTAACGGGAACTAAATGAAGTACAATATTTCGTTACAAACCCAGATGAAAACAATGCTTCAATTGAAACATAAGAACCAAAGTGGAATTGTAATTTGCCTAATATATAAATTTGAAATCTCTACGCTACCCTTTCTCCAAGCATACCCAATTCCATTTAGCTTTGCATATTCGTGATACTATTTATTCATGTAGTGTTTTTGTAGTTGACCCAATTTCCAACTGCAACTTCTTATCACATAAGACTCAAACAAGATAAGAGAAATTAGAGATCCAGTGAATAAGTCTTTCTCAGTCTACTGAATTGTATTTGGATTGGTTATTTCATCAAACAATTGGTGGGCATTAAGCATACAAAAACAAAAAAACAAAAACAGAAGTAAACAAAGGAAAAAAAATCCTCTGATTTGTGTGTTTTTGCATATCTAAATAGTGAGAAAAAAATCAC
This sequence comes from Camellia lanceoleosa, assembly GCA_025200525.1. NCBI lineage: Eukaryota > Viridiplantae > Streptophyta > Magnoliopsida > Ericales > Theaceae > Camellia > Camellia lanceoleosa. The sequence continues at coordinate 149,920,898 of CM045771.1, read as the reverse complement.
CTGAGTAATTGTGGAAACTCAGATTGATGAGCTCGACTTCTGTTCTTCTCTCTCTTCTCTTTTTTTTCATTCAAGGGGGGATTTTATTTTATTTTTGGTGTTGCTAACAAGGCACTATACAACGAGATGAAAAAATGACAAAAATATGTCAGTTTCAAAACATTTATTATTAAATTTAATAAATTTTTAAATACTTTATAAGTTGTAGTATACTTTTTTAAGTATATATATATATATATATTTTTTTGACCTTTCCAATATTAACAAGGGTCGTGGAGATACTTGTTTTTAATTTATGATACGTTGGACAAAAAAACATTTTTTAATTTTTTGAATTTAATTTTTTAAAAATTAAATTTTTTATTTTTCAAATTTTTTTTATTTTTAATAAATATTTTTAAAATTTTAAACAATTTTTTTTTATTTTTTAGATGTACCTTACTTAGATAAATCTAAATAGTAAATATTTATAAAAAAAAAATTTTAAAATTTTAATAAATACACCAAAATATAAAATATACTGAATTTTTATATTTTTTTTTGTTTTTTGGTATTTAGCATATTTTTTATAAAAAATTTCACAAATATTATATTTTTAGGAGCACTTTTCATAAATATTTTGTCACCTACTTATGTTTCATTTAATTCACATTATTTTCTTATATTCCAATAAGTCCTATGAATGATTGCCGATAAAAAAAAAAAAAAAATCTTATAAGTGACATAGTTACCGAAATATCCCTAATAATATTCACATTTATAGTGTGAATGTTCCGTGATGTGAATGTTTACACTATTAATGTGAATATTCAAATTATAAAATATGAATGTTCACATTACTAAATTGCTAACCGTTTAAAAAATATTTGTAAAGGTAGAAATATTCATAAAATACTTTAAATATGAGACTTAGGATTTGGTAGATCAAATATTCAAATAATTTATTGGAATACAAGAATATCTTATTTATGTTCAAAAACCAATATAAACTCATTTTTTGAGTTTACATTTTTTTCTCAAATATATAAACTGAGACAACTATTTATAAACAAAAAAAATTATCAAATAAGTTTTGATGACAATTTTTAAAATTTTTGTAAATTTAAACTGAAAATTAAAAACTGAAAATGAAATAGTTACCAAATAAGCTCAAATGACAAGAAAAATAGAAATTAATTGTCTTTGATTTGAGTTATGAGTGTCTTTTACAATGTAGCCATGAATAGCTATTTATAGGCAAACATTTGTACAAAAAAACTGTTTAATAACTTTCATATTCTTCCATCTCTCACACTTCACACTTCTTAATCTTCCATTTCATCTCTATGTTTCTATAACTTTCATAACCTTCCATATTCTCTACTTTGTCATCTATCATCTTTGCACATATGTTTAATGATTCATAACTTCTCATAACCTCTAAATGAGTAGGAGAGTGCCTCATATCTTGTAATTATATAGATAATAACTAATAAAATTATTTATTTATGGTGCCAACATTACTCCCCGCAACTCTTTCAAAATGAGAAACCTTGAATTCATAAAGAGTTGTGCATCAATTTAGATCATATTTGGCAATTAATTAATGTATTCGAAGGGAAATACACATTCAAAGATTCTTTTAACATGATTCAATTTTGTTAAAAAAAGAACCAAAACCTAACTCCGAAGGTGCTTACGGCATATTTTCAAACTATGAACATATGGTGATATCTACGTGAGCACCTTCAGATGGTAAAAATGTCGTAAAATTAAAAAAATTAAAAATTAATTCTCATTTATTTTTTATTTTTTATTTTTTATTTCTTAACCAAATTAATTTTTAATTTTTTTTAAAAAATTCTAAAAATCAAATCATACATAGTCTAAGAATCTTTTGATAAGTCATTTCTTACGTTGGTAACTTATTTAATTATTTGTTAATTTTACGACATTTTTACCATCTGAAACTTGTTTGGTAATCATTTCGTTTTTAGTTTTCAATTTATATTCACAAAAATTAAAAAAAAACTGTCATAAAAACTTGTTTGATAATTTTTTTGGTTTATAAATGGTTGTCCCAGTTTGTAAATTTAAGTAAAAAATGTAAATTCAAAAAATGAGCTTACGTTAGTTTTTAAATAGAAATTTTAAAATTTTACTAACAAAATTTTTTTTCAATTAATTTTTTTTTCAAATAATTTTTTTCCCAATGAATTTTTTTTTCAACTAATACTAACCGAGAGGATAATTGGTAATGCTACTTTAAACCTTAGGGAGGGGATTGTAATTTCTAAAATGTGTGGGGTGTTAATGTAATTTACCCAGTGAGGACAAAATTGGTATTTAAAAAAATTAAATTGTTGAAGGAAGAATCTATAATGAAACTTTAAACCTCAGGCGGGAGATGTAATTTCTAAAAGGTGAGAGGAAAAATTATAATAAATATAAACCTCAGGGACTGCCAGTGTAATTTACCCTTTTAACTTATTTTATCTTTATTACCTATTTTAACTAAAAAAAATCATTGCCAAAGAGCGTCATTAATGTCTCATCATCAAATGAGAAGATTGAAGTCCCACAAATAGGGGTGTAATTTTGGCCCGTAGCCCGCGGGCGGCCCGGCCCGTTAAGGCCCGAGCCCAAGCCCAGCCCGATGCCTTGGGCTAGGGCCTGTGCCATCATTTTGAAGCCTGTCCCGGCCCATGGGCCGACCCATTGGCCCACTCAAGGCCTGCCCAAAAGCCTGGCTCGTCTGGCCCACCTAATGTCCAATTTTTTTAATGGAAAATAATAAAATTTTGGTGAAAACAATTTTAAAAAATTGTTTAGGTCTGCCCAAAGCCCAAGCCCAAGCCCAAGCCATGGGCTCGGCCCATTGGCCCGCCCAAAAACCTGAATATCCCTGGGCCTAGTTTTCTGGCTCGTGGCCTGACCCGATTTTTTGTCGGGAGCCTGTAAGGCGCAAATGGGCCGGGCCGGGTCAAAATTACACCCTTACCCACAAATCTTGTTAGAAGGTTATCAGGAAATTAATTTATTTTTTTAGATATAAATTGACACTACAAATTGAAAGGAGTATTGACATTGACATACAATTTGAAAATTGTAAGATTTAAGAGGAACTTCAACAGTCAATTGATAAAAAAAAGTTAGTTAAAGTTATAATTTAGCAATGGGCATTGTAAAAAGGTTAATAAATAGCAATGTTATTCTAACGGTGAAATTGTTATTTTTTAGTTTAATCGAACGATTGACTAGATGACCAGATATATGACTGGAGGGCTTCAAAATTCTATAGCTTAACTTCCACTAAGTGGTTGATCACCCAGTCATCTCCCCTATTGATTGCCTATCTCTCAAAATTGTTGTGTTAGTAGTTTTAACTGTAGGTAAAATTAATGTCAAATTTGACAAAAAATATAACAAAAATATAATTTAACAACTCTAATAGCTCATCGTTAGATGTGAAAAAAGTGAACTTAATACTATTTTATAGTAATAGAAGTTTCAATACCTCACCAGTTGCTCTAAGATCTAATTTGAAATTGTATAAAGTCTTAAATCTTTTTAATAAATAATAATAATTTTTTTGACTTTATACGCAATAATGTTAGAACAATAAAATATTTTGTACAAAATATAGGCCTTTTTTGGAGACAAGGTTAAAAATAGCTTTTTAACTTTTCACTTTTTATTTTTTACCTTTTTTTAAGTCGCATCAATTTTTTTTAATTTTTTTTTACATGTTTTTTTAAAAAAAAAATTAAAAAGTTAACTTTTAATCTACTTCACAAAACAACTCATAATTGGCCTAATTTGGGAATATAGTTAATAGCCAATTTTTAACTTTTAACATATTTTAATTCACATAACTTCTCTACATTTTTTTTTTACACAATTGAAAAAAAAAAGATTAAAAAATTAACTAACTTCTCAAAAAAATCCATTGATTACATCAATGCAATGATAATATATCAAATACTAATATTGCAATGATGACATATCAAATACTAATAATAAATTTAATGATTACAATATTACTCAATTATCTAAAAAAGAAAAAGTTTATATTATAATCTTTTAGTTATAACAAAATCCCATAATATTTTGGGAACTTTTATTTGATAGGTTTAAAAACTTCAAAAAGTCTAAGGGTGTTGAATAGTAATAATATTGCAATGATCACATATCAAATACTAATAATAAATTTAATGATTACAATATTACTCAATTATCTAAAAAAAAAGCTTATATTATAATTTTTTAGTTGTAACAAAATCCCATAATATTTTCTAGACTTTTATTTGATACATTTAAAAACTTCAAAAAGTCTACCATCAAGGGAAAGGGCGTTGGAGGTTGAACTCCCAACCTCATGAGTTAATGGTCTAGCTTCCAATCCTAACATTAGAAAAAAACAAAAATTTGCTTAGCTTATGACATTTTCAAACCAATCATATTATTGTCCCCATATTTTATTATTCATTTTCCTTAATTTTTATTTTTATTTTCCCCAAAACTCTGAAGCTTTGTTTTCCATTAGAACCCAAAAGTGCACAAACTGAAGGCTACTCTAAAAGCAAAAACACATGAGAGCGAGAGAGAGAGCGCTTGTTTCTATGCCCAAGGACTCCAACTTTATATGAAAAAACCTGAGAGAGAGAAAAGAGTGTGCAAGGCCTATGTGTATAAATACATATATGAAGTTGCTTAAAAAAACCCTAATCTAAGAGTGAGAGAGACAACGAGAGAAGAGGCTTTGAATATAGAATTATTACAATTATGGAGTCACTGAGGCTATTCAGTTCAGGGAATCAATGAAAACCCTAATTTGGAATCTGGAACCGAGGCAGAGTTGTCGATGCATGTCTCCGGATTTCCTCTCGATCTCAATTGGTTCCTTCAATTCATCGTCACAGCATTCATTATTGCCTTCGGATTGCTTCACCTGGTCAAGAACACCGCATCCAAATACTTCATGGTCGACGCCAATTTCGACTCCCCTGACCCTTCTTCATCACCGCCGCCTCTAGGAGGAGGAGGAGGGGGAGGAGGCCGCAAGATGCCCGGAGTTTCCGCCACCGCTGCCGATTCCTGTGTCGTTTGCGGCAATTCGACCACGAAGCAGTGCTCTGGATGCAAATTGGTCCGATACTGGTATGCATTAATTTTAAAAAAATTATTAAAATTCTATAATTTGTTTTCTTTATTCAATTTGTCATAATTTTAACTAGTTTGTATGTACATAAATTTCTGGAATTTGAATTATTGAATTGCTCCATTTCTTGATTGTTTCTTGATGTGTAATACTTTCGGTCTTTCGGATGTTTATTTGGTTTTCAACAGTATATTTCTTAATTACTTAAACAGATGAGTAAAGATATGGGAAATAGGTGCAAGTTGGTATTTTTAGCAGTTTGCATGTTTATAGCATTGTACTTGTACATTACATACTTTATATGCAACCCGAAATGGGGTTGAGTATGGTTGCCAAATGGGGTTTAATAGGAACTACTTTATAGAGTAGTTTTTGAGTAGTCATTGGCTGCTAGGAATTCTGCATAAACTGCAAATTAATTCATAAAAGAAAGAGGTCAGTCAGTACGAATCTTAAATTTGAATGGAGGGGAAGTAGTAGATTTCAATGGCAAGAAAGATATATGCTCTCATAATCAAATAGTTAAAAAAAAAAAAATTTTGAGCCACTGAGTGGCAATATAATTTTATTGGATCTCCAAGAATGCTAACATTCAAACTTTGGTTGGTCCATTTTCTGACATATGTTATAACTTATATGTATTATACGTTAGTATATATTTGTATATAATATATAATATACCTAATAATAATAATGTGGCTAGACTAGGCCTAAAGGACTTTTTCGAAGCCCCGCCTAGTTAATAAACAAGTTTGAAAATTTAACCTAGCCTGCCCTTAGGGCTAAAATATAAATCCCAAGCCTAGGTTGGGCTGGCCACCGCGCTAGTGCCTAATCCTAGTGTTGCATTCGTGTCCGTGCTTCTTAGGCTTTCGAATTAGGCTTAAGCTTGGGCTTGTTTTTATAGGAATGAGTTTGTCCAACCTTAATAACAAGTTGAACATGAGTTATTCATGTCTTCATGAGTAGTTCAATTTGTTTGCACTTCAAATGATTGAGCTAATCCGAGTTGAGTGTCATGAGTGTTGTTGTTAGTGTCCCTGTCAGGAGTTAGGACTAGCATTAAGTTGACAATTTCATGACTTGTGTGTGCAACCTTTGGTAGAACCCAAGGATTGGTATGGGGAATTTCATTGAGATGAAGGTTTTGGGTAAGGCTAGAACCAAATTAGGACAAGCCAGACTGCATAAGCCAAGGTTTGTCAGTTTGGTTGATTATGATATGGAGCATGGTTGATCATAGGTAGATTTAAAGAGCAGTTCCAAGAAGTATATAGTATGGTTGACCATCTTGACAGATGTGGTCGATCGGCCTTGTGTGGATGTGGTCGACCATGATGGCTAGTGATTGACCATGACATCGTATGGTCAATCATGCATGGGGAAAATTTAAAAATATAGCCGTTATAAATTGGGGCTATAAATACCAAGTGCCCCATTTGGTATGATCTGATGAGAAAAAGCTCTTGGAGTGTGCACGCACTCTTGATACTAACTAGATCACATCTCAAAGAGGCTTGCACCATTGTGTGAGTAAGAGTGAACATGTGGTACCTTTTTGCAAGCTTGGTTGGAGGACTTACTCCTTTGGAGCCTTGGAGTTTCATCACTCAGTGTTTTAAAAGGCTCTAGGTGCACCGAGGCGATAAGGTCTCCTATAGCCTAAGCGGAAGGCGCAAGGCGAGGCGCGCGCCTCACCAAAGCGAGGCCCACGTAGTAAAAGCAAAGTAAAGCAAAATTATTAAATAGACAAACTTTTTAACATAACAAATATATGTAGTATATTAAAAATATAATATCTAACAAAAAGTATAAAGTATCACATTCACATCCACCAAAAACTTTATGTACTAAGATCATCCTTATAAAATTAATAAATACATTTCATTAAAATTAATAAAAAAAATTGTTCTTATAAACTAATTAGCAATATATACATACATATATATATATATATATAAAATAATTATGATAGAAAAGCCAAAAAAAAAAAAAAAAAAATTAAGAAGAAAAAAAATAAAAAAATAAAATAGAAAGGGGGGGGGGGGGAGGGATTAGAATCAACCAACATAAAAGAAAAGAAAAAAGAAAGAAAGAAAGAAAGAAAAGTGAAAGAGAGGATAGGACAGAACAGAAGAAAAAGAGAGAGTGATTGAGAGACAGAGGAAAGAAGAAGAAGATCAAATGAAGAAGAAGAAGATCGAAAGAAGAAGAAGAAGAGAATCGAACATTGACCGACAAGCAGCAACCAGCAATCAGCAAGCAGAGAGCAGCAAGCAACAAGCAAGCAGAGACCAACGAAAGCAACGAGAGGAAGAAACGCGAAGTGCATAAGGCGCTCGCCTCGAGTCTCAAGATAAAGCGCTCACCTCATTGCCTCAACTGCGCCTCCTCTATGTCGCCTCGTCTCGCCATGCATGAGGTGCCTCACTGCGCCTTGCCTCGCCTCACCTCGCCTCGCCTTGCCTCGAGCTTAGGCGCGCTTTTCAAAACACTGTCGTCACTCACCTACACTTTTAACTTTTTAAGTCTTACATAGAAACAATAAGGAGCTATCAGTAAGCTATCTTATTCAATTGATTCTAAGATTTTGTTTTGGTGGTTGTTGACTTTGGGTTGAGCCAAGAAAATTATATTTCTTTGTATTTGTGATTTTGTATGCTGTATAGGTTTTATGTGATTGTAGGATTTTTATTTTTATTTTTATTTATATTTATTATTATTATTGTTATTATTATTATTTTTTGTGTGTGTTGTATTGGTTTTGGGTGAATTTAGGGAAAATCCATTTGGTATAGTAAATAATGTTGGCAAGTGAATCCTGAAGTGGATGTAGGTGCAAGGGTGTGCCTAACCGCTATAAATCTTTTTGTTCATTTGTTTACATTATTTGCACATTGTATGGTTTGAATGTGTGAGATGAATGCTTGGTTTAAATTGATCCATCTTTAATTAATGATTATTTGTAGATTATCAATTAAGAAATTGACTTGAATGTGATTGTTTTGTTTGAAAGACTTAGTGTGTGATTGGAAAGGAAATCAATTAAACATCTTCATCTCTGGCTTAAGTGTTTAAAGTTAGTAACCCTATTGTGGACAACACATGGCAATATACCAAAATGATCCACAATGCTTAAACTTGGTGTCAAGGGCAATATTAGATTTTTCCTATTCATCCCCTCTCTATCACGTGCACTGAACTCAGGCTAGGATTTTCAAACTTCCATACTAGGCTTGAGCTTGACTTGGGGCTTCAGCTTGAGGTAATCTCTACCCTCACCTTCAAGAGTCAGATTGGCTACTTATTGAGCAGCTCAGCTGGTTAATTTGAAAACCTGAATTTATCATTGTGTCCCAATCCAGTTGGCTTCTTTCAAATTGAAGAGACAAGCCTTTTCATGTGGTCGGATGTCCTTAAAAGGAAACTACTGGCTTTAAATAACTGATGTTATTTGTACAAGTGATATTTTGCCAAAGGTTTAAATTGCTTTTCTTCCTCAAACATTAAATTTTGCTTTATAAAATTTGATGAACAGTGAGCACAGAACCATTCTCAATAACTGCTTACTATTGAAGTAATAGTATGGATTTGATATTGGATTAGATGAACTTATCAAAAAAACAAAAAAACAAAATGCTGCTAGTTAGAAGCTTTAGGTTGGTCAGCAATCATTTGCAACTAGTCTGAATAAGGACCTTAATCATTTTGATCCTTCTGGGTAGACATTTCTTTTTTATGTGGACCTTTTTTTTTTCCCTCGTTAATACACCCTGAGAAGTGACTCCCACGGAAGAAATTTCAGTGTGTGTCTTGCTTTTGTTTTTTTGTTCAGGAGGTAATTGCTATAAGCTTATGTGGCAGCACTTTCTGTTTTTATTTATTCCTCTTTAAGTTTCTTGTATTATTTTCTGTTCTTGGCATTAACCTCAGGATCTTTTGTAATTAACATATGGTTTTATGTATTTCTGCTTTGTCTTAATTCCCACTTCTTTGTCATAAGAGTTTGATCTTGTCTTCTTGCTTTCTTGCACGTGACTTGTTGCTAGGTTTGCCTTTATATATTTCATATGAGTTTTTAATGCTTTAAATCTTTCTTCCTTTATCCCAGCTCCGGAGCTTGCCAAACTTCCCATTGGAAATCTGGGCATAAGACAAAATGCAAGGACTTTCAATTATCTGGGCAGGTAAAATCAATGCAGTCTGCATATATGCAGCATGGACGGAGAGATTCTAGTGCAGTTGCACTGGTTCCTTCCAGTGGAACCGTTAATATTACCAAACAGTCAAAAGAGGTAAATAATTTCCTTTTTATTGATCTTTATATTCATATATTTTAGTATGCCTTTTGGTTAGGAAGGACTCCAGTGTAATGTGCAGTAACATTTCAGATTCTTTTCCCCTATGAGGATTTTGTGGAACTATTTAATTGGGACAAGCGAGGATTTCCTCCATGTGGGCTTCTTAATTGTGGAAACAGGTTTGTGTTTACCATTCCATTATTTGTTCCAAACTTATTGTTTAGATGGTTTCACTGGCTTGAGAGCTTCAATTGCATAAAGTGCACATGCTTAAGTATCCAGTTTTAACTCACAATGTGCTATATTGTTATTGTATTTGTGCAGCTGCTTTGCTAATGTGGTTCTACAATGTCTAGTGTACACTCGGCCCCTTGTTGCCTACTTGTTGGAGAAAGGCCATCGGAAAGAATGTAAATGCAGACCAGAACTTTTTGTGGTCTATATTTTATGGATGATCAAACAATTTCTCACCCTTTTGTTTGTTGTTTCTTGTTGCTCAGGCAGACGGAATGATTGGTGCTTCCTTTGTGAATTTCAAACCCATGTCGAAAGATCCAGTGAAAGTCGGCATCCCTTTTCACCAATTAATATTCTCTCGCGGTTACCTAATATTGGTGGTGACCTTGGATATGGAAAACAAGAGGATGCCCATGAGTTCATGAGGTCCTATTACTTGCTTTACTCCTAGTTTAATGTAGTTTGTCTCTATCTATAAAGAAAACTTTATCATGAACCCTCATGTATTTGATGGCCAGTGTTGGTTTAACATGATAAAGTTTTACTGATTTCAATAACAAATTTTAGACGTTTCATTTTCAAATTTTAGACGTTTCATTTTGATTTAGGCTCCATTTGTTTCAACGTAAAATATTTTACACAAAAAAATATTTTTCTTGTAAATTGATTTTACATAGAAAAAAAAAAAAAATTTTTTTTGGTTTTCGGCGTTTGGTTGACACTTGAAACAAAAACATTTTAGTGCCTAAAAGAGAAATTTTGATCCAATAAAGTGTCATTTATGATTTTTTAGCGAGCTAAGATATTTATTTGATAAACATGTTGAAAAAGAAATGAGTGAGAGTTAACTTTGTAAAAATTAACTTGCGGAATTTTTAAAGGCAAGTCATTTTTGAGAAAATGATGCAAAAATATTTTCCTTCAAAAATATTTTACTTGTTTTTTGCTCAACCGAACTATGGAAAATAAGTAAAATATTTTAGACAAAAACATTTTACATCAAAACAAACGGAGCCTTAAGTTCATTCATTTTGCAGGTTTGCTATCGATACTATGCAATCGGTGTGCCTAGATGAATTTGGCGGAGAAAAGGCCCTTCATCCTAGCACTCAAGAAACAACCCTTATTCAACATATATTTGGGGGTCATCTCCAATCTCAGGTAGCTTGCAATTACACTGAGGTTTTGATATTAATTTGTGAAATGCACCGTTATAGATTCTGACATTCTGTTGACTTGCAAGTATCTAGGATCTACCCATTCTTGTTTCTACTCTGGTTGAGCATGCAGGTGGTAGATTCTTAACATAATTATTTTATGTTTCCAGCATATCGATCATGATAATGTCATTTCCTTTTTCTTTCAGTCATATGTGGCTTCGTTGTCCCTTGACTTTTTAAGGAATTATTTTCTGCATCACCGATTAAAGTTTATCTGGCAATTCCTGGTGTCAAATAACAGCTGAATGGGCTTTACAAACTTCCAATGTGCTGCATAGTTATAAATAGAATGTTAGTTGAAATAAATCAATAAAACTATGAGGGAAAAGAATTTTAATTGCTTACTGGAAGCTGGTGTAGTTGTTCAGATCATAACTGGGCATGGGGCAAGCCTCGAGGAGTGACAGTTCACTTCGTGGCTGTGCCTCAAATGTTATAACCCGTCACATTTAGACTTGAGGTGAATTTGTTGTTTCATAGCGTTGTGTGCCCTATAGTTTTTGCATCTAGCTATAACCATTTTTCTTTGATTTTGTCCTGAATGTGTTAATTCCTTTTTTTCTCTCTCTTATTTCCCAGGTGATTTGTACAAAATGCAATAATGTTTCAAATCAGTATGAAAATATGATGGATCTAACTGTTGAAATTCAAGGGGATGCCACATCTTTAGAGGAATGCTTGGACCTATTCACAGTCAGAGAGCGGCTTCACGGAGATAATATGTATAAATGTGATGGGTAAGGGTTGTTCTTGTTTTCATGTCAAACATAGTGATACATTGCCTTGTTATGTTTTTTTTTTTTGTAGGCTACCACTGGTATGCTATATTTACTCTAGTAGGGATATGTGAAAAATATATTGGGAACCATAACTATTTCAGCATGATCTCCACCTTAATGACAGCTGATAGGGCTCTCGTTAGCATGGCCTTTTATTTTTTATTATTTTATTATTTTTTATATATGGTACATCAGGAAACAATAGTTCTATTTGTCTTTGAATTTGAACCTTTATTGATGCCAACTCTTTTGCCTAGTGAAGAAGGACCAATTCAATGATATCCCATTGTGGGGGTTTGATTTTTCCACTAATGAAGTAATAATAATATAAATGATTACTTGTAAACATATTGCCGCAAATGTTCTGCTGTAAACATCACTGAATCAATGGTATTAAGATCATAATATGCCAATCTCTTTGCAGATGCAATGAGTATGTCATGGCATGGAAGCGTCTTACTGTTCGAAGGGCCCCAAACATTCTAACAATTGCTTTAAAGAGGTTTCAGGTTTGTGATAAGTTTTTCTTTCCTTCTCTTTTGGTATATATATATATATTAGTAGTCTTTCCTCTTTTCCTCCTCCCTCCTTGGGGTATATCTTCAACAATTTTCAAGGGAGAACCACTATTTCCACACCTTTTTGGTGGCACTGCACCAACTCTCATGTTGGGCCCACCTAGTGAGGTTCCTGTGGAAGCAGCCAATACTTAGGCTGTGGAAATAGCATAGCATAGTAGTCATTAATTTGCTATCTGATTAAATTTTGAACTACATCTTGAATTGGTGATTAGTCCATGGCAGAATTTTAGTTTGGGTTTTGTGAATTAAATGCTTGAAGTAGTTTGAAATTTTTATTATTCTCTCTGATAAGTTCTAATTTATGCACATTTGTTGCAGAGCGGGAGGTTTGGGAAACTTAACAAGAGGGTGACTTTCCCTGAGACTTTAGATCTTAGCCCTTACATGAGTGAAGTAGGAGATGGTAACGATGTTTACAAGCTATATGCAGTGGTTGTCCATGTTGACATGCTAAATGCATCGTTTTTCGGCCATTACATTTGTTTTACAAAGGATTTTTGTGGAAAATGGTACAGGATTGATGACTGCAAGGTAGAAATAGCTCTCTCTCTCTCTCTGTGTGCGTGTCTGTACCCAGGGACCCCAAAAGAAAAAAAAGTGGGGAAAATGGACCAGTACCACATGTACAGATGAGCATGTGTCCCGTATGTGAATATATTTGTGTCCAGTTACTCCATGTTAAACTCTCTCTCTCTCTCTCTATATATATATGTGTGTGTGTGTGTGTGTGTGTGTGTGTTGACATCCATTCGCCAAGGCATCTATCTGATAACACCCAGTGTAAGACTTGGTGATCTCACTTCTTCGAAAAAAATCCCATTGTATTTTGAGAATGTCCTCCATGGAAGCTTCCTCTCTCGTCTGTATCATACTCTTTGAATTTTACTGCTGGTTCATTGTCAGTGTGCATTTAGTTTGTAAATCTCTGTTCATTATGCAAAAATATGGGACATAATTGATTCTGGTCAAGACAAACATCAGTAGAAAATGCAATATTTATGTGGTTTTGTTGAAACGTGTATTGTTTTTGTTAGTATACTTGAATTTGTAGTTTCATCTAACTTGATTCACAATTTTTTTTTCAGGTCATGAGGGTTGATTTGGAAGAGGTGCTCTCACAGGGAGCTTATATGCTGTTGTATAGCAGGTAGCTTATCTTCTTACTTTCCCTGCTATTAGTGACTTGTCAATTTCAATATAAGAGTAATTGTCATACATTTTGTCACTCAAGGATGGCCTATCACCTAAAATTCAGTGGATACACATGTTCATGATTGACGTGGAATAATGTCTTAAAATGTGATTTGAAACATATGGCCAAGCCCTCTTTTGAGGAAAAGGCTAAGTTGTAACAACCTCTAACCCTACAACTCCTTGATGAGGAAGAAGTAGATGAGGAGCAGACCTATCACCAATGGTGAAAGACAGCTCATTGCTTTCTCCTTTGAGCCTTATGGCTTCTCTCATTCATTAATGAGATTGTGTTAATCCTAATACAAGTTAAAATACTTTCTTATTTAGTCATTACTTTCTTTTATCTTTCTTTTTTCTCCTGTTAAGTAAACTACTTTCTTATATCTTAAAACCCCTTCACATGCTATTTAATATGACCCTCATCCTGGTATTACTATATGATTTTTTTTTCTTGATCATTATCTTAAACATATCATTTAAAAAGATTACATTACCAACATTACTAGGCATTCATTGCATATTCAACCTTTTTTTAGTGACTTCTTTGACAACAAAACTTGCCAAAATTTGATTTAAATTATAGGCAATATTATAAATAAGGCTTCTTGAAAACGGCACGATACTTATTTTTTATTTTATCCATTTATATGTGCGATCCTTTCCTGTAACTTGACTTTTGAAGCTTCTTCAAATCTCTCCACTTTTGGGGAGATTCAAAAAGTAGGTTATAAGGGATTATCTTTTATTCTCTCTCCAAATCGTCCCATACAAATAGACTGTTATTAGTACTACAAAGCTTGTTGCCTTAAAAAGACTTGGTTGATTTTTCTGGTTAGGGAGAATCATATGTGAAATTCATTCAATGATTCGGCACTTTATAGCATCTATTTGAAAACTCTGACAACAAAACCCTATATTTAACACTTGCACACTAAGCACACTCTTAAGGGGCTAATATGCCGATTAAATTGGCGTTGTTTCTGTAATTGGATTCTAGTTATGATAATGGACTGCAAAGGCTGCCCATGAATTCCTGCTGGAGCCTCACTGGACCCTCCACTCCAGCTAAAAGTTATTGCAATGACCCCAAGATATTGAAAATTGTTACAACATATTTTTAAGCCCACAAAAGCATGAGGCCTCTCACAAAAATTATGCATATAGACTAATCTTGGGCAATATCAATTTTGTTGAATACCTAATAATATGGATATATAAATGATCTTGTTTGCTGTTGCTTTCAGGGTTTGTGCCCGACCATCATGTCTGAAGCCAATTGAATCTTTAACTAAGGAGAAGCAGCAAACAGTTCAAGAAGAGGAGCCCTGTGTCAAACAATCAGTTGCATTCCTCACTACAGCTGAGTCAATTAATGGCATATGTACTTCTGGTTCCTTGTCATCTGATAGCGACTCACAAGAAAAATTTTCTACTTGCAAAAAGGAGAGAACTAATTCTGAAGATGTGAGAGAGGACATTGAAATGGTAGATTCTGAGTCAAGTTCATCTGTTCCACAGGATATTGAAGTACATGGCAATGGGTATTCTCATGCGATTGAAGAAACCGCTGCTCCTGTTGTACATGCTAATAGATTAGTCTCTACGGTTGGTTCTTCTCTAAGTGAGATGGTTAAGCCTGAGGCTTATTCTCAGAATTCTGAATCAAACTTTCCTCATTCTGCTGTTGATGAGAATACAGCTGAGAGAAGTAGTGCCGAAAAGTTGACTGAATCTTCAAGTGAAAGTGCTCAGCCAATACAGAATGGTGTCCATGAGGAGGGAAAAATTTCTCATGATGCTCCTGTTGGTAATTTAAGCTCAGGTGAACTTCTTGATGAGATTAGTCCTGTTGATT
Organism: Camellia lanceoleosa; assembly: GCA_025200525.1. Taxonomy (NCBI): domain Eukaryota; kingdom Viridiplantae; phylum Streptophyta; class Magnoliopsida; order Ericales; family Theaceae; genus Camellia; species Camellia lanceoleosa. The sequence goes on along the minus strand of CM045771.1, from coordinate 149,905,591 downwards.
GCAACGGTGAGCAGGCAAAAATGGAGACTGGAAAGGGCTTGCTGTCATCTAGCAGTACTAAGGATGCCACAGGGAAGTTGGCTAGAAGAAATTCTTCTGAAGGAAAGTTGAAGCCTCTGTTTCCTCCAGGTTTTCTCAGAAAGCATTCTGGCAACAATTCTCCAAAGAGAGGTGGGAAAGCAAAAGCTCCTTCAGAACTAGCTGAATGTGCATCTTCTTACAATCCTAATAAAGTCATTAGTGGATTTGCAAAACCTGGTTTTCTTAATCAAAATGGTGTGAGGACAAAAGATGTGGGAAAGTCTCATTCTAAGTGCAGTAGTTCTTCGTCTCCTACTTTTGAGGAACGAGTTGGGAATCACTTGGACAAGGACGCGATGGTGCTCAGTGAATCTGGTGATTTTAATCACTGCAATGGAGATTCTGGTGCTTTTGTTATTTCTAATGGGGGCATTAGCTATATTAGTGGGGATGACCAGCCATTGGCAGGGAAAATCTCGAGCTACAAGGAGAAGCTCCATGAGAGTGAAACTACACCCGAAAAGATCAGAACAGATTCTGAAAGACCGGTGGAAAGTGACTTGTAATCTCAGTGAAGATGACTCACAACTCAAATTTTGTTTGAAGCATCTACGCTATCAATGGATTTGCATTTGAGACTTAAATCTTGAAAAGTAAAATTTGACAGTCCTTGACTAAAAGGCAAATTAACGCAAAAGGTAGTAGTCCCCATACCCAATGAAATCGTTGTTGATACGTAAATGAGGTTAGTGGCAAGGAAGGGGCAGATTGTTTCAGTGCTTAGATTGGATGGTTCAGGTAGCAGTTTTCTTAAGATCCTGGAGATGGAAATGGAAGAGTTAGAATAATGGACAATGATGATGGTTCATGTTCATGGTAATAGTTTTAAGGTGCAATTCTTTTCTTCACGTGATATATTTGTTCATAATTGTTGAATCATGAATGATCATCCCATGGCCAAATGGTCGAGTTGGGAATTTTTGTCCGAGGTTTCACTATTTACAAACCTTTGGATGCTCTGCTCTTGTACTATTTTCAGTTATAATAACTCCTGCAAGTGAGAAAATGCAAAGACACAAATTGTGTGTAGCTAGCTAGTTAGCGAGAGGGAAGTTTCTTTTTTAAATAGAACATTGCTGAATCATAGTTTGCATTCTCATTTTAAACTTTTGCGCTTCTCTTAAATGTTTGTTATGAGGACAATCTATTGGTGATTTGGGCTAAAGAGATGTAACAAACGATGCATGATTTAACATCCCACCAACATTAAGATTTACCCAGAACTGCTAAAAATTTCCCTTTCTTTCTCCTCCCATTTGTCTTTTTATCTCGATGTATATTATGTGTATATAATGTATGTATGTATTTGTGCTTTAGTCTTGAGTTCGACAATGGAGAGTTACAAACTTGGGATTGCAGGGTTTCATCCTTACGGGTCTTGTACCCACAAAGAGAAGCAGAAGAGGAACAGAATTGAAGAGCAGTGCTATTAAATATATATATATGTATATATGGACAGGAATGTGAGTTATAGTAGAGAGAAGGATTTGTTTTTTTCTTCCATTTTTATTGTGTTTTGTTCGTTTCTAATATTATTATGTTGTTTTTATAAAAATGCTAGGTACACAGAATTAGAACAAAAAATGTGAAGAGAATATTGCAGCATGCGCACCAAAAAATATTTTATTTATTTTATCTTCTCCAAAACTTAGTGAGACTAAATGATTATTCTTTTCCATTCTCCAGTTAATCAAAAACTACCAACTTCTATTATGATTTATGAAATAATCTCAAACAAGTCCTTGAACTGACAAAAATTCAACTCGACATCGAACACAAAAAAAAAAAAAAAAAAAAAAGAACGAAGAAAATTTAGTTACTAAAAAAGCAAGCTTGGGAAATCAACCTATGTCAACCTTCCCTGTCATTCAGAAGCCTCCAACCAAATCTTGAAGACCCATAAAAACATTTTCCGAATTTAATATGTCCTCCTTGTCATCATCATCTTCCACGTCTATCGTAACATCGTCATGCACTGCATCCTCGTTTGAACATGAAGCTTTTGGTGGTGGTGGATGATTTCAATCGTGTAGTGCAGGAGAGAGTATTGCGGCGGCAGAGTGGTGATGCTTGCCACTGTAGGACACCATGAATTTCTCAGGATTTTCCACTCTTCTCAACATATTTCTTTGTTTCACACTCGTTTCCTTCACTACTACACTTGTAGTAGTTTCGCGTGGCGATGTCTTGATGGGCTTTCTTCCGTATTTACGCTAGTTCCATGGATCCACCTCTGGGAGGTTTTCAGCATCCACCTCCACTGCTGCTGTCCTCTGACTCCTCTTCCTTTGATACTGATACCCACATTGCTCTGGTAGTATATTTGGTTTTGCTGGTGGTGGTTGTGGATGTTTCTGATAGTGCTGTTTCTTTGGTGGTGGTGGTGGTTATTGGTTACTGGACTCACCAAGAACAAAAATAGAGGGCTCGGTGGTCATATTACCAATCATGGTATTATATACAACTCTCTCACATGAGGTGCGTTCAGCCTTTTTGTGTATCTCACACCCCATGTGAGATGGTTGTGTCTAGTGCTTTTTGTGCAAGTAGAAGAACTGTACTAGTGTTGATGAGTTGTGGGTTTTGTTCTGCTTTGTCTTCTTTGTCCATCATATTTGGGTTGATGGGTTGTGGTTTTTGCTCTTCTTCTGGATCAATGATATTAGGGTTCATCATGGAGTGTTTTTATGGTTTACTAGAATTGCCAAAAACAGAACTGGAGGGTGTGGTGTGGATGATGTTAGGGTTCATGGGTTGGGCATGTGGTGGTGGTGGTTCTTGTTTTTGGTGATTGAATCCCTAAGAACAGAACCAAAGTGTGTGAGATTGCTATTAGGATTGATGGGTTGTGGTTGTTTTAGGTGATTCAATCCACCAAGAAGAGGGTTGATGATAGGTTGTGAGTGCAAAGGAAGTTCTGTAAACTTGATCTAGTACCTCAAAACCATTGTTTCTTCTCCCAAAAGTGTTACAATTGTTCTGTTCAAAAACCATAAAAGCTGAGACAGGTATGGGGTATTCTGGTGGGGTAACATACTTGGTGGCGGTGGCAGAAGCGGATGTGGTGGCAAGAGTGTAGCAACTTCTCACCACAGCCCACAAATCCCAATTTTCATCCATTTTCAGTGACGAAGAATAGAGTGGGGATTTCCTTCAACTTCACTAAGCAATGAACTATGTGTTTCTTTCCTATGATTGAATGTGTGTATAAGGCGAGAGAGAAGAGGTGGGTGAGAGGAAAACAACTCATCTAGTTTGTTTACTACTTATTTATGGTAATCAAAATCTATATGGATCAATCATAGCCAAAAATAGAAAAAATCTTCGTGGATTCACTCTTTCTAAAAAGAGAAAGAAAGGATGGATTGGGTGTTGAATTTGAATCCTAGCTTACGAAAAAAATGCTATATATAAATGGATTTCGTAGCTTACTAAAATTTTCTATCACTGCTACTTTTTTATTTAGTAGTAAGAAAACAGGAATGAAACTTTCTAGTAGTGTGATTTTGAGAATATATCGTACATTTTGTTTGAGATAAATGTGATTTAGTTAATTAATTATTGATGGTATAATTCGTTCACGGTGGATGGATTGGACCGATCCAAGCTCCTCAAGCCCACGTCCGAGTGACGAAGCCCACTGGAAGACCTGCAAACAAGTTCAACGGGGAACAGGGTAGTCCCCCGGCGAACCCTCCGGCGTGTAAATTAGAAGTGGAAGTAGGGAATGTAGAGAGAGAGAGAGAGGAATAGAATACTTAACCTTCTTCTTGCCTTCCATGCTTGCTTATATTCTTTGGTAATCATTTCAATTATGATAAATTTGATTTTTTTACGTAAATGATTTGTTTAATAAACTATATATAAAATGAACCGTTTGAATTATCAAAATTGAACTTATGAGCTATTAAGGTGTATATAATGGAATTGGGGTGGCTGCTGTGCGGGGGTGCACAGCAGTCACTGTTGTGCAGCCATTTGGGCCCTTTTCGGGGCTCATTTTGATAATCCAAACCGTTAACATTTTATAATGCATCAAGTAGAACATACCTGTAAAAAATTAAGTTAATCGGATATCGTTTAGCCATTCATCTACTCACATTTGTATCTACAAAAATAAATAACAATTATAATTTAAAGTATTAAAATGAATACAAATGTGAGTGGATGAATCGGTAAACGATATTCGATTAACTTGATTTTTTACAGGTATGTTCTACTTGATGTATTATAAAATGTGAACGGTTCGGATTATCAAAATGGGCCTCGAAAAGGGCCCAAATGGCTGCACAGCAGTGGCTGCTGTGTAACCCCGCACAGCAGCCACACCAATTCCGTATATAATATACAGAAGAAGATTACTCTTCTAGAAAAAAAAAAATTACTTTATTTATTTATTGTGTTATATATGTAATGTGATTACGTTCAATATGGTTGTTATGATTGAGGTAGAAGTCTAACTGATGTTAGTGTAGTGATGATTCAGAGAATTATAGCTACCAAGTGTTTTTAGAAAAAACAATATCTAAGATTTTAATTTGAAAAATTGTCTGTCATTAAAAAAAAAAAAAAAAAAACAAAGATTTATAACGAATTTTACGACTGTCAATCAAAGATCCTTTCTTATTTTATGTTGTCTATAAATAAATAAATAAATAAATAAATAAATAAATAAATAAAAATTCCTTTTCCTCTTGACAAATAAATCATTCCATGACCATATTCTAAAATCTTGGAATTACCTAATTCAGTCTCTTCATAAACACTTCATCTATAAAAAAAAAAAATCTTTTCATATACACAAGCCATACATACCCTATCTAAAATAAAAATAAAAAACAAGCCACACATATAAATATAATATATTTAAAATTTTCAATAATGTAGGCTTATATATATATTTTAAATAATCACGTTTTGTTTTGCGATACATTCATTTATCAAATATAAATGGACTCATTATATTAATAATTGTGAATACATATTAGGGGCCAATTTGGGAACATGGTTAAAAGTCCATTTTTGATTTTTAACTTATTTTGAGTTATATCATCTTTCTACTTTTTATACATTTAAAAAAAAAAAAAAAAATCAAAAAAAAGTTAAAAAGTCAAATTTAAACCAATTTTTCAATACAACCCAGCTAATAGACAAATGGTTGTTTTAGAAAGTTGGTTAAAACGTATAAAAAAATAGAGAGATGATATGATACAAAATAGATTAAAAACTAAAAATTAACATTTAGCCATATTCCCAAACTCACCCACATATTAGAAGAAAATATGGTACAAGTAGTATAATTGAAAGAATTTTGTTCCTATGCTTTTACATCAGTCATGAATTGCACTCATTGGTGGCACCTTTAACATTACTACATGTGGAGTATGCCATGTGTCAATTTCTATTTGTGTCCACGTGGTTATCTATAAATGATGTGGCATGGTGAGTCAGCATAGATTGTCACATAGAGAATTGCTACATAGACAAAGGCCAAGTGACAGACAAAGGAGAGGAGAATGTGACTTAGTTGTTCAGTTCGTATAAATTATGAACACTTGTCCTTAAAATAAGCCCTACTTAGACCTATTTATTATCACACACCACAACCAACTAATTTAATTCCAAGTTTTTGGTGTTGAAATAATAATTTATTCCAGGCTTCTTTTATTTTATTCATAATTTAATTTCCCTCAAAAGTTATACTAAATTTCTCAAAGGATTCCATTTGATCACTATAACTACCCCATTACCAAATTTAAAATTTATTAAATAAATAAATAAATAAGCAAAGTGCTTTTGACACAAATAATCTAATGTAAAACAACTCATTCTACTTGCAATCTGTATTGAACTTAATTTGATTAATAATGTCTGTTTTTGTTTTCCAAATGAAATATATAGGTCAAAGCAATTGTTAAAAAAATTGGATTAATTTTTAACATAACATAAAGGTAATTAGATTTTCTATTTGAAGTTGGTGAAAAAAAAGTATAAAATTGACATACATAAAGGAGGAGAATTGTCGAAAAATTTTCGTCAAACTTCTCTTAAATATGAATATTTATTAACCCAAAACATTTTTTCTTTTCATTTTATGGTACTATTGCAAACTAAAATATGAGATGAAAAGATAATATATACATTATTATATTATGAAACACATTCCAATTGACACAATGAAATTATGTAACTCTTTTTTTTTTTTTTTCAATATTACAATTATTCTCTGCCTACAATTATCAAAGTCAAATAATTTAAAAATTTTGCTTAAAATTATTCTTTGCTTACAATTATCCAAGTCAAACAATTTGAAAAACTTTCATGTTTGCATATATAGCGATCCGGATTTCCCTTTTCTTTATTTGTCGTATCTGGACTTGGTTCCGTGGATGTGTTGTTGTCATACTCTTATCTCTATTTTCTACTCTGTGTTTTTGAGTTTTGGTTTGTTTTGGGCAAGTTGGGAATAGGTTGGTTGTGTCGAGAAACCTAGAAAAGTTTCCCAGAATTTGGCTTCTCCGCTCGAGCGAGGAAATCACCCATCCAGTTTTTCGTCTGCAGTGTTGGCCACTTGAGCGGGGGATTGGCCGCTCGAGCGGGAGTCTGTGTGTGCCACTCGAGTGGAGAGTTGGACGTTCGAGGGGGGACCTGTCTGCAAAAGTTCTGGGAGCGTGCATCCGCCGCTCGAGCGGGGGATTGGACGCTCTAACGGGGACCTGTGAGTGACGCTCGAGCAGGGCTTTTGCCGCTTGAGCGGGGAGGCTTTTATATAAAGCTGAGATCCGACTTTTTTGTTCACTTTTCAACATCCTTTCTCTCTCTTACTTTTCCAAAAAGCTGTTTTGAGAGTTCCTCTCACTAAAACCCTAATTTCTCTTTTAGGATTGATCTAGTAGGAGTTGTTTTCTCACCTTAGGCCTTTACAAAAGTTGTGTTGATCGTCGAGGGCTATCTTTTAATCTGAAAATTTCAGGATTTGGAGTATTTTCGTTTTCTTCATCTCCTTCGTTGGGTTCCTTCATTTGAGGTAGGGATATCCTACTCCTCTTTATGAACTTTGTCTTTGAATTTTAACATTTTGATATGTTGGGGGGTGGTTGGGTAATTTTGAGAAAGTTTGGGCCTTTGTGTAATTTTACAAAAGTTGGGGTTTTAATTATATAAACCTATATGTAAGTTAGGCATAGAGAAATGAGATTAATGTTGGAACATTGATGGTAATGGAACCTTAGGGTTGTTTTGTGAATTATGGTAATTTGCCCTAATTGATTTAATTAGTTAATGTATATAATTAATTAAAGAAAATGAGGAGTTGGATTGAAAATGTTGAAATTGGGAATGTATGGGACTAAATGGTGTAGTTGAATCTTTTATTGCTCACCTAGTTGAAATGTTGATATATTATCCATTTGTGCATTTATTTCCTGTTTAGAAATAATTGCTTTGGGCTATCGGTGGAGGGTAGTGTTGATTGTTGTAGACAATGCATGATGATTAGACAAACTAAAACTAATCAATTGGACGTGTCATAGAGTATGACGGTTGATAGAATACATTAACTTTATGTATTGATTGATTGTGCATATGACCAATGTGTTTATATGCATTATGTGTAGACGGTTGATAGAATACATTAACTTTATGTATTGATTGATTGCGTATATGATTCTGTGTTTATATGTATTGCTTGTGTATGAGAGGAGATGGGGGATTTACTCCACGGTTTAGGGGAAGATGGGGGATGTATCTCTAAACCGGTTAATGGTTATGGGAAGATGAGGGATGGACCCAGGGATGTAGCTCATATGCTTTCCCATTGTAGTGATGATACAGCTCATATGCTTATCTATTGAAGTGTTGATATAGCTCATATGCTTATCTGTTGTGGTATTGATATAGCCCATATGCTTATCTGTTGTGGTATTGATATAGCTCATATGCTTATCTGTTGTAGTAGTGATATAGCTCATATGCTTATCTATTGAAATGTTTGTTGTTGATTTGATGTAGCACTAAAATGTATATCATTATCGTTGGTGATGTATGAAGATGTTTTGGATTTGATATAGCATTAGAATGTATATCATTTGAGAAGTATGAAAGTGGTTTATGTGTTATTGATACAACTCCAAAATGTGTATCCACCTTGAATTTCGAAAGTGTTCTAGTGATGAACTATAATCTCATCAAATGTTTTGGCCAGAGTACTGAGCCTTGTTTTCAAACTCAATGTTGAATAAGAAATGGAAAGTGAATTGCAACATAGACTTGATTGTCATGGAATTGTAATAAGATGTAAATGGTTGTGTGAGTGTTGACCATCTATCAATTGCTAATCTTTTAGTCATTGTTTATAGCTGGTTTAGTGTATTTCTACTGGGCTGTGACTCACCCTATATGGGAACATCATTTTCACGTGTAGGTAGCGTGTCATCTCCAAGGACATAGCTTGGAAGGCTAGAGGCGAACAGACTTTTGTTGTCTTACTTTCTTTTGATGTATTACTTGTAGATTCAAGCCAAGGGCTTAATGTGTAATTGAGTTAGTACTCCTTTGTTTTGTAACCAAGTGTTAACTTGGAAAGCTGTAAGCCCGTAGGGCATTCGCTGTTGTTGATAACATGTACCACTCTTTGTAATGAATTACTCTGATGAATAGAAGGATGTTGATCATTTGTATATCAATGCATGTTAATATTGATGGGTTTTATGTTGTTATTTTGAGGGCGTTACAGCATATGTCAAGAGATTAGTAAAAGTGACCAGCCTCCAGTTAAAGAGCAGTCTAGGAAGGATAAGATATTTGTAATTTTAATCCTAATTTATTATTTTTCGACACTCAAATCCATAACGATAAGTTAATGATGGACCAAGTCGTTATTTTCATATTCTTTATAATAATAATAATAATAATTTATATCCTATCTAAAAAAACATAATAATAATAATTTATAAAAATCGATAAGTATTTTTAGAGTATCATGTAACATTATTTACGAGATATTTTAGGTAAATAAGAAACCGTAATGCATACTAAGTGAGTCATTCCCTTCGTAAATTTTTCACTACAAAATTGATTTAAAATAATATTTAAATAATATAATATTATATTTTGAAGTTACTAAATAATTATCTATCAACAATGCTGGGGACCCTAGTGGGGTGACCCCCAGTGCTACGTGGCGCACTGCCATTGGTTGAAAATAAAAAAAAAAAGAAAAAAAAGAAACAATTTTTTGGGCCAATAGGAGGAGACCCCAGCACTGGGGATCTCATGCATTTTCCATTATCTATATATCATATGGTTTAGAGGTGAATGAATTGACCATATTGCTCATCAATAAATAACCAGCTTCTAAACTTGGTAGGTGGGAATCAGTGCCTGTTGGATCAAGGAACCTTGGAACTCTTAAAAAAAAATTGCAAATTCACACAAGAAAAAGTAAAATGTGACCAAACAATTAACTAATTAACAAACTTCTTCTGAAGAATTTATAAGAATTTGTGTTATTAATGAGTGTTCTAAATTTTTTTAATAAAATTTAAAATAATTATATAGTTTTTACTTCACATATCATTATGAAGAATGTTAATTGAATTTTTTTTTATTCTAATCTACTCTAAATGAAAAATAATGCTATATATACCAATTAGTATACCAACTAACATACCAATTGATGATATGACATAATTTAAGAGATTTTGGGTATTTATAATGTAATTAATTAGAGGGATCAATAATAATGTCATAACTAATGTTAATATACTAGTTAGTACACTAATTGATACATGTAGCACCATCGCTAAATGAAAGGAAAATAGAATGATTTTAAAAATAACATTTTTCTTTCACGAGATAAAAGTGACTCTGATTAGAATAATCTCTTTAAAGTTCAAATTTCAAATACTCTTTATATTTTATGCCCAAATCATTTGCTTTACAAACATTTCTATATTTTAATATTTGATTATTTTAAATGACACTCCCCTTCCCATCTTATATGAATTAACAAAGCAACAAAAACAAAACCACAATTCATTTTAATAAGATGAATACTTGTTCTAAATTAAAAAAGAAATGAAAACTCCATAATTTTCATTTATTTGTGAAAAAATGGTGATAAAATAATCCAGAAAATGGTAGAGGCCTTGGGATTTAGTTCAACTAAAATCACTTTTGTTAAGTCAGTAGCCCCACAGCCATGCCACTTGCATTGATAAATAAATGTATACATTCTAGGACCAGGAGGCTAAATTAAGGTTTGCTGTAATTTGAATAAAGTGTTTATGATTTTTTTTAAAAATAATTTTGTTTATAACTTTTTAAAAGCATTATGTACCAAATTATTTATATAGTTTTGTAGTAAAAATAAGGAAAATTTACCCATAAATAAATCTCATATGAGGAATGTTAATTTATTTAGTCTTAAGAGTTTTCTTATAAACCAATTAGTCTTTTTTGTTTTGGAAGTTGTATTCATTTGATTTGGTGACATTTAAGTTTAAGTGAATGCCCTTTATGATTCATTTTTTTTTTAATTTTCTGATTCGTTTTTGGGATGAGAATAGAAATGTGAGATGTGAAATATTCTTTTTGAAGGGATTGGTGGCCGAAGTGTTGGTTGTCGAACATGAAAATCTACATTTCTGTTAGTGTAGTTTTCTTGTGTTAGATTGGAGTGTTATATTAAAGTGTTACGTTTGAAAAAAACCACATTAAGCAATTATTGTGTTATATTGATTAGAGTGTTACGTTTGAAAAAAAAAATACACTAAAGAGTTTTTTTTGAAATGTTACGTTGTTACGTTTGAAAAAAGTATACTAAAGAATTTTTGTGAAATGTTACGTTATTACTTTTGAGAAAAGTATTGGAGTGTTAATTTTGAGAAAAGTATCATAAAGAGTTTTTTAATGTGTTATATTAGAATGTTATATTTGAAAAAAGTATACTAAGAAGTGTTTTTTTTTGAAATATTACGTTTAATAATTTCAACATTATGACAAAACTCACATTTATTCCTTAACATATAACACATGCGTTTATATTTGACCCTTTATGTCATTCACACTAGAATGACACATTTGGGTCCATAAGAAAAAAGAAATGATCAAATAATTCATAAAATTATTATTTAAGATTTATTAGTATTTCATGCTAAAAATAATTTAAATAAATTTAAAATTGACAAGTGTGATGCTTTTAACTTTTATTTATATATTATGATATTTTTTCCTTTTAAGTTATATTATGAGCTGTTAGTTTAAAATAAATAAGGCAACATGCCCGTCTTAACTATGGTTTAAAACAAACTAAGGCCTATTTTGGGAAGTAGATTATAATCCACTTCTCAGATTATAACCCACTTTCTCTCTCACAAAAAAGCTATTATAAGCTGCTTATAAGCAGCTTTTCACCAAAAAACTGATTATAACCATCTTCTCAAAATAGGCATAAATCATCCTAATCTATGATTAAGGCTTATGTAAAAAGTGTCACTTGACCACAAGAATACAATTAAAAACAAAAAGAAAAATTTGTACAAGACACTTTTTATTGATTAATTATTTTTTTTTTATATTTTCAAAACACTTTTTATACAAATTTTAATATTAAGAATATTCGTTACAAGTCTATAAAATCAATTGCAGAACCAATCACATAAAATAAACTTGGCCAACCGTGCTCTATCTTTAAATTTATAGTTTCATTCATATTTCTCCACTTATATTTTATATGGTTGATTTCGTGATTAATTTTGTCTTTGTAGATTTATAGGGAATAAAAATAGGATTACCTTTCTTATGTATAAATTTGTTTAAATTAATTAATTCAATTATAAAAATTATATGAATACATGTCTTTTAAAAGTGATCCGGTAAAAAAAAATGATACATTTTTATATTTGGAGAAATCAAAATGAATAAGCTCATGAATGAGTAGAATAAGTTAATATATTCAAATAGTTGAGGGGTCTTGTCGTGATTAACTTTATAAAGTAACTTCTCAAACGTTGGGGTAATATGTTACCTCGTAATGGGCGGGGAAGAGCCCATTTTAGAACACACACTCTCTCTCTCTTTTTATGTATATATATTTTACTAAAAAGGAATTCCAAAAGGGTCTAAACATTTCTTTAAAAATAAATAAATAAAAAAATGTTACGAATTTCAAATAATTTATTAAATTTTTTATTAAATCTCTTATATGGGTGTAAAACTTATACAAATTCACACATCTACCTATGTGAATCTCACATGACTTAAGAGATTTGATAAAATATTTAATAAATTATTCAAGATTCATAGCATAATTAGGATGACCTAAATAAGTGCATTTTTTGTCTTTTTACAAAAAGATGTACAGAAAAATAGAGAGGTGATGTGATGAAAAAAAGATAAAAAGATGGATTATTTTGTAGTAGCCAACCTTGGCCTTAATAAATAAATAAATTTGATTGAATGAATCATCTGCAGAGACAACAAGAGAGAGAGAGAGAGAGAGTGAAGAAAAAGCTATGAAAATGGGGAGTCTGAAGTTGAAACAGAGAGACTCTACTATATATATATATATATATACTATACATACATCAACAACAAAAAAAAAAAAACGAAGAGAGTTGCATAAAAAAACCACAACATGACATGTAAAAAAAGTTTATGATTTTCTCGCTGTATTTGGCATTACATTAACATTTTTGACCTCCAATTCACATGGCTTCTTGAGCCTCTCTTCCTCACCATTTTTTATTTATTTTTTGTTTTGTTTTCCGTTCCTTCACATGCACTCCTCTCTCTCTCTCTCTCTCTCTCTCTCTCTCTCACATATACATATACATATATATGTATATATATATAAATGGTCCAAAAACTTTGGTAGTTTTTTTTTCATTGACCGACCACTTTCTCAAGAGATTATTTCAGATCTACAATGAAAAAAAAGGGGCTGCCGAGCCGGACCTTCATTTTTTGTTGGAACAGAGAGTGTGATTGTGTGTGTGTTAAACTGTTCTCGGATCACAAAGGTTAGCTTTTTACTTGCCTTTTTCAATATTTGTTCTGAATTTCGATTCAAATTGTGGCTCTGCAATTCGTGTATTCATCATCATAAGCAATTTGCGTTACGCATTTTGTTTTTGACCTGTGTTGATTTTGAATCTATCTTACTTCATTGCCTATAATTTGTGTTTTGTGTTAATCTATCTGTTTAAATTCAGTCTTCTCAATTTTTTTTTTCTTTGAATAGACTGCTTTTGATAGGTTTTTCTTATTTCTTGTGCTTTGTATTTGATGTGATGCAGCTCAAAATTTATTGTGTTTCAATGGACAAAGTTTATGAATTTTACATAAAATGAAAATACTTGAAATTTTGAGTATATATGTTTTTCAATATTTCAGTTTAATGTCACATAATCTACAATCCTTTTCACTTTTCCTCCCCTCCAGGGGGGATTTATAAGGGTTCTAAGAACTGTTTTAAGATGACAATATTACCAATTTTCTGGTTACTTGGTCACAATTTGAAAGATAGGACTTGGTCTTCTATATTTCATTTTAGCTATGGTTGTTCTACAACAATCAATTATTATTATTATTATTATTATTTTTATTTATTTATTTTTTGTTTTTTGTCTGTTAGAAAACTGTAGGGGTTGAATTCAGATAAGCCAAAAGAAAAATTCTTAATTTGGGTTAGCCTATACTTTATGCAATTGATGCACGAAGAGGCTACCTTATACCTTTGTTGAGTTTGATTTGAGATTCACTAGAGGCATGATCTATGGAAGTAATTATCCTCCTTTTTATGAGTCATGGCAAAGTAGGTGGGACTCGGGTCAATGTTTGAAGGAACTTTCAGAGTAAAAAAGATATATATTTTTTGTTAAAAAGTTGTATGGTTGAAATCAAGGATTTCTCAAAGATGTAGCCTAGAATTAAGCCTAATAATCTGTAACTGAACAATTCTAAAAATAAAAAGGTCAAAGGAGCTGAATTAAGAAGATTCTCCAAATAGTAAAATTTGATTATGTTGCATTACTTGATTACCTACCTACCTTCTTCTTAAAATACGGTTATACCTTTATGTCTTGCATGCTTCAATCTTATTTGGAACTTATTCTTGATAGGAAGGTCCAGTGAAACGTTCACACTTCGCCCATTTTTCTGTCAAGTCTGGTTTGTGGAACTCAATTTTGAATAGTGATAACCTCGACTTGGCTCAGATGTAAATATACAGGCAAGAAAGCATGGCTTAGGATCATTTTGATGTTCACCTACATTGAAGGCACTTAGACACCTGAATTGGGTGTGATACATAAGTGACATTAATGGCTTGTGAAATGGAGAACGACAGTGTAGAAGAAATGGACATTGAAGTCCTCTCTTCAATGTGGCTTGAAGATATAAATGAAGCTGGAAAGCAATTCAATATAGAAAGGCCTGGAGCAGATCAAGATATGTTAGAGGATGTTACAATCATTGAAGAAAAGACTATAGTTGACTTCAAACGTCTTTCAGAGCTAAGCAATTACAGTGAGAAGGGCTTGTCTCAGTTAGCACATCTTGTAAAAAACTGGGAGTATAAGCAGGCCAACATTGATCGACTTCTCAGAGAAGAGCTTGACAACCTGAGCAAACAAAGGCAAGAGGTTGAGCTTAAGCAATTGGAGATTTTTGAGGAATATTGTTTTGAGGAAGAAAGTTATAGTGGTGATAAGCGCCCAATTTCTATATTGGATGCCATATATGATATATTGCCAGATGTTCCTCGGAGGAGAAATGACATGGTTGTTCAAAATAAAGGACTAGAAATAGAAGCTGAGTATGACACTGTCATATACTGGAAGCAGAGGGCCATGCATTTAGAGAAATTGTTGAAGGCTAGCATCCAGCGGGAGCAGATACTTATGGAGAAATTGTAGGAAAACATAGAAAATTTGGAAAGGTGGGCTTCACCAGTGGAAGAATTGTCCCAGCTTTTAAAAAGAGCCGATAATTTCTTACATTTCATTATTCAAAATGCACCAGTTGTCATGGGCCATTAGGTAATTTAGAACAGATTTCATTTTAAATCCTTCAGTTTGTTGCTTTGCCGCAATGCTATCAGTGCATATGGATGCAACTCAGTATGGACAGAATATTTAATTGGTAGTTATTTGGGGATGAACTCTGATATAAGATTTTGTTCTAACTGTGGTTCTTGACTAAAATTTTCTCCACTTTGTTGCAGTCATTTTAATGTTTCTTATTATCTAAAATAAGTTTCTTGAAAAGTCATTAGCTATATCTTAGCGTTAATTTTCATTTCTTTCAGGATAAAGAGTTGCGGAATCGTTTCATCTATAATCATTTTCCGAGTTTGCACGAGGAGGTAATTGACTGCCAGTGATTTTCTTATTCTGAGGTTTTATTTTCTGCTACAAGTTGCATCCTTTATTTCAATGCTGGTGTGAAACCTGACAATATGCACTTTTCTTTTCTTATTGATTTTTTCACTTTTGTAATTCATGTAATTTATGTAAAGCACTGTTTGCAGAATCTGGCACATGCATTCCTCAAATTCACTGATTTTTCAGGACATTATAGGAAAAATGATGTGGAGATATTCACTGGTGCTGGTGTAAAGGAATCTTAAGACTTCAAAAGAGAAGTTTTAGAACGAGGGGTACCTACAAAAAGGAAAATTACTTTTGAGACAGAACTATTTGGGTCAAAGACATTTTTGATATATGTTGAACCTGTCTTCAGCAATGCAGGGGATACTATTGGTGTGAATTACATGGGAATGGATGTAATTGATCAGGTGAGTTCATTTACAAGATTCAGCAGTCTGTATAGTGCCATGGTGGTCTTCAACATTAAATTCAACACTACCTAATATTATAAATTGATTTGTGACTACCATTTCGAAAAGAAAATCTTATTAGCTTTTATCCTTATGTACTACTCAATGGCTGTATTTCTGAATCAGAGAAGAAGCCTTTAGTATTCAGATTTTGTGAATCACAAGTTAGAGAAACAGTTCATTTTTCATGATATATCCTGTCCAAATGCTGGACTAGATTATATTGAATTTTTATGTTCAATGTTTTGGTTTGACCTATGTTATATGATTCTTTTAATGTCACGATGCCCTTTTATTCTTCCTTCTTTTTATTTTTTTATTTACATATATATATATATATATATTGTATGGGGAGCAAATATTCCGGCAAGCCCGTGCTCCTTTCTTCCAAGCTTCGTTTCCGTCCGATCACCTGAAAGCACAACGACGGTGAGCAACTCGGCGGTGTGCGGCCGGAAAACCCCTCCGACGGTCAAGTTAGCACACACCTAGGGATAGAGAGAGAGAGAGAGAGAGAGAGAGAGAGAGGGTTTGAGTATAAGAATTTCCTTACAAAAATGTTCGTCCCCTGTATGGGGGGTGCAGACATGCCTATATACCCCTCTGTATCCCAAACCTGCTCCCAATGGTCTTTCAACACGTGGCTCTGCTATTCCATCTGTCAGCACAAATCCTGCTGAGCATCACCTAATCTCAACTGCCCGCTGGCTCTACTGGGAGCTCGGCAGTCGAGCTGCACCATCTTGCCCGCCAACGGCCGTGCTGTGCTTCACGTCCAAGCACTCCACTAGCTAAGCTCAACGCAGGCTGGGTTGTGCAATATCTCGGCAAAGCCGAGCCCAGGACAGCTCGTGCTTGACTGTGGTCGGCCTTCCTGCCGAGCAAACGGGTACCTCAGCTAACCACGCCTTTCCGGGCGCAGGTCACTTAACTTGACTGGATTCGCTTCCACCAAACATGTAGCTCGGTCCAACCGAGCGTTGCCTTAACCGAGCAACTTCTTTCCAAACTAGGCCACACATCCTCAGCCCAAATCTGTCCGCCCGATGCAGGATCATTAATCTCCCTCTCAATTGCCCCTTAATTCTGTCCGCGCGAGCGTGACTGGGATTACCTATCCTGACCGGGATAATCTTTTCCTCGGTCCGCTGTTTGCGGAGCAGCGATCGGGCCGGTTATCATTCCTGGCTTCAGAACTTGCCCGGTTCAGTTCCTATCGCTTCAACTCTGACGCTGCATTAATGGGGACACGCGTCACTCTTGTATTGGTCCTCGGGCAGCCAACCCCGCCGTCCTCTCATATTTGAATTTGGGCGGCCTCACCACCTCTATAAACATCCCTCCCTCATCTTTCTTTCACTCTTACTGATTCACTGCCATTCCAAGCAATCCAGAGCTCTTGCCTCCCCTTTCCCGTTCCTGAACTCGCGCTCGAAGGAGAAGGAGACACTGCCCTACATCGGTAAGTCCTTCAACTCCAATTTTATTGTCATTTTCTTTGATATTTCACACATTAGGGCATGAAAACGTAGCTTTTAGGACTTGGGCACCAAAAACCATCCCAAACCCTCCATTGTTCATAGTGTTCTTCATTTTTCCTAAAGAACACTGAAGAACTGGGGCGGACCAGGCTTCTGTTCTTCATTTGATCCAGAAAACAAACCTGACCGAGCAAAAAACATGTTTGCCTCAAACCCAGCAAAAACCGAGATAGCAAAAGGACCTGGTCGCTCAACTGGGCTAACATCTGGTCCGCTTGGGCGACCGAGCTCCTTGGTAAGCTTAGACAACCGAGGTGGTTTAGCACTCTTGACGACCGAGCTAAAGACAAGCTCACTTCGCGCGACCGCGCTCACACTTACACTTGCCATCTTTTTCCTGTAGAGTCCAAGGGGACCATTGACCACTTCTGAGGCTTTCAAGACCGAGCAACAACCAATTATCACAGTGCCAAACCCCTCAGCCGAGCTATCCTAGGCCGGCCACAAATGGGGAAATTCCGCTTCCTAGTGGACACTCCGGCCGCGCTGGCTGCGTTCAGAGAGGAGTATGGCATCCCGGTCGACGTCCATCTCGAACTGGCAGAAGAGAAGACAACACCCTGGGGCAGACTAGACCAATGCCCCTTCACCGTGCTGTCAACCGTAGAAGGAGGCCTCCGCTTCCCGGTCAATCCTCTGATGACCGAGTTTTTGCGCCGGACCGGGCTAGCACCCACCTAAGTGTCCACCAACACCTACCGAATAATAAACGGTGTGCATGAGCTAAACAACCGGCTAGGCATAAGCTTAGGTTTAGCCGAGATCCTACGCCAATACACCCTAGGGCACACTGGCGATGGCCTCGCCTACTATTTCAAGATTAGGCCGGGCAGAGAAAAAATTGTGACCAGCACACCAGACAAGGACCTACACGACGATGATTTCTTCTGGGTGTCTGGCAATTATGAGACAGCCGCGGTATCGGGCTGGATCATAAGCAAAAACTTCGGTAGTACATGTAAGTCGCGCAAACTTGCTCGGTTAGCCTACACTCTTCATTTTTTTGTACTTAACCATTTTTCTTGTTTATTTTGCAGCAATTTAAGCCTTGCAAGCCAACTACCAGTTCCCCAACGTAGAAGCAATAAGGACCACGCTTCGCTACTGTGACCGAGATTGCAACCAATTGCTCTGCTATACTCCAACATACAGATACTCTGCTCCCTGCCGAAGTAAAGTTACAGACTTTCTCCGCGCTCCATCACCTCCTCCAGATCTAACTTTGCCTAACGTCTCCTTGATTCGGTTGACAGACGAACAAGAGATGGCCAAAAGAAGCCAAATCAAAAACCTCCTCAGTGCAACCTTGGCCGAGATACCGAGCGTCGTCACCCGCTCCCCGGCTGCCGGTCAATCAAGTGCTGTCGTGGTCGGCTTAGCTTCTCCAGCTGCCGGGCAGTCCAGCAAAAAAACACGCCGGGCTGGCAAAAGACCACGGGCAAATCCCTCCGCCGAGCTCGTCGCCGAACTAACAACCGAGCAACCTGCCGACACGGTCAGCCCCATCCCAGCATGGCGGCCGCAGCTGAAGCACCGGGGCAAAGAGATCCCGGCAAATGCTTCGGTCAAAGGCGACAAGGAGCACTTGCTTGCCTTCGACCTCTCAAAGGCTCTGCTGCTGCCCAGCGACGTGGTTTGCAGCGACCACGTTCCTAACACCCGGCTGGTCAAATTCGCCGTGAAGTCCATGACCAGGGTAAGAATTTCAATCTTTTGCTTCAATTTTCACAAGTGTTTGCACGGTTTCTTCTCTGATCAAATTCTCATTTTGCAGGCCATCCAAAAGCAGCACTTGGTCATGGAGCGCATCCACAGACTTCGGCAGAAGGTGAGTGATACCGCCAGCCAAGTCGAAAGCCTCCAAACCGAGCTTGGCCGAGCAAAGTCCTCGCTCGAAGCCGCCAATTTCGACAACAACAGGCTGCTCGGCCAACTTGAAGCAGCCGAGAAAAAGAAAGACGAGCTCCAGGCCGAGCTTGATGCACTTAAGAAGTCCAGGAAAAAAGACTGCGAGGATGCCAATAACGCCAGCTTCAACGAAGCCGAGGAAAACTACAAGAAACAAGTCTTCGCCACCCAGGACATTTACTTCAAGGCTGGATAGAAGGTCATTGTCAACTTCGGTCGTGGTCTGATCTTCGACGTGTTTGCCTCTCCACCGGTTGTTTTCTTACCAACCTACCTCATTCCATATGCCAATGACGTCATCAGCGCGCTGCAAGCTGAGGCCGAGGAAGGACTTGAAGAAGAGGGCGAGGCAGACGCTGAAGGAGAGGACCAAACCGAACAGGAGCAGCCCGACCAGACTGGGACCGGTGTCCAGGACCAAACCGCCACGGTCAACCTGGAGGCTGATGGTGAATTCCCTGATCTCCCCCCCTAGCTTAGGTTTCTTTTTTCTGTTTGTTTGTAAATGTAACCGGGCTAAGTTCCCCACCTCTTGTATTAACTTTTTATCAATGAAAAGCTTTAATTTCATCAAGTGTTTGCACGGTTGTCTTCAACTTCTAACTTCAGTAGAACATCTCGGTTTAAATCATAATTGAACAATACACACTTCTTCAACCGGAGTACCCATCTCAGTTGGAATAACAATGTCGATCAAAACATCTCGGTTGAGACAGCAAAGTTGAACAAATCACCAACTTTTTCAACCGGAACATCCGTCACGGCAGTAAATCCTAAGTTGAACAAAACATCAACGCCTTCAGCCGGAGCAGATCATCTCGGCTAGAAATAACTAAGTTGAACAAAACATCAACTCTTCCAACCGGAATAAATCATCTCGATTGGGAATCCTAAGTTGGACAAAACACTGACTCTTACAACCGGAGTAAATCATCTCGGCAAGAAATAACTAAGTTGAACAAAACATCAACTCTTCCAACCAGAGCACATCATCTCGGTTGGGAATCCTAAGTTGGACAAAACACCAACTCTTTCAACCGGAGTAAATCATCTCGGTAAGAAATAACTAAGTTGAGCAAAACATTAACTCTTCCAACCGGAGCACATCATCTCGATTGGGAATCCTAAGTTGGACAAAACACCAACTCTTTCAACTGAAGTAAATCATCTCGGTAAGAAATAACTAAGTTGAACAAAACATCAACTCTTCCAACCGGAGCACATCATCTCGGTTGGGAATCCTAAGTTGGACAAAACACCAACTCCTTCAACCGGAATAAATCATCTCGGCAAGAAATAACTAAGTTGAACAAAACATCAACTCTTCCAACCGGAGCAGATCATCTCGGTTTTAACATTAAAACAACAATCCAAGTGCTTGAAGCAAAGTCACTTCTATATATTGACAAAAGGAAATACATTCTGAAGTGCAAGCCAAAAAATTCCTTTGCACAAAAAAAAAGAAAGCTAAAGCTAGAAATAATACAGTTTGAGGTTGGCCCCATTCCATGGCCGGGGAATTGTTCTTCCCTCCAGATCCTCCAAGTGGTATGCCCCCTTGCCCGCCAGACCGGTGATCTTGTAGGGTCCTTCCCAATTTGTCTTTAGTTTGCCTTCACCTGGTACTAGGGTGTTGCCCATAACTTTCCTCAAAACCCAATCACCAACTGTGAACGATCTGGGGTGCACCGTTTTGTTGTACTTCCTGGAGAGCTCTTGTTGGTAGGCGGCCACGTGGATAAGGGCCTTCTCCCGACGCTCTTCCACTAGGTCCAGTTCTAGGGCAATAGCCTCGGCGTTCAGCTCGGGCTCAAAACTTTCACTTCTTAGGGTGGGCATGCCAACTTCCAAGGGTATGACCGCCTCCATGCCATAAGCCAAAGCAAATGGAGTTTCCCCAGTAGATCGCCGCGGGGTTGTTCGGTATGCCCAAAGGACGCTGGGTAGTTCCTCAGCCCATTTGCCCTTTGCCCTTTGCCTTCTCCAGCCGCTTCTTCAGCCCATCCAGAATTGTCTTGTTTGACGCCTCGGCTTGACCATTGCACTGCGGGTAAGCCGGAGTGGAGTTGTAGAATTCAATCTTCAGATCCTCACAAAATCCTCTGAATAGGCGACCGTCAAACTGGGTGCCGTTATCA
The DNA here is from genome assembly GCA_025200525.1 of Camellia lanceoleosa. Classification (NCBI taxonomy): domain Eukaryota; kingdom Viridiplantae; phylum Streptophyta; class Magnoliopsida; order Ericales; family Theaceae; genus Camellia; species Camellia lanceoleosa. Next base: position 149,884,082 of record CM045771.1, on the reverse strand, counting down.
GAGATCAAAATCTTGGGGACGCCAAACCGCGTGACCACATTCTGCTAGACAAACCGTTTCACGTCTTTCTCTTTGATTGTCGCCAGGGGCTTGGCTTCAACCCATTTCGTGAAGTAATTTGTGGTCGCAATGAAGAATTTCCGGTTGCCCGGTGCTGTTGGGAGTGGCCCTACTATATCTAGCCCCCACATGGCAAAGGGCCAAGGACTGGTGAGGGGAAGAAGTTCCCTGGTAGGCTGATGGATCTGATGGGCGAATTTCTGGCATTTTTCGCACTTGCACACATATTTTTGTGCGTCGGCCTGCATGCACGGCCACCAGTATCCCTGTGAAATAGCTCAGTAGGCCAAGGACCTGCCCCCTATATGACTGCCGCAAATGCCTTCGTGAATTTCGTACAAGAAGGCTTCCACGCTGCTTGGGTGAACACACTTCAAGTAGGGACCGGTGAAAGATTTTTTATACAATGCTCCGGATGGAGAGAGCCAAAACCATTCTGACTTCACTCGGACTTTGTGCACTTCTTTCCTATCGGTCGGAAGAGTCCGGTCTCGGAGAAACAGAATTATAGGGTCCATCCAGGAAGGACCTAGCACGGCGCAGAGTACATCCGTCTGCCCGGCTCCCTCAATGCTTGGACGTGGAAGGAATTCAATCAACAGGGGATTAGGAGATGTACAATCTACCATTGATGCAAGGCCGGCCAGCTCATCTGCTCGGCTGTTTTCTTCACGGCCAATCTGTTGAACTCTGATTGCCTGAAACTGCTTAATGTGTTCTCTGACCAGAGCTTGGTACTTCGCCATTTTGTCATCCTTTGCTTCATAAATCCTAGAGACTTGGTTCACCACAAGCTGGGAATCACTGTACACCATTAGCTCGGAAGCCTTCATCTGAAGAGCGCTCTTGAGTCCGGCCAAAAGTGCTTTGTACTCAGCCTCGTTGTTAGATGTTGGGAAGCCAAGGGTGATAGAATGTTCAATGGTGAGACCATCCGGTGTGATAAGAACAATACCTAGCCCGGCACCATGATGATTCGATGCTCCATCAACGAAAAGTTTCCACATCTCCCCTACAAAGAGTTTCCAACAGTCTGAAGGGTCCTGAGAATTTCAAAGAATGACGGGACCACGGTTGCTCAGTTGTCCGGTTTCTAGTTCTGCACTGATTGGTTCCACCCCAGCCTCCCTTGGTGATTCGGCATCGGACTTAGCAAGCTGATCTGCGATGCTCAAGTCCGTAGGCGAATCACCAGGTTGCGGTATTGTACCGGCCGCAAATTCTGTGCTGGGTGTGTCCGTTTCTTCCCCCCTTGGTGATGCGGTACCGGACAGAGTGGGTTGGGCAATAACACTCGACTCTGTCATCGCGTCACCGGTCGGTGGAATTGTACAAAATGAGGGCACTTCGGTGGGGCGCGCAAATCCCGCGTCGCCCACTCCACCAGGTTGTTGTTTCTCGGTCATGCTTGCATTCTTTTCATCTGCCGCGGCAATATCGATCGGGCACACCGGATAAGTTCCAGGTGAGAATTCTGCAACGAAATCGGCCAAAGCCTGGGCCTTGATGGCTGTACGTGGCTGGAACTTCACATCAAATTGTCCCAATTCGACTGCCCACTTGAGAATTCGGCCAGAGAAGTCTGCCCGTTCAAACAAAGCCTTAAGAGGAAACTCGGTCAGTACGATGATGGTATGGGCGTGGAAATAGTGCGCCAACTTCCTTGAAGCCATCATCAATGCCAACGCAAGCTTTTCCAATGGCAAGTACCTCATCTCTACCGGCAGCAAGGTTTTACTGACATAGAAGATTGGAAGGTGCTTAATTCCTTCAGCACGGACTAGCACCGCACTGATTGCATGTTGCGAGACGGCAAGGTAGAGGTAGAGTTCCTCGCCTGGCTGAGGTGTAACCAATAGTGGCGGAGAAGACAGATATTCCTTGAGCTCGGCCAAAGCCTGGTCACACTCTTCATCCCATGAGAACTTTGACTTCAATGCCTGAAAGAAAGGGCGTCAGCGATCTGATGACCAGCTTATAAATCGATTAAACGTGGCGGCCATCCCGGCCAGATGCTGCACGTCCTTAGCCGAGCTGGGCTACTTCAATTCTTGCATGGCCCTTATCTGAGTAGGGTCTGCTTCGATGCCTCAGTTTGTGACTAGGAACCCTAAAAATTTCCCAGATCCCACACCAAAGGCACACTTGGACGCATTCAGGCGTAGCTTATGCTTTTTGAGAATGGCGAACATCTCTGCCAAGTTGGACAAGTGGTCTGCTTGATGCCGGCTTTTAACCACCATATCATCAATATAAGCCTCCATTGTTCGGCCAAGCAAAGGAGCAAACATCTTAGTCACCATCCTCTGAAAAGTTGCCCCGGCGTTCTTCAAACCAAAAGGCATGACTCGGTAGCAGAAGAGTCCCCTTGGAGTCGTGAAGAAAGTAATCTCTCGGTCAGCCTCATGCATGGCAATCTGATGGTAGCCGCGATAGGCGTCCAGGAAACTGAGCCTGTTGTGTCCAGCCGTCAAGTCCACAAGCTGGTCAATTCGCGGCAAAGGGAAGCTGTCTTTTGGACAAGCTCGGTTGACCGTCTTGTAATCAACACAAACTCGCCACTTCCCATTCTTCTTAGGTACCACCACTGTGTTGGAAATCCAGCGAGGGTAGTGCATTTCTTGAATTGCTCGCGCCTCAAGCAAGTTCTTCACCTCCTCCGCAACTACCTCGGCGTGATGCAGCGCCGATCTCCTTGTTCGCTGTATAACTGGCTTTGCTCCGGGGAAGACATTGAGGTGATGGAAAATGAAACTTGGATCGAGGCCGGGCATGTCATAAGGCGACCATGCGAAGACTTCGATGTTAGCCATCAAAAACTCAACCATCTCGGTCCTCTCTTGGGCAGTAAGGCTTGAACCGAGTAGGAAGAACTTATCCGGCCACTCCATATCAATTCGCACCTCAACCAAGTCCTCTACAGCTTTGTCTTCTGCCTTAGTGCCCACATCCTCCAGAACTCCCCAGTCTTCTGGTCCTTCTATCATTTGAACGAAGCCTTTAGCAGCCCGGCTCTCATTCACTGCGATGAAGCATTGCTTCGACATGACTTGATCTCCCTAGATCTCCTCGATTTCCCCCATAGCCGAGGGGAATCTCATCACCTGATGGTAGGTCGACGCCACAGCCTGCATAGCGTGAAGCCATCCTCTTCCAAGGATCAGGTTGTAAGTCGAAGGAACTTGTAACATCCAAAACTCCACTTGCTTGACTACGGATCCCGCTTTGACCGGCATGATGATCTTCTCCAAAGGCCACTCCGGTTGCGAGTTGAAACCAACCAGTGGCGAAGTTGCCGGAGCCAAGTCTGTCTCTCGGAGCTTGAGCTGCTTGAACGCGTCATAATACATGATTTCGTTCGAGCTTTCCTGATCGATCAAGATCCGTTTGACATCAAATTCTTTGACGCGGAGTGTTACTACTAAGGCGTCGTTGTGCGGCGTCTAAATACGCTCTAGATCCTTGGAGGTGAAACTAATCACGTCCTTCTCTTCGGTTTTCCCTTTCTTGATGGCAGGCTGTACCGACAAAACCTCCCTTATATGTTCTGCCTTCTTGATCATACTCTGGAGTTCGCAAACTCGCTCCGGCTCTATTATGCCATGGATGACATTGATAACTCCTTGTGGTGGCGCATCTCGGTCATCCGGTCCCCTGGGATCAACCGGAGCCTGATTCGCCTTTACGCCCCCATCAATGTAAAGGTCTAGGTGCCCGGCCTCGACCAGCTCTTCCAAGTGTTGCCTCAAAGGCAAATAATCCTCAGTCCGGTGGCCCCGTTCCCGGTGGAATGTGCAACGATACCGCGGATTATAGCCCTTCTGTCCATCGCCCAACTTAGCAGAAAACCGGACATACTCTTCGTCTCAGATTTCACTAAGTATGCGATAGATTGGAATCTTGAAGACCGTGGTTATGCCAGTCCTTGCTTTCAACCTTCTGTTGGCATCCGCAACATCATCTCGGGTGTAGTCATCCCGGTCGTTTTGACTATCTCTACCCCGGTTCTTGCGATTCGAGCCACGGTCTGATTCCTCTGCGCGGTCACTTGAGCGACTGGACTCTTGCCCAACCGCGTGCACTTTGCTTGCTGCCTTCTTATCTGTTGCTACCGGAGTTGTCTTCACGGTAGATGTCGATGCATCATCCTCAACCCGGATGTGTTCATTAATGCGCTGCATGAGCTGGCCCATGGACGTTGGCTGGTGCATGGTGAGCGAGTCCCGTAGTCTATGTTCGACCGGGAGACCACTCTTGTACTGAGTGATTGCAAGGTTGACCGGGCAATCCAAGATCTTGTTGAAGGTCTCCCAATACCTGAAATTGTACGCCTTCAATGTGTCGCTCGGTTTCATTTTGACACTCAGTAGGTGATCCACTTCCTTTGGTGTTTTGGTGTTGGTTTTGAAGCGCGTAACAAAGGCTTCGGCTAACTGATGCCACCTCTCTATACTCCCCTTCGGCAGCCTTTCAAACCACTTCAAGCCCAGTTCCCCCAAACTGGACGGAAAGATAAGGCACATTAGAGCATCATTCCGCCTATGTTCGGCCATGACTTGCCGGAAATGACTTACATGCATGTAGGGATCGATCTTCCCATCGTATAATGTGAACTTTGGCTGGTGGAAGCCCGACGGCAACGGTGTTGTTTCTATTTCTAAGGAGAAAGGGGTGGTGCTCAACCTTGCTAAATCTGAATCCACCAGGAGCGGCGCCGCCTGTTGGGGTGGAGGCATTCCGACCTCCTCGCTGGCGTGAGCCCCATAGGATAGCCGCTGGAACGCCGATATCCTTTGCGCTTCCCACCGGCGAGCCCGCTCCTTTAAGACTGCCCGCAAATTTTCTGATCGAGCGGAATAGGTGTACCTCGACGTCGTCGCCGGACATGCGGGCTGGTAAGTACTATCTTGCGCGCTGGACTTCTCTGCGCGCACATCGGAATCACCAACCTTGTAACTTCTGGTAATGGAGATGGACGGAGTGTGTCGCTGACTCTGACTACCTGAACGGCGGGGTTGGGTGAGCTCACTGTGGTCGCCCACTCTAGCTACACCCTTCCCTTTGACATGCCGCTTCAACTCCTCCATCTCTGCCGCCATTCGCTGGATGACGGCATCTTGGTCCTTCAACTTGCTTTCCAGACGTCTGGCATGTGAGTCTCTCCACCGGCGATGACCGTCTGGACTCCGTGAATGACCATAACTCCTCCCGCGCTTATCCCGCGCGTCTCCTGATTGTCCTCCTGGAAATGTCTCCAGGTCCCCCATCGGAGAGACGGTGGGAGGTCCCTCTCTTCGTCTGCCCGACTCCGGTGTGACTCCGTCGATGGCGGACACTTGAATCTCCTCGTTGTTCGCCATAGAAGGCGATCAGATGAGCTTCGGAAGACAAGGTGTAGATGTCCCCGAACGCCCTGGGAGGGTTAAGTCCCGTTCCGTTCATATTGGGGTCACTACAGTTCGGACTCGATTTGTGTCGGTTCTAAATCTGAACCAAAGAGTCCAAATCCGGCAAATCGTTTTGAAGAAAAACAGATTTTTTGAAAAGTAGTGCCAAACATGGACTGCTTCGCCAGATTACAGAGTCGCCACCTAAATATTTAAAATGGGAAATTTAGGAAACCCTGACTCAGTGCCGAAGGCCACGTGTCCGTCATAACCAAAGTGGTCTTGGCTCGGGAGCTTGGGTACGATCGGGGAAGGTCAGCTATGAGCACCCCCTTTCGCCCGGTCCGAAGACCGGCCTCTACTAACCGTGATATCCGTTTTTGAAAACTTTATGCGTTCTTATTCCGGTTATTAACCTAGAATTACTATGTGATGCGCACAACACAAAAGTATAGACTAGATTGCCTAACTTGGAAATAAACATTGCATATCCGTTTTGTCTCGAAAAACGTGTTAGATTTTGTTACTCGCAAGTAGGCTAAAATACGGATTTCAATGAGTTGTTCCAACTCAAGCAATCCAACCTCCACCCACAGGCATTCAAACAGTAATATCACATAAGCACTTAGCCGCATGGTAAGCATACTGTCATGGCAACATTCACATGCATGTGGTATGCTAAAGCGTAAAATACTTACATCGTACTCCGTGCCAAAACAAAAACCCGGTTAGCAAACATGCATGACCTAGTTCATGTAAAGTGGCTAATGCAACACAGGCATAGATGCAATCTACAGTAGGCTCGGCCAACCCTAAACATGGCATGTGAAATGCGACAGATAACACGTATTCAATTTGGAATTGAAATATAATGCAGTTTGTATGATGTACCGAGCCCGATGTATGTCAACAAATGCATGGATGCACGCATGCATTGCATAAGGCATGCTGAAGTAAACGTGTCCTAATCTACCATCATAAGCAGGTAAATAAAAGGGAGAAAGAAATGGGGGTTGGAAGACATACACACCACTCACCCACACTTATTACAATTGCGCCCTCGCTCGGAGGGACCGAAAGAATATACAAATTAATTAACTACGCAAGCTAATTAAGTATTACAAATCAACTAAATTAATTAAATAAAATAATTAATCTAATTAAATAGTAAATCGCCTCGGGATGAGGGCCAAATGCAGCACGCGCTCGGGATTGGCTCGGAATCGCACTGTCATGCATGATTTGCCTCTGTTTCCTCTGCTGTCCTCCTCAGAAAATTACCAAAACTTCAGGGATGCCTCTCAGAGCACTGGGGAGTGCCACCGGCTGGGGTAGAACACCACCGGCTGAATAAGAAGGCCACCGGCACTGAATTGATTCATCGGCTGTCAATTGACTGCCGGTCGGCACTAAATAGTGTCGGCCGGCACTTAACACCTGCAGAACCTGCAACTCACAGCAGCAGAGGACAACAACATGCATGGCAATGTGATTCAAGGTATTTATGCACTATACACACCCCTTATCATGTTATTGACTCAAGGGGGCATGTGCCTCGATTCTCGGACCACCAATCGCGCATTTCCATGCGTGATGGCTCGGAGAACCAAGCATGCAGCTTCGATTTCAAATGCAATGCAACCAAATAAACACACAAGGGTGTTAAACCTCTATCATGATTTGATCGAGAGGCCTAACGTGCATGCCGATATGGTGCACTCCTAGACATGGCAACTAGCATGTAATATGGCAATACAATGCAAACCTAAGTAAGCACACAAGGCAAGCATGCAAACCACATGGAGGATGGACTTAGGCATGATCTAGGCAGCTCCAAAAAGGCCCAAAATCAATGGCCAAATGCTAAGTTATGGGGGCCAAACACACATGCACACATACACATGTTAAGGTGCCAACACTTAAGCATAACAAACAACATTCAAGCACACTTGAAATGAGTTGAGCATGGACAATTGACATGCATATGAAGCTCTGAAAATCACACAAAACATGATGCCAAATCATGCAACAAAGCAAGCCAAGTATGCAACAATAGGTCCAAGTACTTGAAGCAAGCCATGAAGGCTTATACTAAGGTCAAGCCCACTAGGCCTCACAAGGCCAAGGGGACTCAAAACAGGTCACAAGCAGACTTAAACAAAGCCTAAGGAGCACCTAGATGGCATCTATATGACTCAAATACAAAGTCATGCAAAATGGCCAAAACATGGGAGCATACAAGACATGCTCTTAAAGCATTAAAGAGGCGACTAAGGCAAGCATACAAGCCCACCAAAAGGTCTGAAATGGCATGCTAGGTGATTCCAAACCATCAAAAATGAAGCTAGCATGGCATGCTACACATTCATGTTCTTAAGGCCAACAAGCCCAATGCAAAGAGACTATGTGACGCATGCCAAGATCAACCCAAATGGCTATGGACAGAGCTAAAACATGTCAAAATAAGCATACAAGCTTCACAAATGTAGGCCTGAAACATGCTAGAAACTAAGGCACACAACCTAGGCATGTTAAGGGACTATTGTGGCATTACAAAGTAACTATGCAAAGCATGCAAGGAGTGCTAAAATCAACTTAAAATCATGTTATAACATGACAATATAAGCATGAAAAATAAGTCGAACATGCTCAACACACATACAAGCATGAAGCTCCATAAGGGAGCAAAACTTGCCCTTTTCAAGGACATCAAGGAGAGGGGGTGGCCCTCTCCTTTTGGAGACTTTATGGCACCATCTCCACCACTGAAATCCCTCAAGATTTCAGTGGTGGAGAGGCCCAAGCACCAAAGTCTCGGAGCTCTCACAAAATGGCCTAAAATGGGCCCTTTTCAAGGCCTAAATGGGGTCAAACTTCCCCAAACCACAAAACACTCTTAATAAACAATAAAGAGGGTTAAAAAATAGAACTTTTATGTGTTATAGACTAAGCACAAAAACTGTTTTAAACTAGGCAAAAATGGAATGCAAAAATGGGGTAAATAAAGCAAGCTTCTTACCCTTGAAGCTTTTCTTCACAAATGTTGAAGTTGTTGGTTCCTTGAGCTTCAAACCAGTCAAGAACACTAAGAACAAGCCCTTGGACCCTCAACAACCAAAGGAAGGTGAAACACTAGGTGCTTGTGTGCAATAGTATGAACTAAAGCACCTAGTGTACACAATAAGCAAGGAAAAGAGAGATAGGATAGATATAGGATTTCTAACCTAAAACCAGAGCTTCTTCTCTGTCTAAAATGTCTAACCCTCCAAAAATTCTAACCCTTTGGCCAAGAGAAGAGGCTTCTCTTGTATAGGCAACCAAAGCTTACAAGTTAAGGCATCCAAGGGCTCATCCCTCCATACACGTGTATGGAGGGGAAACAAAAGGCATACAGCTGTCTGAAAATTTCTCAGAAAGCAGCTGTAAAGTGGTCGGCAGGGAAAAATGGTCATTTTGCCAAAAATAGTGCCGACCGGCACAAAATAGTGCCGACCGGTGGCCTCTAGCCACAACCGGTGGTGTGTGGGGATGCCTCACAAAGCATTCCTTGCCCCTCCAAGGCAAAGCACAAGTGTTTGGTGCAAAACCAAACACAAAACAGTCAAGTTCGGAGGTCCTGAGGCAAGGCGCGCGAGCCGAGAACTCCGGGAACTCCAAACGAACGCAAACATGGATAATCACCGAGTGTTCCAACGGTGACGTCCAAGTCTTGAGGACGGTCAAAAATGGGGTGTCTACACAAGGTTTTATCTGCAAGATTCCCACAAACGGCGCCAATTGTATGGGGAGTAAATATTCCGGCAAACCTGTACTTCTTTCTTCCAAGCTCCGTTTCCATTCGATCACCTGAAAGCACAACAACGGTGAGCTACCCAGTGGTGTGCGGCCGGAAAACCCCTCTGACGGTCAAGTTAGCACACACCTAGGGATAGAGAGAGAGAGAGAGAGAGAGAGAGAGGGTTTGAGTATAAGAATTTCCTTACAAAAATGTTCGTCCCCTGTATGGGGGGCGCAGACATGTCTATATACCCCTCTGCGTCCCAAACCTGCTCCCAATGGTCTCTCAACACGTGGCTCCGCTATCACATCTGTCATCTCAAATCCTACTGAGCATCACCTAATCTCAACTGCCCGCTGGCTCTACTGGGAGCTCGGCAGCCGAGCTGCACTATCTTGCCCGCCAACGGCCATGCTGTGCTTCACGTCCAAGCACTCCACTAGCTAAGCTCAACGAGGGCCGGGCTGTGTAATATCTCGGCAAAGTCGAGCCCAGGACAGCTCGTGCTTGACTCTGGTCGGCCTTCCTGCCAAGCAAACGGGTACCTCGGCTGACCACGCCTTTCCGGGCGCAAGTCACTTAACTTGACTGGATTCGCTTCCGCCAAACATGTAGCTCGGTCCAACCGAGCACTGCCTTAACCGAGCAACTTCTTTCCAAACTGGGCCACACATCCTCGGCCCAAATCTGTCCGGTAAAACTCTGTCCGGCCCAGTATCAGATCAATAATCTCCCTCTCATATATATATATATATATATATTTTTTTTAAAAAGAAAAAATTTAGAAGTTTTATAGGTCTTTAAACAATATGACAACAAAAAATACAATTTATTACTTGACAAGTGAGAAAAAGGGAAAAGATGGCAAAACTTCGAGAGGAAATAGCAGTACAAAAAGCCAAGGAGAGAGAGCTAAACAAAACAATTCATATAACAGGTTTATCTCTTTGATTTATTCTTGGTGGGTTTGAATAAGCATTAGAAGAAAAAGGGTATTCATTTTTTACCAATTGATTCTTCTTGCAGAGGAAACAATGCGAGCAAAACAAATGCTGGCAACCATGTCTCATGAGATAAGATCTCCACTATCAGGAGTTGTAAGCATGGCTGAGATTCTTTCCACCACAAACCTTGACAAGGAGCAAAGACAATTATTGAGTGTCATGTTATTTTCACGAGATTTAGTTCTTCAACTTATAAATGACATTCTTGACCTTTCCAAAGTTGAATCAAGTTTGAAGTTTCATCCCTCCCTTATATTTACATGTTCTTATCCTTGTTTTCATTGTTTGTATGAGACTTGGTCAACATTCCTGGACCAATTCCCTAATCAATTGGTGATCTATCTAACAAGGTATCAAAACTTAGGTTCCTGGAGGTCTTAGGTTCAAGTCTTCTTGTATGTATTTGTTTCCTCAATAGTATGCTACTGTGCACTCTTGCATATGTGTTTGTACACTACTAGTTTGGTTTCTGTGTTAGTCTATCTCTCTATGCACAAGAGGGTTCGGATGTGAGGGAGTGAATGAGAGTTCCTTGTAGTCAGAAATTTGGCTTCAATCTAGGTGACGGTGGAATCTTAGTCATACAATATAGTCTAGCATTCCACTGTAAGGCTCATCTTACTAGGATTTTATCTACAATTTTCAATTTGATTTTTTATTTTCTTTTCTCCTTTAGGAGTTATGAAGTTGGAAGCTGCAAAATTCAGGCCAAGAGAGATAGTAAAGCATGTACTACAGCATCATTGCAAAAGATACTAACCTTGGAAGGTCATGTAGCAAATGACGTTCCTGCGGAGGTGAGAGTTATACTACATACTGTTACCATGCCCTAACAAATTACATGATCCATGACATGGTCTAGATGCACAATGCAAGCTCTACTACTCACAGTGAAAAGTAATCCTTACCCAAATCTAGAAGCCTTTGGACTAATACTACCACCGCTGTGTTTGGATCATGGATTTAGGTTGGAATTTGGAAAGGGAAAGGGAAAAGATGAGGGAAATATGAATGAAATATAAGTTAAATTTTTTCTCCATTTCCCTTTTCCTTTCCAAATTCGTATTGAAATCCATGATCTAAACACTACGTACAGATATTGGAAAAATTTCTGGTGTTTTGTTCTATATTGCAATTATTTTACATGTTAACCCGTATGCATCAATTTCAGGTTATTGGAGATGTTCTAAGGATTCGACAGATTCTCACAAACTTAATCAGGTACTGTTTTCAAATTCTCCTTTGTAGATTATATGGATGGTTTTAGCTATGTTTAGAGCCTTGTGCGCTTCCTGCTACTTGCTTGTCCAACATTATGCTCCATATGTAACATTCTGCTTCGATAGTTGTTCCTCTAGAAATTCCTATTTGATATGATTTGAAAGTGATTGTATCACAATAAAAGACAATAGAGGTCGTGATGTTTGATTTCCCCGGATTTGCGAAATATTTGTCAAGAGGACTAAGGAACTGTTCCTTTGAACAATTATGCGACAGATGTTATAGAAATTTGTAAAATTAAAGTGTATATTATTTTTTCCTTAGTTAAAAAGAAAATTATAATTCCTTTCTTGAGGCGAGAATGTTTTACTTTATCGATGATATTTAACAAAAGTGGCTTTCTTAAATGCAATGACAATGTAACACCAATCTACTTCTCCCAGTACCTTAGATTATGATGATCAGCAATGAGTAGTATGTCTCTTTACAACACTGTGAATATGAGCATTTTTCACAACTAAAATGAATATGCAACATGCTTTTTGGTTTTGTAGCACCTTTCTTGCATTATTTACCAAACTTGTTGGGTTCTGCTTCAAATTTATAAGATTTTATTTTTCCAGCAATGCAATCAAGTTTACCCATGAAGGGAAGGTTGGAATGAAGCTTTATGTGGTACCAGCCCCATCTTCGGGTATGGAAGAGGGATCCAATCAGAAGATCACTGTAGACAGGTCAATAGTTTCAGTAAATGTACACGAACAAGATAAATGCGTATCATTGTCTCAAAGTTGCTGTGATCAAAAAGGTTTTCATGAAGAGAAACACGGGAAAGGTCCTTACAAAAACCATACACTTGATGACGAACCCAAAACCGTAGTTAGAAATGGGGCCTCAATAGATGGAGGTGAAGAGAACCACCTTCAGCCAGATGAAACAATAGTATGGATATGCTGGATGTTTATGATACGAGAATTGGAATACTGGGTAATTTTACATCTTGAAATATGCTTCGAAACATTGAGTACAGACTATTATTAATTATTTTTTTGTTATTTCTTAGAATCTCAAACAGAGAATGCTTTGCCTACTCTATTTAAGAAATACATGCAAGTAGGTGCAGACACGGCACGAAAATATGGTGGGATTGGGCTAGGCCTAGCAATCTACAAACAACTGGTGATCATTTTAAACTCTTTTTTTCCCCCTAGACCAGGGTTCATGCTATACTGTGATATGGGCATTAGAAGGCATATATGTTTCAATTATATGAATCACAAGCATTATATTCATAGGCAGACATTTCCACTAAATCACATTAATCTTCTTCCTGAAACATCTGTCCCTACGGTGAGAAACATCAATTTATATCACTTTTTATATGAGAGTAGGTAGTTTACATGCAAGAAATCCAATAGAAATTTAAAATTACTAAAATTGAGCATCTCATTCTAAATTATTCCAAGCCTATCGCCCATACCACTTCATTTGATATAAACTTTCTATGTGAATTTCCAGTCTATCTGCAACTTGAAGTTCAAATTGTCTTTCATTTCATATGGAGACATGAATTTTCATTTTGTCGCTTTGATATAAACTTTCTAAGCTGATGTACTACTCTTTACATTCATATGCGTATGAAATAGGTTGAGCTTATGGGAGGTCATCTCAGTGTTTTTAGCCAAGAGCACCATGGATCTACATTTACATTTATACTACCATACAAGGTTTCACCTGCAGCTGATAATTCAGATGATCCTGATGAACTCTCAGATATGGCTGATCATGATGCTCCGGATGATGCCAATGATGATGATACAAGTTTCGGATTTTTTCAATTTTAACCACGCACTTTGGGTTCTCTTTTCGCTTCTAGTGGTCCTGGCAGGGCTAAAAAATTGTCAAACAATATTGCTTTTAATGCCTCATATAAACTTAATGGTTTGTTAGAAGATTCCTACTCATTTCCCTCTAGAAACATTGCAACAAAAGAGGTAACTTCATTAGAGGATGCCTGTTCGGTTGATGGTGCTAATACATCATTGGAACATGAATCTTCAATGAGGGACAGCCCAGACTCTGCTAAGAAAATTGCAGTTGGTAGTGATAGTGAGATACAATGTCACAATAAAGAAAATAGTAAATTCCAGAATCCTGATATGAATTCCACTCACCCTTCAAGGGAAAGCAACATTGGGGAAACGATAAAGGCAATAGACTTCCAAGAAGCAAGTGAGATGTGGGAGAGAATTAATAGAAGCACCCAGTGCAGTCCTAGCAACAGTCCAAAAATTCCCAAATCGATGTTCAAACCTAAGATCTTTCTTGTGGAATATAACAAGATTAATGTGATGGTGACACGGTTAATCATGAAGCAGTTGGGCCATACCATAGATGTTGTGGATAATGGAGTTGAAGCTGTACGTGCAGTTCAATCCTGTACTTATGATCTCGTTCTGATGGTAATTTTCCTAGAATTAAAAAATGTTTTTGGTTATGGTTATTGTTTTAGTTACCATTTTAATCACTTGTTATGCATATCCTTTTCTTTTTCAGACTTTAATTTAAGATTAGGATAGTGTTTGAGCTTATCCCAATGGTTGTTACATTGCTAGGTGAAATGGTTTGTCACTGGTTGTGCCATCATTTTGATTGCCTTATTTCTTTTCTCTTCTTCATTATCAAAGCCTATAGTTGCTTTCTCTTTGACTTTTTATTCCTTTTTAGATCTCCAAAATTTTAGTAGTTTTTTGTCCATCAAAGCCAATAGTTCAATGTAGATGTCCATCCCAAAACTTCCTTAATATACTTACATGTTCACAAAACTTTTCGGAGGAGTTTATCTTGGAAATTAGATTAATTGTATAAACAAACCTTGCAACTCATTTAAATGTTTTTGAACATTGTCACATAGATTTGTAGTCGTATTCTAATACATTAAAGCTGTAACCATGTGGAGGATGTATGCATGCTAGTGATGGATAACCTTCAAGCCACAAGAATAATTCGTTCTTTTGAGGAAACTGGTAGTTGGGATGCTGCAGTAAAAGCAGGAATTGAACAATTTGTGCCTCCAAATGATCAAAAATTTGAGTCATCTAAAAAAAGGATGCCCATCATTGCTGTAAGCACTTGAATCCTTATTTTCCATGCATAGCCAGTGTTCTTTATGAGAATCTTGCTCAATACAACATTTAATGTGTTTACATTGACTTAGAGTAAATGTCGGAAAGTCATTACTAACAAAAGAAAAGAAAAGAAAAGGATGGTTAAATTTGAGACAAGCCCAATAAATGTCATTTTGGAAGACAAGATATATGCACATCTAACATTTGCAAGTAATAATAGCATTTCGAAAATTAGTAACTTTTCTTCATAACGAATATCCTTGTATTTGTATGTATATCCATTGATGAGCATTGGTGGTGTAATTACAGATGACAGCAAACGCATTGGTAGGGAGTGCAGATGAGTGTTTTGCAAATGGTATGGACTCGTTTGTTTCAAAACCTATTACTTTTCAAAAGTTGAAAGAATGCCTTGACCAATATTTTTAATTTTTTCTAATTAGTGTATGCATCTGTATAGAAAGAAAATGTGTGTTAGAAAAAGTTTTGTAATCAATCTATCGTCTTTTGCTCAGCCTTTAGGATCTTTGTTGCCTCATGTATAGCAATATCATCTTTTGATTTTTTTTTTCCTAACAACTCTCTCATAGTTTGTTCTCCTTGCAAGAATATGAGAAAAAAGGCAATAAAATTTCCCTACGAAATGCAGCATGAGAGGTAAGCAAAGCCTTTAAATGCAAATTTACCTTACTATAGTCTAATGATTAATTAAAAGTATTTTATCAAAGAAGTTATGCTTATATCCAACCCAAAAATAAAAAATAAAAAATAATCTGATTCTCATTTTTGACATAAAAAAAAGAAAATATGAAAATAAAATGAAAAGGTTAAAACATTTTAGGAGGGGGAAGAAAAAAAACTTACTGACAGTTTATGAATTATTTAATTTGTGAGCGTTTGGACGTTACATGGAAATTAATGATTTACTACGTTCTACATAGGATTCATAGAACGTTATAATGTAACATGGGGATACAACTGCAATATACAATCTTAAAATAAATAAATAAATAATAATAATAATAATAATAATAATAATAATAATAATAATAATAATAATAATAATAATAATAAGAAGAAGAAGAAGAAGAAGAAGAAGAAGAAGAAGAAGAAGAAGAAGAAGAAAAGAAAAGAAAAGAAATAACAGGACCAATTACCAAGGGAAGAAGAACAGAAAATAATATAATTAGGTTATTAACTATATTTTAATCAGAATGCATAGGTACAACTCTAACATTAATATACAATTAGAGATGGCAATGCTATCATCATACATTAGTATCAGTGGTCTTCATTTGTGGACTCGGAACTTGCTGTGTATCCTGATTTGGATTAGCAAATTCAATGACTGGCACCACCTCTTGCGCTATTTGCCCTTGCGAAATTGGATCTTCATATTCATAAGAAGGAGTTCCTTCGGAAGAATCAAAATTTCCATCTGTATGGTTTGAAAAGGTATATGGACTTGGTGGGCAGGTACAATTAGGGGTGGCATGGAGTGAGAAGCTTGACGGACTTGAAGGGCCATGAACATTAGAAGAGGCTTGTGGTGCACCCATACTATCCATAATGTCAGTACCATTTTTGACTCGCGGTTCACTCTTTCTGAAAGTATGGGAAGATAGGTCTTTGTTGTCAAAGTGTTTAGCCAGCTCCACAATCTTTTCCCATATTGAGGCATTAGGATCAGAATGCCTCAATAGTACATGCTTATGCTTATACACAAACACAACAGTAAATATTATGAAAGCTGAAAGTGAAGCAATCCCAGTAATTAGGAAAAGACCCCAGAAGCTCTCGAGGCCTAGACTGTTGGAAGAAACCAAGGTGCTTGAGTCTAGGCAATTGGTTTGCCCAAACCATGCTCTCTCAATGCCTACCATTTTTTCCCCTTCAGTTACATTTAGGACTGCTCTTGAAACATCATGTAATAGTGGCGAACCAATTGAGAAGACCTGCAGGTCATTAAATATATAAGACAGACACCCTCAAGAAACTTTTAGGTAGAGAGTGAGAGATATATGTTACTTACAAAGCCGAAGCCATCGGTTTTATATGTTGGTGCGACCATTGTATATTTAGAGCAATATTTGGCGAGAAAGAGCTTCATGTAGGGGATTTCGTCAAAAGCAGCAGCAATGCTCCCATTTGAAAAGAGTTCATCTAATTCCTCTGGAGAGCCATATACCTTAAGTGTGGTGTCATCCAATCCCATCCGTTTCAGGAGTTCATAAACAAAAGAATCCTTTTGGTAGCCTACATTTTCCCGGTTTTTTATAAGTTCTTTTACATCAGTAACAGTAGGCGTGAGCTGTTGAATTGTTAGCATTGAAGTTAAGCTCGCCGTGTAACTTTGAGTCAGGATTAGGACAACAAAGCACCAAATGATCACCACAAACCTACCCAAGTTGCTCACAACCTTCTCCTCTGATAAAAAAAATAAAATAAAACTTGTGATTGTTGAATCATCAATGCGAATTCTATATATTTATTTCCAATATAATGTCAACATTGGAAATCCATCATGAAATTTACTCAGCAGTCATAATCTCATGGACTGTTTGTGGATTTTTATTGGGAAATGACTCCAAATATTGATAATTCGAGTATGCAACACATGCAATTAGGCCACATAAAGTAGTAATTTGGCACATTTGCTGCAAATTTTTATTGTTCTATAGCATGTTGTCCTAAAATCCCATGCCATTATGAAAATAATATTTTAGCTTTAGAAAATCATATGCAAAGCTAGTGTTTTAATTTATTTATTTTTATTCTAAAGAGAGGCAAGAGAAATTACTATGTGCAAAAACCATGGTTGAGAAGGAAAACCAGAAGATTGATCCCATCTGATGGGAAGGAGGGCCCCTGAAGTCTTCATTTATCCGATGCTCAAGAACCCAAACCACAAACCCTACGAAAATAAATGAACAAAAACTTGTCACCCAAAGCTCCCATGTCAATGGCTTCAAGAACACCCATGCATTTGTCCTCCTGTTGTCTCTAATTGGCACCATCATAGACACACCAGACTCGGTGTAAGGCAATGAGAAGTCCACATATTGTGACCTGCTTGCAATAATAGTAATATCTCCAACCACAGCATCCAATTTCTATTCATCATAAACATAAAACAACATTATTACTACAAATGAAAGAAATATTGATACATTTAAAAATTAGGGAAGAGAGAGTTTACCCCAAGATACACTTGAGACACCATGTCATCATAAGTCCCATTACTCTTGCCATCAGGAGTTCCGAATGGAACGTATTTGTAAGGAACTGCATACGGTAATGCTGCCATTACAGCATCAAACACATCTATGCAGTATCCAGTGACTGTTGCCGCGTTAGTTCCCGGATTTGGTGTTACCTTTACAAATTCACTAAAACCCTCTTTCACTGGTACCCCTATCCTCAACTCCTTTCCATTTGTTGGAATCATCCAACCTTTGGGAGGAGATATAGTGTCACCTGGCCATATAATAGATCCAAGATTGGCATTTAAAGTGGAATTGGTACTTTTGACATTTAAATCTCTAACAATTCCATTTTCTGTTGTCCAAAATCCAATTCCTCTTTCCCCATTGCCAATCACATTGACTATCCGATATGCTGATGATTGAAACTGCCCATTAACTAGATGAAAATCCTCACTGAGGCCTCTAAATTTAGTATTTAGTAGAGCTTGGAGAAGCTTTGGACCATTTTGGGACACTCCAAAATTTTCGAGGTCTGTTGTTGAATTTCCTGAAATTTTTGCCTTCTGAAACCTGCTGTTTGTAACACTGGCTTGCTCAACTGCAATGGCTAGTGCAGTTGCAGCATCGTATGCCCATAGTCCAAAAACATTCAATTGGGCATTAAATACAGTGGGATTGTCTTGATGATACTTTCTTTTCCAACGAACGGTGAAATCTTGAAGGTGTTTGGTTGTTGGAAAATAAGTTTTTACACCTAATACTCCTTCCATGGAATCAATGACTGAAGGGTCCATTGAACTCAACTCGTTTGTCACTGCATTGGTTATGATCCAAACGTAGCCTTCGCTCATCATTCCAACCTCTTTCACTTTAATGAAAAGTCGCGAGGCCAAAGTTCGATTCATGTGCACAATGAAAACTCTAGTTTGCATTGTCATTAACTTGTAAAGCTCTTCAACAATTTGATCATCTGTGGCCAATGGAGAAATGACACTCCTATAGGGGACATGTGTGTTGATGTCTTGCAACGCATCGGTTAAATATGGTATAATGCCTTCCCCAAACTCATTGTTCACATAAATTGGAACAACTTCTCTCCATCCGAAGACTTGAACAATAGCACTTATGGCTTTCACTTGAGATGAGTCATTTTGGGCAGCTCGGACAAAGTATGGACTCCAAATTGATGAGAGAGAAGGGCTTGTTGCAGAAAATGAAATTATGGGTACTTGAGCTTTTTCTCCAAGATCAATTACAAAGTTAGCTTGCATAGATGTTTCTGGTCCTATGATGGCTTGCACTTCAACATTTTTGAGCAGGTCTAGAGCTGCATTTTACAGGAAAATTATTAGAATCGATAGATTAAGTGGGCCATCATTTGGCCAGAAGGCCCGTGGCGCAACTTGAATAAGGCGTTGGCTGGTGCTGGGCCTACGTGTTGAAATCTGCCTTGTCCGTTGGACAGTGGGAGACGGTCTGCTGGCCCAGTTTGCAAACCAAATAGAAAATAAAAAAGAAAAGTAATAGACAGCCTATTGGGCTTAGCCTCTGTGGGCCAGGCATTAGCTCGTCTAGGCCCAAAGTTGTTGGGTAAGGCTTGAGTGTTAGATTTTTGATCTTAGGACTAACTGTAGAGGTCCAATAAAAATCATAAATTATCACATTGTCAAAAATAAGGGTTATTTTAGGAAAATAGTTATAATTTAAGAAGTGGATTATAACCCACTTCCCAAAAGAGAGCTAAGTATATAGTGATTATGAGAAAGATGGTACAAGTCAAGGTCACAAATCAAAATCTGGTTTAATTTTCCAACATTTTAAATTGCAAGTTTCAATTTGAATTTTAGCTTTGACTATTCTCCCTTTTGTATTATTATTATTATTATCATTTTTTTTTTTGGGTTTTCTTTTGGGTTCTAAATTTTGACCAATTCAAATTCAAGTTCCTCCTTTCAATTGGTTGACTTTTTTAGTTGTGAAATTGATGAGCTCAGTGGTCCTACTGTTTTACATTATCTAATTCATTGAAATGTATGTATTTCATTTGTTTGCATCATGTATCCTACATTTGGGACCATTCTATCTATGAGTACAGGATACTGAGGGCTGTTTTGGTAACAACTCAAAAAAGTTAAAAATTAACTTTTAACATATTTTAAATTATATTATCTCTCATATAAAATAGTAAATTTTTTTTAAAAAAATAAAAAAATCAACTTTTAACCATCTTTTCAAAACACTCCTAAATATACTGAAATAATTGTTTCTCAAATGAAAGCCAACTGCCTTGACAATTCAAATGGTGAGAATTTATATGTTTTTTAATTTTTAATTTTTATTATATAATTGGAAATAGAGGTTATATGTTATGTGTATACATAAATGCAAAGTTTAATATATGCATCCCTCCTTAAAAAATACATATGCATTCAAATATGGACATTCTCTCCTAGTATAAAGGTTGTTTTATTGCAATTTGAGAGTCAAAGGTTTAAAAACATATTCCCAAGATGTTGGCTTGGTGGTAAGGCCTTAGTCTTGGAGATGTGCTTCTCCCAAGGTTCAGGGATCGAAATTTCTTAGGTGTTAGTAATTTTTTGAGGCCATCGGAATTTTTTTAAAAAAATTAACCGCAATGCATTTGCGGGGAACTTTTTGCCGAGGGCCTATGCATTCTTAGGAATTAGTCGGGTTTTGATCCGGATATCAGAGTGTCAATAAAAAAAAGTTCAAAAACATGAAAATAATCGAAAAAATTGTGTTTGATTAATGAAAACTAAAGAGAAAATAATTGATAAATGGGCCAGAAAAAGGATCTAATAAGATTAAAAAAAATATAGTTCCGAGCAATAAATTACTAAATAGTTTATCACTTGATTATGGGATAAATTATATATTAAACAATGCTATATCCCTTTAATTTTATTTTATTAATTTCTCCTCGAAAAATGCCTAAGACCCCCCAGTGGGGGTCACTAGGGGTCGTGCGTGGAGAGCCGTGATTGGTCCAAAAAAAAAATTATTTTATTTATTTATTTTAATTTTAGCGAATGGCAGCGCGCCATGTCACTTGGGGTCGGAAGCAGCGTTGTTCCTCCTCTAATGAGTGGTTAAGACTCATATGAAGTGGTTTTATATTTCTCTTACTCACATGAAGTGGTTTTATACTTCTCTCCTCTCTCATCTTTTAGCCGTCTCTAATTCCATATAATTATGGATGAAATTTGGGAGGAGTTTTCTTAGGTGTGCAACCCACAAAAGGTGTAAGTGGGTTGCACACCATGTGCCACTTACACAAAAAGGTGTAAGTGTAAGGTGTAAGTGTAAGTGTAAGTGTAAGGTGTAAATGTAAGGTGTAAGGTGTAAGTGAGTTGCACACCATGTGCCACTTACACAAAAGGTGTAAGGTGTAAGGTATAAAAGGTGTAAGTGTAAAGAATAAGGTGTAAGGTGTAAGTTGCACACCATAACCAAACCCAATTTGGGAGGGCAAAATTAGAAGAATGAACAGTTTTTCTTATATATTTGTATAGTTTTTATTTTGAGATTGTTTGGAAATAATCTAAAATAATATTTATTGTCTTTTTATTTTATTTTAATCATATCACTTCTTATTTGAATAATATTATCTCTTTATTTTTTTATATATTTTTTTATAAAAAATAAATAATTATTAAAATAATTTAATTCTAAACAACCCTCTAGTTTGTCAAACCAATCATGTACTAAACCGTGTGGGCCCTAACCGTGTGGTCCTAAATTTTCTATTCATATGTTAAGAATAGTATACAAATTTATTTTTAATATGCATTAATAATAAGTCAAAGGTTGTCGACAAAAGCTTGGAGTATAGGCTATGGCTAGGTTTGGCATAATTTATATAATTTATTTTTTTATTTTTTTATCTTTTTTCTATCACATTATCTTTCTATTTTTTTGTACATCTTTTCGTAAAAAGACAAAAAGTATACTTTTTTAGGACACTCCAAACCATATATTATACCGACTTTTTTCCTTGGTTCTTTAACGTTAAAAATTAATTTTTTAATTTTTTTAAAAAAACGTGTGAAAAATTATAAGTGATGATGTAATTTAAAATGAATTAATAATTAAAAAATAATTTTTAATTATTTTTCAAAATAACCTATAATCAAAACGAGATATATAAAAAAATAAAAAAAATTCAAATACTACCTAAAATTCTTGATCGATGGCCAAGATTATTTATGCCCACAATAATAATTTCAAATATGCATATTTGATTTATCATTCATTCTGAGTCATTTTCTTATATATTTTTCTGAGAACTCAAACTTTCTCATTACTAAACAAGTTAGCCTTTTTTGGGATGTAGGTTGATTTTTTGACTTTTTAGGGATTTTTTGGGATGATTTAAATAAGTGTATTTTTTATCTTTTTATGAAAATATATGCAGAAAAATAAAGAGGTGATGTGATGTAAAAAAAGATAAAAAGATAAAAAGATGAATTATTTTGGTGTTGCCAAACTTGGCCTTAATTTTTTGGTTATTTTAATCTGAGACAAAAAAATCTTGTTTGATATGAGTTTTTTTGTTTTTTAAACTTTTGTGAAAGAAAAAATAAAATGATTGTGATTTGAATGTGACATTTTATCTTATTAAGAGCTAGTTTGGTATGTACTAAATAAGTTAAAAAGTTAAAAAGTCACTATCTTATTTAAGTTACATCATCTTATTTAAATCACATCATCTCTCTAGCACATCACATCAAATCCAACCCAAACCCACAAATAAGTCAAAAAGTGTACTTTTTTAGGATATCTCAAACCAACCCTAACTTTTTAATCTATTTTATCTTTTGTGTCTGTTTTAACCTAGGCTTTTTATGACAAACATTGGGTACCCTTATTGGTTGATAACTTTTCTGCCTGGTTTGAGAATATATTATTTTAGTAATTTTTTGGCTAAAATATGAGGTAAAAAAACTAATATGTTTGGAATAATTTTTTTGATTTTTTACGAAAATATATGTAAAAAGTAAAGAAATAAAAAAATCTTTAACTTTTTAGTATAAATTATAAACTTTTTAATTTTTTTAATAACTTTTTGATTAAAAGCTTAACTCGCCAAACGAGGCCTCACAATATCCTAATTTTTGAAGACGATTTACGTACAAATACAATTAGAGAGTTCACTTGTCCATGAATTTGTTATTTTAAATTTCTAAAAGTAATATCATGCATAGTCTTATCTTTGACCACATTTTGAAATTGATGTTAATCGACTCATGTAATTAAATGACCTATTAGTTATGTAAATTAAATTAAATTTTGTGTTTCCATAAGTGAAATTAATTATATAAATTATTTTTTGCCATATCACCATGTTAAAAGGTATATGCTTAATTAAAATAACGAAATTGATATAATTTTTTCTACCACATCCATGTAAGTTAGATCTTTCTGACTTCCAAAAACTTTCATTTACATCATGCAACTCTTTTTAAAATTTTTGTATGCCTTACTACACATCTATCTTAACATTCTCACATCAATTATATTTATTTTATAAAAATGTGTTGTTTCTTAATTATTTAATATTCTATTCCATGAAACATCAACATCTATATAAATACTTGATAAAATTTTAATTATAATTTTATTGTTGCTCATCCATCATGTGATATGCTTGAAACATTTCATTACTTAATACAAGCTACTTTGATTTATGAGTCATAGCATCTTCAATTTTTTAAACATTTCCATCCTTGTTCTTAATAATAGAACTTAGATAACGAAATTACTTAATACAAGCCACTTTGATTTATGAGTCATAGCATCTTTAATTTTTAAACATTTCCATCCTTGTTTAATAATAGAACTTAGATAACGAAATTATTCATTCATTATTATCAATTGATTTTTTTTTTTTGGTTTTTTTGCCTCTCCACGATTTCAAGTGTTATTTTAAGCCATTTCCACTAAAGTACTGTTCTTCAATTTTTTATTTAATTAATTGTACATTTAACTTTTTATATTAGTACAATATTGTTTGAAAAAACATATAAAAATTTAAGAACGAAATATATTAATTACAAAATGTGTTATCGTTTTATTTTTAGGGACAAATTAAGAGGCCAAAAAGTACTATCTGGATATTTTTTATAATAAGTTTTTTATTTTTAAAGATAAAAAAAACTTGCTTAAAATTATAGCACAAGCCATAGAATGGAAAATGAGAATATATATATATATATATATCCACTAATCGGCATCCAAGCTTTCTATACATATAATTTTTAAATCTTTTTTTTTTTTTTTCAGTTTCTGTTAATGACATCCGGATAAGGTGTTAAATTAGTGAAGGAACAATTGTTAATTTTGGATTGGACAAAAACATGACTGCAAACTTAAGAAAAGTTTACCATATAAATTCTTTGAAAGGGAGGTATCGTATTTTTAATTATGTTATTTTATTTTTTAGTTATGATCGATTTTTCTATTACTATAATTCATGAAATATTTAGTTATATTTTATATAGTGTTTAATTATAATATTATTTTTTTAATTATAATTCAAACAATATATAAAATTATATAAATCTTTTCTTAAAAATTATTATAAAAAAAAAAAAAAAATTTTTAAAAGCAACTCCCTCGAAAACAAACCAAACGAGTCGAAGATTCTTCCAAAACGTCTCCAAAACTATGGCGGACGTATCTCTAATCCTTTGCGAATCTACCAAACTGACTGCACGTAGTAATTAAAGTTGTGCCAGAAAAACAGTAATATTGTGAGTGTTTATAAGGTGAGTTTTTTTTTTTTTTTTTTAATTGTGAGATATTATTAGAAAAAATTATTTTTGTATTTGAGAAAATAGTTAGATTTTTTTTGTGATTGGATGTGATATTTGTGAGAGAAAAAGTAAAATGTTTATGGAATTTGATCTGATATTTTGTTTGAATTTTTTTTTTTATTTTGTAACCAATTTGTCTTTTAATGAAAAAAATAAAAAAAACCAAAAAAATCCTTCGAAACACCCTCAATTATAATTCATAAATTTTATTCAAAAAAATATTAAAAAATATCAATGTCAATTATTCAAAAATATTAATAAATAATTTTTTAAATTTATAACATTACTAACATTCTAAATTACTACTATAGATATCTCATGAAATAATTAATGATGAGCTTAATTTTTACATATTTTCAATAAAGCTAAGAATACATAAATTAATTACAAAATCAAACAAACAATGCACCTGAATGGATAATATTTTTTAAAAATAGTAGTATTAAATTTTATAAAATTTATCAATTCTCACTTATTATGTGTTTCATTTTGTATTTAGACTTATTTTGAGAAGATAATTATAATAATTTTTTGATAAAAAATTAATTATAATTAATTTATAATCAATTTTTTTGTGAAAGAAAGAATGAGTTATAATTCAAAAGTCAGATTATAATCGTGTTGTCAAAATAAGCCTAGTTTCTTATTATTTTGGATTTCAAGTTGAGAGAGAGAGAACCTGCTGCAGCTGCACCAACAACATCTTTCTTGGAGTCCCTGGTGTGAAGGAGAAGCCTAGTCCTGTAGTGGCCATGAGAGGCATAGAAGTCTGAGAGAGCCATGGTAATACAGCTCAGACCCATCTTCCCAACCCATGTATTCATGTCAAGAACCACCCCTACATTCACTGGGATTGTGTTGTTCTGAGCCATGGCCATTTTAGTGAACAGGTTACTTGGAGAGAGAATAAAGAAAATGAAGAAGAGGAGAGAGAAGAGTAGATGGTTATTAGGTTTTCTTCTCATCTTTGAACCTCTTGCTAGAGTAGAGCTTTCAAATTCTTGCAGTAATGGTCTGAGACACTGACATATATATAGTACCTTCTGATTGGAAAAGTAGGAACAGAAGGGCTAGAAGTTGTTGTCAAAAAAAGAGGGCTAGACACTGACATATGTGTAGTACCTTGTGATTGGAAAAGTAGGGACAGAAGGGCTAGAAGCTGTTGTCAAAAAAAGAGGGCTAGAAGCTAACAATCAAGAGTCAAGGTTCTCTCCTTGCAGTTTTGTATTTGTGTCTGTCTTTGCAGGCTTTCAGATTTATTTTTAGGCTCAATTTTGATAATTCGAACCGTTCATATTTTATGATTTATTCAGTATATCATACCTGTAAAAAATCAAGTTGATCGGATATCAGAAAATATATGTTCGGAAAATTGTTTATTAAATTATTTAAAAAATAGTTTTTAGTTCAATTTTTTGAACACATACTTTCTGATATCCGATCAATTTAATTTTTTACAGGTATGTTATACTGAATAAATCATAAAATATGAACGGTTCGAATTATTAAAATTGGGCCTAAAAGTAAACCCGAAAGCCTGCAAAGACGGGCACAAGTACGAAGACGGCAAGAAGAAGATTCTCATACAACAAATAAGGGAGGACTCAACTCGCCACACATATGTTTATTGTTTATTTTGGGAAGTGAGCAGATTGTAACTCATTTCTTCTTTTACAAAAAAAAATTATTTATAAATTATTTTTTATCAAAAAATTAATTATAACCATCTTCTCAAAATAGGTTATAGTTGTGTTTGGCAAGAATTTTAATTAGGTTTTTTCTCATTTTTTTTATTAAAAGATAAAAATTTTGTAAAATAAAAAAAAAACACATCTAAATAAAATATCATATTCAATTTGATAATTATTTCATTTTTTTTTCTCACAAACATCATATCTAATCATAGAAAAATTTAACTATCTTTTTAAATACAAATTTTTTTTTTTCAATAATGGGGTGTTTTGGAAAGTTGGTAAAAAGCTGGCTTTTGGCTTTTTACCAAACTTTTTAACTTTTTTGAAAGTGATTTGGGAAGTTGGTAAAAAGTTGATTTTTTTTTATTTTTGATTTAATATTTTTTAAAAATGTCACATCACTCCAAAATTACCAAAATATCCCTACTTAACATTTATTTTTTATTTTTTCAATTTTTTCTCATAGGCCCAAATTGTAATTTCAATGTTGCGTTTTGGGAAGTTGCCAAATGCATAAACTAGCGTTTTGGGTGGGCAGCTTTTTTGGAACATGGAGCAAAAACGTGGCATTTTGGATTGCTTCCCAAAACAGCACAATATCCTACATCTAAAAAAAACTTACATAAAAATTCACTTTTCAAACACCATCATTAAAATGTAGGATAAAATTATACTTTCACCCTTAGAATATGTTATTTTTCACTTTTATCTAAAGTAAAAAATTCTCGCTTATGATCTAGAATTGGAGCTTTGGGAGGAAGGTAAAAACATGCGTAACAAGAAAAAAATTATTATAAAATTTCATTTGTACTGACATAAAAAAATAAATAATATTCAACTTGTTTGGTTTTAATTTTTAAAAATTTATTTTATTTTATTTTATTTTATTGAAATGCTTTCAATGATTTTCTTTAATATTTTAAGTATTTTTTAAATTTTTATGCAATTAATATAAATACACTTAAAAAGTATAATATTTGTAAAAATAAATCTTAAAAAAATATACTAAATACCAAAAAAATACACCAAAAAAATGAAAAATTCAGTACATTTTTGTATTTTTGTGTATTTATTAATTTTTTAAAATATTTTTTTCACAAATATTTTACTATTTAGATACATTTAAGTAATATGCATCCAAAAAAGTAAAAAAAAAATTGTTTAAAATTTAAAAAATATTCACTAAAAACAAAAAAATATGAAAAACAAAAAACTCAATTTTCAGAAAACTAAATTTAGAAAACTGAAGCCAAATACACTGATTAATATTAATTAGACATTTTTTGTCAACATAATTGAGAACAAAAATATAATTGGCCATACTTCTTTTGTTTGCATTAACTTAACAAAAGTATTAACTATTACTATGTCTCCAAGTTTGGAAAAATTAAATAAGTGTACTTTTTGACTTTTCTTGTATTATGTGTAGAAAAAGTGGAGAGGAGATGTTGATTGATGTGATCCAAAAAAGAGAAAAAGATGAAAATAAGTGCATTTTTTTAATTTAGCCAAACTTGGCCTAAAACTACTATTTGAAAATGTCATATTCACCACATTTTATAATATATATAAAAAAATTTATGATATGCTCGATATCAAAATCTTAAGTAATATGTTTCACAATAAATATGATCAAATAACTTGTTACAAAATTATTTTTCATATTATGCAATTTAGTTTTGAAAATTCTTATAATTAAAATGTATGTTTTCATGGGTATAATGATAATCCATTTCAATAAACAATATTAAATATTATGAACTTATTTTTAAGAATGTCATGTTGAAGTAGATAATATTTTTATTTGTAGATAATACTTCTATTTATAGAGAATTAACAAATAATAATGTATGCAAAATACGATACATAAGCAAATTAAAATGTGATTTAAAAAAACAAAAACATAAATGACATATGAATAGAAAACAAGAATAGCAACAAATAAAAACAAATAGTAAAAACTCTAAACAATATAGAAATATAATAAATAATACAGAATAACAAATATAATATATCAATATTGATAAGATTCAATTCAGAAACTATTTTAAAAATTTTATAATGTAAAGAATTTAGAGAGTGAGAACTTTTAAAATTTTGAGAACACGATAGACTTAATTTAAAATTATTTTAGTAATTACTGATATAATATATATAATTTTTTTTAAATTTTGGGGGTGTGACTGCATCCGCTCACACCACTTAGATCCATCCTCGTCCTTGTTCCATTTTTTGTTTCGTACTTTGAAGTAGAAAAGTTGCAAATCAAAGTCCGGAGGATTGGTTTCGAGGAGTTAGGTGTTGGGTTTGTGTGACTATTTAGAGGTTGTTTGGCAATTAAAGAAACAAATCACCTTCTGATTAAAAGAGTTTAACAGCTAATAAATTATTTGACGTCATAAAAAAAAAAAAAAAGTTACATCAAATTTTTTACTCGCAAGAATTTTTTTTTAACAATTTTCTAAGGCTTCATTTATTTTGGAAGATAGAAGAAGTATTATGATTGGGATTGAGATGCGACCCATTAACATTGTATTTATTTTAAGAGATGGAGAGGAGATTCATAATCCTATCCGGATTAGGATGGACCTTGGGAAGGGAATTAGGATGGAGGCTTGAGACTTGATATTAGAAAATAATCCGCCGGACTATTTTTTATTTTATTTTATTTTATTTTATTTTTCATATTGGGCCTTTTTTTTTTAATATTAATGTTTAATTTTTTGTATTTTTTGTTAAGTAAAATCATAATTTTATTTTATTTGTTTTATTTTATTTTATTTTATTTTTTATTTTTTACATGTTGGGCATTTTTTTTAACAATAATGTTTAATGTTTTTGTATTTTTTTATTTGTTTTATTATTTTATATAAAAATAATTTAACAATCCGTACACCAACAACTATCATTAAAATAAACAAAATTTTACTTAATCCCTCTATTATGAATTTTCTTAATTCTATCTCTGAAAACAAGCGGATCCTAAATACATTAACTATAAAAAGTCAAAAAGTCACAAAATTACAAAAAAAAAAAAATTAAAAAAAAATCTCAAATTCTCGCTTAGAATGAATGATAGAAAAACATACGGTGGATGAAAACAGGGAGTTGGGTTGTGAAGGATATCCATAGTGGTAGGAGAGAAGAAAAACCGAAGGAAAAGTGTAATATGAACAGCGTGGGGTTAGTCTAGGTCAATTCATGCCACGCGGCATTTTCACAAAAGGATAACCGTTGCAATTTGAACTACGTGATAAGAATCTAATAGGTTAGGACCAAAATGAGAAAATTTATTTTTAAAAGATCAAAGTGAATTTTTTTTTTTTTTATACTTTAGAGGTAGAATTATGATTTACTCTAAAATGAATGGTTTTGCAATAAAATTGAATAAATGGAAGATGGTAGTGATATTTTTATAATATAATGGTAGCAATATTTTATGAGTACAAAAAAAGAAAAGAAAAATGAAGAACAATATTCATTTTTGCATTTGGGAAAGTCAAAAATACATGTGATATATGATCTATTTGTGTGAATTTATATAAATGGAAGATGTTAGATACATTTACAATATTGTCAATATTTTTTAGAAATGAGTTGGCTTCTCTCTGATTCAAGGTGGATTGAGGAGGAGCCATCTAGGCCTTTGGGATTCATGTCGGAATTTCGATTATCTGTTATGTCTGTATTGTAGCCTTTTATGTAGATCATCGCACATAATCACGCCTTTTGATCACATTTGTCATAATAATTAAAAAAGGACGTAAAATATATTTTTTGGAAATAAACAACTTATTTTTTGAAGATAATTATGATAAAATCACATAATTACAATTATCGAATCAATCTAATTTTTTCATGAATAGGGGATGTACGAAAAAATATGCCCAATATGTTCGACCTGTGCTGCCACTTGTGGTTTGAGATTGTTGGCGAGTTGGGCAAGATTACACACTAAATTTGTGTAGGTTAGATTGTGTGCAGTTTGACTCAACTCACCCAAAATCAGCTACTATATAAATCAAACACCTCAACCATGAATAAGGTTGGGGGAGTGTTGACAGCTACCTATCCCCTTTCATTATCTTTCCTGTTGCAAAAGCTTCATGAGTGCGATAGGCTCATTGAATGTCCACCCAAGTAAATTTAATTTCACTCTCTTACCATTATGACAATTGAACTATCGAGAGATCATTAGTGCCAACTAAGTCACTGGTTTGTTGAGATAAGAGAGCTCTGGTAGCGTCTTCGCAGGAGTGAGAGCTTTTTATTTGTTGCTGGTCCTGATTTGCCAAGTTCAAGGGTTGCCTTCCACTTGTTCGACAAAATGCCTCACTAAAAATGCTACTATTGTGCTCGATTTCATAATAAAGATAATTAAGGAGCGAGAGAGAGAGAGAGAGAGAGAGAGAGAGAGGCAATCTACCATTAAAGAAAGACAAACTAGCTAAGAGCAAATTAGCCAAGAGTAAATCAAAAAGCAAATTTGCGAAGTGAAAATCAACCAAGGTATCCTTGAAGGAGTTTGATAATCAAGTGGATGCTCAACTATCTACCGATGAGATGCCTACTGTACTCCCCCGTCAATTTACACGCATTTGAGAACCGCACAAATCTCTTTTATTGGGAGATTTTGTGGGACCATGGTAAGGGCTCTCAAATGAAAACAAGAGGGGATTAAGGGATGTAGAATCAGAGGATAGCTTAATTGATTGTGATTGTGTCGATCTTTGTTTGTGTGGAAATCTTGGTACACCACAGTTGTGATTGACTGTGGAAATGCAAACCTCAATTGAGTAATCATTAAAGAAGCATCAAGCACTTAATGCATAGAACACACCAAATAGAGTGCTAACTGATCTTGAGCAGTGCCAAAATTGGCCATTATGTCCCCACTAGCAGCAAACAAAATGATAATGCCAAATAAACTTGGCTTACTCAGTGCTGATAATTAAAGGAGAGAACTAATGGGCACCAAGCAATGAAAGGGTGATCAAAATGTGTGAGCTTGTAGAAATGAAGATTCGGTTGAACTACATATGGAAAACACATAATCTGGCAAGGGTGAATGTCTTGATGGTGATACACCTGCTATATCAGGTCACCCTCTACAAACTTGGAGCTCTTAATTAAAGAAGAGATTAACAAGGTGTCAAAATTGAAGTACAAAATAGGTGCTCAAAAGATTGAGAACCTAGTAGATAGCATGTACAATGTCCCTATTGAGATATCAAAAAAAGGCTTTTTCCATTGAAAAAATGTCTTGGTTGGATACTTCATTGATAAAAGATTCTCTTTCCATTATGTGAAAACTTAGGCAGATAAACTTTGAAAAAAATTGCTTGAGGATGTTGTCTCCATTGATAATGACTTTTTTTTTTTTTTTTTTTTTTTTTTTTTAAGTAAAAAGTGAAAAGGCTATTGACAAAATTTTGAAAGATGGCCCCTATTACGTTGGGGCTAGATTGATTATTGTTAAAAAAATGGCAACTTGGACTAAAACTAACAAAATGTGAATTTTCAAGTGTGCCGTTGTGGGTAAAGTTGTATGATGTTCCGTTGGAACTTTGGACTGGAGAGGGTTTGGGTTACATTGTTAGCATCATGGGAATTCCTCTTTATTTGGATGAGCCTACTTTCAGGAGAAGCAAACTTACGTTTGCAAGAATATGTATTGAAGTGCCAGCAAATAAAGAAATCCGTGAATCTTTCAAAATAAATCTTAGTTATGGTGACCTGTATGAGATTCAAGTTGAGGTTCTATGGAAGCCTCAAATGTGCGATGTTTGTAGGACATTTGGTCATACCACTAATTTGTGCCATCAAAAGCCAAGACTATGAATCCTCCCTCTTTCAAACAAGAGCGGAGAGTCAAGGAGACTAAAACACAAATTCTGACTAATTAGGAAGTGGTGAAGAAAATGGGAGAGATGGTGGGCAAGGTTCAACCACAGTGATAAACAAAGAGAGAGAGAGAGAGAGGCAATCTTCTGTCCCCTCAATATCTAATGCATTTGATGTCCTTGAATTGTATGATATGGGAGAGTTAGGAAATGAAGAATCAAGCCAAGAGTTGTTGTGCCAAATGAAGAGCTTAAAAAATAGAGGGAGTCCATATCCAAGTGACCCCAATAATGGAGAGACTACAAAGGAGGATAACAAAAAAAAAAAAAACTCAAAACGAAACTTCATAACTTGAAGAGTGTTTGAAGGAAATTTTGAATCATTTTTGTTGTGAATGTTGTTTTTGTCTTCTATAGGCTTAAGGCCTCGTTTGGGAACATGCTAATTTAGTAACTTTTTGACTATTTTGCTAAAATATGAGCTAAAAAAAAACTAGTATGTTTGGGATAACTTTTTGACTTTTTACGAAAAGATGTACAAAAAGTAGAGAGAAAAGAGAATCTTTGAGTTTTTGGTATAGGTTGTTGGCTTTTTTATTTTTTTAGTGACTTTTTGGCTTTTTATCTAAAAAAGTCACTTGCCAAACGAGTCATTAGTTTTGTGTCTTTTGATGGAAGTAGTTTGTTTTTGTTTATTTTTGTGCTCCGTACAAGATGTGTATTGAATATTATTATATATCTTTCTTTTTTTGGTTATAATATGATATAATATGATTTACTTATCCAAAAAAAAAAAAAAACCCTCAACCATGAACAAATCTTTATTTATTTATTTATTTATTTTTTATAACTTTCATCACATGTTTAAATGCTGGATTATTATCAATTTTTTCTACATAGATGTATGTCATCAAACATTTCTTTTATTTTTATTTTATAGCTTCACATTTAACAATTTACAACTTGTCAACCCGCCAAACCCATTGGTTCAAAACCATCAAACTAACAAGAGTGATTTGCTTGAGATAATTTCTCCCAAATAGTCCAAACCGACCCTTGCACACTCTTAAAATGAACATATTAAATCATTATTGAAAGAGGACCAAAATGAAGTCTAAAGACTCGAATTGAACCTCTTCAACTCATGAACAAGAGTGAAGTCAATTCCTTTGAGAAAGTAATTGCATGAGGCATGCATTCACCTTTCTTTCACTATAGGTCATGTTTATAAATATAAAGGAACAATTGATTAGGAAATTTACATGTAGGTTCTATAAATAGACTTTTTATTTAATAAGTGTTATAATAATTAATGATGTTTTTATCAAATACTATTAAAAAATATTACTAATTGTTTATTTTTAATGACAGTTTAAAAATTTTATCACAAAAAATGTCATTAGTTATAAGTTTTAGCGACAGTTTAAAAAAAATTCACAAAAAAAGTCACTAATTTTCAACTTTCAGCGACAGTTTGAAAAATTAATCACAGCAAAATGTCACTAATTGTAAGTTTTAGTGACAATTTATAAAAATCGTGACAAAAAAGTCAGTAATGTCAATTTTTAGCAACATATGAAAAAAACCATTACAAAAATTTATTTTTAACAACGATTTTACGAAGACTTATTTTCAATAGGACTTAATGAAAATTAAGTCTAACTATTATGATCTATTGGTAGTTTAACCAATTATAATTATAAGTGTGATAGTCTTAAAAATCACACTGCACATTAAAAAATTTAAGTGCAAATTTGACACAAGAAAATATTACATTAAATTCAAAAGAATAACCTGTACCATATGAAAATAATTGGAGAAATTACAAATCAATAAAACAATGAAAAGTAATTACATTATAAATTTTATGGTAGAATTTTGACATATAAAGAATTTGCACCAAGCACATAAAGGATTTGTATCATACATACCGTAACAACTCAAAAATTTAAATTGTC
Organism: Camellia lanceoleosa; assembly: GCA_025200525.1. NCBI lineage: Eukaryota > Viridiplantae > Streptophyta > Magnoliopsida > Ericales > Theaceae > Camellia > Camellia lanceoleosa. Next base: position 149,849,967 of record CM045771.1, on the reverse strand, counting down.
TCTTAAATTTTATATTAGTATTATTTAATTATAAATGAGAAGAATATAATTCTATATACGATTAATTAGGGATCAAGGTACAATTTGTATGTAATTTTATAATTAAGAAAAATTAGGATCATAGTACAAATATTATATATTGAGGTCATTATTTAAGTTAATAGTGTAATTGATTTAATTTATGGGCCAAAATATAATAAGATATTTAATTTACTTTGGGGTTACTCAAGTCTAGAAATAAGATATATATTGAGTTACTACGTGGCAAATGATCAATGGTGTAAGCTTTGCTCACCATTCTTATAAATAGGAGATTGGTGAGAATGAATAAACACAAGTCAACAAACAAACAATGAAAGTGAGAGGGAGAGATAGCGTGGAGGAAGGCCTCAGAATGGCGGAAAAAAATAATAAAAGTGATATTAAGGTGAGTCATCATAATATATTTTAAGTATGTTTTGAGTTATTATAATTTATTTTACGCCATTTGTGTTTTATCAATTATATTATTTATGAACCTTATTAATAAAGAAAAACCCATGGATTTAACTATTTATTAAATATATTTTTGAGCAACTATTTTATAAGTACTACCACGGAGGTTTCATGCCTTGGAGAACTTAAATTACCATTGTTCCCTGTTTGGCTACTTTGTGGTCTTCTGTTTGTCATGGATCCATTGACTCTTGTTCTGATTGTCACTCCAGTGACACCTGTTCTGTTATATTCTGTATTGTGGTTATGATTATTTTATATTATATGTCAAATGATTTCCGTATTATATACTCTGTATTTTAATATAAAGTTTTGTTTAGCCAATAATTATTCATGATGAATTTTATACCCTTATATTCTTAGTATACTATTTCTAACTCTGCTATGTGTTTATAGTTGTTTACCACTTTCAGGTGACATGTCAGGGTCAGCGCGTGGGGTAGGCAGAAAACACTTGTTCAGTTTTGACAATTTAATTAAATAAAAACTCCAATAATTATGTTGGTACCCACACTTAAATATTATTTTCGCCCGCATTTATTTATTTGTTCTAGAATTGACCAGACATATACAAAAAATTTGTATAATCATAAAAATTCAAATATTTTTTCATTATTGTATTGATTTATAATTTTTCCAAAATAATTTGCTTACTTTTACTGATTTGAAATTTCATCATATACAAAGGGATAATATTTGTCTGTATATATATACTTCAAACAGGTAATATTTGAAACTCAATAATGTACTCGAAGAAAAAAAAAAAAAAAAAAACTTTTTGAATGTAGGTGAAGTGAATGTTCAGTGGGTCGCTCTCAAAGATAATATTTGTCTGTATATATGTGTTATAGTTTGCCTTGACCAAATCAAACTATCGACTTGAGAATAAATGGCATATCGTGATAAAAATAAATAAATAAAAGGCATCCATGAATCTACATTAAAGATGATAAAAAATATGTATATAAAAATATCAGGTGTAAATGATTTTGTAGTGAGATGCAAGTAAAAAATTATAAGATATTTATAATATTTTTTTTTTCCAACTTTCACTAAACGGTGATTTTTTAATAAAATTATCAGCCAATAAAACTTATTAATATAAGATATTTTTTTTTATAGTTTGTGTTTGTTTTCTGATTACATCAATAACTGACACCATATTTTTAAGAAGATAGTAAAAAATTAATTTTTGATTTTTTATAAAGCTTTTTGATTTTTTTAAAAAGTGATTCGGGAAGTTAGTTAAAAGTTAATTTTTTTATTTTTTTGTATAATATTTAATTATGGTGTTACATCACATTAAAATGACCAAAATACCCTACCAAACTTAAGAAATTTACTTTTTAACCCATGTGATTGTTTGAACAATTATGTAATTTCATGAAGGACAATTACATAATTTCACCACATGCGTTTTTGTCCCTTCCCAAATCAACCGAGTCCGGATCCTCTCTTTGAGCCCCCTCATTGAGTCCCTCCTTGAGGGGCCTTCGGGTCCACTTTGAGGCCCAATTTTGATTATCTGAACCGTTCACATTTTCATATTTATTCAGTATAACATATCTGTAAAAAATCAAGTTGATCGGATATCAGAAAGTATGTGTTCAGAAAATTAGGACTACAAACTATTTTTTAATAAACAGTTTTCGAACACATACTTTCTGATATCTGATCAAATTGATTTTTTACAGGTATGTTATACTGAATAAATATAAAAACATGAACGGTTCAGATTATCAAAATTGGACCTCAAAGTGGACCCGAAGGTCCTTCAAAGAGAGACTCAAGGAGAGGGCTCAAGGAGAGGATCCCAATTCAAATCAACCTACTTGCTTTTTTTATGTTGCTAGTTGCTTTTCTGAAATACTGCAAAACACAGCTTCTCGCTCACTTCCCAAATGGCCACTACACACCTTAATTCATGTCTAGGAAGCTTCTTTGTTGTGCTAAAAATTGACTTTCAAAAAATAAATGGTCAAGAGACTTCATCTTATATATACACATTATAAAAATTAAATTATTTAAGCTTAATTTGTTTTTAACTCGTTAAGAATTATTTTTCTCAACCTTAGATACTTTCTTAATTATCATATACATTATAAAAAAATTAAACTACTTAAATTTGACTTTGTCCAGCACGTTGAAATTTCATTTGAAATTAACTTGTTATTTAAACAAATGATACTTTTTACCCATTTTAAAACTCGTTAAATTTTCAAATCACATTTAATAAACAACATATTACTAAATTTAATTGGTTTATAGTCCTACTTCACAATAACTAAATTAATATTTTTATTGTTTTAGGTTGTGTAATAGTGAATGTTGTTACTTATTTAATTCCTTTTTCTGTTTTTTATTTCAATTAAAAAATGACTAGACTTGTATAAGTTTGACAGGAACATGGTTTGGAACATCATGAATACAATATTTAGGCCTCGTTTGAGAAGCGATCAGTTTAGTCAAAAAATCAAAAAGTTACTAAAAAAATTAAAAAGCCAACAATTCATACAAAAAAGTCAAAGATTCTTTTTTTTTTACTTTTTGCACATCTTTTCGTAAAAAGTCAAAAAATCATTCAAAACATACTAGTTTTTTTTAGTTCATATTTTAACCAAATAACTAAAAAGTTACTAAACAGAATTGATTGGAATATGAAGTTGATTCCAAGTTAATATGATTTCTCCAATTCTCAGAAAATGTCATATTCTTAGAAAAATGTTAACTATTTAAGATATAAAAAAAAGAAGTAATTAGACTCACAATATTTGAATTTCTATAAATTTTTCATAGAAAATTATAGTGAAATAAAATGCTTGAATAGTTTTGTCACATGAATTTTACTACTAGTCTTAATAATGAATTTTCTTTTCTTTTAAAAACAATTCTTATTCCTTTTAAAAATAATTTAACTAATTTCTTAATCGCTTGGATTCTCCGTTTTGAATCTCATGACTATTATTATATAAGTAACATTATTGATATTATTGCTGTCTTATATTTTTAATCAATTCTACAACAACCACACCATAGCTAATAACCATTTTATCAAGTTAAGTTGATATTTAGATAATAAAAATAAAAATTATTTTAATTTATTTTAATTATTTCTATTTTATTTATTATATGTAAAAACTATATTAATTATTCAAGTACATATATATATATATATATATAACCACCTATCGCACCAAACAGCCTCATAATATCGGGATGACCGGTCAAGGAGTTCTTTGAGTAACAAAGATGATCTAAGACTATAATTCTTATTTTTAAGTGGTATTTCATTTCCAGGAACTTGGCATAAAACCAATCTCCAAGGCATGTTGACCAATTCTTTCTCTTGCTCCTACTTAGGTCTCATTTAAGGAGTAATTATTTTAATCAAAAAAATTATTATAAATTGTCATATTACTCTTTATATATATATATTTTTATAAAAAATTAAAAAATTACTAAAATAACTTATTTCCAAACGAGATCTTATAAAAAAAACAAAGATAGGAAATATAAAAATGCAAAAAATGCCCTTAAAATAAAATGTGATGTACATTTAAAATTATATCACATACAATTAGACGGAGTGATAGAACACAAAAATAATATAAGGACGAGACATTTACTTTGCCATCTTTTTTGGTTTGCTTGTAAAAGTGCTTAAATGATCATTATTTAGGTAGAGGGTGGCAGCGGCGGAGTCATGAATTCAGCAAAGAGGACACAAATTAAAGATAATATTGAATTTTTTTATTTATAATAAATAATAATAAAATATTATTAAACTTAAATATTATGAGTCTATTTGGATAAGAGTATTGCTATTCAGGTTTAAAAATTATTTCTAGACTTAGTGATGTGTCAAAAGATGATTGATTGATTGATGATTATAGAATATTTAATTATAAAAATATTAGAGAGTAACTATTGTAGGTAGATTGGAAAATTATAAAAGAAAATAAGTTGAGATGTAAATGATATATTTTAGTAAGAAAATTTTATAAAACACATCACAAATACAGTGTGTATTATACGTTGCAGTGATGATCTTTGCGGTCTTTGGTTACGACACATTATGGTACTAATTTGTGTCAGTTATAACTTATATTTGACTTCTTATGGTTATTATTTTGGTTATAACTATTGATTATTGTTAATGTATATGTGGTATTCCTAGGTATATTAGGTATTGATTCCTAGATATATTTAGGAATGGCCATAGTTAGGTTCCTAATAGGATATTCTTTCTCATAGTTAGGTTTCTAGTAGGATATTCTTTCTTAGCCTATATATACAGGCCTTTTAGTGTATAAAATACATTTTAATATAATTCATTCAATACAATACATATTATTTTTTCTTTCTTTACTATTCTAACATGGTATCAGATCTAGGTTAAGAACCTAATAATTTTGCTTCACCGGCAGGCGGCAGCCTCGCCTTGATCGCCCGCCGGACCTCAACCTATTCCGCTGTCATATTTTCCCGTCAATATCGCTTCGTGGTGATCTCTTCCTTTAGCCGCTAGTTTATTCCTACTCTAAATATCTTTATCATAATTTTTTTTTGTGCTTCTGCTCCACTCTGTCTTTCCCTCTGCTTCAACCTCAAATAAGTTTCTATGTTCAAACCTATTTGAGTTTGAGGGAGGGGGGGAGTATTATATCTATATTATGGTGAACATGGTTATACACCATGCAAACCACCTAAGCCGCCTCCTTTTGGCGCACCATCCAAGCTGCCTCTTTTTGGCGTATCATCCAAGCTGCCCTCTCTGGCGCACAATCCAAGTTGCCTTATCTGGCGCACAACTCAAGCCATCCCCTTTGGAGCACAATCCAAGTCGCCTCTTAGCACACTCAGTTATCTGTTGCCATCATCGTTCATCACCACGTCATAAGTTATGTGTGTGCCACGCTTGTTGGTTCAACATCTAGTTCTCTACATCGGTCCGACATGACCCCTTTAAACTGTCTCGACATTGATTTTGATTAGCTCCTACATCGGTTCGGCATGACCCCTTTAAACTATCCCGACATTGATTCCGATTAGCTCCTACATTGGTTCGGTATGACCCCTTTAAACTGTCCCGACATTGATTCCGATTAGCTCCTACAATGGTCAGATACGACCATAAACTGTCTCTCAATATTAGTTCTAGTTAGTTTCTACATTGGCTTGGCAAAACCTTAAATTGTCCTGGCATTAGTTTTAGCCAGTTCCTATAATGGTCCGACATGACCATAAACTGTCTCCTGGCTTTAGTTCCGGCCTTTGATCTATTTCAAGCACCCTTGCACTCCCGTTCGAATTTTTACCTTTTATTTTATTTAGTTTTATTTCATGTTTTAGTTTTTCTCTCTAAACTCAAGATGTTTATTCTCCTTGAGTTTAAGGAGGGATTGCGCTCCCGTTCTGATTTTTACCTTTTATTTTATTTAGTTTTATTTCATGTTTTAGTTTCTTTCTCCAAACTCAAGATGTTTATCCTTCTTGAGTTTGAGGGAGGATGTTAATGTATATGTGATTGTGGTAGCCAAATAAAAGCAGACGCAGATAGGTAGTGTATATTTTCCCAATCAGTGTAAAGTATGCACTCGGCCCCGCCCCTGACGTTTCAGATGCCGAATAAGTTGAGCAGGGGGCCGATTAAAAGTTGGAATACGGCATAATGGGGGGGCGAGTGCATAAGTACATGACAGATCAAGAGTGGGCCCTGTCTAGAAGACCAAGAACGTATATAAATAAAAGAACGACGAACAAGAAGAGGTATGTGAGAATTAGTACACTTAACTTAAGACACACGCAATCTAGAGAGCATACACTGACTTATCCGTCGGTGTGCTAATTCCGACAACCCCGACCGGAGTGCTCATTCTTTTTTAGGCTACCAGCTGAGGATCTCGAGCGTCCCATTGGATCCAAAGAGTATTTCCAAACTACCTTCCCTCGAATTGGCGCCGTCTGTGGGAATACTCAACTACATCCATGGCGGGCACAACGAAAGATTCTCTGATAATCGCTGACGAAACTACACCGAGAGATGATCTCACCCCAACAAACATGCTGGGACCAGAGACTATCGCTGCAAGATACGCCTTGAACTTTGACTCATCATTGACTTCAGCGCATGAGACAATGCAAGCGATCATGGAACAAACAAAGCAAAACGAACAGAGGTTGGAGAACATGATCGCTGAGAACGAACGTCTTCGTCAGGATTTGGCCTTGGAAGTGGCAAAGTCCAAACAAGTTGCACACCAAGATCCGGAACGACCTCTGAGGGCAGGTAGTCGACGACCTCGAGCCCGACAACAAGACACTGACAGCGACTCAACCTATTCCGCTGTCAGATATACTAGCACTGCTGTCATCACACCAAGAGAACCAAAACCTGTGACAATGGGAAACAAAAGTCTGAGGGAAATTAGGTAATCTGAACTTTGATGAGAATAAATAATCTGATCTATGACATTGCCTGAGCTATGATGTCCCCAGAACAGAAAATTAAACATTAAATTCCACAAGCAGCATCAATATTCGCAAATAACCAGAGCTTACTTGATAATCATTACCACAAAATTAACTAACCTTGTGCTAAAAAATCACCCTGAACATCTCCATCATTATTCTTACATGCCCACACATAACCTCCTTCACTCTTTAAAAGCATAAGCAACCATATCATCAAAACATAGCTATTGCAGAAAATGTAAACATGCGAACTTCAATTACTCAATTATTCTTCTTTTTTTACTCAATTACTTCAGTTACCACTACAACAAACTTCACATTTGGCGACTAAAATTGGCGACTAAACCAATTTTAGTCGCCAAAAACAGATGTTTCGGCGACCAAAATTCAAATTTAGTCGGCATTCATTTCAGTTTTTTAGCTACCAAAATGTTTTAGTCGCCATATATTGTTATTGGCGACCAATTTGATTTTAGTCGCTGTTTTCAACTACTTTACGCTACCAAAGTTCACTTTGGTCGCCGGATGATAACATTTCGCGACAAAACGTTTTGTCGCCAAAAAATTGGGAGTTTTTTTGATGCTTTTTGGCGACCAAAAAAAGTATTTAGTCGCGGAAGTTCGAAATTTTTTTTAGAGGGAAACTCGTTAATATTGGCGCCTTTAACAAAGAATTATTTTTCCTCTGCTTCACACACACCATACGGAGCACTCGATACAAAAGCTCTGCGCCGCTGGCCACCGTCGTTCATCACCTGCGCTCGCCACCACGAACAGTGCAAATCGGCCCACCACTGATTACAGGTATTTCTCTCTCCCTCTCTGTCGATCTGTGTTTGTCTCAGATGTATCTCCCTCCCTATCCATCCCCGTGGCTCACGAGTTCCTGAGGGTTTTGAAATGTTTGTTTTCTTTCATTTTTCTGTCGATTTCGTAATCAACATTTTTAGGGGTTTTTCTGATTTCGTGAGGTTGGAGAGAGAGGTTGTGAGGAAAAACACTATACAATTAATAGTAAACCAAATGAGTGGGAGGTTCTGATTTCTGATGATTTCTGATTTTGTGGGGAATGTACTAAAAATGTATATAAGGTGTTCACGCACATCTGGGCCTAAAACCCATTACCCAAATGAGTGGGAGGTTCGATTTCGATTTCCTTGCATGTGCTTTTTTCCCTATCACTATAATTCTAGAAATTGGAGAAAAAATTGGGCGGCAGTTTTTGTTACTTGATTTACAAAGGAATCATACTGCAATTGGAAGTTAGTTCAAAGTGCTGAACTTCTGGTTCTGTATATATTTACAGGGTTTGGATGAACTCTCACTTGCTTCCTTGTATATATTTACAGTTTTTGTTACTTTATTGATGTAGATGTTATCAATAAATTTGGGGTGCAGGGTGGAGCATTTATAAATTTTTAGGGCAACAAAATAGAGTCACTGATGCGTTCTCTCTATAGTGTTTTCTGTGCTTTACGTTGCCGATATCAAAATGAAGCTGAATCTGAATCTGCCATTGTCTTTTTCTTGGCTCTGCCTTCAGATGTTTCGATATTTGATGTGGAATTTGATTTCTGCAATGGATCTTCATTTCTGATTACGTTTAAACTAAGTAATATTGTGTTTCTTGTACTTATTGCGATTTGGTTTACGAATTTGTCAGGTGTTTTCTATTTGTCTTTGTTATTATATTTATTTTATGGAAATTCTTGCTACAGGGTAATGGATGATACATTTAGGCTGTGTTTGATTTAAGAATTTGGAGAGGGATTTGAAAAGGGAACGGGGAATATATTTTATCTAATTTTATGCACCTTTTTCATTTTTCTTTTTGAAAATATTTCCAAATTCTTGAACCAAATGCAGCCCTAGGGCAACAAATTAGAGTCTCTGATGCACCCTCACCATGGTGTTTTTAGCGCTGTACGTTGCCGATAACAAAATAAACGGAATTCTGGCATTGGCTTTTTCTTCACTTGGCTTGTGCATTCAGATGTTTCAATATTTAGCTTTTCATAATCTTTTTTTTTTTTGGTTTTTATGTTGTTGTCTTCTTCATATTGATAATGAATTTGATTTCTGCATTGGAACTTTGTGATTAGATTTACACTAAAATAATATTCTTCCTTGCAGCTATTGGGATTTGGTTTACAAATTGGTTAGAATATAGAGAAATTTTTCATTTGATTTCTACGATGGAACTTTACTTTGAGATTAGATTGCAAACTAGTTAGAATAGGTAGAATTTTCCAATTTGTTTTTGTTATCATATTATAGTTATTGAATGTAAAATCTTGCTATACGACAATGAATGATGCTTTTAGGGGCAACAAACTAGAGTCTCTGATGTGCTCTTTCTTCATAGCGATCCAGCGCTGTATGTTGCCAATAACAACGTGAACCTGAGATGCTGGCATTTGCCAAGTATTTGTTTTGACCAAAGCTAATGCACTCGTATGTTTCAATATTTAGCACTTCAGTTTTTATTGATCTTGAATTTCATGTAGGCAATTGAACTCCACTTGTTATAAATAATATTGAATTTAAGAAAGCATATGCACCAAATTTGATATTTTATTAGGACACTATTATCTTTGAAACAACATTTACACTTTGTTTGGTTTGAGTGATTTAAACTTTAGAGTATTTGCTCCACTTGTGATTAATAGTATTGAATTTAAGAAAGACATGCACCAATTTTGAATTTAAGAAAGACATTCAGATGTTATGTGATTAATAGTATTAATAGTATTTACAACATGTATGTTATGAGATCTCTTACCGTTCTATCTATATTGAATATGAAATATAATTTCTCTTTAAATTTGGTCACAATTATATGTCTCCCTGTAAGATGACTTGACATAGAATTGTTCATGTATGTCACATTAGCGTATGCATACATGCCGAGTTACTACTTAAATTAGCCAACTATATGCGAAACATCAACAAGCAATGCTAATCAAACCTTTAAACTTACTTTCGCTCTCTTCCATTACAGAGTATTTTTCCAAGTTCCCGTCCATTCCCAGGTTCATCTTTGGTTGATGTGTACTGTTCCAATAATGGACAAGAGTTGGATGATGATACAAGATCGGCTAAAAAGTAAAGAGTATCTACAGGGTGTTCAGTCATTTATTGAGTTCGCTATTTAAGAATTTAGGGCCGCAGGATGATATCCGTTGTCCTTGTGTTGATTGCTTGAACGGCACAAAATTTAGTCGACACATTGTACGGTTGCACCTGATTCGAAGAGGAATTGCAATTTCTTATCGAACTTGGGTGCACCATGGGGAACATGTTCCCATGGTTCGTGACCATCGTACTTTGCGAAACGATGATACCGAAACCACTGAACCTGGAATGACTGACAATCATGAAAATGTGGATGAACTTCCTACCATGTTAGAAGAGATTTACACGAGTGGTCTCATGGATGATAATATCGACGAAGAACGTACTAGTTCGGAGAGGCACAATTTGTTGAAGTTCATGAAGTTGTTCGATGATGCTCAACGCAAAGTATATCCAGACTGTGAAAAGTTCTCCATCTTGTCCTTCGTAATTAAGATGCTTCATTTGAAGGTGTACAATAAATGGAGCAACAAATCTTTCGACATGGTTATGCAAGTTTTCAAAGACATTCTACCAAAGTGTGATGAAACTGTTCCATGGACCCTTTATGAAGCGAAAAAGTTCTTACGTGAATTGGGTTTGGGATATGAGGCCATTCATGCATGCAAGAATGATTGTACTCTATTTTGGAAGGACAACGCCACATTGGAGAATTGCCCTACATGTACGGAGTGTAGATACAAGTTGAACGACAAGACGGGTAAAAAAATTCCACACAAAATACTGAGGTACTTTCCTTTGACACCGAGGTTGAAGAGATTGTACATGTCGAAAAAAACAGCCGCATTTATGAGATGGCACAAAGACAAGCGTGTGAATGATGGAGTATTACGACATCCAGCTGATGGTGAGGCATGGAAGGATTTTGATAGGTTGCATCCTACGTTCTCTGCGGATCCTCGCAATGTAAGGCTAGGGCTTGCCACAGATGGTTTTAATCCATTTGGAAATATGAGTACATCGTACAGCATGTGGCCCGTAATCTTAATGCCTTACAATTTACCCCCATGGAAGTGTATGAAAGATCCATTTGTCATGCTGTCATTGCTTATTCCAGGACGATCCGCACCTGGAAGAGACATCGATGTTTATTTGCAACCATTAGTAGAAGAGTTAACTAATTTGTGGGAGCATGGTGTGCAAACATATGATGCCTCAAATGGCCAAATATTTACAATGCATGCAGCAGTCATGTGGACCATTAATGACTTTCCCGCATATGGTTCCTTGTCTGGTTGGAGTACAAAAGGTTACTTGGCCTGCCCTAATTGTAACATGGATGCTTCATCTCAGAGTTTGCGAAGTAAGATAGGGTATATGGGTGCTCGGCGGTACTTACCTGAGAACCATAATTGGCGAAGAAGTAGGCTATTCAACGGTGAAATTGAGAGTCGGTCCAAACCCGTGGAGTTATCGGGAGAACAAATACTCGAGCAAATTAATATGGGGACGTACAAGCCATACGGAAAGCATCCAACCAACCAAAAAAGACAAAGGACTGAAAAGCCAACTCTAAACTGGACAAAAAGAAGCATTTTGTTTGACCTTCCCTATTGGAAAACACTTAAGCTTCGACATAATCTTGATGTCATGCACATAGAGAAGAATATATGTGACAGTCTGCTTGGGACACTATTGAGCATAGATGGCAAGAACAAGGACACAGACAAAGCACGTTTGGATCTGGAGGACATGCGAATACGAAAGGAGTTACACTTGATAAGGCATGCAAATGGCTCTTTCGAGAAGCCTCCAGCATTGTACACATTGTCCCTGGCAGAGAGACAAGGGTTTTATGATTTCTTGAAATCGATTAAGTATCCTGATGGCTATGCTGCAAATGTATCCAATTGTGTCACTGCGAATGGTGGTAAGTTAGTTGGCCTTAAGAGTCATGACTGTCATGTCCTTCTACAACGTCTTCTTCCCATTGGAATGCGAGGATACCTTCCTACCGAGATTGGGACCACATTGTTTGAGTTGGGAACTTTTTTCAAACAGTTGTGCTCAAAGACATTGCGGGTAACTGATTTGGAGCAATTGCAAGAACAAATCGTACTTATACTTTGTAAGCTTGAGAAGATTTTTCCTCCTGCTTTTTTTGATGTCATGGTCCACTTGGCAATTCATTTGCCTTATGAGGCTATGCTTGGAGGGCCTGTGCAATATCGATGGATGTATCCTATTGAGAGGTATACCTACGATGGGGGTGCTTTTTTCATGTAAATATAGTTCAATGTAACCATACTAACGATCATACTAATGTTTACATTTAGGCTGCTCGGACTTCTTAAAGGATTTGTGGGCAATAAAGCTCGACTGTAAGTTCCGCTATGAGGGCTACATATCGAAAGAGTGTACGACGTTTTGTTCAATGTATTTGGATGGAGTTGAAACGGTCTTTAACCGGGAAGAAAGGAACTACGATGGAGGTGACAATGGCCCGGGGTTGGCAATTTTCACTCAAAATGTTCGTCCTTTTGGTCAACTTCCAAGGGCAATTGATGTGTCCGTAACTGACCGCGAATTGGCTCATTGGTTTGTCCTACACAATAGTTTGGAAGTTGACGAATATCTAGAGTACGATTCCTCTTCATACATGCAGCATACATTTTGTACATGGTTTTTATTTTTTAAAGTCTTCATTATTCCAATTACTTATGAATTACATTGTATTAAGTAGGGAACACAAGCTCGTGTTGCAACAAACATATGGAAGTGATTGCAACATTGCAACGCGACAATGCAAAGAATTTTCTAAATGGTTCAAAGATCGCGTAAGCAGAAGCTCGTTATTTTATAGTTTGCAAATAATGTTACATTATTCTAAGTTTGAATTAACTTGACATAGTTCCTTGTGTAGATGAACGAACTGCGAACTCAAAAGTCACCCGAAGCAACCGATGAGATGTGGTCATTAGCCAATGGACCTAATGCCTTAGTGAACACATATTCGGGATGCATTGCTAATGGCGTCCGATTCCATACTATCGACCGTGATAACCGTCGTAAATGTCAAAATAGTGGGTTGGTAGTAGAAGGCGACCACGAAGGCCAATTGATAAAGTTCTATGGCTACCTTTGTAAAGTGTGGGAACTGACATATTTGTTTGGACATCGGGTTATTTTGTTCCAATGTGAATGGTATAACACTGGTAGTAGTCGAACTTTGCGTGTTGAACCACATGTGACAACTGTTGATGTAAGAAGTCGATGGTATAAAGATGACTCGTTTGTGTTCCCAAGCCAAGTTCAACAAGTTTTCTATGTTCATGATACGAAGTTAGGACCGAATTGGCGAGTCGTAGAAATGTTTCAACATCGACGACTTTGGGATGTGCCAGAGCTGGATGTGCTACAATTTGATGAAGTGTTGCAAGAAGATGAGACCACTACTGTTGTACCAACTGAGCCTATTGACGATGATGTTGTTTTGCGTCGGAATGACATTGAACCTGAAATAATTTCAATGGAAGTTTCTCAGACCAAAAAGCGTGTACTACCCGAGGGTGTCATGGATGATGCTTTCATCTGTGATGACGATGATGAACTAACAATCGCGGGTGATGATGAAGAAGAAGATGAGATGGAAACTGATTTTGATACAGATACGGACCTAGAGTTTTAACTCAAATTCTGCTCTTGGCTGTTCAGTAAAATAGTTTTAAATGTGAGTAGACTAATTAACTCAAACAGTTCTTCTTCATCTTCTTCTTCTTCTTGTTTGGACCCCAATTTCCCAACTACATTCATATTCTATTGAATTGGGCGTAGTGGATGGTTTGGGAGGAAGGGTGTTGCCATCAACTTTATCATCTTTATCATCTTGGATTTTGTTGGTTTGCTTTTGTGTTGTAAGTGTCAGAAAATAACTTGCAAAAGTGGGATTGGTTGGTTGAATTGTCATTATTGAGTTCTACAGTTGCCTTTTTTTAAAAAATTTTGTATATGAGAATTTATATTGAAATATGTGCATCTCTTGTTCATGCCAGGAGACTATAGCTGCACCACTTTTGGCTCTTATCAGCTGTTAACTCATCGAGTCCCATTCTTTTTTTGTGAATTGTTTTCCTCAAAACCATCCATGGATATTTATGTATGTTTGCTGCTGTTTAGTCATATGCTGGCAGATTACTGAAGCAAATTCATAGTGAATCATAGTTAATCTGCTGGTTAATCTTTTTTTGTATTCATGGTTAATCTGGTTACTTCATACATGCAATGATGTTTGGACATTTATGTATGTGAGGTTTATGTAAATATATGTAAATGACGTATGTCAAGTTTATGTAAATGTATATAAATGATGTATGTGACGTTTATTACTCATGTCATTTTATGTTGATTTATGTAGGTACCATGGTTCCTGGAATGAAGACGGGGCGGCGGAAGACAGCAACAAGTGGCAACGTATTATCAGGCTCCGAAGCATGTCCAGCAGTTATTGGCACCCCATTGACATTATCTGATGAGACGCAGCCACCAGATGATACACAAACAGTGGTGGAGGAGACGCAGCCAAGTGGCGTGGGTAAGAGCATTGAACTTAGTTGTTTACAAATTTATTTAATTACCAATCGAGTACAACCCAAGTTGCATTACAAGCTGTAACCTCTTGTAAAACCACCTTCTTGATTGGAGTTCCAGCAGTAATCATGACTTCAATGTCAACCTAAACAAGAAAAATAACTGTATTGAAGATAAGGAACAAGATACAATGTCCTCCTTTCAGCTTAAATCAGGAACATAGCAATTGGCAGTTCTACTTATGTGAAAAATGCATAACACTAAGGTTCATTGATGTTTTAATTGACAATGTGAAATAATATATCTACTATTGCAACTATTTCTTTTGTAACTGATATAACACTTAAAGGTACTACTAGCACATGGTGGTATTACTGGGCTTGTTGTATAGTTGGAGACAGGGTAACCAACCAGGTAAATTTTTAAGAAGCTTTTTATAGGATGACAATGAGATTTGTCATGCAATCTTCCTTAAGAGAAGAAATGAGAAGAACCATCCACTGTGATGTAGATCAACAAGCAATGCATTATGGCCTTCTCATGAAACCTATATTCAATCAAAGGCTTTAACTCGCCATTAAATCAAGTCAAAGGCATTTATTTAATTGTGTGGAGTCAGCTATTAATCATGTTGCATGATTGAATTCCATATTAGTCCACATGCTTCTCCAGCATTACACTGTGATGTAGATCAACAAGCAATGCATTATCGCTTAGTCACACAATACACATTATTCTGTTAATTTATCACAACACCATGGGTTAAGATACCAACATGTGTTGTCACCACGGATGATTTTTGTAAGGAAAATTTTATGGTTTTTTTTTTTTTAATTTTATATGTAGCATATACTAATATTTTGTAAGGGAAATTACACTAACCTCCCCTTAAGTATAAAAAATACAGCAATTCTCACAGTTTTCATATAATTTCATCACCCTCCCTTTTGGTAAGACTAAAGGGACTATTACAAATGCAGATAGTGTGAATACACAAATAGAGATGACAATATCATTTTTCTATTCATATGACTAATGAACTATTAATGAAAAGGGACCAATTGTCATGTAAATTAAAACCTTAAGGGAGCCCATTGTAATTATGTCAAACTTGTGGTTCTTATTGTATTTTTTCCAAATTTCATGCAATGTTAGTATAATTTACCCTTTTTTTTTAATTATTAAGATTATCATCTTTCAAATTTTTCATGTTATATCCTTAGTTCATTACTTTCAGACAAGCAAACATAACTTTGACAGCTAGAATTAGTATTTGACCTTTCAGTTATTTTATGATATAGGTACAACTCTCACCATCGTTCTTCACAATATTCAAGAAGCTTATCAGTTTTTTTCCAACACTTAGCTGACAGTTATATGTAGCTTCACATCCAAAATTAATTATCCATCTTATGACAAGAAAGCAGTTGACAAAATATGTACTAGTACCTCTAACATTTAGTGAAGTTTTATTGAATATCTTCATGCATTTTCCATTGTTCTCCTTATGTGATGTATGCGATAACTACTAGTTACATCTAATTTGGAATTGGGTTATATTTGACACTATCATAAAGACAATAACTATTCAACTTGAGACACTACAACAGGACACAGGACCTATAGGTGTATTTACTGTTTTAGATTCTTTGAACCCGTTTTGGGAATAGTGCTTCTGCCTATATCTTAAGCCCAGAAAAATGGGTACCACTCTGTTTCTTTCAGCTGGATAATGAATTGAGCTGGAGCTCTTCTTCTATATGATTTAGACGCAATGGTTCAGGACTGGCGAAAGTTAATGATAAAAATTTGCCAACCAAGCCATAATATGTTGATTTGGTTTATGTTAGTGTAGCAAAATTTACGTTAGAGGTGCTTGTGTAAATGTTGCATCAAGATTTTCTCCGGGTGGAGAAAATCTTGCTAGGTCCCTACTTTCTGTTCATGATTTTTTGAAATGTTTGGCACCTTAATTGAAATGTATATTCACTCGTCTTTGCGAAACTGAAGGCTTCTGGAAATACCAGCATCACAAACTGATGTGTTGTGTTAACCCCAAAACTGTTTGTATTCTGGATTATCTGCTTCCATGAGAAGATAGTACATGTTAGTTCTCAATTTTAAAAAATTGCTAGCAGAGAAGCCTTATGAAAGAAAGGCTTTCCATTAAAGGCAATGAAGTGACAACTCACATTTAGAAAAATTCTATGAACTTAGGAAACTTGGTGAATTGTAGATTTATGGTGTATATTTGAAATTATTGAGTAATCACTAATGTTATTTCAAATATTTTAAAGTATAACAGTTGTTGAAGATTACTTGCAGGGGACTAAAATTTTTTTGTCTGGACTGTCGCATAGTCATCAAATTCGAATTGTGCTTTGTCTGGACTGTTGCATTGAAGATTACTTGCAGGGGACTAAATTTTTTTTACTTGTTATAATTTTTTGTGAGGATCTAACATTGCTTAGACCAAAGATGTAATAACTTGCATAGAAAACCATGCACATTTTCATTGATGTTCTTTGTCATTGTCTCATTGCCGTCGAGATTGGTCTGATCTTTGCCGGTTTTGGCTCATTGTGGCTCGCTTTTGGTCTGAATGTAATGTTAGTTTTCTTTTCGATCGATTGGTCCTCTCTGTCTTTGTCCTCTCAGTAGGTTTGGTTTGTGTTAGCTTGTTGTTTGCTGTCTAATGTCTGCTCCTGATTTGTCTGTATCAGAGTTAAAGTGTAAAAATTGTAAACATATTTAAGGAACTTCATGCCTCATTTCCACGACCCGTATGTGCTCTCTAGCAATGACTATAAACTGTCACTGGCAAAAGTTTTTTTTATAACAACCAAGCAAAGAGGGTTAGAGGACAGATAACAAAAAGACAGGGTACACATTTTAAAAACAGTTGCAATGCTCCCCAATCAGCTATGATGTAGAAATTTCCTGTGTAAGGCTCCGCACCACACTTTAACTTGAAGGGGGGAAAAAGAAAAACAACAAATTGCTCCTCTCATCTACATCTTTTCCTTTTCTTCTTTGCTTTTCTTTTCCTTCTCTTCTTTGGATTTATCTTCTTTAACCTCTATTTTCTTTAGCTCTTCTTTGGCAGACCTGTGTGTATAGGTGCTGTGTATGGAGAAGGATCACATGATCCATTTTGGTGCCAGCAAATGCATGTATTGGATGCAACGAGTATTTCCAGGGGATGTGTGACATGAATAATTTTTTTTTTCTCATAAAATATTTCTTATAACTGTAAAGAGGAGCTTTGATTTAATTATTCTCACTATCAGGAGTGGGTTGCTTTTTGTATGTGTAGTGCATGTGAGCCTAATGACTTACTCATAAACATATACTTGGTAATACATTCATAAACATATACTTGATTGTATATTCATTTAATCTGAATCACAGGCTCATCCCATCTATCTGTGGTTGGCCAATGGTCAATAATTATTCGTTATGCATGACCAAATGCTCAAGAAAATATCTTCTGATGTTGTTATTAGTGCTATTGTTGAAAGGAAGCATTTCTTTCAGCTTATTTGTATGAGTAGAGCATCCTCTTTAGTTTCTACTGCCTGTACATGATGAAATGTGGAAAACAGGTGGTGTTTCCATCATATATAGGGCAGAGCCACATGTACTGTGAAGGGGCTATCACCATAAGAGAAGTTCAATGTTTCCAACTAAGGCACAATGTTTAAACATATGTTTTTAAACATAAAGTTCATTGATTTAGTCAGACACTTATAATTAACGGTATTAGTTTGATAGTCACTTATTGTCTTCGCTGGTACAATGCTTATATGTGTTTATTTTTATTTTTTTCAAATTGAAGCAGCAATCAATACTCGAACATCTTTCCTTAAATCTGTTTGTAATTTGTATGCTTCCTTTTGTAGCAGGCCAAAAGATCAACTCGTGTCACGAGGGCGTACATTAGGCAAAGGAGTGCAAAAAAGAATAGCCAGGAAAAAAGGAGAGAAATTACATGTGTATGTCAATCGGGTGTTGAACGCAATCACAGGAGGAAATGCAACCCCAGCGACGAATGAGTTGGGATTGCAAATTAGACGGTTGTGCCCTCTTCAGAGCGTGAAGTCATGGAGGAAAATCAATGAAAGTACCAAAGATGCGGTCATCCAAGCGGTGCTAGTACGAGATTCATCTTCCCATAATGTCGTTATTATGTTATTTGTAATTGCTTAAAGTAATTGATGTACTAAGTGTGTTATTATGTTTGTAGGACAAGTTTGTTATCGGGGATGATTTTGATAATGATGAACAAGCTCAACAAATTCTTGATAGAAAGGCATATTTGCTATACAAGGATTGGAGGTACAATCTAAAGCAAGAGTTCCTCGAACTTGAGGAAAAGGGTGTTGATGACCGTATAGTCATCCGCCTAGTGGAGTGGCGTCGACGATGGAGATATCTTATTGATGTTGCTTGGAAAGACGAATCTCACTTGGTAAGAAATTAATTAGAAACCCGATTCTTGAAATTCATTGATATGAATATCAATAAAATTCTAAGAAATTGGTTTATATTTGTAATTTTGAGCCTATTTTTTTTTTCTTGTTAGAAACGCTCTAAAAGTTGGTAAAGCAAATAGGGTATGCTCCCTACAATCATACAAGTGGATCGCGATCATTTCCTATAGCAATGTAAACTTATGGTGAGAAGTAGTTATTTGTTTAGTAATATAATGGATGATTGATTGTTCTTCATTTTGAATATTACTATGTACTACTTCATCAATGGAAATTTGTCAAACATAATAGGCAAACGATGATGGACAAATAGATTTTCCTGAATTTTATAAGAAATCACACAAGTCAAAGAAGACGGGAGACTGGATTGACCCCAAATGTGGTGAGCTACATGTGAGTATTTAATGTTGAAACCAAATTTGTTGTAGGACACTATTACTAAAGTTGTTTTTGCAATTCATTCAACCATCTTGACTTTATTATTTTTTTGCCATGACAGGATGATATGGTGAATCTACAAGTCGTAGCCACCAATGCGGGGTTGCCATTGACCCACGAAGAACTATCAAGGCAAGTGCTCGGGGAAAAAAAAAATTACTTGCGTGGATGTGGGATAGGCCCACAACCCTCTTCAACAGCTTCCAGTGCGGCACGAGCACGTGATAAATATATGGAGTCAATGAGAGCAGAATTGGAGGTTGTTCGTGAGGAGCGTCAAAGAGATCATGAGGAGTTGTTGAAGGAGAAAGAGGAGCGGCAAAGAGATCACGAGGAGTTGGTCAAGGAGAAAGAGGAGGGGCAAAGAGATAGGGAGGAAATTATGAGGGAAAGAGAGGAGCTGACGAAACAAATTGAAGAAGAAAAAAAAGCACGGGAGGCACAACAAGTACAACTCAATCACTTGAACGACGTGGTGTCACGACTCACAACCCTCTTGCAGGGTTCAGATGGTCATCCTACTATTCGGTAAACATAATTTTATTGATAAGCTAATGCAAGTTCTAGAAAAATATGGATCATATTGGCATAGAATTGGTTTCTAAAGTTGCTATGCAAATTTTTTTTGTTATGTGCTTCGAATAGGTTATGAGGCATAATGTGAGTAGACTTTGTAGCAGACGGACCGTAATCTGATTTCCATAAGGTAACCACTTGATTTCAATGAAATATTAAGTTAGTTCCCTTTGGCATAATCTGATTTCCATAGGGTTGTAATCACTTGATGGCATAATCTGATTTCATAAGGTAACCAGTTGATGGCATAATCAGATTTCCATAGGACAGCGTGGAATTCCAGCAAAATAAAAAAAAATGATGACCTTTTTTAAATTTTGTGCATATATGTTTGCTTATGGAATTTTGTTAGAACATTTACTTATGTACACTTTTTGGTGAAAGTTTTTGCTTACAATGGAACTAATGGGTGACATTTTTGTTGTGTAGATGGCTTTTGGCATTGACATGTGGATCTTCTAGTTTTTTTTGTCCGGAAGATAATTCACATTTTTGCAAAGTTGGAAAGTTTTTGGTTGCCCCTGGATTTTTGTCTGGAAATTGGATGAATTGTAGATATAATTTTTGGTGGGATACTCCCTATTTTTGGAACTCGTGTTAATTGCTCTGGTGGTATACATAGAGTACCTTTTGTCGTGGTACATATTACCATGGTAATTTGTACCATGTCAAATGGTCATTACAATGCATAGTATAGTAACAATGTTTTGGTAACATAGTTGGAATGTATGACGTTATTATTTGTAGTTGGAATATATTAGTTGGTTTGTATATAAGTTAACATTGTAAGGTGTTCTTTTTGGTTTGATGGTTGTAATGCATTACGGAATAGGTGAAAATATATATATTGATTTGTTTGTATTACAGGATGTGGTGGATATATCTGAGTTTTGAAAAAATTATTAAAATGAAAAAAAATAAAAATGACATTTTTGGTGACCAAAAAATTGGTAGCCAAAAAAAATAAATATATCTTTTGCCGACTAAATATTTAGTAGGTAAAATGAATAGAAAATATTTTCGGTGACTAATTATTTTTGTAGGTAAAAACTGAAAACAGTTTTGGCTACTAAAGTCTGTAGTAGCTAAAACTACAAGAACCTTTCCCCGACAAAATTTTTAGCAGCCAAAAATAGCACTATTGGCGACTATTAAATTGGTCGCTATATATCCTTGGACCTTTTGGCGACAACAATTTAGTAGCCGAAGATCTGAGTTAATTGAATTTTTTTCACCCTTTCGGCGACTAACATTTAGTCGCCAATTTTAATCTTCAGCGACTAAAGAAGCTTTAGTCGGTAATAGCTTCCTCTTTTGCCTACTAAAAATTAGTCGGCATTATATTTGATTTTTAGCGACTAAATCCTTGTTAGTCGCCATTTCTGTTGGATTATTAGCGACTAAAACAAATTTTAGTCGCCAATACCTTTGCCGACAATGTATCTGCGACCAAGGCAGCGACGAAATTTTTTGGTCGGTAAATATTTTTGGCGACTAAAATCGGGGCTTTTGGCGACTAAAACATTAGTAGCCAAAAGTGTATTTTTTTGTAGTGTACTCAATTACTCTTCACTTTTTTATTTTTTTTTATTTATTTTTTTTATGTGAACATAACTATTCCAAAAAATGAAAGCCAAAAACAAATAGAGATAGAGAGAAAAGGAGAGAAAGAGAAATCAAATTACCAAACACAAAAATTGACAAAGCAGATATAGCAGCACTGCTATCATCAAACCAAGAGAACCAAAACCCGTGACAATGGGAAACAAAAGTTTGAGGGAAATTAGGTAATCTGAACTTTGATGAGAATAAATAATATGATCTATGACATTGCCTCAGCAATGATGTCCCCAGAACAGAAAATTAAACATTCAATTCCACAAGTAGCATCAATATTCACAAATAACCAGAGCTTACTTGATAATCATTACCACAAAATTAATTAACTTTGTGCTAAAAAATCACTCTGAACATCTCGATCATTATTCTTACATGCCCACACATAACCTCCTTCACTCTTAAGAGCATAAGCAACTATATCATCAAAACATAGCTATTGTAGAAAATGTAAACATGCGAACTTCAATTACTCAATTATTCTTCTTTTTTTACTTAATTACTTCAATTACTCAATTTGGTGTAACATTGAATAAGCTTAGACTGTGACTTCAATTTTGCATTTTAAGTATACAGAGCACTGGGGACCTAAAACAACAATACTTTATTTTAAGAATGCCATCAATAATGTTGTGTTGTTTAGAATAAATGTTTTTAATAAAATAATGGTTCCCTTTTGGATTTTTGGCAGGCCTATACGATGGAGTTGGATAAAATTATGGAAAGAGATCAGCCAAGAAATAATGGTTTTTAATAAATAATGGTCCCCTTGATGATCTATATTATACTAAGATAAGAGGATAAAATTATGGAAAGAGATTAGCCAAGAATTCCATGACTAAACCTTGGAATTCACATGACAATAACCCCAAAGGTGTACATAACAATAACCCCAAAGGTGTAGAGAGGGTGTTGCACCCAAGAATATATGCATATACGAAGATGTTTATGCAAATTGTGAGACACACATATAACTCAACAAATCAAGAATATAATAAAAAGCAAATTACACATGCAAACTATATGCAACTCATTGAACTGTGCATATCTTTTCATGTCTGCTAGGGAGTGGGGATGAAGAAGTAAAAAATGCTTCAATATATAATGTTAAACCAGAGGAAAAATTTTCAAATAAAAATTTCTTAATAAAAGTAGGAGTAACATATTGATTCCGAAATTAAATGACAATAATGTTAAAGCAGATAGAGATTAAACACCTATTTATCCCAAAAAATAAGTCTATGTTCAAAATATGTTCAAAATAGAAGCTGTGGAAGTTTTCCAGTGAAAGCCATTTTTGGTCTTAGATAGAGAGATACACTTATGGATTCAAAAAATAGGATAGAATCAATAAACTCTATTCATTAGTAATTAGTAGCAATCAAGGATTCTTCAACATTAAAAATTTTCAAATAAAAATTTCTTACTAAAAATAGGAGTTATATATTGATTCCGAAATTAAATGACAATAATGTTAAAGCAGATAGAGATTGAATACCTATTTACCCCAAAAAATAAGTCTATGTTCAAAATATGTTAAAAATAGAAGCCGTGGGAGTTTTCCAGTGAAACCATTTTTGGTCTTAGATAGAGAGATACACTTATGGATTCAAAAAATAAGGTAGAATCAATAAACTCTTTTCATTAGTAATTAGTAGCAGTCAAGAGTTCTTCAAAATTAAAAATTTTCAGATAAAAATTTCTTAATAAAAATAGGAGTTATATATTGATTTCAAAATTAAATGACAATAATGTTAAAGTAGATAGAGATTTAATACCTATTTACCCCAAACAATAAGTCTATGTTCAAAATATGTTAAACATAGAAGCTGTGGGAGTTTTCCAGTGAAAGCAATTTTTGGTCTTAGACAGAGAGATACACAATAAGATAGAATCAATAAACTCTATTCATTAGTAATCAAACAATTAGTATGTTCAAAATATGTTAAAAATAGAAGCTTTGGGAGTTTTCCAGTGAAAGCCATATCTGGTCTTAGATAGAGAGACACACTTATGGATTCAAAAAATAAGATAGAATTAATAAACTCCATTCATTAGTAATCAAACAATTAGTAGCAATCAAGGATTCTTCAAAATTAAGTGAAATTAAGGTTTTAGTTCACTCACGATTAGGGTTCTTCACTTTGAATCTTGGAATCTCTTTCACCCGATAGAGAGGGAGTTCGAGAGCAGCGAGAAGGAGGGTTACGAGGGTTACAGATCAAAACACCATGAATCAAACGAAAAAAAAAATCAGAAATCGAAACAGAGAGAGAAGGGGAGAGGCATAAATCGAAACATAGGGAGAAGGGAAGAGATAGAAATTGAGGACATCTTACCTTGCAAGCCGAGCGATGAGGGAGCAAGCAATGTCAATATGAAGAGGAAAGAAGAAGAACAGAGAGGGCGAGAGAGATAAAGAGGGAATGAGGAGAAGACGTGGGTGAGAACATAAAAGTAGAGAGAGACGTGGGTAGGTGGAAGGCTGAGGAAGAGAGATGTTTAAGCGGGAATCACATTCATCTGCACCGTTACTATTTTTTAGGATTGATCTAGACCCTTCAAATGAAATGTATCTCTAATACATTTTCAAAAACTCTTCTACTTTATTATATAGATATTTATTTTATATAAAAATAATTTAACAATTCCCTTACTATCAATTCCCTCACTAACAAAACAAACACAATTTTAGTAATCCCCTCACTATAAATCTTCTTACTATCAATCCCCTCCGTTCTACCTTTTAAAACAAACGGCGCCTTAGATCCATCCTCATCCCTGTTCCATTTTTTGTTTCGTACTTTGAATTAGAAAAGTTACAAATCAAAGTTCGAAGGATTGGTCTCGAGGAGTTAGGTGTTGGGTTTGTTTGGCTATTTAGACATCGTTTGGTAATTAAAGAAAAAAAAAATCACATTCTGATTAAAAAGTTTAACAGCTAATAATTTATTTGACGTCAACAAAAAAATTAAACGTTACATCAAATTTTTTACTATAAGAATTTTTTTTTTTTTAAGGCCTCGTTTGTTTTGGGAGATAGAAGAAGGATTGTGATTGGAATTAAGGTGGGACTCATTAACATTGTGTTTGTTTTAGGAGGTGGAGAGAGGATTTCTAATACTATTCGGATTAGGATGGGTCTTGGGAGGGGATTAGGATGGAGGCTTGGAACTTGGTATTAGAAAATAGTCTGCCGAACTATTTTTTATTTTATATTTTTTTACATATAGGGAATTTTTTTTAAACATTAATGTTTAATTTTTTATATTTTTTATTAAGTAAAATCATAATTTTATTTATTTTATTTTAGTTTTCACATGTTGGACATTTTTTTTTGAACATTAATATTTAATGTTTTTGTATTTGTTTTATTATTTTATATAAAAATAATTTAACAATTCGTATATCAACAACTATCATCAAAACAAACATAATTTTACTTAATCCCCTCACTATGAATTCTCTTTATTCTACCTTTGAAAACAAACGAATCCCAAATATATTAACTAAAAAAAATTAAAAAGTCACAAAATAAAAAAAAAAATCTCAAATGCTCACTTAGAATGCATGATAGCAAAACATACGGTGGATGAAAAAAGAGAGTTGGGTTGTGGAGGATATTGATAGTGGTAGGAGAGAGAAGAAAAACTGAAGGAAAAGTATAATATAATGTATAGTATAGATTGCCCTTGAATATAGTTGGGGTTTAGTCTAGGTCAATTCATGTCACGCGGCATTTTCACAAAAGGATAACTGTTGAAATTTGAACAACGAGATAAGATTCTAATAGGTTAGGACCAAAATGAGAAAATTTATTTTTAAAAGATCAAAGTGAAAAAAAATTATACGTTAGAGGTAAAATTATGATTTACTCTAAAATGAATGGTTCTACAATGAAATTGAATAAATGGAAGATGGTAGTGATATTTTTATAACATGATGGTAGCGATATTTTATGAGTACAAAAAAAGACAAAAAAATGAAGATCAATATTCATTTCTGCATTTGGGAAAGTCATAAATATATGTGATATGATCTATTTGTGTGAATTTATATAAATGGAAGATGTTAGATAGATTTACAATATTGTCAATATTTTTTAGAAATGAGTTGGCTTCTTTCTAGTTCAGGGTGGATTAGAGAGGAGCCATCTAGGCCTTTGGGATTCATGTTGGACCTTTTTTCGATTATCTATTATGTCTGTATTGTAGCCTTTTATGTAGATCATCGCACATAATCACGTGTTTTGATCACATTTGTCATAATAATAAAATATGTAGATCATTGCACATAATCACGTGTTTTGATCACATTTGTCACAATAATAATAATAAAAAATGACGTAAAATATGTTTTTTTGGAAATAAACTGCTTATTTTTTGAAGATAATTATGATAAAATCACATAATTACAATTATTGAATCAATCTAATTTTTTCATGAATAGGGATGTACAAAAAAACATGCCCAATATGTCCGACCTGTGTTGCCACCTTTGGTTTGAGATTATTGGCAAGTTAAACAAGATTACACACGAAATTTGTGTAGGTTAGATTGTGTGCAGTTTCAATAAACTCATCCAAAATCAGCTAGTTTATAAATCAAACACCTTAACCATGAATAAGGTCGAGAGAGTGTTAACAGCTACCTATCCCCTTTCAATATGTTTCTTGTTGCAAAAGCTTCATGAGTGCGATAGGCTCATCGAATATCTACCCAAGTAAATTTAATTTCACTCTCTTACCATTATGACAATTGAACTATCGAGAGATCATCAGTGTTGACTTAGTCACTAGTTTATCAAGGTGAGAGAGCTCCAGTAGCGTCTTTGCAGCAGTGAGGCTCTGTGTTTGTTGCTGGTCCTAATTTGCCAAGTTCAAGGTTCGTTCTCCACTAGTTCGACAAAATGCCTCAGTGAAAATGCTACTACTGTGCTCGATTTCATAATAAGGATAATTAAGGAGGGAGATGGAGATGGAGAGAGAGAGAGAGAGAGAGAGAGAGAGAGAAATGGACAAAGAGAGGGTCAGGGAGGGTAGTAATCTATCATTAAAGAAAGGCAAACTAGCTAAGAGCAAATTAGCCAAGAGTAAATCAAAAAAACAAATTTGCCAAGTGCAAATCAACCAAGGTATCCTTGAAGGAGTTTGATAATCAGGTGGATGCTCAACTACTTACCAATGAGATGCTTACTGTACTTCTCTGCCAATTTACACGCATTTGAGGACCCCCAAAATCTCTTTTATTTGGAGATTTTGTGGGACCATGGCAAGGGCTCTCAAATGAAAACAAGAGGGGATTAAGGGATGTAGAATCTAAGGATAGCTCAATTGATTGTGATTGTGTTGATTGTTGTTTGTGTGAAAATCTTGGTACGCCATAGTTGCGAGTGATTGTGGAAATGCAAACCTCAATTGAGTAATCATCAAAGCAGTATCAAACACCTAATGCATAGAACACACCAAATAGAGTGCTAATTGATCTTGAGTAGTGCCAAAATTGGCCATTATGTCCCTACTGCAAACGAAATGATAATGTTAAATAAACTTGGCTCAGTCAATGCTGATAATCAAAGGAGAGAACTAATGGGCGCCAAGTTGTGGATAGGGGTGTGCGCAGTGCGGGTCGGTGCGGTTTGAGAGAAAAATAGAAACCGTATGGCGGGTGGCGGATTGATAAAAGTGTCACTAAAATTTGTCATTTTCCTTATCAAAAACCGGCGGTTCGGTTGGCAAATAATGGCGGATTTGCCTTGGCGGTTCGGGTGGATTGGCGGTTTATAAAAAATATAATTCAAATTACAAAACTTAAATCAAAGAGTAAAAAAAAGACGAGAGATACCGTGATGTTAAGCTTCTTGCGAAACTTTCTTCTGATACAGCAAGTGTAGCAACAACATGATAATATCAATGACTATGCCATTAGTTCATTACAAGCATCTGTGGAAGCTACAATGATCAAATACAGTACATAAAATTAATATCATTCAGGGTTTACAATATATTAAAAATTTTTACTGTTGAAAAGTATTTAGATTGAAAAGTGAGCTGATGCAAATTTGCAACATGGCCAGAAAAAAAAAAAAAAAAAGATTGAAAAGTGAATTGGAATCCAACTTTATTTTGGATTACTGACATCTTGAATTCTCCTCGAGCAGTAATGTAATACTATATTCTAAGGTATAGAACAACAAGCAAACTTAAGTAAAAAATAATTTTTAGAATCTTATAAAACATGATTTAATAGCGGTGCGGGTCGATGCGGTTTGGAAGAAAAATAGAAACCGGCAGATTGATAAAAGTGTCACTAGAATTTGCCATTTTTCTTACCAAAAACCGGCAGTTCGATTGGCAAATAATAACGAATTTGCCTTGGTGGTGCGGCTCGGTGCGGTTTTGGCGGTTTCGACGGTATTATGTACACCCCTAGTTGTGGAAGGGTGATAAAAATGTGCGAGCTTGTAGAAATGAAGATTTGGTTGGACTACATATGGAAAACACACAGTCTGCCAAGAGTGAATGTCTTGATGGTGATAAACTTGTTATATTGGGTCAGCCTCTACAAACTTGGAGGTCTTTATTAAAGAAGAGATTAACAATGTGTCAAAATTGAAGTACAAAATAGGTACCCATGAGATTGAAAACCTAGTAGATAGCATATACAATGTCCCTATTGAGATCTTAAGAAAATGCCTTTTCCATTGGGAAAATGCCTTGGTTGGATACTTCATTGATAAAAGATTCTCTTTATATTATGTGAAAACTTAGTTAGAAAAACTTTGGAAAAATTTGTTTGAGGATGTTGTCTCCATTGATAATGGTTTTTTTTTTTTTTTAAAGTAAAAAGTGAAAAGGCTATGGGCAAAATTTTGGAAGATGGCCCCTATTACGTTGGGGCTAGATTGATTGTTGTTAAATGTAACACCCCAACCCTTCACATGTCATCGATATTCTATGCTTTGGGCCACGCCTGCACGGATTTGTTCTTTCCAGTGGGTCATCCATCCTAAAACTACTCCAGCCTAAGCACGCTTAACTGGGGGAGTTATGCTAGGGATTTCATCACTCGAGAAAAGGCCTTGATGCTATATAAGGGTCTAGGTTTTTACTTTTATAGCCTAGGAACTCCCCCACCATTATTGATATGGGACATCGGGACCTTACAATCCATCCCCCTTAAGGCTGCATGTCCCTGTGCAGTAGTAGTAGTCTGCCAGCTTGCAAGCCTGCCTACATGCACCGAGAAACGCTAGAGGCCGACACTCGGTACTCTAGAGAGTTGGATATGATACCATTTGTAATGCCCCAACCCTTCACATGTTATCGATATTGTCCGCTTTAGGCCACGCCCACATGGATTTGTTCTTCCCAGTGGGTAGTTCTGGGATGGGTGACCCACTGGGAAGAACAAATCTGTACGAGTGTGGCCAAAAGCGGACAATATCGATGACATGTGAAGGGTTGGAGCATTACATTAAAAAATGACAACCTAGACTAAAACTAACAAAATATGAATTTTCAAGTGTGCCGTTGTGGGTGAAGTTGTATAATGTTGCCTTAGAGCTTTGGACCGAGGAGGGTTTGGGTTACATTGCTAGCATCATGGAAACTCCTCTTTATTTGGATGAGCCTACTTTCAAGAGAAGCAAACTTACGTTTGTGAGAATATGTATTGAAGTGTTAGCAAACAAAGAGATCCTTGAATCTTTGAAAATAAATCTTAGTTATGGTGACCTATATGAGATTCAAGTTGAGGTTCCATGGAAGCCTCAAAGGTGTGATGTTTGTAGGACATTTGGTCAGACCACTAATTTGTGCCATCAAAAGCCAAAGACTTTGAAGCCTCTCTCTTTCAAGGAGACTAAAATACAAATTCCGACTAATTAGGAAGTGGTGAAGAAAAGGGGGAGAAATGGCGGGCAAGGTTCAACCACAGTGATAAACAGAGAGAGAGAGAGAGAGAGAGAGAGAGTCTTTTGCCCCCTCAATATCTAATGCATTTGATTTCCTTGAATTGTATGATATGAAAGAGTTAGGAAATGGAGAATCAAGTCAAGAATTGTTGTGCCAAATGAAGAGCTTCAAAAATAGAGAGAGTCTATATCCAAGTGGCCCTAGTAATTGGGAGACTACAAAGGAGGATAAGAAAAAAAAAACTCAAAGCGAAACTTCATAAGTTGAGGAGTGCTAGAGAGAAATTTTGAATCATTTTTGTTGTGAATGTTGTTTTTGTCTTGTATAGGCTTAGTTTTGTGTCTTTTGATGGGAGTAGTTTGTTTTTGTTTATTTTTGTATTCCTTACGAAGGATGTGTATTGAGGTTTATTGTATATCTTTCTTTTTTTGGTTATAATAGGACTTACTTATCTAAAAAAAGAAAAAACCTCAACCATGAACAAATCTTTTTTTTTTTTTTTAAAGTTTCATTACATGTTTAAATGCTAGATTATTATCAATTCTTTCTACATAGATGTATGTCATCAAACATTTCTTTTATTTTTATTTTATAGCTTCACAATTAACAATTTATAACTTGTCAACCTGCCAAATCCGTTGGTTCAAAACTATCAAAATATTCAAACCAATTTGTTAATTTTGAGGTTGTGCAAGTTGGTGGCAAGTTAAAAAAATTATAAAACTACCAAGAGTGATTTGCTTGAGATTATTTCTCCCAAATAGTCCAAACCGACCCTTGCACACACTTAAAAGAGTATAATATGAACATATTAAATCATTATTGAAAGAGGACCGAAATGGAGTCTAAAGACTCGAATTGAACCTCTTCAACTCATGAACAAGAGTGAAGTCAATTCCTTTGAGAAAGTAATTGCATGAGGCATGCATTCACCTTTCTTTCACTATAGGTCATGTCTACAAATATAAAGGAACAATTAATTGGGAAACTTACGTGTAGGTTCTAATAAATAGATTTATTGTCTAATAACTATTATAATAATTAATGACATTTTTCATCAAACACTATTAAAAAAAGTCACTAATTGTTAATTTTCAGTGACAGTTTAAAAATTTTATCACAAAAAATGTCATTAGTTATAAGTTTTAGCGATAGTTTAAACAAAATTTCACAAAAAAAGTAACTAATTTTCAACTTTCAGCGACAGTTTGAAAAATTAGTCACAAAAAAGTCACTAATTGTAAATTTTAGTGGCAATTTATAAAATCGTGACAAAAAAAAGTTACTAATTGCCAATTTTTAGCGACTTATGAAAAAAACCGTCACAAAAATATTTTTTTAGTAACGATTTTACTAAGACTTATTTTTAATAGGACTTGATGAGAATTAAATCTAACTATTAGAATCTATTAGTTGTTTAGTCCAATTATAATTATGAGTGTGCTAGTCTAAAAAATACACTACACATTAAAAATTTTAAGTGCAAATTTGATACAAGAAAATATTACATTAAATTCAAAAGAATAACCTGTACCATATGAAATAAAACAATGAAATTTTGACATATAAAGAATTTGCACCAAGCACAAAAAGGATTTGTATCATACATACAAAAAATTTGTATAATTGTAAAAATTCAAATATTCTTTCATTATTGTACTGATTTATTATTTTTCCAAAATAATTTGCTTACTTTTACTGATTTGAAATTTCATCATATACTTCAAAGAGATAATATTTGTCTGTATATATACGGCAAAGAGATAATATTTGAAATTTACTCAATGATGTACTGAAAAAATTTAAAAAAAAAAAAAAAAAAAAAAAAAACCTTATTGAATGTAGGCGAAGGTTCAGTGGGACCCTCTCAAAGATGATATTTGTCTGTATATATACTACGTGTTATAGTTTGCCTTGACCAAATCAAACTATTGACTTGACGATAAATGGCATATTGTGATAAAAATAAACAAATAAATGGCATCCATGAATAGGGCTGAGCAAGGAATCCGTGAAATTCGTAATCCGATCAAGTCCAGTCTAATCCGATAGTTTTGGATTAGTTTTTTGAATCCGCGGTTTGGTTCCGGATTGAAGAATTAAAAATCCGTAGTCCACGGATTGGTTCCGGATTGAACCTCACGGTTCCGGATTGGAACCGATCCGAACCGTATACAAATAGTCTATATTTTTATTATACATCCTCTCCCATAGTATCTTCTCTTATTCTATATAAAATCTAAACTCAAACCTAAAACCGTATAATATCTTCTTTTATTACTTTTGTTTGTTAGTTTTTAGTTTTAATTTGTAATGGTCTAAATACTTATGGTGAAACCAGTTTTCTTATGGTTATTTAAATTTTAGAACAGTATGTCGTTATTATAGAAAAACATGTTGCTATTATGGAACTAATATAGCGTTATGTTTATATTTTTATGAGATTAAAGTGTTATATATATATATATATTTGTTATTTAATTATGTGAATCCGTGGTTCTAAACCGATTCAATCCGTATTTAAATGGAACGGTTCGGATTGGTTCCATGATTTAAATGGATTGGATTGGTTCCAATTTTTCAGGAACCGTAGATAACGGATTGGTCCTGATTTTACCCCAATCCGGTCCAATCCGGACCATGCTCACCCCTATCCATGAATCTACATTAAAGATGATAAAATTTGGGGGAATCATAGCACAGAGCACAACAAATAAAAAATAAAAATATGAGGTGTAACTGATTTTGTAGTGAGATGCAAGTGAAAAATTATAAGATATTTATAATATATTTTTTTTCTAACCTTCACTGAACAATGATTTTTTCGTAAAATTATAAGCCAATAAAACCTATTAGTATAAAATATTTTTTTTTATAGCTTGTGTTTGTTGTTTTTTTTTATCACATCAATAACTGGCACCATATTATATACCTTAATTCATTTTTAGAAAACTTCTTTATTATGCTAAAAATTGGCTTTCAAAAAATAAATGGTCTAGAGACTTCATTTCATAGAGAAAGTACTATACACATTATAAAAAATAAATTATTTAAGTTTAATTTGTTTTTAACTCGTTAAGAATTATTTTTCTCAACCTTAAATACTTTTTTAATTACCACATATATTATAAAAAAATTAAACTATTTGAATTTACTCTGTCCAACATGTTAAAATTTCATTTGAAATTAACTTGTTATTTAAACAAGTGACACTCTTAACCTATTTTAAAACTCGTTAAATTTTCAAATCAAATTTAAACAACATATTACTAACTTAATTTAATTGGTCTATAGTCCTACTTCACAATAACTAAATTAATATTTTTATTATTTTAGGTTGTGTAATAGTCGATGTTGTTACTGTCATTTTACTTTAATTCCTTTATTTGTTTTTTGTTTCAATTAAAAATTGACTAGACTTCTACAAGTTTGACAGGAACATTGATTTTGAACATCATGATTACGATATTTAGAATTGAATGGAATATGAAGTTGATTCCAAGTTATTTATTCAAACAATAATCAAAATCTGATTCTTCCAATTCTCAGAGAATGTCGCATTCTTAGAAAAATGTTAAGTATTTAAGATATAATTTAAAAAAAAAAAAGAAGTAATTAGACTCACAATATTTGAATTTCTATAAATTTTTCATAGAAAATTATAGTGAAATAAAACGCTTGAATAGTTTTGTCGCATGAATTTTACTACTAGTCTTAATAATGAAATTCTTATTACCATTAAAAATAATTTAAGTAATTTTTTAATCACTTGAATTTTCTGCCTTGAATCTCGTAACTATTACTATATACTGATATTGTTGTCCCTTATATTTTTAGTCAATTCTACAACAATCACACCATAGCTAATAACCATTTTATCAAGTTAAGTTGATATTCAGATAATAAAAATTAATATATTTAAATTATTTCTATTTTATAAATTGTATGCAAAAACTATATCAAATATTCAAGTACAATTTATATATATATATATATATATATGGAACCACCTATCGCACCAAACAACCTTATAATATCGGGATGAACGGTCAAGGAGTTCTTTGAGTAACAAAGACGATCTAAACTATAATTCAACTTGAAACTTCAGTTTTCTAATTCTTATTTTTAAGTGGTACTTCATTTCCAGGAACTTGGCATATAACCAATCTACAAGCCATGTTGACCAATTCTCTCTGTCTTAACTTATAAGAAAACAAAGATAGGGAATGTAAAAATGACAAAGATGCCCTCAAAATAAAATGTGGGTACATTTAAAATTATATCATATATGATTGGACGAAGTGATAGAACACAAAAATAATATAAGGATGAGACATTTTTTGCCATCTTTTTAGTTTTCTTTTAAAAGTGCTTAAATGATCATTATTTAATTGGAGGAAGGCAGTGGCCGAGTCATGAATTTAGCAAAGATGACACAAATTAAAGACAATATTGAATATTTTTATTCATAACAAACAATAATGAAATATTACTAAACTTAAATATTATGAGTCTATATATTTGGATAGGAGTATTGCAATTCAGGTTTAAAAATTAGTCTCACTTTCTACACTCAGTGATGTGTCAAGAAAATAATTAGTTGATAATTAGAGAATATTTAATTATAAAAATATTGGAGAGTAACTATTATAGGTAGATTGGAAAATTATAAAAGAAAATAAGTTGAATATAAATAATATATTTTAGTAAGGAAATTTTCTAAAACACATCGCAAATAAAGTGTGTATTATATGTCACAATTATTATTTTTGTGGTTTTTGGTTATGACACATTATGGTACTAATTATGACTCATCGTGGTGTTAGTTATAATTTATATTTGACTTCTTATGGTTATTATTTTGGTTATGATTGTTGATTACGACTCATTGTAATATTAATTATGACTTAGTTATAACTTATTAAAATTATTTTTAGGTTATGACCAAAGAGATAGTGTTTGGTTATTATTTGTTGTGGTCTTTTTAATTATAATTGAAAATAATTTAATTGTAACACTTTCTGGTATCAACAATATGAAATATCATAGCTTGTATATGGTTGGAAATTATTCAATATTCTGGGAGTACCACATGTCTATACCTCCTAACCAATCATCATTCAATATGTCGCTTTATGTTCTCCAATCACTTAACATAATACCCCACCTATCCACATTCTCTACCAATCATAATACTATGGAATACTATGTATCCATATTTCGAAATTACTGAATAATTACCAGTATATAATATACCTTTTTAAAGAATTAATATATGGTAGAAGGATCCATTTTAGGAGGACCTTTGTAATTTAAAAAAAAAAAAATCCTTAATACAGGGGCACTATTACAACTTTAAGGAAGGCACTATTATAATTTTATAAAAGATATATAAGAATTAATTTATATATATATATATATATATGAGTACTAATCAGTGTGTTTGGTTTTAGTTTTTTGAATTTAGTTTTTTGAAAATTGAATTTTTTGTTTTCGTATTTTTTTTTTGTTTTTAGTGAATATTTTTAAAACTTTAATTAATTTTTTTATTTTTTTATTTTTTTAGATGCACTTTACTTAGATGTATCTAAATGGTAAAATATTTGTGAAAAATTATTTTAAAAAAATTAATAAATATACAAAATATAAAAAATATACTGAATTTTTTCTTTTTTTTTTGGTATTTAGTGAATTTTGTAATGATTTTTTTCATAAATATTATACTTTTTAAGTGTATTTATGTTAGATGTGTGTAAAAATTGAAAAAATTGTTTAAAATATTAAAAAAATTATAAGTGAAAAAAATGAAAAAGTACAATTTCTTAAAAAATAAAATTTAAAAATTCAAACGAAATACGGTGAGTAGAATTATCAAAACTCCACTAAATCCGCGACTGGAGTGAGGGACTAGGTAGGTAGAAATTTTTGTTGCACTAATAATATATTAATAATAACAATGTCTTTTTCCTTTAGATTGTTTTGAAAAGCTTTTTAGCTGGGCTTGGGTCTCTTTCATGACATGTCATGCTTATGATCAATCATAATGGTGTTAACCTTTAATTTAATTCTCTAATTTTATAATCAATCCTTATACTAATATTATAAGGATTAACTTTCTCTGTTTTATTAAAATGAATAAATTTTGAATATACTTTTTGAAAATGAATGGTTGAGTTATTATTGTTTGTAAATTGTTTTTAACATACTTAGAAGGTGACTAACAAGATTTAAATTAAATGCTTGCACAAAGATGTTTAAAGATATAATGGAAATGTGTTATATTACAATGTCATAAAAGGAGGTGGATTCCTCCTATCCATAAACTAGATTGGAGGAGGGTATTGTTTGGGCTTGTGAGACTCATAACAGATATCTGAATTATTTATTTATTTTGTCAGATATTTTGTATATTTTATTCATACA
This sequence comes from Camellia lanceoleosa, assembly GCA_025200525.1. Lineage (NCBI taxonomy): Eukaryota > Viridiplantae > Streptophyta > Magnoliopsida > Ericales > Theaceae > Camellia > Camellia lanceoleosa. The sequence continues at coordinate 149,813,874 of CM045771.1, read as the reverse complement.
AAAAATTAGATCGATTTAATAAGTATAACCAATTTAATTTAGCATTTGTCTTTTATTGAGTTTATCCAAAAATAGTTGTATGAGTTTATCCAGACATAGTTGTTTTGGGGACTGAAATGTAAAAGGATCATTATGGGCCCTTATATACAAAGGGTTTGAAAAGGGCTGAGGTTGTAATTCCAGAATAACTTGACCCAAAAAGTGAGTTCTACTTTTCTAGACAAGTGGCATTAATTCTGATGCATATACATTTTAAAAAACACAGATCAATTAGGTTATTAACTATATTTTAATCAGAATGCATAGGTACAACTACAACATTAATATACAATCAGATATGGCAATGCCATCATCACACATTAATATCAGTGGTTTTCATTTGTGGACACAAAACTTGCTGTATATCCGGAATTGGATTAGCAAGTTCAATGTCTGGCACCACCTCTTGTGCTCTTGGCCCTTGCAAAATTGGATCTCCATATTCACGGGAAGGAGTTCCTTCAAAAGAAGTAAAATTCCCATTTGTATGATTTGAAGAAGTCGATGGACTTGGTGGGCAGTTACAATTGGGGGTGGCAAGAAGTGAGAAGCTTGATGGAATTGTAGGGCCATTAACATTAGGACAGGCTTGTGGTGCACCCATAATATCCACAATGTCGATACCACTTTTGTCTTGTGGTTCACTCTTTTTGAAAGTATGAGAAGATAAGTCTTTGTTGTCAAAATGTCTAGCTAGCTCTACAATCTTTTCCCATATTGAGGCATTAGGATCGGAACGCCTCAATAGTACATGCTTATGCTTGTACAAAAACACAACAATAAATATTATGAAAGTTGAAAGTGAAGCAATCCCGGCAATTAGGAAAAGACCCCAGAAACTCTCGAGGCCTAGACTGTTTGAAGAAATAGAGGTGCTAGAGTCTGAGCAATGGCGTTGCCCAAACCACGCTCTCTTAATACCTACCATTTTATCCCCTTCAGTTACATGTAAGACTGCTCTTGAAACATCATGTACTAGTGGTGAACCAATTGGGAAGACCTACAGATCATGAAATATATAAGACAGACACCCTCAAGAAACATTTAGGTAGAGAGTGAGAGATACAGGGTACTTACAAAGCCAAAGCCATCGGTTTTATACGTTGGTGCGACCGTTGTATATTTAGAGCAATATTTGGTGAGAAAGAGCTTCGTGTAGGGGATTTCGTCAAAAGCAGCAGCAATGCTCCCATTTGAAAAGAGTTCATCTAATTCCTCTGGAGAGCTATATACCTTATGTGTGTTGTCATCAAATCCTATCCGTTTCAGGAGTCCATAAACAAAAGAACCCTTTTGGTAGCCTACATTTTCCTTGTTATTTATAAGTTCTTTTACGTCAGTACTAGTAGGCGTGAGCTGTTGAACTGTTAGCATTGAAGTTAAGCTCGCTGTGTAACTTTGAGTCAGGATTAGGACAACAATGCACCAAATGATCACCACAAACCTACCCAAGTTGCTCACAACCTTCTCCTCTGATAAAAAAATAAAATAAAATTTGTGATTGTTGAATCATTACTGTGGATTCTACATAGTTATTTCCAATATAATGTTAACATTGGAAATCCATCCTGAAATTTACTCATCAGTCATAATCTCATGGACTGTTTGTCGATTTTTATTGGGAAATGAGTCCAAATATTGATAATTCGAGTATGCAACACATGCAATTAGGCCATATAATAGTAGTAATTTGGATTGGTACATTTTCGGCAAATTTTTGTTGTTCTATAGCATATTGTCCTGAAAACCCATTCTGTTATGAAAACAATATTTTAGCTTTAGAAAATCATAGGCAAAACTAGTGTTTTTATTTATTTATTTTTATTCTAAAGAGAGGCAAGAGAAATTACTATGTGCAAAAACCATGGTTGAGAAGGAAAACCAGAAAATCGATCCTGTTTGATGGGAAGGAGGGCCCCTGAAGTCTTCGTTTATCCGATGCTCAAGAACCCAAACCACAAACCCTACGAAAATGAACGAACAAAAACTTGTTACCCAAAGCTCCCATGTCAATGGCTTCAAGAACACCCATGCATTTTTCCTTCTGTTGTCTCTAATTGGTACGATCATAGACACGCCAGACTCAGTGTAAGGCAATGAGAAGTCCACATACTGTGACCTGTTTGCAATAATAGTAGTATCTCCAACCACAACATCCAATTTCTATTCATTATAAACATAAAACAACATGGTTACTACTAATGAAAGAAATATCGATACATTTAAACATTAGGAAAGAGAGAGTTTACCCCAAGATACACTTGATATACCATGTCATCATAAGTCCAATTACTCTTGCCATTAGAAGCTCCGAATGGAACATATTCATACGGAACTGCATATGGTAATGCTGCCATTACAGCATCAAACACATCTATGCAATATCCAGTGACTGTTGTCGTGTTAGTTCCTGGATTTGGTGTTACCTTCACAAATTCACTAAAGCTGTCTTTCATTGGTACCCCTATCTCTAACTTCTTTCCATTTGTCGGAATCATCCAACCTTTGGGAGGAGATGTAGTGTCGCCTGGCCATATAATAGATCCAAGATTGGCATTTGAAGTGGAATTAGTACTTTTGACATTTAAATCTCTAACAATTCCATTTTTTGTTGTCCAAAATCCGATTCCTTTGCTTCCACTGCCAATCACATTGACGATCTGATATGCTGATGATTGAAACTGCCCACCAACTATATGGAAATCCCCACTGAGGCCTCTAAATTTAGTATTTAGTAGAGCTTGTAGAAGCTTTGGACCATTTTGGGACACTCCAAAAGTTTCGAGGTCTGTTGTTGAATTTCCTGAAATGTTTGCCTTCTGAAACCCGCTATTTGTAACATTGGCTTGCTCAACCGCAATGGCTAGTGCAGTTGCAGCATCGTATGCCCATAGTCCAAAAACATTCAATTGGGAATTAAGTACGGTAGGATTGTCTTGTTGATACTTTCTTTTCCAACGAATGGTGAAATCTTGAAGCTGCTTGGTTCTTGGAACATAAGTTTTTACACCTAATGCTCCTTCCATGGAATCAATGACTAAGGGGTCCATTGAAATCAACTCGTTTGTTACTGCATTGGTTATGATCCAAACGTAGCCTTCGCTCATCATTCCAACCTCTTTCACTTTAATGAAAAGTCGCGAGGCCAAAGTTGGATTCATCTGCACAATGAAAACTCTAGTTTGCATTGTCATTAACTTGTAAAGCTCTTCAACGATTTGATCATCTGTGGCCAATGGAGAAATGACACTCCGGTAGGGGAAACGTGTGTCGATGCCTTGTAACGCATCGGTCAAATATGGTATAATGCCTTTCCCAAACTCATTGTTCACATAAATTGGTACAGCTTCTCTCCATCCGAAGGCTTGAACAATAGTACTTATGGCTTTCACTTGAGATGAGTCGTTTTGGGCGGCTCGGACAAAGTATGGACTCCAAATTGAAGAGAGCGAAGGGCTTGTTGCAGAAAATGAAATTATGGGTACTTGAGCTTTGTCTCCAAGATCAATTACAAAGTCAGCTTGCATAGATGTTTTTGGTCCTATGATGGCTTGCACTTCAACATTTTTGAGTAGGTCTAGAGCTGCATGTTACGGGAAAATTATTAGAATCTATAGATTAAGTGGGCCATCATTTGCCTCGGAAGTTTCGTGGCGCAACTTGAATAAGACTTTGGCTGCACCTGGGCCTACGTGTTAAAATCCGCCTTGTCCGTTGGACTGTGAGAGACAGTCTGCTTGCCCAATTTGCAAACCAAATAGAAAATTAAAAAGAAAAAGAACACGAAAAAGACAGCCTATTGGGCTTAGCCCCTGTGGGCCAGGCCATTAGCTTGTTTAGGGCCGAAGCTACTGGGTAAGGCTTGAGCGTTAGATTTTTGATCTTAGGACTAACTGTAGAGGTCCAACAAGAATCATAAATTGTCACATTGTCAAAAATAAGTATATGGTGACTATGAAAAACATAGTACAAGTCAAGGTCACAAATCAAAATCTGGTTTAATTCTCTAAATTTTTAAGTTGCAACTTTCAATTATTTTGAATTTTAGCTCTGACTATTTTCCCTTTTGGATTATTATTGTTATTATTATTATTTTTAGGGTTTTGTTTTTGGGGTTCTAAATTTTGACCAATCTGAATTCAAGTTCCTCTTTTGAATCCCAATTTTTTGTTGACTTCTATTTGTGAAATTGATGAGCTCAGTGTTCTAACTGTTTTACATTATCTAATTCATTGAAATGTATGTATTTAATTTGTTTGCATCCTATACCTGTCTATCCTATCTATGATTACCATCAACCGAATACTAAATACACGTATCATATTTTTTTTACGCTCTTTACTTGTATTATTGTGTGTATTTAGAAGCATCCCATCCCATTGTCAAGCTTAACATCTTCTTCACCGTCAAAACCACCAAACCATAATTTTCTTAGCTTGATTTGGGAAAAATCGTTTGTTTTATTTATTTATTTATTTATCTTTTGGTGTTTTTTTTTTTTTTGGGGGGGGGGGGGGGGGGGGGAGAGAAGAGTTGAGTGTTACAATAATATTAGATGAGTTTTAGGCCAAGTTTGGGTACTCCCAAATAATCCAAAAATTCAAAAAGTTACTCAAAAAGTTAAAAAGTTAACACTATTCACCAAAAATCAACAATTACGGCTGCACAACTCCCAATTCAAATTTTTCTCTAAAAACCAATTTTCACAACTTTTTATTACACATTTTTCCATAAAAAGTCAAAAAGTTAACACAAACATCCATATTTTCAACCTTAATTTTTTTGTCCAAAAAGACAAAAAGTACACTTATTTAGTCTTCCCAAACAAGGCCTTAATATATTATCACACATTATACTGAGATAGTTGTTTCTAAATTGAAAGCCAACTGCCTTGGCAATTCGAATGGTGAGAGTTTATATGTTTTTTATTTGGGTGAATTACACTAATAATTTTTATAATTTGAGACTTGTATTACTTTGTTTTTTGACTTTTTAATTGTAATATATTTGACTTTAAATTTTGAATCTTGTTCCAAATAAGGACAATTGAAGATATCATTGCTCGATTTCAACGGCAAAGTCGTCAATTTGATAAAATATAAACTAATTTGACAAAAATAAATGTTAAAAAAATATTTTTGAATTTTTAAAAATTATTTCTACCCACCAAAGATAAAATTATGTAAAATTGATAATTTTTTACACATTTATTTATTTTATTTACCAAATTAATTTTTATTATGTGTTTTGATGATGATCATGTAATGAGTGGTTGCTAGGCTTTTCATGTGTAATCGATATATTTAATATATGAAATATTTTTAGTTTTGAATTTTTTGATTTAATAGATTAGTTTAATAATGATATCAAAGTTGTTGCTATATTTGACTTTTAAAAAAACAGAAACTAATTTAATGAAAATAAAAACAACCATCCATTACATGATCATCATTCAAACATATAATAAAAATTAATTTGGTAAAAATAAATAAATAAATGTGTAAAAGATTTATCAATTTTACATAATTTTATTATTGGTGGGTAAAAATAATTTTTAAAAATTTAAAAATATTTTTTGACATTTATTTTGTCAAATTAGTTTATATTTTATCAAATTGACAATTTTGCCCTTGAAATTGAGTAATGATATATTCAATTGTCCTTATTTGGAATAAAATTTAAAATTTAGGATCAAATGTGTTACAATTAAAAAGTCAGGGATCAAAGTGACACAAGTCCTACACTATGGGGCCCTTTTGTGTAATTCGTCATTTTTATTTTTTATTATATAATTAGAAATAGGGGTTATATGTTATGTGTGTATATAAATGCAAGGTTTAATATGTGCATTTTTCCTTAAAAAATATATATGCATTCAAATATGGGAATTCTCCCATAGTATAAAGGTTGTTTTATTTCAATTTGAGAGTTAAAGGTTCAAAAACATAACCCCAAGTGTTGGCATTATGTCTTGCAAGTTTGCTTCCTCTAAGGTTTAGAGATTGAAATCTTTTAGGTACAAGTAAATTTTTGAGTCCATCAAACTGGGAAATTTTTTTAAAATTAACCATAGTGTACTTGTGGAAAACTCCTTGTCGAGAGTTTATACATCCTTGGGGATTAGTCGGGTTTTGATCTAAACATCATAATGCCAATAAAAAAAAAGGTTCAAAAACTTGAAAATAACCCAAAAAAATTGTGTCAGATTAATGAAAACTAAAGAGAAAATAATTGATAAATGGGCCAAAAAAAGGATCTAATAAGATTAAAAAAAATATAGTTCCAAGTAATAATTTACTAAATAGTTTATCACTTGATTGTGGGATAAATTATATATTGAGCAATGCTACAGTCCCTCTAATTTCTTTCCTCAAATTCTACTTCTAATGAGTGGTCTAAGACCCGCATGAAGCAGTCTCACACTCTTCTCGTCTCATCTTTAGCCCCTTCTAATTCTATATGATTAGGGGTAGAATTTGAGAGGGCAAAATTAGAAGGATGAATTATTTTTCTTATATATTTATATCAGTTTTTATTTAGGGATTGTTTGGGAACAACCTAAAATAGTATATTTATTGTCTTTTTATTTTATTTTTGTCACATCACATCTCATTTATATCACACCACCTTCACTTTTCTACTCATCCGTTGTTTGGGAAGAACCCTTGATCTTGTCAAACCAATCATATACCTATTTCTTAAACCGTGTGGGTCCTAAATTTTCTGTTCATATGTTAAGAATAGTATACTAATTTATTTTTAAGATGAATTAATAATAAGGTTCTCGACAAAAGTCTAGAGTACAAGCTATAAATTATGAAGATTTTTTTTCCTTGGTTTTTTAACACCTATTATATAACCAAAACGTGGGTATATAATAAAAAAAAATCAAATATTACCCAAAATTCTTAATCAATAGCCAAGATTTATTTATGCCTACAATAATAATTTTAACAGCAATACTAAGTATCATGAAATTTTTTTTATAAAAATAATCATGAAAGTTTTGTGACCATTGGATTACATTTAGAATAAAACACCACACACTAATTAAGGTAATCCAAGGATCATAAATTTTTCATAATCATTTTCATGACAAAATTTTCATGATCCCTAACTTTTTCCTAATTTTAAATATGCATCTTTGATTTATCATTTATTCTAGGTCATTTCTCATATATTTTTTTGAGAACTCAGACATTCCCGTTACTAAACGAGTTAATTGGGCAAAGCGATTTACCCTTATTGGTTGACAACTTTTCTTAGTCAACAAGCATAGTTTGTACAATATCCTAATTTTCGAAAACGATTTACCTACAAATACAATTAAATTAGAGAGTCCACTTGTCCATGAATTTGTTATTTTTAATTTCTAAAAGTAATATCATGCATAGGCTTATCCTTGACGAGGGGTGTGGAGCCAAAGAAGGCCCACGACTCACGTGCCCCCCAGTTTTGAACTCTTTAATTTTATTCTTATTTTTATTTTATTGTCATATACAAATTATCTTTTTTCTTAACACATTCTTTGCCAATGATTTATTATATTGTTCACAATAAGTAATCTAAATCAATAGTATAGCGGGAAATTTTATAAATTGGATATAGTAAATTCATTATTTTTAGGTAGTTGACTGACCATTTAGTGTAATTTGTGATTTATCATGTTTTGAGCATCACATAGGCAACGTTATATGGTACTCTAGGATTGTTTAATAATTTATATTCAAAATACATCATTTATAAACAATATCATTTCTTTAATATTTTTTTATCAAATAAAAATTAAATATATTTTAGAATAATTTGAGCTATAAATGATGTGTTTTTATTTTCTAAAATTAAGAATTTTGATCCATAATTTTTTGTGCTAAAATTACAAACTTACATCATCATCCCGCATCAAGCTATTCCACACTATTATCGAATTTGATTTGTTCCTATTAATAACGAATATTTAATTTTTTATGCTTAAATTTAACTCATAAAATTATTATTATCTTAATGTTGATTATAATTCTTTTAAATAATAAATTATAATTAATAAGTGCACTTTCCTCGTTCCGCCACTGTCTTTGATATCATTTTGACATTGATGTTAATGGACTCATGTAATTAAATGACCTTTAGTTATGTAAATTAAATTACATCTTGTGTTTCCATTATGTGAAATTAATTATATAAATTATTTTTTGCCATAACACCGTGTTAAAAGGTTTATGCTCAATGAAAATAAAGAAATTGATATAATTTTTACTACCACATCCATGTAAGTAGAGCTTTCTGACTTCCTAAGACTTTCATTTACATCATGCAACTCTTTTTAAAAATTTTGTATGTTTTCCTATACATCTATCTTAACATTCTCATATCAATTATATTCATTTTATGAAAATCAATTGTTTCTTAATTATTTAATATTTTATTTCACGAAACGTCAACATCTATATAAATACTTGATAAAATTTTAGGGCTTGGCTTTGGTCCAGTCTTTAATCGGATTGGACGGTGCTGTTGGACCCGTGAGGGCCCACCACGGGTTTCGTTTTGAAAATCTGAACTGTTCAATATGTAAAACTCGTCGAGTATTGTATGTCTGTGAAAAATCACGTTGATCGGATATCGATAGCTATATGTGATCAAATCAGTTTTGTATAAAAAAAATGGACGGTGAATAAATTAACAGTTAATAAAAAACTGATTTGATCACATAGCTATCGATATCGGATCAACGTGATTTTTCTCAGGCATATAGTACTCAACGAGTTCTACACATTGAACGGATCAGATTTTTAAAACGGGACCCGTAGTAGGCCCCCACGGGCCCAACAACACCGTCCAATCCGATTAAAGACTAGACCAAAACCAGAGCCAAAATTTTAATTATAATTTTATTGTTCATCTATCATGTGATATGCTTGAAACATTCCATTACTTAATACAAGCTACTTTGATTTATGAGTCATATCATCTTCAACTTTTTTAAACATTTCCATCCTTGTTTTATAATAGAACTTAGATAACGAAATTATTCACTCATTATTATCAATCGAATTTTTTTTTTGTCTTTCCTTCTCCACTATTTCCATTGTTATTTTATACCACTTCCACCAAAGTACTATATATTCTTCAATTTTTTATTTAATTAATTGTACATTTATCTTTTTATATTAGTACAATATCATCTGGAAAAATTAAACTCACTACAATAAATTAAGAAATTAAAAATAAAAATTTAGGAATGAAATATCTTGATTGCAAAATGTGCTATCGTGCTATTTTTAGCGATAAAATTAGGAAACCAAAAAGTGCTATGTTGATATTTTTATAATAAAATTTTCATTTTTAAAGATAAAAGAACTTGATACTTAAAATTCTTAGATGTTGTAAAGTACAAGCCATAGAATGGGAAGAGTAATGATCTATACACCCAGTGGGGGTCTCACCCCCAGTGAGGTGGCGAGCCCCCACTGGTCCAGACTTTAAAAAAAAAAAAAAAAAAAAAAAACTGTTTTCCGGACCAATCCCCCAGTGACACCTCACTGGGGTCACCCCCAGCTAGGGGTAGGAATCATTTTGGGAATGGGAAATGAAAAAATATATATAGCCACTAATCCGCATCCAAGCTTTCTAACTAATATATGGTTTGGGAAGTGGCTCATTGGGCTTTTTTGGCTCAATGAGCCACGAAAGACAAAATAGTAATTTTGAGTCACAAAAGACAAAAAATTACATCTAACTCATAATTATTACACTCTTCTCTCACAAAAAAAGTCAAAAAATCAAAAAGCCCTTCTCAAACCAAGCTTTTGAGCTGAGGCTCATATAGCCAAAAGAGGCAAAAAGTTAAAGAACCAATCCACTTCTCAAACGGAGGCAATTTTTAATATTTTTTAGTTTCTGTTAATGACAGCTGGATAAGGTGTTAAACTAGTCAGGGAACAATTGTTAATTTTGGATTGGACAAAAACATGACTAAAAACTTTAAAAAAAATATACTGTAGATAGGTTTTGAAAGAGTGTATGATATGGACCTTTAATTATATATATATATATATATATATTTAGTTATGTTTAATTTTTTTATTATTATAACTTATGAGATCATTAGTTATAGTTTATATGGTGTTTAATTTTTTTTTTTTTTATAATTATGATTCAAAAAGTATATGAAATTATATAATTTTCTTATTTAGTCACAAGGAGAATGTGTACCATAGAGTGTGTGCCATAACTTTTTCTTAAAATTTATTATAAAAAAGAACAAGAAAAAGAAAAAGAAAAAGAAGAAGACTTTTTGCCAAAACGTCTCCTAAACTATGGCGGTCGTATCTCTAGTCCTTTGTGAACCTACCAAACAATGACTTAAGTTGTGGCTGAAAAACCGTAATATTATAATTCAGAAATTTTATTCAGAAAAATATTGAGAAATATCAATGTCAATTATTCAAAAATATCAATAAATAATTTTTTTGAATAAATTTTCTGAATTTGTATTATTACTGACATTCTAAATTACTATAATATATCTCATGAAATAATTGATGATCAGCTTAACTTTTACATATTTTCAATAAAGTTAAGAATACATAAATTAATTGCAAAATCAAACAAACAATGTACCTGAGTGGATAATAATTTTTAGGGAGTTTAAGTGAGTTGCACACCATGTGCCACTCACACAAAAGGTATAAGTGTAAGGTGTAAGTGTAAGTGGAAGGTATAAATGAAATGTATAAGTTGCACACCATGTGCCACTTACACAAAAGGTGTAAGTGCAAGGTAAAATAGGTGTAAAGTGTAAGTGAACACAAAAAGGTGTAATGTGTAAGTTGCACACTATAGCATTACCCAATTTTTAGAAGAAGAAGTAGTATTAATAAATTTTATAAAATTTAATCAATTCTCGCTTTTTGTGTGTTTCATTTTGTGTTTGGTTTCTTATTCGTTTTGGAACTGTCTCAAGTTGAGAGAGAGAGAAAGAGAGAGAGAGAGAGAACCTGCTGCAGCTGCACCAACAACATCATTCTTGGAGTCCCTGGTGTTAAGGAGAAGCCTAGTCCTGTAGTGGCCATGAGAGGCATAGAAGTCTGAGAGAGCCATGGTGATACAGCTCAGACCCATCTTCCCAACCCATGTATTCATGTCAAGAACCACCCCTACATTCACTGGGATTGTGTTGTTCTGAGCCATGGCCATTTTAGTGAACAGGTTACTTGGAGTGAGAACAAAGAAAATGAAGAAGAAGAGAGAGAAGAGTAGTTGGTTATTAGATTTTCTGCTCATCTTTGAGCCTCTTGCTAGAGTAGAGCTTTCAAATTCTTGCCATAATGGTCTCAGACAGACATATATATAGTACCTTGTGATTGGAAAAGTAGGATAAAATTATACTTTCACCCCTAAAATATGTTATTTTTCACTTTTATCTAAAATGAAAAATTCTGATTCGAGCTTTGAAGGGCGGACAAAAAATACGGATAACTTTTTCACAAAAAAAATTATTATAAAATTTGATTTATACCGGCACAAAAAAATAAATAATATTATTATTTGTGGGGATATATTTTCTGAGTACCAACACGTGGCAGGGTGATGCCGACGTGTCAGTGGAGGTGCCACGTGTCGTGGTAGTTACGCCGAAGTTATCTCGGAGTTGCCAAGGTTATCTCCGAAGATATCGGAATCCGAGATAAGCAGATAAAGGACAAGAGTCCTGGATTGAGAGAAGACTTCAGTTTGGGTAAAGATGGAACTCTTAGAAGGTTTATCCTAATCCCACTGGGAGTTCCAGATTAATAGTAATCCTGAGTCCATTGGAGTTAAGCTCCTATTGGGATTATGATTGTATTGACTATAAAAGAAAGGCACCCCCATGGGTCTAAGGTATGTTTATATACTCAAGCTTGTGAGTTGAATACTTGATTATCTTTGAGAGATATACTGACTTGATCGTCGGAGTGCCCCCGGGTGGAAGAACCATCCGAGCCTTTTTTCTTCTTGCAGACAGATGAGGTGCCATCTATTACACTGTGTTCTATAAATTTGAATCACTAAGGAGGACAGTGTGATCAGAAAATCACTCACACAATTTGGCGCCGTTTGTGGAAAAGAAAGACGAATAGATGGCCAGTAACGTACAAAAAGAAAGGGTTGGGGACGACACTCCTGTTGGGAGTGGTAGGCCTATCGACCTTGACATTGAAGGAGATAACCACAACAAAGAAGCCCGTAACCAGGGGCGTGGAGGAAAAGACGTCGGCCAGGAGGGCGACACTTCAAAGAAGACAGACCAAGACAGATACTACAACGAAGATAGCCTCCAGGTATGGAGGGACAGGTGCCTACGGAGGGATGAGGAAGTAAAAGAATTGGCAGACAAGTTGGCAGACTTGCAATCGGTCGTCAACTTCATGATGCAAAACAATGTCATGCAGCCACCGTACCTGCTGCAGGACACGCCGATTCCAGCAGTTAATACCCAGAAAGGAGGAGGGAAAACAATTCCCAAAGTACCTCAACATACCAGGAGTGGAAGACACTCTCACCCGCCTTCCAGGGAAGTCGAACGAGAGGAGCCGAGACAAGAGAAGTCCCAAAGGACATATCACACGAAGGACCCAGAACCCAGAGAACATCGGCATGTCTAGGGATAGGCGCTCTGCTTTGACACAACCCATGGAGAAAGATCAAAGCGGGCCCACCACGAGGCCGAAAGTAGTGTACCAAAAAAACTGAAGTCAAAAGATAGCCGAGCTCCAGGGAGGAGTAAAGAAGACCTGCGAAATTACCTCAAGAGGAAGGAACATAATGCTGAAGCCGAGGTTACCTACCCGACAAGCCGAGGACACCGTTCTCGGTAGAGCTGGACAAATTTGAGGCACTGAAGAGATTTAGTATGCCGAGGTTTCAAATATACAATGGTAAGTCAGATCCTAACTTCCACGTTGGATTATTCTTGAACTCAATGGCACTATACAGTGGAAACGAGCCGTTGCTTTGCAAAGTGTTCCCCTCATCCTTTGGGGAGATTGCATCAGATTAGTTCCACAAACTCCCAAATGGAAGTGTGAAGACTTGGGAAGGCCTGGCTGAGATGTTTGTGGCCAAGTTCGTGACAAATAAGCTGCAGCCATTAAGGGTGGACGCATTAATGGCTTTGAAGATCAGCAAGGATGAAGGCCTTAGGGCCTATGCAAAAAGATACTATGAGGTGTTCAATCGAATACCCGAATGCAACCAAGAAGTGGCGGTCGTGTCTTTCAAGAACGACCTAAAAGATGATTGTTTACTGTGGAAATCTTTGGCAAAGACATTGCTGAAGAGCATGGAGGAGCTCATGGCAAGAATCAAGAAGTATGCTAGAGCCGAGGAGGATACATCGGGGAATAAGGAGGTAAAACAGGAAAAAGGGAACGGCTCGCCGAAGCGAGGCCGAAGTAACAATGGATTTAGCAAAACAGAGATAGAATTGATGGGCAAACATGCAATGACGATTGTGTTCCGAATCCTGGTCCACAAAGTCCTGGATCAAATCCGAAATCAACCCTATTTCAGAGCACCAGCAAAGGCCCCAGGGGAATACATGGGCAAGAACGTTGGTAGACGTTGTGCTTACCACAATAAAGAAGGGCACCCAACCCAGGGCTGCAGAGCCCTAAAAGCATACTTAGAGGACTTAGTAAGACAAGGCCATCTGAGGGATCTTGTCGAAACCAGACCCGAGAGAAGAAGCGAGCAAGGTTGCCTTAAGCACCAGCCTCCCCATCTGATAACCACAGGGAGGGGGACCTAGGGTGGTTAACGTAATTCACTCCAAGGTGAACGAAAACGACATACGGGGGGAAACCCAAAGAGTAAAACACCTGCAGCACGTGAACCAGGTCAGACAGAAAAGACCTCGGCCTGAAGAGTACCCAGGCCCGATGATAGCCTTCACCGAAGCCGACCTAGAGATAGTCCAGCACCCGTATAATGATGCCTTGGTAGTATCCCTCAAGATTGGGGAGTGCCAAGTGAAACGCATCCTGATAGATCAAGGTAGCTCTTGTGACATCATGTATGTTAGATGTTACAAGGAGCTGGGCCTTCACCCAGATGACATGGAGCAATCGAATAGCCCGATGGTCGGCTTCAATGGAACGCCGACATGGCCACTGGGTGCTACAAACTTGGCAATACAAGCCGGCACTAAGAAGATCAGGACAGAGTTGCCACTGGGTGCTACAAACTTGGCAATACAATCATTACCTTCACCATACAACATCATCTTCGGAAGGCCATGGTTGCATGCAATGGGGGTAGTTCCCTCAACGTTGCATCAACTATTGCGATTCCCAACAGAACATGGAATTGAAGAAGTCAAAGGAGACCAGCTGCAGGCAAAAAATTGCTCCATGGCAGCAATGAAAACAACCTGCAACATACAAGAACCAGGGAAGGCAGAGATTGAAGACGAGGACATGAAGGTCCTAGATGATGTCAGCAAGGAGCCGGCCGAGAAGAGTGAGGAAACACTAAAGAAAATCCTCGTCCAGGAGGGCGATGAAGAGCGCTTCTTTCTTCTCGGCTCAGGCTTAGCCGAAGAAGAAGAAAAGAAATTGGAAGCCTTTTTAAGAACAAACATAGAGGTGTTCGCTTGGACACCTTATGAAATGCTTGGCATTGACCCCGAGGTCACATGTCACAAATCAACGCTGAGCGTTAATGGTCGGCCAAACACATATACAACGAGCGAGAAGATGGCGTTGATGCGTCGAAGCGATGAAGCGAGGAAGTAGACAAACTTTTAGAGGCCAGGGCCATTAGAGAAGTCAATTATCCGACATGGCTATCAAACACTGTGGTAGTAAAGAAGAAGAATGGTAAATGGAGAGTATGCGTAGATTTTACAAGCCTGAACAAAGCCTGTCCCAAAGACAGCTTCCCTCTGTCCAAAATTGACCAGCTGGTGGATGCCACATCTGGACATGGAAGGATGAGCTTCATGGATGCTTATAGGGGATACCACCAGATAGCCATGTACCCCCCAGACGAAGAGAAGATAGCGTTCATCACCCCAAAGGCTGTCTTTATTCTGAGTGATGCCTTTTGGGTTAAAAAACGCAGGAGCAACCTACCAAAGGCTGGTAACCAGAATGTTCAAGCACTTGATCGGCCAAACAGTAGAAGTCTACATCGATGACATGGTCGTAAAGACCAAGGAGCCTAGGAGTCATTTGCCGACCTAAAAGAAGTATTTGAGATCCTCAAAACATATCGGCTCCGACTCAACGCATCAAAGTGCACGTTTGGAGTTGGATCTGGAAAGTTTCTGGGGTACCTGGTAACAAGAAAGGGAATAGAGGCCAGCCCAGATCAGATCAAGGCCATCCTAGATCTACAAAGCCCAACATCGGCAAAACATGTACAAATGCTTACTGGAAGGGCCGCAGCCCTAAATAGGTTCATAAGCCGAAGCTTAGACAAGTGTAAACCCTTCTTCAACCTGGTGAAAAAGACCACAGACTTCCTATGGACTAAAGAATGTGAGGCCGCTTTGGCCGACCTAAAGAAGTATCTGACCACGGCTCCAGTCCTCTTAACACCTGAACCTGGAGAAGAGCTGTTCTTGTACTTAGCTGTGTCAGAACATGCAGTAAGTGCAGTACTAATCCGAGAAGAAAAAGGAGAACAGAAGGTTGTTTACTATGTAAGTAAAACCTTGGCCGACGTAAAAATAAGGTACCTACCACTAGAGAAATTAATGCTGGTCTTAGTGATAGCCTCAAAAAAGTTGAACCATTACTTTCAGGCACACAAAATGGTGGTACTAACAGAGCACCCACTGAAGTCCTTATTACAAAAAGGAGACTTAACAGGAAGAATTGCAAGATGGGCAGTGGCCTTGGGCTAATATGACCTGGAGTTCAGGCCCAGAATAGCAATCAAGGGCCAAGTTTTGGCCGACTTCGTGGCAGAATTCACGCCTAAATCCATCGGACATCGAGCTCCGTTGAGCCTAGATAAACATTGTCCTAGCAAACAAGGAGAATCCCAGCCTAAGGCAAGAGAGTAAAGGAAGGAAAAACTCAGACCCTGCAGTATCTACATCGGTGACTCCTTCAGACTGTTTGTCGATGGAAGTTCAAACCGGCAAGGAGCGAGGGCAGGAGTACTACTGATATCTCCAGATGGAGAAATAATAGAACAGTCCATCCGTTTGGGGTTCAAGGCCTCAAACAATGAAGCAGAATACGAGGCATTAATTGCAGGGCTAAAACTGGTAGCAGCAGCCGAAGCAGATAAGGTAATAGTTTTTTGTGATTCACAGCTTATTGTTAACCAGTTAATAGGGGAATTTGCAGCCAGAGACGAAAGGATGTCGGCATATGCAAAAGAGGTCATCAGATTGGCAGCCCTATTTCAAAATTGCCGACTACTCCAAGTAAGCCGAGGTGATAACAGCCACGCCGATGCGTTGGCCAACCTGGCAAGTTCAATGCAGACTGGAAAAACAAGGACAATTATGATTGACTACATGTCGGGCCCAAGCATAGAACCACAGAACACAGAGAAAGAAGCAATGTGTGTGGACATGGGGCCAAGCTGGATGGATGCAATTGTTGTATTATTGAAAGAAAGAAAGTTGCCAGAAGACCGCAAGGAGGCACACAAAGTCAGATTGAAGTTGGCAAGATTCAGCCTGACTGAGGGCGGACATCTCTACAGAAGATCCTTCACTGGACCCCTTTTAAGGTGCGTACACCCTTTGCTGGTTGACGATTTTTTATATGAAATTCATGAAGGAGTTTGTGGAAGCCACGCTGGGGGCAGATCACTAGCTCACAAGGCCATTACCCAGGGGTATTGGTGGCCCTACATGCAAAAGGATGCTGAAGCCTACGTGAAGAAGTGTGAACAATGCCAAAGGTTTGCACCTTTGATACATCGACCATTCTTGACTGAACCCGATATCGACCTTGGCCGTTTGCCCAGTGGGGCATGGATCTTGTTGGGCAACTTTTCCAGGCAATTGGGCAGAGAAAATACTTGCTGGTAGCAACAAATTACTTTACGAAGTGGATAGAGGCAGAACCTCTTGCCAAAATCCGAGATGTGGATGTCAAGAACTTTATATGGAGAAACATCATCACCAGATTTGGCATTCCAAGAGCCATAGTTCTTGAAACAGCGAGCAGCGGTTGTGACAAACTTATCAAGAACTTTTGTGCGAAATTCAAGATCAAGAATTACTTTTCAACACCAAGTTTTCCCCAAAGTAATGGACAAGCAGAAGCATCCAACAAAGTAATTTTGGATGGAATAAAGAAGAGGCTGCAGGTAGCAAAAGGAAAGTGGGTAGACGAATTGCCCAACGTACTTTGGGCATATCGGACTACGCCGAGAAGATCAAAAAGGGAATCCCCTTTTGCCATGGCCTATGGCACATAAGCAGTCATTCCACTGGAAGTCGGCATCCCAGGGATCCGAACCCAGGGAGTTGAGAATGGGACTAATGATATACTATTAGCCCGAGATCTGGATCTTTTAGAAGAACGAAGAGAAAGTTCGCGATATACCAAAGACTTGCCAGAGCTTACAACAAGAAGGTCAATCCAAGAGATTTTCAAGTCGGCGACCTAGTCTTGGGAAAAGTCGTCGGCAACAAGAAAGATCCCAGAGAGGGCAAGCTTGGCCCAAACTGAGAAGGACTCTACAGAATTACTTCGGTGTTAGGCAATGGAGCTTATCGGCTTGAAGATAATGAGGGCAAAGCATTACCCAGACCTTGGAACACTTGTAATTTAAAATTTTTCTATCATTAGATATGCATTGTTTTTGGCCGATTTCATCAATAAAATCTTTTTAGAATTTTTTAAACACATATGATTGATAAAGATACACAATGTTATTTCTGAGAGACATGAATAATGAGAACCCAAGTGGAACTCAGGTTCACATTAGGGGCAAAAAGAAGAAGAATATGCTTAACACTTGTTGAAATTTGCAGCAATTTACAAGTTGAAGTTAAGCTGAGATGGTTCCTTATCTTCACTTGTTGAAATTTGTAGCAATTTACAAGTTGAAGATAAGCTGAGATGATTCCTTATCTTCACTTGTTGAAATTTGTAGCAATTTACAAGTTGAAGATAAGCTGAGATGGTTCCTTATCTTCACTTGTTGAAATTTGTAGCAATTTACAAGTTGAAGTTAAGCTGATTCCTTATCTTCACTTGTTGAAATTTGTAGCAATTTACAAGTTGAAGTTAAGCTGATATGATTCCTTATCTTCACTTGTTGAAATTTGTAGCAATTTACAAGTTGAAGTTAAGCTGAGATGGTTCCTTATCTTCACTTGTTGAAATTTGTAACAATTTACAAGTTGAAGATAAGTTGAGATGATTCCTTATCTTCACTTGTTGAAATTTGTAGCAATTTACAAGTTGAAGTTAAGCTGAGATGATTCCTTATCTTCACTTATTGAAATTTGTAGCAATTTACAAGTTGAAGTTAAGCTGAGACGGTTCCTTATCTTCGCTTGTTGAAATTTGTAGCAATTTACAAGTTGGAGTTAAGCCGAGATTACTGTTTCCCTTCACTTGTTGAAATTTGTAGCAATTTACAAGTCGAAGTGAAGCCGAGGTTATTGCTTAAACATCTACAGGTTGGTTAAACCAAAAGGAGATGCTTAACACTTGTTGAAATTTGTAGCAATTTACAAAACGACGTTAAGCCGACATATGATCATCTGTTGAAACTTGCAGCAATTTACAGGTTGAAGTAAAAGCTAAGTATATTGTTTAAAACTTGTTGAAATTTGTAGCAATTTACAAGAAGATCATTGTTTAGCACTTGTTATAACTTGAGAAAAGTTTATAGTATATGTTTTACACTTGTTGAAATTTATGAAAAAGTTTGCAGGTCAGTATCTTGCTGAAGTAAAGTTTGTAGTTATTATACCCGAGGTATGTAACCCCAAGAAAATTGCACAAAGAAGGCAAAGTTTGAAAGGCATGCAGAATATTCAAAGTATAGAATCTTATAAAGGCAGTCAAAGAAAAGGCAAAAGAGTGCAGACACTGAAAGAAAGTTATATTGAAACATTCAACATAAACTGGAGGCACATCTACCATACAAAAAGCTTATATTATCCAGAAAACAAAAAAGTACAAAAGATATCAAGGTCGTGATTCTTCAACTTCAAGCGCAATTTGAGTCTGGACCTCGGCAGACTCCTGAAGAACTACTTCAGCTGCCTTTTCTGCCACGATCTCGGCATCAATCGTCAAGTGTTTGATCAAGACTTTTTTCAACTGGAGGAACATCAGATGATGCTTGTTCTGGAGTAGCCCCTTTGACAGCCTCCTCATCCTCCTCCTCATGAGTCAATTCAAGGACTTGATCATCCTGAAGAATGGACTTGGTCTCATTGGCATCTTTGGGTTTCCTTACTAAAGCCTCATCATCATCCTTTTCCTCATCCTCAGTTTCGGATTCAGAATCGTCTTCAGCTTGACTTGGAGGTGGAGGTGGAGGTGGAGGGAATGGAAGAGGAATCGCGTCGGCTTTACGCAATAGTGAATCATCAGGAATATTGAGCTTCTTTGCCAAGGACATCCAACCTAGGGAGAAGCCCCTGTTGCATGCCTGCCTGACTTGTAGCTTATAGTCCTCAGTGACGTCGGCTATGCCCTGAGAATAGGCCTTTTCGTCGGCCGCTTTGATTTCGGCCTCTTTAGGGGCCAGGGCCTCCTAAAGCTCTTTTTCAGCTTGGGCCATTTTTTCCTTGGCCTCTTTTTTCTGAGCCTCAGCAATTTTCTTGATGGCTTCAGCAGCATCAGTCTTCTCCTCGGCTTCAGTCTGAGCCTTAAGGGCAGCCTCAGCCTGGTCCTCCAACTTCTTCATTTTTGATTGGAGGCTTTTGTTCATCTTTTGAAGGGCAGTAAACTCCCTTTGCATGTTGGTCAACTTCTCCTTGTTCTCGAAGGATTGCATGGAGAAGGAATGGGCATGCTGAACAGCCTGAAAGAACATAAAGTAAAAGTTATTACAAATTTTTTTAAGTATGAAAAGATAAAAAAAAAAAAACAGATTACCAAGTGGAGAAACTTACTTGAACACAACGCTGAAGCATGAAAGCGTAGTTTTCGTACTCACTCAACTCAGCATTCTTTTCAAGATCACCGGGAAAAAGAAGAGCAGTACTGAGGGCGACACCGATATTAATATCGTCAGCACTATCACTGGCCATGACAGGCTTATCTTCCAGAGTGATAGCAGGCACCCAGGGGATATCTGGTTTTTTAGAACCCGAGGTCGTCCCAGACGACGACTTCGGTCTCTTTGATTTGGAGGACTCAAAGGGCTGGGCTTCAGCAAATCTTTTGGCAGGAACAAAAGATGTCTTCTCACTCCCAGCCAATTGTGAAATTGACAGAGTGTCCTCAGTTTCAACTTTGGTGTCTTTGGCCTTGGGTTAAGCCTTTTTTGTTCTTTTTGGCTTTGGTGGGGGCATGCTCTGTGTCGGCTGAGCGTTGACATCAGTAGGGAGATCGGCAAGAAGATCCTTGGCGATAGGTTTTGCACGACCCATCTCGGCAGTTTTGACAAGTCTTCGCTGACGTTTTCGTTCAGGTATGGGGATCAAGTATGGAGCTGAAGTTGATGGTTGATCGGCTAGATCCGATGTTGATCCTTGATCTGTTCGGGATGTAGAGGCAGTTAGAGTTGTGGCAGAAGATGGAGAGAGGCTTTTCTTCTTTCTTCTGGGGACGTCGGGCAAAATTGATTTGTATGCAGGGATAAAGTTGAGAAGAAGAGGGGCTTTTCTTTTGTGAATTGGCAAATCCAGGAGTTTCTTTAAGTCTTTGCCTGGAAAGTAGGATTGGCGAAAGCCTTTTGCTGGCTAATGAAGAGCTGCAAGGAAAAACAAACAGACATTAGAAACAGATAAAATATTGAAGCATTTGGAAAGAAACAACTAAGTATTAACGCTGGGCTCTTATCTTTGCCCTTTTTAACTGTTCGGGGAAGAGGGTAGAGATGGACGTCTTCGTCTGGGCCGAATTCCTAATTTCCCGAAGCAATAACATAGTCATCCCCAGCTCCCTTGTTGGAGTCTGGGAGGTCGGCTATAATTTTGAATTCCGTAGACCTTGGCTTAAGGTAATAGACGTAGCCTTTTTCCTTCAAGTTAAGGGCACACATGGTATAACAATATTGGATGTTGGCAAGGGTGATCCTAACGTTCTCCTGCCTAGCTAAGGCTATGACACCATTGATCACTCGATAGGAGTTGATGGTAAGTTGCATAGGGTTTAACCTATAGAAGTGGAGAATTTCGCGAAAAATGGGATTAAGTGGAAACCGGAGTCCACATTCAGTGAAAGCAACAATGAGAAAGGGCATCGTATTATCTGTGGGCATAATAGAGTCATCATCCCCAGCCAGTCTCAGATGGACATCGGCAGGGATGGTGAACTCTTCCCTAAAGTATTGAAGTTTGGTTGGGGTATCTACCCTATGTCTCCACATACCCATGATTTCGGCGTAAAGGAATTTGGTTACAGAGAAAAGATGTTCTTAAAGGGTTATAGGAACCTCGGCAAAAACCTAGGTAAACACTAGTTACGATTGTTTCTGTTTTTCCTAAGAATTGGTAGGTTCTACAGACAAATCCCAAACCTAAAAACTACGAAAGCAAAGATTGAAGGCACAGATCTGGAAAAAATACAGAAATAAGAATGAAGTTTCAGAAACAGAGGTGGGGTTCTCAAAAGCATAAAGAATACAAGAAATACAGGCTCAAGAACAGTGGCAAAAAAGTGGTGAAACAGTGCAAGTGTTCAAAACATAAGCAAAATCATGGAATAGACGCATCCAGATGAATAGTTCAGAAAATCAAAGGTCTGAACGAAGCAGTAATGACAGCAAGAAAGCAAAACGAGCATAGAGGAATTAAGAATGAAAGGAACAGAGGCTTACCAAGATAACTGGAGCCGGTATGAAGATCGCCGAGGTCAGACGACGGATGCAGACATAACGGAACGGTAAAAACTTCGCTGGAAAGGAAGAATGAAGACGGTTGCAGAGCTTGGAGCTAGAGCAATGGCGGATTTGAGAAAGTTTAGAGAGAGAAAGAGTAAGGAAATCGAGTGCAAAAGTAAAGAAAGGAAGAAAGAAAGAAAATTTTTATCAAAAACTTGAAACGGCGGCAAAACAGGGCATTTATTGCGCCTGGAACCGAGCACGCCAGACAGCGCCGCAGAAAACAGTTTGGTAGCGTCGCAGACACGGGCCAATGAAGATATAACGCGTAAATGGAACGGTTGAGAAGTGATGCATGACAGCTCATACGCGTAGGAGAGTTCATTTGAATTCTTGTTCTTGAAAGAAGACATGTCGGCCTGATATGAATGACCTCGGTTGAAGA
The DNA here is from genome assembly GCA_025200525.1 of Camellia lanceoleosa. Lineage (NCBI taxonomy): Eukaryota > Viridiplantae > Streptophyta > Magnoliopsida > Ericales > Theaceae > Camellia > Camellia lanceoleosa. The sequence continues at coordinate 149,791,424 of CM045771.1, read as the reverse complement.
GTTCTTGTGCCGAAGTACTGGAAAGAGGAACAATATAGGTTCTATCACCTCAGAATGCCGAGGTAATAGAACCTAGGGGGCAGTTGTGGGGATATATTTTCTGAGTACCAACACGTGGCAGGGTGACGCCGACGTGTCAACCGACGTGCCACGTGTCGTGGTAGTTACGCCGAGGTTATCTCGGAGTTGCCGAGGTTATCTCCGAAGATATCGGAATCCGAGATAAGCGGATAAAGGACAAGAGTCCTGGATTGAGAGAAGACTTCAGTTTGGGTAAAGATGGAACTCTTAGAGGGTTTATCCTAATCCCACTGGGAGTTCCAGATTAGCAGTAATCCTGAGTCCATTGGAGTTAGGCTCCTATTGGGACTAGGATTGTATTGACTATAAAAGAAAGGCATCCCCATGGGTCTAAGGTATGTTTATATACTCAAGCTTGTGAGTTGAATACTTGATTATCTTTGAGAGATATACTGACTTGATTGTCGGAGTGCCCTCGGGTGGAAGAACCACCGTCGGAGCCTTTTCTTTTCATGCAGACAGACGAGGTGCCATCTATTCCACTGTGTTCTCTGACTAAATCACTAAGGAGGGCAGTGTGATCAGAAAATCACTCACACATTATTAATCAGACATTTTTTGTGAACATAATTGAGAACAAAAATATAATTGGACATATTTATTTTGTTTACGTCTTCATCTATTAAAACTACTATTTAAAAATGTTGTAATTGTCATTTTTATAAAATATATATATATATATATAAACATCTATGATAGGTTCGACACCAAAATCTTATGTAATATATTTCACAATAAATATGATGAAATAACTTGTTACAAAATCATTTTTCATCTTATTATGTAATTTAGTTTTGAAAATTCTTAATTGAAATGTATGTTTTTATGAGTATAATGATAATCTATTTCAATAAACAGTATTAAATTTTATGAACTTATTTTTAAGAATGTTATGTTGAAGTGGACAATACTTTTATATTCTGACAATATTTTTATTTATAGAGAATTAACAAATAATAATGAATACAAAGTATAATATATAAGCAAATTAAAATGTGATTTATAAAAAATAAAAAAACAACAGAAATGAAAGATGGGCCTTGTTTGGCAAAGGCTTTTATTTTTTGGATTAAAATCTACGAAAAGACAAAATAGGCTAAAATAATCAATAAGATAAAATGTCACATCTAACTCATAATCATTTCATTTTTTCTTTTACAAATATCATATCAAATTACAAAAAAATCTAATCATTTTCCTAAACACATATTTTTGCTTATTAAAATAGCTAAAAACTAAAATATTATACTAAAATAGCTAACTTCTCAAACAAGGCCATGAATAGAAAACAAAAATAGTAACAAATAAAAAAAAATAGTAAGAACTCTAAACAATATAAAAATATAACAAATAGAATATATTAATATTTGATAAAACTCAATTTATAAATTATTTTTAAAATTTTGTAATATAAATAATTTAGAAGGGGTAAACTATTAAAATTTTGAGAATACGATATACTCAATTTAAAATTATTTTACAAATTACTAGTATAATACATATAATTTTTAAAAATTTTGGGAATGCAACCATACCCGCCCACACCCCTTAGATCAATCCTTGTCCTTGTTCCATTTTTTGTTTTGTACTTCCAAATAGAAAGGTTCCAAATCAAAGGAAAAAAATCACCTTCTGATTAAAAAAGTTTAACAGTTAGGTTGTTTGGCAATTAAAGGAAAAAAAAAATCACCTTCTGATTAAAAAAGTTTAACAGTAAATATATTATTTGATGTCAAGAAAAAAAAAAAAATGTCTGGTCAAATTTTTTACTCATAATTAAATTTTTTTTTTTTTTTTTAACAACTTTCTAAATACATTAACTAAAAAGAGTCAAAAAATCACAAAAAAAAAAAAAAAAAATCTCAAACGTCCACTTAGAAATTAGAATGAATGATAGAAAAAATATGGTGGATGAAAAAAGGGAGCTGGGTTGTGAAAGATGAAGATTGATCGATAGTGGTAGGAGAGAAAAGAGGAATTGAAGGAAAAGTATAATATAATGCATAGATTGCCCTTGAATTTAGTTGGGGTTTAGTCTAGGTCAATTCGTGTCACATGGCATTTTCACAAAAGGATAACTGCTGAAATTTGAACAACGTGATAAAAATCTAATAGGTTAGGACCAAAATGAGAAATTTTATTTTTAAAAGATCAAAGTGAAAATGCTTTTTACTTTAGGGGTAAAATTATAATTTATTCTAAAGTGAATGGTCATGAAATTGAATAAATGGATGATGGTAGTGATATTTTTATAATATGATGTGTGGGGACATAATTTTTGAATGATAACATGTGGCCGAGGTGACACCGAAGTCTCAGCCGAGGTGCCACTTGTCCTGGTCATGACGTCGAGGTAATCTTGGCTAGGTCAAAGTTATCTGCGAAGATACTGGAATCCGGGATGAGCGGATAAGGGACAAGAGTCTTAAATTGGGAGAGGACTTCAGTTTGGATAAAGATAAGACTCTTAGAGAGTTTATCCCAATTTAACTGGGAGTCTAGGATTAGAATTGAGACAGAATCCATTGGAGCTAGGCTTCTATTGTGATTAGATCAGTGTTGGCTATAAAAGAGAGGCACCCTCATGGGTCTAAAGTACGCTTTATATATTTTGAATAAGTGAGTTAAGCACTTTTGCTATCTTTGAGAGATAACTGACTTGATCGTCGGAGTGCCCCCGAATATACGAACCACCGCCGAAATCTTTTTTTTTTTTTTTTATGACAGGGCATTCGGGCTTAATCTATTCTGCCGGTGCTCTCTAGCTGAATACCAGTTTGGCAGTGTGGTCAGAAATCGACTCACATAATTTGGTGCCGTCTGTGGGAAAGAAAGAAGAATAGATGGCCAATAACGGACAGAAAGAAAAGGTTGGGGACGACACTCCTACTGGGAGTGGGAAACATATTGACCTTGACGTCGAAGAAGACAATTACAACAAAGAGACTTGTGATAAGAAACACGAAGAAAAGGACGTCGACCAGGAGGGCGACGCACCAGAAAAATCAAACTGGAGCGAGTATTATAACGAGGACAACCTCCGGTTGTGGAAAGAAAGATGCCTGCAGAGGGACGACGAGATGAAGGGAATGACAAACAAATTGGCAGACCTACAAACGGTCGTCAACTTCATGATGCAGAACAATGTCATGCAGCCACCATTCCTGTTACAAGATACGCCGATTCCAGCGGCCAAGAAAGATACCTGAAAAGATGGGTAGAAAACAGTCCCTACAGTCCCCTAGCACACCAGGACCGAGAAACACTCTCACCGGCCTTCAAGGGAGGTCGGGCGAGGAGAGTTAAGAAGGAGAGATTCTCGGAAGACGCATCATACCAAGGAAATTGACCTCAAAGAATATTGGCATGTTCAAGGGCAAGGGCTGTGTTTCGACGCAACTAATGGAGAAAGGTCCAAGAGGACTCATAATGATACTGGGAGTAGCGCACCAAAAAGGCTGAAATCCATCGATAGCCGAGCTCTTGGACGGACCAAGGAGGATCTAAGGGATTACTTCTAGAGGAAGCAACAAGGTGCTGAGGTAACTTCCCTGGTAAAGTCGAGAACGCCATTCTCGGTAGAATTGGACAAATTCAAAGCTCTAAAAAGGTTTAACATGCCGAGATTCCAGATATACGACGGTAAGTCGGATCCCAACTTTCACGTCGGTTTGTACCTGAACTTGATGGCATTGTACATTGGGAACGATCCGTTGCTTTGCAAGGTGTTCCTCTCGTCCTTCGGGGAAATTACATCGGACTGGTTTCACAAGTTGCCGAAAGGAACTGTGAAAACCTTGGAAGGCCTGGCCGAGATGTTTGTGGCTAGGTTCGTGACAAACAAACTACAGCCGCTGAGGGTGAATGCCCTGATGGCCTTGAAAATCGGCGAGAACGAAAGTCTTAGGGCCTATGCCAAAAGGTATTATGAGGTATTCAACCGAATACCAGGATGTAACCAAGAGGTGGCGGTTGTGTCGTTTAAGAACGGCCTGAAAGACGACTGCCTGTTTCGAAAATCGCTAGCAAAGACATTGCCAAAAAGGATGGAGGAGCTTATGGCCAAGATAGAAAAGTATGCTAGGGCTGAAGAGGACATGCTAGGGACAAAGGCATCGAAACAAGAGAAAAAAAAGGGCTCGCCGAAGCGAGGCCGAGGTGATGGTGGAGACAATAAACAAGAGACAGGATTAAGGGCTGCACAAGCAGTCACAACCGTATTCTAAATCCCGGTTTACAAAATCTTGGAGAAAATCCGAAATTAGCCCTATTACAGAGCACTAGCAAGGGTAGTAGGCGAATTTATGGGAAGAATCGTTGGCAAGGACTGCGCTTACCACAATGAGGCTGGATATCTGACTCAGGGGTGTAGAGCCTTGAAGGCACATCTGGAAGACCTGGTAAGATAGGGCTATTTAAGGGACCTAGTAAATAAGGCTAAGACAAGGGAAGAGCAGGCAAGACTACCCTAGGCATCGGCAGCACCACCTCCACCAGCACCACAACCGCAGGCAGGCGGACCTCGAGTGATCAATGTGATTCACTCGAAGGTAAATGAGAATGAGATATAGGGGGGAAACCTAGAAGGTAAAACACCTGCAACATGTGTATCATGTCAGGCAGAAGAGACCTAAGGCAGACGAGTGCTAGGGACTAGTGGTGTCCTTTACTGAGGAAGATCTGGAGATGGTGCAACATCCACACAATGACGCCTTGGTAATATCCCTCAAGATTGGAAAGTACCAAGTGAAGCGCATCTTAGTTGACCAGGACAGCTCTTGTGATATCATGTATGTCAGGTGTTACAAGGAGCTTGGCCTTTACCAACATGATCTGGAGCAATCCAATAGCCCAATGGCTGGGTTCAATGGAACGCCGATGTGGCCCCTGGGAGCAACGAGTTTGGAGGTGCAGGCTGGCACCAAGAAGATAAAAAAGAGAGTTCACCATAATCGACACTCCCTCCTCTTACAATGCAATCTTGGAAAGGCCATGGCTACATGCAATGGGGGTTGTTCCCTCAACATTGCATCAGCTATTGCGGTTCCCAACAGAGCATGGAATAGAGGAGGTTAGAGGGGATTAGGTGCAGGCAAAGAATTGCTCAATGGCAGCGATGAAATCTACCTGTAACATACGAGAAGCAGAAACAACAGAGATCGAGGACGAGGACGTGGAAGTCTTGGATGATGTCAGCAAAGAGCCAGCCGAGAAGAGTGAAGAAACCTTGAAGAAAATCCTTGTCCAGCAAGGGGATAAAGAATGCTTCTTCCTTCTCGGCTCGGGCTTGGCCAAGGAAGAGGAAAAAGAACTAGAGACATTCTTGAGAGCAAACCTGGAGGTGTTTGCATGGACACCATACGAGATGCCTGGCATTGACCCCAAGGTCACTTGCCACAGACTGAATGTAGACAGGTCGGTCAAACCTGTCATCCAGCAAGCAAGGAGGCCGACATTAATGCATGTTGAGGCAGTAGAAGAGGAAGTAGATAAACTTCTGGAGGCCAGAGCCATTCGAGAGGTAAATTACCCGACATGGTTATCAAATACAGTGGTTGTGAAGAAAAAGAATGGTAAGTGGATGGTCTGCATGGATTTTACCAGCCTGAACAAGGATTGTCCCAAAGACAGTTTCCCATTACCCAAGATTGACCAATTGGTGGATGCCACTTCAAGACATGGAAGAATGAGCTTTCTAGACGCTTACAGGGGGTACCATCAGATAGCCATGTACCCCCCAGATGAGGAGAAGATTGCGTTTATCACCCCAAAAGGGCTGTATTGCTATACAGTGATGCCTTTCTGGTTGAAAAAGGCAGGAGCAACTTATTAGAAATTGGTGACTAAGATGTTCTGACATCTAATTGGCAGAACAGTGGAGGTATACATAGATGACATGGTTGTGAAGACCAATGAACCTAAGGATCATCTGGAAGACTTAGAAGAAGTTTTTGACATCCTTAAAACATATCGGCTCCGACTCAATGTATCTAAGTGTGCATTTGGAGTTGGGTCTAGTAAGTTTTTGGGATACTTGGTAACCAAAAGGGGCATTGAGGCAAACCCGAACCAGATCAAAGCCATCTTAGAACTGAAGAGCCTAACATCGGCAAAACAAGTGCAAATGTTGACTGGAAGGGCTGCAGCCCTGAATAGATTCATAAGCAGAAGCTTTGATAAATGTAAGCCTTTCTTCAGCTTAGTAAAGAAAGCTACAGATTTCTTATGGACAGAAGAATGCGAAGTCGCCTTGGCCGACTTGAAGAAGTATTTGACTACAGCTCCAGTTCTCTCAAATCCAGTACTTGGAGAGGAGTTATTCTTATACTTGGCAGTTTCAAAGCATGCAGTGAGTGCAGTAGTAGTTAGAGAAGAAAATAGAGAGCAAAGGGCAGTTTACTATGTGAGTAAAACCCTGGCAGATGTAGAGACCAGATACCTACCCTTGGAGAAGTTAACACTGGCTTTAGTAATGGCTTCCAAGAAGCTGAATCATTACTTTCAAGCCCACATAATTGGGGTGTTAACTGAACATCCTTTGAGGACCCTATTGCAGCAGGGAGATTTGACAGGCAGAATAGCCAGCTAGGCAGTGGGCTTGGGCGAATATGACTTGGAATTCAGACCTAGGACAGCAATCAAAGGCAAAGTCTTAGCCGACTTTGTGGCCGAATTCACACCAGACGCCATCATACATCGGGCTTCGTTGAGCCGAGGTATACAATGTCCAAGTGAGCAAGGAAAAACCCAGCGGGGGACAGCGGAACAAAGGAAGGAAGAGAAACTCAGGCCCTGTAGTATTTACATCGATGACTCTTTCCGGCTGTTTGTTAATGGGAGTTCAAACCGACAAGGAGCGGAGGCAGGAGTAGTGCTAGTATCTCTAGATGAGCAGATACTGGAACAATCTATTCGTTTGGAGTTTAAGGCCTCAAACAATGAAGCAGAGTATGAAGCACTAATCACAGGATTAAAGTTGGCAGTAGCAATGGAAGCTGACGAGGTAATAGTCTTTTGTGACTCCTAACTTATAGTCAACTAGGCAACAAGCGAATATGCAGCCCGAGATGAAAAGATGTCGGCCTATGTAAAGGATGTGGGCAGATTTGTAGCCTTATTTCAAAATTACCGACTACAGCAGGTTAGTCGAGATGACAATAGCTATACTGATGCTCTGGCTAACCTAGCTAGTGCAATAAAACCTGGAGGGGCAAGAACGATAATGGTTGACTACTTATCAGGTCCAAGCATAGAACCACTAAACACAGAGCGTGAAGCAATGTGTATGAAGATGGAACCAAGTTGGATGGATACAATAATAGTATTCCTTAGAGATGGGAAGCTGCCAGATGACCATAAAGAGGCGCACAAGATCAGACTGAAGTCGGCAAGATTTTGTTTGACAGTAGAATGACATCTCTACAGAAGATCTTTTACTAGACCCTTTCTGAGGTATGTGCATCATGCACAGGTTGAAGACTTTCTGTATGAGATACATGAAGGAATGTGTGAAAGCCACGCTGGGGGCAGGTCACTTGCTCATAGGGCCATTACACAGGGGTACTGGTGGCCCTACATGCAGAAAGATGCTGAAGCTTATGTCAAGAAGTGTGAGAAGTGCCAGAGGTTTGCACATTTGATACATCAACCAGCAACAGACTTGAACGCAGGATCCAGCCCTTGGCCATTTGCCCAATGAGGCATGGACCTTGTTGGACAACTGCCTTAAGCAACTGGACAAAGGAAACACCTGTTGGTAGCAACAGATTACTTCACCAAGTGGGTAGAAGCTGAACCTCTTGCCAAGATTTGGGATGTTGATGTGAAAAATTTTATATGAAAGAACATCATCACTAGGTTTGGGATCCCAAGAGCAATAATAGCTGACAATGGTACACAGTTTGACAATAAGCTAATCAAGAGCTCCTGTGCAAAGTACAAGATCAAGAATTATTACTCTACTCTAAGCTTCCCTCAGAGTAATGGCCAAGCAGAAAAATCTAACAAAGTTATCTTGGATGGGATCAAGAAGAGGCTGGAAGCAGCAAAGGGAAAGTGGGTTGATGAGCTACCCAATGTACTTTGGGCATATCGGACTACGCCAAGAAGATCAACTGGGGAATCCCCATTTGCCATGGCTTATGGCATAGAAGTAGTCATTCCACTAGAGGTTGGCATCGCAGGGATCAGGACCCAGGGAGTGGAAAATGGAACTAATGATGTATTCTTAGCCCGAGATCTGGACTTTTTGGAAGAAAGAAGGGAGAAAGTAGTAATTCAGCTGGGGGCATACCAGCAGCAGCTTGCCAGGGCTTATAATAAGAAGGTCTACCCACGAGAGTTCCAAATTGGTGACCTTGTCCTAAGAAAGGTTGTCGACAACAAGAAAGTTCCCAGAGAGGGCAAACTTGGCCCGAATTGGGAGGGACTCTATAGAATCATCTCGGTCTTGGGCAATGGGGCATATCGGCTTGAAGACTGTGAAGGCAAAGAGTTGCCAAGACCTTGGAATACTTGCAATCTGAAGTTTTTTTTATCATTAGATTTTCTTGTTTTTTTAAAAGTTTTTTTTGTTATTAGCCAAAGTAATAATAAAGTTTTAGCTTGATTTTCAAACTTGTGTAGTATGACTGACCAGATAATTGATGATGTTTCTGAATGAAACATGACGAATAACTTAGACTTATTATATGGCAGAGTAGAATTATACTTGCATATAATAGAGTTGAACTAAGTTGGCGATGTTTCTAAGCGAAACATGACGAATAACTTAGACTTATTATATGGCAGAGTTGAATTATACTTGCATATAATAGAATTGAACTAAGTCGGTGATGTTTCTAAGCGAAACATGATGAATAACTTAAACTTATTATATAGCAGAGTTGAATTATACTTGCATATAATAGAGTTGAACTAAGTTGGATTAACGTGGACTTGTCATATCGGTAGAATCAGACACAGATTGGAGCTAAGTGCATGTCAGTCAAATTAACAAAGAGACCAAGGTTGCTGACCTCGGCCAGTCTTTGTTCGAATCTGACCTCGGCGACGAGGTCAAAGCCACATGCTTAATGAGAACTCAAGTGGAACTTAAGTTCACATTAGGGGGTAGAGGGCTGGAGAATGATGCTTGGGAGTTGGAATTTACAAGCTAAAGTTGGTTTAACACTTGTTGAAATTTTAAGAAAAATTTACAAGTTGAAGTTAAGTTAAGGTTATGTTAAAGGAAGTTGGTTTAACACTTGTTGAAATTTTAAGAAAAATTTACAAGTTGAAATTAAGCCAAGGTTATGTTAAAGGAAGTTGGTTTAACACTTGTTGAAATTCTAAGAAAAGTTCACAAGTTGAAGTTAATCCAAGCTTATGTTGAAATAATAGAAGACAGATGTCCTGATAAGTAAAGAGTGAAGTGGCAAGTTGTAAACAACACTTGTGAAAATATTATGAATATTTTTAAGTGTTAGGTCAAAGCCGAGATAAACTGTTAGTGGGTATAGCCGAAGTATTCCACACTGAGAAGATTACACAGTTAAGGTGTACATTGAAGACATGTAAATTATTCTAAGTATAGAATCATACAAGAATAAAGAGAAGACAAACATGCAATCGCATTGAAAGAAGAAATTTAAAACTACATTCAGATAAGGAAAGAAGACACTTTGGCCTGAAATTGAAACGTAATTGTTTAGATTGCAAAAGTGGCACGTCGGCCAAGTTAAAGCGTACATTATTTCAAAAGTAAGAAAAAAGTACAAGGTACAGAAAATAAAGAAAAACATCAAAATAAACTACTCGGCGTCGGCGGTTGATTGTGTCTCACCTCCAGAAGATAGTTAGGAAGATTTCTCGATAGCCTTCTCAGCCGCGAGCTCAGCATCGATCTCTTGAAGAGTCTAGTCGATGCTCTTCTCGGCGATAGGTGAGTCTGATGTTGTCTTCTCGGGAGTGTAGACACCCCATTTTGACCGGCCTTAAGACTTGGGCATTTTATTTTGACCACCCTCACCAGAAAAATCAAATTGAAATTTTAATCCCGAAACTCACCTATTTTGGTCAAATTAAAATATTTTTATTTGAATTTATAATTATGTATAATTTTATATAATTTTGTGTGTTTATATAAATTGACATGTGATATTTGATAAAAAAAAATATAATAAAAACAAAAAAAGAAAAAAATAGAAAATAAAAAAAAAAAGAAAGAAAGAAAAAAAAAGAAAAAGAAATGTGATGGGCGGTGGTGCATAATATTTTTTATGATGATGGTTTGGTGGGTGAGGGGCATAAGATATCTTTAAAAATATAAAGAAAAAAAAAAAGCATATGTGTAAAGAGAAATACACAACATATTCGGTGGGTAACCAAAAAAAAGAAAAAAAAGAGTGATAAAATAAGAGAGAGAGTGGTGTAGGTGTGTGGTGTGCATGATGGAGTCCGGATCCTCGGCTGCCATTTCCAGCAGCCATTCCCAGCAGCGCCCCAAAACGGCGTCGTTTTGGGGCCAATTTTCCCCCCAAAAAAAAAAAAAAAAAAAAAAAAAAAAAGAAGAGAAAAAAAGACAGAAACCAGAGGGGGAAAGAAGATCAAAACCCATCTCTGAAACTCAGACCATCAATGGAAAAGCCATCAAAACCCTTTCTTCCTCTTTAACCCTTTTTGAAATAATTTGTTCATCTTAACCGAACCCAGCAGCAACCTTCGAAAAAAAAAAAGAAAAGGAACCCAGCAAGGAGATAGCAACAACATCATCATCTTCAACATCAGCAACAACATAATTTGTTCCCTTCATCCTCAGATTCAAATCAGCAACAACATCATCATCTTCAACATCACCATCATCTTCATCAACAAAAAAAAAAAAAAATTACCTTTGATCATCCGAACCAGAAGAAACCCAAAATTTCTCCAAAGAAGAAGATCCAGATCCACACCTTCATCAAAATTTCCACACCTTTTCCTTCATCATCATCGTCATCATTTTGGAGTATAGAAAGATCCAGATCCACAGAAGAGGGGGAAAAAAAAAAAATCGACAACAACATCTAAAACAGAGGCGATCGAGTGGGTTTGATTCATAATTTTTTTTTTTTTGGAACACACATAGTTCTGCAAATATTGGGTTTGATTTTTTCCTGGTTGTGGGTTTTGTAATGTTATCTTTGGGTGTTGACTATTTGAATTTGGATCTAAATCTAAGAGGTTGCTGACAATGAGAGAGTGAAATATATATATATATATGTATTATACATATGTATCTGCTATTGTTGAATATTTGGATTTGTGTGTGTGTGTTTGAGAGAAAGAGAGAGAGAGAGAGAGAGATGGATAACAGAGGAAGACATAATTTTGATTTCTGGGTTTGACCCCCTCTGATTATATGAAGTATATATATATATAAAAGTATACATATATATAAAAGATTATCAAGCTCCCAAAATTTCTGGGTTTGGATAACAGAGAGAGAGAGAGACAATGAGAGAGTTGTTTGTTTCTGGGTTTGACCCCCTCTGATTATATGAAGTATATATATATAAAAGTATACACATATATAAAAGATTATCAAGCTCCCAAAATTTCTGGGTTTGGATAACAGAGAGAGAGAGAGAGACAATGAGAGAGTTGTTTGTTTCTGGGTTTGATTTTGATTTTGCCTCCTCTCGAGTTCAAGTGTTCATTTTTTTTTTTTTTTTTTTTTTTTGGGAAAATTGGCCCCAAAACGACGTCGTTTTGGGGCGCTGCTGGGAATGGCGGCTGAGAATGGCAGCCGAGGATCCGGACTCGTGCATGATGAGTGGCTTGGGGTGGAGAAATATAAAAATAAATAAACATAACAAAGGAGGGGGGGGGGGGGGGATGGATTTGCAGAGATTTTTTTTGGTCTTGAAAAACTCCCTCTCTCTAGTTGGGTCTCGGGCTGGACAGACCATTCACACACCATACACATCCCACAATCTCTCTCTCGGTTTGGTGAAGAGGAAAAGGAAGAGCAACACATGCATACAGATCATGCATAGACACACTAGGATGAGAGGGGAGGGATGACTCTCACACAAAGAGACACACGGTTTAGAGAGGGAGGACAACCCACACACCCATGTTTGGAAGAGACCCCAAACACAGACCAGCTGATACACACAAGAGATGCATGATCTCTGTCGACACCTGGTCTCTCTCTCTCTCTCGCATGAACTGGTTCGAAGTGAAGAGATCATACACATACACACATGCATATAGATCATTCATACCTCTCTCACTCATGGAGATGAACACACACACATGCATACACACTGATACACATTCATACACCCCCAGCACACACGGTACACACACAGACACCACACACGGCCTCATCTCCCTCTCGGCACCTCCCTCTCTCTGCATGCCGAGGGGTGTGTTCATGGACATGGGTGAAAAATAGATTTCGAGAGGGATGAGATTTTCTGGGAGAGAAATTTTCTACAGAGAGACTAAGAGACAGACTACAAACAGCACACCATTCACACATGCATGGGCTTTCTCTTCTCTCTCTATAACACATACTGACTCACGGTAGCAGCTGGGAGAGAGAGAGGGATACACATGCACTAAACCCACATCTCTCTCCCTCTCGGCAGACTACACAGACCAAACCCAGCCTCACTCTCCCTCTCGACATCTCTCTCTCTCGTTGGGCACCTTACTCACTCTCCATACACACACCATACACGCACACACTGGATACACCCAGCACCACACACACACGACTGCTACACAGGTTAACACACCCACACACCTACACACACCATTAACACTCATCTCTCTCTCTCTCTTTATCTGCTAACGCACACACCCACACACCAACACACACCATCAACACTCATCTCTCTCTCTCTCTCTCTCTATCTGCTAACACCAACACTGCAACACACATATAGAATGCACACACTGCAACACACACACGACACACAGATTCACACATGCATGACACACACTAGAACACACACACACGGTTGAGAGAGAAAAGGTGGTAGTGGAGAAGTAGTTAATTTAATTAATGTAGAAATAGAATATTTGGATTGTGGGTGGACATATTATTTGAGTGGATATATTCCCACGTAAAGTTCTTGATCAATTTGAAATGTTCAGTGATTTTGGTGGGGTCTCCATTGAAGATGAGTACATGGACTAGATTGGATTGAAGACACATGGATGTTTGTTAGTTGCTGAATGGCTCGGGGTTTAAAATTTTTATTTTTATTTTGAGTATTTGTGAGGTTTTATTTTATTTTATTTTTCTCTCCTCTCTTCCTTATTCGGATCTGTAATAATTCAAGTATTGTAATAATTCCCCCACCCCGCTTCTTTCTATCCCATTCTTTTATTGCTTTTCCTAACTGTGTGTATGTATATATCTGACATGCCATGCATATCCATGCTTTACATTTATGTCTCATGCATTAAGATTCGGCTACATTTACATATGTGGATTTAATCAATTCTTCTGTGATTCTGTATGCTATCGTATGTTTTGAGATGATTCACATGCCATATTCTAGAAGCCGAATCTTTAGTGCATCTCACGAGTGAATTGCATTAGGATTCTGTATATAAGATCATGCATATTTTACTAACTTTGTTTTGTAGTTATTCGAGGGAGGTCGGTCAATCTGTGAGTTTTTATGGTTTAACATCTCATTTGTGTTTGTTTTTCTTACTATGTTTAGCATCATACCATGAGGCTAGTTGCTTAATTGATATAACTGTATGAATGCCTGTGGATGAAAGGCTTGTTGTTTGAATTGGAATAATTCGATGAATGTACGTTTAAGCCCACTTTGTAATGGCAAATTCACAAACTTTAAGCCCAATTTGTCAAGTGGCAAATTCAAACCCATTTCAACAAACAAACATGAAATTGAATTGTTCCAATTTGAGCAAACTAGTCTATACTTGTATGCTTCACATAGTAAATTTTATGATTTATTCAATAATCAGAACATGAACATATAAAGAAAATAAAAAGTCATATCATGGTTTAGTAGAGGCCGATCTTTTGATCGGGTGAGCGGGGGTGCTCATTATTGACCTTCCTCTCTCATACCTAAGGTTCCGAGCCAAACATCCTTGGTTACGACGAACAGTGGCCTTGGCATGAGTCATGGGTTTCCTAATTTCCCAAAATATTAGGTGGCGACTCTGAGATCTGATGACGCAGTCCATTTGTGACAAAATTGCAATAAAATGGATTTTCAATAAACGTTGCCAAATCTGGACTCTCATCTATGTTTCACATTGCACTCGTGAGACTTGAGATCAAAGAGATCTCAGGAGTCCGAACTGTTTAACACGCGCGGGTACCCCCTGGGCATGTTACAGTTTCTGTCGACTCTGCTGGGGATTTATGAAACCTTGACTCGAACTCCATGATATGACTTTTATTTTCAATTATATGTTTATTGCATTCCATGCATTGGTGCAGTTAAAGTTTCTGTGTTGCCCAGATATTGGTGGGAACATGTGCATACTTTTTGTGACACTGCACCTATCTCTACGTTACTTTAGAGGCCTTGTGTTGTAACCTTTTGAGATTTGTCAAAAGGGTAGCTTTGCTATCTAGCTCTGCTATCTAAGGTTCTCAGACTCCGAAGAGAGGCTATTTGACTCTTTTGATTTCCTGGGATCTTTATTGGTTATGACCCAAAGGACTCTTTGGTAACGTCACCTTGACTTCAACCCTTAGAGTAGAGTTAACCTTGTACATATAGTGAGCCATAGTACCTTCCAAATTAGGACATGATGCTTTCCCATTGCTAGGATGTGTGATACTGCTTGTTTGAATAGTGAAACCTTGGATCATTTCAAGCTAGGACAGGATAATCCTACCCTCTTTAGGGGTGTTTGTTCTCTTTGCTGCTTTATGTGCAATGTATTGGATCTATACAGGGGTTCTCAAATTCGAATGAGTGGTTCAGGTTGTTCAGTTTAGCACCATTACTTCAAAAAAAAAAAAAAAAAATAGAATAAAAAATAAAAAAAAACATAAAAAAAATTAAAAAAATATATATAAATAAATAAAAAATGCCGATATCCCACAAAGTCGACCATCTCTGTGATTGGGGAGTGACCACCTGTTGATTGCATGGGCTTTATTTTGAATGTTGTCGATGGCCCACACTTTGGCTGGCAATTTGAGAATGGTTTTATTCTGAGTTCTGAATTGAGTATTGAGTCTAAGTTTGACTCCACCAAGTTTGTAGAGTTAGAGTCAAGCTCGAGTCAGCCTAATGAGTCAGAGTCTGTTGATTTCGATAGTGCTAACCTAGACATTTCTGTCTTGTCTAGGTCATCTTTGTCATTTTCTTTTGAGTATGTTGTCAAAAGTCTATCGTCATTGTTGAGTCATAGTCTCTTTTCAATAAACCGAAAAATAAAAAAATAAAATGTCATAGAGTCTGCCTACTTCTCTATGCCTTAATTCATCGTATTGACCAAAGTTTTTCAAAACTTTTTCCAAAACTCTGATAAAAACAAAGAGGAAGAATTTCCTCGGGATTTGCAAATTTTGATTAACTGAGAGGAAGAGAGGTGTGTTAAGCCCTTGATGAATGAGATCATTTTTGTTAATGTGGGTACTGAGAAGGATCCTGGCTTGGTCCAAATTGGTTCTATCTTGTCTTTGTAAAAGTACGAGTGATTAGTCACTTTGTGAAAAGATTTCAAAAACTATTTTTGCGTGGTCCTATGAAGACATGCCTGGAATTAGTTATACAGCATAGGATCCCTCTTGACTCGTGGTCCGACCTCCTTAGCTCCTTAGCTTTCAAACCTTGATTCGAAGTATTCAATGATCATTCAAAGTGTAAGGCTTGCATAGCCGAATTGGAAATAGCCCTTGAATAAGGGGCCATGATGTGATTCAAATGGAGGCAGCCCTTTAACTAGGGGCAATAAGGTCGAATATGATTTATATTGGAAATAGCCCTTGAACTAGGGGGAATGATGTGATCCAAATTAGAAACAGACCTTGAACTCAGGATAGAGAATGTGATTTCGATTTGAAACAGCCCTTGAACTAGGGGCAAAAGTGTGAGGCTTGCATAGTTGAAATGGAGGCAACCCTTAAACTAGGGTCAATAAGGTACCACCCTTGAGAGGCTCGCTGGGCCGAAAACCCGGAAGGGCGACCTAGGCAAAAGTTAGAGCACAAAAAAAAAATAAATAAATAAAAAGAAGGAAAAATAAAAAGAAAAATGAAAAGCTCACAAGGTTGAAAACCCGAAAGGGCGGTTTTGGCAAAAGTTAGAGCGTAAAAGGAGAGTGTCAATACTCGAGTGAACCTTAGCCAAAACTATGAAGGGCCTGTGATTCAGATTGAAAGCAACCCTTGAACTAGAGGCAAGAAGGTTTGATGTGATTTAGATTTGAAGCAACCCTTGAACTAGGGGCAAAAGGTTGGATGTGATCAAAGAGTTAAAACTGAATCGTTTCCCAAAGAAGACCGCACAGAAAGGCAAAACCCAGAATTTGAGAGAATGAATTTTATTATTGGAGGACAGTCGAGTTCCTATCCACTACACTAGGGGCAACACTAGGGGAAATTCAGACCCAATTAGTCTAGTCCATACATCATCATATCTACTGATCAAGTGTAGCAGTCGTTCATAGATGGCCCAGAGATTTCATACCTAATCAATATGGACAAGTTAGAATGAAAGTAACCCTTGAGAGGCTCGTTGGGCTGAAAACCCGGAAGGGTGACCCAGGCAAAAGTTAGAGCAGAAAAACAAAAAAATAGAAACTCAAAAGAAATAAAAAAATGAACAAAATGAAAAACAAAAATAAAAAAATGATAAAAAGCTCGCAAGGTTGAAAACCCAAAAGGGCGGCTTTGGCAAAAGTTAGAGCACAAAAGAGAGTGTCAATACCCAAGTGACGCTAAACCCGAACTACGATGGCCTGATTCCTATCTTTGGGATACGTAGGTAGCTTCATCTTGAAGTTCGGCCCCAATAATTTTTGTTAACTTATTCATTTCATCCATGTTTGATTGGTGTATCTTTAGTCGACTTGGTTGTCCTATCCATGTTTGATTGGTGTATCTTCATTCTGCTCAGTTCAGTTGGTTCGATTCAACTTGGTTCAGTTCGGTTCGGTTCGGTTTGACGGTTCGGTTCGGTCCAGTTCTGCTCGGCTTCATTCGGTTCGGATTGGCTTGGTTCGGATATCACCTTTGATTATCTGGTTTGGAGCTATGCACCTCAATGATTGATTCGATGTTAGTTGAGTAGTGGCCATTTGTAAAAATAGGTTTTGATTAATTTGAATGAAGCTGACTAATTTTTCTCGAAAATTGTTCCATTTTTGCAAAACTTGGACCATTCTTTGGATTTGAAAAGGGAAAATTTTCAGTGCTCACAACTTAGCTTACGTGATTTCAAAATAGAAAATGGAATAAGTATGCTAATCTAACTCTTATGGTGGTCAAAACATTTTTACAAAAAAAATCAAGAGACAAAAAAAAGGGTCAAGGCAATGAACTATGGGCATAGTCGAGTCAGTGATTCTATCTTCTCCCCTGCTTGAGTCAACCAGTCAGTCTATATGAGTGTGTCTTCATACCAGTCAGTGTATTTATACTAGTCAGGATATTCATACCAGTTAGTGTATATAAGTGTGTTCCTATCATACCAGTCAGTGTATTTATACCAGTCAGGGTATTCATACTAGTCAGTGTATATCAGTGTGTATTTATACCAGTCAGGGTATTCATACCAGTCAGTGTATATAAGTGTGTTTGGATTGTTTTACTTCATTTTTTTTTCGCGTTGAGTCAGTTTTGTTTTCATTCAGGTCAGTATGGATTAATGTCCAATTCAGAGTTCAAATTTCAATCACTCTCAAATTCAATCAAACAAAAATGTTTTCAAGTTCAAAGTGATATGCCAATCATGCCATTGATGAGCAAAAACAAAAAAGAGAAACTGATTTTATTGAAGTTAGAGGAGGACATCCCCGATTACAGAGACTCAAAAAAAAAAAAAAAAAAAAAAACCAACGTATATACAAAAAAAAAAAAAAAAAAACAAGCCCAAAAAAATAAAAAAAATACAAAGTCCAGAAAAAAAGGGGGATCTTGTTCTTCTTTCTCCTCCCGTGATGGCCACTCGCCGACTTCACTTACTCGGCTCTTTCGTCGCCGAGCTCTTCCGCTTTTTGTCGTTCTTTTTGTCGTCAGCCTTCAAAGGCCCTTCTCCAGTACTTCCGCCAAGAACTACCACAGTGTTTCCACTGACAGAGTCGGCTCCCTGCCACCATCAAAGGCGAGGTACGAAAATGCCCCAAATTGGGCCATAGAGGTGGTTTGCCTTTTTAGCTCCTTGTTTTCAGTCTTTAACTCCTTGTTTTCAGCCTTCAAGGCACAAATCTCTGCCCGTGCATCTCTGTACATGCACTGGAGTAGGGATAGTTGGGCATTGAGCTGGTGTACCTCACACGCCTTGCTCTACAGACGGTGAGACATGTTGGTGACCGCCACCACTGTCTCCATGCAGGACCTCAACGTGTAGTGGTTGGCCTTGATATCATTTTGAGCAGCCATCACTTGTTCAACTGTTAGTGTAGGAAGACTAGGACGAGTAAGAGCAGGGGCACTTGGCCTAGAGGAGCTCGATGGATCATTAAGATCTAGAAAGAGAGAGAGGGGGCGAGACGAAGCCATATATAGAAAGAGAGAGGAAAGAAGGGAGTCACAGAGAAATGACAGAAAATAGAAGGGGAAAAGAAGAAGGAAGAGGAAGATGGGAGAGTGATAGAGAAGAAGTAGAAGAAGAGAGTCGTTAAGAAGAAGAGGACAGATACTGAAGAAAAGAAGAAGACGAGAGAGAGAGACAAAGAGAGGGAGAGGGTCGAGGCAAGCTTGCAAATCGAGGGGGCTGCTTTTGTCGGCCAGCCGACACAAAAGCAAAGCCCGCGTGTCAAACGCGGCAAGAGACGCAAGAGAATTGTGTATGCATATATGTATATATATTGTATAGCTATGTAATATATATATTTGTTTGAACATTTGAGTCACAGGTATGGCTTGGGTTCAGTGGTTTGGCCTAGTGAGTTAAGGATTGAAAGGCTGAGCCCGAGGTCAGCGGTTTGAACCCCACATCGAGTTTTTTCTTTGTTTTGTTTTCATTTTGGTTTTGATGTATATATGTCTTGTGTACCTATATATATATATATATATATTTGTTTGAATTGTTTCTGTCACGCGAGTGGCTTGGGTTCAATGGTTTGGCCCAGTGGTTGAAGAGTGAGAGGCTGAGCCTGAGGTCAGGGGTTCGAACCCCACATCGAGTGTTTCTTTGTTTTGTTTTTGATTTTTTGTGTATATGTCTCGTATAAGTCTATGTATATATATTTGTTTGCATATCTTGTCATAGTCATAAGAGTGGAGTGGCTCAGTGGTTGAGTACTCGGAGGCTAAGCTTGAGGTCAGGGGTTCGACACCCGATATCCCCACATCCATCCATTTTGTGATTTTCTTTTCTTTTTTGCGTGTTTTGCGTACGTGTGCAGATGTCAGCAAACGTAATATGCCTTCTAGTAACGGCGTCTTCCCACTAACGAATGCAAACAGAATATTCCCCACGTTTGTGTATAGGTCCGTATATGTCTGTGTTGTATATACCTGTATATATACTGTATATGTCTGTGTATATATCTGTTTATATCTGTCTGTATGTTGTCTGTATATGTATATATGTATACCGTCTGTATATATCTGTGTGTATTTTTGTCTATATATGAACATATGTATACCGTATATGCATGTCTGTGTATATTGTTGTATTTGTATGTATTTTGTCTATACATGGTATATGTATATGGTATTTGGTTTGAACGTACAATTCCTTCTTTCATTCTGTGCATCTATCGCACAATAATCTCACTTCGTTCACCTACCACACAAATTTCAATTTCAATTCCATCGCACTATCTTGTGCACTCTCACGGTCTAGGAAACCTTAAATCCCCAGTCTAGGAGACCTCAAAATCCTCGGTCTAGGAGACCTTAAATCCTCGGTCTAGGAGAGCTCAAAATTCTCGGTCTAGGAGACCTCAAAATCCTCCAGTCTAGGAGACCTTAAATCCCCGGTCTAGGAGACCTCAAAATCTCCGGTCTAGGAGACCTTATATCCCTGGTCTAGGAGACCTCAAAATCCTCGGTCTAGGAGACCTCAAAATCCCCCAGTCTAGGAGACCTCAAAATCCCCGGTCTAGGAGACCTTAAATCCCCGGTCTAGGAGACCTCAAAATCCTCAGTCTAGAAGACCTTAAATCCCTGGTCTAGGAGACCTCAAAATCCTCGGTCTAGGAGACGTTAAATCCCTGGTTTAGGAGACCTCAAAATCCCCGGTCTAGGAGACCTTAAATCCCCGATCTAGGAGACCTCAAAATCCCCGGTCTTGGAGACCTTAAATCCTCCGGTCTAAGAGACCTTAAATCTTTCGTGGTCTAGGAGACCTTAAATCCTATAAAGGTGTAATTCCTTTGGTGTTTGTCGTGCCCGAACGACTTTAGGTGGTCTGGTATAGCCACCTGCATGTGATCGCAATGAGTCCCTAGGAGACTAACTGCAACGGTGGAAACTAGAGTTCGAATGGCAATGCTTAGAATGCAAAAGGTTCGGGATTTCCGGGACTAAAGTCTGGTTTAAATACCCAGGGGTGTATCTCCGGCTTGAAATCTATATGGCAGCCCCATAGGTTGAGGTAGCACGTAAGCGTCTCAATTCTGGATACTGAATCAACCTAGTTTGTCACCCCGTTGGAGAAGAGGGAAAGTTATGAATATGATCAGGAAGAAAAGGGGCATCTGTGGCCCCCTTGTAAGCAAGAAATCATTCTACCCTTCCTCCTTTCGCGGGAGACGCGTTTGGATTGCAAATTGGTTAAAAATAGCAAGTGCGCTTGTCTGTTCACACCACTCAAATCGGTTAACAACAGCAGGTGCGCCTGTCTGTTCACACCACCAAAATCGGTTAACAACAGCAGGTACGCCTGTCTGTTCACACCACTCCTCCTCCTCTCGCATGAGACGCGTTGGGATTGTTTTGTTCACACCATTATTCTTCCTCTCCCCTGATACGTGTTTGGATTTCATACCCATCTTTCCTCCTTTCGCGTAAGACGTGTCAGGTTGTTGATTTGCTCGGCTTCGCGTAGCATATAAGTCCAATTCTCAAAATCTTCCTGCATATCGTTTGCATATTGCCCTTGAACTAGGCTGGTTTGATTCCTTGCAAAAGGATACGTAGGTAACCTTCTGGTTCAACCACATGCATTGCATTTTGTTTGATTGCCCAAGTCTTTGTTTGATTGCCCAAGTCTTACGGCCTTGTCAAAAGGGTCGTCTTCTGGCTTTGACATTCACTCACGTCATTTCATGACTCCGAGCTCTGTCAAAGAGGGGCAACTGTAGACACCCCATTTTGACCGGTTCTAAGACTTGGGCATTTTATTTTGACCACCCTCACCAGAAAAATCAAATTGAAATTTTAATCTCGAAACTCACCCATTTTGGTCAAATTAAAATATTTTTATTTAAATTTATAATTTTGTATAATTTTATATAATTTTGTGTGTTTATATAAATTGGCATGTGATATTTGATAAAAAAAAATATATTAAAAACAAAAAAAGAAAAAAATAGAAAATAAAAAAAAAGAAAGAAAAAAGAAAAAGAAAAAGAAAGGTGATGGGCGGTGGTGCACAATATTTTTATAATGATGGTTTGGTGGGTGAGGGACATAAGGCATCTTTAAAAAAATAAAAAAAGAAAGCATATGTGTAAAGGGAAATACACAACATATTCGGTGGGTAAACAAAAAAAGAAAAAAAGAGTGATAAAATAAGAGAGAGAGTGGTGTAGGTTGGTGGTGTGCATGATGAGTGGCTTGGGGTGGAGAAGTATAAAAATAAATAAACATAACAAAGGGGGGGGGGGGAGATTGATTTGTAGAGATTTTTTTTGGTCTTGAAAAACTCCCTCTCTCTAGCTGGGTCTCGGGCGGGACAGACCATTCACACACCATACACATCCCACACTCTCTCTCTCGGTTTGGTGAAGAGGAAGAGGAAGAGCAACACATGCATACAGATCATGCATAGACACACTAGGGTGAGAGGGGAGGGATGACTCTCACACAAAGAGACACACGGTTTAGAGAGGGAGGACAACCCACACACCCATGTTTGGAAGAGACCCCAAACACAGACCAGCTGATACACACAAGAGATGCATGATCTCTCTCGACACTTGGTCTCTCTCTCTCTCTCGCATGAACTGGTTCGGAGTGAAGAGATCATACACATACACACATGCATATAGATCATTCACACCTCTCTTACTCATGGAGATGAACACACACACATGCATACACACTGATACACATTCATACACACCTAGCACACACGGTACACACACAGACACCACACACGGCCTCATCTCCCTCTCGGCACCTCCCTCTCTCTGCATGCCGAGGGGTGTGTTCATGGACATGGGTGAAAAATAGATTTCGAGAGGGATGAGATTTTCTGGGAGAGAAATTTTCTACAGAGAGACTAAGAGACAGACTACAAACAGCACACCATTCACACATGCATGGGCTTTCTCTTCTCTCTATAACACACATCTTGACTCACTGATAGCAGTGGGAGAGAGAGAGGATACACATGCACTAAACCCACATCTCTCTCCCTCTCGGCAGACTACAGACCAAACCCAAAGCCTCACTCTCTCGACATCTCTCTCTCTCGTTGGGCACCTTACTCACTCTCCATACACACACCATACACGCACACCGGATACACCCAAAGACCACACACACACATGCTACACAGGTTAACACACCCACACACCTACACACACCATTAACACTCATCTCTCTCTCTCTCTTTATCTGCTAACGCACACACCCACACACCAACACACACCATCAACACTCATCTCTGTCTCTCTCTCTCTCTCTATCTATCTGCTAACACCAACACTGCAACACACATATAGAACGCACACACTGCAACACACACACGACACACAGATTCATACATGCATGACACACACTAGAACACACACACACGGTTGAGAGAGAAAAGGTGGTAGTGGAGAAGTAGTTAATTTAATTAATGTAGAAATAGAATATTTGGATTGTGGGTGGACATATTATTTGAGTGGATATATTCCCACGTAAAGTTCTTGATCAATTTGAAATGTTCAGTGATTTTGGTGGGGTCTCCATTGAAGATGAGTACATGGACTAGATTGGATTGAAGACACATGGATGTTTGTTAGTTGCTGAATGGCTCGGGGTTTAAAACTTTTATTTTTATTTTTGAGTGTTTGTGAGGTTTTATTTTATTTTATTTTTCTCTCCTCTCTCCCTCATTCGGATCTGTAATAATTCAAGTATTGTAATAATTCTCCCACCCCGCTTCTTTCTATCCCATTCTTTTATCGCTTTCCCTAACTGTGTGTATGTATATATCTGACATGCCATGCATATCCATGCTTTACATTTATGTCTCATGCATTAAGATTCGGCTACATTTACATATGTGGATTTAATCAATTCTTCTGTGATTCTGTGTGCTATCGTATGTTTTGAGATGATTCACAAATGCCATATTCTAGAAGCCAAATCTTTAGTGCATCTCACGAGTGAATTGCATTAGGATTCTGTATATAAGATCATGCATATTTTACTAACTTTGTTTTGTAGTTGTTCGAGGGAGGTCGGTCAATCTGTGAGTTTTTATGGTTTAGTATCTCATTTGTGTTTGTTTTTCTTACTATGTTTAGCATCATACCATGAGGCTAGTTGCTTAATTGATATAACTGTATGAATGCCTGTGGATGAAAGGCTTGTTGTTTGAATTGGAATAATTCGATGAATGTACGTTTAAGCCCACTTTGTAATGGCAAATTCACAAACTTTACGCCCACTTTGTCAAGTGGCAAATTCAAACCCATTCCAACAAACAAACATGAAATTGAATTGTTCCAATTTGAGCAAACTAGTCTATACTTGTATGCTTCACATAGTAAATTTTAGGATTTATTCAATAATCAGAACATGAACATATAAAGAAAATAAAAAGTCATATCATGGTTTTGTAGAGGCTGATCTTTTGATCGGGTGAGCGGGGGTGCTCATTATTGACCTTCCCCTCTCATACCTAAGGTTCCGAGCCAAGCATCCTTGGTTACGACGAACAGTGGCCTTGGCACGAGTCATGGGTTTTCTAATTTCCCAAAATATTAGGTGGCGACTCTGAGATCTGATGACGCAGTCCATTTGTGACAAAATTGCAATAAAATGGATTTTCAATAAAAGTTGCCAAATCTAGACTCTCATCTATGTGTCACATTGCACTCGTGAGACTTGAGATCAAAGAGATCTCGGGAGTCCGAACTGTTTAACGCGTGCGGGTACCCCGCGGGCATGTTACAGGGAGTAGCATCTTTGGAGACTTCACCCTCCTCATCCCGAGACAAGTTCATGACTTGCTCATTCAGAGTAGGGGACTTGGCCCCAGCAGCTTATTTCTTCTTCTCGGCCTCAGCTTCCTCTTCGACTCAGCCTCGTCCTCGGATTGGCTTGAAGTGGGGGGGAACGGCAGGATGAGGTTGCCGGCATCTTTGAGAAGAAAGTCCGCAGGGACAGCCAACTTTTTCAAAGCAGCCATCAAACCAAGGGTGAAACTCTTGTTGCATGTCTACTTCACTTGTCTCTTGTAGTCTTCCTTGACGTCGGCTGCCCCCTCGGCGTATGCTTTCTCATTAGCCACCTTGATCTGGGCTTCTTTTGTGGCTAAAGTAGCCCGGAGCTTGGCCTGGGCCTCGACAATTTTCATTTGGGCCTCTTTCTTTTTGGCCTCAAGGACCTTGGCAGTGGCCTCGGCAGCATTGCCTTTTCCTTAGCCTCTTCCTGAGCTTTTTTGGCTGCCTCGGCCTGATCTATCAAGGCCTTCATTTTACCCTCAGCCTTGTTAAGGGCCCTCTGCAAACCAGCAACCTCCTTGGCCTTATTCGCCAACTCCTTCTTAAGGTTGAAGGCTTGCATTGCGAAAGAGTGGCTATGCTGGATCATTTAGCAGAAATGGACAAGAACAAAAGTTAGCAAAATTTTCTAAGTAAAGGAAATAGAGAATGTAAAGTGCCAAGTTTTAGGGGCTAACTTGTACGGAATGTTGCAACATTAGAGCGAAATTTTCACATTCTCTCATCTCGGCGTTACGATTGAGATAATTATGGAGGAGCAAGGCGGTAGAGAGGGCAATGCTGACTTCATTGTTGTCGGCGTTGTCACCAGCTCTGACCGACTTGTCCTCGATTGTAATTGTAGGAGCCCAAGGGGAATCAGACTTTAGAGAGCCCGAGGTTGTCGCCGACTCGGACCTCGGTCTCTTTGACCTGATTGATTCGGAGGATGTAGCCTCGGCGGGCCTCTTTTCGGCAGCGGAGGCACTTTTCTCCGCTTCAGCAATCTTGGAGATAGGCAAGGTGTCCTCAGAATCAATCTGAGTTACCGTTGCCTTAGGTTGGGCTTTCTTCAGCCTTTTGGGTTTTGGCTTTAGCTGTGATGGTTGTGCGGTGACAATGGTAGGGATGTCGGTTAGAAAGTCGTCTGCTACAGCTTTCTTACAACCCATCTCAGCGGCGGCAATAGTTCAACATCGGCGTTTGCGTTAGGAAGACGAGATTAATTGCGGAACCGAGGTAGAAGGTTGCTCTACCGGATCAGATGTCGATCCTTGGTTAGGCCTTGACAATTCGGTTTATGGAGTTGTAGCTAATGGAGGGGACTTGCTCTTGCTCTTTTTGGGAACGTCGGGCAAAGTTGATCTGTAGGTCGGGATGAAATTCAGAAGTAGAGGAGCCTTCTGTTGATTAACAGGCAGGTCCAACAGCTTCTTGAAATCCTTACTGGGGAAGAAGTTTTTGCGGAAGTCCTTTGTGGGCTAAGAAAGAACTGCAAAGTAAAAACAAACAGAGGTTAGAGCATTTAGAGATATCAAAATAAGAAAAAACTAGAAAGCAAATAAAGGTGGCACTTGGCTCTTACCATCTCCCTCTCTGAAAATTGTTCGGCTTAGGGAATAGAGGTGAAGGTCATCGTTTGGTTGAAACTCCTAGTTGCCCGAGACAATGAAGTAATCGTCCCCAACACCCTTGTTGGAGTCAGGGAGGTCGGCAACAAGTTTGTATTCCACAGACCTCGGCTTAAGATAGTAGATGTAGCATTTTTCTAACTTAAGGCCACATATGGTGTAGCAATATTGGATGTCAGCAAGGGTAACCCTAGCTTTTTCTCTTTTAGCTAAGGCAATTATACCGTTAATAACTCGGTAAGAATTAATGGCTAGTTGTATTGGGTTCAGTTTATAATAGTGAAGGACCTCGCGAAAGAGGATGTCAAGGGGAAGCCTAAGACCACACTCAACAAAGGCCAGTACTGGGAAGGGCATAGAGTTGTCCTTGGGCATAATAGAGTCTTCCTCCCTAGCCAACCTGAGATGAATGTCAGCCAGGATGGAAAACTTCTGCCTGAAATATTCTAATTTGGTTGGGGTGTCTACCTTATACCTCCACATACCCATGATGTCGGCTTGAGGGAAAGGTGTTAAATTTCAGGAGGAAGTGTTTTGTGAAGGTGTGAGGAACCTCGGCTAAAAACTGCAAGCAATAGGGCAAACTTTTTCTGAAAGATCTAAAGGGTTTTAGGTTAGGTTTTCCTAAAGATTAAGGTTCTACAACAAATCCCAAAACCTAAGTCTATGGAAACAAAAATTAAAGACAAGAATCTGGAAAAGGCACAGAAAACAGAAACAAGAACAATGATTCAAAATCAAGAAAAGTGATGAACTATCAAGAACACTATTATAGAGTGTGTGCAAGGGTGTGAGGCCAAGAACAATGGCAAAGCGAACAAGTGTGTGAATATGGGTATATATCCATAAACAAATTGCAAGCAAGGGAAAATTTACAATATAAACGAAGATTCAAGAACATGAATGAAGTCATAGTAGCAGAATACGAGCGCAATAGTTTGAAGTAAAGCAAGAAATGAAATGAAAGGAAACAGTGGCTTACCAGAGGAGTGAAGCTGGTGTTAAGTATGCCGGAGTCAGGTGATGGTAGCAATCGGAAAAGAACAGCAAAAGTCTCGCCGGAGGAGATGAGCGGAGTGGTTGCAAAGCTTGAAGGCTCGAAACAATGGCGGATTTGGGAGAGTAGAGAAAGAGAGTTTGCACGAAAATGATAGTGAAAAAGTGAAAAGACAGAAAGAGAGAGAGAGGTGATTTTGATCAAAATGCGGAGAATAGCGGCAAAATACCATCAATGTGACTAGGATGACGTGCTTGTCAGACGGCGCACGCAGACGAGATGCGACTTAATGACGCGTGTGAGATATGGTTCAATGGGGAAGAGACGTGTGGCAGAAACGGTTGAAATATTGTGCGTGACAGCTCACACACGTGTTGAAAACTCTTGAAGTTTTTGGTTTAATGAAGCAAAGACCTCGGCTAGAAGGATGATCTCGGCTAAATAATTTAAACCGACTTGGTTAGTTGTTCTAAGGCATTGATGAAAACAGATTACAGGTCTTGGTCATATGGGGCTAACGAATGATGATCTCAGTAATAAAGGATAAAGTGAGCTTAGCCGGCATGTTAAGTGGAAGAAATGAAATAGGTTCCATCACCTCAGGATGCCGAGGTAATAGAACTTAGGGGGTAGTTATGGGGACATAATTTTTGAATGACAACACGTGGCTGAGGTGGCACCAAAGTGTCAACCGAGGTGCCACGTGTCTTGGTCATGACGCCGAGGTAATCTTGGCTAGGCCGAGGTTATCTACGAAAATACCAGAATCCGGGATAAGCGGATAAGGGACAAGCGTCCTAAATTGGGAGAGGACTTCAGTTTGGATAAAGATAAGACTCTTAGAGAGTTTATCCTAATCTAACTGGGAGTCTAGGATTAGCATTGAGACAGAATCCATTGGGGCTAGGCTTCTATTGGGATTAGGTCAATGTTGGCTATAAAAGAGAGGCATCCTTATGGGTCTAAGGTACGCTTTATATATTCTGAATAAGTGAGTTAAGCACTTTTGCTATCTTTGAGAGATAACTGACTTGATCGTTGGAGTGCCCCTAGGTGGACGAACCACCGCCGAAATCTCTTCTTTCTGTGACAGGTCGTTCGGGCTTAATTTATTCTGCCGGTGCTCTCCAGCTGAATACCAGTTTGGCAGTGTGGTCAGAAATCGACTCACACATGATGGTAGCGATATTTTATGAGTACCAAAAAAAAAAAAAGAAGTGAAGAACAATATTCATTTATGCATTTGGAAAAGTCAGAAATACATGTGATATGATCTATTTTTGTGAACTTATACAAATGGAAGATGTTAGATCATTTACGATATTGTTAGTATTTTTTGGAAATGAGTTGGCATCTCTTTAGTCCATGGTGGATTGGAAAGGGGCTATCCAGGCCTTTAGGATTCATGTTGGACCTTTTTTCAATTATCTATTATGTTTGTATTGTAGCCTTTTATGTAGATCATTGCACATAATCACGCGATTTGATCACATTTGTCATAATAATAAAAAATGATGTAAAATGTGATTTTTGAAAATGAATAGCTTATTTTTTTGAAGACAACTATGATAAAATCACATAATTACAATTATTGAATCAATCTAATTTTTTCATGTATAAGGATGTACAAAAAAAATGCCCAATATGTCTGACCCGTGCTACCACTTGTGGTTTGAGATTGTTGGCAAGTTGGGCACGATTACACACTAAATTTGTGCAGGCTAGATTATGTGCAGTTTGAATCAACTCACCCAAAATCAGCTAGTTTATAAATCAAACACGTCGACCATGAACAAATTTTTTTATTTTTTTAAAAACTTTCATCACATGTTTAAATGCGAGACTATTTTCAAAATTTTCTAAATAGATGTATGTCATTAAACATTTCTTTTATTTTTTTTCTATAGCTTCGCAATTACATTAACAATTTACAACTTGTCAACCAATCAAACCCGCTGGTTCAAAACCGTTAAAATACTCAAACCAATTGTTGATTTTGAGGTTGTGCAAGTTGGTGGCAAGCTAAAAAAATCATCAAACTATACCAAGAGTGATTTCGTTGAGATTATTTCTCCCAAATAACTCAAACTGACCCTTACACACTCTTAAAAGAGTTTATAACATGAGCATATTAAGCTTCCATTTGGGAAGTGGACTGGCTCTTTGGCTTTTTGGCTTTTTTGGTCATATGAGCCTGGGCTCAAAAGCTTGGTTTGGGAAGGACTCTTGGCTTTTTGGCTTTTTTGACTTTTTTTGTGAGAGAATAGTGTAATGATTATGGGGTTGGATATGATATTTTGTCTGTTGTGACTCATGAGCCTGTTTTGGTTTTTGTGGCTCATGAGCCACTTGAGCCCTTCCCAAACGGACCCAAGTCATTATTGAAAGAGGATTGAAATGGAATCTAAATACTGGAATTGAACCTCTTCAAATCATGAACAAGAGTGAAGTCAATTCCTTGGAGAAAGTAATTGAATGAGGCGTGCATTCACCTTTCTTTCACTATAGGTCATGCCTATAAATATAAAGAAATAATTAATTATAAGTGTGATAGTCTAAAAGATTACACTACACATTAAAAATTTTAAGTGCAAATTTGACATAAGAAAATATTACATTAAATTCAAAAGAAAATAATTGGAGATTACAAATCAATAAAACAACGAAAAATTAATTACATTATAAATTTTAATGTAGAATTTTAACATATAAAACGAATTTGCACGAAAAATTTGTACAATCATAAAATTTCAAATATTCTTTCATTATTGTACTGATTTATAATTTTTTCAAAATAATTTACCAACTTTTGCTGACTTGAAATTTCCTCACCTACTTCAAAGAGAAAACTCAATGATGTACTGAAAAAATAAAAGACCTCATTGAACGTATTTGAAGGTTCAGTGGGACCCTCTCAAACACAATATATTTGTCTGTATATATACTATTAGTTTGCCTTGACCAAATCAAACCATTGACTTAAGAATAAATGGCATATTGTAATAAAAATAAATAAATAATTAAATAAATGGCATCCATGAATCTACATTATATTAGGGGGAATCATCGCACAGAGCACAAAAAAATATATAAAAATATGAGGTGCAACTCATTCTGTAGTGAGATGTAGGTTAAAAATTATGAGAAATTTATAAAAATTTCAACCTTCACTGAATAGTGGTTTTCCCATAAAATTATTAGCTAGTAAAACTTATTAGTAGAAGATATTTTTTTTATAACTTGTGTTTGTTTTCTAATCACATTAATAACTGACACCATATTATATACCTTAATTCATTTCTAGAAAACTTCTTTGTTATACTAAAAATTGATTTTCAAAAAATAAATTATCTGCCAAGAGACTTCATGTCATAGAAAGAGTTCTATATACATTATAAAAATTAAATTATTTAAGTTTAATTTGTTTTTAACTCAAGAATTATTTTTCTCAACCTTAGATACTTTTTTAGTTATCATATACATTATAAAAAAATTAAATTATTTGAATTTGACTCTGTCCAACACGTTAAAATTCATTTGAAATTAACTTGTTTTTTAAACAAATGATACTCTTAACCCATTTTAAAACTAGTTAAATTTTAAAATCAAATTCAAATAACATATACTAACTTAATTTAATTGGTTTATAGTCCTACTTGACAATAACTAAATTAATATTTTTACTATTTTAGGTTGTGTAATAGTGAATGTTGTTACTTTCATTTTATCTATTTAATTCCTTTTTTTTTTTCTTTTTTTTTTTCAATTAAAAAATGATTATACTTTGATAAGTTTGAAAGGAACATGATTTTGAACATCATGATTACAATATTTAGAATTGATTGGAATATAAAGTTGATTCCAAATTATCTATTCTAAGGGCATCTTTAATGGTTTATCTTTTATTTTATTTTATTTTATTTTTTTATTTATTAAATTTGAGTAAAATTTTTATTTGATATCAAGTACTCCAACAGATATTTTTAAAGCTTCATTAGAACACCAGACGACCAGGCGGATGTCCGGCCTGTTGACCGGCCAAGGTAATTTTTTCACAAAATTTTGCTTTGAAGTGGTCATTTGATGATGAAAATCAAACAGCTATGAATAATGATTTGATGAAAGGCATATCTATCTTCACTTTGATGAAAATTTTGAGAAATCTTAAATTTGATGAAAGATTTGTTGATGGATTGGAGTAGTAAAAAGTGAATTTTTTCAACAAATTTAAATTTGATGAATTATTTGATAAACTATTGGAGATGGTCTAACAATAATCACAATATGATTCCTCCAATTCTCAAAAGAATATCATATTCTTATAAAAATGTTAACTATTTAAGATATAAAAAAATGTAATTAGACTCACAATATTTGAACTTCTGTAAAATTTTCATAGAAAATTATAGTGAAATAAAACGCTTGAATAGTTTTGTCACATGAATTTTACTACTAGTCTTAATAATGAAATTCTTATTCCTTTTAAAAATAATTCAACTAATTTCTTAATCACTTTGATTCTCTGTCTTGAATCTTATGAATATTATTATATAAGTAACATTACTAATATTGCTGTCCCTTATATTTTTAATGAATTCTACAACAACCACACCATAGCTAATAACCATTTTATCAAGTAAAGTTTATATTCAGATAATAAAAATAAAAATTATTTTAATTTATTTAAATTATTTCTGTTTTATAAATTATATACCAAAACTATATCAAATATTTAGGTTAAAAAAAAAAAAAAAAAAAACCTATTGCACCAGACAACCCTATAATATCGGGATGACCGGTCAAGGAGTTCTTTGAACAACAAAGATCATCTAAGATCTCGTTTGGGAACATACTAATTTAATAATTTTTTAATTATTTAGTTAAAATATGAGCTAAAAAAATTAGTATGTTTGGAATGATTTTTTAACATTTTACGAAAAGATGTGCAAAAAGTAGAGATAAAATTTTTTTTTTGACTTTTTAATATGAGTTGTTGACTTTTTAACTTTTTTTAATAATTTTTTAATTTTTTAATTTTTTAACTAAATGAATTGATTCACAAACAAGGCCTAAGACTAACTATAATTCAACTTGAAACTTTTCTAGTCCTTATTTTTAAGTACTTCATTTCCAGGAACTTGGCATATAACCAATCTCCAAGCCTTGTTGACCAATTCGTTTTCTGTTGCACGACAAATTATATTAATGGTTCTTATAATTTAGAATTTGTATTATTTTAATTTTTAATTTTTTAATTGTGACATATTTAATTTTAAATTTTGAATTTTATTCTAAATAAAGATAATTGAAAATATCATTACTTAATTTGAAGGGCAAAATCGTCGATTTGATAAAATATAACTAATTTGACAAAAATAAATGTCAAAAAAATATTTTTAAATTTTTAAAAATTATTTCTATCCACTAAAGATAAAATTATGTAAAATTGGTAAATCTTTTAGACATTTATTTATTTATTTATTTACCAAATTAATTTTTATTATGTGTTTGGATGATGATAATGTAATGGGTGATTGTTTGTATTTTCATTAAGTTAGTTTCTATTTTTTGAAAAGTCAAATATGATGACAACTTTGATATCATTATTAAACCAATCCGTTAAATCAAAGAGTCCAAAACTAAAAATATTTAATATCTTAAATATATTAATTACACATTAAATCTTAACAATCACCCATTATATGATCATTATCCAAACATATAATAAAAATTAATTAAGTAAATAAATAAATATCTAAAAGATTTATTAATTTTACATAATTTTATTTTTGGTGGGTAGAAACAATTTATAAAAAATTTTAAAAATATTTTTAGACATTTATTTTTGTCAAAGTAGTTTATATTTTATCAAATTAATGATTTTGCCCTTAAAATTAAGTAATGGTATCTTCAATTATCTTTATTTGGAACAAGATTTAAAATACAGGGTCAAATGTGTCATAATTGAAAAATTAGAGATGAAAGTGACACAAATTCCAAACTATAGAGACTGTTAGTATAATTCGTCCTATAAAAAAACAAAGATGAGAATTTTAAATTGAAAAAGATGCCCTCAAAATAAAATGTCTTGTACATTTAAAATTATATCACATAAAAGTGAACATTTAAAATTATATCACATATGATTGGGCGAAGTGATAGAACACAAAAATAATATAAGGACTGGTTTGCTTTTAAAAGTGCTTAAATGGTCATTATTTGAGTGGAGGGAGGCAACGGTGAAGTCATGAATTTAGCAAAGGGGCACATATTAAAGACAATTTTTTTTTTTTATTCACAATAAACAATAATAAAATATTACTAAATTTAAATATTATGAGTCCATTTAGATAAAAGTATGAATAATGTTATATGCATTAATTAGTATATTAATTAGTGTACTAACAGATAATGTGAGATAATTTCAAAAGTTTTAGATATTTGTAATTTGCATAATGAGTGGGGTCAGTAATAATGACATAAGGTATGTTGGTACATTAGTTTGTATACCAATTAGTGCATATAGCACCACCATAAGAGCATTGCTATTTAGGCCTAAAAGTTAGACTTACTTTCTAGATTCAGTGATATGTCAAGAAGATAATTAATTGATAATTAGAGAATATTTAATTATAAAAATATTAGAGAGTAACTATTATAAGTAGATTGGAAAATTTTTAAAGAAAATAAGTTGTGATAGAAATGACATATTTTAGTAAGAAAATTTTATAAATAACATCGCAAAAAGAAAAAGAAAGAAAGAAAAAAGAAGTGTATTATATATCACAATTATGATCTTTGTGATATTTGATTGTGACACATTATGATACTAATTATGACTCATCGTGGTGCTAGTTATAACTTATATTTGACTTTTGTGGTTATTATTTTGATTATGACTGTTGATTATGACTGATTGTAATATTAGTTATGACTTAGGGTTAGTTTGGGATGTTATAAAAAAGTGCACTTTTTGACTTATTGACTTATATGGGTTGGGTTTGGGTTGAGTTTGATGTGATGTGTTAGAGAAGTGATGTGATTTAAATAAGATAATGTGACTTAAATAAGATAGTAACTTTTTGTATTATTTAGTAGATGCCAAACTTGGCCTTAGTTATACTTTATTAAAATTATTTTCAGGTTTTAACCGAAAAGATGATGTATTGTTATTATTTATTGTGGTCCTTTTACACTACAAGAATTTGCACTTTTGCCGACTAATTTTGGTGACTAAAAATGTTTTAGTCGCCAAAAGTATAATTTTTGGCGACTAAAATTTATTTTGGTCGGCGTTGGTTCCATATTCACCTGCTAAAGGAATTTAGTTGGCAAATATTTGTAATTAGCGACTAAATTTTAAATTAGTCGGCAAAAATTAAACTTTTCAGCGACTAAATAGTATATTAGTCGCTGATGGTGTACAATTTAGGCTAAAAAATTAAAATTTAATCTGTAATATTCACTTTTTCCCGACTAAAATAGTGCTTAGTCGCCAAATGGGCTTTTACCGACCAAAACTTTCGTTGCTAAAGCCTAATAATTCATTCATTTGCCGACTAATTACAATTTAGTCGGTAAAAGTTGAAATTTCAACTCCCGTCACTTCATTAAGTGATGCGCGCGCGTTGATGTTGATGTTGATGCTGATGTATAGGCAGCACTAGCACACACTGAACAACAGTGTATCACACAGTAACTCACAGTAACTCAGCCCCCGCACCATCTTCTACTGTACGGGCGACGCACAGACGGCCACCGCCACCGCCACCGCCACCGCCACCGGCGCCAATCACCACCGTCGCAGCCCTTGAATCACAGGTTCTCTCTCTCTCGCTCTCTCTCTCTCTCTCTCTCTCTCTCTCTCTCTCTCCGTCTCTCTCGCTTTCGCGCTGTGCTTCTCAGTCCGTTTGTGCCTCTCTCGCTCGAGCTCTTTGAAACAGTGTATCTATGTCTTTGTCTATCTCTGTGTCTCTCCATCTCTTTCTCTCTCTCTCTGTCTTCCTCTTTCTGTGTTTCCCCCATTTCAGACCCATAGGTTGCCGTTTAATGTGTGTGAATGCTATTTGAATGAACAATCCGAAATCAATTTTTAAGCAATTTGTAATCATTCAAATATGTAATTCAGAAATTGATTAAAAATTTCCAACAATAGCTCATATCTGTCTGTCTCCGTCTCTCTCTATTTATGCCCAATGCAATCTCTCTGTCTCTCTCTGTCTCTCTCTCTCTCTATATATATATGTATACATACATACATATATAC
This sequence comes from Camellia lanceoleosa, assembly GCA_025200525.1. NCBI lineage: Eukaryota > Viridiplantae > Streptophyta > Magnoliopsida > Ericales > Theaceae > Camellia > Camellia lanceoleosa. The sequence goes on along the minus strand of CM045771.1, from coordinate 149,755,936 downwards.
ATATATATATATTATGGGATTTGTCTTATAATTTTCTACTTGATGGATTCTAAAGGAAATTTTAACATCGTTTTGATTGTTTGATGCAGGTATGAGGGAGAACTTTCTGTTGATGCTGTTACTAATTGGTTTGCAACCACAATCCTAAGTTTGCCTCGCATTCTATACTACTCAAAGGATTAATTGGTAATAAATACACTCTTTCCTGGGTCCATATACACATTTTGCTATGACTAAATTGTGACGTAGGATAGTTTAGGAAACTTGGATGATGCTGTCTACACTTGAATTTTTAGTAGTTTTAGGGCCAAGAAAGGTTGTGGGTTTAGAGTTCAATAAGGTTGGATGGTTCTAGTGTTTGTGACCATAACATATTATAATTATCTTGAATTTTGAAGTTAATTTGTGGAGAATAAGGTAGAAGGAATGAACTTTTGTTGGGAACGATTGACTAGGCTTGCATTACGTTGTAATGCTGGAGTTGAATTTCATAGATTGATGCACTGAAAAAGCAATATGACAAGAAATCATTTAAGAGTCTTTTCTGATAATTAGCATTTGATCAATATCATGCAATATTCTCTTGAATTTAATATTTGCATAATCATGACTAAGTTCATTATTGGATGGGGACTCCAGCATTATTTTTTTCTTTTCTAAACCCTTCTTTTTGTCTCACTCATGCTCTCTATTAAACTGATATAGGTTTGGGTAAGATGGGTAACAATTTGACCATGTTCTTTTCACTTAGTCGAAAAAGGGAAGGTAAAAGAATTTTTTATCGCTAAATTACACTGACCACTCCTAAGGTTTGGCCATAATACTCTCATTGACCCTACCATATAAAAACTACATTGACCACCCTTGTTAGACTTTGTTGGAAAGACTATTAACAGATGATGTCAATTTATTCTTTAAACTTTATGAATTAAAGCCCTTATTATTTCCTCCAATTTAGCACCCAAAACCTTTTTTTCTTAACATAATCATCACAACCCTCTCAACATAATCATCACAACCCTCTTCTTCAAATGAAACCTGAGCAAAATCATCTTTGATGATTCACTTCCACCAACAGGTCCAAGACCTATATTTCTCTAGCAGCCTCTTTCCCTCCATCTTGTATCTCTCTCTTTGATTTTTGATAGATCCACCATAATTTGAGCCATAATAAATCCCACGCCCTCCACCTTTGACAATGGTAATGGGGTTGTTGTGTCCAATTAATGTATATGTGGAGAGAGAAGTGGTGGTGATAGATGATCTGGCTTAGAGTGACACGTGTCACCATTTGGGCTAGTTATAACTTATATCAAGGGTAGAGTAGGCATTTCGAAATTTCAAAATATGATGTCATCATATTTCGTTTTTATCACCAATGGTCAGTTAGCAACAGGAGGAAATCTATTACATGATTTCCCAAATAGAGGAGGTCAGTGTAATTACTAATACCATAGGGTAGCAAGTGTATTGAAGCCAAACCTTTGGGGTGGACAGCATAATTTATCTTTAACCACTGGAGTTAGGCAGTGGCGAGAACCAGTTTACATCATTAGGAGGTTATGGTTTGATTCCCCCCTTTCCTCAAATGTACAAGGAGAAAAAAAGAAAAAGAAAATAGGAGTAATTGATCCTCCTCTTCTGAATTTACCATGCACATGAAGCCATTAATTGGGCCAATTGTAAAAGGTTGGCAGACAAGTTTGAGAAAGTCTGTTCAGCTGTGAAGGCTGCATCTCTGTGCGAATGATGGCAGACATTAGAGTTTTACCTAGTTTAGTCCTTCCTACTTCTCAATTGTCAAGCTGCATGCTTGCCTGACATAAATCACTAATGACTTTTGATATTCCTTTATCATTTTGCACAATACTTTTAACTGAAACCAGCTTGCATTGGAGATAATAATGTTTCTCTTGCTTTCATGTTTTTTAATGGCTTTTTTATTGGAACTGATATGAAATTATATATTTATTCCAGCTACAAAGTTTTGTGGGAAAAAGCAGTCCTCATAAGGTTCAAATTATTTTCAGTTCCCATATATTGCTAATTAGTCTATTTTATTTACCGTGTACTATTTAGTATTATTTTTCAGTTTGATAATTTTGATTATAATTTAGTGTCACACCAATAAAACTATTTAACAGTTACTACTTGACCAAAAATTATGATCCAACAATCTTCTTATGGACACTTGAAACAAATAAGAGGAAGAAATGCTACGTGTAATCATGTCTTTAGTTCTTTTATTTCTTTCTGTGAAATCCAAGTTATATATTTTATTTTACAAATGTGTGTGCAATCAAATTCACTTAGCATGAGCAGTATAACAGCCTACAAAGGTTTTTATTCTATATCCACTTTAGCATGGATCTTTCTCCAAAACACCCACACACAAACACACAAAAATGAGGCACTAACCTCGAAAAATAGTGAGTTCTCAAACATAGGCTCCACAAGCAGCAACCACGTCGCATAAGTAGGTACCACAAGATTGGTTCAGGCCGTTCAATTTTGGCAGATTTGGTGGATACTTTCCCACCCCTACTTAGCTCAATTGAAGAACAAATCTGATAACATGGTATTTGTAATTTCTTTTTCTAACCCACCCTCACATGATCCCATGAATAATCCCATGAATGATCCTATGATCCCACCTTCCTCCTTTTCTTTTTCTTTTTTTCTTTTTTCCCCCTCCCCACCTTTTTATATTCTTTTTAGTTTCCTCCTTGTTTATTTAATTTTTTTTTCTTTTTGTTCACTTATTTTTATTTACACCGTGCCTTCAGGCACGGGTATACACTAGCCCTTAAATATTTGGAGAGGAATGAATTTGTACATGTATTTTCTCTATAAACAGAAAGGTTGGGTTGATCAAATGGGGAGAAGAATGGAATGTTACTTGGACCCGTATGTTGGGATTTAGAGCTGAATACGCCCAAAACTTAGTCGAAAAAGGGCGTTTTGGGGGCGAAAATTAAAAACAACCCCTGAACCGCCGTGTGGCCGACATGAACACCTTCCTCATGCCAAATAGGACTTGTGACAACTGACGGAATGTTATTCGGACCCGTAGGTTGGGATTTATAGCCGAATACGTCCAAAACTTTGTCGAAAAAGAGCGTTTCAGGGGTGAAAATTGAAAACAGCCCCTGAACCGCCATGTGGCTGACACGAACAGCTTCCCCATGTCAAATAGGACTTGTGACAATTGACGGAATGTTATTCGGACCCGTAGGTTGGGATTTAGAGACGAATATGCCAAAACTTAGTCGAAAAACGGCGTTTCGGGGGCGAAAATTCAAAACAGCCCTTGAACCACCGTGTGGCTGACACGAAAACCTTCCCCATGCCAAATAGGACTTGTGACAACCGATGGAATGTTATTCGGACCCGTAGGTTGGGATTTAGAGCCGAATACGTCCAAAACTTTGTCAAAAAAGGGCGTTTCGGGAGTGAAAATTGAAAACAGCCCCCGAACCGCCTTGTGGCTGACACAAATAGCTTCCCTATGCCAAATAGGACTTATGACAACTGACGGAATGTTATTCGGACCCATAGGTTGGGATTTAGAGACAAATATGCCAAAACTTAGTCGAAAAACGGCGTTTCGGGGGCGAAAATTCAAAACAGCCCTCGAACCGCCATGTGGCTGACACGGACACCTTCCCCATGCCAAATAGGACTTGTGACAACTGACGGAATGTTATTCGGACCCGTAGGTTGGGATTTAGAGACGAACACGCCAAAACTTGGTTGAAAAATGGCGTTTCGGGGGCGAAAATTCAAAACAACCCTTGAACCGCCATGTGGCCAACACGAACACCTTCCCCATGCCAAATAGGACTTGTGACAACTGACGGAATATTATTCGGACCTGTAGGTTTGGATTTAGAGCCGAATATGCCCAAAACTTAGTCGAAAAAGGGCGTTTCGGGGGCAAAAATTGAAAACAGCCCCCGAACCACCATGTGGCCAACACGAACAGCTTTCCCATGCCAAATAGGACTTATGACAATTGATGAAATATTATTTGGACCCGTAGGTTGGGATTTAGAGACGAATACGCCCAAAACTTAGTCGAGAAGGGACGTTTCGGGGGCGAAACTTCAAAACAACCCTCGAACCGCCGTGTGGCTGACACAAATAGCTTCCCCATGCCAAATATGACTTGTGACAACTGATGGAATTTTATTCGGACCCGTAAGTTGGGATTTAGAGTCGAATACACCCAAAACTTGGTCGAAAAAGGGCACTTTGAGGGCGTTTCGGGGGCGAAACTTCAAAACAGCCCCCGAACCTCCGTTTGACTCTCACGAGTAGCTTCCCCATTACAAATAGGACTTGTGACAACTGACGGAATGTATTGGAGATGTATAGTAATGGAAAATTATGGGAAAAATATTCAGAAACCAATATGAACTCAGTTTACGCCTTGTTTTAAATTTGCTAATTTTTTGAACGTACATACGCGTGTTATATTATATTTAAGCTTTCATACAAGTATAAAACATGCTCGTGGTGTTTCTGAGGCCATGTGCGTCATGAGATATCAAGTATTCTTTCTTTGATGAACCATTTATAGGTGTCTCAACATATATTTCTACATATTTCCTTTTATGATTAAAATTTATTTTTGTTATTATTTTTACCACATGTTCTGATATGCTTTCTGAAATGGCACTGACATACATTAATAAGCAACGATGGTTTTATATCCAATCTAATGATTCAAGTGCCTTTTGCAAACAAATAATGAGGAAGTTGGTACAAAGAATACTTTCTATTCACATTGGGCTTTGATATTGGTTTAGCCACAGAATTCGAATACATGTTACATAAAAATAGAAGATTGTTACATTAGCTTTATGTTACTAATGAAAGATTTAGTAATGATTGTTCTGCATTTAACAATGTTCCTTATAACAAAAGACTTTAGAAAGACTGTAGAATGACTGATATTAATTCATCATGGAAGGTTGCTTCTCACTTATTTTTATTTGTTACTTGTTGTTAAATTCATTCATGAAGTTGGGCATTTTTTGGTCCAATTCTAATGTTCTTTTGTTTTTGTTTTTTGTAGACGACTTTGTTGCGTGGACTTCTAGAGATATTTTGGTGTATGGAGAAGAAATTGTACTTTTGTATAGAAGTAATATAATACTATTGTCGTCTTTGGCTTTTGTGCAGTTAACTATTACTGATACAGAAAACTTTTGGCAACGAACAGACAATTACTGGCATGGTAGATAGATCACCTTTTGTCGCCTCACAGATATATGATTTTTTGTCGTATTACATAGATGTACTTTTGGCTTGGTACATACATCACCTTTTGTCATAGTACAGATTACGATGGTAATTTGTACCGTGCCAAATGGTCATTTCACATGGTATAGTAAATGTAATTTTTGTATATGGAGGGCTTTACTTTTTGTATGATTCTATATGTTGTATGGAATTATTATTTTAGTTTGGACAATAGTTGGTTTGTATGTACTTGGACAGTTAAAGTAATTTATTTTTTGTATACGGATGTAGATTGTGGAATGATTGATAGTTTATGTATCATTTTATTTATATACGTATTACATGTTGCATAGAATACAGATAGGTTATGGACACATTATAATATTTGCAATAAAACACAATATTATGTTTTTGCTGACTAAACGTTTTGTAGCCAAAAAAAAGGAAAAAAAAAAAAAAAAAAACAAACATTTAATTACTAAAAGTTTTGTAGCCAAAAGAAAATCAAATATTTGGCTACTAAATTTTTTGTAGGCAAAAGAAAAACAACCATTTGGCTATTAAATGTTTTGTAGCCAAGAGAAAATCAAACCTTTGGTTACTAAAAGTTTTGTAGCTAAAAGAAAATCAAACATTTGGCGAATAAAATATTTTGTAACTAAAAACAAAATTTGAAAAATAAAAATACTTTTGGCGAGTAAAAATTTAGTAGCAAAAAATGTGCGAGTTTAGGCGACTAAATTTTTAGTAGCCAAAACTGTAGAAGTTTAGACGACTAAATTTTTAGTAGCCAAAAGAAATAGTATTTGTCCACTAAAATTTTAGTAACCAAAAAAGATTGTCTTTAGGCGACTAAAATTTTAGTAGCCAAAACACTAGTATTTCCTTTAGGCGACTAAAAAATTTAGGAGCTAAAATTTTTCCTCGACTAAATTATTGGCTTTTAGCGACAAAAAAAATTGGTTGGCAAAAATGTATTATTTAATTAATTTTCCAACCTATTGGCGATTAAATATTTAGTCAGCAAATGAATACATTTGGTGATTAAATTAAGTTTAGTCGCCAATTAGCTTTCCCGACTACTCTTCGGCTACTAATTTTCCGACCAAAAAATTTAGTCGCTAAAGACTATAAGCGACTAAAAAATGACTTTTGGTGACTAAAAATTTAGTCGCCAAAAGTGAAAATTCTTGTAGTGTTAGTTATAATTGAAAATGATTTGATTATAACACTGTTTGGTATCAATATTATGAAATATCATAACTTGTATATGGTACACCTTTTTGGAGAATGTATAGTGGAAGGATCCATTTTAGTAGGATCTTTGTAATTAGGAAAAAAAAAAAAAAAAACCCTTAATAAAGGGGTACTATTACAATTTTAAGAAAAACATTATTATAATTTTATAAAGGATCTATAAAACATAATTTATATATATATATGAGTACTAATCACTCTGTTTGGTTTCAGTTTTCAGAATTCATTTTTCGAAAATTTTTATTTTTTTGTTTTATGTTTTTTTAATTTTATTTTCATTGAATTTTTTTAAATATTTTAAGTATGTTTTTTTAAATTTTTAGATACACCTAACATAAATACACTTAAAAAGTATATATTTGTGAATTTTTTTTAAAAAAAATTTACTAAATACCAAAAATAAAAAAAAAATAAAAAAACCAAAATCCAGTATATTTTTCATATTTTTGTAAATTTATTAATTTTTAAAATATTTTTTTACAAATATTTTACTATTTAGATATCTAAGTAAGGTGTATCTAAAAATGTAAAAAAAAATTACTTCAAATTTAAAAAATATTCACTAAAAAAATATATATATGAAAATTAAAAAATTCAATTTCTAAAAAACTAAATTAAAAAAAATTGAAACCAAACATACTGAATAGAATTGTCAAAATTCTAGGGGCATGTTACTTTGGGCCCTTCGCTAAATCCGCCAATGGAGGGGGGGACTGGGTAGGTAGAAATCCTTGTTGCACTAAAACCATCTCCAACTCTATAGCAAATTTGTCACTAAATTCAAACCTGATGAAAAAGTCCATTTTTTTAATACTTCAATGGTTTCACCAAATTTGTATCAAATTGAGAATGTCAAAAAAATTTCATCAAACTAAGAACTTGGGTCACCTTTCACCATTTTACTGTGCATGACCGTTGAGGTGGAACCTACCGGATGCCCCCCGGTCATCACTCACATTCCCAAATTCAATCTTCACAACATGTGTTTGGATGCTGAGAATCTGCAGAGTGGAAAACAAATGGTGATCTTTACTTTATTGCATGCTGATTTCTGATCACTTCTCTCTGTCATCCAATTAAAATTCTTGTAAGTTAAGTAATACTGTTTTACGGAGTTCATATGTCTGTTATTTTGGAAGTTAATTGTATCTTCTATCAAATTAGTTTTTGACATTAATGAACATTTTGTTATTGCTTTGTAAGTACATCTATTCTTTAATGTACCAACTGTTGTAGATTATTTGACTGATGCTTGCAATCATTCTTTTAGGAATTTTGCATGAGCATTTTTTGGGCCTGTCAACTATTTATTTATGTTGTGAATCATAAGAAGCAAAAATGCTCTATAGATTCTCAAGACACAGAAAATAATTTTCATATAGATCAGGAGAGGTGTGAATTCTACCCTAGAAAGAGTATTGACAAGAAGAAGAAAGTATCTCTTAAAGGATGGAAAGGTAGAGGCTTGTGGTGTCCCCTCCAGTCAAGAATTAGGGCTAAAAAAAAAAAGAGGCCTAACCACAGAGGGGTAACCTCTGGAGCTAGACCCTAAGGAGCCAAGGCTCCAGAGGTTACCATTAGGTGGTTGTTACACAACAGGGCCACTCAACCATGTAGCGGTAAGTCACGAACTCGCACACAAGTGGGGATTCGAACCCACACTCTTGACATTGGGTACGGTTCGCCCAAGTCTAGAAGGTTCGTCCTACCAACTATATATACTGTTGCCCAGGTGGCCGACTTTGGAAAGAGTGGAACCTGAGACCTCAGGGATTATGCCCCAAGATCTTGCGAAAATACCACAACCCCTTGGGTCAGGGCTAAACAATCACTAGCTAATATGCTTGTAAAGTGTAAAATTAAGAAAACAAGTACCCCTAGAAGTGTTAGACCTCAGCTTCTCTCTTTCTCTCTCATTGCACCTCCTTTTCTGTTCAAGATTTGTGTTGGATTTTTTTTCGGATTGCCTTGCCGGTCGACCGATCGGACTTCCGGCTAGTCGTCCTCCTAGTCGACCGACAATTTGCTGATAGTAAAAAATAAACCATTAGAGAGCTGAATATCAGATAGAGGAATTTCTCAAATTTTTACTCAGATTTGGTGACATATTTGATATTCTGTTGGAGATGCCCTAATAATGTATTAATAATAACAATGTTTTTTTTCCCTTGGATTTTTTGAAAAGCTTTTTCGTTGGGCTCGGATCTCTTTCATTACATGTTATGCTTATGATCAATTATAATGGTGTTACATATCTTTCCTTTAATTTAATTATCTAATTTTATAATCAATCCTTTTACTAATATTATAAGGATTAACTATCTATGTTTATTAAAATTTATAAATTTTGAAGATACTTTTTATGTTGAAAATTGAGTTATTATTGTTTCTAAATTGTTTTTAGGATGAAACGTTAATAAATCTTAAAATGTGATCTTGTGAATGGTTTAATCCTCTATTTTTTCTTATGAACTCAAAGGCCTCATTAAAATAAAAATTACACAAAAAGGTAGTCACTTATATGTTTGGGTTTAATTTTTAGAGGATAAAAGTGGGTTTCTTCAAATATAAAATTACACATTTGGGCAATCCGCACTATAGAGGTTTTGGACTTTTCCACCTTGTGGAACAAATCTTACATTACGAATAAGAATGCAATACTCCAATATAATACTCTAATAACATAACACTTCAATGTAACATTCTAAAAAAATTTTCAGTGTACATTTCCCAAATGTAACAGCGTAACACTCCGAACTTTTTCCAAACGTAACACTCCGATGTAACACACTCCAATGTAACACACAGAAAAACTCCTTAGTGTAATTTTTTCAAATGTAACACTTCAATGTAATACACCTAAAAACACTAAAAAATTACCTATTGTACTTTTTCCAAATGTAACACTTACAATTTAAAATTATATATTTACCAAAAACTTACTAAGGAATTTTTGTACTCATTTTGGAATGGTTTGTAGAATTCCACACGCTTTTAGAATGATTTGAAGAATCTAAGATAACTTTTGGTAGAGTTTTCTAAATATGATTTGAGGATAGAGTTGTATTTTGAGTTTGTGAGTTTTGAAATTATGATTTGAGTGTAGAAAATTTGTTTGGTAAATGAGTTTTGAAAAGAGTTTTGAATTGAGTGGTGAATTTTTGATATGACATATAAAAAACTTATAACTCATAACCAAACACACAACTCAAAATTCTATTCAAAACTCATAAAATTTTTAAAAATTTTCAATTTTTTTAATTTAAAATATAAAAAATAACAGGTGCCAATTATTAAAAACAAAAAAGCATTGTTCTAGTCAACTGGTCGGACGTTCGGGAGGATGACTGGTTAGCCCAAATTTTCCCGCCTTGGAAAGAGTTTTCAAAAGTGGATGTGGAATTGATTTTTGAAAACTCTAAACAAACAAGACACTCAAAACAAGGGGTGGAAATATATTTGGAGAAGCTAACCAAACACAGCCTAACATTTTTTTTAGTGTTACATTGGAATATTACGTTTAGAAAAAGTACATTGAAGGAATTTTTTTGTGTGTTACATTGGAGTGTTATAATAAGGAGTTTTTTTGGAGTGTTACATTAGAGTGTTACGTTTGGAAAAAGTATAATAATGAGTTTTTTTTTGGAGTTCTACATTGGAGTACTACGTTTGGAAAAAGTATAATAATGAGTTTTTTTAGAGTGCTACATTAGAGTATTACGTTTGAGTGTTACATTGGAGTATTACAGATTGAAATTATAAATTTGCTCTAAACTTACTAAGGAGTTTTTGTACTCCTTTTGAAATATTTGAACAATTCTACGTCCTTTTAGAATGTTTGAAGAATTTCATATATCAAGTCGTTCCAAATAAAAAAGAGTCCCATATAAAAACTCATTCCAATTATTTATCATAGGTTGTGTATCTTACCTTTTTAACACAAAAGAAGAAGAAAAAGTATTAGAAATAGGGGTATAACCGTAAATCTAATTTTTAAACAACATATTAAATCTACCTTTCCAAAATCAATGGAACTAATTGGTTTATAAGAAAACTTTTGAGATTAATCGGATTACCATTCCTCAAGATGAGATTTATATGTAAATTTCCTTTGTTTTTAACATACTAGGGTGACTAAGAAGATTTAAATTAAGGTCTTGTTTCGTAAGAGTTAAAAGTGACTAAATAAGCATAATTTGAGAACTTGGTTAAATAAAAAATTGGCTTTTAAGCTATTTTGGATCATGCCACCTCTCTACTTTTTACACATTTTTTAAAAAAAAGGGTAAATTACAAACACCTCCCTTGAGGTTTGGTAAAAATACAGATTCCCCCCCTGAGGTTTGAGAAATTACATCCCGCCCCTTGAGATTTATATTTCCATAACAAATTGCCCCCTAAGGTTTTATTGTCATACAGATTCCCCCCTAATTTGTTATGCAAATTTGATCCTTGGGGGGCAATTTGTAATTTCTCAAACCTTAGGGGGGAATCTGTATTTTTATCAAACCTTGAGGGGGGTGTTTGTAATTTGCCCAAAAAAAAAAGGTCAAAAAAGCCAGCTTTTAACTAATTTCCCGAAACAAATCCAAAAAATGGCTTAATTTAATCAATAAAACAACATGTCAAATTCAAACCATAATCAATTCATTTTTTCCTTTTTCAACCATCACATCCAAATAGATAAATAAAAAAAAAAAAGCTAAAAGTTTTTCTAAATGGAGCTAATTTAACTAGGCTAAATTAGCCAAAAAAAATCAAAAAATAAGGTTAAATTAGCTCTTTCCAAAGGAAGGCTAAATGCTTGTACAAAGATGTTCAAAGATATAATGGAAACGTGTTATATTACAATGTTTTAGAAGGCGGTGGATTCATTTGGTCCATAAAATGAATTGGAAGAGGGTATTGTTTGGGTTTGTAAAGTTCATCACAAGTATCCGAATTGTTTATTTTATCAGATATTTCATGTATTTCATGCACACAAAAAATTAAATCGATCTGTTAATTATAATCTATTCAATTTAGCGGTTGTCGCCAACAAAAACAATGAGTGATAATTGTGCTTTGGTTAGTTTATCCAAAAATAGTTGTATGCACCCATAAGTGCCAAGATGTTTTGGGGACTGAAATGTAGAAGGATCATTATGGGCCCACATATACAAAGGGCTATGGGGCCCAAAAAATTGAAAAAGGTTGAAATGCTATAATAACTTTAGCTAAAAAAATAGTTCTACTTTTCTAGACAAGTGGCATAAATTTCAATGCACATATGTTTTAGAGAACGGAAAATGCTATGGATTGTAAATAATCTATCAAATTTTCTATCAGACCTCTCACATGGGTGTGGGACCCACACAAATCCACATGTAAAAGGTTTGGTAGAAAATTTGATAAATTATTTAGGATCCCTAGCATAACTCTCAATAACACAGATCAATTAGGTTATTAAATATGTTTTAATCAGAATGCATAGGTACACTTACAACATTAGTATACAATCAAATATGGCAACAACATCATCATACATTAATATTAGTGGTTTTCATTTGTGGACTCAATACTTGCTGTGTATATCCTAAATTAGATTAGCAGGTTCAATGTTTGGCACCACCACTTGTGCTCTTGCCTTTGCAAAATTGGATCTCCATATTCACGAGAATGAGTTCCTTCGAAAGAAGCAAAATTCCCATTTGTATGGTTCGAAGAAGTCGATGGACTTGGAGGGCAGTTACAATTGGGGGTGGCATGAAATGAGAAGCTTGATGGAATTGTAGGGCCATTAACATTAGGAGAGGCTTGTGGTGCACCCATACTACCCACAATGTCGATACCACTTTTCTCTTGTGGTTCACTCTTTCTGAAAGTATGAGAAGATAGGTCTTTGTTGTCAAAATGTCTAGCTAGCTCCACAATCTTTCCCCATATTGAGGCATTAGGATCAGAACTCCTTAATAGTACATGCTTATGCTTATGCACAAACACAATAATAAATATTATGAAAGCTGAAAGTGAAACAATCCCGACAATTAGAAAAAGACCCCAGAAGCTCTTGAGGCCTAGACTGTTGGAAGAAACCAAGGTGCTTGAGTCTAGGCAATTGGTTTGCCCAAACCACTTTCTCTCAATGTCTACCATTTTATCTCCTTCAGTTACATTTAGGACTGCTCTTCAAACATCATGTAATAGTGGTGAACCAATTGGGAAGACCTGTAGGTCATGAAATATATAAGACAAACACCCTCAAGAAAATTTTAGGCTGTGAAATGTTTGGTTCAAGGATTTGGGAAGGGAAGGAGAAAATGTAGGTGGAATGTGAATAAAATATACTTATATTTCACCTAATTTTACACGTCTTTTCTCTTCCCATTTCCAAACCCCTCCCCAAATCCTTGAACCAAACACAGGTAGAGAGTGAGAGATATAGGTTACTTACAAAGCCGAAGCCATCAGTTTTATATCTTGGTCCGACCATTGTATATTTAGAGCAATATTTGGCAAAAAAGGGCTTCATGAATGGGATTTCGTCAAAAGCAGTGGTAATGCCCCCATTTCTGCTCCCATTTGAGAAGAGTTCATCTAATACCTCTAGAGAGCCATATACCTTAAGCGTGGTGTCATCAAATCCTATTTGTTTTAGGAGTCAGAAAACAAAAGAACCCTTTTGGTAGCCTACACTTTCATGGTTCTTTATAAGTTCTTGTACGTCAGTAACAGCTGGCGTGAGTTGTTGAACTGTTAGCATTGAAGTTAAGCTCACTGTGTAACTTTGAGTTAGGATTAGGACAACAAAGCACCAAATGATCACCACAAACCTACCTAAGTTGCTGACAACCTTCTCCTCTGATAAAAAAATAAAATAAATTTGTGATTTTTGAATCATCGATGTGAATTCTATATGTTTATTTCCAATATAAAGTTAACATTGGAAATCCATCTTGAAATTTACTCAGCAGTTATAATCTCGTGGATTGTTTGTGAATTTTTTTATTGGGAAATGACTCCAAATATTGATAATTCGAGCATGCAACACATGCAATTAGGCCATATAAAGTAGTAATTTGGCACATTTCTTTCAAATGTTTGTTGTTCTATAGCATGTTGTCTTTTTATGAAAATAATATTTTAGCTTTAGAAAATCATAGGCAAAGCTAGTGTTTTTATTTATTTATTTTTATTCTAAAGAGAGGCAAGAAAAATTACTATGTGCAAAAACCATGGTTGAGAAGGAAAACTAGAAGATTGATCTTGTCTGATGGGAAGGAGGGCCCATAAAGTCTTCGTTTATCCGATGCTCAAGAACCAAAACCACAAACCCTATGAACATGAATGAACAAAAACTTGTCACCCAAAGCTCCTATGTCAATGGCTTCAAGAACACCCATGCATTTTTCCTCCTATTGTCTCTAATTGGCACGATCATAGACACGCCAGACTCAGTGTAAGGCAATGAGAAATCCATATATTGTGACCTGTTTGCAATAATAGTAGTATCTTCAACCACATCATCCAATTTCTGTTCATCATAAACATAAAACAACATGGTTATTACTAATGAAAGAAATATCGATACATTTAAACATTGGGGAAGAGAGAGTTTACCTTAAGGTACACTTGATACACCATGTCATCATAAGTCCAATTACTCTTGCCATCAGGAGTTCCGAATTAATGGAACATATTCATAAGGAACTGCATATAGTAATGCTGCCATTACAACATCAAACACATCTATGCAGTATCCAGTGACTGTTGCCGTGTTAGTTCCCGGATTTGGTGTTACCTTCACAAATTCACTAAAACCGTCTTTCACTGGTACTCCTATCCTCAACTTCTTTTCATTTGTCGGAATCATTCAACCTTTGGGAGGAGATGTAGTGTCACTTGGCCATATAATAGATCCAAGATTGGTATTTGAAGTGGAATTAGTACTTTTGACATTTAAATCTCTAACAATTCCATTTTTTGCTGTCCAAAATCCGATTCCTTTGCTCCCACTGCCAATCACATTGACGATCTGATATGCTGATGATTGAAACTACCCACCAACTATATGGAAAACCCCATTGAGGCCTCTAAATTTAGTATTTAGTAGAGCTTGGAGAAGCTTTGGACCATTTTGGGACACTCCAAAAGTTTCGAGGTCTGTTGTTGAATTTCCTGAAATGTTTGCCTTCTGAAACCCGCTGTTTGTAACATGGGCTTGCTCAACTGCAATGGCTAGTGCAGTTGCAGCATCGTATGCCCATAGTCCAAAAACATTCTATTGGGAATTAAGTACGGTAGGATTGTCTTGTTGATACTTTCTTTTCCAATGAACAGTGAAATCTTGAAGCTGTTTGGTTTCTTAAACATAAGTTTTTACACCTAATACTCCTTCCATGGAATCAATGAATGAAGGGTCCATTGAACTCAACTCGTTTGTCATTGCATTGGTTATGATCCAAACATAGCCTTCGCTCATCATTCCAACCTCTTTCACTTTAATGAAAAGCCGCAAGGCCAAAGTTGGATCCATGTGCACAATGAAAACTCTAGTTTGTATTGTCATTAACTTGTAAAGATCTTCAACAATTTGATCATCTGTGGCCAATGGAGAAATGACACTCCGGTAGGGGACACGTGTGTCGATGTCTAGCAACGCATTGGTCAAATATGGTATAATGCCTTTCCCAAACTCATTGTTCACATAAATTGAAACAACTTCTTTCCATCCGAAGGCTTGAACAATAGCACTTATGGCTTTCACTTGAGATGAGTCGTTTTGGGTGGCTCGAACAAAGTATGGACTCCAAATTGAAGAGAGAGAAGGGCTTGTTGTAGAAAATGAAATTATGGGTACTTGAGCTTTGTCTCCAAGATCAATTACAAAGTCAGCTTGCATAGATGTTTCTGGTCCTATGATGGTTTGCACTTCAACATTTTTGAGCAGGTCTAGAGTTGCATTTTATAGGAAAATTATTAGAATCTATAGATTAAGTGGCCATCATTTGGACTGAAGGCCTGTGGTGTAGCTTGAATAAGGCTTTGGCTAGACATGGGCCTATGTGTTGAAATCTGCCTTGTCCGTTGGATAGTGTGAGACAGTCTGCTGGCCCAGTTTGCAAACCAAATAGAAAAAGAAAAAGAAAAAGACAGCCTATTGGGTTTAGCCCTTGTGGGCTGGGCCATTTGCTTGTCTAGGGCCAAAGGCTTGAATGTTAGATTTTGATCTTAGGACTAACTGTAGAGGTCCAATAAGAATCATAAATTGTCACATTGTCAAAAATAAGTATATGGTGATTATGGAAAAGATAGTACAAGTTAAGGTGATAAATCAAAATCTGGTTTAATTTTCCAAATTTTTAAGTTGCAAGTTTCAGTTATTTTGAATTTTAGCTCTGACTATTCTTCCTTTTGGATTATTATTAATATATATATATATATATATTTTTGGGTTCTAAATTTTGACCAATTCAAATTCAAGCTCCTCCTTTGAATCCCAAAATTTTGTTGACTTTTATTTGTGAAATTGATGAGCTCAGTATTCCAACTGTTTTACATTAACTAATTCATTGAAATGTATGTATTTCGTTTGTTTGCATCCTATAGCCTGCATTTGGGTCCATCTTATTTATGACTAACATCAACCGGATACTTACACAAATCATATTTGTTTTTACAGTCCTTACATGTATTATTTTGTGTATTTAAAAGCACCTCATCTAGTTGTCAAACTAAACATCTTCTTCACCTTCAAAACCACCAAACCCTAATTTTCTTAGCTTGATTTGGAAAAAATAGTTTTTTTATTTTTATTTTTGTTTTTATTTTTTATTTTTTAATTTCTTGATGGAAGAAAAATAGTTTAGTACTACAACAATATTAGATGAGTTTTAATATATTATCACGCATTATACTGAAACAATTGTTTCTCAAATGAAAGCCAACTGCTTTGACAATTCGAATGGTGAGAATTTATATGTTTTCTAATTTTTAATTATGTTACGTGTATACATAAATGCAAAGTTTAATATATGCTCATTCCTCCTTAAAAACTATATATGCATTCAAATATGAACATTCTCCCATAGTATAAAGGTTGTTTTATTGCAATTTGAGAGTTAAAGGTTCAAAAACATATTGCCAAGCCGTTGGCCTGGTGGTGAGACCTTGGGTCTTGGAGGTGTTCTCCTTCTAAGATTTAGGAATCGAAACCTTTAAGGTGGTAACAATTTTTTGAGGCCATTAGAGTGGAAAAAAAATTCTTAAATTAACTGCAGTGCACTTGTGGGAAACTTTTTACCGAATGCTTGTGCACCCCTAGGGATTAGTCTGCAATGCCAATAAAAAAAAAAGTTCAAAAACATGAAAATAACTCAAAAAATTGTGTCGGATTATTGAAAACTAAAGAGAAAATAATTGATAAATGGGCCAGAAAAAGGTCTAATAAGATTAAAAAAAATACAGTTCCAAGCAATAATTTACTAAACAGTTTATCAGTTGATTATGGGATAAATTATATATTGAGCAATTCTATATCCCTCTAATTTTGTTCCTTTAATTCCTTCTCTAATGAGTGGTTAAGACCTATATGAAATGGTTTTATATTTCTCTCCTCTCATCTTTTAGCCCCTATAATTCCATATGATTAGGGGTGGAATTTGGAAGGGTAAAATTAGGAGAATGAATAGTTTTTCTTATATATTTGTATTAGTTTTTACTTGGGGATCGTTTGGGAACAGCCTAAAATAATATTTATTGTCTTTTTATTTTATTTTAATTATATCATCTTTTATTTGGATCATATCATCTCTTTAATTTTTTACACATCTTTTCATAAATAGCAAATAATTATTAAAATAATCTATTTCCAAATAACCCCCAGTCTTGTCAAACCAATCATGTACCTATTTCTTAAACTGTGTGGGTCCTAAATTTTCTATTCATATGTTAAGAATAGTGTACTAATTTATTTTTAATATGGATTAATAATAATGTAGACTTTTTTTCTTGGCTCTTTAACATCTAGATTATTTTAGGAAGATAGTTAAAAATTAATTTTTTGATTTTATTTAGATTTTTTTGAAAAAACGTGTAAAAAAATAAAGAGATAATATAATGCAAAATATGTCAAAAATTAGAAGATGGTTTTTAACCATCTTCCCAAAATAACCCTATAATCAAAACATGGGTATATTAAAAATAAAAACATCAAATATTACCCGAAATTCTTGATCAATGGCCAAGATTATTTATGCCCACAATAAAAATTTTAAATCTGCATATTTGATTTATCATTCATTCTGAGTCATTTTCTGATATATTTTTCTCAGAACTCAAACTTTCCCATTACTAAACGAGTTAATTGGGTAAAGCGATTCACCCTTATTGTTAATGACTTTTCTAGTCAACAAGCATATACAATATCCTTACTTCTGAAAACGACTCACCTACAAATACAATTAGAGAGTTCACGTGTCCAGGAATTTGTTATTTTTAATTTGTAAGAGTAATATCATGCATAGTCTTATCTTTGACCACATTTTGAAATTGATGTTAATCGACTCATGTAATTAAATGATCTATTAGTTATGTAATTAAGTTAAATTAAATCTTGTGTTTCCACGTGTGAAATTAATTATATAAATTATTTGTTGCCATATCACCATGTTAAAAGGTATATGCTTAATTAAAATAAAGAAATTGATATAATTTCTACTACCACATCCATGTAAGTTAGATCTTTTTGACTTCCTAAAACTTTCGTTTACATCATGCAACTCTTTTTAAAAATTTTGTATGTCTTACTACACATCTAACTTAACATTCTCACATCAATTATATTTATTTTATGAAAATGTGTTGTTTCTTAATTATTTATTATTCTATTCCACGAAACATCAACATCTATATAAATACTAGATAAAATTTTAATTATAATTTTATTGTTGTTCATCCATCATGTGATATGTTTGAAATATTTCATCACTAATACAAGCTACTTTGATTCATGAGTCATATCACCTTCAAATTTTTAAACATTTCATCCTTGTTTAATAATAGAACTTAGATAACGAAATTATTCACTCATTATTATCAATTGATTTTTTTTTGGTCTTTCCTTCTCCACGATTTCAGTCGTTATTTTAAACCATTTCCACTAAAGTACTATTCTTCAATTTTTTGTTTAATTAATTGTTCATTTAGCTTTTTATATTAGTGCAATATTATTTGAAAAAACATATACTCACTACAACAAACAAAGAATTTAGAAATAAAAATTTAAGAACGAATGTCTTAATTACAAAATGTGCTGTCGTTCTATTTTTAGGGACAAAACTAAGAGACCAAAAAGTACTATGTTGATATTTTTTATAATAAAATTTTTATTTTAAAAGATAAAAAAAAACTTGATACTTCAAATCATAGAATGGAAAATGAGAAAATATACACATAGCCACTATCGGCATCCAAGCTTTCTAATTATATATATAATTTTTATTTTTATTTGTTATTTATTTATTTTTTCAGTTTCTGTTAATGACAGCTGGATAAGGTGTTAAATTAGTCAAGGAACAATTGTTAATTTTGGATTGGACAAAAACATGACTGAAAACTTGGGAAGAATTTACAGTGGTAATAAAGATCACTAATTTAGGAGTACTAATGTCAGTTCTAATGAGCTGGAAGTATAAGAAAAAAAAAAAGCCAAATTATCACATTAAGGTAGAACTCACAGTAATGCCCCTTATTAGTGCAACTTTAGAGCTGCAACTTTAATGGTCCCAAACATTATTCAAGAGTTTACTATAGAGATTCCTTGAAAGGAATGTATTATATGTATATTCTTAGTTATATTATTTTCTTTTTTTAATTATGATTAATTTTTCTATTACTATAACTCATGAGATATTTGGTTATATATTATGTGATATTTAAGTAAAATATTACTTTTTAATTATGATTCTAAAAATATATGAAATTATATAATTTTTTTTATTTAATTATAAGAAGAGTGTATTATATGGTGTACCATAATCTTTTCTTGGAACTTATTATAAAAAGAGAAAAAAAAAGTTGACTTTTCCAAAACGTCTCCAAAACTATGGCGGACGTATCTCTAATCCTAAGTGAATCTACCAAGCAAACAAACTTTTCTTCAAATGCTATTTTAGTAATTTTTTGACATTTTAATTAAAATATGAGGTAAAAAAAATTAATATGTTTGGAGTAATTTTTTGATTTTTTACGAAAAAATATGCAAAAAATAGAGAAAAAAAGATTTTTTTTGACTTTTTGATATATATTATAAATTTTTTAATTTTTAAAATAAATTTTTGACTTTTTAACTAAAATATTTAACTTGCCAAACGAGGCGTTATTATAAAAAAGAAAAAAAAGAAGAATTTTCCAAAACTTCTCCAACACTATGGCGGACTTGTCTCTAATCCTAAGTGAATCTACCAAACATTGACTGCGCGTAGTAATTGAAAAATAGTAAGGGTTTGGCTTTGGTCCAGTCCTTAATCGGACTGGACGGTGCTGTTGGGTCCGTGGGGGCCCACTACGGGTCCCGTTTTGAAAATCTGAATCGTTCAATGTGTAGAACTCGTCGAGTAATATATGCATGTGAAAAATCACGTTGATCGGATATCGATAGCTATGTGATCAAATCAGTTTTTTATCAACCGTTAATTTATTCACCGTCCATTTTTTTTTATACAAAACTGATTTGATCAGATAGCTATCGATATCCGATTAACGTGATTTTTCACAGGCATATAGTACTCGATGAGTTCTACACATTGAACGGTTTAGATTTTTAAAACGGGACCCGTGGTGGGCCCCCACGGGCCCAACAGCACCGTCCAGTCCGATTAAGGACTGGACCAAAGCCAAACCCAAATAGTAATATTATAATTTAGAAATTTTATTCAAAAAAATATTGAAAAATATCAATGTTAATTATTCAAAAATATAAATAAATAGTTTTTTGAATTTATAATATTATTGATATTCTATGACCAAGTTTGGCATGTCTTGAAAAAGACAAAAAATTAAAAAGTTACTCTAAAAGTTAAAAAATTATCACTATTCACAAAAAAAATATATTAAAAAATTAATTTAACACATAATTACATTTCAGACAGCTTTGCGGTCCAACAGGCGGAGATGACTTTTGAGAAAAATTGCACGGTTTTAGGTGCACAAATAACACGGTGATGTTCAACATGTAGGAGCCATCACGGGTCCCGTTTTAATAATCCAAACCGTTGAATGTGTAGAATTCGTTGAGTACGTTGTCCTCAATTATTATCTCACCGTACCACCTATTTCCTCACAATCTTCTCCTATATACTAATTTATACAATTTTTTAATACATATTTTTTCATAAAAAGTTAAAAAGTTATCCCAAACAACCATATTTTTTTTCTCAACTTTTTAATCTAAAAATTCAAAAAGTACACTTATTTAAGACACTCCAAACAACTTCTAAAACTTACAGTACATAAACAGATAAAACTTGATCGAGTCGAGTGTGTGACACTATTTTCTTAAGATAGATTTATCCTCCCACTAGTGCTTAGGATTCAATGGACATCTATCTCCCATGATACAACGATCAATGTCTTGCATTAGCAGCACTACTATTGCAAGCTTAGTGAATTTCGCTGTGTATGTACTCTCTTTATAGGAAAATTAGACTCAGGAAATATGAAGAATAAATGCAAAGTGAAGAAAAAAATGACAATTTTTTATCTAAATTGAAGTGAGGGAGCTAGAATTTATAGACTTCTATGTGACTCTTTAGAAAGGTTGTGACTCTTCAAAAGGACACACCTTTCCATCTCAAGAGATATAACCATTGGAGTAAATTTAAATTCAAAATTTTCAACAATTCCCCACATGAATGAAATTTACGGAAAGGACATGCAACAACATACAGACAAAGAGAGAGTACATTAAGTAAATACCCTGCATTGGGATAGGTAGTTTTCGGCTTTGAACCTTCCCTAGTGAAAGCCTATCGGACTTACTAGCTAATCAGTGGACATGATGTCTTGAACTGTTCAGCCGTTTGTGTAAGCCAAGACAATAGAATTCATATAGAATATCTCCAAACACAGCTTAATTCTCACGATTGTGCCTGTTTTGGCTTTGGGCAAGTCCTGGTGTTTCATGAGTGCTTTCGAAAAATTAGCCTTATCAATTCTCATAAGAGCGGTCTCTTCACACTCATATAGGTGATCCTTATTTTAAGTCTCTTAAATATTCCTCTTGAAAAATACTCCTCTAGGTTTTTCAAGATATAAGTGATCATTAAAAGTATAGCTTACCCTAAATCCCCTACATACAACACATGTTGCAGATATTACTCTCATCATAGGAATGGATATGAGATAGACTCCTTTAGTGATTTCTGGCGAGCCACACATAACTTAGTTGTCCCTTTGAACTTAGTTCTTGGGATCTTTAGTCATCTAAGTAGGGTTACCATTATGATGACTCTGGTATAATAGGCTTTAATCACATTCCCCTCGATGAACTTTCCCTCATTTGCTCTTTGGTCAAACTTTTTGTTTATCGGCCACTATTTTTCGTTTGACCTTCTCAATTATATATCATTAGTGGATCCATTATATTATCCTTAAACAATATTTATAACTGAAAACAAATGTCTTACGGTATTAAGTCTTTGATTACATCAAGACTTACCGTCACTCTATGTCACTCCCATTTTCAAATTTAAATAATAAACATAGAGTTGTTCCTTAAGAGTTAATGAAACCATTTTTGCTTCTACTCCAACTTTGTCCTATAGAAAGAATTGAGATTTTTTGTGGACCTACAATCGGAACCGTTACTTTGGTAAAATCCTTCAAGCACCCCCACATTTTAAGCATTCCAAGAAAACTTAATTTCTCTTGCTGGTGTATAATAAATACACCCCCACAATTCTTAAATAAATCAGAATATATCATTAATTGGCGTGCTTGAACTAAATAACAAGATGTAAATTGCTTTGTGAATATAATCACAATACTAATTTGTCTAAAATATAATTAGACTTCATAACTTGCTTTTGCAGTATAAAGAAGAAATGATTAACATCGGTTGTGGTCACAACACTTTGTCAAATAACATTTCTTTAGCCATGATTAATTTCTTTTTGTTTACTGCAACCCTTAATTCCAATCTCAACATGGAATTTAAATATCACTGTATAAATACATTTACATCTTATTTGTCTTATCCAGTATTGGTGACTATATCGACAATTACCAAAGTGTCTTTTACCCATGAAATATTTTAATTTATATAATATTTCATTACGGATTAGTTGCCATACCAATTTTAGTCATTATTCCAAAGAATAGTTAGAATTCTTCTTATGTCAAAACACATAGGTTCACATTTTTATCAACACTTTGATAAATAATTGACATCCATTTATAATACACCACAAACCAAATTGATATTAATTGTCAACTCTACAACATATGTAGACATGGATAAGATTAACAAGTCAATCATACTGCATAATTTCCCCATTAATCTCTCCTCCACATTTGTGATAATACATAAATTAGCACAAATAACATGATTCATTTCCAAACAAGTGACACAATCACAAATAATAACTCATAAATATATAGATGGGACAAAAATGGAATTATCTCTTTTAATTCAAAAGATAAATTCCCACATTAAGAACATGATTCATGGTTAACCAAGTCTACCTGTAGACACCCAATTTTTGACCGACCTCAAGACTCAGACGTCACCAACTGAGCGCTCGGTGATGTTGCATATTGTGCTCGTTCTGAAGTTGCGGAATCTCGGCTGTGAGCCTCACCTCCGACTTTCGGGCTCTTTTGTGCTTTGCCTCGGTTTGCGAACCGGGTCCCATTTTCTCTGTTTTCTCTTCCTGAAGAGAGAGAGAGGTCTCGTAGATCATCTCTTAGTGGCCGTAGGCTACATTTCGTGGTCATAGGCCATTTTTCCCGTTTGGAGCCCGGTTTTGAAGCCGTCGGTAGGCTGCCTCGGTTCGGGACCGCTTAACCACCTCCGTTTGCTTCGATTTTTGGCATACACCTTGTTTCCTCCCTTTTGAGGGACACTGTGGCCCGAGAGACCAACTTCATGGTCAAACGCCACCTCCAGTGCTTGATAGTCGGGCTGGGGCCCCTGTGTCACAGCGTTTGGCCCCCGAACCTTCGTTTTGCATCGGTTTGGGTTCATTTTTGGCGGAGACCTTATTTTCATTGTTAGGAAGGTTGTAGAAGGGTGGGAGGCCAGCAATTGTTCTGAAGACCAGCTTTATTCCTTTATCGCTCTTTATCGCCTGTTTTCTTCATTAGAAAGCTGAGTTTTCCCATTCCCGGGCCACTTTTTTCTGACTTTCAACCACACCATTGTGTTGTACACACCTGGGAGGTCACCAATATGGATAGGCCGGCTATCAATTGTTCTTGACCCTTTTGAACCCCTCTAAAAAGTTGGTTTTTCTCTCTCTTGGGTTACATTTTCTGGGTTTTGACCATACAACTATGTTGTACACACATGGGAGGCCACCTTTCTGGGGTAGCCGGCCAGTAACTTTGTTGACCCTTTTGACCCTTGGCTGGCCAGCCAGGGGAGGTGGCCGGCCGGCCACCTGAACCTTTTGCACCTGGCCAGCCATGTTTCTCTCTCCTGGTGCATCACAGCTGTGCCAGCTGTTTTGCATCAGACCCCTGCTCGAGGGTCTGCCCTTTTGAGGGGGAAATTTGAATTTGTTTTCCCGTCTTTTCTTCACTCCTCTCCCTCTATATAACCAGCACCCTTCCTCCATGATTAAGGGTTAGAAAAAATCAGCCAAGGCTCTCTCCCCTTCTCCCTCCATTTTTACTATTCCAAGCTCTAAAATCCTAAGATTCTTGCACCATTTGCACTACAACCGATAACACAACACCACCATCATCCATTTCAGCACCTTGGAAGCCATTTTCAAAGGTTGGAAGCTCAGAATTTTGGACCAAAAGCTGCTGGAGGTCAGCTCTTCAAGGGTAAGCACCTAGTTCCCTTAAACTTGCATTTTTTTGCTTCATCTATAAGCTATACTTGAAAGCATTTTTGGGCTTTGACCCAAACTGAAAATAGTCTTATTTTGAGCTCATCTTCATGTTTAATCAAGAGATTTTTTTTCTGTTTGAGGCCATCTGCTGCCCCTTTCCCTTTATCTCTCTTTTAAGGCTGTTTCTTGCATGATATATTGGCCCTGTTTGTAAGCATTTATGGGCTTCAAGACAAACTTTAAAGTGCCTTATTTTGATCCCCTCTTCAACTTTGTTGAAGGGCTCTTCACTGTTTGAGGCCAGATACTGCCTCTTGCTCTTTATCTCTCTTTTAGGGCCATTTTTGCATCATATTTTAGCCTTACTTGTGAGCATATTTGAGATTTTCTATAAATTGTAAAATATCTTGTTTTGAGTCCCTCTTCAACTTTATTGAAGGGATCTTTACTGTTTGAGGCTTTTACTGCCCTGTTTGTTCAATCTCCCTTTTAGGGCTGTTTTTGCATGGTACATTAGCCTTATTTGTGAGCCTTTTTGGACCTTGACCTAAACTGAAAAAATTCTTTTTTTGACATTATCTTCATGTTTTATTAAGGTCTATTCTCTGTTTGGGGCCATCTTCCCCATATGCATGCTTCATCTCTCCATGATTAGGGCTATGCATTGAACATTTGCGTTGGCCATGGTTTGGCCTCTTAGACACTGAAATCTAATAGATTTTCAGTGGCTTAGGTATATTCTTGAAGGCCAAAATCAGAGGGGGGTGACCCCCTCTCCTTGTTTTGCTTGATGGTCTTTTTTGCCTTCCAAAGAGGCCATATCTTGCATGCTTTGTTGACTGATTTCAGAGCCAATTTGATGAGTTTTAGGGCTATCATAATTGATTTTCAGAGTTGATTTGTCTATGCTAAGTGTCCTTGATGCATGTGCTTAATAACCCCTTTGTATGCCCTCTAAAAGAACCCATCATTTGTGCATGTGTTGGCTGCATTTCAGAGGTTATTTGGGCATTTTTTGGTATGTTTTATTCACTAATTTTTTCTGGTTTGATGAGTTCTCACCTGCTTCATATACGTGCCATGTAAACCATATTTGCTAGTCAAAGTCGCATGCTATTTTAGTCCATCTTGCTAGCATCTTTTGGCCATGCTTTGAACTAGAAATATTCATGTTTTGGGACTTCCTTAGTTCTGTCTTCATGCTTCATGATCAAATGATGCATGCTTTGTATAGCTATAGGTCAATACATGTGCCTAGTTTTGAGTTTCGGGGCTCATTTCATGCATCGGGTGCCATTTATCCATGTTTTGGGATCATTTTGCATCACATTTCAGTGCTAGAACTTGCATTTTTGTATACCATGTTTCATGCTTTGCTATGCCTTGTTAGAGTGGCATTTGTGCCCTAGGATCGGTCCTCGGTTTGCGTGCATGTGTGCACGCATCTCGAGTGTCTCATTTTCATCTCATGGCCACTGATGTGAGTGTGGCTGAGGTCGACTCATGTTGGTGTAAGTCCATTATGCATTGTGTATGTCATTTCAATCCATAGCATTGCGTATGCTAGGTTGTATGTGAGAGCATCGTGAATGTCGTGTTATATCGTGCACTGTGTATGCCATTTCAAAGCATTGTGTATGTTAGGTTGTATATTAGTTGCACAGTGCATGCCATCTCATTTGCATTGTGTTTGGGATATGAGTTAGCCCGAGCACGGGAAACGAGGGACGTTTCGTACTTTGAGTGACAGAACGTGTCTCAATTCCCAGTTGCTGACACTCCGGATTATCCATGATGGAGTTTAGGCCTTGTTGTGTTTTCCTGTGCATTCATTCCATATTGAGTCATGCAAATCAACTCCTCGGCCATCATGCATCGAGATGCGCGATTGGTGGCACGAGGATCGAAGACTACGCTCCCTGAAGAGTAGTCAAGCATACATATGTGAAAATACATTGCCATGCCCCTTTCCTGCTCTCTGTTGCAGCAAATCAGAAACCGACAATCTCTTGGGACTTCGCGCAATATTCCGGGCTTAATGTTAAACAGAGGCTAATCGGGGCATCGCGATGGATTTCCGCGCCAAGCAACTCAAACATGCATCATTCATCATTCGGAACAGAGCTGAGGCAGTCCAGGGGCTTGCACGCCAATTTACTGTTTTTCCTAGTTAATTTGTTAATTAATTAGGGTTTTGTATTTATTCGGACTGTACTATTCATTCGGACTGTACTATTCATTTGGGACTGTATATTATTTATTCGAAGCGAGGGCACAATTGTAATAAGTGTGCGTGCGATGTATGTCTTCCAACCCCACGTCTTTCTCTCCCTTTTATTTACCAGCTTATGATGGTTAGATTAGGGCATGTTTCAATTAGCATACTCCAATATAGGGGTGTTTTGGCTCTCAGTTATTTGTTATGTGGTTTTAGAGTGCGTCTCTACAGGAATGTATGTATCAGTTTGCAAAGTTTGGGCATCAGGCCTGCGGGCATCAGTCAGTGTTTGAGAATTAGTTATCTGCGGGTACCAGATTTAGTTTTGGGGACAGTGATTCAGGGATAGTGATCAGTGTTTGAGGACAGTGTGTATTCAGCTTATCGACCGTGTGTTGTTATGCCCAGCTGTGTGTTGTGTATTTATTTTAAGCTGTTATACTGTTCGTTTATTTGGTTATTTATTTCTTTATTGCTTTATTGATCTTTTGCTAGGGCAGTTTTAGCACAATTGCTTCCGGCCCAGCAGATATTCCCCAAGCACTTTGGACAAGAGGTCGTCGGCTCAATCGATCTGAGGATCTGGTTGACGGACAGCCAGTGTTCCATTCTCTACCCCCGGTTGTCAGAAGAAGGCCGAGAAAGTGCAGTGTGTCTGAGCAGAGGTTACCAGAGCAGTGGCCTACCCTAGCAGTGAACAGTCGGGCTGAGGTCTCAGTTTCTGCCATAGAAATACACATACCAGTCAGTCAGCAGGACCAGCAGAATATGGCCGGAATGGAAGAAATGATGCGCCAACTCTAAGAGATTATGAAGCAAATGCAGGTGGACGCTGTCCGCCAAGCAGAGTTCTCTAAATAGCAGGCCACAATCATGGCCTAGTAGGCGGAGCTAATTACCCAGCTACAGCAGCAAGCTGGAGCATCAGCCTCACATCCAATTCCTCCCCCACCAAGGGTCCCAATACCCTAGTAGATACCAACTACCTAGAATGTCCTACCAAATGCCCAGAACATTTTGCCAAATGTCCATGCCGCTCAGGAGGACATAGACATCCCAACGGGGCCTGCTCCGCCCCGGCTTCCACTTCAATTATCCAAAGTACATACACCCGTCAACCACCCGGACTCTCTCTTCGAGTTCAAAGTAGACCCTACAGCACTGAAATTGAGCAAGCTCGAGAAGCTATTCAAAAAATCCCAGGGGGTAAAAGCTATCCGGATGTCGAGGACGGATATACCGATGTGGCTGTGACGCTGCCGGATAGATTCAAAATGTCGCAGATCGATCGCTTCGACGGATTTGGGGATCCCATGGTCCACCTCCGGCTATTCTCAGATATACTATAGCCAATGGGCCTAACCAGACCCCAGAAGCTTTCACTATTCGGCCGGACCCTGTCGGGTGTGGCCGCTATCTGGTATGCGAAGTTGGAGGATGATGTCAAACGAAGTTGGGATGAAATGGCCGAGACCTTTGTTGCGCAATACTCTTACAACACCCAAATTGAGATTATAACTTGTGATCTCGAAACAACAAGGTAGGAGCCCAAAGAGAGTTTCTCGGATTTCGTGACTCGATGGAGGGCGAAGGCCTCGATGATGACTCTAAGGCCCACTGATAAGGACTAGATCAGGATGATTGTGCGCAATCTCCAGCCGAAACTGATGCAAAAAATAATTGTACTCCCTTTCCCCACCTTTTCGGATCTGCATGAGATGGGGGTACAAATCGAAGATGCGATGAAACAAGGTCTGATTGACCAAGACAGGGAGCAACCCCGGAGAACCTTTAACCACAACAACAATGCAGGCCCGAGTGGCGCTGCAACTGCAAGAACTTCGGAGGTAAGCATGGTCGCCACCATTCCCCCTCCCCTTCCAAGGCCCATGGCAGCCACACCCTTCTCTGGTGCATCCGGAAGCAGTACACAGACCGCCAAATACCAACCCAGAGGCCAAAGAACCTTCACCCCATTGTACATGCCCCTGTCCAAGGCTCTAGGGGTCTTAATCAGAAAAGGGCATCTAAAACCCTTAGAGCCGAGGCCGTTACCAAATCCACTACCCCTCACTCACAACCCAGCCAAATACTGCGCATATTACCAGCAACATGGTCACGACACCGACCAATGTTTCAGGTTATGTTACGAGATTCAAAATCTCGTTGACAAACAGGTGATTTTGCCACCAGAAAGACCTAATGTCACAACCAACCCACTCCTTACATACAACCAAGCTCTACCTCTCAAAAGAATTAACTTTATCCAGACTGGGGTCGTGTCTTACGATCCTAGCATTTATATCACTCCTTCCCATCTACCTAAGCCGGAGGTGCTCCTTCTTGATTGCACTGACCTTTTGTGCATGATGGACATCTTCACAACCCAACCTGAGCCAATGGTGGTGGCTGTTGAAGAGAGTACAAGGGAGGTTGCAGAGGAAGATGGAAATGTTAAGTCAGGGTTTGAGCAGTCTGGGAATTTTGCTGGGGAAGTCTACGATCTGAGCAACTATATTCTGTCGGCAGGCCAGTCTGAGCCAAGTGTAGAATTTCCAGAGAGAACAGAACTGTGTATGATCCAGGGGGATAGAGTTGAGCAGGGGATAGAGGATTTGACGGCTGTAGAAGAGGACTTTGCCAACCTCCAGTTCTTCAATGACCAAGAATCAGGGGATGCGGCAGTCAACTGGTTTGAGTATAAGGAATTGGCAGAGGCTACCGGATGGCTGGATGATCAACCGGATTTTGTAGAGTTCCAACAAGGCTCGGCAGGGGTGATGGTGTCAGTAGTGGTCGGAAGGGCCGGAAGTCAGAGTACATTGCCGGATAGCGCCGGTACGAAGAATTTCGCTCAGAACGGGAGCATTGTGAATATAGGGAAAGCTGAACAACAAACTGCGCTGATGCAGGTGGAACAACAGGATTCTAAGAGAATCGGGGAAGCCAAATCCCATGAGGGGACTGAAAATGCTGTGGGCACAAGGACAGAAGATGCTGTGAGCATGTGGGTTGAAAGTGCTACGAGTACAATCATGCCGGGGCCAGACAGGTGCCTTTTGAATACCAACGGAATGTGGTGGGAAGATGATGATTTATGTCTTGCCTAAACAAACGAGGATTGGGGAAGCAATCAACCAGATGACACCTGGTATCTCGATGAGGTTGATCACATGACAAGAAGTGGCGGGTGTTTCAAGCCCCCGCACCTAGACCAACCAGAAGCGTCCGGAAAGGACAAGGAAACTGAAAAGCAGAAAGAGAAGCAGATCGAAGAAGAAGCTGTATTGAAGCAGTTGAAGAAGATACAAGCAGACATCTCCATCTGGGGACTGCTTATGGCATCACGGGTACACAGACAAGCCGTCCTATCTGCAATGGACAAGGCCAAACTCTCTATAGATACCACACCAGAGCAGCTAGTTGGACTAGTCTTTCCGGGAGGAGCTACCCCGATGATGACTTTCTCTGATAAGGAACTACCACCTGAGGGTGCGAACCACAATAAGCCACTCTACATCTCTGTGGAGTGTAGAAATAAATGGATACCGGTGGTTCTTGTTGATACCGGATCCACCATCAACGTCTGCCCGGCAATGATAGCCTATGCCATCGGTTTGAAGACCGCCGACTTTGTACCAACAGCCCAGGTAATTCGGGCATATGAAAATACGAGCCGAGAAGTCATGGGGACAGTAAAGATCCATACCAAAGTTGGGCCAGGACAGCATGAGATAGATTTCCATGTCTTGGAGGTTCCCACAACTTTTAACCTGCTTTTGGGGCGGCCGTGGTTGCACCAGGTGAAGGCCGTCTCGTCCACTCTGCATCAGATGGTGAAATACCCCTATGGAAAGGGAGTAGCCATTGTTTTCGGGAATTCATCGATCCATCCACATCCGGGGGTATCTACACCAGTCCTAGAAATCGAGCACGGCATGGAGGACGTGTTTATGTTAGGGTTTACCTTAGCTGAGGCTCGGGTTGTGCAGAACATCATGGCTGTTAATGAGGGAGTATATGTCAGTGCTCAATCTGTATACCTCATGAACAAGCTACACCACATCCCTGGGATGGGATTAGGGAGGAGCGGCCGAAAGGGCGTCGCGGCATTGGCCGAAGTGCCACATAACCCTTATACCTTTGGATTGGGTTATCTGCCTACCAAAGAAGATTGGATAAGAAAGGGAAAGGAAATGGCTGGGAGAGCCAGAGCAAAGAAGGCGGGGAAGCCTTTTGATTGCACCGGCCCATTCAGGGTACCCTAAACGGACGTTTCATTCGGGAGGGGGAGGACTTTCCGTTTTGTGGCTTCCCCGAGCTGTGGCTGAACGCGGAGAAGAAGCGCGTTCTAGGCTTTGAGATTTTCTTTGACCTACAATTATTTGCGGATGACGTTGCCGAAGAGCAGACAGACCCATCAGCTGAGGTTGAGCAGTGTAAGGCAGTGGATTCCGAGGGCGCTGAAATCGAAATGGGGGTAGCATTGGCTTGTCTACTTTCAGATCCTCCGATCGACCATAAGTGCTTGGGGGATAACTTCTTGGTTTTTATGATCGGGAATGAAACGGCTGTGGGCCTACCGTCAACTATTTTGGATGCATCTATCGCACCCTCTCTCACTTGGCAATACGAAGAGGGATTTTTGTCCAGCAGCACCGGATCAGGTAGTGAGCCGGAATCTGATTCCACTGAGTCCTGTGAGTCGGAATCAGGTTCCAACTCGACTGAGTCTGAGTCTGGTAATTCTGGGGATGATAACCCGGATGCTACAGTTTTATCCAAGTCGTCTTTTTCTTTCTCTTTCGAGTCTGTTGTAACCAAGGAATCGGACGATTCGGGTGTGCTTAATGAGAATCAAGTAACTATGGTTTCTGAGTACTTTTCTATGCCTTTAATTTATTGCATTAACTCAGACTTTCAAAACTTTGATGAAAGCGACGAGGACGAAATTCCTCCGGTTTTGCAACGCTTAATTGAACAAGAGCAGGAGAGATTTGTTAAACCTTTAATGGATGAAATCACTACTGTGAATATTGGAACTGAGGAGGACCCGCGGCTGGTCCAGATTAGGTCCACGTTGTCTTCAGAGGAACGCGAGTGCATAGCCGCTTTATTAAAAGATTTGAAAGATGTTTTCGCGTGGTCCTACGAAGACATGCCTGGGATCGATCTTGAGATTGTACAGCACCGGATCCCCCTTGACCCCGAAGCCCGACCTGTCAAATAGAAACTCAGGAGGATCTGCCCGGACTGGGCTCTCAAGATTAAGGAAGAGGTCACCAAGTAAATCGACGCAGGCTTTCTGCTGGTATCCGAATACCCGACTTGGTTGGCCAACATTGTTCCAGTGCCGAAGAAGGATGGCAGGAACCAGGTATGCATGGATTTCAGGGATTTGAACAGAGCCAGTCCGAAGGACGACTTTCCCTTGCCGCATATTGATGAGTTAGTGGACTTTACAGCGGGGCATGCTTTGCTTTCATTCAGGAATGGCTTCTCAGGGTACAATCAGATAGTGATGGCACTAGAAGACCGGGAAAAGACTACATTCACCACTCCGTGGGGGACATACTGCTACAGAGTAATGCCGTTTGGGTTGAAGAATGTTGGAGCTACTTATCAACGGGTCGCGACCACAATATTGCATGACATGATCCACAAAGAGGTTGAGGTGTATGTGGACGACATGATTGTCAAGTCCAAAGAAAGAGAGGGCCACTACACCGCCTTGCAAAAGTTCTTTCAAAGGATCAGAGAATTCTGGTTGCGGCTGAATCCTCAGAAATGTATGTTCGGTGTTACAGCAGGGAAAATACTGGGGTTTCTGATTACACAGAGAGGTATTGAAGTCGACCCTTCCAAAATCAAGGCCATCCTAGAAATGCCCCCGCTGAGGACTGAAAAGGAGGTGCGAGGCTTTCTAGGTAAAGTGCAATTCATAAGACGGTTTATCTCAAAATTAACCTTGACTTGTGAACCACTTTTTGGCCTCTTGAAGAAAGGAAAGAAATTCCAATGGGACGGCCGATGCCAAGCTGCTTTTGAACAGATCAAGGAATACTTACAGAACCCGCCCGTGTTGTCACTACCAGAGCCGGTGAAACCGTTGATATTGTACCTTTCAGTGACTGAGACTACAATGGGCTGTATGCTCGCACAAGAATCAGGGACAAAGTGGAGAAAGCCATCTACTATCTAAGCAAGAAGATGCTAGAGTATGAGACTCGCTACACACCGTTGGAGAAGGCTTGCTTAGCTTTGGTATGGGCTACCAAGAAGCTGCGGCACTACCTGTTAGCTCACTCCGTAATGTTGGTTTCACGACTCGATCCCATCAAATATCTTTTCGAGAAACCAGCACATACGGGTAGGCTAGCTTGTTGGTTGCTGTTGCTCTCCGAATTCGATCTGAAATATGTAACACGCAAGTCAGTTAAGGGAAGAGCAGTAGCGGAATTCTTAGCCGACCATCCAGTGGAAGAGGGTGAAGCAGTCGAGTACTTATTCCCAGATGAAGCCATTTTGCACATCGACGATGAAACTTGGACGATGTACTTTGACGGAGCGTCAAATCAATACGAGTATGGGATAGGGGTGTTGCTGATAGCACTCGACAATTCCCGTATCCCTCTAGCCTTCAAACTCCGGTTCAAAGTCTCGAACAACAAAGCAGAATATGAGGCATGCATTGCCGGTCTAGAAGCAGCCCTGGAACTAGGGGCAAGACGGTTGGACGTCATCGGGGACTCGAACCTTGTTGTGTCTCAAGCAAAAGGAGACTGTAAAGTCAAAGAAGAGAAAATGATGATGTATCACCAGACCTTGGATTTGTTAATTCCTCGGTTTGAGAAGCTAAACTTTGCTCATCTATTAAGAGAGAACAACAGGTTCGCAGATTCTTTAGCAACTCTATCTTCCATGATAGACATCCCGTTCGGAGTCCGGATGCGCCAGTCATCATTGACCAGAAATTTGCGCCAGCCTACGAGTCGATTGCTGCTATAGATGAGGCTCAGGACGAAAACCCCTGGTATTACGACATTTGGAATTTCTTGGAGAAGGAAGCATACCCGCCAAGGGTAAATGCCAAGGATAAAAGGGCAATCAGAAGAATGGCCATTCAGTTCATCATCTGTGGGGGTAAGCTTTATAAGAGAGGTCATCTGGGAATGCATAAGCTGTGTGTCGATGCCGAAGAATCGAAGCACCTAATGGAGGCCATCCATGGAGGGGAATGCGGTGCGCATATGAATGGAGTAATGCTAGCACGGAAGATCCTCAGACAGGGTTACTACTGGTCCACCATGGAGCAGGATTGTATCGGTTTTGTTCGACGATGCCACAAATGTCAAATTTATGCAAATCGCATGAACATTCCGTCGTCGAAGCTGTACAACATGACTTCGCCATGGCCATTTTTAGTCTGGGGAATTGATGTGATCGGGGCTGTCACTCCGAAGGGGTCGAATGGGCATGAGTTCATCCTGGTCGCGATAGATTATTTCACGAAGTGG
Organism: Camellia lanceoleosa; assembly: GCA_025200525.1. Classification (NCBI taxonomy): domain Eukaryota; kingdom Viridiplantae; phylum Streptophyta; class Magnoliopsida; order Ericales; family Theaceae; genus Camellia; species Camellia lanceoleosa. Next base: position 149,721,659 of record CM045771.1, on the reverse strand, counting down.
GTCGAGGCCCAATCTTATGCGGTGTTGAAGGCTTCACATGTTGCGAAGTTTATCGGAAACAACATCATTTGTCGCTACGAAGTCCCAAATGAGATAATTTTAGATAACGATTCCCACTTCAAGCAGGAAGTGATTGACGTGCTGGAAAAACACAACATGGCTTTTCATAAATCATCTACCTATCGGCTGCAAACCAATGGAGCGGTTGAGGCCGCCAACAAGAACATCAAACACATACTGCAGAAGATGGTGGAAACCTACCGGGATTGGCCAGATAAGCTGTCGTTTGCTCTGTGAGGCTACCAGACTTCAATCAGAACTTCTACTGGGGCGACTCCGTATTCATTAGTTTATGGGATGGAGGCCGTTCTACCTATCGAAATTGAGGTTCCGTCTTTGCGAGTACTGGCTGAGTGTCAAATAGCCGAAGCAGATTGGCAGCAGAGCAGGTTTGAGGAACTCGTGCTCTTTGATGAAAGAAGACTGAAAGCACTGTACCATGTTCAAGGTTATCAGCACAGAATTGCCCGGGCTTTTAACAAGAAAGTTAAGTCCAGGAATCTAAAAGAAGGAGATTTGGTGCTCAAGGACAACCGAGCTCCCATCCACGACCCAAGGGGCAAGTTCAGACCCAATTGGACTGGTCCCTACATCATTAAGTCTATTTGGTCAGGTGGAGCTGTGGTTCTGACGGATCTAGATGGCCTAGAGTTCTCACAACCGATCAATATGGACAAGTTGAAGAAATATTACCCTTAAGAGGCTCGCTAGGCCGAAAACCTGAAAGGGCGACCTAGGCAAAACTCAGAGCACAAAAAATTTGAAATTATTAAAACTGAGCTTGCAAGGTTGAAAACCCGCAAAGGGCGGCCTTGGCAAAAGTTAGAGCGTAAAAGGAGAGCGAAAATACCCGAGTGAACCCAAGCCTGAACTACGTAAGGCTTGATTCCCATCTTTGGGATACGTAGCCAACTTCATCCTGAAGTTCAGCCATAAACTTTTCCCCGATCAACTTTGTCCATTTGATCATCTCAGTCATCTTTGTCTATCAGCATTCATCGTGATCTCCGGTGCAATGCTTTTCAAACTAGGGGCAACTTTCCGTTGCTGTGCAGTGCTGCGGTACTATTCAGACTAGGGGCAACTTTCCAGTTGCTAGGATTCGGGGTTGTGCATCTTAGTGACAGATTTCAGGCGTGTCCAGGTTTGATCCATATCGAAAATGGTTTTGAAAAGTTTTAATAAAAGTTGAGTTTGTTCAAATTAATCTTTTTACAACTTAGACCACTTCTGGACCAAAGCGGAAAATTTTCAGTACCCACAACCTTCAATTTCATTGATTTCAATACAGAGTTCTCCTGCTCTTGTATACAAATTGAAGTTGTTTTTTTATCACATTCATAAAGAAAACTTGAAAGTACTAGTAAAACAATAAATCTGGGGCATAGATAAGTCAGGTGTCCCTGCGCCCCCTCCCAGAGTTGGTGGAAGCCTCTGATGCCAAGCTGGGCCCAATCTGTGCCTCTTTATTGAGCCAATCCAAGCACTCGTCAGACAAAGTGCAACTGAAAGTGGGAGTGGGGGCCAGGAGCTCTCTAGTCCTCCATGCTGTGGCATACCAGGCAAGCTGTGCACCTCGAACCGGGAATATGGCAGGATACTCTATCCCCTCTGGCGGGCAAGTCTGATCATGACCGAACTAGCGTTGGAACCGGAACGGAAAGTAGAACACACAGTGGGTCAGACCAATCAACTGGATCCCAATCTACCGGGACATGCTATAGCTCATTGTCGGGAGATTGAGCCAAGGACAGCGCTAAGCAATGTGATCTGCAGACAAATTGCACATCCAGTCAAACCACCATCCCTCATCAAGGGCATTTACTAGGCGTTGTCGAAAGAAATAGCCGCGAGCTGAGTAGGCTGGGCAAGAGTCCACAACCTACAATTTATCCATCAACCATACCTGGGGAGGGATGAAAAATGAGAGGATAAAGAATAGAGAGATGTACGATGAGAGAAAAGTAAGAAAAGGGTTTTGTGAGAAAAAACCGAGCCCGAGGGCCGAGTGATGTGAGCAACATATATGTGAGATTGGGTGGGAAACATTACCTGCAGCAGTAGCGGACTCCCCGCAAATCTGGTCGTTTCCTGGCGATAAAAAGCATCTAAGCCCATCAGTGTCTTGGCCAATGTCTTGGCAATGCAGCTCTTTCCTTCTTTCAAGCCTTGAGCAACTTCAATCAGACGAATGCTAGATTCACCGAAGCTCAGGGCAAGCAAAAAGCGAGATAGCATGCACAAGCAAAGTGCGTGTTGTCGAAAACCTTGCCAATAATGGTTGCCATGGTCACCGGCATCAGAAAAGCGATGAATCAAGCCAAGGATGTCCAGTTCCCCGTTACAGATCAGAGACCGAGCGTCATGCATGGTGAGCCCACACATCCGTCCTAAAGCTTGGGCGTGGCCAAAGCGAAACTGAGGCAAAATTTCTTCATAGCGTTCAGATTCCATAAAAACTTGAAAATCTTCGAAAGTTAGACATACCTTTTGCCCGCCGAAGCTAAAAACATGTGTTATTGGGTTCCAAAACCTTGCCACAGCATGAAGGAAGGGAAGGTGCAGCAGAGTACGGCTCAGCGTGAATAGTGCATTCAAGCTGAAGCCCCGAAAGCTCAACTTTTTCGAGCCATCTAGAGAGACGATCCAAGCTGTGAGATTTTCGACGAGAAACGCCTCTATTTTTGGTGCAAAACTGAGATGAAATGAATCCACTACGAGGCTGGGACTTTTAAAGAGGATAGGGCACTGTTCGGGGGACACGTGTCGAAAAACTGGTGGTTGCTGAGCTAGGTGGCCGGCCAGCCACCTTTTCTGGTAGGCCGGCCACCCCTCTTCCCTCCAATGCAAAAAGCTGGCCGGCCAGCTCCCAAAGGTGGTCGGCCATGCTGTAAAGTGTGCCTTTGGTCCTGTTCTACCCTCTAGAAGGAAGTTCCCAGCATTTCTATGCATCGGGAGTGTCGAAGGCCTCCATCTCCCTCTGTTTTGGATGCGTTCCGTCACCCAGATCATCCGAAATGCACTTTGTTCATAGAGTTGTTGTTAAGTTTTGCTTATTGAGTTGTTGCTTCGTTTGTCGAGCTGTTTTGTTTATCAAGTCTTGTTTGTCATAGCTATCAAGCTTTGTATTTTGAGTTGTCACTCTTTGTTTAAATCAATGTTGTTGTGTCTTGCTTATCGAGTTGTAAACTTGCTAAGGTTTTGTTATTTCTTAGTGAGTTAGGTTGTTTAGTTTGTTGCGTCGGTTCACTACCTGACTGGGCAAATACACAATGCACATTTCGATTCAAATCTCATTTTGGTACAAAATAATATGATGCGATGCTAAGAACATAAAGTACAACACTTTTTCAAAAGCTGTTTCATTCCATCATGCTTCCTTTGTTACAACATTTTACAACAAGGGAACAAGTTTTACAAAAAAAAAAAACTGCCTAACAATGTACAATGTGCTACAACTACTAGTAAAAAGGTAAATAAAGCATGAAACAACTACATCAATGCTCTTAAGAGCAAGAATGAGAGGCCCTCTTTGTCCTCTTCTGCGGAACAGCCTTTGCACCATCATCACCGTCATCTAAGTCGGGGCTGCCATCCTCGGAACCCTCCTCAGCCTCATCTCCACTACCGGAACCTAGGTCGGAGCCACCCTCTCTGTCAGCAGATGTCTCTGACTGGGGATCTGCAACCTCCTCCTCCTCCTCCTCGCTGGGCTCTTCCTCTATGATGTGCGCCCTGCGTCTGCCTCGTCCGTGAGACGACTTCCCTCTACCGGCTCCTCGAGAAGGCCGAGATGGCCCAGCTCCTCGGGAAGGCCCAGGTGGCCCGGACTGTGGCCCAGTATATATCGGAAGCATCTAAAAAGGAAGAATGCAATTTGAATACATCAGCTCAAATATGTACAAGAAAGTTGCATGAAGTGGGTGCATACAGGTACAGTACGTAAGTGCGGTGTGTGTCAGACGTGCTCTACACAGGTAGCCTATCAATGCAGTAAAATGTTTAAGATCAGCATGTCATCGGAAGTATGATAAATGCAAGAAAACTAAAGGGTACCTGGACACCCATGAGGGACAACTGCGCCTCTCTCCGTAGGACCATGCCCTCAAGTGAGGCTACCATCTCGAGCACCTCATCCATGTACTCCCTGGGTGACTGCAGATACAAGCTCAAGTCATCAATGAATAAACAAATGCCAAAATATCTGTGAGATAAACGGAAAATAGTGGAACATACCGGTGGTGAGTTAGGGTCACTGACGTATCGGTGGTTAGGCATAGGAGGCTCTATCGGGATCGGGTAGAAAGTCCCATATCGCCATCATATCAGCTCAATCGGCATATCTGGCCATCCAGGATGATGATGAGTCGGAGGAATTAGGGGAACCAGTCCACCCCCACCTCTAGACGTACTAGCCCTGCTGGTGGAAGGGACATCTTCAGTCCGAGCCTGGCTCGATGAAGGCATACCAGCAGACCTCATCGTCGGAGTACGGACCCCTGTCAGTGGAGGCATCAAGTATGTGTGATGATAGGTCGCATACTCCTCTTGCTCCAGATGTAAGAATGCATCGGTACCCTACATAGCACTAACGACACCCTGAGGAGAGAGCCTATCAGCGGTCCGCATGTCGTCTGGAGGCGCTGAAGGAAGGTCTTGAGTAGGGTAGCGCCATACCTGCCGCAAGAAGCGATCCCCTAAAAACAAGGCCCTACCAACTGGCCACTCGAACAAGATCCTATACCGAGAGGCACCCCATACTCCGGCAAACTGGAATCGGAGGTCTCTGCCTAAAGACGCCCAGGGCTGCCACGAGATCTGCAGATAACTGATGTATAAGCTAATAAGAAATTGTGAATATGCAAGATAAATCAAAGATCGGAAACATGAAGAACTGAGAGTTCTGAAATACCTCTGCTTATCAGACGGGCATCAGTAGGTAGAGGAAAGACTCTTGAGGTCTCGGCCGGTGCTGTTCCTCGAATACGAGTGAATAAGGGGTCACGAGGGGCACCTCTACCTCAAGCTCCGGAGCTAACGTGGGGAAGTACGCATAGATCCATAGCTGTGGAAAACAGAACAGTAGCCACTAGAATACAGAATGCTGAGTGCAGAATGTAAATACAAAATGCTGAGAGCAAAGTGCAAGGTACAGAGTGTAAAGTGCGCCATGTGTGCAATGTACAAGTAATGAGAAGCAGAAATGTAAATCAAGAGGGCAGAAAGTACCTCCCAGGCTCTCCAATAGCCACCGACCATGTTCCCCCGTCCGCGGGTGGTCGCGCTCATATAGCAGTAGAGATTAGCCAGGCTGGTGCCACCCCAATCATATCGGCTGACCTGCGATAGGTCCACCAAAGCACTTAACAGATAAAGCCTGATAGTGTTCCCCCTATCGGCGAACAGAGTGGTCCTGAAAAGGAACATCAGAAATCCGCGGGTGTACTGTGCCACCTCTTCAGAAGTCTCAAGCTTCATCTCCGCCCTCCTAAAATGGGAAGAAAACCAAGTATATCGGACTCTGCCCGAAGATCTGTCAACTGGCGGGTGAGCTCCCAATAAATAGATCCAAGCGGCCTCCCACTGTCCCATGTCCTCGTCATATGGGATGGCCACATCAAGGCCCGTCAGTACGGCGAAGTCAACTGGGGTCATAGTCATGTCCCCAGTGGCAGAGAAATGGAAGGAGTTGGTGGTGTCCCACCATCTCTCTACTAAGGCACCCATCAACGTCCTACTAGTAGGACAGCGGGAGATCCCAGCACAAAAGGGCCCAAACCCTGCCACGTCAACCAAATCCCGGACAACCTCCAGGAGCTCCGCGTACCACTCCCTCGCCGTGATGGAGCCATATCCTCGCGCAGTACGAGAAGTCACCTGCATTCAGGATGAACACATATATTCAGTTTCAGAATGAAATGAATAAGCTGCGTGCAAATGAAATGTATGAGCTGCGAGCAAAATCAAATCAGATACAAAATCTGGGCTGTGTGTTCAGAAAATTCAAGGTACGAGCTGTGTGTTCGACATCAAAAGTTTGGGCTGCGTGTTCAACTCTCAATCAGTGTGTGCTGTGTGTTCACCTCAACAACGAGCTGTGTGTTCGACATCAAAGTTTAGGCTACGTGTTCAACTCTCAATCAGTGTGTGCTGTGTGTTCACCTTAACAACGAGCTGTGTGTTCGATATCAAAGTTTGGGCTGCATGTTCAACTCTCAATCAGTTCGAGCTGTGTGTTCAACGTCAAGTGTTTGAGCTGTGTGTTCAAAATTCAAAATCTGTGGGCTGTGTGTTCAATTCTCAATCAATGTGTGTGCTGTGTGTTCACCTCAACAAAGAGCTGTGTGTTCAACATCAAGTATTTGAGCTGTGTGTTTAGATTTCAAAATCAGTGGGCTGTGTGTTCATCTCAAAATTTGGGCTGTGTGTTTAATTCTCAAACAAGTGTGTGTTGTGTGCTCACAATCAGAAAAATGGGCTGTGTGTTCATCATCAAAGTTCAAGCTACGTGCTCAACGTCAACATCAAGTATTTGAGCTGTGTGTTCAAATTTCAAAATCAGTGGGCTGTGTGTTCATCTCAAAGTATGGGCTGTGTGTTCAATTCTCAACAAGTGTGTGCTGCGTGTTCACAATCAATATACGGGCCGCATGTTCAGAAAGTCGGATTGTTTAAACTGTGTGTTCAAGATGCAAATGGAATACGATGTTATAAACTAAACATTCAAAACAAGCTGTGAGCTTGAGGGAGCAGATAAACATAGTGAAAGCACAAAATACAGGGAAAATGCAGAATGCATTGCAAAAAATGTAAAAGTGAAGTAAATACCTCTCGTGCCTGGTAGGAGAGGTGGGACTCTGGCTCCCGCTGTAGTCGATCTACAGGCGCTCGCTCATCGAAGTCAGTAAAGTGGTAGAGAACTGCCTGCGAGAGAATGTGCACCGGAGGGTCATACCTCTCGGGAATGAACGGCCGAATCCTCGGGGGTAAAGCCATAATATCGGGATCATCTCTGGTATCTGGAGGACCTCCACCATGAGGGAAATGACCAGCCATCTCGAAAAATTTGCAAAAAGGAGCAAAAGCGAGCAAAATGAGCTAAAATTGGAAAAAGTCAACAAAAGTCAACCCTCGGAAAATGAAAAAGTCAACAAAAGTCAACCCCGAGAAAATCTTCCAAATGTTGAGACAAACTTACCTTAAGTGGAGAAAATGAGAAAAGAAGCACCGAAATCAAAATTTAATCGGTTCAAAGTGACGAAAACTGAAAGATTTCGCGAAAACAACTTGCATGGGGCATTGGAAAACGCATATAGAGCACAGATCTGAGAGAGAAAGTGGTCTAGGAAGGAAGAGGAGACAATTTCGGAGCTGGAGTTGTGAGGAAAAGTGCTTTGGATAAGCACATTTAAAGAAAAGAGAGCAAAAAGACCAAACTGCCTCGGATTTGGGCTAGGTGGCCGGCCGGCCACCTTTTCTGGCAGGCCGGCCATCCCACCCCCTCACTCCTAGCCGACAGCCTCTCCCTTGGACCAAGCATGGCCGGCAGCCTTCCCAACATGGTGTCCAAGGCCTCTGCAAATTTTGGTGATGATTGGAGTCCCCGGCACCTGAGAAAGTACAAGGAAAGTGCACTTTTCGTCGCGAAATCCCTCCGCAGGAACTTCAACTCCAACTTTTGATGCGTGTCTCATTGTTACTCATCAAGAGCAAGGTTGAATATGTTGTGACCCCTCCGGGAGGTAAACCGGAGGTCGCGATTGAGCCACCTTCGTCGAAACTTGCATTGCTTTGCTCGTTGTTTCGTTTCAAAATGTTCATTCGAGTTTACACTTATCCTGCATTGTTATGCACACCACTTGCACTGTTCTGCACGTTTCACGAGCATTGTCATACCCTTGTACTTAACTTGCGTTGTCACACGCGTCGCTTCTCGCATTGCGATGCACTCACCCATCAACACCGCGTTTGCCTGCATTCGATATCACACTGAACATATGTTGCTAACTATGTTGTGCTTGTTGAGTTTCTTCCTTTTGCAGGTACGATATTGTATGTACAGTTCATTTGAGGCTGGTGCGACCAGACGTGCCGCACAAGTATTGTTTCTTCTCCGTATGAGACATGGCGAGAATTCGATGATTCTCCGCACCCTTCAACTGCAAGAAATGTAGTATTGCTTTGCATTATCGCTTAAAACTGTTACATCTATTATGAATATTTGCTTCATTACAGCTTGCTACTTCGCATGATCATTGAGTTACATCCGGCTTTGTGCATACTGCTTTGCATTTTGCCCCTTGCCTGTGGGCATGCCTGCAGGCACATCTTTTTGTTTATCTCGCCTGTTTGTCTGAGTCTTCGGCCTTGTCAAAAATGGGTCGTCTCTAGGCTTTGACATTCACTCCCGTCACTTATGACTTTTGAGTTTTGTCAAAGAGGGGCAACTGTAGACACCTCATTTTTAACCGACCTCAAGACTCAGACGTCACCAACTGAGCACTCAGTGATGTTGCATATTGTGCTCGTTCTGAAGTTGTGGAATCTCGGCTGCGAGTCTCGCCTCCGGACTTCCGGGCTCTTTTGTGCTTTGCCTCGGTTTGCGAACTGGGTCCCATTTTCTCCGTTTTATCTTCCTGAAGAGAGGGAGAGGTCTCGTAGATCATCTCTCAGTGGCCGTAGGCTACATTTCGTGTTCGTAGGCCATTTTTCCCGTTTGGAGCCCGGTTCTTGGTTTTTGGAGCCGTCGGCCTTGTGCCTCGGTTCGGGACCGCTTAACCACCTCCGTTTGCTCCGGTTTTTGGCATACACCTTGTTTCCTCCCTCTTGAGGGACACTATGGCCCGAGAGACCAACTTCGTGGTCAAACGCCACCTTCGGTGCTTGATAGTCAGTTTTCGAGGCCCCAGGCCGCACGTTTTGGCCCCCAAACCTTCATTTTGCATCGGTTTGGGTTCATTTTTGGCGGAGACCTTATTTTCATTGTTAGGAAGGTTGTAGAAAGGTGGGAGGCCAGCAATTGTTCTGAAGACCAGCTTTATTCCTTCATCGCTCTTTATCGCCCGTTTTCTTCACTAGAAAGCTGAGTTTTCCCATTCCCGGGCCACTTTTTCTGACTTTCCACCACACCATTGTGTTGTACACACCTGGGAGGCCACCAATATGGATAGGCCGGCCATCAATTGTTCTTGACCCTTTTGAACCCCTCTAGAAAGTTGGTTTTTCTCTCTCCTGGGTTACATTTTCTGGGTTTTGACCATACAGCTGTGTTGTACACACATGGAAGGCCACCTTTCTGGGGTGGCCACCTAGCAACTTTGTTGACCCTTTTGACTCTTGGCCGGCAGGCCACCTGAACCTTCTGCACCTGGCCGGCCATGTTTCTCTCTCCTGGTGCATCACAGCTATGCCAGCTGTTTTGTATCAGACTCCTGCTCGAGGGTCTGCCCTTTTGGGGGGGGGGAATTTGAATTTTTTTCCCCCCTTTTCTTCACTCCTCTCCTTCTATATAACCAGCACCCTTCCTCCATGATTAAGGGTTAGAAAAAATCAGCCAAGGCTTCCTCCCCTTCTCCCTTCATTTTCACTATTCCAAGCTCCAAAACCCTAAGATTCTTGCACCATTTGCACTACAACCCATAGCATAACACCACCATCATCCATTTCAGCACCTTGGAAGCCATTTGGAAAGGTTGGAAGCTCAGAATTTTGGACCAAAAGCTGCTGGAGGTCAGCTCTTCAAGGGTAAGCACCTAGTTCCCTTAAACTTGCATTTTTTTGCTTCATCTATAAGCTATACTTGCAAGCATTTTTGGGCTTTGACCCAAACTGAAAATAGTCTTATTTTGAGCTCATCTTCATGTTTAATCAAGATATTTTTTCTGGTTGAGGCCATCTGCTGCCCCTTTCCCTTTATCTCTCTTTTAAGGCTATTTTTTGCATGATATATTAGCCCTGTTTGTAAGAATTTTTGGGCTTCGATCCAAACTATAAAGTGCCTTATTTTGATCCCCTCTTCAACTTTGTTGAAGGCCTCTTCACTGTTTGAGGCTAGATACTACCTCTTGCTCTCTATCTCTCTTTTAGGACCATTTTTGCATCATATTTTAGCCTTACTTGTGAGCGTATTTGAGATTTTCCACAAACTGTAAAGTATCTTTTTTTGAGCCCCTATTAAACTTTGTTGAAGGGATCTTTTCTGTTTCAGGCCTTTTACTGCCCTGTTTGTTCAATCTCTCTTTTAGGGCTGTTTTTGCATGGTACATTAGCCTTATTTGTGAGCCTTTTTGGACCTCGACCTAAACTGAAAAAAGTCTGGTTTTAACATCATCTTCATGTTTTATTAAGGTCTATTCTCTGTTTGGGGCCATCTTCCCCCTATGCATGCTTCATCTCTCCATGTTTAGGGCTATGCATTAGAACATTTGCATTGGCCATGGTTTGGCCTCTTAGCCACTGAAAATATATCCAATGGATTTTTAGTGGCTTAGGTGTATTATTAAAGGCCAAAATCAGAGGGGGGTGACCCCCTCTCCTTCTTTTGCTTGATGGTCTTTTTGGCCTTCCAAAGAGGCCCTATCTTGCATGCTTTGTTGACTGATTTCAGGGCCAATTTGATGAGTTTTAGGGCTATCATATTTTATTTTCAGAGTTGATTTGGCTATGCTAAATGTCCTTGATGCATGTGCTTAATAACCCCTTTGTATGCCCTCTAAAAGAACCCATCATTTGTGCATGTGTTGGCTGCATTTCAGAGGTTATTTGGGCATGTTTTGGTATGTTTTATTCACTGATTTTTGCTGGTTTGATGAGTTCTCACCTGCTTCATATACATGCCATGTAAACCATATTTGCTAGTCAAAGTCGCATGCTATTTTAGTCCATCTTGCTAGCATCTTTTGGCCATGCTTTGAACTAGAAATGTTCATGTTTTGGGACTGCCTTGGTTCTATCTTCATGCTTCATGATCAAATAATGCATGCTTTGTATAGCTATAGGTCAATACATGTGCCTATTTTGAGTTTCGGGGCTCATCTCATGCATCGGGTGCCATTTATCGATGTTTCGGGATCATTTTGCATCACATTTCAATGCTAGAACTTGCATGTTTGTATGCCATATTTCATGCTTTGCCATGCCTTGTTAGAGTGGCATTTGTGCCCTAGGATCGGTCCTCGGTTTGCGTGCATGTGTGCACGCATCTCGAGTGTCTCATTTTCATCTCATGGCCACTGATGTGAGTGTGGCTGAGGTCGACTCATGTTGGTGTAAGTCCATTATGCATTGTGTATGCCATTTCAATTCATAGCATTGCATATAGTAGGTTGTATGTTAGAGCATCGTGTATGCCGTATTACATCGTGCATTGTGTATGCTAGGTTGTATATTAGTTTCATAGTGCATGCCATCTCATTTGCATTGTGTTTGGGATAGGAGTTAGCCCGAGCACGGGAAACGAGAGACGTTTCGTACTTTGAGTGACGGAACGTGTCTCAATTCCCAGTCACCGACACTCTGGATTATCCATGATGGAGTTTAGGCCTTGTTGTGTTTTCATGTGCATTCATTCCATATTGAGTCATGCAAATCGACTCCTCGGCCATCATGCATCGAGATGGGCGATTGGTGGCACGAGGATCGAAGACTACGCTCCTTGAAGAGTAGTCAAGCATATATATGTGAAAATACATTGCTATGCCCCTTTCCTGCTCTCTGTTGCAGCAAATCAGAAACCGACAATCTCTTGGGACTTCGCGCAATATTCCGGGCTTAATGTTAAACAGAGGCTAATCAGGGCATCGCGATGGATTTCCACGCCAAGCAACTCAAACATGTATCATTCATCATTCGGAACAGAGCTGAGGCAGTCCAGGGGCTTGCACGCCAATTTACTGTTTTTCCTAGTTAATTTGTTAATTAATTAGGGTTTTGTATTTATTCGGACTGTACTATTCATTCGGACTGTACTATTCATTTGGGACTGTATATTATTTATTCAAAGCGAGGACACAATTGTAATAAGTGTGCGTGCGATGTATGTCTTCCAACCCCACGTATTTCTCTCCCTTTTATTTACTAGCTTATGATGGTTAGATTAGGGCATGTTTCAATTAGCATACAGTATGATAGCACGTTTGCATTCATTCATCTGTTTTGCATGCACTGGGCTCGGCGCATCATAACTCACTACATTGTATTTCAATTCTAAGTTGAATACATGTTAGCTGTAGCATTCCATATGCCATGTTTAGAATAGCCGAGCCTATCTTAGTTGCATTCCTACATGTGTTGCATTAGGCATTTCCGTATAGTTAGGATCATCCATAGATTTCTAACATAGTTTTTGTTTTGGCTTGGAGTACTTGGTAAGTTTTTACGCTTTAGCATCCTTGCATGTGTGTGAGTGACTGCCATGATAGCATGCTTACCATGAGGCTATTTGCTTATGTGATATAACTGCCTGAATGCCTGTGGGTGAAGGTTGAGTTATTTGGATTGGAACAATGCATTGACTGTGAATTTTAAGCCCACTAGATAGTGGCGAAACCATGTTTTCTAAGCCCACCCGAGCGTGGCAAAATCTGCATTTTAAGCCTACTTGCGAGTAGCAAACCATCTTTCAAAAACAAACATGAAATGTTTTGTTCCAATTTAGGCGATCCAATCTATACTTGTTTGCTGTGCGCATCACATAGTAAATCTAGGCTAATAACCGGAATAAGAATGCATAATGTTTTCAAAACTAGATATCATGGTTAGTAGAGGCCGATCTTTAATCGAGCGAGCGGCAGTGCTCACGAAGTGACCTTTCCCAATCGTACCCAAGTTCCCGAGCCGAGGCAACTTTGGTGATGACGGACATGTGGCCTTAGGCAACGAGTCAGGGTTTCCTAAATTTTCCAAAAATAAAATATTTAGGTGGCGACTCTGTATCTGGCAAAGCAGTCCATGTTTGGCACTTCTTTCAAAAAATCTATTTTTTTAAAATGATTTGACGGATTTGGACTCTTTGTTTTTGATTGAGAACCATGACAATTGGAGTCCTGAACTGTAGTGAGCCCAAAATGAACGGAACGGGATTCATCCCTCCCGGGGCGTTCGGGGACGTCTATAGTTTCTGGCGACTCCGCTGGAGATTTAGAGAGCTTGACTCGAACTCATGATATCTTGTTTTGATTACACTTATGTGTTTCTTTGCATTGCATTTGCATTGGTGCGCCTAGGACACCGTGTTTGCCATCTGCTATTCCTGAGCGGTTTGCCAGAGGCTGCGTGCCATAAGGCTTACCGATTACGGGCTCTGCCAGTATGGGAACACAAACCCTGGTTTTACATAAATTAGAAATTCTAAATAATTTATTCAAAAAAAATTATTTATTCAGAAAATTTACCAAGTATATAATATATACTCTATTTTTTCTCAACTTCAAGAGATCACAAACCAAAAATAATATCTAGACTTTTATAATTTGATTTTAAAATACATTCTTGAAACTTCCCCAAATAATATATACTAACTCTTGTGGGTCTTTTCTTAAATCCCAAACAAGGATTTTAAATTAAATAAACCTAACAATGGGGCCAACCCATAAGGCTACAAACCGGGAAAAACAATTAAACCAAAAAGTCAAAGATGGACCAAAAAATTAAACTGTACCAACTTAACCATAGGTTGACCCATAGATATAACAAAGCATATATTTGGGCCCATTTGCAGTTAAGTTTTTTAAAACAAAATCTAGTTGCCTACCAGGTTAACCTTACTGCCAAACAATACATTGGTCTTTGACAACATAAGCGTCAAAACAAGACCATGCACTACAAAAATTATTTCTATTATGCAATAGAGAAAACAAACCTTAAAGGGCATAACAGTTTCTTTTATGGCATAAATTCAAAATTGGTCAGTAACAAAATAATTTCAAAACATGCAATACTAATATCTGACAATTTGCCTTTCATCAAATGCATACATATATATCTTGTTTCATGTTGATTAAAATTTAATACTTTTATATTAAATCACCAAGTCAAACCCCCTCACCACTAACAGTTACAAAAACAAACCCTTACGTCCTCTTATTACAAATTAAGAATTTGAATTCAGCCCAGCCTCTCTGTTCATTTGATGAAGCATAGTGACGATTCGCAATTGCCTGCTCCGACACTAATCCGTACCCATGGCGGGCTAGTACATTTTATGGTTTTTTTTTTTAAAAAAACCAAATGTATATATGTTTTGAACCCATATAATAAATAATCAAAATCATGTTTCATTTTTCTAATACCTATAACCAAACCAGATTCATGACCATAGACAACAAATGAATTGTCTGGAGGAAAAAATTTCCTATTCTGAATTTACCTGCAATTGTTGTGTGATGGACCCTTTGATTACCATGCAATTAATCAAATTGAATTTGAATCTTTTTCTTTTTCTCTCTTTTTTCTCCAAAATATATATAATTCCATCTTTTGAAAGAATTACGTTAAAGCATAGGCCACATATACATACCAAACGTATTACACAGATGAAAATTTGGTAACGAATAAACTTTACCCAAGAAAAATATACAAATTCTATCAGAACAAATCAAGTTATAAGCATCAGTCTGAAATTTGTCTTAAAGAACTAGGTAGATAAAACAATGGCATTTTTCTGTTTCTAGAATAGTTACAAACTGCCTTTAACAAAACATAAGTATCACAAAAGTCACAACTCTTGAAACCATAAAACAGTTATTATAATTTGAAAGTTTTTATTGGTTTCTCTGTTTCCAACGATGGGTTAAAAAGCATTAACACATCACTAGCCAAAGTACATTGACCCATCAAAAACAAAAAACTGAACCAATTACAGAATACAAAATGTAATGAAGAGAGAGACAAAGAAGCGGTGGACCCAATCTCCAAGTCGACATTCCGAAACTTGAAGTTGGACCTCTGTCGAGTCCGAATGAATATGCCGGCGTCCCATCCGCCATGAACAAATAAAACTTGATTGAGTTGAGTGTGTGACACTCTTTCCTTAAGACAGATTTGTCCTCCCACTAGTGCTTAGGATTCAATGGACATCTATCTTCTAGGATACAACGATCAATGTCTTGCATTAGCAGCACTACTATTGCAAGCTTAGTGAACTTTGCTGTGTATGTACTCTCTTTATAGGAAAATAAGACTCAAGAAATATGAAGAATAAATGCAAAGTGAAGAAGAAAATGACAATTTTCTATCTAAATTGAAGTGAGGGAGATGGAATTTATAGACTTCTATGTGACTCTTCAGAAAGGTCGTGACCCTTCAAAAGCACACACCCTTCCATCTCAAGAGATATAACCATTGGAGTAAATTTAAATTCAAATTTTCCAACATTCTGCTCATCTTTGAGCCTCTTACTAGAGTAGAGCTTTCAAATCCTTGCCATAATGGTCTCAGACACAAACATATATATAGTACCTTTTGATTGGAAAAGTAGGGACAAAAGGACTAGAAACTAACAAATAAGGGAGGACTCAACTGGCCACGCATTAAAATGTAGGATAAAATTATTCTTTCACCCCTAAAATATGTTATCTTTCACTTTTATCTAAAATAAAAATTCTCACTTATTGATTGAGGATACGAGCTTTGGGAGGAAGGTAAAACCACATGTAATTTTTCAATGAAACAAATTATTATAAAATTTGATTTATATTGACACAAAAAAAAAAAAAAGAATAATATTAGTATTAATCGGATTTTTTTTTATCAACATAATTGAGAACAAAAATATCATTGAATATATTTCTTTTGTTTGTATTAACTTAACAAAAATATTAACTATGTCTTCGTTTATTAAAATTACTATTTAGAAATATTGTAATCGCCACTTTTTATAAGATATATATATAAAAACATTTATGATAGGCTCGGCATCAAAATCTTAAGTAATATATTTCACAATAAATATGATCAAATAACTTGTTATAAAATCATTTTTCATCTTATTATGTAATTTAGTTTTGAAAATTCTTATAATTGAATTGTATGTTTTTATGAGTATAATGATAATCTATTTCAATAAGTAGTATTAAATTGGCATTTTTATTGATACATCCCATTTAGAAATGTTCTAATCGAAGAAGTCCATGAAGAAAATTTTAACCCACTTAGTCTCATGTATTTATACTTTTATTCCATAAAATTATTTTTCTTGATTTACACTATTTTCTTAGACTCTTATACCCTTATATTTAATATTAATATTTAATGTTGTGGGAGGAGAGAGAAGGGAAATGACCAAGGCATAGGAAATTTCATACACAAATTAAATAACATTGATGTTATTATTTTATATTATTATATAATGTGAATATATTCTTAATTGACAACACATTAAAAATAATGTGAACACTTTCTCTTATCTGATGTGAACGTTGACAATGCCTTTTCAAAAAATTCTCTCTCATCTAATGTAGTGATGTAAACGTTCATAATATGTCAACCTTCTTATTTTTAATTGACAACACATTAAAAATAACGTTCTTTATATTTTTAATCGACAACACATTCTTATTCATAACATGTAACACTTGCCTCTCACCTACTTGTTACTTTTATGGTTAATTTTAATTATGTCTTTATCTGTGCTTTATATGCTTATTTATATGCGTCATGTTTGTTAACAGATATGCTCTTTTATGAAAAAGACCTGTCTGATTCGTTAAATCGTAAGGTAATGTAGTAGCTAGTGGACTAGCTGGTTAGAGCCTAATTCACCATAATTGGAAAAGGAAGGGTTCAGTTAACATTTGATGGGTGTGTTTCTAATTTAATTAAATTAATTAAGTAAATTAGATATAGATGCTTATACTTTTTCTATATATATATACTTACACCTATGTTGAACTCAAAAAGGGAGAGAAAAGAGAAAGTGTGAGAGAGAGTTCTAGGGAACAAGAAGAGAAGTGAAGGAGGTAAAGGAGATCTTGAGGCAACTTGACTAAACTAACTTTTGGAGGTACAAATTCTTTGTAATCTCTTGCATAAGAACTAATTTCCACCTAGAATTCTTAGAATATAAGGAGAATAACAAAAGGAATTCTTCAAATCTTGATATAGATAAAGCTCATCTATTTGATCTTGCTTGACTTTAAGTTAGATGTTCATAATTTTGTTGAAACATAGAGTTTCCATCTAATTTTGAAGTTGTTAATGAGGTTGTAGAACTTGAGTTTGAATTTGAAGCCCTATTTTTGAGTTGAACTTGGAAATTGTTTGTACATCATGTTTGTTAAGTTTTGGCCCTTAATTTGAGTGATTTTGGGTTTGATTTGGAGGGACTTGGAACCCAAAAAACAGAGCAAAATTTCGATTATGGAAGACCCAGAACCGCATGTGCGGCTGGGGAGCCTACACGTGCGGCGAGTAGGCTCGCACATGTGGAAAACAGGGAGAGGTGCTAGAAGTATTTTGAAATAAAAGCACTTGGCGGCACACGTGCGGCTGGAGTCCCACATGTGCGGCCAAGGGCCTTCGCACGTGCGGCTGTCTGGCGACTCCGGTTTCACTTTTCTACTCTGTTTACCCTATTCCCGGGCCTCCGTTAGCATGTTTTATACCCGTAATTATTGTCCATGTGCGTTGCATGAACATTTAGCAGGAGTTAACAACATTTAGGCTACTCAATTCCTAAGTAAATGAACCAATAAGTTGACTATATGACAATTAAGCATTCTACGCTGATATTTGTCTGTGTAGGTCAACCACCAAGTTCCAGTCACCTGCATCACGAAACCCACTGTGAGTAACAATACTGTAACAAAACATATATGATTTAAATTATCTTTTCTCAGCTTCAACTTATGCGTTATGCTGATATTTTCCTTATGTGGTTAAATGATAATTCTATCTCAGTTTTCATTATTTATTATAAAAACCCTGGCACCTCTTCATGTGAGTACAGTTCTGTCAGTTCCATTTCATAGAACTCCTGTTTAATATGGCAATAACTATCATCTCTGATCTTCGGTCTTCATGACCGTCTGTTCGGTCTTTCTAACTGCCTGTCCAGTCTTCATGACCGTCTGTTCGGTCTTCTAGACCGCCTGTATTTATTGCTTTGAATATACTATGTGAAATGTTATGCCTCTTAAACGCCGTACGAACCTGCTCAGCTGGTGTTGTATTTTATGTTATTATTATCATTAAAAATCTCTTTATTCAGTTGTTATTCACTGGGCCCTAGCTTACATTTTGGCATATCATGTAGGTGATCCATCTCAGGAAGAGACATAGTGTCGTCGGTCTTACTTTGGTTTTGTCGAGCTAACCACCGGGCCTTACCATGAGGTTCCCATCTACCTAAGTTCTGAAGTGCCAGTGTTCACCCTTTTGTAACTCATTCATGTGTTTTTGGTCGGTTGTCACTGGCATTATAAGTGATATCGGTGGGAGTAACTTTCCCCTTTTGATTGTCTTTTTAGACAAACTTGTAACAGCGTGTTGTACTTTTGCATGTATTTATGTGTATATATATAGTAATGTCTTTTGTCTCATGTAAATTCATAGCTTACTGGATGTTTAGTTTTCTTGCATACTAGCTTTTGCTGGCCTCGTTTATTTGCTTTGTTCAGTTAGGCCTTCGATAATCGCGGATTACTGGCTGGTTACAGCACTAAACATATAGGGGCAGGTTTGGCTCATGACATAACATGCAATGATGTGAACGTTCACATTTGTATGTTTTAGAATGAATATTTACATTGACAACACAATGACAAAAATTCTTTTCAAATTAATATGAATATAATGACAATCAACATTCACATCACGTCATCTGATGTGAACATTCATGTCATCACGTACAGTCATGTTTATATTCAAATGAAAGTTGAGGCTTTTGGTTGTGTAATTTGATGCAATGTTAATATGAACCTTCACACCACCTTTATCACAACGTCATCTAATGTGAACATTCACATTCACATCATTTGATGTGAACATTCACATTTACGTCATCACATATAGTCAACATTTGGATGCATGAGAACTACTAAAATGTAATGACAATAAATAAAGAACCATGTTTAATTTTTTGTGTATAATATATGTCAACATTAAATAGTGGCGTGTAGTTAATGTATTTTTTTTGAGAGAAGATATGAGGAATAGGAATGGTCATGGGAATTACCAAAATATAATGACAATCAACATTAAATATCAACATTAATGGGGACAGGAGAGATTGAGGGTGTTTTGGTATTCTAATCTCAAATAGGACCTAATGGAATAGTAAAAAAGAATATGGGTTGGATGGAATAAAACTTTTGGAAAAGGAATTTATCAAAAAAAGCTTCCTATTAAATTTTATGAACTTATTTTTAAGAATGTCATGTTAAAATAGATAATATTATTATTTTCAGAAAATACTTCTATTTATAGAGAATTAAGAAATAATAGCGAATGCAAAATATGATACATAAGCAAATTAAAATGTGATTTATAAAAAATAAAAATAAAAATCATAAATGGCATATGAATAAAAAACAAAAATAATAACAAATAATAAAACTCTAAACAATATAAAAATATAACAAATAATACATATAACAAATAGAATATATCAATATTTGATAAGACACGAGTTAAAAACTATTTTTAAAAGGGTTAATTGGTGATAAATTCGATCTAAGAAGGATATAAGGCATTAGATCCAGGAGATATTTTTTATTGATGAAAGGTCCACGTTTTGTGAAATAATTTGGTGAGAAATCCTAAAGAACATTTTGTTTTTAATTTTACCCTTGACTTTTTTTTATTTGTTTGACTTTTTGACTATCTATTCAAATTTATATCTATCTGTTTAAATTTGTTTTTCTATCTGTTCAAATTTTTTACATATATGTTCAAAATTATATCTATTTGTTCAAATTTTTGGTTTATTTGTTCAATTTTTTCTCCTAAAGTATATCTATCTATTCAATTATTTTCCTAAATTCTATTTATCTGTTCAATTTTTTTTATTTGTTCTATTTTTTCTAAATTATATTTACCTGTTCAATTTTTTCCTTAAATTCTATTTATCTTTTTAATTCGTTTTCAATTCTATTATTACTGGTTCAAATTTGGAATAGCTCTATTCAAGAATATGATTCTAACTATTGAATGTAATTCAGAGTCTTAGGAGACATATCCCCAAGACTTTGAAGATTACTGCTCTTCAATTCTTCAACGTAACAATCAACATCAACCTCACCAGCCCCACCCTCACTCTCCTCTCGTTTCACTTTCGAAATTTCATTTTCCTCTAGAAAACTAGACCTTTTTCAATTACTGGCTGAAATATCAAAATTCTGCATCAATGAAATCCAACACCCTACATTCCATAGTGTATACCTAAAACAAAACCTTAATCAAGTCAATTTCTCCGCAATTCAAACACATATAAGAATACCTTGTCTTTCTTTTTGTCTTTCTCCCTCTTTCTCTTTAGTGCTCAATCTGTGTATCAAAATAAAGTACATTCAACATAAACCAATACACATAATGAAAGAATAACAAAAAAAAAAAAAAAAAATTTGAGATTTGAGATAAGAGAGAGGAAAAGAGAGAATAGAGAGGAAAGATCTAAGTAAAAATGAATAAAGTCTGAAACTCTTGAAACTTCATTCAAATCTTCAATAATTTTTTTTTAAAGAAGTGTCGATTTGATGAATCATTGAAAATAACAATAGAGTTGCTAAAATGTGCCTCTAGTGGTGTAGTGTAGTAGTTGGCACACTCACACCATTAGCAAAAACAGTGACTTCTACAAGTTTCAATAGATAAGTTGCGCCAAAAACAAACAGTAGAATCCAGAGAGGAGGGAGGGACAGAGAGAACAGAGAGGAAATAGAGAGAGAAGGCATCACCAGCATTGGTGGTTGATAAGAGTTGTCTGAAATGAAGGAGGAGCTATCGTTGGCATTATTCATTGGATCGGAAGTGAATGGTTGAGTAAATGACATTGATGCCGACACCTCGACCGCCTTATCGCCAACGGTACAATGATGATAGTGGGTTTCGGAGATCTGGTTTTGATGATAACGAGTTCTTCACGATGACAACGCAACTGTAGATCTTACTTCGGCGGAAGCAGATATGAGAGGGTTTCGGAGAAGGTTGAGGTTTTGCCGCCAGAAACGATGGTGACAACGAATGTAGTGGCAAGAGAAAGGGAGAGAAGATGGAGAGAGAAATCTAAGAACACTAGTGTAGACATAGGTGACGGAGGTATGGTTAGAGTCGGCGGTAGTGAGGTTGGTGGTGGCGACAGTAACGACAATGGTGAGGCAATGTCGAAAAGGAGAGAGAGGGAAAGTAAAAATGGCAGCGGGCCGGGACGAGGTCGAGGACTACACTTCCTGTCCCCGATCCCCGAAGGTTAAAAAATCTTCGTCCCTGGCCCCGATCCCCGGCGGGAGAACCCATCACCCTCCCGTCCCCATCCCTCTTTTTTTTTTTTTTTTTTCTCTTTTGAATTTTGTTCAACAACTAATCAATATATATCAGTATGTTTCATTATCATCATCAAATCAATATGTGTATAATTAAAACAGATTAAATTTATTTTTTTAACAGTACATATTTAAATTTAAAAAAAAAATTATTCTAAAAAAAACGATCTGTTTTCAATAACAATACCAACAATCATCACACACGGATCAGATCACTGAGAGAGAGAGAGAGAGATAGTAGATCTGAGTATAGATCTAACACATCTGAGTACACCTCCATCGTCTCGTATAGATTTGAGCGATGCTAGTAACCAGGCTCTATGGCGAGATTGACGGTTGCTGTGGTGGTGGGTTCGGTGGTGGTGAGAGAGAGACGGAGTAGAGAGAGACGGACCTTTTGTGACAGTGGTTGTGGCGGTGGCCATGAGAAATAGAGAGAGACGAAGTGGAGAGAAAGAGAGAAAGAGATGATTGGCGATGAGGGAGGAGTAGCAACCGTCGTTGTGTGTGTATGTGAGAGAGAGAGAGAAGCTGTTGTGTTTTTTGTGTGAGTGTGTCAACCAAACCCTAAACACACACACACATATATATATATATATATATAAATAGGGGCATAATAGTAATTTTACATCGGGGGCTAAATGGGGTAGGGTGGGGTCGGGGCTGGAATCGGGGTTGCGACATGTATCCCCGTCTCCGACCCAAATATCATTGGGGATTCATTTTTGAATACCATCCCCGACCCGTCGGGAGTATTTTTCGGGAAATAACCGCTCAATTCGGGGTTGGGGGATCGGGTCCCTGTCGGGTCGATTTCAAACTGCCATCCCTAAGTAGAAGAGCGATAGAGAGTGTTTTTTATGATCTGATTCATATATATCATATATATCGTATATATATAAGGTATTTTGGTCATTTTACTTAAGTTTATCCTTTTAGCGAAAGTGCTTCAAAGCTTAGACTTTTGGCTAAACAAGATTATAATTTAAACTTTTCGATCGAATGCCCTTTTTAAAATTTTGTGATGTAAATAATTTAGAAGGTGCGAACTTTTAAATTTTCAAAAGTGCAATATACTCAACTTAAAATTCTTTTATTAATTACTGATATAATATACCTAATTTTTAAAAATTTTGGGGTGCCACTGCATCCGCCCACACTCCTTAGATCCATCCTCGTCCTTGTTCCATTTTTTGTTTCGCACTTTGAATTAGAAAGGTTGCAAATCAAACTCGGGAGGATTGGTCTCAAGGAGTTAGGTGTTGGGTCTGTGCGACTATTAGAGGTTGTTTGGCAATTAAAGAAAAAAGAATTATGTTAGGACCCTAAATAAATTATTACATTTTTATCAAACCTTTTATATGGGTGTAGAACCCACACACGTAATTTGTGTGGGTCTTACACGCATGTGAGAGATTTGATAGAAAATTTGATAATTTATTTAGGTCCATAACATTTTCGAATAAAAAAATCACCTTCTGATTAAAAAAGTTCAACAGTTAATAAATTATTTGACGTCAACAAAAAAATTAAACATCACATCAAATTTTTTATTCATAAGAATCTTTTTAAACAACTTTTTAAATACATTAGCTGAAAAAAGTCAAAAAGTCATCATATCACAAAAAAATAAATCTCAAATACTCACTTAGAATGAATAATAGAAAAAATATGGTGGATGAAAAAAGGGAGTTGGGTTGTGAAGGATGGCGAGTGATCGATAGTGGTAGGAGAGACAAGAAAAACTAAAGGAAAAGTATAATATAACATATAGATTGTCCTTGAATATAGTTGGGGTTTAGTCTAGGTCAATTCAGGTCATGCGGCATTTTCATAAAAGGATAACTATTGAAGTTTGAAGAACGTGATAAGAATCTAATAGGTTACGACCAAAATGAGAAAATTTATTTTTAAAAGATCAAAGTGAAAAAAAATTATACTTTACAAGCAAAATTATGATTTACTCTAAATTGAATGGTTCTGCAATGAAATTGAATAAAAAGAAGATAGTAGTGATATTTTTATAATATGATGGTAGCGATATTTTATGAGTACAACAAAAGAAAAAAAAAAAAATGAAGAACAATATTTATTTCTGCAATTGGTGAAGTCATAAATATATGTGAGTGATCAATAGTGGTAGGAGAGAGAATAAAAACTGAAGGAAAAGTATAATATAATGTATAAATTGTCCTTGAATATAGTTGGGGTTTAGTCTAGGTCAATTCATGTCATGCGGCATTTTCACAAAAGGATAACTATTGAAATTTGAACAACGTGATAAGAATCTAATAAGTTACGACCAAAATGAGAAAATTTAATTTTAAAAGATCAAAGTGAAAAAAAATTATATTGTACAAGTAAAATTATAATTTACTCTAAATTGAATGGTTCTGTAATGAAATTGAATAAAAGGAAGATGGTAGTGATATTTTTATAATATGATGGTAGCGATATTTTATGAGTACAAAAAAAGGAAAAAAAATGAGGAACAATATTTATTTATGCATTTGGAAAAGTCATAAATATATGTGATATGATTTATTTGTGTGAACTTATATAAATGAAAAATGTTATATACATTTATGATATTGCCAATATTTTTTGGAAATGAGTTGGCATCTCTCTAGTTTAGGGTGGATTGGAAAGGGGCTATCTAGGCCTGTGGGACTCATATCGGATCTTTTTTCGATTATCTATTATGTTTGTATTGTAGCCTTTTATGTAGATCATCGCACTTAATCATACGATTTGATCACATTTGTCATAATAATAAAGAAAGGATGTAAAATATGTTTTTTTTGAAAATAAATAGCTTATTTTTTGAAGATAATTATGATAAAATCACATAATCATAATTATTGAATCAATTTAATTTTTTTATGAATAGGGATGTACAAAAGAACATGCCCAATATGTCCGACTCGTGCTACCACTTGTGGTTTGAGAATGTTGGTGAGTCGGGCAAGATTATACACTAAATTTGTGTAGTTTGAATCAACTCACCCAAAATTAGCTAGTTTATAAATCAAACACCTCAACCATGAATAAGGTCGGTGGAGGGTTGACAACTACCTATCCCCTTTAATTATGTTTCCTGTTGCAAATGCTTCGTGAGTGCGATAGGCTCATCGAATATCTACCCAAGTAAATTTAATTTCACTCTCTTACCATTATGACAATTGAACTATCGAGAGATCATCAGTGTCGACTGTAACATGTCCGCGAGGGACCTCAATGCTATAGTTCGGACTCAATTTGTCACGGTTCTTAATCTAAACCAAAGAGTCCAAGTCCGACAAATCGTTTTGAGAAAAAAAAATAGATTTTTGAAAGAAGTGCCAAACATGGAATGCTTTGCCAGATACAGAGTCGCCACCTAAATATTTTTTTAATAGGGGAATTTATAAAACCCTGACTCGGTGCCAAAGGCCACGTGACCGTCATCACCAAAGTTGCCTCGGCTCGGGAACTTGGGTACGATTGGGGAAGGTCAGCTATGAGCACCCCCTCTCGCCCGATCCAAAGATCGGCCTCTACTAACCATGATATCCTATTTTGAAAACGTTATGTGTTCTTATTCTAGTTATTAGCCTAGAATTACTATGTTATGCGCACAGCACAAAAGTATAGACTAGATCGTCTAACTTGGAACGAAACATTGCATATCCGTTTGTTTATTTTGAAAATGGTTTGGAATTTGCTACTCTCAAGTAGGCTAAAATACGGACTTCAATGAGTTGTTCCAACTCAAACAATCCAACCTTCACCCACAGGCATTCAGGCAGTTATAACACATAAGCAGCTAGCCTCATGGTAATCATGCTATTATGGCAACACTCTCACGCATGCGGTATGCTAAAGCATAAAAGCTTTCCTAGTACTCCAAGCCAAAACAGAAACTAGTTAGTAATCATATGCATGATCCTAGTTCATGTTAAGGTGGCTAATGCAACACATGCAAAATGCAACTATAATAGGCTCGGCTATCCTAAAGATGGCATGTGAAATGCTGCAACTAACAAGTGCTCAACTTGGAATTGAAATACAATGCAGTTAGTATGATGCGCCGAGCCCGGTGCATGTAAGACAAATGTATGGATGCACGCATGCATAGCATAAGGTATGCTAATTTAAATATGCCCTAATACTAACCATCAAAAGCAGGTAAGTAAAAGGGAGAAAGAAGTGGAGGTTGGAAGACATGCACACACACACCCACACTTCTTACAATTCACCCTCGCTCGGAGGGACCAAAAGAATATACAGGCCAAATAATAAATCAACTATCCTAGCTAATTAATTATTAAAGACCCTTAATTAATTAACGAAATAAATGCAGAAAGAAGGTGGCCGCAGCCCTGCCTCGGGATGGGTGGATGATGCATGCTTGACTCGTCTCGCCCGGAAACTCGCTGCCATAGCACTACTGCCCCTGTTAACACTGCCTTGCTCCTCTGAGGACTGCCAAAGTCCAAGGGTATGCTCTTTGGATGCTAGGGGATGCCGCCGACCAAGCAGAAACACCACCGGCCGAATGGGATGATTACCGGCCACTGAATAAGCTATCAGCCACAAATTCCTAGCCGGTCGGCACTATATTTAGCCAACCGGCCAAAACTTCTTGCAGAACCTGCAGTTGACAGCATCAGAGGGCAAGCGGTGTATGGCATGGAATTTCAAGCAAATGTAAGCACGGCCATGCCCCCTATCATGCAATGGACTCAAGGGAACATGGCCCTCGACTCTCGGGCCATCAATTATGCATGATGGCCTAAAAGGCCAAGTTTGCCATTTAATGTAAATGCATGCTACAATTAAATGAAAGCTAACGCCTTATCTTGTTGAGATCAAAGGTATCGGCGACCGAGGATTGAGACGTGTTTCGTCACTTTGAGTACGAACACTTCTCAATCCTCATGCTTAGTTTGACACCCCAAACCAAGCAATGCAATGCAAGTATGTAAATATGGCTCAAAAAATGTAACATGAGGCTAAGGTGCAAAACATGCCAAATGCAATGCAAACTAGACATGTAAGCTAAATTAATGCAATATGAACATGCCAACTATGCAACAAGCATATGAGATGCGACTAGTCAAACACTATGTAGACATGCAAGTATGATGCAATGCAAGCATGAAACCAAGGCAATGCAACATGATCATGCAATGGTGGACCTAAACTACAAAGGGGCAGGCCTCAGCCCACCCCAAAAGCAATGGCCAAAAGTGTCCAAGAAGATGGACTAGTACTCATGCAAACATGCATGCCAAAAGGCCCAAGACTAAGGCACAAAAGAGAAGACATTCCATTACAACTACCCCAACCACTCATGGCATGAACTTCTCTATACAAAACAGTGTTTTAATATGTAACAAGGACCCCCAAAACCCACTACTATGGTAGCTCAAAGTCTCAAACACATAAGCATGCACAATGCTCCATTCCTAGACATGAAAGACTAACTCTTCAAGGCATGAAAGGGATGATGAATGTAAGCATACAAGCATGGATTAGGGACTAAAATAGCATGGGAAATAACTCCAAATTAATGAAACCACCCAACTCAAGCATGTTCAAGACTCACATCCTCAAGGCTCACAAGCCCAAATGCAAAGAGGCTATACTAAACATGAAAAATATGGTCAAAACAGCACCCAACAGACCTCAAGCATGGTAAGACATGGCTAAGAACTTCACAAAGTTAGGCCAAAACATGAGGGCATGGTGGGTTACATGCATGATGCATTTCTAGGCCAAATAAGGAAATATAAAGCAAGTATATTAAGCATGCAAGGGGGTATAGATCTGACCAAAAATAGAGGCATAATATGACCCAACAACACTCCAAAACCTCTGAAATGAAGCCAAGAACACCTAATCATGTATGCGACCCTTATGAGCCAAAAATAAGGACAAAAGAGAGACAAAGGGAGAGGGGTGTCCCTCCCCTATGCAAGACCTCAAAACCCCTTCTTCACCACAGAAAATCCACTGGATTTCAGTGGTGAGAAGACCAATACACAAAGGTAACCAAAGCTCAAAAAAGAAGGCACAAAAAGGGCCAAACAAGGCCTAAGAGGGGGAGATCGACCCCAAACCACAAAACAACCTTAATGAAGTATCTTAAGCATGCAAATAAAAGACTTTTTTCAGTTATACACAAAGTCTAAAACAACAAGCGAGATAGGAAAAAATCTAGTGCAAGATTGGAGAATCTAAAGTAAGAATGTTACCCTTGAAGAACCCTTGAAGAACAGCAAGATTAACCACCTTCCTCTAGTCAAAACCAGTTCAAAAACTCAAAAAGAAGCCCTCTAAGCTTCTCAAGGTCGAAGTGTGGTGAAATGGTGTGTGTCTTAGTGCAAAACTAAGGTTAAAACACACTTTTAGGCCACAAAACACACACAAAAGAGGAGAGAGAGAGAAATATATATATATATATATAGAGAGAGAGAGAGAATGATATACAGATATATGTATGTATAAGCTCTGGTTTTTT
This sequence comes from Camellia lanceoleosa, assembly GCA_025200525.1. Taxonomy (NCBI): domain Eukaryota; kingdom Viridiplantae; phylum Streptophyta; class Magnoliopsida; order Ericales; family Theaceae; genus Camellia; species Camellia lanceoleosa. Next base: position 149,693,618 of record CM045771.1, on the reverse strand, counting down.
TTGTTCAACCCCTAACAACGGAGAAGGATGAGGTCTTATATAGGCAATGCCAAAGCTTGAAGCTTCTCAAAGAAGCTAAATAAGAAAGGGGCAAAGGTGGCAAGAAGGTCAAGGCTTCTGGAGGAAGCTAGGACAGCTGGCAAGCTTCTTGAGGAAGCTTTGACAAAAGGTCAAGCTTCCTCAAGAAGCTTTGACCAAAAGGGTGCAAAAGGGGCAAAACAACCACATGTATGCCCTGGGACAGGTTTGGTGCATTCCAGCTGGCACAGCTGGCATGCACCATGCCTGAAAAAGGTAAAAAGGTGCCACCGGCCAGAAAAGGAAGTCACCGGCCAAACAGATGGCCGGCCGGCCACACTGAATGTCGACCGGGCAATGGTATATTTTACCAATGGCCGGTAGCCTCAAAACATGGCCAGTAGCCTCAAGACAAGGCCGGTGGGTGCCAGGGGTAGCTAAAAAGCTACTCTCTACCCTCAGAAGCAAAAACACAAGTGTTTGGTGCAAAACCAAACACAGAACAATCGAGTTGAGAGGTCCTGAGGCAAGGCGCGTAGCCGGGACCTCTAGGAACTCAAAACGAAACACAAACATGGATGATCACCGAGTGTTCAAACGGTGACGCCCAAGTCTTGGGGACGGTCAAAAATGGGGTGTCTATAGTTGCCCCTCTTTGACAGAACTCGAAAGTCATAACAATGACGAGAGTGATTGTCAAAGCCCAAAGACGACCCAAGATATGCGCACGAAGGCAAGGACAAGATGCAAGACAATGCACAAAACCGAACATAACTTATGATCATGCAAAGAAAGCTATAACGAAGCATAACATGCGACAGTTCTAAGCTAGCATACACCAAACTACACTACAATGCAGAAAGGATTTAAGAGAATTATGCAATTCTCGATACGTCTCACTCGGAGAATACAATACCTGTCCGGTTCGTCTGGTTACACCAGCCTCAAATGAACCGTACATACAATATCGTGGCTGCAAAGAATGCAACTTACCGGTACAACATCGTTACCAATATGCATAACATGCAATTGAAAGTGCGTGACAACGCAAAGCAAGTGGGAAGCATAACAATGCTGTGAAGGCACAAACATATGTAAGTAAAGGACACGCGACAACGTGCACAATGTGTATGAAGGAATTTGAATACATGTAAGTAAAGCATAACGCGACAACGTATGCAATGTGTATGGAGGCACTTGAACACATATAAGTAAAGCAACGCAAGCATGCACGCAATGTGTATAAAAGGAATTTGAACACATATGAGTAAAGCAGTGCACACATGCACATAATGTGTATAAAAGGAAATTGAACACATATAAGTAAAGCAATGCACGCAATGTGTATAAAAGGAAATTGAACATATATAAGTAAAGCAATGCACGCATGCACGCAATGTGTATAAAAGGAATTTGAACACATATGAGTAAAGCAGTGCACGTATGCACGCAATGTGTATAAAAGGAATTTGAACACATATGAGTAAAACAGTGCACGCATGCACGCAATGTGTATAAAAGGAAATTGAACACATATGAGTAAAGCAATGCACGCATGCACGCAATGTGTATAAAAGGAATTTGAACACATATAAGTAAAGTAATGCACGCAATGTGTATAAAAGGAATTTGAACACATATGAGTAAAGCAATGCACGCATGCATGCAATGTGTATAAAAGGAAATTGAACACATATAAGTAAAGCAATGCACGCATGCACGCAATGTGTATAAAAGGAATTTGAACACATATGAGTAAAGCAATGCACGCATGCACGGAATGTGTATAAAAGGGAATTGAACACATATAAGTAAAGCAATGCACGCATGCACGCAATGTGTATAAAAGGAAATTGAACACATATAAGTAAAGCAATGCATGCATGCACGCAATGTGTATAAAAACTTGAAATATGGTAAAGACAACTCATTCATGATATTGAAACGCAAAGTACTGCAACGCAGCATGATTGAAGTGATTTGTGGAGTTCACAGGATACAAAAAGATACGGGAGGAGGGGATTCCTCGTACGTATGGAGCATTGCTCATAGCAGACACAACTTGAGGTCAACTCGGAGGTCTATGAATGTTCTGAAGGTGTATTTCCTTGCACTGCCTCAAGAAATGAAGGTGCCAAACCATACAATTGATCAAAGAAGAGCGCGAGAGATGTACTGACCACAAGGGAGGGGCTACTGGTATCAACCCTGATACTTTGCTGCCTTGCTCCTCTTTTCGCTTTACTTTCCTTTTTACTAGTAGCTTAAGCACATTGCACTGCCTCAGGCAGGTTTTACTTTGAAAGAAACTGTGTATGTTTGCAAAATACATGGTGGAAATGAAACTGCTATTTTGTTCCAAAAAGTGTTGCATTTGTACATCTTATGCATTGCATCACATGGCATCACACAACAATGTGAATGAAATTCGTTTGAAAATAGAGCATTCGCATCATAATAATCAAGTAGTGAACCAATTTACAACTCGATAAGAAAAACAGAGAGACTTGATATAACCAACCAAGCGTGAGTACAGCTTGATAAGCACATTAATGACTTGAAAAGAGTGACATACAACTCGATAAGCACAGATACAACAACTTGATAAGCAAATAGGCGAGACTCCTCAAGAATCGATCACCGGAGGGCATTGGAGGTGGTGGAATTCCCCAATCCTCAGCATAAACAGCTTAGAAAACAAGGAGGAAGACCACCGGCCAAAGATAAAGGCCGTCAGCCATTAGAAATGGCCATCGGCCAATAGCTTTGGTTCATCGGCCAAAAGTGGTGGCCGGTCGACACCACATTTGGCCGGCCGGCCATGAATTGTCAAAACCAGCAGAATGCTGACATCTGTCCTCCACTCAATCTTATCTTCTAGAAAAGGGTCTCAGCTTCGTGGTTCTTCTTAATTCAACACTGATTTGCTCCAAATGGAAGCGCTTCTTGCCCAAAATCTTGCAACTTGGATTAACAACTTGGATGGCTCGGCAAAGCTAAATTTTTGGGGCTTTGGCATAACGCACTATTCACTTTGGGTCGTACCCCACTATGGGTCGTACCCCACTACACCTTCTGTTTCTCCATGCTGCGGCAAGGTTTTGGAATCCGATGACACATGTTTTTAGCTTTGGCGGGCAAGAGGTATGTCCTACCTTCGAAGATTTTCGGGCTTTAATGGAGTCCGAGCACAACGAAGAGATCCTGCCCCAACTTTGTTTTGGCCATGCCCAAGCCTTAGTACAAATGTATGGGCTCTCAATACTCGACGCTCGATCTTTGATTTGTGACGGGATGCTGGATATTCCAAGTTTGATTTGCCGTTTTTCTGATGCCGGTGACCGTGGCGACCGTCATTGGCAAAGTTTTCGGCAACACACACTTTGCTTGTGCATGCTATCTCACTTTTTGCTTGCCCCAGGCTTCGGTGGATCTAGCATTCGTCTGATTGAGGTTGCTCAAGGCTTGAAAGAAGGAAAGAGCTGCATTGCCATTACATTGGCCGAGACACTGATGGGCTTAGATGCTTTCTATCGCCAGGAGGCGACCAGATTTGCGGGGAGTCCACTGCTGCTGCAGGTAATGTTTCCCACCCAATCTCACATATATATTGCTCACATCACTCGGCCCTCGGGCTCGATTTTTTTCTCACAAAACCCTTTCCTTACTTTTCTCTCATCGTACATCTCTCTATTCTTTATTATCTCATTTTTTTATCCCTCCCCAGGTATGGTTGATGGATAAATTGCAAGTTGTGGACTCTTGCCCAGGCTACTCAGCTCGCGGCTACTTCTTTTGACAACGCCTAGTCGATGCCCTTGATGAGGGATGGTGGTTTGACTGGATGTGCAATTTGTCTGCAGATCGCATTGCTTGGCGCTGTCCTTGGCTCAATCTCCCGGCAATGAGCTATAGCATGTCCTAGCAGACTGGGATCCAGTTGATTGGTCTGACTCACTTGTGTTCTACTTTCCGTTCCGGTTCCAGCGCCAGTTCGGTCATGATCAGACTTGCCCGCCAGAGGGGATAGAGTATCCTGCCTCATTCCCAGTTCAAGGTGCACAGCTTGCCCGGTATGCCACAACAAGGAGGACTAGAGTGCTCCTGGCCCCTGCTCCCACTTTCAGTTGTACTTTGTCTGACAAGTGCTTGGATTGGCTCAATGAAGAGGCACAGATTGGGCCCAGCTTGGCATCAGAGGCTTCTACCAGCTCTAGGAGGGGGCGTAGGGACACCTGACTTATCTATGCCCCGGATTTATTGCTTTACCAGTACTTTCAAGTTTTCTTTTATGAATGTAATAAAAAGCAACTTCAATTTGTATGCAAGAGCAGGAGAACTCTATATTGAAATCAATGAAATTGAACGTTCTGGGTACTGAAAATTTTTCGCTTTGGTCCAAAAATGGTCTTAGTTGTAAAAAGATTAATTTGAACAAAGTCAACTTTTATTAAAATTTTTCAAAACTATTTTCGGTATGGATCAGAACTGGACACGCCTGAGATTTGTCACTGAGATGCACAACCCTCGATCCCAGCAACTGGAAAGTTGCCCTTAGTTTGAATGGTACTGCGGCACTGCACAGCAACAGAAAGTTGCCCCTAGTCTGAATAGCACTGCACCAGAGATTACAATCGAATTCTTAAATGCTGAATAGACAAAGATGACCGAGCTGATCAAATGGACAAAGTTGATCGGGAAAAAGTGTATGGCTGAACTCCAGGATGAAGTTGCCTACGTATCCCAAAGATGGGAATCAAGCCTTACGTAGTTCAGGCTTGGGTTCACTCGAGTATTTTCACTCTCCTTTTGCGCTCTAACTTTTGCCAAGGCTGCCCTTTGCGGGTTTTCAACCCTGCGAGCTCAGTTTTATAATTTCAAATTTTTCGTGCTCTAACTTTTGCCTAGGTCGCCCTTTCGGGTTTTCGGCTTAGCGAGCCTCTTAGGGGTAATATTTCTTCAACTTGTCCATGTTGATCGGATGTGAGAACTCTAGGCCATCTAGGTCCATCAGAACGACAGCTCCCCCCGACCAAATAGCCTTGACGATGTAGGGGCCAGTCCAATTGGGTTTGAACTTGCCCCTTGGGTCGTGGATGGGAGCTCGATTGTTCTTAAGTACCAAATCTCCTTCTTTTAAATTCCTGGACTTAACCTTCTTGTTGAAAGCCCAGGCAATTCTGCGCTGGTAACCTTGAACATGGTACAGTGCTTTCAGTCTTCTCTCATCAAAGAGCATGAGTTCCTCAAACCTGCTCTGTTGCCAATCTACTTCGGCTATTTGACACTCAACCAATACTCGCAAAGACGGAACCTCAATCTCGATAGGTAGAACGGCCTCCATGCCATAAACCAATGAATGCGGAGTCACCCCAGTAGAAGTTCTTATTGAAGTCTGGTAGCCCCACAAAGCAAACGGCAGCTTATCTGGCCAGTCCCGGTAGGTTTCCACCATCTTTTGCAATATATGTTTGATATTCTTGTTGGCGGCCTCAACTGCTCCATTGGTTTGCGGCCAGTATGTGGATGACTTATAAAAAGCCACGTTGTATTTTTCCGACAAGTCAATCACTTCCTTCTTGAAGTGAGAACCGTTATCTGAAATAATCTCATTTGGGACTCCGTAGCGACATATGATGTTGTTTCTGATAAACTTCGCGACATGTAAAGCCTTCAACACTACATAAGATTGGGCCTCGACCCACTTTGTAAAATAATCTATCGCGACCAGGATGAACTCATGTCCATTCGACCCCTTCGGGGTGATAGCCCCGATCATATCGATTCCCCAAACTGAAAATGGCCATGACAAAGTCATGTTATACAGCTTTGACGGCGGGATGTTCATGCGGTTTGCATGAACTTGACATTTGTAGCATCGCCGAACAAAGCCGATACAATCCTCCTCCATGGTAGACCAATAGTAACCCTGCTTGAGGATCTTCCGAGCCAACATTACTCTATTCATATGCGCACCACATTCTCCTCCATGGATGGCCTCCATCAGGCGCTTCGACTCTTCAGCTTCTACACACAGCTTATGCATTCCTAGATGACCTCTCTTATACAGCTTACCCCCGCAGATGATGAACTGGACAGTCATTCTTCTTATTGCCCTTTTATCTTTGGCATTTGCCCCTGGTGGATACTCTTCTTTCTCCAAGAAATTCCAAATATCGTAATACCAAGGGTTATCGTCCTGAACCTTACCTATGGCAGCAATTGATTCGTATGCGGGCGCAAACTTCTGGTCAATGATGACTGGACGCATCCGGACTCCAAATGGGATGTCTATCATGGAAGATAGAGTTGCTAGTGAATCTGCAAACCTGTTGTTCTCTCTTGCTAGATGAGCAAAGTTCAGCTTCTCAAACCGAGGAATTAACAAATCCAAGGTCTGGTGGTATATTATCATATTTTCTTCTTTGACTTTCCAGTCTCCTTTTTCTTGAGACACAACAAGGTTCGAGTCCCCGATGACGTCCAACCGTTTTGCCCCTAGTTCCAGGGCTGCTTCTAGACCGGCAATGCATGCCTCATATTCTGCTTTGTTGTTCGAGACTTTGAACCGGAGTTTGAATGCTAGAGAAATACGGGAGTTGTCGGGTGCTATCAACAATACTTCTATCCCATACTCGTACTGGTTTGACGTTCCGTCAAAGTACATCGTCCAAGCTTCATCTTCAATGTGCAAAATGACCTCATCTGGAAATAAGTACTCAACCGCTTCACCCCCTTCCACTGGATGATCGGCTAAGAACTCCGCCACTGCTCTTCCCTTGACTGACTTACGTATCAAATATTTTAGATTGAATTCGAAAGCAAAAGAAACCAACGAGCTAGCCTACCCGTAAGTGCCAGTTTCTCGAAAAGATATTTGATGGGATCCAATCGTGAAACCAACATTACAGAGTGAGCTAACAAGTAGTGTCGTAGCTTCCTAGTAGCCCATACCAAGGCTAAGCAAGACTTCTCCAACGGTGTGTAGCAAGTTTCATACTTAAGCATCTTCTTGCTCAGATAGTAGACGGCCCTCTCCACCTTATCCTCCGATTCTTATGCGAGCATACAGCCCATTGTAGTTTTGGTTACTGAAAGGTACAATATCAACGGTCTTCCCAGTTCTGGCGGTGACAACACGGGTGGATTCTGTAAGTATTTCTTGATCTGTTCAAAAGCAGCTTGACATCGGCCGTCCCATTGGAATTTCTTTCTTTTCTTTAGGAGACCAAAAAATGGTTCACAAGTCAAGGTTAATTTTGAGATAAACTGTCTTATGAATTGCACTTTACCCAGAAAGCCTCGCACCTCCTTTTCAGTCATTGGTGGTGGCATTTCTAAGATGGCCTTGATTTTGGAAGTGTCGACTTCGGTGCCCCTTTGTGTAATTAGAAACCCCATCATTTTTCCTGCTGTAACACCGAACGTACACTTTTGAGGATTCAATCGCAACCGAAATTCTCTGATCCTTTGGAAAAACTTTTGCAAGGCGGTGTAGTGGCCCTCTCTTTCTTTGGACTTGACAATCATATTGTCCATGTACACCTCAACCTCTTTGTGGATCATGTCATGCAATATCGTAGTCGCGGTCCATTGATATGTTGCTCCGGCATTCTTCAATCCAAATGGCATCACTCTGTAGCAATAAGTCCCCCACGGAGTGGTGAAAGTGGTCTTCTCTCGGTCTTCGGGTGCCATTACTATCTGATTATAGCCTGAGAAGCCATCCATGAATGAAAGCAAAGCATGCCCCGCTGTGAAATCCACCAACTCATCAATATGCGGCAAGGGAAAATCATCCTTCAGACTGGCTCTGTTCAAATCCCTAAAATCCACGCACACCCTGATCCTACCATCTTTCTTTGGTACTGGAACAAAGTTAGCCAACCAAGTTGGGTATTCGGACACCAGCAGAAAGCCTGCATCGATTTGCTTGGTGACCTCTTCCTTAATCTTGATAGCCCAGTCAGGGCGGATTCTTCTGAGTTTTTGTTTGACAGGTCGAGCCTCGGGGTCAAGAGGGATCCGGTGCTGTACAATCTCAGGATCGATTCCAGGCATGTCTTCGTAGGACTACGCGAAAACATCTTTGAAATCTTTTAATAAAGCGACTAAGCGCTCGCGTTCCTCCGAAGACAACGTGGACCCGATCTGGACCAGCCGCGGGTCCTTCTCAGTACCAACATTCACAGTAGTGATTTCATCAACTAAAGGTTTAACAAATCTTTCCTGCTCTTGATCAATTAATCGTTGCAAAACCGGAGGAATTTCTTCCTCGTCGTTTTTGTCAAAAATTTGAAAGTCCTGATTCAAGCAATATATCAAAGGCACAGAGAAGTACTCAGAAACCACATCCATATCATTCTCATTATATACTTCCAAATCGTCCAATTCTTCTATTACAACAGACTCAAAAGAGAAAGAAAAAGACGACTTGGATAGGACTGTGGCATTCTGGTTACCACCTCCAGGAATACCGAACTCAGACTCAGTTGAGCTGGAACCTGATTCCGACTCACAAGACTTGGCGAAATCAGATTCCGGCTCACTACCTGACCCGGTGTTGCTTGACAAAAATCCCTCCTCGTACTGCCAAATGAGGGAGGGTGCGATGGATGCATCTAAAATATTTGATGGTAGGCCCGTGGCCATTTCATCCCCAATCATGGAAACCGAGAAGTTATCCCCCAAGCACTTCTGGTCGATCAGAGGATCTGAAAGTAGACAAGCCAGTGCTACCCCCATTTCAATTTCGGCGCCCTCGGAATCCATTTCCTTACACTGCTCAACCTCAGCTGATGGGTTTGTCTGCTCTTTGGCAACGTCATCCCCGGATAATTGTAGGTCGAAGAAGATCTCGAAACCTGGCACGCGCTACTTCTTCGCGTTCAGCCATGGCTCTGGGAAGCCACAAAACGGAAAGTCCTTCCCCTCCCGGACGAAGCGTCTGTTTAGGGTACCCTGAATGGGCCTATGCATCAGCTCAAAGGGCTTCCCAGCCTGCTTTGCTCTGGCTCTTCCAACCATTTCCTTTTCCTTTCTTACCCAATCCTCCTTGGTGGGCAGATAACCCTTGCCAAAGGTGTGTGGGTTGTGTGGCAACTCAGCCAGTGCTGCGACACCCTTCCGGCCACTCTTTTCCAATCCCATCCCGGGGATGTGTTGGAGCTTGTTCATGAGGTATACTGCCTGAGCACTGACATATATCCCTTCGTTAGTAGCCATGATGTTCTGTACAACCTGAGCCTCAGCCAAAGGAAAACCTGATATGAACATATCCTCCATGCCGTGCTCAATTTCTAAAACAAGTGTAGATACCTCCAGCGGTGGATGAATCGATGAATTTCCAAAAACAATGGCTACTCCCTTCCCATAGGGGTATTTCACTATTTGATGCAAGGTGGAGGACACCGCCTTTACCTGATGCAGTCACGGCCGCCCCAAAAGCAGGTTGAAAGTTACCGGAACTTCTACGACATGGAAATCTAACTCATGCTGTCCTGGCCCAACTTTAGTCTGAACTTTTACCGTCCCCATGACTTCTCTGCTCGTGTTGTCGTATGCCCGGATCACCTGAGCTGTCGGCACAAAGTCCACGATTTTCAAACCGATTGCATACGCTGTCCTAGCTGGGTAGACGTTGATGGCGGACCCGGTATCAACAAGAACCACCGGTATCCATTTATTCTTACACTCCACAGAGATGTAGAGTGGCTTGTTGTGGTTTACCCCCTTGGCTGGCAATTCTTTGTCGGAAAAGGTTAGCGTCGGGGTGGCTTCTCCCAGAAAGACTAATCCCACCAACTGTTCTGGCGTGGTTTCTATCGAAAGCTTGGCCTTATCCATGGTTGATAGGACAGCCTGCCTATGCACTCGTGATGCCATAAGCAGTCTCTAGATGGAGATATCTGCTTGTATCTTTTTCAACTATTTGAGCACAGCCTCCTCTTCAAGTTGTTTCTCCTTCTGTTTCTCAGTCTCCCTGTCTTTCTCGGAAGCCTCTGGTTGATCTAGGTGTGAGGGTTTGAAGTACCGCCCGTTCCTTGTCATATGGTCGACTTCTCCAATGTACCAGGTGTCGTCGGGTTGGTTGTTTCCCCAATCTTCATCCATGTGGGCAAGGCATAAATCGTCATCCTCCTACCACATTCCATCCGCAGCCGACAGACACCTGTCCGGCTCTGGTATGACTGTTCTCGTACTCGCAGTACCTTCCATTCCTACGCTCGCAGCATTCTCTGTTTCTGTGCTCGTAGAAATTTCAGTCCCCACATGGGCCTTTGCCTTCCTGATTCTCTCAGAATCTTCAAGTCTTTCATGTTCCGATTGTGTCAATATAGCTGGCTGTTCAATAATTCCTGTATTCAAAATGCTCCAATCCTGAGCGAAATTCTTGACACTGGCGCTCTCCGGCGATGTACTCTGTTCTTCGACCCTTCCGGTCGTCACTGACATTCTTGCCCCTGTCGGGCCCTGTCCTGGTTGGAACTCTTCCACAATATCTGGTTGATCATCCAACCACCCGGTAGCCTCTGCCGATTCCTCATAATCAAACCAATTGATCGCCGCGTCCTCTGGATCTTGGTCACTGTAAAACTGGAGATTGGCAAGGTCCTCTTTCACAGCCGTCAGATTATCTATCCTTCATCCCAAACCATGCCCTTGGATCGCATACAGCTCTGTCTCCGTCGGCAATTCCACTTCTAGCCTATCCTAGCCTAGTGACGAAATGTAGTCGCTTGGACTGTACATTTTCTCAACAGAACTCCTAGATTTCCCAAACTCTGGCTTAACAACCTTCTTTTCCTTTGAAATCTCCCCTCTTCCGTTCTTGACAGTCACCACCATGGGCTTAGGCTGGGTTATGGAGATGTCCATCATGCATAAGTCAGTGCAATTGGGAAGGAACACCTCCGGCTTAAGTAGGTGGGAAGGAGTGATATAGATGCTAGGATCGTAAGACACGACCCCAATCTGGATGAAATTGATTCTTTTGGGAGGTGGAGCTTGGTTATGTGTAGGGAGAGGGTTTGTTGTGACATTGGGTTTCTCGGGAGGCATAATCACCCCGTTATCGATGAGATCTTGAATCTCATGACGCAATCAGTAGCACAGATCGGTGTCATGGCCGTGCTGCTGGTGAAATGCGCAATACTTGGCTGGATTGTGGGTAGGAGGGAGTTTTTCTGGTAATGGCCGCGGCTCTAGGGGCTTCAAGTGCCCTTTCCTGATTAGAACCCCCAGAGCTTTGGACAGGGGCATATACAGTGGAGCGAAGGTTCTTGTATTTTTGGGTAGGTATTTGGCTGTTTGTGGATGGCTTCCGGATGCGCCGGAGAATGGCGTGGCTGCCATGGTTCTTGGAGGGAGGTTGGTGGTGACCATACTCACTTCGGAGGCTCTTGTAGTTGTAGTCCTGCTCGGGCCTGCATTAGTGTTGCGGTTGAAAGTTCTTCGGGGTTGCTCCCGGTCATTATCAATTAAACCTTGCTTCAATGCATCCTCAATCTGTACCCCCATTTCATGTAGATCGGAAAAGGTAGGAAAGGGGAGTACAATCATCTTCTGCATTAACTTTAGCTAAAGATTGCGCACAATCATCCGAATCTGATCTTTGTCTGTGGGCCTTAAGGTCATCATCGAGGCCTTGGCCCTCTATCTGGTCACGAATTCTGAGAAGCTTTCTTTAGGCTCTTGCCTTGTTGTCTCGAGATCTCGAGTCGTAATCTCGATTTCTGTATTATATGAGTGTTGCGCGATGAAGGCCTCAGCCATCTCGTCCCACTTTCTCTTGACGTCATCTTCCAATTTGGCATACCATATGGCCGCCACACCCGACAGGGTTTGGCCGAATAAAGATAGTTTCTGCAGTCTGGTGAGGCCCATTGGCCTTAAAATATCCGAAAACAACCTCAGGTGCACCATAGGGTCCCCGAATCCATCAAATCGGTCGATATGAGGCATTTTGAATATGTCAGGCAGCGTCACAGCTGCATCGGTATATCCATCTTCAATGTCAGGGATGGTCTTGACTCCCTAGGATCTCTTGAACAGCTTTTCAAGCTTGCTCAACTTCAATGCTGTGGGGTCTGTCTCGAACTCAAAGGGAGAGTCTGGTAGGTTGGTGGGTGTTTTAGATAACTGGGGTTGGATTTGGGGTAGGACCGGGGGGTGGAGGCTGTCCTGTAAGAATGTCTGTATCATTCTGAACATTAGCTATCTCCCCGAGGGTTGGAACTTCGAGCGGGGGAGGAGCTTGCTGCGAAGCAGATGCTCCAGTTTGCTGTTGTAACCTCACGATTAACTCTGCTTGTTCATTTATAACCGTGGCCGCTTTGTAATTCGCTCGCTTGACAGATCTCGCTGCATCATTTTCATACTCTCTTGGAGTTGGCGCACCATCTCTTCTAAACTGGCCATACTGTTCTGATCTGATTGAATCACCGGTATATATTCCCTCTTTGTAGGTGAAACAGAACCTTGATCCTTGCTGTACTCAGGTAGGGTAGATAAGGCCCTCTGAACTGACTGCTGAACTAATGTCGTCTGCCTAACTGCCTTCCGTCTAGTAACTGGGGGTAAAGAGTAGTACACTGGTTGTCCGTCTATCAGATCCTCAGATCGATGAAGTCGACGACCTCTAGTCCAGAGTGCTTGGGGAATATCCGCTGGGTCAGAAGCAATCGTGCTCAACTATCTAGCAAGAAGATAAATAAAGCGTATAAGGAAATAAATAAACAGACATATGGACAGCATAACGGTGTAAAATAAATACGCAACACACAGTTGGGTATCACAACATCCTGCCAATAAGCTGAATATACTGTTCCTTAATCACTGATCACTGTTTCCAAATTGTTGCCTCCAAGTCTGAATTTGATACCCGCAATAAACTGATTCCCAAAAATACTGATGCCCGCAGGCCTGATTCTTAAACTTGCAAACTGATATGTGTGTTCCTGTAGGGATACACTCTAAAAGCACATAGCAAGTAAATGAGAGCCAAAACACCCCTATGTTGGGGTAGGGTTTCCCTGTCCTATTTTGTTAGGAGCTAGGGTTTCACTACGCACACAGCGGTTTCAAACAACCTAACATCGGGTAAGCAACCTGTCCTAGTTTGGAATGGTCACTACGAATTACGAATATGCACTAGGCCGAATGGTCGAAAAGGGTGCCCCAAGAAACCGGGTTTGTGTTCTACATCGCAAAGCTCGCAACCGTCACCTTATGGCATGCTTTGACAAAGTCAAGCCTCCGGCAAACCGCTCAGGAATAGCAGATGGCCAACACGGTGTCCTAGGCGCACCAATGCACATGCAATGCAAAGAGACACATAAGTGAAATCAAAACAGGATATCACGAGTTTGAGTCAAGCTCTCTAAACTCCCCAACGGAGTTGCCAGAAACTGTAACATGTCCGCGAAGGACCTCAATGCTACAGTTCTGACTCAATTTGTCACGGTTCTTAATCTGAACCAAAGAGCCCAAGTCCGGCAAATCGTTTTGAGAAAAAAAATAGATTTTTGAAAGAAGTGCCTAACATGGACTGCTTTCGCAGATACAAAGTCGCCACCTAAATATTTTTTTAATGGGGGAATTTAGGAAACCCTGACTCGGTGCCAAAGGCCACGTGTCGGCCTCTACTAACCATGATATCCTATTTTGAAAACGTTATGTGTTCTTATTCCGGTTATTAGCCTAGAATTACTATGTTATGCGCATAGCACAAAAGTATAGACTAGATCGTCTAACTTGGAACGAAACATTGCATATTCGTTTGTTTATTTTGAAAATGGTTTGGAATTTGCTACTCGCAAGTAGGCTAAAATACGGACTTCAATGAGTTGTTCCAACTCAAACAATCCAACCTTCACCCACAGGCATTCAGGCAGTTATAACACATAAGCAGCTAGCCTCATGGTAATCATGCTATTATGGCAACACTCACACGCATGCGGTATGCTAAAGCATAAAAGCTTACCTAGTACTCCAAGCCAAAACAGAAACTAGTTAGTAATCATATGCATGATCCTAGTTCATGTTAAGGTGGCTGCTTATGTGTGAAATGCTAAAGATGGCATGTGAAATGCTGCAACTAAAGATGGCATGTGAAATGCTGCAACTAACAAGTGCTCAACTTGAAATTGAAATACAATGCAGTTAGTATGATGCGCCGAGCCCGGTGCATGCAAGACAAATGTATGGATGCACGTATGCATAGCATAAGGTATGCTAATTTAAATATGCCCTGATACTAACCATCAAAAGCAGGTAAGTAAAAGGGAGAAAGAAGTGGAGGTTGGAAGACATGCACACACGCACCCACACTTATTACAATTCGCCGTCGCTCGGAGGGACCAAAAGAATATACATGCCAAATAATAAATCAACTATCCTAGCTAATTAATTATTACAGACCCTTAATTAATTAACGAAATAAATGCAGAAAGAAGGTGGCCGCAGCGCAGCCTCGGGATGCGTGGATGATGCATGCTTGACTCGTCTCGCCCGGAAACTCGCTGCCATAGCACTACTGCCCCTGTTAACACTGCCTTGCTCCTCTGAGGACTGCCAAAGTCCAAGGGTATGCTCTTTGGATGCTAGGGGATGCTGCCGACCAAGCAGAAACACCACCGGCCGAAGGGGACGATTACCGGCCACTAAATAAGCTATCGGCCACAAATTCCTAGCCGGTCCGCACTATATTTAGCCAACCAGCCAAAACTTCCTGCAGAACCTGCAGTTGACAGCAGCAGAGGGCAAGCAGTGTATGGCATGGAATTTCAAGCAAATGTAAGCACGGTCATGCCCCATATCATGCAATGGACTCAAGGGAACATGGCCCTCGACTCTCGGGCAATCAATTATGCATGATGGCCTAAGAGGCCAAGTTTGCCATTTAATGTAAATGCATGCAACAATCAAATAAAAGCTAACGCCTTATCATGTTGAGATCAAAGGTATCGGCGACCGAGAATTGAGACGTGTTTCGTCACTTTGAGTACGAACACTTCTCAATCCTCATGCTTAGTTTGACACCCCAAACCAAGCAACGGAATGCAAGTATGCAAATATGGCTCAAAAAATGTAACATGATGCTAAGGTGCAAAACATGCCAAATGCAATGCAAACTCGACATGCAAGCTAAATTAATGCAATATGAACATGCCAACTATGCAACAAGCATATGAGATGCGACTAGTTAAACACTATGTAGACATGCAAGTATGATGCAATGAAAGCATGAAACCAAGGCAATGCAACATGATCATGCAATGGTGGACCTAAACTACAAAGGGGCAGGCCTCAGCCCACCCCAAAAGCAATGGCCAAAAGTGTCCAAAAAGATCGACTAGTACTCATGCAAACATGCATGCCAAAAGGCCCAAGACTAAGGCACAAAAGAGAAGACATTCCATTACAACTACCCCAACCACTCATGGCATGAACTTCTCAATACAAAACAGGGTTTTAACATGTAACAAGGACCCCCAAAACCCACTACTATGGCAGCTCAAAGTCTTAAACACATAAGCATGCACAATGCTCCATTCCTAGACATGAAAGACTAACTCTTCAAGGTATGAAAGGGATGATGAATGTAAGCATACAAGCATGGATTACGGACTAAAATAGCATGGGAAATAACTCCAAATTAATAAAACCACCTGTAGACACCCCATTTTTGACCGACCTTAAGACTCAGACATCACCGATTGAGCGCTCGGTGATGTTACATATTGTGCTTGTTCAGAAGTCTCAGAGTCGCCAGGCGCCTGCCTCCGGACCAAACCCTCTTCGTGCCTTGCCTCGGTTTGCGAACCGCACTCGGTTTTCTATTTTCTTTCTGAGGAGGGAGAGGTCCGTAGACCATCTCTCAAAGGGTGTGGGCTACATTTCTTGGCCAGAGGTCATTTTGCCCATTTCGAGCCGGTCTCGGTTTGCTGAGCCGTCAGGCCGTGTGCCTCGGTTCGGGACCACCCAACCATCTCCGATTCCTCTGGTTTCTTGCATGCATCTCATTTACTCCCTTTCGAGGGACACTGGGGTCTTAGATACCCACTTCGCAGCCCAAACACCACTTTCAAGGGACCGGCTGACCCCGTGTTTTGGCCCCGAGCATTCGTTTTGCATCGGTTTTTGTTCATTTTGGCAGTACCTCTGTTTTATCATAAGGAGGTCACCGGAGGGTGGAGGCCAAGAATTGTCCCAAAGAACTGCTTATGCTCCTCCGGCCCTGCTTTTTCTAACTTCCGGGCTAATGTTGAACACCCTAGGGCCATTTTCTTCGAGTGAAAACCACATATTTGTGTTGTACACACATGGGAGGACCCTAAAAAATAGAGCTCGGCCAGTAATTCAACTTTTCATTTTTGAACCTCTCCTAAAGGTGGCTTGTTGTCTCTCCTGTTTCAGAGTTGCCATATTCCAACCACAGGGCCTTGTTGTACACACATGGGAGGACACCAACCTTTGGTGGCCGGCCACAAATTCCCACTTTTCATTTTTGCCCTTGGCCGGCCGGCCATAAGGGGTGGCCTACCACCTCCAAAGAAAAGTAGCTAGTCGCCATGCTCCCTCACAGCATACTTTACAACAGATAAATTTTTACCAGAAAATATCTCAGATCCGGGGATATTTTGGTAGGGAAAGCTTGGGTGCATTTCCCTCCACTTTTATACCCCTTCTTTTGTCCATATAAGGAGCCTCCCAGCTCTGTCCCTAGGGTTAGAAAAATTGGTTCAAACATATCTCTCTCCCTCTCTCTCAAACTCTCAAGTTTTGGTGCCATTTCTTCATCATCTTCAAGCTCTACCATCACAACTCCATTCCAGCAGCTAGGAGAGCTTTCCAGCAGCTAAGAGGATCCCATTCTTCAAGCAAAAGGCAACCAAGACTTGTCTACAAGGGTAAGTCTCACTTTCTCTCTTTTGTAGCACTTTCTTGCCTCATTTCTTAAGCCTATTAGCTTATTGTTTTGAACTCCAACCTTAACTTAAACTAGGTCTATTTTGAGCTATTCTTCATGTTTGTTCAAGGGCTCAACCCTGTTTGAGCCCTCTATGAAGCACTTGCTTCAATATCATCTTGTATGTTAATATTTTGCATGCTTCATCTAGCTTATGAGTGATCTGTTTTCGAGCATGGTGTAAACTGTGAGTGGGCCTATTTTGAGCCCCCCTTCAACATTGAAGAAGGGCTCAACCCTTTTTGACCTCTCTATCATGCACTTGCTTCATAATTCCTCATATTTACCGTAAATTTGCATGATTTGTTTGGTCTACATGTAGTCTGTTTTGGAGCATGTCATGAACTGTGAGTAAGCTTATTTTGTGTCACTCTACAACATTGTAGAAGGGATCAACCTTGTTGGGGGTCTCCATGTTATACTTTCCATTATATCCCTCTTTGGCCCCCATTTTGCATGCCCTTTTAGGCCTATCTAGCTTCTGTTTTCGGCCATCATCAGTACTGAAAATATCCATATTTTTTCCTTCTTGTCATATTTTGTTAAGGTTCCAAGGCTTTTTGATGAATGTAAGGCATACTTCATGTTCTAGCCTCTGTTTGCTTCATTCTTACATGACATTTTTAGCAAGTTTTCATACTGATTTTAGGGTTGTCATAAACTGTAAATGTGCATATTTTTGGTCCCTCATCAGTGTTGTAGAAGGGAATTCTTCAGTTTGAGCATCGTATACATCACTTTCTTCAATACCCCTCTTTGGCCCCCATTTTCGCATGCCATTGTTGTCCTATCTATGCTCACTATTTCGCCATGTCTTGTACTGTAAAAAATGCTATTTTGGAGCTGCCTTGCTACTGTTTTGCATGTCATGTACGAATTATGCATGTTTAGTATGGCTATAGGCCATTTCGGGTGCTTAATATCGCATTTCGGGACCGATTCGTGCATTTTGTGTCATTTCCCCACCTTTCGGGACTGTTTTGCATCATTTGTGAGTGCTTAAAATCCATTGGCATGTTTGCATATCATTCTCTATATCATTTCATGCTTTAATACATTGCCTCGGTTTGCGTGCCCGTGTGCACGCATTTCGAGGCATCTCGTTTTTCATCCATCGGCCTCTTATGTGAGTGTGGCTGAGGCCCTCTCATGTTAGTGTAAGCCCAATTTGCATTGTGTATGCCATTTCATTCCGTATGTCATTGCCTCGGTTTGCGTGCCCGTGTGCACGCATTTCGAGGCATCTCATTTTTCATCCATCGGCCTCTTATGTGAGTGTGGCTGAGGCCCTCTCATGTTAGTGTAAGCCCAATTTGCATTGTGTATGCGATTTGATTCCGTATGTCATTGCCTCGGTTTGCGTGCCCGTGTGCACGCATTTCGAGGCATCTCATTTTTCATCCATCGGCTTTTTATGTGAGCGTGGCTGAGGCTCACTCATGTTAGTATAAGTCCATTTTGTATCCTGTATGACATTTTAGTCTCATCACATTCCGTATGCCATTGCCTCGGTTTGCGTGCCCGTGCACACACATTTCGAGGCACTTCAGTTTCATCCGATGGCCTCCTGTGTGAGTGTGGCTGAGGCGCTCTCATGTTGGTGTAAGCCCATATTGCATCGCATATCTCATTTTAGTCCCATTGCATTCTGTATGCCATTTTCTCGGTTTGCGTGCCCGTGGGCACATATTTCGAGACATCTCATTTTAGGCTAATTATATATCACATTTTAGGCCATTTCATGCCTTTATGCCATCGCCTCGGTTTGCGTGCCTGTGTGTACGCATTTCGAGGCACTTCTTTTTTTATCCGACGGCCTCTTATGTGAGTGTGGCCGAGGTCCACTCATGTTGGTGTAAGTCCAATTGCATTGCATATGCCATTACATGCCTTAGGATCATCGCCTCGGTTCGCATGCCCGCGTGCACGCATTTCGAGGCATCTCATTTTCATAACATTGTGCATGCTAGGATTGTATTTTAGTTGCATTCATGCATATCATGCATATTGCATCGTGTTCGGGATAGGAGTTAGCCCGGGCACGGGAAACGAGGCGCGTTCCGTACTCCGAGTGACGGAACGGGTCTCAATTCCCAAGTCACCGGCACTTCGGATTACCCATGATGGAGTTAGGTTTTGTTGTAGCATTCATCTGCATTCACCCCATATTGAGTTGTGCAATCCGACTCCTTGGCCATTATGCATCGATATGCGTGATTGGTGGCACGAGGATCGAGGCATGCATATATTTGTGAAATACATTGCTATGCCCCTTTCCTGCTCTCTGTTGCAACAAAAATGAGGAATCAGCAACTTTTCGGGACTTGGCACGCATTTCGAGAAACATTGCAAACAGAGGTTAATCGGGGCATCGCCGTGGATTTCCGCGCAAAGCAGCCCAAACATGCATCATCTCATTATCCGGAGCAGAGTCAAGGCAGCCCCCTGGCTTGCATACCAATTTACAGTTTTCCTTAGTTAATCTGTTAATTAATTAGGAATCTGTATATTTATTTGGACTGTATTATTCTTTTATTTTGGACTGTATTATTCTTTTATTTCGGACTGTATTATTCTTTTATTTCGGACTGTATTATTTATTCGGACCCTCTGCGCGAGGGCATAATTGTAATAAGTGTGGGTGAGTGTGATGTATGTCCTCTAACCCCACGTCTTTCTTCCCTTTTATTCACCCGCTTATGATGGTTAGATATAGGGCATATTTTAATTAGCATACAGTATGACAGCATGTTTGCATCATTCATCTGTTTTGCACGCACTGCTCCTACAAGATCATACAAACTGCATTTGTATTTCAATTCCAAATTGAATACTTGATAGCTGTTGCATTTCATATGCCATGTTTAGAATAGCCGAGCCTGCTATAATTTGCATTTTGCATGTGTTGCATTGGGCATTGCTGTATACTTAGGATCATGCATGATTTCTAACGTAGCTTCTATTCTGGCTCGGAGTACTCGGTGAGTTTTATGCGTTAGCATCCTTGCATGCGTGTGAGTGTTGCCATGATAGCATGCTTACCATGAGGCTAAATGCTTATGTGATATAACTGCCTTGAATGCCTGTGGGTGGAGGTTGAGTTACCTGAATTGGAACAATTCATCGAATGCTTGTTTTAAGCCCACTAGATAGTGGAAAAATCACGTTTTTCTAAGCCCACCCGAGGGTGGCAAATCCGCGTCTTAGCCTACTTGCGGGTAGCACCATCAAACCATTTTCAAACAAACAAACATGAAATGTTTTGTTCCAATTCAGCGATTCATTTATACTTGTATGTCAGGCGCATCACATAGTAACTTAGGCTAATAACCAGAATAAGAATTCGCAATGTTTTCAAAAACAGATATCATGGTTAGTAGAGGCCGGTCTTTGACCGGGCGAGCGGGGGTGCTCACGAAGTGACCTTCCCCAATCGTACCCAAGTTCCCGAGCCGAGGCAACTTTGGTGATGACGGACGCGTGGCATTTTGGCACCGAGTCAGGGTTTCCTAAATTTCTCATTTTAAAACATTTAGGTGGCGACTCAGATCCGGGCGGCGTCCATGTTTGGTACTTCTTTCACAAAAATCTGTTTTCAAAAACGATTTGCCGGATTTGGACTCTTCGGTTCAAGATTGAGAACCGTGACATTTGAGTCCTTCGAACTGTAGTGACCCAATATCGAACCAGAACGGGGACTCGACTCTTCCCCGGATGCGCTCGGGGACATCTACGCTTCGCGACTACCGGTGATTTAGAGAACTTGACTCGAACTCATGATATCTGGTTTTGACTACACTTGTGTGTTTCTTTGCATTGCATTTGCATTGGTGCGCCTAGGACACCGTGTTTGCCATCTGCTATTCCTGAGCGGTTTGCCGGAGGCTTGTCTTGTCAAGGCATGTCCGTAAGGCTGACCGGTTACGGGCTCTGCCAGTATGGGAACACAAACCTCGGTTTTACCGGGGCACCCCTTTTGACCATTCGACCTAGTACATATTCGGATCCATAGTGACCATTCCAAACTAGGACAGGTTGCTTACTTGTTTATAGGTTGTTTGAAGCCGCTGCGTGCGTAGTGAAACCCTAGCTCCTGACAAAATAGGACAAGGAAACCCTACCCCAACATAGGGGTGTTTTCAGCTCTCACTTATCTGCTATGTGCTTGTTAGAGTGTGCCTCTACAGGGAATGCATATATCAGTTGAGTTTGGGCATCAAAGCCTGCGGGCATCAACAAGATTCGAGAATCGCTTGTCTCATGGATATCCGATTCGCTTTTGGAGAACAAAGGATACAGAAGGATCGCTGATTAAGGACATGCAGTATTTTCACTTATCAACCGCATGTTGTATGCCCGATCGTGTGTTGTGTATTTAATTTAAGCCGTTATCCGCCCGCTTTTTCGGGTTATTTATTTCCTTTTCGCTTTATTATCTTTTTGCTAGGGCGCTTTTAGCACGATTGCTTCCAACCAATAGATACCCCCAAGCACTTTTGGACACGAGGTCGCCGACTCAACCGATCGGAGGATCTAGTTAGACGACATCCAAAGGTTCCACTCTCTACCCCCGCTATCGAAGAAGGCGCGAGAAGCGGTGCAGGGTTACCAGACAGAGGGTCGCTTTGATGGACAAGAAACAATCAGTTGAAATTTCGGTTCCGCCAGAGAGGTACATTTACCGCCATTCAGATGGAAATGAGAATACATCGAGGATGGAGGCGATGATACGCCAGATGCATGAGAGCATGAGATGATGCAAGATGATGCCATCCGCCAAGCGAATTTTCCAAACAACAAGTTACCATGGCCCAAGAAAGTCGAGCCGACATTAGGCTACAACAGCAGAACGCAATGCCTACTTCACATCGTTCTCCTCCACCACCGCTCCATTACCTCGAAAGCAGCATCCACCGTCGTAATACCTTGCCAAATCCTCAGAATATCCCCCCGAACACCCAGAATACCTTACCCGATGTCCGGAACACTCAAGAGGACATAGGTCTTCCAACGGGGCCGGCTCCGCCCCCACTTTTGCCGCAACTGTCCAAGAATCTTACACCTAACCACCCGGACTCTCCATTTGAGTTCGAGGTTGATCATACAGCTCTGAAGCTGAGTAAGCTGGAAAAGATTTTCAAGAGATCACAGGGGGTGAAAGCCATCCCAGATATTGAGGATGGCTACACTGACGTGGCCGTGACACTGCCGGATAGATTCAAGATGCCACAGATTGATCGTTTTGACGGATCAAGGGATCCTATGGTCCATCTCCGGCTATTTTCAGACATCTTGAGGCCAATGGGCCTAACCCGACCACAAAAGCTTTCTTTATTTGGCAGAACTTTGTCGGGGGTGGCGGCCATCTGGTACGCAAAGTTAGAGGATGATGTGAAGAGAAATTGGGATGAACTAGCTGAGGCCTTCGTTGCACAATATTCATATAATACACAGATCGAGATTACAACGCGTGATCTCGAAACAACGAGGCAGGAACAAAAAGAGACTTTCTCTGATTTTGTAACTCGGTGGAGAGCAAAGGCATCGATGATGACCTTGAGGCCAACAGATAAAGATCAAATTCGGATGATTGTATGTAATCTCCAACCGAAGTTAATGCAGAAAATGATCGTACTCCCTTTCCCCACCTTCTCAGATTTACACGAGATGGGGGTACAGATCGAGGATGCGATGAAGTACGGTTTAATCGACTAGGACCGAGAGCAAATTTCAAGGACGTTCAACCGCATAATAACAACGCAGTTCGAAAGTGGCGCTGCATACACAAGGACTTCGGAGGTCGGTATGGTCACTACTACTCCCCCTTCCCAACCAAGGCCCGCAGCGGCCACACCCTTTTCCAGTACTTCCGGGAGCAGTAACCAAGCCCCGAGATACCAATCCAGAGGCCAAAGGACTTTCACTCCACTATACATGCCCTTGTCCAAGGCTCTCGGCGTTCTAATCAAAAAGGGGCATCTGAAACCTCTAGAGCCGAGGCCGCTACCAAATCCACTCCCCCCTTCCCACAACCCAGCCAAGTACTATGCGTACCACCAGCAGCATGGCCATGATACAGATCAATGTTTCTGGCTGCGTCACGAGATTCAAGACCTCGTTGACAAGAATATCATTCTACCTCCCGAAAGACCCAACGTCACAATCAACCCACTCCCCGCACATAACCAAGATCCACCGCCCAAAAGAGTCAACCTCATCCAAACTGGGGTCGTTTCCTACGATCCTAGTATCTATATTACTCCCTCTCACCTACCCAAGCCGGAGGTGATCCTTCCTGATTGCACTGACTTGTGCATGTTGGACACCTTCACAACCCAATCTGAGCCAGAGGTATTGACCTCCGAAGATGGAACGGGGCAGGTTTCAGAGGAAAGCAGAATTGGTGAGTCTGGGATGGGACAGCCTGGGAATTGTGCTGGAAGAGCTTATGATCCAAGCGGATATATCTTATCAGTGAGCCAGTCTGAGCTGAGTGTGAGGCTGCCAGAAAAAGCTGAATTGTGCATGATTCGGGGGGACGAACTAGAACAGGGGGCAGATGATCTGACCACGGTGGAAGAAGATTTTTCCAACCTCCAGTTCTTCAACGACCAAGAGGCAGGGGATGCAACAATCAATTGGTTTGAATATGGGGAGTCGGCGGAGATTGCCGGATGGTTAGATGACCAGCCAGATGTTGTGGAAATTCAGCCAGAGCAAGGCCCGGCAGAGGCAGGGGTATCAATGATGGCCGGAAGGGCCGAGAGTCAGATTGAACCGCCAGAGAGCGCCGGTGCAAAGAATTTCGCTCGGAATCAAGATATTCTGAAAGCCGAACAACAAACCCTACTGACACAGGAGGAGCAAGAGAAGAGGTGGGATTCTGAGAGAATCCGGAAAGCCAAGAACCATGAAGAGGTTGAAAGTGCTGCGAGCACAAGAGCAGGACATGCTGTGAGCATGTGGGATGAAAATACCGAGAGTAAGAACTTGCCAAAACCAGATAGGTGTCTGTTGAATGTTAGTGGGATGTGGTGGGAAGACGATGACTTATGTCTTGCCCACACGGATGAAGATTGGGCAGATACTCAACCAGATGATACTTGGTACCTCGATGAGGTAGATCATATGACCAGGAGTGGGCGGTATTTCAAGCCCCCACACCTTGACCAACCTGAGACATCTGGGAAAGATAAAGAGGCAGAGAAACAGAGAGAGAAGCAAATTGAAGAAGAAGCTGTACTGAGACAGTTAAAGAAAATACAGGCAGACATCTCCATCTGAGGACTGCTTATGGCTTCAAGGGTGCACAGACAGGCTGTCATATCTGCTATGGACAAGGCCAAACTCTCCATCGAAATTACGCCAGAGTAGCTGGTTGGGCTGGTTTTTCCGGGAGGAGGTTCCCCGGCATTAACCTTTTCGGACAAGGAATTGCCGCCTGAGGGCGTGAATCATAACAAACCCCTCTACATCTCCGTGGAGTGTAGAGATAAGTGGATACCGGTGGTACTTGTTGATACTGGGTCTGCTATCAATGTCTGCCCAGTCAGAACGGCATATGCAATCGGGTTGAAACCCGCAGACTTCATACCAACCACTTAGGTGATCAGAGCTTATGATAATACCAGTAGGGAAGTGATGAGGACTGTCAAGGTTCAGACCCAGGTTGGTCCAGGACAACACAACATTGAATTTCATGTCTTGGACGTTCCCGCAACCTTCAACTTGCTTTTGGGGCGGCCGTGGTTGCACCAAGTAAAAGCAGTCTCTTCCACTCTGCACCAGATGTTGAAATACCCTCACGGGAAGGGGGTTGCAATTGTTTTCGGAAATTCATCCATCCATCCACCGCCAGAAGTGTCTACGCCAGTTTTGGAGATCGAGCACGGCACCGAGGATGTGTTCTTATCGGGGTTCACTTTGGCGGAGGCCCGGGTAGTGCAGAATATTATGGCTGTGAATGAAGGTGTGTACGTCAGTGCTCAATCCGTCTACCTCATGAACAAGCTACAACATATTCCCGGGATGGGATTAGGAAGAAGCGGCAGGAAAGGAGTCGCAGCATTGGCCGAAGTGCCACACAACCCGCATACCTTTGGACTGGGTTATCTGCCCACCAAAGAGGACTGGGTGAGGAAAGGAAAGGAAATGGCCGGCAGAGCCAGAGTGAAGCAGGCTGGAAAGCCTTTTGACTTAATGCACAGGCCCATCCAGGGTACCCTGAACGGACGCTTCGTCCGGGAGGGGGAGGACTTTCCATTTTGCGGCTTCCTAGAGCCATGGTTAAACGCGGAAAAGAAGCGCTGCATCGTGTTTCGAAATCTTCGACCAGCAACTACCCGGGATGACGAGTCACAGAAAGCGCATGCACTCCAACAACCGAGGTTGAGCGAATAAGGCAATGGATCCCGAGGGCACGTAATTGGAAATGGGGTAGCACTGCATGTCTCTCTCTCGATCCTCCGACGACCAAGAGTGCTTGGGGATAACTTTGTGGTTTCCATGATTGGGGATGAAAGCGACTCTGGAAGCCAGCCTATCTTGGATGCATCAATCGCGCCCTCTCTCACTTGGCAGTACGATGAGGGATTTTTGTCCAGCAGCACCGGGTCAAGTAGTGAGCCGGAATCTGATTCCACCGAGTCCTGTGAGTCGGAATCAGGTTCCAGCTCGACTGAGTCTGAGTCTGGTACTCCTGGGGATGTTAACCCGGATGCCACAGTCCTGTCCAGGTCGTCTTTTTCCTTTTCATTTGAGTTTGTTGTAACCAATGAATCGGATGATTTGGATGTGCCTAATGAGAATGAACTATCTGTGGTTTCTGAGTACTTTTCTATGCCCCTAATTTATTGCATTAATTCAGACTTTCAAAATTTTGATCAAAACGACGAGGACGAAGTTCCTCCAGTTTTACAACGTTTAATTGAGCAAGAGCAAGAGAGATTTGTTAAACTATTAATGGATAAAATCATTTCCGTGAACATTGGTACTGAGGAGGACCCGCGGCTGGTCCAGATCGGGTCCACGTTGTCTTCGGAGGAACGCGAGCGCTTAGTCGCTTTATTAAAAGATTTCAAAGATGTTTTCGCGTGGTCCTACGAAGACATGCCCGAATCGATCCGAGATTGTACAAAGATCGGATCCCCTTGACCGAGGCCCGACATCAGCGAAACTCGAAGGATCCGCCCGGATTGGGCTCTTAAGATTAAGGAAGAGGTCACCAAGCAAATCGACGCAGGCTTCCTGCTAGTATCTGAATATCCGACTTGGTTGGCCAACATTGTTTCGGTGCCGAAGAAAGATGGCAGGATCCGGGTGTGTGTAGACTTCAGGGACTTGAACAAAGCTAGTCCGAAGGACGACTTTCCCTTACCGCACATCGATGAGTTGGTAGATTTCACAGCAGGGCATGCATTGCTCTCATTCATGGATGGCTTCTCGGGATACAACCAGATAGTGATGGCACCAGAAGATAGGGAAAAGGCTGCATTCACCACCCCGTGGGACATATCGCTACGGGTAATGCCGCTTTGGGTTGAAGAAGAACGCCGAGCTACTTATCAACGCGACCACAATACTACATGATATGATCCACAAAGAGGTTGAGGTGTATGGGCGACATGATTGTCAAATCCAAAGAAAGAGAGGGCCACTACACCGCCTTGCACAAGTTTTTTTCAGAGGATCGTGGAATTTCCATGGCTAAACCCTCGAAATGTCGTTTGGTGTTACAATGGAAAATGCTAGGGTTTCGACACAAAAGCATCGAGGTCGACCCTTCCAAAATCAAGGCCATCTTAGAAATGCCACCACCAAGGACTGAAAAAGAGGTGCGAGGCTTTCTGGGTAAAGTGCAATTCATAAGACGGTTTATTTCAAAATTAACCTTGACTTGTGAACCACTTTTTGGCCTTCTCAAGAAAGGAAAGAAGTTCCAATGGGACGGCCGATGTCAGGCTGTATTTGAACAGATCAAAGAATATCTACAGAACCCACCCGTTTTATCGCCACCAGAACCAGGGAAACCGTTGATCTTGTATCTCGCTGCTGATCGAAACTACAATGGGTCAGTATGCTTGCACAAGAATCGAAGATAATGGAGAAAGCCATCTATTATTTGAGCAAAAAGATGCTGGAGTATGAGACCCGATATACACCGCTGGAAAAGGCTTGCTTAGCTCTGGTATGGGCTACCAGGAAGCTGCGGCACTACCTGTTAGCTCACTCTGTAATGTTGGTTTCACGACTTGATCCCATCAAATATCTCTTCGAGAAACCAGCGCTTACGGGTAGGCTAGCTCGTTGGTTGCTGTTGCTCTCCAAATTTGATCTCACATATGTGACACGCAAGTCAGTGAAAGGAAGAGCAGTGGCAGAGTTCCTTGCCAACCACCCGGTTGAGGGGGATGAAGTGGTCGAGTACCTATTCTCGGATGAATCAATTTTGCATATCGACGAAGAAATTTGGACGATGTACTTTGACGGAGTGTCAAATCAACATGGGTATGGGATAGGAGTGTTGCTGATAGCACCCGATGATTCCCGTATCCCTCTCGCCTTTAAACTCCAGTTCAAAGTCTCGAACAATGAAGCAGAATACGAGGCATGTATCGCTGGTCTAGAAGCAGCCCTGGAACTAGGGGCGAGACGGCTGGACATCATTGGGGATTCGAACCTTGTTGTGTCTCAAGCTAAAGGAGACTGGAAAGTAAAAGAGGAAAAGATGATGATGTATCACCAAACCTTGGATTTGCTGATTCCTCGATTTGAGAAGCTAAGTTTTACTCATCTACTAAGAGAGAACAACAGGTTCGCAGATTCTTTGGCAACTCTATCTTCTATGATAGACATCCCGTGTGGAGTCCGAATGCGTTCAGTCATTATTGACCAGAAATTTGCACCTGTCTATGAGTCGATTGCAGCCATAGATGAAGTTCAGGACGAACACCCCTGGTATTACGACATTTGGAACTTCTTGGAGAAAGAAGCATACCCACCGGGGGTAAGTGCCAAAGACAAGAGGGCAATCAGAAGAATGGCAGTTCAGTTCATCATCTGCGGGGGTAAACTGTATAAATGAGGTCATTTGGGAATGCATAAACTGTGCGTTGATGCCGAAGAGTCAAAGCGTCTGATGGAAGCCATCCACGGGGGTGAATGTGGTGCACACATGAATGGGGTGATGTTGGCACGGAAGATCCTTAGATAAGGCTATTACTGGTCCACCATGGAGAAGGATTGTATTGGCTTCGTCCGGCGATGTCATAAGTGTCAAATTCATGCAAATCGCATGAACATCCTGCCGTCAAAGCTGTACAACATGACTTCGCCATGGCCGTTTTCTGTCTGGGGAATTGATGTAATCGGAGCTGTTACGCCAAAGAGGTCGAATGGGCATGAGTTCATTTTGGTAGCGATAGATTATTTCACAAAGTGGGTTGAGGCCCAATCTTATGCAGTGTTGAAGGCTTCGCACGTAGCAAAATTTATCAGAAACAACATTATCTGTCACTACGGAGTCCCAAATGAAATCGTTTCAGACAATGGTTCCCACTTCAAAAAGGAGGTGATCGACTTGTTGGAGAAATATAATGTGGCTTTTCATAAGTCGTCTACTTACCGGCCGCAAACCAACGGAGCAGTTGAGGCCGCCAACAAGAACATCAAGCGATACTACGAAGATGGTGGAAACCTATCGGGATCGCCAGATAAGCCGCTTTTCGTGGGCTACAGACTTCGATCGAACTTCTACCGGGGCGACTCCGTCCTCATTAGTTTATGGGATGGAGGCCGTTTTGCCTATTGAGATTGAGGTCCCATCATTACGAGTATTGGCCGAGTGCCAGATAGCCGAAGCAGATTGGCAAAGAAAAGATTTGAGGAACTCATGCTTTTCGATGAAAGAAGGTCAAAGCACTGCATCACATCCAAGGTTATCAACGCAGAATCGCCTGCTTTTAACAAGATGGTTAAGTCCAGAATTTGAAAGAAGGAGATTTGGTACTCAAAGACAACCGAAGCTCTCATCCACGACCCAAGGGCAAGTTCGGACCCAATTGGATGGTCCCTACATTATCAAGTCAATCCAGTCGTGGAGCCGTGGTTCTGATGGACCTAGATGGCTTAGAGTTTTCAACCGATCAATATGGACAAGTTGAAGAAATATTACCTCGAGAGGCTCGCTGGCCGAAAACCCGAAGGGCGACCTAGGCAAAATCCAGAGCATAGAAAATTTGAAATTATAAAAACCGAGCTCAAGAAGGTTGAAAACCCGCAAAGCGGCCTTGGCAAAAGTTAGAGCGCAAAAGGAGAGTAAAATACCCGAAATAACCTAAGCCTAAACTACGAAGGCTTGATTCCCATCTATGGGATACGAGGCGCTTCATCCCGTTCAAATTTCAATCTTTTCCCCGATCAACTTTGTCCATCTGATCATCTCTGTCATCTCTATTTATCAGCATTTATCATGATCTCCGGTACAGTGTTATTCAGACTAGGGGCAACTTTCCGTTGCAATGAAGTGTTGCGGCACCATCCAGACTAGGGGCAACTTTCCGTTGCTATGAATCGCCGAGGCACTTGTCAAACTAGGGCAACTTTCCGCCATACGATCCGGGTTGTACATCTCGGATGTATCTCAGCGTGTCCAGCCTCGATCCATATCGAAAATAGTTTTGAAAAGTTTTAATAAAAGTTGACTTTGTTTAAATTAATCTTTTCACAACTAAGACCATTTTTGGACCAAAAAACGAAGAATTTTCAGTACCACAACCTTCAATTTCTTTGATTTCAAAACAGAGTTCTCTTGCTCTTGCATACAATTGAAGTTGCTTTTTATTACACTCATAACGAAAACTTGAAAGTACTAATAAAGCGATAAATCTGGGGCATAGTCAAGTCAGGTGTCCCTACACCCCCTTCCAGAGCTGGTTGAAGCCTCTGATGCCAACCTAGGCCCAACCTGTGCTTCTTCGTTGAGCCAATCCCAGCACTCGTCAGATAAAGTGCAACTGAAAACAGGGGCAGGGGACAGGAGCTCTCTAGTCCTCCAGGCCGTAGTGTGTCGAGCAAGGTGTGCACCTCGAACCAGGAAAGTGACTGGGTATTCAATCCCCTCCAGAGGGCAAGTCTGATCATGACCAAATTGGCGCAGGATACGGAATGGGAAATAGAATACACAATGGGTCAAGCCAATCAAACGGATCCCAGTATCCTGGAACATGCTATAGCTCATCGCCGAAAGGTTAAGCCAAGGACAGCGCCAAGCAATGCGTTCAGCTGACAAGTTGCACATCCATTCAAACCACCATCCCTCATCAAGGGCGTCGACCAGGCGTTGTCGAAAAAAGTAGCCGCGGGCTGAGTAAGCAGGGCAAGAGTCCACAACTTGCAATTTATCCATCAACCATATCTGGGGAGGGATGAAAAATGAGAGAATAAAGAATAGAGAGATGTGCGATGAAAGAAAAGTAAGATAAGGGTTTTGTAAGAAAAGCCGAGCCTGAGGGCCGAGTGATATGAGCAAATACATATGTGAGCTTGGGTGGGAAACATTACCTGCAGCAGTAGTGGACTCCCCGCAAACCTGGTTGTCTCTTGGCGGTAGAAGGCATCCAAACCTAGCAGTGTCTCGGCCAATGTCATGGCGGTACAGCTCTTTCCATCCCTCAAGCCTTAAGCGACTTCGATTAAACGGATGCTAGCTTCTCCAGAGCCCGAGACAAACAGAAAATGAGATAGCATGCACAAGCAGAGGGCATGTTGTCAGAAACCTTGCCAATGATGGTTGCTGCGGTCACCGGCATCAGAGAATCGGTAAATCAGGCTCGAGATATCCAACAAGCCATTACCAATCAGAGATCGAGCATCATGCACGTTGAGACCGCACATCCGCTCTAAAGCTTGGGCATGGCCAAAACGAGGCTGAGGCAAGATCTCTTTTGAGCGATCAGACTCCATCAAAGCTTGAAAATCTTCAAAAGTAGGACATACCTCTTGCCCTCCGAAGCTAAAGACATGCGTCACTGGGTTCCAAAACCTTGCCGCAGCACAGAGGAAAGGAAGATGTAGCGGAGTCCGGCCCAGCGTGAATAGTGCATTTAGGCCGAAACCCCGGAAGTTCAACTTTTCCGAGCCGTCTAGAGAAGAGATCCAAGATATGAGATTTTCTGCGAGAAATGCCTCCATTTTTGTGAGAAACGGTGATGAAATAAATAAGTTCCAAGGCTGGGGCTTTTATAGGGGGGTAAAACACTATTCAAAGGACACGTGTCAAAATTCTGGGAGTTGCGGGAGAGGTGGCCGGCCGGCCATCTATTCTAGTAGGCCGGCCACCCTCTAGTCTCCAGATGCAAAATGTGTTCGGCCACACATTGGTCCTATTTTGCCCTCCGGAAGGAAGTTCGAGGCATTTCTAGGCATCAGGAACGTCGAAGGCCTCCATTTCTCTCAGTTTCGGATACGTTCCATCATCCAGATCGTCCGTCCGAAGTACGCTTATTTGTATTTTTGCTTATTGAGTTGTTGTTTTGCTTATCGAGTTGTTGTTTCGTTTATCGAGTTGTAAGTTTTGTCGAGCTGTCGCATTTTGTGTTTTGAGTTATTACTTTTTGTTTACACAATTTTGTTAAGTCTTGTTTATCGAGTCGTTAACATTGTTATACTTTTCTTATCGAGTTGTAAACTTGCTAAGATTCTGTTATTTCTTAGTGAGTCGAGTTTTTGATTTGTTGCGTCGGTTCATTACCTGACCCGGTAAATACACAAGGCACATTTTCATTTAATTCCATTTTGTGCAAAATGATGCGATGCGATGCTAAGAGTTTCAAATACAAACACTTTTTCAAAATTGTTTCATTCCATCATGTTTTACAACAAAATAAAGGTACAAGTTTTACAGGAAATAAAACTGCCTAATAATATGCAAAGTGCTACAAACTACTAGCAAAAAGTAAAATAAAGCAGGAAATAACATCAATCTCCTCGGGAACGGGAATGAGGAGGCCCTTTCATCCTCTTCTGCGGGACAACCTCTGCACCATCATCACCATCCGGGTCAGAGCTGTCATCATCCGGATCCCCCTCAGCCTCGTCTCCACTCCCGGAACCAAGACCGGAGCCTCCCTCTCCAGCGGATGTCTCTGACTCACGGTCTGCGACCTCCTCCTTCTCCTCCTCAATAATGGGTGCCCTACGCGTGGGGCGACCACGCCCATGAGCTCCTCGAAAAGGCCTAGATGGCCCACCGGCCAGCACTGAAAAGGCCTAGATGGCTGGCTCCCGAGAAGGCTGGATGGCCCACTCGAAAGGCCCAGATGGCCCAAGACCATGAACAGTCCAAGACTCGCCTCCCCTCGAGAAGGCGGGTGGTCCTACCACGACGGAGCATACACGGGAGGCATCTGAAAGTAAAAAGTTCAAATACATCAGTTCGAATATGAAAAGCAGATGCAAGTACAATATGCGAGTGGGGTGTGTGTCAGATGTGCTCTACACAGCCTATCAATACAGCAGAATGTTCAAAACCAATATGTCATCAGAAATATGCTAAACGCAGGGAAGGTGGACAGTACCTGCACGCCCATGATGGCCATCTGTGCCTCCCTCCGTAGGATCATGCCCTCGAATGTGGCCAGCATCCCGAGCAGCTCGTCCGTGTACTCAACTGGAGGCTGCAAATACAAATGCAAAACTATCAGTGAGGGAATGAATGTCCAAGTAATCTGACTGATAAATCAAAGCTGTAAAACATACCGGGGGCGAATCAGGGTCTCTGACATATCTGTGGTCAGGAAGAGGAGGCTCTAGCGAGACCTGGTAAGGAGTCCCGAACCGCCAACTCGTCAACTCGGTCGGCATGTTTGGCCACCCAGGATGATGAAGAGACGGAGGGATCGGAGGAATCAAACTACCTCTACCCCTAGATGCACCAGCCCTGCTAGATGAGGGGATATCCGTAGCACCGGCACGACTCGAAGATGGTACATCAGTAGGCCTCCGTGACGGAGCACGCACTCCCGTCAAGGGGGGCATCAGATATA
Organism: Camellia lanceoleosa; assembly: GCA_025200525.1. Classification (NCBI taxonomy): domain Eukaryota; kingdom Viridiplantae; phylum Streptophyta; class Magnoliopsida; order Ericales; family Theaceae; genus Camellia; species Camellia lanceoleosa. Next base: position 149,660,585 of record CM045771.1, on the reverse strand, counting down.
TACGACGATAGGTGGCGTAGTCCCCCTCCATGAGATGTAACAAAGCATCGGTGCCCTACATAGCACTAATGACCTCCTGGGCAGAGAGTCTATTCGCAGTCCGCATAGTGGCTGGAGGTACAGCAGGAGGTTCCTGAGAATCGTACCCCCACACCTGACGCAAGAAGTGTTCCCCCAAGAACCATGCCCTACCGACTGGTCCTTCGAGCAGGAACCTATACTGGAAATTACTCGATCCTCCGGGATACTGATGTTAGAGACCATCACCAAAGACCGCCCAGGGCTGCCAAGTAATCTGCGGATAACCAGTGCATAAATCAATCAGAAATTAGGAATATACAGGGCAGATCAAAGATGAAAATGAAAGGAACTGAGAGTTCTGAAATACCTCTGTCGTCCGCACAGTATCAAAATACTGTCGCAGGTAGAAGAGAGTCTCTCGAGCTCTCGGTCGGTGCTCGCCCTCGAATACTAATGAAAACGGAGTCGTAAGGAGTCCTGCCACCTCCATCTCCGGGGCTAATGTGGGAAAATATACGTACACCCATAGCTGAGAAAAGCAGCGCAGAATATGAATACAAAGTGCTAAAGGCAGAATACAGAGTGCAAAGTGCGCCGTGTGTGCAATAAACAAGTGATAAGGAGCAGAAATGTAAATCAAAAGGACAGAACGTACCTCCCAGGCTCTCCAATAGCCGCCGAGTAAGTCTCCCGCCATGAGAGGTCAGACTCATGTAACAATAGAGGGTAGCAGTGCCAGCCACCCTAGTCATATCGACTGACCTGTGATAGGTCCACTAGGGCACTCAGAAGATACAACCCGACAGTGTTCCCCCTATCGGCAAACAGAGTGGTGCCAAAGAGGAACATAAGGAAGCCACGGGCGTACTGCTCAACCTCCTCAGGAGACTCAGGCTCCATCTCCGGCCTCCAAAAATGGGAAGAGAACCAGGTGTACCGGACTCTCCCGGAAGCTCTGTCTACAGGTGGGCGAGCCCCCAATAGATGTGTCCAAGCGGCCTTCCACTCTCCCATATCCTCGTCATAAGGTATGGGCCAACCGCCTATGTCTAGGCCGGTGAGTACGGCAAAGTCCAGCGGAGTTATGGTCATATCCCCGATGGCAGAAAAGTGGAAGGAATTGGTGGTGTCCCACCATCTCTCCACCAAAGCAGCAAACAAAGTCCTGCTGGCAGGACAACGTGATAATCCCATACAGAATGCTCCGAACCCTGCTAGATCGACCAGATCCCGGACAGCCTCTGGAAGCTCAGTGTACCAGTCTCTCGCGGCGGTAGAGCCGTATCCTCGCACGGTGCGAGAGCCACCCTCCATTCAGAATGAATACATGTGTTGAGTACACAATGAAATGAAGAAGCTGTGTACAACTGAAGTGAAATAGCCTGTTCAAATTCCTAATCAGTAGGTTGTGTGTTCACTTCAAATCTGGGCTGCGTGTTCAGTAAATCTGTGTTTTGGGCTGCGTGTTCAAATTCCTAATCAGTGGGCTGTGTGTTCACTTCAAATCTGGGCTGCGTGTTCAGTAACTCTGTGTTTTGGGCTGTGTGTTCAATCCTTAATCAGTGGGCTGTGTGTTCACTTCAAATCTGGGTCGGTGTTCAAGAACTGTGTTTTTGGGTCATGTGTTCAATCCTTAATCGATGGTAAGTGTGTTCACTTCAAATCTGGGTCGTGTTCAAGAACTCATGTTTTGGGTCATGTGTTCAATCCTTAATCGATTCAATGTGTTCACTTCAAATCTGGCCGCGTGTTCAAGAACTGTGTTTTGGGTTGCGTGTTCAAATTCCTAATCAGTGGGTGTGTTCACTTCAACTGGGTCGTGTTCAAGAATCTGTTTTGGGTCATGTGTTCAAATTCCTAATCAGTGGGCTGTGTGTTCACTTCAAATCTGGGCTGCGTGTTCAGTAACTCTGTGTTTTAGGCTATGTGTTCAATCCTTAATCAGTGGGCTGTGTGTTCACTTCAAATCTGGGTTGCGTGTTCAAGAACTGTTTTGGGTCATGTGTTCAAATTCCTAATCAAGGGTTGTGTGTTCACTTCAAACTGGGCTACGTGTTCAAGAACTCGTGTTTTGGGTCAGGTGTTCAATCCTTAATCGATGAACGTGTGTTCATTTCAAATGGGTCGTGTTCATAGAATTTATGTTTTGGGTCGTGTTCAAATTCCTAATCGATTACGTGTGTTCACTTCAACTGGGTCGTGTTCAAGAATTTGTGTTTTGGGTCATGTGTTCAAATTCCTAATCGATGGTCAGTGTGTTCACTTCAAATCTGGGCGTGTTCAAGAACTGTTTTGGGTCGTGTTCAAATTCCTAATCAAGAACGTGTGTTCACTTCAACTGGGTCAAGTGTTCAAGAACTGTTTTGGGTCATGTGTTCAAATTCCTAATCAGTGGGCTGTGTGTTCACTTCAAATCTGGGCTGCGTGTTCAGTAACTCTGTGTTTTGGGCTGTGTGTTCAATCCTTAATCAGTGGGCTGTGTGTTCACTTCAAATCTGGGTTGCGTGTTCAGTAAATGAGAGCTCTGTGTTTGTTGCTGGTCCTGATTTGCCAAGTTGAAGGTTCGCCCTCCACCTGTTCAACAAAATGCCTCAGTGAAAACGTTACTACTATGGTCGATTTCTTAATAAGGATAATTAGGGGAGAGAGAGAGAGAGAGAGAGAGAGAGAGAGAGAGAGAGAGAGAGAGAACAAAAAGAGTGATAGAGAGGGTAGCAATCTATCATTGAAAAAAGGCAAATTAGCCAAGAGTAAATCAAAAAGCAAATCTACCAAGTGCAAATCAACCAATGTATCTTTGAAGGAGTTTGATAATCAGGTGAATGCTCAACTATTTACCGATGAGATGCTCACTGTACTCCCTCACCAGTTTATACGCATTCGAGGACTCCACAAATCTCTTTTATTTGGAGATTTTGTGAGACCATGGCAAGGGCTCTCAAACGAAAACAAGAGTGGATTAAGGGATGTAGAATCAGAGGATAGCTCAATTGATTGTGATTGTGTCAATCTCTGTTTGTGTGGAAATCTTGGTACACCACAGTTGCGATTGATTGTGGAAATGCAAACCTTAATTGAGTAATCATCAAAGCAGAATCAAACACCTAATGCATAGAGCACACCACATAGAGCGCTAACTAATCTTGAGTAGTGGCCAAAATTGGCCATTATGTCCCTACTAGCGGCAAACGAAATGATAATGTCAAATAAACTTGGCTCACTTAGTGCTGATAATCAAAGGTGAGAACTAATGGGCACCAAGCAATGGAAGGGTGATGAAAATGTGCGAACTTGTAGAAATGAAGATTCGGTTGAATTACATATGGAAAACACACAATTTGGCAAGGGTGAATGTCTTGATGGTAATACACCTACTATATCAGGTAAGCCTCTACAAACTTGGAGCTCTTTATTAAAGAAAAGATTAACAAGGTGTCAAAATTGAAGTACAAAATAGGTGCCCATAAGATTGAGAACCCAGTAGATGGCATATACAATGTCCATATTGAGATCTCAAAAAAAGGCTTTTTCCATTGGGAAATTGCTTTGGCTGGATACTTCATTGATAAAAGATTCTCTTTCTATTATGTGAAAAACTTAGGTAGAGAAACTTTGGAAAATTTTGCTTAAGGATGTTGTCTCCATTGATAATGGATTTTTTATTTTTAAAGTAAAAAGTGAAAAGGCTATGGACAAATTTTGGAAGATGACCCCTATTATGTTGGGCTAGATTGATTGTTGTTAAAAAATGGCAACCTAGACCAAAACTAACAAAATGTAAATTTTCAAGTGTGCCATTGTGAGTGAAGTTGTATAATGTTCCTTTGGAGCTTTGGACTGAAGAGGGTTTGGGTTACATTGCTAGCATCATGAGAACTCCTCTTTATTTGGATAAGCCTACTTTGAAGAGAAGCAAACTTACGTTTGTGAGAATATGTATTGAAGTGCTAGCAAATAAAGAGATCCCTAAATCTTTCAAAATAAACCTTAGTTATGGTGACCTGTATTAGATTCAAGTTGACGTTCCATGGAAGCCTCAAAAGTGTGATGTTTGTAGAACATTTGGTCATACCACTAATTTGTGCCATCAAAAGCCAAAGACTTTGGATCCTCCCTCTTTCAAACAAGAGTGGAGAGTCAAGGAGACTAAAATACAAATTCCGACTAATTAGGAAGTGGTGAAGAAAAAGGGAAGAAATGGTGGGCAAGGTTCAACAATAGTGATAAACAAAGAGAGAGAGAGACGCGATCTTCTGCCCCCTCGATATCTAATGCCTTTGATCCCCTTGAATTGTATGATATGGGAGAGTCACAAAATGGAGAATCAAGTCAAGAGTTGTTGTGCCAAATAAAGAGCATAAAAAACAGAAGGAGTCCATATCCAAGTGACCTCAGTAATTGGGAGACTACAAAGGAGGAAAAAAAAAAAAAACAACCTTCATAACTTGAATAGTGTCAGAAGGAAATTTTGAATCATTTTTGTTGTGAATGTTATTTTTGTTTTCTATAGGCTTAGTTTTGTGTCTTTTGATAGGAGTAGTTTATTTTTGTGCTTCCTACAAAAGATGTATATTTAACTTTATTGTACATCTTTCTTTCTTTCTTTGGTTATAATATGACTTACTTATCCAAAAAAAGAAAAAAAAAACCTCAACTATGAACAAATCTTTTTATTTTTTTTTAAACTTTCATCACATGTTTAAATGCCAGATTATTATCAATTTTTTTTTCCCCTAAATAGATGTATGTCATCAAACATTTCTTTTATTTTTATTTTATAGCTTCACAATTAACAATTTAAAACTTGTAAACCCGCCAAACCCGTAGGTTCAAAACCATCAAAATACTCAAACCAATTTGTTGATTTCGAGGTTGTGCAAGTTCGTGGCATGTGAAAAAAATTATCGAACTACCAAGAGTGATTTGGCTGAGATTATTTCTCCCAAATAGTCCAAACCGACCGTCGCACACTCTTAAAAGAGTATAATATGAACATATTAAATCATTATTGAAAAAGGACCGAAATGGAGCCTAACGACTCGAATTGAACCTTTTCAACTCATGAACAAGAGCAAAGTCAATTCCTTTGAGAAAGTAATTACACGAGGCATGCATTCACCTTTCTTTCACTATAGGTCATGTCTATAAATATAAAGGAATAATTAATTGGGAAACTTACGCGTAGGTTCTAATAAATAGACTTATTGTCTAATAAGTCTTATGATAATTAATGATATTTTTCATCAAATGCTATTAAAAAAATGTCATTAATTGTTAATTTTCAGTAACAATTTGAAAAACTTATCACAAAAAAATATCATTAATTATAAGTTTTAGCAACAGTTTAAAAAAAATTCACAAAAAAGTCACTAATTTTCAACTTTTAGCGACAGTTTAAAAAATTAGTCACAGAAAAATGTCACTAATTATAAGTTTTAGTGACAATTTATAAAAATCATAACAACAAAAGTTACTAATTGTCAAATTTTAATTACATATGAAAAAAATCGTCACAAAAATTTATTTTTAGCAACGATTTTATTAAGATTTATTTTCAATAGGACTTGATGAGAATTAAGTACAACTATTAGGACCAATTGGTAGTTTAGCCCATTTATAATTGTAGGGGAAATTTGGCTATAAACCCTCTTACCTTCCTTTTATTGTTAAAATGACCAAAAATATATATATATATATATACTTTCAAAACTCCCTCATAATTATAGTCTTTTATAAAAGACAAAATTTATTATTTTAATATTTTATCAAACTATTATACTCTCAACTAGATCTTTCTACATTCTTTGCCCACTCTTTCCCCACCTTCTCCATCTCCCTCCTTATCCGCTCTACCAAGATTAGCGACGAAGAGCACATATCTAAGATCAGCAACCTTGTCTGAAAAGATCGGCCACTACTAACCACTCAACGACTTCAGGGCCTTAGCTTTGCTCCACCTCAGATCAGAGTTCGATCTCCTTCGTCGGTTGATTTCTAGGGTTAGAAATCGAAGTTCGCTGCTCGATCACCACCGTTTCCATATAATCAAAGATCCTCGCCTGAGATCCATGAGTTGGTCAATTCGCCGAGCCACAATGATGACCTTGCAGGCAAAATTGACGAGTAGATACCATATTTTTTTGATATCATTTTTGGAAAGAGCTATTGTGATCCCAACCACATTTTCCTTCATAAACAGTGCTATTGATGATCCCTTCCCCAAGGTTTAAAGTAACATTACCAATTGTCCCATTTGTTAGTATTAGTTGAAAAAAAAAAATCATTGAAAAAAAAAATTAATTGGAAAAAAAATTAATTAAAAAAAAAATTGTTAGTCAAAATTTTAAATTTCTGTTTAAAAACCAACGTAAGATAAAAATTACACTGACACCCCTTGAGGTTTATATTTATTACACTCGAAAGATAAAAATTATATAAAATGATAATTATTTTTTCTTTTTTATTTCTTAACCAAATTATTTTTTAATTTAAATTTTTTTTTTTCTAAAAATCAAACCATACATAGCCTAAGAATCTTTTGATAAGTCATTTCTTACGTTGGTAACTTATTTAGTTATTTTTTTATTTTATGACATTTTTACCATCTGAGACTTGTTTGGTAACCATTTTGTTTTCAGTTTTCATTTTATTTTTACAAAAATTTTAAAAATTATCATAAAAACTTGTTTGATAATTTTTTTTGATTTATAAATGGTTATCTCAGTTTGTAAATTTGAGAATAAACGTAAATTTAAAAAATGAGTTTACGTTAGTTTTTAAACATAAATTTAAAATTTTGACTAACAAAAATTTTTTTCAATTATTTTTTTTTCAAATAATTTTTTTCCCAATTAATTTTTTTTTTCAACTAATACTAACTGAGGGAGCAATTGATAATGTTACGTTAAACCTTGGGGAGAGGATTGTAATTTCTTAAATGTGAGAGGTGTCAATGTAATTTACCCAATGAGGGCAAACTTGGTATTTAAAAAAATTAAATTTCTGAAGGAAGCAATCTGTCATGAAACTTTAAACCTCAGGGAGAGAGATGTAATTTCCAAAAGGTAAGGAAAAACTATAATAAATATAAATCTCAGGAGATGTCAATATAATTTACCCAAATTCAAATATTCTTTTGATTATTGTATTGATTTATAATCTTTCCAAAGTAATTTGCTTACTTTTACAGATTTGAAATTTTATCATATACTTCAAAGAGATAATATATTTACCTGTACAACAATGCTGGAGATCCCATCTCTACTTGGTACTGCAAGTGAAAGATCAAAAATATATATATATATATATATAAACCAATCAAAAAATAGTGGGGTGGTGAGAGTCACCCCTACTAAGTTCTGGGGTATTTTCCATTGTCTGTATATATATTTCAAAGAGATAATATTTGAAATTTACTCAATGCTGTACTGAAAAACAAAACAAAAAAACCCTTATTGAATGTAGGTGAAGGTTCAGTGGGACCCTCTCAAAGATGATATTTGTCAGTATATATATCATGTGTTATAGCCTTGACAAAATCAAACCATTGACTTGAGAATAAATGGCATATTGTGATAAAAATAAATAAATAAATGGCATCCATGAATCTACATTAAAGATGATAAAATTAGGGGGAATCATAGCACAGAGCACAAAAAAATATATAAAAATATGAGGTGCAACTGATTTTGGAGTGAGATGTAAGTCAAAAATTATAAGATATTTATAATATTTTTTTTTTTCAACTTTCACTGAACAATGATTTTTTTTCATAAAATTATCAACCAATAAAACCTATTAGTATACGATAGTATTTTTTATAGCTTGTGTTTATTTTCTGACCATATCAATAACTCACACCATATTATACCTTAATTCATTTCTGAGAAACTTCTTTATTATGTTAAAAATTGACTTTCAAAAAAAAAAATGGTCTCCAAGAGACTTCATCTCATGGAGAAAGTACTATACACATTATAAAAATTAAATTATTTAAGTTTAATTTGTTTTTAACTCGTTAAAAATTATACATTATAAAAAAATTAAATTATTTGAATTTAACTCTGTCCAGCACGTTAAAATTTCATTTGAAATTAACTTGTTATTTAAACAAGTGATTCTCTTAACCCATTTTATAACTCGTTAAATTTTCAAATCAAATTTAAACAACATATTACTAACTTAATTTAATTGGTTTATAGTCCTACTTCACAATAACTAAATTAATATTTTTATTATTTTAGGTTGTGTAATAGTGAATGTTGTTACTTTCATTTTACTTTAACAATTCCTTTTTTGTTTTTTTGTTTTTGTTTTTGTTTTTGTTTTTGTTTTTGTTTTTTTTTTTTAATTATTTCAATTAAAAAATGACTTAGACTTGTATAAGTTTGACAGGAACATGATTTTGAACATCATGATTATGATTTCTATTCTAACAATAATCAAAATCTGATTCCTCCAATTCTTAGAGAATGTCGTATTCTTAGAAGAATGTTAACTATTTAAGATATAAAAAAAAAAAAAAAAATTTAATTAGACTCACAATATTTGAATTTCTATAAATTTTTCATAGAAAATTATAGTGAAATAAAACGCTTGAATAGTTTTGTCACATGAATTTTACTACTAGTCTTAATAATGAAAATTTTTATTACTTTTAAAAATAATTTAAGTAATTTTTTAATCATTTGGATTCTCGGCCCATTTTGAGAAGCTGGTAAAAAGTCAGCTTCCAGTTTTTTACCAATTTTGAGTCACATCACCTCTCACAAAACTTTCTCACAAAACAACAAAACAGTCACATCACCTCTCACAAACTTTCTCACAAAAAGACAAAATAAGCTAAAAAAGTCAAAAAGTCAATTTTTTTACCAACTTCCCAAAACACCTGTCTTGAATCTCATGACTATTATTATATAAGTAACATTATTGATATTGCTATCCCTTATATTTTTAGTCAATTCTACAACAATCACACCAAAGCTAATAACCATTTTATCAAGTTAAGTTAATATTCAGATAATAAAAATTAAAATGATTTAAATTATTTCTATTTTATAAATTATATGCAAAAACTATATCAAATATTCAAGTACAATTTATATATAGGACCACCTATCGCACCAAACAACCTTGTAGTATCGGGATGACCGGTCAAGGAGTTCTTTGAGTAACAAAGATGATCTAAAATTCAACTTGAAACTTCAATTTTCTAATTCTTATTTTTAAGTGGTACTTCATTTCCAGTAACTTGGCATATAACCAATCTCCAAGCCACGTTGACCAATTCTCTCGCTTAACTTATAAGAAAACAAAGATTGGGAATATAAAAATGAAAAAGCTGCCCTCAAAATAAAATCTGGGTACATTTAAAATTATATCATATATGATTGGACGAAGTGATAGAACACAAAAATAATATAATGGGGAGACATTTACTTTGTCATCTTTTTAGTTTGGTTTTAAAAGTGCCTAAATAATAATTCTGGGTATTTGGGAAGTATATATATATATATTTTTTTTTTTGTAGGTTTTTTTAGTTGTAAGTTATTATTGGAGAAATTTTTTTTTGTATTTGAGAAGATAATTAGATTTTTTTGTGGTTAGATGTGATGTTTGTTAGAGAAAAAGTGAAATGATTATGGGATTTGATGTGATATTTTGTTTGGATTTGCTTTTTTTTTTTTTTTTTTTGATTTTATAACTAATTTGTCTTTTAGTGAAAAAAATAAAAAAAAATCAAAAAACTTCCTTCCCAAACAGCGCCGAGTCATGAATTCAGCAAAGATGACACAAATTAAAGATAATATTGAATATTTTTATTCATAACAAACAACAATGAAAAATAACTAAACTTGAATATTATGAGTCCATTTGGATAAGAGTTTTGCTATTCAGGATTAAAAATTAGTCCCACTTTCTAGACTCAGTGATGCGTCAAAAAAATAATTAATTGATAATTAGATAATATTTAATTATAAAAATATTGGAGAGTAACTATTATGGGTAGATTGGAAAATTATAAATGAAAATAAGTCGAATATAAATGATATATTTTCATAAGGAAATTTTTTAAAACACATCGCAAATAAAGTGTGTATTATATGTCGCAATTATTATTTTTGTGGTTTTTGGTTACGACACATTATGGTACTAATTATGACTCATCGTGGTGTTAGTTATAACTTATATTTGACTTCTTATGGTTATTATTTTGGTTATGATTGTTGATTATGACTCATTGTGATATTAATTATGACTTAGTTATAACTTATTAAAATTATTTTTAGGTTATGACCAAAGAGATGGTGTTTGGTTATTATTTCTTGTGGTCTTTTTAATTATAATTGAAAATGATTTAATTATAACACTTTCTGGTATCAACAATATGAAATATCATAACTTGTATGTGGTGGGAAATTATTCAATATTCTCAGAATACCACGTGTCTATATCCTCTAAGCAATCATTATTCAAAATGTTTCTTTATGTTTTCTAATCACTTAACACAATACCCTACCTATCCACATTCTTCACCAATCATAATACTATGGAATACTACGTATCCATACTTTAGAATTACTGAATAATTACCAGTATATTGTATACCTTTTTAAAGAATTAATATATGGCAGAAGGATCCATTTTAGTAGGATCTTTGTAATTAAAAAAAAAAAAAGAAAATCCTTAATACAGAGGCACTATTACAACTTTAAGGAAGGCACTACTATAATTTTATAAAAGATATATAAGAATTAATTTATAAAAGATATAATTTTATAAAAGATATATAAGAATTAATTTATATATATATATGAGTATTAATCAGTGTGTTTGGTTTTATTTTTTTGAATTTTGTTTTTAGTGAATATTTTTAAAATTTTAAGCAATTTTTTTTTTTACTTTTTTATATACACCTTACTTAGATGTATCTAAATAGTAAAATATTTGTGAAAAAATATTTTAAAAAATTAATAAATACACAAAACTATAAAAAAATGTACTGAATTTTTATTTTGTTTATTATTATTTTTTTTGTATTTTTGGTATTTAGTGAATTTTTTTAAAGATTTTTGTCATAAATATTATATTTTTTTAAGTGTATTTATGTTAGATGTGTGTAAAATTAAAAAAATTGTTTAAAATATTAAAAAAAAAATAAAGTGAAAAAAATGAAAAAGTAAAATTTTTGAAAAAATAAAATTCAAAACTTGAAACCAAATATGATGAATAGAATATAATTATCAAAACTCCACTAAATCCGCGACAGGAGTGAGGGACTAGGTAGGTAGAAATTCTTGTTGCACTAATAATATATTAATAAGGCTTCTTCTTAGGTGTGCAACCCACAAAAGGTGTAAGTGGGTTACACACCATGTGCCACTCACACAAAAGGTGTAAGTGTAAGGTGTAAGTGTAAGTGGAAGGTATAAATGAAATGTATAAGTTGCACACCATGTGCCACTTACACAAAAGGTGTAAGTGCAAGATAAAAAAGGTGTAAGTGTAAGGTGTAAGTGAACACAAAAAGGTGTAAGGTGTAAGTTGCACACTATAGCATTACCCTATTAATAATAACAATGTCTTTTTCCTTTGGATTGTTTTGAAAAGCTTTTTAGCTGGGCTTGGATCTCTTTCCTGACATGTCATGCTCACTACAAAAAAAAACACTTTTGGCGACTAAAGTTTTAGTCGCCAAAAGCCCCTTTTTAGTCGCCAATACTAATTTTTTCACTTTCCCCGACTAAAGATTTTAGTCGCCACTGTGGTCGCCTATAAATTGTCGCGTATTCCTTTGGCGACTAAACATTTGTTAGTCGGCAAAACTGTTGTCTTCGGCGACCAAAAATTAGTCGCCAATACTCCATTCCATTTTGGGAAATTATACTTGTAGCGACTAAACCATTAGTCGCCAATACTATTTTTTAATTTTTTTAATTTATCTTTCGGCGACCAAAGACTTTAGTCGCCAATACTATTTTTTCAAAAATAAAAAAAAAAAAGCCTCCGCAGGTTGTCCCAGCGGTTCGAACCTGGGACGTCCAACACTTGCACAGCACTTGCACGCAACACTTGCTCCCCACTACACCACTCACAATTCACATGATTATTAATGCAACATTTATTATTTATATACTATATTCACTGGTATTAATAAAAATTGTATATATAAAAATAAATTATGTTTATTTAATATATTTCATGTAAAAAAATAAAATATTTACAAAAAAAATTGGGTTGCACTTTTGGCGACTAAATCTCAATTTTAGTCGCCAATTCTCCAATTTTTGGCTACTAATTTGTGTTTCTGTCGCTAAAACAAATGAGTCCCGCCTAAGGATTACACATTTGGCGACTAAACAGAACTTTTGTCGCCAAAAGCTCAACTTTGGGCGACTAAAAAGCATTTTAGTCGGCAAAACTGTTGTAATGGGCGACTAAACTCTTTTTTAGTCGCCAAAACCATCACTTTTGGCTACTAAATGATTTTAGTCGCCAAAAACCGTGCCTTTTAGCTACAAATTTTTTTTCAGTCGCTAAATGTGCTATATTCGGCGACTAAACGGACCTTTAGTCGGTAAAAGCCCTATTTTTGGCGACCAAACTGCTTTAGTCGGCAAAAGTGCTAACGTTTGGCGACAAAACTGATTTTAGTCGCCATTTGTACGACTTTTAGCGACGAAAATGATTATTTTAGTCGCCAATGCTGCATTTTCTTGTAGTGGCTTATGATCAATCATAATGGTGTTAACCTTTAATTTAATTCTCTAATTATATAATCAATCCTTATACTAACATTATAAGGATTAACTTTCTATGTTTTATTAAAATGTATAAATTTTGAATATACTTTTTATGTTGAAAATGAATGGTTAAGTTATTATTGTTTGTAAATTGTTTTTAACATACTTAGAAGGTGACTAACAAGATTTAAATTAAATGCTTGCACAAAGATGTTCAAAGATATAATTGAAATGTGTTATATTACAATGTCCTAAAAGGAGGTGGATTCCTCCTATCCATAAACTGGATTAGAGGAGGGTATTGTTTAGGCTTGTGAGACTCATAACAGATATCTGAATTATTTATTTTGTTAGATACTTTGTATATTTTATTCATACAAAAAATTAGATCGATTTGATAATTATAACCAATTTAATTTAGCATTTGTCTTTTATTGAGTTTATCCAAAAATAACTGTATGAGTTTATCCAGAAATAGTTGTTTTGGGGACTGAAATGTAAAAGGATCATTATGGGCCCTTATATACAAAGGGTTTGAAAAGGGCCGAGGTCATAATTCCAGAATAACTTGACCCAAAAAAGTGAGTTCTACTTTTCTAGACAAGTGGCATTAATTCTGATGCATATACATTTTGGAGAACACAGATCAATTAGGTTATTAACTATATTTTAATCAGAATGCATAGGTACAACTATAACATTAATATACAATCAGATATGGCAATGCCATCATCACACATTAATATCAGTGGTTTTCATTTGTGGACACAGAACTTGCTGTATATCCTGAATTGGATTAGCAGGTTCAATGTCTAGCACCACCTCTTGTGGTTTTTGCCCTTGCAAAATTGGATCTCCATATTCACGGGAAAGAGTTCCTTCAAAAGAAGTAAAATTCCCATCTGTATGATTTGAAGAAGTCGATGGACTTGGCGGGCAGTTACAATTGGGGGTGGCAAGAAGAGAGAAGCTTGATGGAATTGTAGGGCCATTAACATTAGGAGAGGCTTGTGGTGCACCCATAATATCCACAATGTCGATACCACTTTTGTCTCGTGGTTCACTCTTTCTGAAAGTATGAGATGATAGGTCTTTGTTGTCAAAATGTCTAGCTAGCTCTAGAATCTTTTCCCATATTGAGGCATTAGGATCGGAACGCCTCAATAGTACATGCTTATGCTTGTACACAAACACAATAATAAATATTATGAAAGTTGAAAGTGAAGTAATCCCGACAATTAGGAAAAGACCCCAGAAGCTATCGAGGCCTAGACTGTTCGAAGAAATAGAGGTGCTAGAGTCTGAGCAATGGCTTTGCCCAAACCACGCTCTCTCAATACCTACCATTTTATCCCCTTCAGTTACATTTAAGACTGCTCTTGAAACATCATGTAATAGTGGTGAACCAATTGGGAAGACCTACAGATCGTGAACTATATAAGACAAACACCCTCAAGAAACTTTTAGGTAAAGAGTGAGAGATATAGGGTACTTACAAAGCCAAAGCCATCGGTTTTATACGTTGGTGCGACCGTTGTATATTTAGAGCAATATTTCGCGAGAAAAAGCTTCGTGTAGGGGATTTCATCGAAAGCAGCAGCAATGCTCCCATTTGAAAAGAGTTCATCTAATTCCTCTGGAGAGCCATATACCTTATGCGTAGTGTCATCAAATCCTATCCGTTTCAGGAGTCCATAAACAAAAGAACCCTTTTGGTAGCCTACATTTTCCCGATTATTTATAAGTTCTTTTACGTCAGTAACAGTAGGCGTGAGCTGTTGAACTGTTAGCATTGAAGTTAAGCTCGCCGTGTAACTTTGAGTCAGGATTAGGACAACAATGTACCAAATGATCACCACAAACCTACCCAAGTTGCTCACAACCTTCTCATCTGATAAAAAAATAAAATAAAATTCTTGATTGTTGAATCATCAATGCAGATTCTATATAGTTATTTCCAATATAATGTTAACATTGGAAATCCATCTTGAAATTTACTTAGTAGTCATAATCTCACAGACTGTTTGTGGATTTTTATTGGGAAATGACTCCAAATATTGATAATTCGAGTATACAACACATGCAATTAGGCCATATAATAGTCGTAATTTGGATTGGTACATTTCCTGCAAATTTTTGTTGTTTTATAGCATGTAGTCCTGAAATCCCATGCTGTTATGAAAATAATATTTTAGCTTTAGAAAATCATAGGTAAAGCTAGTGTTTTTATTTATTTATTTTTATTCTAAAGAGAGGCAAGAGAAATTACTATGTGCAAAAACCATGGTTGAAAAGGAAAACCAGAAAATCGATCCTGTCTGATGGGAAGGGGGGCCCCTGAAGTCTTCGTTTGTCCGATGCTCAAGAACCCAAACCACGAACCCTATGAAAATGAATGAACAAAAACTTGTCACCCAAAGCTGCCATGTCAATGGCTTCAAGAACACCCATGCATTTTTCCTCCTGTTGTCTCTAATTGGCACGATCATAGACACGCCAGACTCAGTGTAAGGCAATGAGAAGTCCACATACTGTGACCTGTTTGCAATAATAGTAGTATCTCCAACCACAACATCCAATTTCTGTTCATCATAAACATAAAACAACATGGTTACTACTAATGATAGAAATATCGATACATTCAAACATTAGGGAAAAGAGAGTTTACCCCAAGATACACTTGATATACCATGTCATCGTAAGTCCCATTACTCTTGCCATCAAGAGTTCCGAATGGAACATATTCATAAGGAACTGCATACGGTAATGCTGCTATTACAGCATCAAACACATCTATGCAGTATCCAGTGACTGTTGCCACGTTAGTTCCCGGATTTGGTGTTACCTTCACAAATTCACTAAAACCCTCTTTCACTGGTACCCCTATCATTAACTTCTTTTCATTTGTCGGAATCATCCAACCTTTGGGAGGAGATGTAGTATCACCTGGCCATATAATAGATCCAAGATTGGCATTTGAAGTGGAATTAGTACATTTGACATTTAAATCTCTAACAATTCCATTTTCTGCTGTCCAAAATCCGATTCCTCTTCCCCCATTGCCAATCACATTGATTATCTGATATGCTGATGATTGTAACTGCCCATCAACTATATGGAAATCCCCATTGAGGCCTCTAAATGTAGTATTTAGCACAGCTTGGAGAAGCTTCGGACCATTTTGGGACACTCCAAAAGTTTCGAGGTCTGTTGTTGAATTTTCTGAAATGTTTGCCTTTTGAAACCCATTGTTTGTAACACTAGCTTGCTCAACTGCAATGGCTAGTGCAGTTGCAGCATCGTACGCCCATAGTCCAAAAACATTCAATTGGGCATTAAGTACGGTAGGATTGTCTTGTTGATACTTTCTTTTCCAACGACTGGTGAAATCTTGAAGTTGTTTGGTTCTTGCAACATAAGTTTTTACACCTAATACTCCTTCCATGGAATCAATGACTGAGGGGTCCATTGAAATCAACTCGTTTGTTACTGCATTGGTTATGATCCAAACGTAGCCTTCACTCAACATTCCAACCTCTTTCACTTTAATGAAAAGTCGAGATGCCAAAGTTGGATTCATGTGCACAATGAAAACTCTAGTTTGCATTGTCATTAACTTGTAAAGCTCTTCAACGATTTGATCATCTGTGGCCAATGGTGAAATGACACTCCGGTAGGGGACACGTATGTCGATGTCTTGTAACGCATCGGTCAAATATGGTATAATGCCTTTCCCAAACTCATTGTTCACATAAATTGGAACAACTTCTCTCCATCCGAAGGCTTGAACAATAGCACTTATGGCTTTCACTTGAGATGAGTCGTTTTGGGCGGCTCGAACAAAGTATGGACTCCAAATTGAAGAGAGAGAAGGGCTTGTTGCAGAAAATGAAATTATGGGTACTTGAGCTTTGTCTCCAAGATCAATTACGAAGTTAGCTTGCATAGATGTTTCTGGTCCTATGATGGCTTGTACTTCAACATTTTTGAGCAGGTCTAGAGCTGCATGTTACAGGAAAATTATTAGAATCTATAGATTAAGTGGGCCATCATTTGCCTAAAAGTCTCGTGGCCAACTTGAATAAGGCTTTGGCTGGGCTTGTGCCTACGTGTTGAAATCCGCCTTGTCCGTTGGATCAGAAAGATCTCATCGCCGGTTGCAAACTAAATGAAAATTAAAGAGAAAAAAAACTGACCTATTGAGCTCAAATTGGGCCGGGCCATTAACTCGTCTAGGGCTGAAGTTGCTAAGTAAGGCTTGAGCGTTAGATTTTTGATCTTAGGATTAATTGTAGAGGTCCAATAAGAATCATAAATTGTCACATTGTCAAAAATAAGTATATAGTGATTTTGATCTTATGTGTTTGAATGATGATCATGTATTGAGTGGTTATTAGACTTTTAATGTGTAATCGATATATTTAATATATGAAATGTTTTTAGTTTTGAATTTTTTGATTTAATGAATTAATTTAATAATGATATCAAAATTGTCGCTATATTTGACCTTTGAAAAAACATAAACTAATTTAATAAAAATAAAAACAACCATCCATTACATGATCATCATCCAAACATATAATAAAAATTAATTTGGTAAAAATAAATAAATAAATGTGTAAAAGATTTATCAATTTTACATAATTTTATCATTGGTGGGTAGAAATAATTTTTAAAAATTTTAAAAATATTTTTTGAGATTTATTTTTGTCAAATTAGTTTATATTTTATCAAATTGACGAATTTGTCCTTGAAATTGAGTAATGGTATATTCAATTGTCGTTATTTGGAATAAGATTCAAAATTTAGGGTCAAATGTGCCACAATTGAAAAGTCAGAGATCAAAGTGACACAAGTCCAAAACTATAGGGATCTTTTGTGTAATTCGCCCTTTCTATTTTTTATTATATAATTGGAAATAGAGGTTATATGTTAATGTGTGTATATAAATGCAAAGTTTAATATGTGCATTCCTCCTTAAAAAATATATGTGCATTCAAATATGGGCATTCTCCCGTAGTATAAAGGTTGTTTTATTTCAATTTGAGAGTTAAAGGTTCAAAAACATAACCCCAAGGGGTTGGCATTATGTCTTGAAAGTTTGCTTCCTCCAAGGTTTAGGGATTGAAATCTTTTAGGTGGAAGTAATTTTTTGAATCCATCAAACTGGGAAAAAATTCTTAAATTAACCGTAATGCATTTGTGAAAAATTCCTTATCGAGGGTCTGTACATCCTTAGGGATTAGTCGGATTTTGATCCAAAAACCATAATGCCAATAAAAAAAAAAAAAAAAAAAAAGGGTTAAAAAACATGAAAATAATCCAAAAAATTGTGTCAGATTAATGAAAACTAAAGAGAAAATAATTGATAAATGGGCCAGAAAAAGGATCTAATAAGATTAAAAAAAATATAGTTCCAAGTAATAATTTACTAAATAGTTTATCACTTGATTATGGGATAAATTATATATTGAGCAATGCTACAGTCCCTCTAATTTCTTTCCTCTAATTCTACTTCTAATGAGTGGTTAAGACCCATATGAAGCGGTCTCACACTCTTCTCGTCTCATCTTTTATCCCCCTCTAATTCTATATGATTAGGGGTGGAATTTGAGAAGGCAAAATTAGAAGGATGAATTATTTTTCTTATATATTTATATCAGTTTTTATTTAGGGATTGTTTGGGAACAATCTAAAATAGTATATTTATTGTCTTTTTATTTTATTTTTGTCATATCACCTCTTATTTAAATCACACCACCTTTCCACTTTTCAACTCATCCATTGTTTGAGAACAACCCTTAATCTTGTCAAACCAATCATATACCTATTTCTTAAACCGTGTGGGTCCTAAATTTTCTATTCATATGTTACGAATAGTATACTAATTTATTTTTAATATGAATTAATAATAAGGTTCTCGACAAAAGCCTAGAGTACAAGCTATAAATTATGAAGATTTTTTTCCTTGGTTTTTTAACACCTATTATATAACCAAAACGTGGGTATATAATAAAAAAAAATCAAATATTACCCAAAATTCTTAATCAATGGCCAAGATTTATTTACGCCCACAATAATAATTTTAAATATGCATCTTTGATTTATCATTTAGTCTAGGTCATTTCTCATATATATTTTTTGAGAACTCAGACATTCCTTTTACTAAACGAGTTATAATTGGGAAAAGCGATTCACCCTTATTGGTTGATAACTTTTCTTAGTCAACAAGCATAGTTTATACAATATCCTAATTTTCGAAAACGATTTTCCTACAAATACAGTTAAATTAGAGAGTCCACTCGTCCATGAATTTTTTATTTTTAATTTGTAAAAGTAATATCATGCACAGGCTTATCCTTGATGAGGAGTGGAGTTTAAGAAGGCCCAGGACTCACGTGCCCCCTGTTTTGAACTCTCTTTATTTTATTCTTATTTTTATTTTAATTTTATTGTCATATATAAAATATATTATCTTTTTTCTTAACATATTCTTCACCAATGATTTATTATATTGTTCACAATAAGTAGTCTAAATAAATAGTATAGCGGGAAATCTTATAAATTGAATATAATAAACTCATTATTTTTAGGTAGTTGATAGACCATTTAGTGTAATTTATGATTTCTCATGCTTTGAGTATCACATAGGTAACGTTATATGGTACTCTAAGATTGTTTAATAATTTCTACTCAAAACACATCATTTATAAGCAATATCATTTCTTTAATATTTTTCTGTCAAATAAAAATTAAATATATTTTATAATAATTTGTGTTATAAATGATGTGTTTTTATTTTTTAAAATTAAGAATTTTGATTCATAATTTTTTGTGCTAAAATTGCAAACTTACATCATCATCCCGCACTGAGCTATTCTACACTATTATAGAATTTGATTTGTTCCTATTAATAATGAATATTTAATTTTTTATGCTTAAATTTAGCTCATAAAATTATTATTATCTTAATGTTGATCATGATTGTTTAAAATAATAAATTATAATTAATAAGTGCTCTTTCCTGGCTCCACCACTGTCTTTGATAAAATTTTGACATTGATGTTAATGGACTCATGTAATTAAATGACCTTTAGTTATGTAAATTAAATTACATCTTGTGTTTCCGTTATGTGAAATTAATTATATAAATTATTTTTTGCCATAACACCATGTTAAAAGGTTTATGCTTAATAAAAATAAAGAAATTGATAATAATTTTTACTACCACATCCATGTAAGTAGAGCTTTCTGACTTCCTAAGACTTTCATTTACATCATGCAACTCTTTTTTAAAAATTTTGTATGTTTTACTATGCATCTACCTTAAAATTCTCATATCAATTATATTTATTTTATGAAAATCAATTGTTTCTTAATTATTTAATATTCTATTCCACAAAACATCAACATCTATATAAATACTTGATAAAATTTAATTATAATTTTATTGTTCATCCATCATGTGATATGCTTAAAACATTCCATCACTTAATACAAGCTACTTTGATTTATGAGTCATATCATCTTCAATTTTTTTAAACATTTCCATCCTTGTTTTATAATAAAACTTAGATAACGAAATTATTCACTCATTATTATCAATTGATTTTTTTTTTTTTTGGTCTTTCCTTCTCCACTATTTCCATTGTTATTTTATACCACTTCCACCAAAGTACTATATATTCTTCAATTTTTTATTTAATTAATTGTACATTTAGCTTTTTATATTAGTTCAATATCATCTGAAAAAATTAAACTCACTACAATAAATTAAGAATTTAAAAACAAGAATTTAGGAATGAAATATCTTGATTGCAAAATGTGCTATCGTGCTATTTTTAGCGATAAAATTAGGAAACCAAAAAGTGCTATGTTGATATTTTTATAATAAAATTTTCATTTTTAAAGATAAAAGAACTTGATACTTAAAATTCTTAGATGTTGTAAAGTACAAGGCATGGAATGGAAAATGAAAAAATATATATATAGCCACTAATCCGCATCCAAGCTTTCTAACTAATATATATAATTTTTAATTTTTTTTTAGTTTCTGTTAATGACAGCTGGATAAGGTGTCAAGCTAGTCAAGGAACAATTATTAATTTTGGATTGGACAAAAACGTGACTGAAAACTTTAAAACCTTTAATTATATTTTTTGCTTTTTTAGTTATGACTAATTTTTTTATTACTATAACTCGTAAGATCTTTAGTTATAGCTTATATGGTATTTAATTTTTTTTTAATTATGATTTAAAAAATATATACAATTATATAATTTTCTTATTTAGTTATAAGGAGAATGTGTACCATAGAGTGTGTGCCATAGACTTTTCTTAAAATTTATTATAAAAAGAAAAAAAGAAAAAAAAAAAGACTTTTTGCCAAAACGTCTCCTAAACCATGGCGGACGTATCTCTAGTCCTTTGTGAACCTACAAAACAATGACTTAAGTTGTGGCTGAAAAACAGTAATATTATAATTCAGAAATTTTATTCAAAAAAATATTGACAAATATCAATGTCAATTGTTCAAAAATATCAATAAATAATTTTTTTGAATAAAATTTCTGAATTTGTATTATTACTGAAATTCTAAATTACTACTATATATCTCATGAAATAATTGATGATCACCTTAACTTTTACATATTTTCAATAAAGTTAAGAATACATAAATTAATTGCAAAATCAAAAACAATGTACCTGAGTGGATAATAATTTTTAGAAGTAGTATTAATAAATTTTATAAAATTTAATAAATTCTCGCTTTTTCTGTGTTTAATTTTGTGTTTGGTTTTTTATTCGTTTTGGAACTGTCTCAAGTTGAGAGAGAAAGAGAGAGAGAGAGAGAACCTGCTGCAGCTGCACCAACAACATCATTCTTGGAGTCCCTGGTGTTAAGGAGAAGCCTAGTCCTGTAGTGGCCGTGAGAGGCATAGAAGTCTGAGAGAGCCATGGTGATACAGCTCAGACCCATCTTCCCAACCCATTTATTCATGTCAAGAACCACCCCTACATTCACTGGGATTGTGTTGTTCTGAGCCATGGCCATTTCAGTGAACAGGTTACTTGGAGAGAGAACAAAGAAAATGAAGAAGAAAAGAGAGAAGAGTAGTTGGTTATTAGGTTTTCTGCTCATCTTTGAGCCTCTTGCTAGAGTAGAGCTTTCAAATTCTTGCCATAATGGTCTCAGACAGACATATATATAGTACCTTGTTATTGGAAAAGGAGGGACAAAAGGCCTAGAAGCTAAGAGCATCTCCAATAGGTATTTTACCTATTTAAACATTACTATAAAGTATATATTTTATTTTACCTATCAACTATTTCATGTTTCTACTCCAACCATGCTCTTTATTTTAGCTATTCATCTAAATATTATTAATTTTATAAAATGTCACATCAGTAACAAAGATGGAGGGAAATGATCATAATGATTAAATACATTTTGCCTAACCTTGAAAGCTAGTTACATGTAGCTAGTGAATGTGAGTTAAGCTAAAATGCCTAATCATATGCCTAATGCATTAGAGTTGAAAAAAATGAGTTATACTAGGCATTTTAACTAACAAGTATTGTATACCTAGTGGGTTGGACAAATAAGGAAGGACTCAACTGGCCACGCATTAAAATGTGGGATAAAATTATACTTTCACCCCTAAAATATGTTATTTTTCACTTTTATCTAAAATAAAAAATTCTCACTTCCGGATCTAGGATTCGAGCTTTGAAGGGCGGACAAAAAATACGTGTAACTTTTTCACAAAAAAAATTATTATAAAATTTGATTTATACCAGCACAAAAAAATAAATAATATTATTATTAATCTGACTTTTTTGTCAATATAATTGAGAACAAAAATATATTTGGACATATTTATTTTGTTTACGTCTTCATCTATTAAAACTACTATTTAAAAATGTTATAATTGCCATTTTTATAATATATATATATATATATATAAACATCTATGATAGGTTCGATATCAAAATCTTATGTAATATATTTCACAATAAATATGATGAAGTACCTTGTTATAAAATCATTTTTCATCTTATTATGTAATTTAGTTTTGAAAATTCTTAATTGAAATGCATGTTTTTATGAGTATAATGATAATCTATTTCAATAAACAGTATAAAATTTTATGAACTTATTTTTAAGAATGTTATGTTGAAGTAGACAATACTTTTATATTCAGACAATATTTTTATTTATAGAGAATTAACAAATAATAATGAAAACAAAATATAATACATAAGCAAATTAAAATGTGATTTATAAAGAATAAAAAAACAAACATAAATGAAATATGGGCCTTGTTTGGCAAAGGTTTTTTTTTTTGGACTAAAATCTACGAAAAGACAAAATATGTTAAAATAATCAACAAGATAAAATGTCACATCAAAATCCTAATTATTTTATTTTTTCTCTCACAAATATCACATTCAATAACAAAAAATCTAATCATCTTCCTAAACACATATTTTTGCCTATTAAAATAGCTAAAAACTAAAATACTATACTAAAATAACTAACTTCTCAAACGAGACCATGAATAGAAAATAAAAATAGTAACAAATAAAAAAAATAAATAGTGACAACTCTAAACAATATAAAAATATAACAAATAGAATATATTAATATTTGATAAAACTTGATTTATAAATTATTTTTAAAATTTTATAATATAAATAATTTAGAGGGCGTAAATTACTAAAATTTTGAGAATACGATATACTTAATTTATAATTATTTTACTAATTACTAATATAATATATATAATTTTTTAAAATTTTGGAAATGCAACCATACCCACCCACACCCCTTAGATCCCTCCCTGTCCTTGTTCCATTTTTTGTTTCGTACTTCCAAATAGAAAGGTTTCAAATCAAAGGAAAAAATCACCTTATGATTAAAAAAGTTTAGCAGGCAGAGGTTGTTTGGCAATTAAAGGAAAAAAGAAAAAAAAAAAAAAAAGTCACCTTCTGATTAAAAAAGTTTACAGTTAATAACTTATTTGTCTTGGGAATATATTTTTTGAGTACCAACACGTGGCTAAGGTGACGCCGACGTGTCAGTCGGGGTGCCACATGTCCAAGTCGTGATGCCAAGGTAATCTCGGCTAGGCCGAGATTATTTTCGAAAATATCGGAATCCGGGATAAGCAGATAAAGGACAAGAGTCCTAGAATAAGGAAGGATCTCAACCTAGATAAGGATAAAACTCTTAAGGAGTTTATCTTTATCTATTGGATAGTCCAAGATAAGCACTGAGCTGAAGTCCATTGAAGCTAGGTTTTTATTGGGACTAAGATTAAGTTGGTTATAAAAGAGAGGCACCCCCAATGGGTCTAAGGTACGCAATTGATGTTCTGAACAGTGAGTTAAACACTATCTTTGAGAGATATTTGATTACTGACTTAATTATTAGAGCGCCCCCGAGTGGACGAACCACTGCCGGAATATCTTCTTTCTGTTGAAGGTCGTTCGGGCTTATCCTATTTTGCTGGTGCTCTCCAGCTAAGTACTAATTTGGCAGTGTGATCGGAAATTGACACACACAATTTGGCGCCGTTTGTGGAAAAGAAAGAAGAATAGATGGCTAACGACGGACAGAGAGAGAAGGATGGGGACGACACTTCTACTGGGAGTGGAAAACCTATTGACCTTGACGTCGAAGGAGACAACTGCAACGAAGAGACTCGTGATAAAAATCACGAAGGAAAGGATGTCGGCCAAGAGGGTGATGTATAGAAGAAATCAGATCGAAACGAGTACTATAACGAGGATAGCCTCCAGGTATGGAAAGATAGATGCCTATAGAGGGATGAAGACATGAAGGGGATGGCGAACAAATTAGTAGATCTGCAATCGGTCGTCAATTTCATGATGCAAAACAATGTCATGCAGCCACCATTCCCGCTGCAGGACACGCCGATTCCAGCGGCCAATGCCCAAAAAGGAGGGCAGAAAACAATCTCTGTAGCCCCCCAGCACACCAGGAACGAAAAACACTCTCACCGACCTTCAAGGGAGGTCAGGCGAGGAGAGTCGAGAAGGGAAGAATTGCGAAAGACACACCGCACCAAGGAAGTAGACCCTAGAGAACATCGGCATGTTCAAAGGCAAAAGTTGTGCTTCGATGCAACTAATGAAGAAATGTCGAAAAGGGCTCATAACGAAATTGAGAGTAGTGCACCTAAAAGACTGAAATCAGGAGATAGCCGAGCTCCTAGGTAGACCAAAGAAGACTTGAGAGATTAGCTCAAAGAGGAAGCAACAAAATGCCGAGGTAACTTCCCCTGTTAAGCTGAGAACACTATTCTCGGTGGAGTTGGACAAATTTGAGGCCCCGAAAAGATTCAGTATACTAAGGTTCCAGATATATGATGGTAAGTCGGACCCCAACTTTCATGTCGGTTTATACCTAAACTCGATGGCATTATGCACTGGGAACGAGCCGTTACTTTGCAAGGTGTTCCCCTCATCTTTTGGGGAAATTGCATCGGATTGGTTTCATAAATTGCCAAAAGAAAGTGTGAAGACCTCAGAAAGCCTGGCTGAGATGTTCGTGGCTAGGTTTGTGACAAAAAAAACTACAACCATTAAGGCTAGACGCCCTGATGGCTCTGAGAATTAGTGAGGATGAAGGCCTTAGGGCCTACGCGAAAAGGTATTATGAGGTGTTCAACCGAATACCCGACCGCAACCAAGAGGTGGCGGTCGTGTCTTTTAAGAACGGGCTAAAAGATGATTGTGCACTACGAAAGTCATTGGCGAAGACATTGCCAAAAAGCATGGAGGAGCTCATGGCCAGAATTGAAAAATACGCCAGAGCCGAGGAGGACAAGCCAGAGATTAAGACGACAAAGCAAGAGTAAGGAAACGGCTCGCTGAAGCGAGGCCAAGGTAACAACGGATCCAACAAACAAGAGATAGGACTGAGGACCGCACAGACAGTCATAATTGTATTCCGAATCCTAATTCACAAGGTCTTGGATAAAATTCGAACCCAACCCTATTTCAAAGCACCAGCAAGGGTACCAAGAGAGTTTATGGGAAGAAGCCTCAGAAAGCATTGTGCTTACCATAATGAAGATGGGCATCTGATTTAGGGTTGCAAAGCCCTAAAGTCACCCCTAGAAGACCTGGTAAGGCAAGGCCATTTGAGGGACCTTGTAGATGAGGCCAGGACAAGGGAAGAGCAGGCAAGACTGCCTCAGGTACCAGCGGCTCCACCTCTCCCAGTACAGTAACCGCAGGCAGGCGGACCTCGGGTAATTAATGTAATTCACTCGAAAGTCAACGAAAACGAAATTTGGGGAGAGACCCAGAAGGTAAAGCACTTGCAGCATGTGTACCAGATTCGGCAGAAAAGACCTCGGGCTGAGGAGTGCTAGGGACCAATGGTATCATTTACTGAAGCTGACCTGGAGATGGTCCAATATCCGCACAACAATGCCTTGGTAGAATCCCTCCAGGTTGGAGAGTGCCAAGTGAAGTGCATCCTAATCAATCAAGGCAACTCTTGTGACATCATGTATGTCTGGTGTTACAGGGAGCTTAGCCTTCACCCAAACGATATATAGCAATCTAATGGCCCAATGGTCGGGTTCAATGGAACGCCGACATGGCCACTGGGAGCAACAAGCTTAGAGGTGTAGGCTGGTACCAAGAAGATAAAGACAAAGTTCACCATAATCAATACACCCTCCCCTTACAATGCTATCCTGGGAAGGCCATGGTTGCATGCAATGGGGGCTGTTCCCTCAACATTGCACCAGCTATTGCGGTTCCTAACAAAGCATGGGATAGAGGAGGTCAGAGGGGATCAGCTGCAGGCAAAGAACTACTCCATGGTAGCAATAAAATCCACCTGCAGCATATGAGAACTAGAAAGGGCAGAGATCGAAGATGAGGACGTCGGCAAGGAGCCAGCCGAGAAGAGTGAATAAGCCCTAAAGAAAATCCTCGTCCAGTAGGGAGATGAAGAACGCTTCTTCCTTCTCGGCTCGGGCTTAGTCGAAGAAGAGGAAAAAGAACTGGAGGCGTTTTTGAGAGCAAACATTGAAGTGTTTGCCTGGACGCCTTATGAAATGCCAGGAATTGACCCTAAGGTCACTTGCCATAAACTGAACGTAGATAGGTCGGCCAAACCTGTAATCCAACGGGCAAGAAGATCGACGTTGATGCATGTTGAGGTAATGGAAGAAGAAGTGGACAGACTTTTGGAGGACAGAGCCATTTGAGAGGTAAATTACCCGACATGGCTATCAAACACAGTGGTGGTAAAGAAAAAGAATGGTAAATGGAGGGTCTGCGTGGACTTTACCAGCCTAATCAAGGCCTATCCCAAAGACAATTTTCCTTTACCCAAGATTGACCAACTGGTGGATGCCACTTCAGGGCATGGAATGATGAGTTTCCTAGATGCCTACAGAGGGTACCATCAGATAGCCATGTACCCCCCAGACGAGGAGAAGACTGTGTTTATCACCCCAAAGGGGCTGTATTGCTACAGAGTGATGCCTTTTGGGTTGAAAAATGCAGGAGCAACTTACCAGAGATTGGTAACCAAGATGTTTAGACACCTAATTGGCCGAACAGTGGAGGTATACATCGATGACATGGTCGTGAAGACCAGGGAACCTAAGGACCATCTAGAAGACTTAAAGGCAGTCTTTGACATCTTAAAAACATATCGGCTCTGACTCAATGCATCGAAATGTGCATTTGGAGTTGGATCTGGTAAGTACTTAGGATACTTGGTGACCAGAAGGGGCATTGAGGCCAACCCAGATCAGATCAAAGCCATCCTAGAACTAAAAAGCCCAACATCAGCAAAGCAAGTACAAATGTTGACGGGAAGGGCTGCAGCCTTGAATAGGTTCATAAGCAGAAGTTCTGAAAAATGCAAACCCTTCTTCAGTTTAGTGAAGAAGGCCATAGACTTCTTATGGACAGAAGAGTGCGAAGTCGCCTTGGCCAACTTGAAGAAGTATTTGACCACGGCTCCAGTTCTCTCAAATCCAGAACCTGGAGAGGAGTTGTTCTTGTACTTAGTAGTGTCGGAACATGCGGTAAGCGTAATGGTAATCTGAGAAGAAAAAGGGGAACAAAGGGCTGTTTATTATGTAAGCAAAACCCTGGCTGATGTAGAAACCAGGTATTTACCCTTGGAGAAGTTAACGCTGGCCTTAGTAATGGCTTCAAAGAAGCTGAACCATTACTTTCAAGCCCACAAAATTGTAGTGCTAACTAAACATCCTTTGAAGTCCTATTCTGAGGAGATCTAACAGTGAGTAGCAATTGGGCGATGGGCTTGGGCGATATGACTGGAATCTGAGACCCGAGCAAGAATCAAAGACCAAGTCTTGGCCGACTTTGTGGCCGAGTTATCGTACATCAGGCTCCGTTGAGCCGATGTTAACGATGTCCAAGCGAGCAAAAAGGAGCCCAGCCGAAGGTAACATAACAAAGGAAAGAAGAAAAACTCAGGCCCTGCAGCATTTACATTGGTGACTCCTTTCGACTGTTTGTTGATGGGAGTTCAAACCGACAATGAGTGGGGGCAAGAGTAGTACTGGTATCTCCAGATGGACAGATACTTGAACAATCCATTCATTTGGCGTTCAAGGCCTCAAACAATAAAGCAGAGTATGAAACACTGATTGCAGGACTGAAACTGGCAGTAGTAGTAGAAGCAAATGAGGTAATAGTCTTCTGTCACTCTCAGCTTATAGTCAACCAGACAACATGCGAGTTCGCAGCCCGAGACGAAAGAATGTTGGCCTATGTGAAGTAGGTCGGTAGATTGATGGCCCTATTTCAGAATTTCCAACTACAGTAGATTAGCTGAGATGATAATAGTCATGCCGATGCCCTGGCCAACCTGGCTAGTGCAATACAACCTGGAAAGGCAAGGACAATAATGGTTGACTACTTGTCGAGCCTGAGCATTGAACCGCTAACTTTAGAGCATGAAGCAATGTGTGTGGACATGAGACCAAGCTGGATGGACGCAAAAATAGCATTCCTGAAAGAAGGAAAATTGCCAGATGATCACAAAGAAGCACACAAGATCAGATTGAAATCGGTAAGATTCAGTCTGACAGCAGAGGGACATCTCTACAGAAGGTCCTTCACTGGACCCTTTTTGAGGTGTGTACATCCTTTACAAGTTGAAATTTTTTTGCACGAAATACATGAAGGAATATGTGGAAGCCACGCTGGGAGCAGATCACTTGCTCATAGGGTCATTACCCAGGGGTATTGGTGGCCCTACATGCAGAAAGATGCAGAAGCCTATGTCAAGAAGTGTGAAAAGTGCCAAAGGTTTGCATCTCTGGTACACCAACCAGCAGCAGACCTAAACCCAGTATTCAGTCCTTGGCCGTTTGTCCAGTGGGGCATGGATCTCGTTGGAAAACTGCCCCAAGCAACTGGGCAAAGGAAGTACCTGCTGGTAGCAACAGATTACTTCACCAAGTGGATAGAAGCTGAACCCCTTGCCAAGATTCGAGATGTGGATGTGAAGAGCTTCATATGGAAGAACATCATCACTAGGTTTGGGATCCTAAGAGCACTAGTTATAGACAATAGAACACAGTTTGACAGTAAGCTAATCAAGAGCTTCTGTGCAAAATTCAAAATCAAGAATTATTTTTCCACCCTAAGTTTTCCTCAAAGCAATGGACAAGCAGAAGCATCCAACAAAGCCATCTTGGATGGGATTAAGAAGAGGCTGGAAGCAGCAAAGGGAAAGTGGGTGAATGAACTGCCAAGTATACTCTGGGCATATCGGACTACGCCAAGAAGATCAACTAGGGAATCCCCATTTGCCATGGCTTATGGCACAGAAGCAGTCATTCCTCTAGAAGTCGGCATCCCAGGGATTAGAACCCACGGAGTAGAGAATGAGACTAATGATGTATTATTAGCCTGAGATCTAGATCTGCTAGAAGAAAGAAGGGAGATAGCTGCAATTCAGCTGGCAGCATACCAATAGCAGCTTGCCAGGGCTTATAATAAGAAGGTCAACCCAAGGGAGTTTCAAGTCGGTGACCTCGTCTTGAGAAAAGTCATAGGCAACAAGAAGGATCCCAGAGAGGGCAAGCTTGGCCCGAATTGGGAGGGATCCTATAGAATCATCTCAGTATTGGGCAATGGGGCATATCGGCTTGAAGATAATGAAGGCAAAGAGTTGCCAAAACCCTGGAATACTTGCAATCTAAAATTTTTCTATCATTAGACTTTCTTGTTCTTTGTTATTTACCGAAGTAATAAATAAAGTTTTATCTTGATTTTTCTACACTTATGATTGATAAGATAATTGACGATGTTTATGAAATACATACATAATGAGAACCCAAGTGGAACTTAAGTTCACATTATGAGGCAGAGAGTTGGAAAATGGTTCCTGGAAAGGGAGAATTTACAAGCTAAAATTAGTTTAACGCTTGTTGAAACTTGAGTTTATAAGTTGAAAGTTAAACCGATGTCATGTTTAACACTTGTTGAAATTTGTGAAAAATTTACAAGTTGAAGTTAAGCCGAGGACATGTTTAACACTTGTTCAAACTTAAGTTTACAAGTTGAAGTTAAACTAAGGTCATGTTTAACACTTGTTAAAATTTGTGAAAAATTTACAAGTTGAAGTTAAACCAAGGACATGTTTAACACTTGTTGAAATTTGTGAAAAATTTGCAAGTTGAAGTTAAGCCGAGGTCATGTTTAACACTTGTTGAAATTTGTGAAAAATTTACAAGTTGAAGTTAAATCAATGACATGTTTAACACTTGTTGAAATTTTTGAAACATTTACAAGTAGAAGTTAAACCGAGGACATGTTTAACACTTGTTAAAATTTGAGTTTACAAGTTGAAGTTAAACCGAGGTCATATTTAACGCTTGTTAAAACTTAGGGTTTACAAATTGAAGTTAAACTAAGGTCATGTTGAACACTTGTTGAAATTTGTGAACAAATTTACAAGTTGAAGTTGAACTGAGGTTATGTTTAAACACTTGTGTATGTTGAAGTTGAACTGAGGTTACGTTTGAACTGAGGTTACGGCGTATGTTGAAGATATCCAAATTATTCCAAGTATAGTCATATAAAGAAGACAAACATACAAGCATTCGAAAGAGGAAGTTGTATTTATATTAAAAAAAAGGCACATCGGCCACATGAAGAGCTTACATCGTTTCAGAGAAAGAAAAAGAAAGTACAAGGTACAGACAAAAGAATGAGAATATCAAACTAAGACTCTTCGGCGCCACTGGCAGGTTGGTCCGGAGCTCGGAAGACTACTGAGAAGACATCTCGGCGGCCTTCTTAGTCGCGAGCTCAACATCTATTTCTTGAATGGTTTGGTTAAGGCTCTTGTCGGCGACAGGCACGTCCGATGTTGCCTTCTCAGGAGTAGCCTCTTTGGGGACCTCCTCACCCTCCTCATCCTGAGTCAAGTCCAGGACTTGCTCATTTGGAGTAGGGGACTTGGCCCCAGTAACCTCCTTCGATTTCCTCACCAAAGCTTCCTCCTCAGACTCAGAATCATCTTCGGATTGGCTTGGAGTAGGGGGAATGGTAGGGGTAGGACATCGGCATTCTTGAGGGGGGAGTCCTCGGGGACGTCAAGCTTTTTTAGAGCAGCCATCCAACCAAGGGTGAAACCCTTGTTGCATGCCTGCTTCACCTTCTTTTTATAGTCCTCATTGACATCGGCCGCCTTCTCAGAATACGCCCTCTCGTCAGCGGCCTTGATCTCGGCCTCCTTTGTGGCCAAGGCATCTTGAAGTTCTTTCTGGGCCTGGGTCATCTTTTCCTTGGCCTTTTTTCTTTTCGGCCTCAAGAACCTTCTTGATGGCCTCTACAGCGTCTGCTTTTTCCTCGGCCTCATCTTTAGCCTTGACAGCTGCCTCGGCCTAGTCTGATAAAGTCTTCATCTTTCCCTCAGTTCTTTTGAGGGTCTTCTGCAAACCAGAGACCTCCTTGGTCTTGTCGGCGAACTCCTTCCTTGTCTTAAAAGATTGCATTGAGAAGGAGTGGGCATGCTGGATCGCCTGAAGGGAAATGGATAGAGCAAAAGTTACTAGAAAATTCTCTAAGTATGAAAGGATAGAGAAAGAAAAATACCGAGTGTAAGAGACTTGAACAGAATGCTGAAGTATCAAAGCAAAATTTTCGTATTTGCTCATCTTAGCGTTACGATTAAGATCTTCGGGCAGAAGCAAGGTGGTGGAAAGGGCAACGCTGACCTCAATGTTGTCGGCGCTATCACCAGCCTTGACTGGCTTGTTATTGATTATGATTGGCGGGGCCCAAGGGAAATCATGTTTTAATGGCCCCGAGGTGGTCGTAGAGGACGACTTTTGCCTCTTTGATTTGGTAGATTCGGATGGTTGGGCCTCGGCGGGCCTCTTCTCGGCAGCAGAAGGGGTCTTCTCGCTCTCGGCCAATTTAGAAATTGGCAAGGTGTCCTCAGTATCAATTTGAGTCACCGTTGCCTTGGGCTGTGCCTTTTTCAGACATTTTGGCTTTGGCTTTGGTTGAGGTTGGGTTTGTGCAGGTTGAGTGTCAACTGAGTCAGGGATATCGACTAGAAGATCTTCGGCGACGGCTTTCTTGCGACCCATCTCGGCGACAATTGCAGTTCTACGGCGGCGTTGACGTTGAGATGGTGGGATCAGATATGGAGCCGAGGTTAACGGTTGCTCTACTGGATCAGAGGTCGATCCTTGATCTGGCCGAGATGATGAGGCTGTTGGAGGAGTTGTGGCGGAAGAAGGAGACTGACTCTTCTTCTTTTTTGGAACGTCAAGAAGAACCGACTTATAGGTGGGAATAAAGTTGAGCCGCAAATGAGCTCTCCGCCTCGGGAATGGGTAGATCCAACAACTTCTTCAAGCCCTTGCTGGGGAAAAAGGACTTGCGGAAGTCTTTAGCTGATTAGGGAAGAGCTACAAGAAAAACAGACATTAGAACAAACGAAGTATTGAAGACTTTAAAAAACAAGTAAGTATAAACACTGGTCTCTTACCATTACCCTCCACAAAAACTATTCGAGGAAGAAGGTAGAGGTGGAGGTTCTCATCTGGGAGGTCAGCAACAATTTTGTACTCTGTGGACCTCGGTTTGAGGTAGTAAATATAGCCTTTCTCATTTTTGAGGCCACACATGGTGTAGCAGTATTGGATGTCGGCTAAGGTAACCCTAGCATTCTCTTGTTTGGCTAAGGCTATTATACCATTTATGATTCGGTAGGAATTGATGGCAAGCTACATTGGGTTCAATTTATAATAGTGGATTATCTCATGGAAGAGGATGTCGAGTGAGAGCCTAAGACCACACTCAATAAAAGCTATAACGGGGAAGGGCATAGAATCAGTTGTGGGCATGATAGAGTCATCCTTCCCAGCCAACCTCAGATGGACGTCGGCGAGGATGGAAAACTCCCGTCTAAAGTATTCTAACTTGGTCAGGGTGTCTATGCTATGCTTCCACATACCCATGATATCGACTTGAGGGGAAGGTGTAGAATTTCAGAAGGACGTGTTTTGTGAATATTTTTTAAGGACCTCGGCTAAAACCTAAATGTGGGCTGGGGTAAGAATTTGTGGGGAACTTAAAGGGAAAGTGTTTCAGTTTTTCTGAAAAATTTGTGGGTTCAACAAGCAAATCCTAAACCTAGATCTACGAAAACGAAAATTGAAGGCACGAATCTGGAAAAGACAAAGAAAAAAGAAAACAAGAACGTGTTTCAGAATCAAGAACAGTGACGAACTATCAAGAACACTGTGACAAAATGTGCACAAGGGTGTGAGGCCAAGAACAGTGGCAAAAGTGAATAAATTTGTGAGTAGTGTGTGAATATTCGAGAAATGATTGGGCAAAAATAGAATCACGAAGCAAACATACTCAAATACATGGTGCAAATCAAGGTACAGATTAAATATGATCGAAGACATAAGCAAGTTTGTAAAATACAACAGAGTTCGCAGTGAAATCAAGAACTAAAAACTAGGAGGAATAGTGGCTTACCAGAGAAAGTGAGGCCGGTATGAGGATCGCCGAAGTCAGACGATGGTTACAAAAGCAACGGAGCGGTGAAAATCACGTCGGAGGAGGTGAACGGAGCAAGTTGCAGAGCTAGAAAAGCTTGAACAAAGACAGATTAGAGAGAGAAAAAGTTGGATACTTCAGAAACGATAAATGCAAAAAGTGAAAAGACGGAGAGAGAGAGAATTAATTTTGATCAAAACGCAAAGAATGGCGGCAAAATACCATCAACGCGTCTAGGGTGACATGCTTGTCAGACGGCGCACCCAGACACAAGACGACTTACAGGCGCGTATCGAGTACGATCTAGTGAGGGGAAGACGCGTGGTAGAAACGGTTGATTTATTTTGCGTGACAGCTCATACGCGTGATAAAGCTCTTGGAGTTCTTGGCTTAATGAAGCAAGTGACCTCGGGGTCACCTGGTCGTGTGAAGCCGACGTATTATGACCTCGGTAAATGGATGATACAGCACGATAGCCGACATGCTATGCGATATGACGATATAGGTTCCATCACCTTAGGATGCTGAGGTAATAGAACCTAGGGGGTAGTTGTGGGGATATATTTTCTGAGTACCAACACGTGGCCAAGGTGACGCCGACGTGTCAGCCGGGGTGCCACGTGTCCAAGTTGTGACGTCGAGGTGATCTCGGCTAGGCCGAGGTTATCTCCAAAGATATCGGAATCCGGAATAAACGGATAAAGGACAAGAGTCCTAGAATGAGGAAGGACCTCAGCCTGGATAAGGATAAAGCTCTTAGGGAGTTTATCTTTATCTATTGGAGAGTAATCTTTATCTATTGGAGAGTCCAAGATAAGCACAGAGCTGAAGTCCATTGAAGCTAGGCTTTTATTGGGACTAGGATCGAGTTGGCTATAAAAGAGAGGCACCCCCAATGGATCGAAGGTACGCAATTTATGTTCTGAACAGTGAGTTAAGCACTATCTTTGAGAGATATTTGATTACTGACTTAATCATCGGACTGCCCCCGGGTGGACGAACCACCGCCAGAATCTCTTCTTTCTGTTGCAGGTCGTTCGTGTTTATCCTATTCTGCCGGTGCTCTCCAGCTAAGTATTAATTTGGCAGTGTGATCAGAAATTGACACACACAATTTGATGTCAACAAAAAAAAAATTAAATGTCAGGTCAAATTTTTTACTCATATATATATATATTTAACAACTTTCTAAATACATTAACTAAAAAAAGTCAAAAAATCACAAAAAAAAAAATCTCAAGCGTCCACTTAGAAATTAGAATGAATGGTAGAAAAAATATGGTGGATGAAAAAAGGGAGTTGGGTTGTGAAGGATGAAAATTGATCGATAGTGGTAGGAGAGAAAAGAGAAATTGAAGGAAAAGTATAATATAATGCATAGATTGTCCTTGAATATAGTTGGGGTTTAGTCTACATCAATTTGTGTCACATGGCATTTTCACAAAAGGATAACTGCTAAAATTTGAACAACGGGATAAGAATCTAATAGGTTAGGACCAAAATGAGAAATTTTATTTTTAAGAGATCAAAGTGAAATTTTTTATTTTTTATTTTTATTTTTTTTTTAGTTTTTGCTTTAGAGGTAAAATTATAATTTACTCTAAAGTGAATGGTCATGAAATTGAATACATGGATGATGGTAGTGATATTTTTATAATATGATGGCAGCGATATTTTATGAGTATCAAAAAAAATATAAAAAAATGAAGAACAATATTCATTTATGCATTTGGAAAAGTCAGAAATACATGTGATATGATCTATTTGTGTGAACTTATATAAATGGAAGATGTTAGGTACATTTACGATATTGTCTGTATTTTTTGGAAATGAGTTGGCATCTCTCTAGTTCACGGTGGATTGGAAAGGGGCTATCTAGGCCTTTGGGATTCATGTTGGACCTTTTTTCGATTATCTATTATGTTTGTATTGTAGCCTTTTATGTAGATCATTGCACATAATCACGCGATTTGATCACATTTGTCATAATAATAAAAAATGACATAAAATGTGATTTTTGAAAACAAGTAGCTTATTTTTTTTAAGACAACTATGATAAAATAGCATAATTACAATTCTTGAATCAATCTAATTTTTTCATATATAAGGATGCACAAAAAAAGTGCCTAATATGTCTGACCCGTGCTACCACCTGTGGTTTGAGATTGTTGGTGAATTCGGCACGATTACAAACTAAATTTGTGTAGGCTAGATTATGTGTAGTTTGAATCAACTCACCCAAAATCAGCTAGTTTATAAATCAAACACCTCGACCATGAACAAATCTTTTTATTTTTTTTAAAACTTTCATCACATGTTTAAATGCGAGACTATTTTCAAAATTTTCTAAATATCAAATTGTGGGTGTCAATTTCCGACCACACTGCCAAACTAGTACTCAGCTGTAGAACATCGGCAGAATAGATTAAGCCCGAACAACCTGTCACAGAAAGATAAGAATCCCGTGGTGGTTCGTCCACCCGGGGGCACTCCGACGATCAAGTTAGTAAAATATCTCTCAAAGATAACCAATAGTGCTTAACTTACTAGACAGAATATAAAAAACATACCTTAGACCCATGGGGGTGCCTCCCTTTTATAGCCAACACAATCCTAGTCCCAAATAGAAGCCTAGCTCTAATGGACTTAGGATTATTGCTAATCTTGGACTCCTAGTAGGATTAGGATAAACTCTCTAAGAGTCTCATCTTTACCCAAACTGTAGTCTTCTCCCATTCTAGGACTCTTGTCCCTCATTCGCTTATCTCGGAATCCGGTATCCTCGCAGATAACCTCGGCCTAGCCGAGATGATCTCGGCATCATGACCAGGACACGTGGCATCTCGGCTGACACTTCGGTGTCACCTCGGCCACGTGTTGTTATTCAAAAATTATGTCTCCACAACTGCTCCCTAGGTTTTATTACCTCGGCATCCTGAGGTGATGAAACCTATATCATTTCTTCCATTTAGCACGTCGGTTAAGCCTGCTTCATCATCTATTGCCGAAGTCAGAACTTGTCGGCTTAATATGACCAAGACCTATAGTTTGCTTTCATCAATGCCTTAGAATCAACGACCAAGTTCGTTCAAGTTTCTCAGCCGAAACCGTCCTCCTAGCCGAGGTATTTGCTTCATTGAATCAAGAACTCCAAGAGTTCCAGCACGCGTACGAGCTGGCACGCACAATATTTCAATCGTTTTTACCACGTGTCTTTTCCCTACTGGACCGTACCTAATACACACCATCAAGTCGTATCGTTTTTGCGTGCGTTGTCTGACAAGGATGTCGTCCAAGGCACCATAATTGCCATTTTGCTGCCATTTCATGCTTTTGATCATAATCAACTCTCTCTCCGTCTTTTATTCCTGCTTTTGCGAAGCTTTCTGTAACCAGTTTCACTCTCTCCCTCCGGTGAGGCTTTTGTTGCACTTCTTTGCTTGCTACCACCGTCTGACATCGGCGTACTTCACACTGGCCTTTTTGTAATCTAAACAATCACTCTTCAATGTTAGGTCGAAGTGTCTTCTTTCCTTTTCTGAATGCATTCTCTAATTTCTTCTTTCAACGTGGTTTGCATGATTCTATACTTAGAATAATTTGCATGTTTTCAAGGTACACCTTCACTGTGTAATCTCTTCGGGGTAAAATACCTCAGACACAACTTCTAGTCATGTTTATCTTGGCCTTGGCTTAATACTTGAAAATATTGTAACAAATGTTTTCACAAGTGTTGCTCAAAACTTGCCACTTTTCTTTTACTTCTTAAGACTTCTGTCTTCCATTATCTTCCAAGTCTTGGCAACATGGTAATCTCGGCACATGCATAAATACTTCTTTCACTCATAACCTTGGCTTAACCTCAACTTGTAAATTTTCTTAAAATTTCAACAAGTGTTAAACCAGTCTTCTTATAACATGACCTTGGCTTTAACTTCAATTTGTAAACTTTTCTCAAATTTCAACAAGTGTTAAACATCATCTCGGTTTAACTTCAACTGGTAAACTTTTCACAATTTTCAACAAGTGTTAAACATCATCTCGGTTTAACTTCAACTTGTAAACTTTTCTCAAGTTTCAACAAGTGTTAAACATCATCTCGATTTAACTTCAACTTGTAAACTTTTCACAAGTGAAATATCATCTCGGTTTAACTTCAACTTGTAAACTTTTCACAAGTTTCAACAAGTGTTAAACATCATCTCGGTTTAACTTCAACTTGTAAACTTTTCACAAGTTTCAACAAGTGTTAAACATCATCTCGGTTTAACTTCAACTTGTAAACTTTTCACAAGTTTCAACAAGTGTTAAACATGATCTCGGTTTAACTTTAACTTGTAAACTTTTCACAAGTTTCAACAAGTGTTAAACATGATCTTGGTTTAACTTCAACTTGTAAACTTTTCACAAGTTTCAACAAGTGTTAAACATCATCTCGGTTTAACTTCAACTTGTAAACTTTTCACAAGTTTCAACAAGTGTGAAATATCATCTCGGTTTAACTTCAACTTGTAAACTTTTCACAAGTTTCAACAAGTGTTAAACATGATCTCGGTTTAACTTCAACTTGTAAAATTTTCTCAAGTTTCAACAAGTATTAAACATCATCTCGGTTTAACTTCAACTTGTAAACTTTTCACAAGTTTCAATAAGTGTTAAACATAATCTCGGTTTAACTTCAACTTGTAAACTTTTCTCAAGTTTCAACAAGTGTTAAAACCATTTTTCTTCTCTTGTTTGGACATCTTTGTCCCCGGCATGTCCTCCTCGGCTCTGGCATATTTTTCTATCCTGGCCATTCTCTCCTCTATGCTTTTTGGCAATGTCTTTGCCAGTGATTTTCGAAGAAGGCAGTCATCCTTCAAGCCATTTTTAAATGGCACGACTGTCATCTCTTGGTTGCATCCTGGTATTCTGTTGAATACCTCATAATATCTTTTGGCATAGGCCCTAAGACTTTCATCCTCACCGATCTTCAAGGCCATTAGGGCGTCTACCCTCAATGGCTGTAGCTTGTTTGTCACGAACCTGGCCACAAACATCTCAGCTAGGCCTTCCCAGGTTTTCACAGTTCCCTTCGGCAACTTGTGAAACCAGTCCGATGCAATTTCTCCGAAGGATGAGGGGAACATCTTGCAGAGCAACGGCTCGTTCCCGGTGTACAATGCCATCGAGTTCAGGTACAAACCGACGTTAAGGTTGGGGTCCGACTTACCGTCGTAGATCTGGAATCTCGGCATGCTAAACCTCTTCGGGGCTTCGAATTTGTCCAATTCTACTGAGAACAGCGTTCTCGGCTTGACCGGGGAGGTTACCTTGGCATCTTGTTGCTTCCTCTGTAAGTGATCCCCCAGATCCTCTTTGGTTCGTCCAGGAGCTCGGTTATCCCTTGACTTTAGCCTTTTCGGTGCACTACTCCCAGTTTCATTTTGGGTCCTTTTGGACTTCCCTCCATTGGTTGCGTCGAAGCACAACTCCTGCCTTTGAACATGCCGATGTTCTTTGGGGTCGGCTTCCTTGGTGCAATGCGTCCTCCTCGATTCTTCCCTTCTTGACTCTCCTCGCTCGACCTCCCGTAAAGGCCGATGAGAATGCCCTTTTGCCCTATCGTGCTGAGGGATTGCAGGAACTGTGTTCTAGCCCCATTTCTGGGTATCTTTCTTGGCCGCTAGAATCGGCGTATCTTGTAGCGGGAACGGTAGTTGCATGACATTGTTCTGCATCATGAAATTGACGACCGTTTGCAAGTCCGCCAATTTCTTCACCATTCCCTTCATCTCGTTGTCCCTTTACAGACATCTATCTTTCCATACCTGGAGGTCGTCCTCGTTATAATACCCGCTTCGGTCTGATTTCTTCGGTACGCTACCCTCTAGGCCGACGTCCTTTCCTCCGTGATTCTTATCACGAGTCTCTTCGTTGCAGTTGTCTTCTTCAACGTTAAGGTCAATATGTTTCCCACTCTCAGTAGGGGTGTCGTCTCCAACCTTCTTTTTATGTCCGTCGTTGGCCATCTATTCTCCTTTCTTTTCCACAGACGGCGCCAAATTGTGGGTGTCAATTTCCGACCACACTGCCAAACTAGTACGCAGCTGTAGAACACCGGCAGAATAGATTAAGCCCGAACAACCTGTTATAGAAAGATAAGAATCCTGCGGTGGTTCGTCCACCCGGGGGCACTCCGACGATCAAGTCAGTAAAATATCTCTCAAAGATAACCAATAGTGCTTAATTCACTAGACAGAGCATAAAAAACATACCTTAGACCCATCGGGGTGCCTCCTTTTTATAGCCAACACAATCGTAGTCCCAAATAGAAGCCTAGCTCTAATGGACTTAGGATTACTGCTAATCTTGGACTCCTAGTAAGATTAGAATAAACTCTCTAAGAGTCTCATCTTTACTCAAGCTGTAGTTTTCTCTCATTCTAGGACTCTTGTCTCTCATCTGCTTATCTCGGAATTCGGTATCCTCGCAGATAACCTCGGCTTAGCCGAGATGATCTCGGCGTCATGACCAGGACACGTGGCACCTCGGTTGACACTTTGGTGTCACCTCAGCCACGTGTTGTCATTCAAAAATTATGTCCCCACACAAACATTTCTTTTATTTTTATTCTATAGCTTTGCAATTACATCAACAATTTACAACTTGTCAATCCATCAAACCCGTTGGTTCAAAACCGTCAAAATACTCAAACCAATTTGTTGATTTTGAGGTTGTGCAAGTTGGTGGCAAGTTAAAAAAAAACTATCAAACTATACCAAGAGTGATTTCGTTGAGATTATTTCTCTCTAATAACCCAAACTGACCCCACACACTCTTAAAAGAGTTTATAATATGAACATATTAAATCATTATTGAAAGAGAATTGAAATGGAGCCTAAAGACTCGAATTGAACCTCTTCAAATTATGAACAAGAGTGAAGTCAATTCCTTTGAGAAAGTAATTGCATAAGGCGTGCATTCACCTTTCTTTCACTATAGGTCATATCTATAAATATAAACAAATAATTAATTATAAGTGTGATAATCTAAAAAATTACACTACACATTAAAAATTTTAAGTGCAAATTTGACACAAGAAAATATTACATTAAATTCAAAAGAATAAGCGGTACCATATGAAAAATTAATTACATTATAAATTTTATGGTAGAATTTTGACATATAAAAAGAATTTTCACCAAATATAAAAAGAATTTGTATTATACACACAAAAAAATTTGTACAATCATAAAAATTCAAATATTCTTTCATTATTGTACTGATTTATAATTTTTTCAAAATAATTTACCTGCTTTTACTGGTTTGAAATTTCCTCACCTACTTCAAAGGGGAAACTCAGTGATGTACTGAAAAAGAAACAAACCTCATTGAACGTATTTGAAGGTTCAGTGGGACCCTCTCAAACATAATATCTGTCTGTATATATACTATTAGTTTGCCTTGATCAAATCAAACCATTGACTTAAGAATAAATGGCATATTGTAATAAAAATAAATAAATAAATAAATAAATGTCATCCCTGAATCTACATTATATTAGGGGGAATCATAGCACAGAGCACAAAAAAAAAAAAAAAATATAAAAATATGAGGTGCAACTCATTCTGTAGTGAGATGTAGGTTAAAAATTATGAGAAATTTATAAAAAAAAAGTTTCAACCTTCACTGAATAGTGGTTTTCCCATAAAATTATTACCTAGTAAAACTTATTAGTATAAGATATTTTTTTATAACTTGTGTTTGTTTTCTGATCACATCAATAACTGACACCATATTATATACCTTAATTCATTTTTAAGAAACTTCTTTGTTATACTAAAAATTGACTTTCAAAAAATAAATTATCTGCCAAGAGACTTCATGTCATAGAGAAGTTCTATATACATTATAAAAATTAAATTATTTAAGTTTAATTTGTTTTTAACTCGTTAAGAATTATTTTCTCAACCTTAGATACTTTTTTAGTTATCATATACATTATAAAAAAATTAAATTATTTGAATTTGACTCTGTCTAACATGTTAAAATTCATTTGAAATTAACTTGTTATTTAAACAAGTGATACACTTAACCTATTTTAAAACTCGTTAAATTTTTAAATGAAACTTAAATGGCATATACTAACTTGATTTAATTGGTTTATAGTCTCACTTCACAATAACTAAATTAATATTTTTACTATTTTAGATTGTGTAATAGTGAATGTTGTTACTTTCATTTTACTTGTTTAATTCTTTTTTTTTTTTTTTCAATTAAAAAATGGTTTGACTTTTATAAGTTTGAAAGGAACATGATTTTGAACATTAGGATCACAATATTTAGAATTGATTGGAATATAAAGTTGATTCCAAGTTATCTATTCTAAGGACATCTTTAACGGTTTATCTTTTTCTTTTTTCCCCAATAAATTTGAGTAAAAATTTGAATAAAATTTTCATTTAATGCCAAGTGTTCCAACGAAGGTTTTTAATCAGAACATCAGACGATCAGGCGGATGTTCGGCCGGTCGACCAGCCAAGGTAATTTTTTCACAAAATTTGCCTTAAGATGGTCATCCGATGGTGAAAATCAAACGGCTATGAATAATGATTTGATAAAAGGCACATCTATCCTCACTTTGATGAAAATTTTGAGGAATCCTAGATTTGATGAGAGATTTGTTTGAGAGATTTTTTCATCAAATTTAAATTTGATGAATTATTTGGTGAACTATTGGAGATGGTCTATCAATAATCAAAATTTGATTCCTCCAATTCTCAGAGAATATCATATTCTTATAAAAATGTTAACTAATTAAGATATAAAAAAAATGTAATTAGAATCACAATATTTGAACTTCTATAAAATTTTCATAGAAAATTATAGTGAAATAAAACGCTTGAATAGTTTTGTCACATGAATTTTACAAGGAAAAATTATTCATAAATTTCATTTGGAGAAATGTTAGTCTATTTAGTTCTACATTTTTTTTTATATTATAAATCATGTAGTCCTTTTTATTTGTAGTATGTATTATTGATTTGATTTAGTAATATTAGAGTTTACTTATTTGAGATTTGGCTTTGATGTTTTTTTGAGATTTGGGTGTATGTGGGTAAGGTATGGTTTAACATTTTTATTTTTTTAGGAATTTCGTAGAGTGCTTGTAGGGATTGTTGATGTTACCTACTTGGTGTTACATTATTGATGTTATCCTCCCATTGACCCCCAACAATACTAACATTGTAAGAGATCCAAACAATTATAACAACATTAAATAAAAAAAATGCGTTGGTTACATTATATACACGCACAATATCACATTTGCAATCACTGGTAATCCCCACATTCGCAAAAATAATAACATTATATGAGATCCAACCAATCATACGAACATTATCTAAAACACCATGTGTCTGTCACATTACGTACATGCACAACATCATATTTGGCGTCACTGGTAACCCCCAAAATCACGGTATTAACAACATCGCCTAAAACCCCCACATTACTCACCATTTAAACATCTCTTTTCGAGCATCGACGTTGATGTCATATTGTTCCACAAACAACCGAAGTAACATTGAAGACACCTATACTTGTTGTCATCACACCAATACACAATCAACGCTGCTGCCGACAGATTGATGTGAAATCACCAATGTTACGTCGACAACGTCAATTGCATTCCTAGATGTCCTAGTGTCTACGCCGCTTCACCTCTGTAATTCTGCTAGAAGGGAATTTTGGATGTTCTAATATTTTGAAGGGGTTCTGTAATGTTATTTGGGAAATAAATAATGTTAGGTGTAACGTTGCTAAATCTAGCATCCAACTCATATAAAATGGGGATCAACACTGCAACATCTATAAGGAAATGTAGAAGTTTCAATTTTTAAGCTTCCGTTTTGTTTGCAATGGAGGGAAAATGAAAAAATTGCTATAGTATGCATTTGGGTATTTTGGTAACTGCAACATCACCTGAACACCTAATTTACCTCTCTAAACAGCCAACCCATATGTTATTTTTGTGGGCTTAAGTGTAAATAACATTAACTTGGGACCTCTCAACCTACAAAATAAATTATAGAACTATATGATTCAAACTATCTAGACTTGGAATTTATTGGTATTTTTCCCATTTTACTACTAGTCTTAATAATGAAATTCTTATTCATTCTAAAAATAAATCAACTAATTTCTTAATCACTTTGATTCCCGGTCTTGAATCTCATGACTATTATTATATAGGGCAAATTATACTAGCAGTCCATATAGTTTGAAACTTGTGACATTTTGGTCCATAACTTTTCAATTGTGACACATTTGATCCTGAATTTTGAATTTTGTTTCAAATAAGGACAATTGAAGATACCATTGTTGAATTTTAAGGGCAAATTCGTCAATTTGATAAAATACAAACTAATTTAACAAAAATAAATGTCAAAAAAATATTTTTGAATTTTTTAAAATAATTTCTACACACTAAAGATAAAATTATGTAAAATTGATAAATCTTTTATACATTTATTTATTTATATATTTTTATCAAATTGATTTTTATTATGTGTTTGGATGATGATCATGTAATGTGTGGTTGTTAAGCTTTTAATGTGTAATCGATATATTTAATATATGAAATGTTTTTAGTTTTGGATTTTTTGATTTGATAGATTAGTTTAATAATGATATTAAAATTGTCGCAATATTTGACTTTTGGAAAGATAAAAAATAATTTAATGAAAACAAAAACAACCACCCATTACATGATCATCATCCAAACATATAAAAATTAATTTGGTAAATAAATAAATAAATAATCTATCAATTTTACATAATTTTATTTCTAGTGGGTAGAAATAATTTTTAAAAATTTAAAAATATTTTTTTGACATTTATTTTTTTCAAATTAGTTTATATTTTATTAAATTGACGACTTTACCTTTGAAATTGAGTAATAGTATTTTTAATTTTTTTTAATTTAGAATAAGATTAAAAATTCAGGGTCAAGTATGTCATAAT
The DNA here is from genome assembly GCA_025200525.1 of Camellia lanceoleosa. NCBI lineage: Eukaryota > Viridiplantae > Streptophyta > Magnoliopsida > Ericales > Theaceae > Camellia > Camellia lanceoleosa. The sequence continues at coordinate 149,615,745 of CM045771.1, read as the reverse complement.
TGAAAAATTAGGGATCAAAGTGACACAAAACCCAAATTATATGAATCATTTTTTGTAATTCATCCTGTTATATAAGTAACATTACTGATATTGCTGTCCCTTATATTTTTAATCAATTCTACAACAATCACACCATAGCTAATAACCATTTTATCAAGTTAAGTTGATATTCAGATAATAAAAATAAAAATAATTTTAATTTATTTAAATTATTTCTGTTTTATAAATTATGTGTAAAAAATATATCAAATATTCAGGTAAAAAAAGAAAAGAAAAGAAAAACTATTGCACTAGACAACCCTACAATATCGGGATGACCGGTCAAGGAGTTCTTTGAATAACAAAGATGATCTAAGACTAACTACAATTTAACTTGAAACTTTTCTAGTTATTATTTTTAAGTAGTACTTCATTTCCAGGAACTTGGCATACAACCGATCTCCAAGCCGTGTTGACCAATTCTTTCTCTCTTGCTTCTACTTATAAGATTGGACGGATTATTTTAACAATTCTTATAGTTTAGGATTTATGTTACTTTGATTTTTAATTTTATAATTATAATATATTTAATTTAAAATTTTAAATATTGTTTCAAATAAAAATAATTGAAGATTTCATTACTTAATTTGAAGGGCAAAATCTTCGATATGATAAAATATAACCAATTTGACAAAAATAAATGTCAAAAAAATATTTTTAAATTTTAAAAAATTATTTCTATCCACTAAAAATTAAATTATGTAAAATTGATAAATCTTTTAGATATTTAGTTATTTATTTTTTTTACCAAATTCATTTTTATTATGGATTTGAATGATGATCATGCAATGGGTGATTATTTTTATTTTCATTAAATTAGTTTCTATTTTTCTAAAAGTCAATTATGTTGACAACTTTAATATCATTATTAAATCAATCCATTAAATCTAAAAGTTCAAAACTAAAAACATTAAATATGTTAATTACACATTAAATCTTAACAATCACCTATTACATGATCATTATCCAAACACATAATAAAAATTAATGTAGTAAATAAAATAAATAAATAAATAAATAAATGTTTAAAAGATTTATTAATTTTACATAATTTTATTTTTGGTGGGTAGAAATAATTTATAAAAATTTTAAAAATATTTTAGATATTTATTTTTATCAAATTAGTTTATATTTTATTGAATTGGTGATTTTACCCTTAAAATTAAATAATGGTATCTTCAATTATCCTTATTTGAAACAAGATTCAAAATGTAGGGTCAAATGTGTCACAACTAAAAAATCAGAGAGTAAAATGATACGAGTTCTAAATTATTGGAATTGTTAGTGTAAGATGAGAATTTAAAAGTGAAAAAGATGCCCACAAAATAAAATGTGGTGTACATTTAAAATTATATCACATTTAAAATTTTTGCTTTTAAAAGTGCTTAAATGGTCATTATTTGAGTGGAGTGTGGAGTCATGAATTTAGCAAAGGGCACATATTAAAGACAACATTAAATTTTTTTATTCATAATAAATAACAATGAAATATTACTATTCTTGAATATTATGAATTCATTTGGATAAGAGCATGCATAATGCTATATGCACCAATTGATATATTAATTAGTGTACGAACAGGTGATGCGGCATAATTTTAAAAGTTTTGGGTATTTATAATTTATATAATGAGGGAAGTCAGTAATAATGACATAAGGTATGTTGGTACATTAGGTGGTATACCAATTAGTGCATATAGCACCACCGTAAGAGCATTGCTATTTAGGCCCAAAAGTTAGACCTACTTTCTAGATTCAGTGATATGTCAAGAAGATAATTAATTGATAATTAGAGAATATTTAATTATAAAAATATTAGAAAGTAAATATTATATGTAGATTGAAAAATTATAAAAGAAAATAAGTTGAGGTAGAAATGACATATTTTAATAAGAAAATTTTATAAAACACATCGCAAAAAAAAGTGTGCATCATATGTCACAATTATGATCTTTGTGGTCTTTGATTATGACACATTATGGCACTAATTATGACTTATTGTGGTGTTAGTTATAACTTATATTTGACTTATTGTGGTTATTATTTTGGTTATGACTGTTGATTATGACTTATTGTGATATTAGTTATGACTTAGATATACTTTATTAAAAATATTTTTGAGTTCTGATCGAAGAGACGATGTTTGGTTATTATTTATTGTGGTCTTTTTAGTTATGATTGAAAATGATTTGATTATAACACTTTCTAGTATCAACACTACGAAATATCATAACTTGTATATAGTACACCTTTTTTGAGAATGTATGGTAGAAGGATCCATTTTAGTAAGATATTTGAAATTAGAAAAAAAAAAAAAAATCCTTAATAAAGGGGTTACTATTACAATTTTAAGAAAAACATTATTATAATTTTATAAAGGATCTATAAAACATAATTTATATATATATATATATGAGTACTAATCATTTTGTTTGGTTTCAGTTTTTAGAATTCATTTTTTGAAAAATTTTACTTTTTTGTTTTTTGTATTTTTTTATTTTCATTGAATTTTTTTAATATTTTAAGTAATTTTTTTAATTTATAGACACACCTAACATAAATACACTTAAAAAGTATAATATTTGTGAAAAAAATCTTTAAAAAATTTACTAAATGCCAAAAATATTTAAAAAAAAAAGAAAATTTAGTATATTTTTCATATTTTTGTGTATTTATTAATTTTTAAAATATTTTACTATTTAGATATCTAGATAAGTTGCATCTAAAAAAGTAAAAAAATTACTTAAAATTTTAAAAATATTCATTAAAAATAAAAAATAATGAAAAATAAAAACTCAATTTCTAGAAAACTGAATTTAAAAAACTGAAACCAAACACAAATTATCAAAACTCTAGGGGCATGTGACTTCTGGCCCTTCATTAAATCCGCCACTGGAGGTGGGACTGGGTAGGTAGAAATTACTAAGACCACCTCCAACCCTACACCAAATTCAAATCTGGTGAAAAAGTCTATTTTTTTGTACTTCAATGATTTCACCATTCCTGTATCAAATTGAGAATGTCAAAAAAATTTCACCAAGCCGAGGATCTAGGTCACCTTTCACCATTTTACTGTGCATGACCGTTGAGGTGATACCCACTAGACGGCCGCCCGGATGTCCCCCGGTCATCCTCTTCCTTGAACAATTCCCATAAAAATTGGTAACACGGAGTGCTGAAAAATAGTTTGTGCAACCATGACTTTTGGCTAACTTTAAGCCTAAATTGAGATGGGTTCTGGACACCGATTGAGGTGTGTCTGGTTGGAAACACGTTATTTGTCAGGTGGTGATTCACTTTGCATATTTGGTTGTTCAAACCATTTTCTGAGTGAATGCAAAATTGACTCCGAAAGAGGCTTCGACAACATTAGTTGAATGAATTCAAATTGAATTCGTCTCTGGTTTCTTCACTGTCACGCCCTAAAATTTGGACAATTAAATATTAAATTAGGACTAAACCCCAATCAATATTCCATCATCCAAATCCTAGGGTTAAAACAAAATCTAAATGTTCTCGTCTCCGTAAGGTTTAAGTAAATACCATCCTCAAAAGATTGCAAGGGATAAAAAAAAAAAAACTAACAAAACCCCAACCAAACCATTCACCATAATTTTATAATTAACCAATACCTCCAAGATTAAAGTAACAATAAATAGTCAAAATAACTTAATAATGTAAAATTACAAACTATGTCAAATTATCAAAATACTAAGGTCATAAAAAAAATAATAAATACATAAACTAATATCAATCCTAAGCTCAAGAAAACCAAAAGAAGTCCAAAAGACATGTCCTCCGATCATAATTATTTTTTGTTACCACCATAGTCCCAACTAATCCTGTAAAGGAAGCTCGACTACGCTCAAACAGAACGCACCCGTGTTGCCAAGAGACAAAACGGGTTAGTATACAGGTATACTGGTATGAGTACAATTATTTGACACCCACGTGTCTACCAAACACAAATAAAAATACATTTAATTCCTGTTACAAGACAAGACAAGTAGTTCCATTTGCACCGAGACGAAGGGGTAGTTTCCCGCGATATGGTGACATTTAGTTTCTTGCCCGTACACAAATAAATATAAATTGAGTATAAAATAAACAAAATAAAAATAAAAATATGGTGGGTCAATCCTGCATAGAAAGTTAGTAAGACCCACTATTCTGCAAAAAATAAAATAAAATAAAGTTAGTATAATTCAATCATAAGTAACTTGCTAAAAAAGTATAAAAATGCACCGTTTCATACTTAAATAATTCGAATTGACCAAAATTCAAAGAACAAAAGTTGTATTGAATTAAATTTTATAAAAGGTATTGCTGACGAATTTAGTAGAATCTGAACAGGTTGAGAGAAAAACTTAATGGAAAATCCTAAACGAAATTCGATCGAAAAATCTGGAACTGAAAATGAAAAGAAACTGCTATAAGATGAATTTTTTGGGAAAAGTTTAAAACATGAAAAGTGTTCAGAATAATGTTTTACTTCAGTTTATGGAGAACTAATAAAAATGAGCTCGTTTCGTGAGTTAAAACAACTTCGAAAATCTGCATTGCTAAAATGAATCAAAACTACTATAACCAAGATCATCCGATTATAAGTTCTAATCGATCTTTTTAATAAAAAGTTAAAACATAAAAGTTTTCTAGAATCATGTATACATGCCTCTACTCAAATTTCATAATTTATCGAGGTTGTTTACTATTTTTCAAGATGTATAAATCAATACAATTCACACTATAACAATAAACTCATATTTAATTCTTTGTACCTTAACTCCACCACTTTGACATCCACTTCCGACCTACTCAAATATCTCATGTGCCTCCCGTATACCTAACACCGCTCCGAAGGCAAACTTGCATGGGGATATCGTCCGAGTTTGACCCACACTCCTCGGATGGTTAGCATATACGTATGCGCGTAAATCAAAGCACTCATCTATTTATAAGAACGAGACAACAATATATATATACACAATCTTTCATCTACTCATGAGAATAAACATAATAATACTAAGCCTAAGGCATTCATATAAATCTCATAATCCTTACCTTTTTTTTTTTTTTTTTGATACATTCTTTTTCACAATCACTCAAATAAAACAGCAAAATATTTGAAGAACTAATGGAGCCACCAAAATAAAACCCTAACATTGTTTTTTAAAAATTATTTTTCTCTCTTTCCTCACCACTCTCCAACCTCTCTCTCTCTCTCTCTCTCTCTCTCTCTCTCTCACACACACACACACACACACACACTTTCTCTTAGCTGCTGCTCTTCTCTTTTCTTTTCTTTTTTTATTATCTGAGGCTCTAATACTTAACCTAATTGATATATTATATAATATTATATAAATACAACATAAATATAACATATATAAATATAAGATCAATATATATATCTAACACCTTTAATATATATATATATATAGATATAAATATATAAAAATTCAAATTAATTAAATATCACATTAAATTAATTAAATACCACATTAAATTCTCATGTAACCACGCAATTAATAAAGCCAAAATTAAAATAAAGTAATAATAATAATAAATAATGACTTACGAAAAAAATTAAGGTCGCTACATTCATCAACAATGAGTTCACAAGTACCCAAATCTTCAAGATCAAACTTCATCAACAATGAACTCACATTCCCAAATTCAATCTTCACAACGTGTGTTTGGATGCTGAGAATCTACAGAGTGGAAAACAAACGGCGATCTTTACTTTATTGCATGCTAATTTTTGATCACTTCTCTCTTTTATCCAATTAAAATTATTGTGAGTTAAGTAATGCTATTTTACATGGTTCATATGTCTGTTATTTTGGAAGTTAATTGTATCTTCCATCAAATTAGTTTTTGACATTAATGAATATTTTGTTGTTGTTTTCTAAGTACATTTGTTCTTTAATTTACCAACTGTTGTAGATTATTTGACTGATGCTTGCAATCATTCTTTTAGGAATCTTGCATGAGCATTTTCTAGGCCTGTCAACTACTTATTTATGTTGTAAATCATAGGAAGAAGCAAAAATGCTCTACAGATTCTCAAGACACTGAAAATGATTTTCATATAGAGCAAGAAAGGTGTGAATTCTACCCTGGAAAGAGTATTGACAAGAAGAAAGTATCTCTTAAAGGATGGAAGGGTAGAGGCTTGTGGTGTCCCCTCCAGTCAAGAATTGGGGCCAAACAATCACTACCTAATATGCTTGTAAAGTGTAAAATAAGAAAACATGTACCCCTAGAAGTGTCAGACCTTAGCTTCTCTCTTTCGCTCTCATTCCACCTCATTCTTTGTTCAAGATTTGTGTTGGATTTTTTTCAGATGGCTTTGCCGGTCAACCGGTCGGACTTTTGGCCAGTCGTTCTCCCAGTCGACCGGCATTTTGCTGATAGCAAAAAATACATCGTTGTAGAGCTAGATATCAGATAGAAGAATTTTTCAAATTTTTACTCAGATTTGGTGAAATATTTAATACACTATTAGAGATATCCTAATAATATATTAATAATAACAATGTTTTTTTCCCTTGGATTTTTTGAAAAGCTTTTTAGCTGGGCTCGAATCTCTTTCTTTACATGTTATGCTTATGACCAATCATAATGGTGTTACACATCTTTCCTTTAATTTAATTCTCTAATTTTATAATCAATCCTTATACTAATATTATTAGGATTAACTATCTATGTTTTATTAAAATGTATAAATTTTGAAGATACTTTTTATGTTGAAAATGAATGGTTAGTGCGTGTGCTGTTTTCTGACCACATTGCCAAACAGGTACCCAGCTGGAGAACACCGACAGAATAGGTTGCGCCCGAACGACCTGTTACAGAAAGAAAAGACTTCGGCGGTGGTTCTTTCACCGGGGGCACTCTGACGATCAAATCAGTAATCAATATCTCTCAAAGATAACCAATTGTACTTAACTCACAAGCCAGAATACAAAAAGTGTACCTTAGGCCCACGAGGGTGCCTTACTTTTATAGCCAGCATTGACTTGATCCCTGTAGAAGCCTAGCTTCAATGGACTTTGGCTCAATGCTTATCCTGGACTCTCAAATAGATACAGATAAACTCCCTAAGAGCTTTATCTTTATCCAGACTGAGGTCCTCCCTCATTCTAGGACTCTTGTCCCTTATTTGTTCATCTCGGATTCCAGTATCTCCGCAGATAACCTCGGCCTAGTCAAGATCATCTCGGCGTCATGACCAAGACACGTGGCACCTCGGCTGGCACTTCGGTGCCACCTTGGCAACGTGTTGTCATTCAAAAAATATGTCCTCACAACTGCTCCCTAGGTTCTATTACCTTGGCATCCTGAGGTGATGGAACCTATATCATTTGAACCCATAGCACGTCGGCTAAACTTGCTCTGTCATTTGTTACCGAGGTCATCATTAGTCGGCTCCATACGATCAAGACTTGTAATCTATTTTCATCAATGCCTTAGAACCAAGAACCAAGTTTTTTCAAATTCTTTAGCCGAGATCGTCCCTCTAGCCGAGGTCTTTGCTTCATCAAATCAAGAACACTAAGAGTTTCTACATGCGTATGAGCTATCACGCACAGTAATTCAACTGTTTTTGCCATGCGTCTCTTCCCCATTGGACCGTACCTGACACGCGCCATTAAGTCACATCGCTCTTGCGTATGCTGTCTGATAAACATGTCGTCCTAGGCACACTAATTGCGATTTGCCACCTTTTCGTGTTTTGACAAAAACATTTCCCTCTTTCTTCGCCGTTTCACTTTTGCATCTTCGTCTTCTCCAAAGTAGCTCTCTATCTCCAAATCCTCCATTTTCATTCTCGAAGCTTTCTGTAACTACTCTGTTTACTTCCTTCGGCGAAGCATTTTGTTGCTCTGCTCCATTTGCCGCCATCGTCTGACCCTGCCGTACCTCACATCGGCTTTATTTTCTTCGGTGAGTTTTCTATTTTCCCCATCTTTAGTTTTTCATACTCTGTTGCCTCTGCTTATTCGTCGTGATGAATATATGCATAGTCTCCTGTCTTTGTTTGTGTTTCATTTTTCACCCTTCGTATGCTTAAACATGTTCTGCTTCATTTGTTTCTGGGTATACACACATGCTCACATGCTGTTCATACTTTTGATGTTCTTGATTTTTGCTTTTCTGGGTTCTGAACCAAGTAGAAGTATTTGGTATTCTGCCACTGTCTTTGGCTTTGTATATCTGTGCATTTTTTGAAAAATGTTCTTGAATTCCTTCTGGCTTCTGAATCATGCTTTTTGCCCTGTTTTCTTGTTGTCTTTTCTAGATTCTTGGCTTCAATTCTTGCTTCAATAGTCTTAGGTTTAGGACTTGTTCTAGAACTTACAAACTTTAGGAAAAAATTGAAACAAATTCCCCTTAGATCCTCAAAAAACTCTTGCCCCAGCATACGTTTAGGTTTTCTTAAGGCCCTTTAAACCTTAACAAACCATTTCCTTCTGAAATCCAACACCCTCCCATTTAGCTGACATTATGGGTATGTTTAGGTGGAGGGTAGACACCCCAACTAAGCTTGCATACTTTAGGCAGGAGTTTGCCATCTTTGCCGACGTTTACCTTAGGTTGGGTGGGGAGGAGGACTCCATTATGCCCAAAGACGACTCTATGCCATTCCCAGTTGTAGCCTTCATAGTGTGTGGACTTAGGCTCCCTCTTGACATCCTATTTCGAGAAGTCCTTCACTATTATAAACTCAACCCAATGTAATTAGCCATTAACTCTTACAGAGTCATCAATGGTATCATTGCCTTAGCTAGCCAAGAAAATGCTAGGGTAACTCTAGCTGACATCCAGTACTGCTACACCATGTGTGGCCTTAAGTCAGAAAAAGGCTACATTTACTACCTTAAGCCGAGGTCGACGGAATACAAACTCATCGCCGACCTCCTTGATTCCAACAAGGGTGACGGGGACGATTATTTCATTGTCTCAGGCAACTGGGAGTTCCTTCCAGATGATGACCTTCACCTCTACCTTTTAAGCCGTACATTGTTCAGAGAGGGAGATGGTAAGAGCCAAGTGTTACTTTTACTTGCTTCTCAAGTCTTTAATACTTTGTTCCTTCTAAATGTTTGAATGTTTGTTTTTTACTTGCAGTTCTTCATCAACCTCCAAAGGATTTCCGCAAAAACTTTTATCCCAGCAAGGATTCCAAGAGGTTGTTGGGTTTGCCAATTGACCAGCAGAAAGCCCCTCTGCTGCTCAACAACATCCCGACTTACAAATTTGTATTTCCCGATGTCCCAAAAAAAAGCAAGTCTCCTCATTCAACAACAACTTCTCAAGCTGAATCATCAAGGCCTGACCAAGGATCAACATATGGTCCTGTGGAGCAACCATCAACCTCTGCTCCACAACTAATCCCACCTTCTCAACGCCAACGCCGACGTTGAACTCCACTGCACGCACCAGCAGGCAGAACTCAAAGTCGAAGATGCTGAAGTACTGAGGCATCATCTTTGGATCCAGCAAATCCACCAACAGCTTTACCAGCAATCCGCCTTGGCACTAAAGTTACCGTTGCCATCTCCTTCGACGAAATGGGGCGACAAAAGGCCGTTGCTAAAGACCTTATTGCCGACATCCCCAAAGTCGTCACAGTTCAATCTTTCCAGTCTCAACCCAAGCTGAAACCAAAGAGGCTGAAGAAAGCCCAAGCCAAGGCAACGGTGACTCAGATCGACTCTGAAGACACCTTGCCAATCTCAAAATGGCTGAGGCAGAAAAAAGTGCCTCTGCTGCTGAAAAGAGGCCCGCAGAGGCTGCTTCTTCTGAATCGACCAGGTCAAAGAAGCTGAGGTCAGAGTCTACGACAACCTCGGGGTCCATGAAATCTGATGCCCCTTGGGCCCTTCCAATTACCATTGAGGACAAGCCAGTCAGAGTCGGGGACAGCGCGACTGACCTTGAAGTCGGCGTTGCCCTCTTTACTGCCTTGCTCCTTCCAAAAGACCTCGAGCGCAACGCCGAGGTCAGCGAATATGAAAACTTCGCTCTGATGTTGTAGCACTCCGTACAAGTAAGCCCCTTACACTTTGTACTTTTCTTTCTCTGTTTTTCCATACTTAGAGAGTTTTACTAACTTTTGCTTTTTTTATTTCTTCTGGGCGATCCAGCACACCCACTTCTTCGTAATGCAGGCCTTCGACATTAAGAAGGAGTTGGTCCGCAAGATGAAGGAGGCTACTGGTTTGCTCAAGATCATCAATAAAGCCGAGGCCAAGATGAAGACATTGATGGATCAAGCTAAGGTGGCCAAACAGGCCCAAGACGAAGCCGAGGAGAGGGTAGAAGCTGCTGAGGCCGTTGCTAAGGTCCTTGAAGCCAAGAAGAAAGAGGCCGAAGCAAAGACCGCTGAAGCCCAAGCTGAGCTCATTGCTGCCTTGGCCACAAAGGACGCCGAGATCAAAGCGGCGGACGAGAAAGCATACGCCGAGGGGGTTGCCGATGTTCGCGAGGACTACAAGAAGCAATTGAAACAAGCATGCAAGAAGGGTTTCACCCTTGGTTGGATGGCTTCCTTAAAGGAGTTGGATGTCCCCGAGTACTCAACTCTCTGAGATAACAGTCTCCTTGTCCTGCCATTCCCTCTCACTCTAAGCCAATCCAAGGACGAGGCTGAGTCCGAGAAAGATGTCGAGGCTGACAAGTTACAGAAGGTCGAAGCTGTTGGGGTCAGGTCCCCAACTCTAAATGAGCAGTTTTTAGACTTGACTCAGGATGAGGGGGGCGAGGTCTTAAAGGAGGATGCCTCCTGTGAGAAGACAATATCCGAGGCGCCTATCGCCGAGAAGAGCCTCGACTAGACTCATGAAGAGATCAATGCCAAGCTCGTGGCTAAGAAGGCTGCCAAGAAGAGTTCCTAGATGTCTTCTGAGAACCAAACCCTTCCAGTTGATGACGCCGAATAGTCCTACTATTTTAACTCTTTCTTTGTACTTAGTAATTTTCTGAATAATGTTTTCAGTTTTCCTATCTGGCCGACGTGCCACTTTTGTAATCAGAACAAGTAGTCTTTTTGTAGGCCGAAGTGCCCCTTTTCCTCTTTTAATGCAAGTACAACTTCCTCTTTGACTAAGTGTTTGAATGCTTGTCTTGCTTTTAATGTCTTGTATGATTTCATACTTAGAATTTTTGGCATGTCTTCAGAGTACACCTTAACTGTGCAATCTCCTCGGAGTGGAATACCTCGGTTATGAATTTTTGGCATGTCTTCGGAGTACACCTTAACTGTGCAATCTCCTCGGAGTGGAATACCTCGGTTATACCCACTAACGGTTTATCTTGGTCTTGGCTTAACACTTGAAAATATTATAAAAAATATTTTCTCAAGTGTTATTTACAACTTACCACTTCACTCTCACTTATCAAGACTTCTGTCTTCTATTACCTTCCAAGTCTTGGCAACATGGTAATCTCGGCAAGTACGTAGATACTTCTTTCAACATAACCTTAGGCTTAACTTCAACTTGTAAATTTTTCTTAAAATTTAAGAAGTGTTAAACCAATTTTCTTTCAACATGACCTCGGCTTAACTTCAACTTGTAAATTTTTCTTAAAATTTCAACAAGTGTTAAACCAACTTTAGCTTGTAAATTCTAGTTTCCAAGCATTATTCTCCAGCTCTCTGCCCCCTAATGTGAACTTAAGTTTCACTTATGTTCACATTAAGCATGTACCTATTATCTTGTCGTCGAGATTAGATTCAAACAAAGACTGGCTGAGGTTATCAACCTTGGTCTCTCTGTTGATCTAACTGATATGTACTTAGTGTCATTCAAAGTTTTCATTCTGTTGACACAGTAAATCTAGGTTAATTCAACTTAGTTCAACTCGATTATATGCAAGTATAATTTAACTCTGCCATATAATAAGTCTAAGTTATTCATCATGTTTCAATCAGAAACATCGCCAACTTAGTTCAACTCTATTATATGCAAGTATAATTCAACTATGCCATATAATAAGTCTAAGTTATTCATCATGTTTCAATCAGAAACATCACCAACTTAGTCCAACTCTATTATATGCAAGTATAATTCAACTCTGCCATATAATAAGTCTAATTTATTCGTCATATTTCAATCAGAAACATCGCCAACTTAGTTCAACCCTATTATATGCAAGTATAATTCAACTCTACCATATAATAAGTCTAAGTTATTCGTTATGTTTCAATCAGAAACATCGCTAAGTGACTGGTCAATCATTTTACAGAAGTTTGAAATAAAAAATCGAGCTAAAATTTTATTAATTACTTTGGCTAATAACAAAGATTTTAAAGAAAGAAACAAAATGAAATCTTAATGATAGAAGAACTTCAGGTTGCAAGTATAGGTTGCAAGTATTACAAGGTCTTGGCAATTCTTTGCCTTCACTGTCTTCAAGTCGATATACCCCATTGCCCAGGACCGAGATGATTTTATAAGGTCCCTTCCAGTTTGGGCCAAGCTTGCCCTCTCTGGGATCCTTCTTGTTGCCGACGACCTTTTTTAAGACGAGGTCCCCAACTTGAAACTCTCGTGGGTTGACCTTTTTGTTATAAGCCTTGGCAAGTTGCTGTTGGTATGCCCCCAGCTGAATTGCTGCATTCTCTATTTTTTCTTCTAATAGATCCAGATCTCGGGCTAAAAATGCATCATTAGTCCCATTTTCCACTCCCTGGGTTTTGACCCCTGGGATGCCGACCTCTAATGGGATTACTGCCTCTGTACCATAAGTCATGGCAAATGGGGATTCTGCAGTTGATCTTCTCGGCGTAGTCCGATATGCCCAGAGTACACTGGGCAACTCATCCACCCACTTACCCTTTGCTGCTTCCAGCTTCTTCTTAATCCCATCCAGGATAACCTTATTGGATGCTTCTGCTTAACCATTACTCTGAGGGAAGCTTGGAGTAGAGTAATAATTCTTGATCTTGTATTTTGCACAGAAGCTCTTGATTAGCTTACTGTCAAACTGCGTACCATTATTTGCTATTATTGCCCTTGGGATCCTAAACCTCGTGATGATGTTCTTCCATATAAAGTTTTTTATATCAATGTCCCGAATCTTTGTGAGGGGTTCAGCTTCAACCCATTTGGTAAAGTAATCTGTTGCCACTAGCAGGAACTTTTTTTGTCCAGTTGCCTGAGGTAGCTGTCCAACAAGATCCATGCCCCATTGGGCAAATGGCCAAGGGCTAGATAGTAGATTTAAATCTGCTGCTGGTTGATGTATCAAAGGTGTAAACCTCTGACACTTCTCACACTTTTTGACATAAGTTTTAGCATCTTTCTGCATATAGGGCCACCAGTATCTCTGAGTAATGGCCCTATGACCAAGTGACCTGCCCCCTATGTGGCTTCCATATACTCCTTTATGTATCTCATAGAAGAAGTCTTCAACTTGTGAAGGATGCACACACCACAAAAGGGGTTCAGTAAAAGATCTTCTGTAGAGATGCCCTTCTGCTGTCAGACTGAATCTTGCCGACTTCAATCTGATTTTGTGTGCTTCTTTATGATCGTCTGGCAGTTTTTCCTCTTTAAGGAATACTATTATTGCATCCATCCATCTTGGTCCCATATCTGCACACATTGCTTCATGCTCTGTGTTCAGTGGTTCTATACTTGGACCTGACAAGCAGTCAACCATTATTGTCCTTGCCTCTCTTGGTTTCATTGTACTAGCCAGGTTGGCCAAGGTATCAGCATGGCTGTTGTCATCTTGGTCGACTTGCTGTAGTCGGCAATTTTGGAACAATGCCGTCAGTCTACCCACCTCCTTTACACAGGCCACCATTTTTTCATCTCAAGCTGCGTATTCGCCTGTTGACTGGTTGACGATAAGTTGGGAGTCACAGAAGACCATTACCTCATCGGCTTCCATTGTTGCTGCCAAATTTAATCCTGCTATCAGTGCTTCATACTCTGCTTCATTGTTTGAGGCCTTAAACCCCAAATGAATGGATTGTTCTAGTAACTATCCATTCAGCGATACTAGCACTACTCCTACCCCCGCTCCTTGTTGGTTTGAACTTCCATCAACAAACAGGCGGAAGGAGTCGCCGACGTAAATACTACAGGGCCTGAGTTTCTCTTATTTCCTCTATTTGGCTATCCCCAACTGGATTTCTCCTTGTTCACCTGGACATCGTATACCTCGGCTTAACGAAACCCGATGTATGATGGCCCCTGGTGTGAACTCGGCCACGAAGTTGGCCAAAACTTGGCCTTTGATTGCTGTTCTGGGTCTGAATTCCATATCATATTGGCCCAACACCACTGCCTATTTGGCTATCTTACCTGTCAAATCTCCTTGCAGTAATAGGGATTTCAAAGGATGCTCAGTTAACACCACAATCTTGTGGGCTTGAAAGTAATGATTTAGTTTCTTGGAGGCCATTACCAAAGCTAGTGTTAGCTTTTCCAAAGGTAAATATCTGGTCTCTGCATCTGCTAGGGTTTTACTCACGTAGTAAACCGTCCTTTGTTCTCATTTTTCTTCTCTGACTACCACTGCACTTACTGCATGCTCTGAAACCGCCAAGTATAAGAACATCTCCTCTCTAGGTACTGGATTTGAGAGAACTGGAGTTGTGGTCAAGTATTTCTTCAAGTCGGCCAAGGCGACTTCGCACTCCTCTGTCCATATGAAGTCTGTGGCTTTCTTTACTAAACTGAAGAACGGTTTGCATTTATTAGAACTTCTGCTTATGAATCTGTTTAGGGTTGCAGCCCTTCCAGTCAATATCTGCACTTGCTTTGCCGACGTTAGGCTCTTTAACTCCAGGATGGCTTTGATTTGATCTGGGCTTGCCTCAATGCCTTTTCTAGTGACCAAATATCCCAGGAATTTTCTTGAGCCAACTCTAAATGCACACTTCGATGCATTGAGTCGGAGCCGAAATATCCTTAGGATATCGAAGACTGTCTTTAGGTCGGCCAAATGATCTTCAGGTTCCTTAGTCTTCACGACCATGTCATCAATGTAAACCTCCACAATTTGGCTCATTAGATGTCTGAACATCTTTGTCACTAGTCTCTGGTAGGTTGCTCTTGTATTTTTCAACCTAAAAGGCATCACTCTGTAGCAGTACAACCCTTTTGGGGTGATGAATGCAGTCTTCTCCTCATCTGGGGGTACATGGCTATCTGATGGTACCCTTTATAAGCGTCCAGGAAGCTCATCCTTCCACGCCGTGAAGTGGCATCCATCAATTGGTCAATCTTGGGTAGTGAAAAACTGTCTTTGGGACAAGCCTTGTTCAGGCTGGTGAAGTCCACACAAACCCTGCACTTTTCATTCTTTTTCTTTACAACAACTGTGTTTGATAACCATGTCGGATAGTTTACCTCTCGTATGGCTCTGGCCTCTAGAAGTTTATCTACTTCCTCTTCTACTGCCTCAACATACATCAACGTCGACCTTCTTGCTCGCTAGATGACAAGTTTAGCCGACCTGTCCACATTCAATTTATGGCAAGTGACCTCGGGGTCAATGCTAGACATCTCGTACGGTGTCCAAGCAAACACCTCAAGGTTTGCTCTCAAGAATGCTTCTAATTCCTTTTCCTCTTCCTTGGCCAATCTTGAGCCGAGAAGGAAGAACCTTGCTGGACTAAGATTTTCTTTAGGGCTTCCTCACTTTTCTCGGCTGGTTCTTTGCTGACGTCGTCAAAGACTTCCATGTCCTTATCCTTAATCTTCGCTGCTTCTGCTTCTCGTATATTGCAGGTGGATTTCATTGCTGCCATGGAGCAATTCTTTGCTTGTACCTGATCTCCTCTGACCTCCTTAATCCCATGTTCTGTTAGGAACCGCAACAGCTGGTGCAACGTTGAGGGAACAACCCCTATTGCATGTAGCCATGGCCTTCCTAGGATAACATTGTAAGGGGAGGGAGTGTCAATTATTGTGAACTCAGTTTTTACTTTCTTGGTGCGAGCCTGCACCTCCAAACTTACTACTCCCAGGGGCTACGTCGGCGTTCCATTGAACCTGACCATTGGACCAATGGATTGTTCCAGATCATCTTGGTGAAGGCCAAACTCCTTGTAACATCTGACATACACGATGTCACAAGAGCTGCCCTGGTCGATCAGAATTCGTTTCACCTGGCATTCTCCAATCTGGAGGGATATTACCAAGGCATCGTTGTGTGGATGTTGTACTATCTCTAGGTCGTCTTCAATAAAGGACACTACTGGTCCCTGGCACTTGTCTGCCCTAGGTCTCTTTTATCGGACCTGATACACATGTTGCAAGTGTTTTACCTTCTGAGTTTCCCCACGTATCTCGTTCTCATTGACCTTCAAGTGAATCACATTGATCACTCGAGGTTCGCCTGCTTGCGGTTGCAATGCTGGTGGGGGTGGTGCTACCGGTGCCTGAGGCAGTCTTGCTTGCTCTTCCCTGGTCCTACTGTCATCTACGAGGTCCCTTAGATGGCCTTGTCTTACCAGGTCTTCCAGATGTGCCTTTAGGGCTCTGCACCCTTGAGTTAGGTGCCCATCTTTATCGTGGTAGACACAGTGTTTCCCCAGACTTCTTCTCACAAATTCACTAGGAAGCTTCTCTGGTGCTCTATAATAGGGCTAATTTTAGATTCTTTCCATGACTTTGTAAATCAGAATTCGAAATATGGTTGGGACTACTTGGGCAGCCCTTAGTCCTGTCTCTTGTTTATTGTATCCTCCATTACCTCGGCCTCGCTTGGGCGAGGTGTTTCTCTTCTCTTGTTTCGACGCCTTTGTCCTCGGCGTGTCCTTTTCGGCCTTGACATACTTTTCTATCCTGGCCATAAGTTCCTCCATACTCTTTGGTTGTGTCTTCGCCAGTTATTTTCGAAGTAGACAATTATCTTTTAGGCCGTTCTTAAAAGACACGATTGCCACCTTTTGGTTGCATCTTGGTATTCAGTTGAATACCTTATAATACCTTTTGGCATAGGCCCTAAGGCTTTCATCCTCGCCAATTCTTCGAGCCATCAGGGAGTCCACCCTCAATGGCTGTAGTTTGTTTGTCACAAATCTAGCCACGAACATCTCGGCTAGGCCTTCCCAACTTTTCATAGTTCTTTTCGGCAACTTGTGAAACCAGTCTGATGCGATTTCCCCAAAGGACGAAGGGAACACCTTGCAGAGCAACGGCTCATTCTCGGTGTATAACGCCATTGAGTTTAGGTACAAGCCGACGTGAAAGTTAGGGTCAGACTTACCGTCGTATATCTAGAATCTCGGCATGTGGAACCTTTTCGAGGCCTCAAACTTGTCTAATTCAACCGAGAATGGCGTTCTTGGCTTGACCAGTGATATTACCTCGGCATCTTGTCGCTTCCTTTGGAGGTAATCCTTTAGATCTTCCTTGGTCCATCCAGGAGCTCGGCTATCAATGGATTTCAGCCTCTTCGGTGCGCTACTCCTAGTGTCGTTATGAGTCCTTTTGGACCTCTCTCTATTAGTTGTGTCGAAACAAAGTTTCTTCCCTTGAACGTGCCGATGTTTTTTGGGGTCAGCTTCCTTGGTACGATGCGTCCTCCGAGAATCTCCTTTCATTGACTCTCCTTGCCCGACCTCCCTTGAAGGCCAGTAAGAGTGTTCCTTGGTCCTAGTGTGCTGGGGGACTGTAGGGACTGTTTTCGGCCCCCGTTTCTAGGCATTGTTCTTGGCTACTGGAATTGGCGTATCTTGTAACGGAAACGATGGCTGCATGACGTTGTTCTGCATCATGAAATTGATGACTGATTGTAGGTCTGCCAATTTGTTCGCCATTCCCTTCATCTCGCCGTCCTTCTGCAGGCATCTATCTTTCTATACCTGGAGGTCGTCCTCGTTATAATACCCACCTCAGTCTGGCTTCCTTGGTATGTCACCCTCCTAGCCGACGTCCTTCTCTCTGAGATTCTGATCCAGAATTTCTTCGTTGCAGTTATCTTCCTCCACGTTGGGATCAACGTGTTTACCACTTCTAGTAGGGATGTCGTCCCCAATCTTCTCTTTCTGTCCGTCGTTGGCCATCTATTCTCCTTTCTTTCCCACAGATGGCGACAAATTATGTGTGCTATTTTCTAACCACACTGGTAAATAGGTACTCAGCTGGAGAACACCAGCAGAACAGATTGCGCCCGAATGACCTGTCACAGAAAGAAAAGACTTCAGCGGTGGTTCTTCCACCCGGGGGCACTTCGACGATCAAATCAGTAATCAATATCTCTAAAAGATAATCAATTGTGCTTAACTCACAAGCCAGAATACAAAAAGTGTACCTTAGGCCCATGAGGGTGCCTTACTTTTATAGCCAACATTGACTTGATCCCTGTAGAAGCCTAGCTTCAATAGACTTTGGCTCAATGCTTATCCTGGACTCTCAAATAGATAGAGATAAACTTCCTAAGAGCTTTATCTTTATCCAGACTGAGGTCCTCTCTCATTCTAGGACTCTTGTCCCTTATCCGTTCATCTCGGATTCCGGTATCTCCGCAGATAACCTCGGCCTAGCCGAGATCATCTTGGCGTCATGACCAAGACACGTGGTACCTCGGCTGACACTTCGGTGCCACTTTGGCCACGTGTTGTTATTCAAAAAATATGTCCTCACAGTTAGTTATTATTGTTAGTAAATTGTTTTTAGGGTGAAACACTAATAAATCTTAAAATGTGATCTTGAAAACAGTTTAATCCTCTATTTTTTCTTATGAACTCAAAGGTCCCATTAAAATAAAAATTACACAAAAAGGTAGTCACTTACATGTTTGGGCAATCTGCACTATAGAGGTTTTGGATTTTTCTACCTTTCGGAACAAATCTTACATTACGAATAAGGATGCAACACTTTAATATAATACTCTAATAACGTAACACTTCAATGTAACATACTAAAATACTCATTAGTGTACTTTTCCCAAATGTAACAACATAATACTCCGGATTTTTTCCAAACGTAACACTTTGATGTAACACACTCCAATGTAACACGTAAAAAAAACTCCTTAGTGTACTTTTCCCAAATATAACACTTCAATCAATGTAATCTCAAACATAACACTTCAATGTAACACACATAAAAACACTAAAAAATTAATTTTTCCACATGCAACACTTAGAATTTGAAATTATACCTTTACCCAAAACTTACTAAGGAATTTTTGTTGTCCTTTTGGAATGGTTTGAAGAATCTCAAGCCCTTTTAGAATGATTTGAGGAATCTAACTTCTTCTTCTACTTTTTTTTTTGTTGCTACATTGGAATATTACATTTAGAAAAAGTACACTAAAGGAATTTTTGTGTGTGTTACATTGGAATGTTATGTTACGGAGTTTTTTTTGGAGTGTTACGTTTGGAAAAAAAGTATAGTAAGGAGTTTTTTTTTTAGTGCTACATTGGAGTGTTACGTTTGAAAAAAGTATAATAATGAGTTTTTTGGAGTGCTACATTAGAGTGTTATGTTTGAGTATTACATTGGAGTATTACAGATTGAAATTATATATTTGCTCAAAACTTATTAAGGAGTTTTTGTACTCCTTTTGAAATATTTGAACAATCCCGCGTCCTTTTGAAATGTTTGAAGAATTTCATATATCAAGTCATTCCAAATAAAAAAGAGTCCCATATAAAAACTCATTCCAAATTTAATTATCATAGGTCATGTATCTTACCTTTCTAACACAAAAGAAGAAGAAAAAGAAGAAGAAAACATATTAGAAATAGGGGTATAACCATAAATCCAATTTTAAAATAATATATTAATCTACCTTTCCAAAATTAATGGGACTAATTGGTCTATAAAAAACTTTTGAGATTAATCGAATCACCATTCCTCAAGATGAGATTTATAGGTAAATTTCCCTTGTTTTTAACATACTAGTGTGACTAACAAGATTTAAATTAAGGTCTCGTTTGGTAAGAGTTCAGAGTGACTAAATAAGCATAATTTGAGAATTTGGTTAAATCCAAAATTGGCTTTTAAGCTATTTTGGATTACACAATCTCTCTACTTTTTTACACGGTTTTTAAAAAAAAGTCAAAAGTCAAAAAATCAGCTTTTAACTAACTATTCAAAACAAATCGAAAAATAGCCTAATTTAGTAAATAAAACAAATTGTCAAATTCAAACCATAATCATTTCATTTTTTCTCTTACAACTATCACGTCCAAATAAAAAAAAAAAGAAAAAAAAAAAAGAGAAGCTAAAAGTTTTTCCAAATGGAACTAATTGGGCTTGTAAGGCTCATCACAAATATTCGAATTGTTCATTTTAACAGATATTTCATGTGTTTCATGCACACAAAAAATTAAATCAATCTGTTAATTATAATCTATATTTAGCGATTGTCACCGACAAAAATAATGATCGATAATTGTTCTTTGGTTAGTTTATCCATAAATAGCTGTATGGGCCCATAAGGGCCAGGATGTTTTAGGGATTGAAATGTAAAAGGATCATTATGGGCCCATATATACAAAAGGGATATGGGGCCCAAAAAATTGAAAAGGCCGAGGTTGAAATTCTATAATGACTTTACCTAAAAAAGCAGTTCTACTTTTCTAGACAAGTGGCATTAATTCTGATGCTTATACGTTTTAGAGAATGGAAAATACTATGGATTGCAAATAATTTACTAAATTTTTTGCCAGACCTCTCACATGGGTGTGGGACCCACACAAATTCACATGTAAAAAGTTTGGTAGAAAACTTGATAAATTATTTAGGATCCCTAGCCTACCTCCCAATAACACAGATCAATTAGGTTATTAACTATATTTTATTCAGAATGTATAGGCACAACTACAACATTAATATACAATCAAATATGGCAATGCCATCATCATACATTAATATCAGTGGTTTTCATTTGTGGACTCAATACTTGCTGTGTATCCTAAATTGGATTAGCAAGTTCAATGTCTGACACCACCTCTTGTGCTCTTTGCCCTTGCAAAATTGGATCTCCATATTCACGGGAAGGAGTTCCTTCGAAAGAAGCAAAATTCCTATCTGTATGGCTTGAAGAAGTTGATGGACTTGGCGGGTAGTTACAATTGGGGGTGGCATGAAATGAGAAGCTTGATGGAATTGTAGGGCCATTAACATTAGGTGTCACGACCCAACCTCAAGGCTTAGGGTTGGAATCGCAACTTACTACTTAATTCCAATCTTAATAAATTAAATGGCGCACGCAGAGGTAAAATGGAAGTAAGAAAATAATGAAACAGAAAATTAACTCCATTCTACTATAAAAGAAAATACATCTATAAGGCTTTTATTATTTTATTATGCAGTGACCGGTTCTCAGTAAAAACAAAAGGAAAAAAAGAAAAGAAAAACAAAATAACAGATCATCATCAAACTCTTGTGCGGGTTCCACTACATGGGGTTACGGGTCTTCTTTACATCTCATCACCTGAAAGGGTAACAGCTATAAGCACATAAGAGAGTGAGAAATATCATACCAAGAGTATAGGGGACACAAAATAACCATGGACAGTTATTTAAGCTAAAACATTAACATAACTTAATTCGAATAAAAAAATTATTTAAGTGACAGAAACTGAAATTTAGAAATTATGTAAATAAATAACAATAACCACAGTACAGAACAGAACAGAGGTCACTAGAGTGACAGTCAGAATAGAGGTCAATAGATCCATGACAAACAAAGGACCACAAAGTGGCTAAACAGAGGCCAATGGTTGTTTAAGTCCCCCAAGGCATGGGACTCCCGTGTTGGTACTTATAGAAAATAATTGTTTACAAAATTATTGTCAAATAATTTTTAAAATTTAAACAAACATATTCATGGATTTCAATGTAAGCAAATGGAATTCATAAAATAATTAACGTAATTGAAATATAAATATAAATATAAGTATAAGTTATAAAACATAATTTGTATAAAATAAATTATGGTAATTCAAAACATACATAAAATATATTATGATGACTCGAAGTATAATATAACTCACTTAAATATTGACCATTAACCTTTATTTTCCTAATATTGACTTTCTGCTTCTTTGTATGCTACCCTCCCTGCTTAGCACCCTACTAACCTCTCTATTTATAGTTGGTGAAAACCCCTTAGTCCCTAATCAAGAGTTAACACGTGGCAAGCTTACCACCTGGCCATCTATCCAACAGGTTTCCACCTGTCCCTCTAGATTAGGTGACTCACCAATTCTTTAAAACTATTCATGCATAGTCATCAATCTATAGGCTAGGCTAGAGAACGTGTAGCCCCCCCTCCTTTTTTATTTTTTCTTTTTAATTATAACAACAATGATTGAGATCCCATTTTTTTGGAGACCCCCATAACCCTCTTTGGATTTCAACCATTGATGGTGTAGACCCCACACATACATGAGTGGATCCCACATATATATCGATAGTTGAGATCTAAAGGGGGTTGTAGGGGTCTCTAAAAAAAAGGGATCCCAAGCATTTTCCTAATTATAATTTGCCCCAAATTTTTGTTTTAATAATCCAATTAAATTACATTCTATCACCTACAACATAACATTAATTATTTTATTTTACTATTACATTCTTATCCACAATGTTGATACCACTTTTGTCTCATTGTTCACTCTTTCTGAAAGTATAAGAAGATAGGTCTTTGTTGTCAAAATGTTTAGCTAGCTCCACAATCTTTCCCCATATTGAGGCATTAGGATAAGAACTCCTTAATAGTACATGTTTATGCTTATGCACAAACACAACAGTAAATATTATGAATGTTGAAAGTGAAGTAATCCTGACAATTAGGAAAAGACTCCAAAAGCTCTCGAGGCCTAGACTGTTAGAAGAAACCAAGGTGCTTGAGTCCGGACAATTGGTGTCACGCCCCAACATTTTAATTAATTGAAAACATTATCAAAGCCTTTAAATTAGATCCATTTATATATATATATCTATTACCCTTGGGTGATAGAAACATAATAATAAATGTTCTCTCTCTCTTTGAAAACAACAATGTAATAATACATGCCAAGCTTTTGCACGAAGCTACAAATAAATAATTATAAACCACAAGATACATTTTTCATTCCTTTAACATCTTTGCTAAAATTATACACATAAGGTACATAAAATCCATACTCTTCAACTAATGAATCCGAAATTCTCTTCCTGAAAAAGAATAAAACAACGAGGGGTGAGCACTAATGCCCAGTAGGAATCTCATAGGTCTACAACAATAGCAACCACATAGATAGAAATGATCATGCATGCAAAGTGATATCATATAGTAAGACGGCATTTTGTAAGCTCAAAATATTATACCAAAAAGTATTTTTTTCTTAAAAATTTCACTTGAACCTTTTAAGAAAACTCCTTGCCATAAATGTAGTCTTTCATCATTAATAAGCCATAAATTTTCTTTGAAAACAAGTACACTTAAGGAAGAACATCATCTTAAATTCATTAACCTGATTCCAAATTATTCCTCACTTTGTTTCCATTTTAATATTCCACATTCCGTTTCCATTCTAACATTACACATTTCATTTCCATTTCTAATTACCATACTCCATAACATCAAAATCCAAAGGATTAGAGTTCAAACATAACGCAAGAATCACAAACCCTTTTTAATTCAATTTCTGAATTACTTACAAAACAATGCTCATAGTCTTCCATCTTGTCACAAGCAATCCATTGAGTTCATCATTACTAGCCCTTAATCCAATTACCCACATAATGCCAATTTCAATCCTTAATCCATTTTCCTTCAGTTCACTTTCAATTCATTTATTCTTCTCAATTCATGAGTAAATTTCATTATTTCACAACAACCAAACTGAGACTACAACTCAGTGGTTTTCCCAATTATACAAAATATACATAAACACTTTAAACTGCCATTTTACGGAAATTTCGTCCACGGGATCGACACCCATGTATAAATTTCGGGACTTTCACCCAGGACACTCCGGCCAACTTAGTTATAATGGAGTCTATCCCCTTTCTCCTCCCAAACAGTGGAGTCCATCCCCTTTCTGCTCCCAAACAATGGAGTCCATCCATTTTCTCCTCCTAAACAAACATACATATACAATATATTTAATCACACAATCACACATGGAGTACATCCCCTTTCTCCTCCCAAACAATCATACATATACAATGTATTAAAACACACAGTCATATTCAATGACAACCATTTCTTAGACTTATCATATTATTTACTCTTTTCAACTAGCACAATACATGTGACCCAAAATATGATTTTCAAAATGAAACAAGTGCACTTAAAACATAACACAAGAATTTCCAAAATCTCTTTCCAAAACATACAGTTTAAATCCTCAAAATCCATTGCATTCTCCATGATATGCGTGATTTAAAAATAGTCCGGTTTGCCTAGTCAACAGGCAATTTCTACACCAATCACAGCTGTCCTCCACCGATAGCCCAAAACAAATACATCTAAACTGGTACATATGGGAGTGATAATACACATCAAACTCCACCATCATCATTAATAATCTTCCGATTTCATATTTACAATGACAATTTCAATTATTTATACAAAATAACAATTTGATACAATTAGGGTAAAACTTCCTTTATTTAGATCAACCCAAAATCAATACAACCCAACACAACTCAACTTAATTCAACACAACTCAACATAGTCAACACAATTCAACATAATCAACACTATTCAACATGATTCAATTTAACACCACTAGATATAATTCAACATAGTTCAAGGTAAATTCTTAAATCCCATTTCAACATTCCATAACTGAGTTTATGTCATCTATATCATTAATAAATCATTTCTCCCAATTTCCTTTCTTATTATAGCATGATTTACAATGCTCATAACAAAGTTCATTCGCAAATTTTAAACATAATTGTCAAATATAGCCAAATTCCAATTAAACTTGTACATATATAATTCAACCTACCAATTTCATGATTCTACTTTCAATTTGAGCCAAATCATTGATTATCATCATGAATCAACCTAGGGTTTCTAGAAAACCTAGAAATTTTAAGAAAAAATTCAAATTTCTTAACCCATTACTTTTTATTCCAACTTTCCCATTGATTATACACCTAGGGTTCATAATCCACCATTTTAACCCATCAATTGAACTCCCAACATCTCAAACTTTAAACCCCCAATTCTCATATAATCAAAATACCACAAATCTATCTATTTATGGAAGTATTGAGGAAGAACAAGAACCCCTACCTCAAGAATCAAGGAAAGGAGCGAAGCTTTGATGAGAATCCATCACAAATCCGAGCTTCAATCGGTTGAAAATGTTGATCTTCTCTTGTTCTCTATCCTTGATGCAAGATCCATGGTGGATTTGTTGATAAAAGTGGAGGAAATCAAGGTTTTTAGGGCTAGGTTTTCGGACCTAGAATGAGAGGAAAGAAGAGGGGAAAAGAAAATGTAAGAAATGATCTAAAAATCACGTTTTTAAGCTGCTGAACTCGCGCAGTTCGCTCGAGCGTCCCTTTTCCCGCTCGAGCGTACCTGTTTCTAGCACATATTCCGAAACTTCGAACAGGTATAACTTTCCCATCCGGACTCTGTTTTAGGTCGTTCTTGTGTCCAAATTGAAGCCCCAAAAATAAGATTTTCCATGGTTCTAGCCTCATACCCAAATTCAAAGTGTGGAAAAATAAAATGGCAAAAGAGTGACGGTTGTTCGTAGGAAGATTATTCGAATTAAAGTTTTTGGTCCAATCTTACTTTACCATCATGTTACCACTTCAATCAATGACCCAAAATAAAATATGGAGGCTCCAAACATAATAATAAAAGATAAAAAACAATCCCACTTGCCACAGAAATTCAAACTCAACCAGGCAGACCGCTCGAGCACCCAATCTCGCACTCAAGCGCGCAGACTAACAAAGCCGGCCGCTCGAGCGACCACTCCTACGCTCAAGTGGGAATTGACAACTCTTAGAATTTCGGACAGACTGCAAAAATACTGGAAGCCTCACAAGTCTGCTCGAGCGTCAACTCCTCCGCTCGAGCGGAAGGAAAAATTCTAGATTGCTACCATTGGTTTGCGCAAACCACTCTCTCTCAATGTCTACCATTTTATCTCCTTCAGTTACATTTAGGATTGCTCTTGAAACATCATGTAATAGTGGTGAACCAATTGGGAAGACCTGAAAGTCAGGAAATATATAAGACAGACACCCTCAAGAAACTTTTAGGCTGTGAAATGTTTGGTTCAAGGATTTGGGAAGTGAAAGGGAAAATGTAGGTGAAATGTGAATAAATTTACTTGTATTTCACCTAATTTCACACATCTTTTCTCTTCTCATTTCCAAGCCCCTTCCCAAATTCTTGAACCAAACACAGGTAGAGAGTAAGAGATATAGGTTACTTACAACGCCAAAGGCATCGGTTTTATATGTTGGCCCGACCAATGTATATTTAAAGAAATATTTGGAGAAAAAGGGCTTCATGCATGGGATTTCGTCAAAAGAAGAATGCCCCAATTTCTGCTCCCATTTGAGAAGAGTTCATCTAATTCCTCTAGATAGCCATATACCTTAAGCGCGGTGTCATCAAATCCCATTTGTTTTAGGAGCGACAAACAAAAGAACCGTTTTGGTAGCCTACATTTTCATGGTTCTTTATAAGTTCTTTTACGTCAATAACAGTAGGCGTGCGCTGTTGAACTGTTAGCATTGAGGTTAAGCTCGTTGTGTAACTTTGAGTCAGGATTAGGACAACAAAGCACCAAATGATCACCTGTAGACGTCCCCGAACGTCCCGGGAAAAAAAAATCTCTTTTTGTTCATTTGGGCTTACTACAGTTTGGACTCAAATGTCACGATTCTTAATCTAATCTCGCAAAGTGCAATGCGAGATTGATAAATCACCAAAGAGTCCGAGTCTGGCAAATCGTTTTGAAAAACTGATTTTTAAGAAAGAAATGCCAAACATGGACTGCTTTGCCAGATACAGAATTGCCACCTAAATATTTTATTTTTGGAGAAATTTAGGAAACCTTGACTCGTTGCCTAAGGCCGCGTGTCCATCATCACCAAAGCTGCCTCGGCTCGGGAACTTGGGTATGATTGGGGAAGGTCAGCTATGAGTACCCCCGCCCGCCCGATCAAAGATCGGCTATTACTAAACATGATATCTTGTTTTTGAAAACACATGCGTTCTTATTCCAATTAATTGGCTAATCCTTACTACGTGATGCGCACAGCAAAACAAGTATAGACTAGATCGTCTAACTTGGAACAAAGCATCGCATATCTGTTTGTTTGGAAATGGTTTTGAATTTTCCTATTCGCAAGTAGGCTAAAACACGGATTTCAATGAATTATTCCAATTCAAGCAATCCAACCTTCACCTACAGGCATTCAGGCAGTTATATCATATAAGCACTTAGCCTCATGGCAAGCATGCTGTCATGTTAACACTTACACGCATGCAAGATGCTAAAGCATAAACACTCACACTGTATTCCGAGCCAAAACAAGAAACTAATTAGAAATCATGCACGATCCTAGTTCATGTAAGATGGCTAATGCAACACATGCAAAATGCAACTAGAATAGGCTCAGCTAATCTAATAATGACATGTGAAATGCGACAACTCGATACACGTATTCAAGTTGGAATTAAAATACTATGCAGTTAGTATGATGCGCCGAGCCCGGTGCGTGTAATACGAATGAATGTATGTAATCATGCTGACATAAGTATGCTAATTGAAACATGACTTAAAACTAACCATTAAAAGAAGGTAAGTAAAAGGGAGAAAGACGTGGGGATGGAAGGCATTCACACACGCACGCACACTTATTACAAAATTCACCCTCTCGACGGAGGGTCCGAATAAATAATACAAACCAAATGATTAATCAACTATCCTAGCTAATTACTTATTACAAACCCTTAATTAATTAACAAATTAATTACAAAAGGAGGCCGCTACAGCTCCACCTTGGAATGATTGAATGATGCATGCTCGATCGCCTCGCTCGGAAACCCGTTGCCATGCCACATGTTGCCTCTGTTTGCACTGTTTTATGCCTCTGAAAACTGCAAAAGTCCCAAGGCTGCTTCTAAACCACTCCCTGAGCATTGAGGGATGTCACCAGCCAAGAGATAGGACCACCGGCCATGGAAAGATGGTCATCGACCAAAAGTGGGGCCATCGGCTGGATTTTTGTAGCCGGTCGGCGCTGAAGATGGCCGACCAGCCATCTATTCCTGCAGAAAACTGTTTTTGCTGCAGCAGAGGACAGACAGTGCGTGACAAGGCGTTTACAAGACAATATGTGCACAGTCACTCTCCCTATCATGCTATGAACTCAAGGGAGTATGGCTCTCAACCCTCGGCCCACCAATCACACATTTCAACGCATGATGGCCGAAGCTGCCAAGTGTGCAAATCAATGTGGAATGAATGCAACAAAACGTATGAATGCCTAGAACTCTATCATGCTTGATCAAGAGCGTCAGTGACCGAGGATTGAGGGACGTTTCATCACTTCAAGTACGAACGTCCCTCATTCCTCATGTTTGGTTTGACGCCCCAAATCAAACGAAATGCAATGCATGTATGCCAAATACAATGCAAAACATGCAACTAATGTAATGCGACATAAGCATGCCAAATGCAATATGACTCGAACATACACACGAGGTTAAGGTAGCAAACATGCCAAATGTAATGCAACCTAAGCTAACATGTGACAAGATGCAAACTAACAAACATGCAAGACGCAACCTAGATATACAAACATGTATGGCATGCAAAGGTAGACAAGCATGCAACATTGAACAACATGATGAATGGAATTAAACTAAAGGTGGACAGACCTCAGTCATGTCCAAAATCAATGGCCAATAGTGCCAAGGAATGATGGAATGAGATGCACAATAAGCATGCAAATGTAATGGCCTACCATCTAGGCATAAGGATACAACTCTCAAGCATGAGCGAGAAGGGATGAACAAGATAATGTGACAATGCCACGAACTCTGAAATCATGTGAGGAATGATGCCAAATCATATGCACAAGTGAAGCATAGCATGCCAATAGACCCAAGGCTCAAAGCTAGTCAAGGGGCTCACACCATGGCTATATCAACCAAGGCCCAAAGGGCCAAAGGGACTTAAAATAGTCCTAGGGCAAGCCAAAATAAGGCTAGAACATGCATGTGATAAGGCCAAAACATGCTAAAAAGATGGGCACAAACAAGGGGCATGCAAGGCTACAAAGGGAGCATTACACTACATCTATCACAACCACTCATGGCATGGATTATACAATGAAAAACAAAGTTATAATATGTCAAAATAAGCCCCGAAACCCACTGAGATGGCATCCCAAAGACCTAATCATGGAGACATGCACAATGACCCAAACATGGTGCATAAGACACCAACTCTTCAAAGCATTGAAAGGATGGCAAATGCAAGCATACAAGCATGCAACATGGACTGAAATAACATGAAAAGTGATACCAAATCACTGAAATGGCCCAAGTAAAGCATGCTAATGACTCACACACCCAAAGCTAACAAGCTAGAATGCATGGTGGCTATACAAAGCATGGCAAGCATGACCAAGACAAACCCAAATAGAGCTTAAGCATGGTGAAACAAGGCTAAAAAATTCTCAAAGTTAAGTTAAAACATGCAAGCATGATGGTTGAAATGCATGATGCATGTTTAGGCAAATGAGAGGATTGCAAGGCAAGTGTGTGATGCATGCAATAGGCCGACAAATCAACTTAAAAAAAAGGTATATCATGTCGAGATAACACCAAAAACTTGCTGAAATTGGGCCAAAACATGCTAAGCAAACATGCTACTATGGTGAGCCAACAATGCAAGCAAATGAGACAGAAAGGGAGAGGGGTGTCCCTCCCCTATACAAGACCTCAAAACCACTTCTCCACCACTGAAAATCCTCTAGATTTCAGTGGTGAGAAGGTCAAAACAAAAGGGGTCAAAAGCCCAAAGAGGAAGGCACAAAAAGAGGCCAAATAAGGCCTAAGAGGGGGTAGACAACCCCCAACCCAAAAGTAACCTTAAACAAACATATTTAGCATAAAAAAACAAAAAAAAAATTCAGTTGGACACTAAGCTTAAAATAGTATGCAAGTATTGCTAAAAGCTTAAGCAAAAATGGGGAATAAAAGAGTAGTTTCTCACCCTCGAAGAACACTTCAAGAACATCAACTCCAGCACCTCCTTCTAATCAAAACTAACTCAAAAACTCTGAAATCAACTCCTTAGCACCTCAATAACCAAGGGATAGTGTACCACTAGGTGCTTTAGTGCAAAAATATGAACAAAAACACCCTTTAGAACACTATTACACACACAACTATAGAGAGAGAGTGATATATATCTTCTATATCAGTTGGTTGAACCTCTGGAAAGGGAGGGGAGGCTCTCCTCTTATAGGAAGTCCAATTTAAAGCTTCCAAGAGAAGCTAAGTGTTGGTTCAAATCCCTCCATACACGTGAATGGAGGGCAGAGTCAGTGCTCACCAGCTGGCACGGCTGGCATGCACAATGCCTGAAAAAGGCAAAGAAAAGGCCTCGGCCAGAAAAAGTGCCCGATCGACCAAATAAATGGCCGGCCGACCAACTAAAGTGACGATCGGCCAACACTCTTAGCCGATAGCAAGAAAACAAGGCCGGTGGCCTCAGGTCATGGTCGGTGGGTTAGGGGGATGGCCAACAAGCCACTTCCTACCCTTAGGAGCAAAAACTGCAAGTGCTTGGTCCACAACCAAGCACAAAACAGTCAAGTTGAGAGATCCTAAGGCAAGGTGCGCAATCGAGACCTTCGGGAACTCAAAATGAACACGAGCATGGACGATCATCGAGTGTTCAAACGATGACGTTCAAGTCTTGAGGACGGTCAAAAATGGGGTGTCTACAGTTGCCCCTCTTTGACAGAACTCGAAAGTCATAACAATGACATGAGTGAATGTCAAAGCCCAGAGACGACCCATTTTTGACAAGGCCGAAGACTTAGATAGGCACACAAGACATGAAAGATAAAGATATGCGCCAAGGGCAAGGGCAAAATGCAAATGACATGCACGGTGCCAAACGTGACTTATGATCATGCAAATAAAGCTGTAACGAAGCATATCATGCAACAGTCTTAAGCAAGCATATACAAATCTAACTACATTTCATGCAGAAAGGATGTAAGAGAATTATACAATTCTCACTACGTCTTACGTGGAGTACATACAACACCGTCTGGTTCGTCTGGTCATCCCAGCTTCAAATGAACCGTACATACAATATCGTGCCTGCAAAAGAAAAAAACTTAATAGGTACAATATCGTTAGAAACACGCATCGCAATGCAAGTGAAAAGTGCGTGACAACGCAAGTGAGGGGGTGTAAGACAATGTAACCTAAGTGCGATGCATAACAATGCGGAATGGATGCGAGACAATGCAACCTAAGTGTGACACATGACAATGCGATTTGAAACAAGCATAACAATGCAAGGAGGGCATGCGTGACAACATAAGCCGAGTGGTGCATAACAATGCAAACCGAGTAGTGAAAAAACACATGTAAGCAAAGCATGCACGACAATGCATACAATGTATGAGGCAAGAGAGGCATAAACACATGTAAGTAAAGCATACGCTACAACGCATACAATGTGTGTAGCAAGAGAGGCATAAACACATGTGAGCAACGCATGCGCGACAACGCATACAAAGTATGTAACAATGTGAGAAGGTGCATAAACACATGTAAGTGAAGCATACGCGACAACGCATACAATGTGTGTAACAATGCGAGAAGGTGCATAAACACATGTAAGTAAAGCATACGCGACAACGCATACAATGTGTGTAACAATGCGAGAAGGTGCATAAACACATGTAAGTCAAGCATACGCGACAACGCATACAATGTGTGTAAAAATGCGAGAAGGTGCATAAACACATGAAAGTAAAGCACACGCGATAACGCATACAATGTGTGTAACAATACGAGAAGGTGCATAAACCATGTAAGTAAAGCACACACGACAACGCATACACTGTATGTAACTGTGCGAGAAGGTGCATAAACACATGTAAGTAAAGCATACGCGATAACGCATACAATGTGTGTAATAATGCGAGAAGGTGCATAAACACATATAAGTAAAGAATACGCGACAACGCATGCAATGTGTGTAACAAAGCGAGAAGGTGCATAAACACATGTAAGTAAAGTATACGCGACAACGCATGCAATGTGTGTAACAATACGAGAAGGTGCATAAACTATAATAACCCCGACCCTAAATTAGCCATTAGTCAATAATCAAGGGTGTTACTTAAGCGGATAAAATAAATTATGGAATTTTACATGATTTTGGCCTCCTTTTAGTTACGTGTAGAAATATCTGTTTGGATTCCGCTTTAAGATGTAAATTGAAAGCCTTATCGGCATCCGAAACCGAAATTGATTACGTCAATATGTTATTTGGAATTTTTAGAACACTATGGCAAATTTTATTAAAAATTTATTCAGAACGATTAATTAGGTTGTGTTTGGTTAGCCTAATGTCCCAATTAATGCATTATATCATTATAACTATATATCCAACACATAAGCTCATTTTGAGCTCATTTTCTTTTATCCCTTGAGTGGAAAAATCTAGTGAAACATTTTAGAGAGAGAGGGAGCACAATTCTAGTGAGAGAAAGGAAGAGATTGTAGAAGAATTGAAGGCTATAGCTTGAATTGATCTGAGATTGTACAAGCACCTAGCTAATTGAAGACTCTAGGTAAGGATTTAAGACTTAATTATGACTTTTAACCATCAAGTAGATCATTTCAAGAAGAATTTGTGATTATGTACAAGAGTTGAACCAAAGATGATGAATTTAGAGTTAATTCATACATGCATGCTTAGTTTAGCTTAATTTCATCATCTTGAACATGATTCATATCATCCATGTTTGAATTATCATGTTTTGAACCTTGAATTCATACTTTAAAAAGGGATTTCTTACATGCATGGAGCTTATGAGCTCAAATTACAAGTTTCATGAGTTTTGGAGCAAGGAGATTGAAAAGTTTTGCATGCATGTACATTTTCTTACAAATTGAGCATGATTTCCATAAATCCTCTCTTGCATGTTTGAAATTCATCTTCATTTGGGGAAATCATCAAGTTTCAAGTTGTTTTGTGGTGTTTAATCATGTTTTGAGAAGTTTGATACAAGAAAAATTCATGCATGTTGTGTTCATGAACATTCATCATGTTTCAAGTTGAAATTGTGAGTTTTTAACAAACTCTTGGGCCATGATTTTATGAAATGATCCTAAATTCTTCATGTTTTACAAGTTTACTATGTTGTCTCTAGTTTTGGGGCCCAAGAGATGTGTTTTGGATGGTTGAATTTGAGTTTTGAGCTTGGGAGGTCAATCTGGATTTTCCAGAAATTTGACTCGAGCTCGAGCAGGGACTTTCACGCTCGAGCGTGAACCCTAAATTCATGCACCACGCTTGAGCGAGGGTCGAGCGCCCGTCGAGCGTGAAAATCTTGCATCCAGTACTTTTAGAGTTTACAGTCCGCTCAAGCGGGTAAAGGCACGCTCGAGCAGAGCTTCGTTGTCTGCATGTCCACTCGAGCGGGGAAAGACACGCTCGAGCGTAGACCTCATTTTCAGAAAATTTAACTAAGTGTTCCAATTCATGTTTTGGCATCCTTATTGCATCTTAGGTATTCCTAAGACCTAATTAAGCTTTGATAATGAGGTTATGGATTAGAAACACACTAAGAAATGAATGTACTGAGTCAAGGAATTGCAAGTGTGTGTGTGTTTAAGCATTGTGATAAGAAAGAATAAGAACGAACGTAATGAAAGCTAAGCTGTGTTGGCCACATGAATGTGTAATGAAAAGACGTGCTGGTGTTATGTATTTTGTGATTGTAGGTCAAGACTCGAGGATTGATTGACCGCTTACTGGAACCACTGTGAGTAACGTTATTGTAAAGATACGTTCATATGAATTATGTTCCAAATGAAATATGATAAGCTATGATTTCTGAAATGTTATCTGTTTTCGTGAACGAATATTCCATGTTTGAAATCTATTATGGCATCCATCGAAAGTCCCAAGTCATGGGGGACGGCATGAAAATGCGGGTCCATGACATACAAGTTTACGAAACCTCGTTAGCCACTTCATTGTGGTGATATGTGTTTAATCACTATCTGGAACCGATTACTCTAGTCGGAAGACGTTATGTGATGTGTTCTATGGATGTACCATTATTATGTTCTGATATGAGGATGATTATGCTATGATTTGTTTTTAATTATGATATGTTTGGATTTCGTTCACTAACCCCTTTACCTTAATGTTATTCACTAGGCTATAGCTCACTGTGTGTATATATATGTATAGGTGGGCATTCTGGAGATCAAGCCTGAAGGCTTTTGCCCGAAGTCTGTGTTCTGTTGTCAGCCAACCATTGTGCCTCACGTGGAGGTTCCCGAAGCATCCCGTGTTTAAGTCCTGTGGTTTCTGTTTATATAAGACTTGATTTGATACCGTTGGTTGTACTTACAATACTGTAATGTGTGTGGGTATAATGTATGGTTGACTACCGGTTATGTATATAAAGTTTTAAATATTCTGTTTCATATAAGTCAGCACAGCTCATTGGACAACTATATTTATGTTTTTGCTTCTGCTAGCCCCTTAATCTTGTTAATCTGTTCAGAGGTCTTCGGTAATCCAAGGATTACTGGCCGGTTATGATGCTAAACCTATAGGGGCGGGTTTGGGTCGTGACAGAGTGGTATCAGAGCACGAGTTATACCGCACACACGTGTCCATATGAGCTATAGGGTGTGTTAGAAATGAAATAAGGGCATTGCATTATCATGTGTAAGTATGTGAACTATTCTGAACACATTCTTATTGAAAATGAATTAAAATGAAACCTATGCGCATGACCAAAGAAGTTAAGTGGACCAACATGTAATGTTAATTTCAATACCGAATGTGGAATCTATGTGAACATGAACGTATGAAAGTAAGGGATCATGTGACTGTATCCGCATTGAAATGAAAGTATAAACGCGTGTGATATGAAATGAATTGTGAGAACAGTGAGAACTTTCCTTATATTAATAAGTAACCTATTTGTGTGTAGCCAATGGAAAGGACAAGGAATGTAGACGAATCTGAATCTTCTGACGCTAGAATTAGCCGGTTAGAAAGAATGGTTGAAGCCTTAACCGAAAATCTGAAACAACAGCAACAAGGACAAATACATGTACCTGAACCAGCTAATTATGATATGATAACACTGACACAGAAATACAATAAGATGAAACCACCGGAATTTCAAGGGGGTATTGAACCATTGAAAGTTAAGGCTTAGGTCTTAGAAACTGAGAAAATATTTGAGGTATTTCTGTGTACTGAGGCACAGAAAGGTTTGTTGGCAACATTCACACTCAAGGAAGAAGCTAGGAGGTGGTGGATGTTAGTACAGAACGATAATGAAGGTGTGACATGGGATAGATTTAAAGAAATTTTCTTCAAAAAATATTTTCCCCGATGCATCCGAGATAGAAAGGTATCCGAATTTGAACAACTAAAACAAGGCAATATGACTGTGGCCGAATATGAAACAAAATTCACTGAACTGGCCCGATATGCACCCCACATGATAGACACTGACTATAAAAAGGCTAGAAAATTTGAAGGTGGGATTGAGTTAGATGTGTTTGTTCGAGTTGGCATCCTAAAATTGCCAAAATACGTGGATGTTCTTGATAGGGCCCTAATGTCCGAGGCAAACATAGCAGCCTTGAACATATCAAAATCAACATCATCAACTGAATCAGAAAGAGTGAAATAGAAGAAACAGAAGGTTGAAATGACTAGTAATTCGATAACTTCTGCGAATGAAAAATCTAGGGCGAAAACTGTGAACAAAGAAAGTCGGGGAAGCAATATGAACAATGGCATACCTAGTTGTAAAGAATGCAGGAAACAACATTAGGGCATTTGTCGCTACCTATCAGGGGCTTGTTTTAGATGTGGTCAGAGAGGGCACTTGGCTAAATCTTGCTCACGAACTTATCCAAACAATACCTAGAGGCAAGGAAGGGTTTATACCCTAGTTCCAGAAAATGCCCAGAATACTGAAATGACTGACACAGGTATTACCTTAATTATGTGCAATTGTTTGTCTGGGAATTTGTGTGGAAAGTGTACATTCCTTAACTTGCTATAGATTATGGACATGTTGATTGGACCAATTGAATTATTAAAATTATGAACCCTAGTTATTGACTATCTTGAAGACTCATTATTTAATGTAAATTTTATGTGAGATGCTCAGAACCTTATGAACTTAACGAATCACCTGTGCTATGAGAA
This sequence comes from Camellia lanceoleosa, assembly GCA_025200525.1. Lineage (NCBI taxonomy): Eukaryota > Viridiplantae > Streptophyta > Magnoliopsida > Ericales > Theaceae > Camellia > Camellia lanceoleosa. The sequence goes on along the minus strand of CM045771.1, from coordinate 149,579,292 downwards.
TTGTTGGGACTTGTGAACAATGAGAATTTGTTGGGTTACATCTTTGTACTGTATTGCAAAAATTTGATATGAACTGTTAGGTATGACCTTTTGAACTATGCTAGAATTCTTGGACATGGGAACACATTATGATTGACTATAATTTGGGAAATCTGTACGACCATAACTTGAACTGAATTGTTATATATTGACTGACATCATTGAATGATTAGACCCATGAACTCGAATTATATACGTGAACCGTCGTGTGTGGAACTTCTGAAATTGAGAACCTATGTCAGTTTGGAAGAACGAACTTTTGCTTATGAATTGTAAACGAATGCCTAAATGATAATTGATTTTGGACTAGCACCTGTCTGTATGTTTCCATGCTTGTAATACTATTAGAATTAATGGGATTGAACCGTGGTCAATGAGCACTTAGAGACTTACTAGTTGATATGAACTATCGTGACTGACCTGTTGAACTATGCTCGAACTGTTAAATATGGAGACACACTATTATTGATTGGATATGGAACATGTTTGGACTTACATATGCCTATACCTTTGCGTGGGATGTTAATTAATCGAACTCGACACACTCTTTGTGTCCGCTGCATTTGTATCTAGACTGAGTAGACTTATGACTTGTTGCCTTAACTATTGTATCTGGGGAAACTTTTTTGTGTTCATTTGCACATAGACCTCGTGAATCTGTATTGGGAAGGTTATTAGACTCTGGACATGTATATATATGACTATACCGTTGCCTCGAATGATTGATATGATTATTTGTTGATAACTTGACCCTTGGGACCATGACTCTGGGAAATTGTTATATTGACTGTGATGCTTACTTCTTGATATGAACAATTACATACCTGTGCACCTACATGTGAACTTACTTGGAGAATATAACATTGTATATGACCTGAAACACTTTGACATGAACTACTATGATATATGACTCTGATGTGACTTTGAGAATTGATGAACTTAGAACTAAGGTACCTCGATTGGAGATGATAAGGGTAGAACTTTCACCTGATCTAACCCGATAGAACCGTGGTTTGATGAGACCTTTGTTTAACTAATGGAACTTCTGTTTGATGACTTACGCTTTGAACTTTTATTTGATATGATTGGGCCGAACTTTCATCTGATATGACCCGGTAGAACTTTCATTGATTTGATCTGAGGAGACTTTATTAAGAACTATTACCTGATCTGTTTATGTTATGGGGGCTTGTGAATTGCTTCTGATTGAATGACAGGGCTTTTTTGCTAAGGGAACTAACTGAATAAAAAAAATAAAAAATTTGAATCAATTTTGAACACTTACGAACAATGTGAACCGTCAATAGCAAACTATGTGATTACGAATAGCTTCTTACCATATGCCTGTAACTGATTGGGAAAACACGTGAATGAGATTATGAAATTTGGTAACTTGTGCTTGGGGAATATAGGAATACCATATACACGACACGTGATTAATTACTCCGGTATTGCTGTTACTACGATGATCTTGTTTGACTAAGAGAATGATTGCTTTTGTGTTACTGTACTTCAAAATTGATGGAATTTATTGACAGCAGATTGGTTCGATTTTAAACTCTGACTACCTGGGAGGATACATAATCAGTATGACTGCTTCTGTCTTGACACATAGTATGATTGAATCTGTGGAAACTGAGGTTGATGAATAGTATATGAATGATTACTTCAGAATTTCGTTTACTGCTATGGGGTTAAGGTACGAAATTGCCTGGTATTTCTGCTATACTTTGGATGACCTGGACTAACTGTAATGGATTACCGAATTGAAAACTGAACTGAACAAAGACCAGATGAATGACTCGGAAACGAATAAATCAAATCTTTGAAACTTAACGAGGGAAATTACTTATGAAAATCGAAACAGTGTGAATCTATGACCCCGATAAGTACTTGATATAAGTAATGTGAATAATAACGTAGTAAAGTTGTGTTCAACTGTATTTGTTTTCTGTGTGTCTAAAGGGGATCTATTTTCTGAAATATTATGTGTTGTGCAATGAATAATTGTCCAATCTCTGATATGTATTCGTGTGACTCTTGGTATTATGTGATATCTGTTGGCTGTTACCCGGTATCGGAGGTTCCTTTGTGGAACTTATATCTGTCTGCACTCTATTACCCATACTGGAGGCCCCGTCATGGGGGCTCAGCTTATCTGTTCTCTGTTCCTGGATTCGGAGGTTCCTTAATGGAACTGGTTATTCATAACCATCATGTGTCTATCTATTCTCGTATACCGCTATGTCTGCTCAGATCTGCTATCATATCTATGTATACGCTTCTGTTAGTGCTAATGAATGCACCATGTATGCTTCTGTTTTGTAAAGAGATGAAGTTGTATTTCTAGCATATGTTAACTCGAGTTTGGAGGACCAAACTTTTTAAGGTGGGGAGATTGTAATAACCCCGACTTGAAATTAGCCATTAGTTAGTAATCAATGGTGTTACTTAAGCGGATAAAATAAATTATGGAATTTTACATGATTTTGGCCTCCTTTTAGTTACGTGTAGAAATATCTGTTTGGATTCCGCTTTAAGATGTAAATTGAAAGCCTTATCGGCATCCGAAACCGAAATTGATTACGTCAATATGTGATTTGGTATTTTTAGAACACTATGGCAAATTTTATTAAAAATTTATTCAGAACAATTAATTAGGTTGTGTTTGGTTAGCCTAATGTCCCAATTAATGCATTATATCATTATAACTATATATCCAACACATAAGCTCATTTTGAGCTCATTTTCTTTTATCCCTTGAGTGGAAAAATCTAGTGAAACATTTTAGAGAGAGAGGGAGCACAATTCTAGTGAGAGAAAGGAAGAGATTGTAGAAGAATTGAAGGCTATAGCTTGAATTGATCCGAGATTGTGCAAGCACCTAGCTAATTGAAGACTCTAGGTAAAGATTTAAGACTTAATTATGACTTTTAACCATCAAGTAGATCATTTCAAGAAGAATTTGTGACCTAATTAAGCTTTGATAATGAGGTTATGGATTAGAAACATACTAAGGAATGAATGTACTGAGTCAAGGAATTGCAAGTGTGTGTGTGTGTGTTTAAGCATTGTGATAAGAAAGAACAAGAACCAACGTAATGAAAGCTAAGTCGTGTTGGCCACATGAATGTGTAATGATAAGACGTGCTGGTGTTATGTATTTTGTGATTATAGGTCAAGACTCGAGGATTGATTGACCGCTTACTGGAACCACTGTGAGTAACGTTATTGAATAGATACGTTCATATGAATTATGTTCCAAATGAAATATGATAAGCTATGATTTCTAAAATGTTATCTGTTTTCGTGAACGAATATTCCATATTTGAAATCTATTATGGCATCCATCGATAGTCCCAAGTCATGGGGGATGACATGAAAATGCAGGTCCATGACATACAAGTTTACGAGATCTCGTTAGCCACTTCATTGTGGTGATATGTGTTTAATTGGTATCCGGAACTGATTACTCTAGTCGGAAGACGTTATGTGATGTGTTCTATGGATGTACCATTATTATGTTCTGATATGAGGATGATTATTCTATGATTTGTTTTTAATTATGATATGTTCGGATTTCATTCACTAACCCATTTACCTTAATGTTATTCACTGGGCTATAGCTCACTGTGTGTATATATATGTATAGGTGGGCATTCTGGAGATCAAGCCTGAAGGCTTTTCCCCGAAATTTGTGTTCTGTTGTCAGCTGTAGACGTCCCCGAATGCCCCGGGAGGATGAATCCTGTTCTGTTCATTTGGGTTTACTACAGTTCGGACTCAATTTGTCACAGTTCTAAATCTGAACCAAAGAGTCCAAATCCGACAAATCGTTTTGAGAAAAACAGATTTTTAGAAAAGAAGTGCCAAACATGGACTGCTTTGATAGATACAGAGTCGCCACCTAAATATTTTATAATGGGGAAATTTAGGAAACCCTGACTCGGTGCCGAAGGCCACTTGTCCGTCATCACCAAAGTTGCCTCGGCTCGGGAACTTGGGTACTATTGGGGAAGGTCAGCTATGAGCACCCCCTCTCGCCCGATCCGAAGATCGGCCTCTACTAACCATGATATCCGATTTTGAAAATGTTATGTGTTCTTATTCCGATTAATTAGCTAGAATTACTACGTTATGCGCACAGCAAACAAGTATAGACTAGATCGCCTAATTTGGAACAAAGCATTGCATATCCGTTTGTTTTGGAAAATAGTTGAAATTTGCTACTCGCAAGTAGGCTAAAACACGGATTTCAACGAGTTGTTCCAACTCAAACAATCCAACCTTCACCCACAGGCATTCAGGAATCAAATAAGCATATAACCACATGGTAAGCATGCTGTCATGTTTATTATTCACACTCATGCGAGATGCTAAAGCATAAGTACTTACATCGTACTCCGTGCCAAAACAATGAAACTAGTTAGCAAAACATGCATGACCCTAGTCCATGTTAAGTAGCTAATGTATCACATACAAAATGCAACTAAGTAGGCTCGGCTACTAATGACATGGCATGGCACTTACTTCAAAACATGCTTTGAAACACGTATTCAAGAAAGTGTATTGGAAATTGCAATGCAGTTTGAATGATGAACCGAGCCTTCGGTGCATGCAAGACAAATGAGTGCAAACATGCGAAGCATAAGAATGCTAATCGAGATATGCCCTAAATCTAACCATTGTAAACGGTTAAATAAAAGGGAGAAAGAAGGGGGATTGGAAGACATGCACACACGCACGCACCCTTATTACAACATTATGCCCTCACAGGGAGGGTCCGAATAAAAGAGTCCGAATGTCCAAAATAGGTACAGTTCAAAACAAAATAAACAACTAGCTAATCTAAGCTAATTACTTATTACATCACAAACTAATTTAATTAACCATCTAAGATAATTAAATAATTACAAAACAAACGAGCCAATTAACAAATTAACTAATTTCAACTGAGCATGCATCTAGCTAGCTACTGAAGCTAATTAATGTAAGTTATTACATAATTAGAAACCTCGGGACACGAGGGATGCACATGCTCGCTTCGGTTCATCGCCTTGGAATACCTTCCATTTGCTCTTTGGAGGCTCTATTTTCAGGGTGTCCTCCAGTTCTGGGTGCTGAAACTTACCAAAACACTGCAGGGGAAGCTACCAGTGGCCTGCCGGCCATGAGAGGAGTGCTGCCGGCCAAAGATGGCTCATTGCCGGCCAGGGGTGACACACTGCCGGCCATCAATGGCAGGTTGCTGACCACTGGTGCGCTGGGACACCAAACTGCAACGAAGCACAAAATAGAGAAAATGGAGGGTCTCCCAAAGACATGTATGCACCATGGCACTCCAAATCACCTCAAAACATCAAGGGAGAGGCCAAGTCGAATCCACGACCATCAATCACGCATCTCGATGCATGATGGCCAAAGATCCAACTTGTACAAATCAATATAGAAATGAATGCACAAATACAACAAATAAAGCCTAGAACTCTATCATGAATCATCAATAGTTTCGGCGACCGAAAATTGAGACACGTTCCATGACTTGAAGTATGAAACGCCCCTCGTTCCTCGTGCTCGGATTAACACTTAATCCGAACAATACAACACATAAGCATGGCAAACATGCAATATTAACTATATGGCATACTCGGTGCTAGCTTGAACATGCAATTATGCAATGTGACTTAAGCATGCGAAATGAAGGATAATGAACATCTAACAACATGTAATGTAATTTGCATGCAACAACATGCAACTATGAGGCAAGCATACAACGATATGCAAGACAAGCATGCAACAACGTGCAAGGGATGGACTTAAACCAATGTGGGCAGCTCTCAACTAAGCCCAAATCAGTGGCCATAAGTGATGAATTGATGGCATGGAAAGCATGAAAAGCAAGGCAAACATGCATGCCAAAAGGCTCAAGTATTAAGGCATAAAGAGGACAACTCTTAAGCACACTTAAGGAGCAACAAACATGGATATATTGCAATGGAGTAGGCTCTGAAATACATGTAAAGTGATGCCAAATCAACTCAACAATGCAAGCATAGCATGTTATGATGCTCAAGGCTCAAAGTAAACAAAGGGACTTAAGCCATGGCCATGCAAGGCGAGCCCCAAAGGGCCAAGGGGACCTAAAACAGTCCTAGGGAAGGTCCAAACAAGACCAAAATCAAGCTCAAATCTAGCCAACACGGGTTAGAACACAAAGCTAAACACAAGGAGCATGCAAGGCATTAATGAGGCAATGCACTACACCTATTGAAATCAAACATGGCAAGACTTGGACAACCAAAAACAGAGTTACATCATGGTATAATAGGACCCAAAATGCACTGAAATGATGAGCCAAAGGCTTAGGCTTAATGGCATGCACAAAAGTCCATCTTTAAGGCATAAAGCACAAGCTATACAAAGCATTCAAGGCATGCAAGTGTATGACAACATTTCAAGGACTGAAATAGCATGTGGAATGAGGGCAAGGCATGCAAACATCACATGTATGACATGATAGAGGCCTCAAAACCCAAGACTAGCCTAAGCATTTACACTATAGCTATACAAAGCATGAGTGATATGGCCATGGCAGCCCAAAACAGTCCTAGAACACTTCAAAATAAGCATAAAATCAAGTTTGAGCAAAGCCAAAATATGCTAGTATGATGAATCAAAACATCATGCACAAAAGGCTAGTAAACAAGATTTGTTCTACACCTATATGGAGCATGCAAAGGATGATCAAACCAACTATGGATAAGGTCATAACATGCCAAATGATGACCAAATACATGCTGAAATGTAAACCAAACAAGCTAAAATGATATGGCAAAGCATGGAACATATGAAGCTAGTTTAGGGGAGTTACACTACAAGTGCATCATGCAAGCATGGAGTAACAAAACCAACCCAAAACAGATTCATGGCATGGTAAAACATCACCAAAAATGGACTGAAATGAACTCAACAAAGACCATGCACACATGCTACTTTGATGAGCTATAAATGGAGTTACACTATACATGCAAGATGCAAGCAAGACATGACCAAACCAGCCTTGGACAGGGCCAAGGAAGGTCCTAGAAGTCACAAAAAAGGGCCTGGACCAAGCCTCAAAAATGCATAGAGGGATGGTCCTTTGGAAGGCCAAAAATACAAGTAAAGAGAAATACAAAGAGAGGGGACTACCCCCTCTGATTTAGGACCTCAAAACCACACCTCTACCACTAAAATCCCACTGGATTTCGGTGGTAGGAAGACCAAACCAAGGCTAGCTCGGAGGTCTCCAAATATGGCTTAAAATAAAGCCAAACAAAGCATGCAAGGGAGCTACACACCCCAAACAGCAAAATGACCTTAACCAAACTTAAAAAGCACTAAAAAAAAAGACTTTTTTCAGTTATAAGAGAAGCCCAAATCAATATGCAAGGAGGGGTAAAGTGAGGTACAAGAAAGTGCAAAAATGGGAAAAATACTCACCCTTGAAGACCCTCATCGAAACCAGCAACTTCAAGGGGTGGAAACCAGTTTTCAGACCTCAAGAATCCCCTCCAAGAAGCTTAGTCCAATGGTGGTGGTGTATATCTTGGTGTTGTAGTGTAAAATGCAAGAAAAATCAAGTTTAAGGCACAAAATACACACAATATAGAGAGAGACAGCTCTTTTCCTCCTCAAAACTCAGAACCTCTGCATAAGGAAGAGGACTCTTCCTTATATAGAGCAATGACAAGCCAAAGCTTCTTGAACAAGCTTTTTAAGGCTTCCATCCCTCCATACACCTGTATGGAGGGGAGCAAATGAAAATCCAGCTGGCTCAAAAGATCTGCTTGAAAACCAGCTGAGATAGGGGGTACTGGCCATCAGTAATGGCCGGCAGTGCCACACTGATGGCCGGCAGGGCTTCATTAGTGGCCGGCAGGGGCAAAGCCATGGCCGGCAGTGCACTATGAGGGCCACTCTAACAGGACCTAGTCAGGGTCCAAAAATGAGGCAGAAAGGATACAAGGTCCGGGAAACTCGAACCGGTGTCGTTCCGCCGTGGCAGTCGAATGCTGGGCAAGCAATCGAACCAGTTGTTGGGTGTACCTACAAGCACAACCAAGTCTTGAGGACGGTAAAAAATGGGGTGTCCACATCAGCCAACCATTGTGCCTCACGTGGAGGTTCCCGAAGCATCCTGTGTTTAAGTTCTGTGGTTTCTGTTTATATAAGACTTGATTTGATGCCATTGGCTGTACTTACAATACTGTAATGTGTGTGGGTATAATGTATGGTTGACTACCGGTTATGAATATAAAGTTTTAAATATTCTGTTTCATATAAGTCAGCACAGCTCATTGGACAGCTATATTTATGTTTTTGCTTCCGCTAGCCCCTTAATCTTGTTACTCTGTTCAGAGGCCTTCGGTAATCCAAGGATTACTGGCCGGTTACGATGCTAAACCTATAGGGGTGGGTTTAGGTCGTGACATAAACACATGTAAGTAAAGCATACGCGACAACGCATGCAATGTGTGTAACAATGCGAGAAGGTGCATAAACACATGTAAGTAAAGCATACGTGACAACGTTTGCAATGTGTGTAACAATGCAAGAAGGTGCATAAACACATGTAACTAAAGCACACGCGACAACGCATGCAATGTGTGTAACAATGCGAGAAGGTGCATAAACACATGTAAGTAAAGCATACGCGATAACGCATACAATGTGTGTAACATTGCGACAGAGAAAGGCACATATTCAACGGAAGCATGGTAAAGGCATGTTATTCGTGATGTTGAAATGCAACTTCAAAACAAGACGAGGCATTGTTCAATACAAGACGCGCAACGAGCGTGCTTATTACAGTCAAAACAAAGGAACGTAATACAACATATTTGAAGCGATTTGCGGAACTCGCAAGATACAAAAGGATACGAGAAAGGATACTCCTTGCGTGCACTGAGCATCGCACACAGAAGACACGGCTCGAGATCAACACGAAGGCCGATTAAAGTTCGAAAGTGCACTTTCTTGCACTGTCTTGAGTAATGGAAGTGTCAAACCACATAACTAACCCGAACAAGGGTGTGGGAGGTGCATCGACCACATGGGGAGGCCACCGGTATTGATCTAGACATCCTGCTACTTTTTTTTTCTTTGCTCTGTTTAGACATTTTGTTGCTTTTCTCTCCTTTTTGCTTCATTTTCCTTTTTTACTGGTAGTTTGAGCACATTGTACTGCCTCAGGCAGGTTTTACTTTCTCAAAACTATGTATTTTTTACAAAAGACAAGATGGAAATGAAACAACTATTTTGTTCAAAAAGTGTTACATTTGTACATTTTACGCATCACATCGCATCGCATTACATATCAATGTAAATGAGATTCGAACTTTTGTTTGAAAATTAAGCACTTGCATCGTAATAATCAGGTAGTGAACCGAGTAACGACAAAAACAACTCGATAATCAAAACAAAGAACTCGATAAGCTAACCAACTGTAAATACAACTCGATAAGTGTAGACGTCCCCAAACATCTCGGGAAAAATCCCGTTTTGTTCATTGGGCTCACTGCAATTCGGACTCAAATGTCACAGTTCTAAATCAAATCCTGCAAAGTGCAATGCGAGACCGATAAATCACCAAAGAGTCCAAATTCGGCAAATCGTTTTGAAAAACAGATTTTTAGAAAGAAGTGCCAAACATGGACTGTTTTGCTAGATACAAAGTCGCCACCTAAATATTTTGTTTTTGAGGGAATTTAGGAAACCCTGACTCGTGCCTAAGGCCACGTGTCCGTCATTACCAAAGTTGCCTTGGCTCGGGAACTTGGGTACGATTGGGGAAGGTCATTTCATGAGCACCCCCGCTCACCCGATCAAAGATCGGCCACTACTAAGCATGATATCGAGTTTTTGAAAACACATGTGCTCTTATTCAGGTTTATTAGCCTAGAATTACTATGTGATGCGCATAGCATACAAGTATAGACTGGATTGCCTAAGTTGGAACAAAGCATTGCATATCCATTTGTTTTGAAAATGGATTGAAGTTTGCTACTCGCAAGTAGGCTAAAGCACGGGTTTCGACGAATTATTCCAACTCAAGCAACCCAATCTTCACCCACAGGCATTCAGGCAGTTATATCACATAAGCACATAGCCTCATGGTAAGCATGCTATCATGGCAGTCACTCACACGCATGTAAGGATGCTAAAGCATAAATACTTACCGAGTACTCCAAGCCAAAGAAAGAAGCTAATTAGAAATCATGCATGAATCCTAACAATGCTGAAATGCCTAATGCAACACATACAAAAATGCAACTAAGATAGGCTCGGCTATTCTAAAATGGCATATGAAATGCAATAACCGATACACATATTCAACTCGGAATTGAAATACAATGCAGTTAGTATGATGCGCCGAGCCTGGTGCATGCAAGACAGATAAATGGATGCAAACATGCGAGCATAAGTATGCTAATTGAAACGTGCCCTAAACTAACCATCATAAGCTGGTAAATAAAAGGGAGAAAGACGTGGGGTTGGAAGGCATGCATCACACACACGCGTACACTTATTACAACATTGCCCTCCTCGGAGGGTCCGAATGAATAGTACAGAATAAACTAGCTAATCTAAGCTAATTTAACTAATTATTACACAACATTAATTAATTAACGAATTAACTAAGTAAGTAAGGAAACTAGCATGCAAATTAAACAATGTGGACTGCCTCAGCTTTGTTCCGAATGATTGGGATGCATGCATGCTCAAGTCACCTTGTCGGGAAATCCATCGCGATGCCTCGATTTGCCTCTGTTTGCAACTGGTCCCAGAACACTGTACAAAGCTCCAAAAGGCTGCTGACTAGTTTTTGCTGCTGGTTTCCGGTTTGCTGCAACAGAGAGCGAAAAAGGGGCATGGCAAAGTATTTTCAACATATGTGTGCATGACCACTCTCCTCATCATTGCACAAGCTCCAGGGAGTGTAGTCCTCGATCCTCGTGCCACTAATCACGCATCTCGATGCATGATGGCCGAGGAGTCAGATTGCACGACTCGATGTAAAATGAATACACATATAAACACAACAATGCCTAAACTCCATCATGGGTAATCCGGAGTATTGGCGACCAAGAATCAAGGCACGTTTCATCACTTGGAGTACGAAACGTCCCTCGTTTCTCGTGTTTGGACTAAACCCTATTCCAAACACAATGTAATATACATGGCATACACAATACGACTAGCATGCAACCCTAAACGCAATGCAACCTAATCATGCTAGCACGCGAGGGATGATATGCAAACTAGCAACTAGCATACACAATGTTATGAACTAAGAATGGCACACTCAGTGCACATGAACTATATGGCATACACAATGCACATACGAAGATGGACATGCACGAAGACATGAAAAAAGCATACACAATGCGACGATCAAGCATGCGACAACATGGATATGGCATACATAATGCAAGATGGACTTAAACTAAAATGGGTAGGCCTCAGCCACACTCAAATCAGTGGCCAATCATGATGAAAATGAGGCAGCAACACACGCACAAACATGCAAGGTGCAATCGCTTCGAGTCTAGGGCACAAAGCACAACTCTAGAAGAGCATTGGAAGCATGAAATATGGCATACAATAGCACAAGTTCCAGCTCTAAAATAGCATACAAGATGGTCCTGAATCATGCAAACAAGTCACACAATGCATGTTAGATAGCTCAAATACTGAAACTAGTAAAACACATTACACTAGAGGTATGCAAAACAATGCACAAATGACCAAACCAGCCACAAACAGTCCCTATGCAGGCCCAAAACAGTGGCAAAATGGACTAAGATGATGTCTTGAAGTGTGCAAAAATGAAGCTCATGCAACGGCTCATAAAATGGGGCATACGAGCACAACTGTCAAATGCGCTTAAAGAGTGATAAACATGGGAAGATGGTGAATGAATAAGCTCTGAAATATCATACACAATGATACTAAAACATGCAAACACCTCAATATAAGCATGCAATAGACTTCAAAACTCAAAGCTAGGCATGGCTATTACACTACAAGCATACATGGCAAGCATTTTTCGACCATGAGGCCTCAAAACAGAGCTAAGGCCGCCCAAATCATGAATAAAATCAGTTCAGAACATGGCCAAAATATGCTAGAATCAAGGGCCAAGACAACATGCAATGTAAGCTAGTGAGCATGGTTTACACTACAAGTATATGAAGCATTCAAGAGGCCACTAAAACAGAAAAATATAGAGGTATGACATGCCAAATAATGCCCAAAAACCCACTGAAAAGTGATCAACACATGCAAGAATGACATGCTCCTTTGATAAGCTATGAATAGGATTATTCTACACATGCAAGAGGCACACCCAATATGACAAAACCAACTATGGAAAGAGCCTAGGTAGGCCCTAAAATTCATCAAAAAGGGCCTGAAACAAGGCTTGGAGGTGTGAAAATATAGGCTCCTTTGAAAGGCCAAATATGCTAGTAAACAAGACAACAAGAGAGAGGGTCACCCCTCTCTGATTTTGGCCCTCAAAACCACATTCTCACCACTAAAAATCCACTGGATTTCAATGGTAGGAAGGCCAAGAAAAGACTAGCTCGAAGGCCTTATGGCATGGCACAAAACAAGGCCAAAACAAGCATGCAAGAGGGTAGAAGACCCTCAACAACAAAATGTTCTTAAGAAAACATGAAAAGGACCTTAAAACAAGACTTTTTTTAGTTGACAACAAAGCTTAAATATGTATGCAAATGAGGCTAAGAGAAGGATAAAAAATAATGCTAAAATGAGGGAAAAGGGGTTACCCTTGTAGCTTTGCAAAACCAACAGCTTCTCCAGCCCAAAACCAACTCTTCAACCTCTAAAAATACCCTCCAAGGAACTTAGATGAAATGGTGGAGGTGTGTGGCTATGAGGTGTGGTGTAATAGGCCAAGAACAAGACCCTTTTGAACCTAAAATATAGAGATATAAAGAGAGATATATCTTGGAGCCTTAGACAATTTTTTTGGAACCTCTCTAAAGGATAGGGAGGCCCTCTCTTATAGAGAAACAAGAGGGTTCAAGCTTCTTGGAGAAGCTAGAGCAAAGGTTCAAGAGGTTCAAACTTCCTCAAGAAGCTAAAACGAAGGTTCAAAAGGTTCAAACTTCCTCAAGAAGCTAAAGCAAGGGTTCAAAAGGTTCAAGCTTCCTCAAGAAGCTAAAACAAAGGTTCAAAATATTCAAGCTCTCCAAAAATCGTGCCAAACGGAGAAAGTTAAGCGGTCCCGAACCGAGGCGCACGGCCGACGGCTCCGAAAACCGGAAACTGGTCTCCAAACGGGAAAAGTGGCCTACAACCATGAAAAGTAGCCTACGGCCACTGAGAGATGGTCTACGAGACCTCTCCCTCCTTTTGGGAAGAGAAAACAAGACTTGGTTCGCAAATCGAGGTAACGCACAAAAGGGTCCCGAGGTCCGGGGGTAAGGCTCTTAGCCGAAACTCCGAAACCTCAGAACGAGCACAACATGCACCATCACCGAGTGCTCAATCGATGACGTCTGAGTCTTAAGGTCGGTCAAAAATGGGGTGTCTACAGTTGCCCCTCTTTGACAGAACTTGAAAGTCATAAGTGACGGGAGTGAATGTCAAAGCCTAAAGACGACCCATTTTTGACAAGGCCGAAGACTTAGATAAACATGCAAGATAACAAAGAAATGTGCCCGCAGGCAGGGGTAAAAGGCAACTGATAATGCAAGAAGCTGAACATAACTTATGATCATGCAAAGATAGCTATAATGAAGCAAATATACACAATAAATGCAACAATTTTAAGCAAGAATGCAAATCAAACTACATTTCATGCAGTAAGAATGTAAGAGGATTATACAATTCTTGCTACGTCTCACATGGAGAATACAATACCGTCCGGCTCGTCTGGTCGCGCCAGCTTCAAATGAACCGTACATACAATATCGTGCCTGCAAAAGGATGAAACTCAATAGGTACAATATCGTTAGATACATGCATGGCAAGGCAAGTGAAAAGTGCGTAATGACGCAAGCCAAGGGATGCATGACAATGCAACTTAAGTGTGACGCATAACAATGCGAAGGGGATGCATAACAACGTAGATAAAGTGTGCATGACAATGCAGGTGGGAGGGGACAAACATAGGGACATATCCTAGTGTTTCGGGAAGAAGAAGAAACATAGGGACATATCCCAGTGTTTCGGGAAGAAGAAGAAACATAGGGACATATCCCAGTGTTTCGCAAAAAGGAGAAACATAGGAATATATCCCAGTGTTTCGGAAAAGAGGAGAAACATAGGGACATATCCCAGTGTTTTGGAATAAAGGAGAAACATAAGGACATATCCCAATGTTTCGGGATAGCTCAAGCATTGGAACATATTCCAAATGCTCTTAACCGAAAAGGAAGAAACATAGGGACGTATCCCGGTGTTTCGAAAAGAAGAAAAGACATAGGGACGTATCCCGGTGTTTCGAAAAGAAGGAAAAAACATAGGGACGTATCCTGGTGTTTCGGAATGGCTCAAGCATTGGAATGTATTCCAGATGCTCTTAACCGAAAAGGGAGAAACATAGGGACGTATCCCGATGTTTCGAAAAGAAGAAAAGACATAAGGACGTATCCCGATGTTTCGAAAGGAAGGAAAAAACATAGGGACGTATCCCGGTGTTTCGGAATGGCTCAAGCATTGGAACGTATTCCAGATGCTCTTAACCGAAAAGGGAGAAACATAGGGACGTATCACAGTGTTTTGGAAAGGAGTGTGCATAACAATGCAAGCTAAGATGAATTCCAAACACGCTGAAATCGTGTAAGGAAAGGAACACTCTAACCACGCTGAAAACGTGAGAAGAGGACCGAAAACAACCGCCCAGGTGCATGCACAACGCAACCAGAGAAAGCCCCGGAGGGCAACGATCCTGAATGCTGCTCAGCGTAAAAGGATAAACGATACAAGATAACACAAGATGCAAATAAATGCAATAAGTGCGATGATACGATGCATGTTACAAGCAATGTAGAGCATGATGTTTAGGGAATGCAATAAACAAACAAAGCGGCAGTTTAGAAAGCACCTCATGGAATGAGTGGTGGTAAACTGCTCTATTCTGATGGGGACTGGTCCTCAAGGAGAGCACTTCTAATTGCCATCCTGGCTCTGAAACAATCAACACAGTATTCTGTTCACTTTGAAATTACAACCCGTATGACACACTGCTCATTCCGAACACACAGCTCATAACATGGTACTCGGTTTATTTGGTACACAGCTCATTCCGAACATATAGGATGTAGTGACAGAACTTGCAGAAGTTGAAACAAGCTCAGACGCTCCAAATTTTCCCTCCTTTTTTTTGCTTTGCAGCCCGGAACTTTCATAGCTTCAGATGGGTCCTGGTTTTTACTGTTCTCATATGACCTGGGTTGAACCCTGCGGTTTTATGAAAGAACAAATTCTGTTTTGCACAAATGTGGAGAATGGCACGGCATTCTGAGCATAAAACGATTTTTTGAAAGTGAGATGAGAAAAGGGTTCTCAACCGGGTATTGAGCCTACAACTGACCACAGCCAAAACGACTCAACAATGGAAAACAAAAGGTAGAACAACCTAAACACAACTCAACAAAGGGAAAACAAGGTAAAACAACCTAAACACAATTCAACAAAGGAAAAACAAGGTAAAACAACCTAAACACAACTCAACAAAGGAAAAAACAAGGTAAAACAACCTAAACACATCTATTGACACTCAAACGACTCAAAACAAGAATCGAAACAAACAAAAACACACAAACACAACACTCAGCTGTGTTATAAAGGCAAGAGACCTCTCGGTGCACGAGGAGCCAGTTTCTCCGGGTATTGTTTCCCACCCTTTCTCACTTGTAATTCTCACATCACTCGGCCCTCAAGCTCTGTTTTTCTGAAAAAGCCCTTTTCCTCACCTTTTCTCTCAGCGCACATCTCTCTATTCTTCAATTTCTCATTTTTTATCCCTCTCCTGGGTGGTTGATGGATAAGCAGGAAGTTGTGGGCTCTTGCCCCTGGTATTCTACCATATTCTCGTTCTTGTTCACAACAGTGAATTTCTCCCCAGAGGGGTGGCGCTACAACTGGTTGTGTAGCAAATCTGCAGCTGACATCGGTTGGCGATGCTCTGCTAGGAAGTTTAGACGTGATCAGATCTATCCAGATGAGGGAGTGGAATACCTTGCTCCATTCCAGTTCGTGCTTTACACTTGGCTTGATACTTCACTGCTCGGAGGATATGAGAGCTTTTAGCCCTTTTCTGTTAGCTTCAGTTATGCCCTTTTCTAGCAGGTAGAGTGCCCTTTCTAGCAAGTAGGGTGCCCTTTTCTGGCAAGTATGTTGACAACGGGGAAAAGACAGAACACTTGACTTAACTGTGGCCCTAGTTCATTATTTTGACCATTTTTTGTTTCGGTTTTCTACTAGAACAATTTTGACCGACATGAGAGTTAGATTAACATGCTTGTTCGATTTTATGATTTAAAATTATGCAAGTTAGGTTATGAACACTGAAAATTTTCCTTTTTTGGGTCCAAGAAATGGTCCAGTTTTGGAAAAATGGAATAATTTTCGAGAAAATTAGTCAACCTCAGTAAAAATTCTCAAAAACTATTTTTGCAAATGGCCACTGCTTGACCAACGTGGAATTCAATCTTGAGATGCACAACCTCAGATCCAAAAACAATGGAAAATTGCCCCTTGTCTAAAGGACACTGCACGACAACAGAAAGTTGCGCCTTGTTTGAATAGCACCGCAGCACTGCACGGCAACGGAAAGTTGCCCCTAGTCTGAATCGCGCCGTAGCACATGGCAACCAGTCCTCACAGTGACAATTATAACCAAATTCTCGGATATAGAGAAGACAAAGATCAGAACCGTCACATGGACACAGTCGAATTTGAAGTGTTTTACAGCTGGACTTCAAAATGAAGTTGCCTACGTATCCCAAATATGGGAATCAAGCCTTGCGTAGTTCCGGGGTTAAGGTGCACTCGGGTATTAACCTCTCCTTTTGCGCTCTAACTTTTGCCAAGGCCGCCCTTTCTGGGTTTTCAACCTTGCGAGCTTTGTTTTTCTTTTCTTTTCATTTCTTTTCCTCTTTTTTCTTTTTCATCTTTTCTTTTCATTTTCTTCATTTTTCTTCTTTTCTTTTTTTTCATTCTTTGCATTTTTCTTTTTTTTGTTCTTTTTGTTCTTTTTCTTATTCTAACTTTTGCCTCGGTCACCCTTCCAGGTTTTCAGCCCAGCGAGCCTCTCAAGGGTAAAAGTGTAGCTTTGTCCATGTCAAATGGTTTTGAGATCCTGAAGTCATCTGAATCCAAGAGAATGGCTGTTGTTCGCTGACGATGTAGGAATCCATCCAATAGGGGGGCTGAATTTGCCCCTAGTGTTGTAGATAGGAACTCGATTATCCCTCAGCAATGCTTTCTTCTTTCTTCCCCTCTGGGATTTGGCATTCTTACTGATCTTTGTTAGCTTGAGAAACATCTCAATTTTTTTTACTCTTCGAGCACCTTTGACATTTTTACCTCTAGTTCGAGGGGTGCTTCTGATCTAGCTTTGCAAGCTTCTTTTGACGACATCTGATCTTCTTGATCTGACTTCCCTGCCTCTAGTTCGAGGGCTGCTTCGAATCTGGCCACACAGGCCTCACATTGTAGTTGACCGAGGGCTGCTTCGAATCTGGCCACACAGGCCTCACATTGTAGTTGACCGTTGAACATTCTGAAATCAAGTTCAAGGTTTGAAAATGAGGGGTCGAGTCTCGGGGCTGAGAGCGATCCTCAGCTGCACAATCTCAAGAGCGATTCCACACAGGTCTTCGCAGGACCGCGCAAAACATTTTTTGAAATCTTTTAAGAAAGCGACTAGTCGCTCGCGCTGAAGACAATGCGGAACCAATCTGGATCAAGCCAGGATCCTTCTCAATACTCACATTAATAAGCATGATCTCAATCATTAAGGGCTTAGCATGCCTCTCTTTCTCTCAATTGATCAAATTTTGCAAAACCTGAGGAATTCCTTCTTCTTCGTTTTCATCACAATGTTCAAAAAGGTTTTGAAAAACTCAAGTCAATGTAATGATTTCAAAGCACAGAAAACAGACATGTTTTTTTGTCAAATACTACCATCTCATTCAGAACTTCTGGCACAACTAGCACAAGGTAAAAGCAAACACAAGAGTGTGAAAATCACTGCTATTCATTCAAATCTGTTGGCATTACTGGCTCCAAGGCAGAAACAGACTCAAAAAAAAGCGAAAAGACAAACACAAAACAAGCAAGTGATGTCCGAGGTAACACCCCCGAAATCACCTGACTCCAACAAAACAGGACTGACTCGGTATAACAAGACAGACCCAACTGACTCAATAAGAAAAGACTGACTCTGTACAACATAACAAGACTGACCCAATACCCAAGTCAGAAAGTAAAGTAAACAGCATTCACAAATGCTCAAAATAGTGCATGCCATCCCCACAGTTGGAGTGAACTGAGTGCCATCCGCAGGTGGTTCATCCCCCGATCACATATTCACATTATCCCCCAAGAGTTTACGGATCAAGTGCCGATAGACTTTGTAGGACCCGGTGCGACGATGACCTTGTTGTCAATCAAATTTTGTATCTCATGGCGAAGACGGATGCAACTGTCAGTGTCATGACCGGTTTGTTGATGGAAAGCACAGTACTTAGCCAGGTCATGCTTTGGAGGGAGAGGATCGGGCAGAGGCCGTTGTTCTAACGGTTTCAGATGTCCTTTCCTGAGTAGGACCCCTAGAGCTTTAGACAAAGGCATATAAAGTGGGGTGAAAACCCTCTTGCCTCGGGGTAGATAGTCCGAAGTTCGGGGGTTTGGATTGGATGTGCCAACAAAGGGGGTGGCTGTTTTTGGAGTGATGGTGGTCATTCCAACTTCAGAAGATCTTGCATCTGCGTCACCATTGGTGGTCGCATTCGAACTGCGTCTAAACGCCCCCTAGGCTGCTCCTTCTCCTGGTCAATAAGGCCTTGCTTCATAGCATCCTCAATCTGCACCCCAATCTTGTGTAGGTCCGCAAAGGTGGGAAGGGGTATGACGATCATCTTTTGCATTAGCCTGGGTTGGAGGTTGCGCACAACCATCCTTATCTGGTCTTTGTCGGAAGGCCTTGTAGTCATCATCGAGGCCTTTGCTCTCCATCTCATCACAAACTCTGAAAAAACCTCCTTTGGCTCTTGGCGGGTGACTTCAAGATCACGAGTTGTGACCTTGATTTGTGTGTTCTAGGAGTATTGAGCAACAAAGGCCTCAGCTATCTCTTCCCAGTTCTGTTTCGCAGAGTTCTCCAATTTTGCATACCAGATTACGGCTATCCCAGACAAGGTTCGGCCGAATAGTGATAGCTTCTGGGCCGTGGTCAAACCCATTGGCCTCAGGACATCAGAAAACTGGTGGAGGTACACCATTGGGTCTCCAGAGCCATCGAAGCGGTCGATATGTGGCATCTTGAATAGGTCCGGTAATGTCACTACCGAATCAGTGTATCCATCCTCTATGTCCGGGATGGACTTCATACCCTGAGACTTTTTGAACAGCTTTTCAAGCTTGCTCACTTTTAATGCCGTGGGGTCCACCTCGAACTCAAAGGGGGAGTCCGGTAGATTGATAGACGTGTGTGCCTTGGATAGTTGAGGTAGAATCGGGGGCGGCAGTGGCCCCGTTGGGATGTCCGTATCCTCTTGAACATTCTGGACATTTGCCGTCTCCCCGGGTATTAGGACTTTTGGTGGGGGAGGAACCTGGTGTGAAACAGATTCTCCGGTTTACTGTTGTAGCCTGGCAATTAACTCTACCTGTTGAGCCATGACCTCGGCCTGTTGTTTGGCAAATTCAGCTTGATGAACAGCGTCCTGCTGCATGGTTTTCATACTTTCTTGGAGTTGACGCATCATCTCCTCCATTCCTGCCATACTGCCCTGATCTAACTAATCTATTGGTATATTTGTCTCTGTGGTAAAAGTAGATATCTCAACCCAACTGCACACAGGTGAGATGGATAATGACTGCTGATCCGAAGACTGTTGAACTAATGATCTATGCCTGACTGGCCTGTTTACCCTGCCTCTGGCGAAGGAACACTGATTTGCCCTTGAACTGAATCTCTGACCTGACAAAGTCTATCAGCACAAGTCCGATGAACCTCGGGGGATATTGGAGCCTCCTGAAGCTACGGTTCCAAGACTACCTTGCAAAAGAGAAAACAGGCAGCATCTTAGCCCAATTTCACTGGAATAGATGTGAGCATAGCTGAATGACTACACTCTCTACTGAATTCTGCCCAAAATTCTGCCTGTAAACTGATACCCTCAAGTAAAACTGATTCCCCAAAAATACTGATGCCTTCAGGCCTGATACCCAAACTTGCAAACTGATATATGCATTTCTTGCAGAGGCACACTCTAAAAGCACATAACAAGCAAATGAGAGCCAAAACACCCCTATGGAGGGGTAGGGTTTCACTACGCACGCAGCAGTTTCAAACAACCTATAATCGGGTGAGCAACCTGTCCTAGTTTGGAATGGTCACTACGGATTCCGAATATGCACTAGGTCGAATGGTCAAAAAGGGTGCCCCGGTAAAAACCAGGGTTTGTGTTCCCATCGTGGTAGAGCATGTGAATCGTCACTTATGGGCACGACCTCAAGAACCCGTTCAGGAATAGCAGATGGCAAACAGGGTGTCCTAGGCGCACCAATGCACATGCAATGCAAAGAAACACATAAGTGTAATCAAAACACGATATCATGAGTTTGAGTCAAGTTCTCTAAATCCCCAGTGGAGTCGCCAGAAACTGTAGACGTCCCCGAATGTCTAGGGAAAAATCCCGTTTTGTTCATTGGGCTCACTACAGTTCGGACTCAAATGTCACGGTTCTGAATCTAATCCCACAAAGTGCAATGCGAGACCGATAAATCACCAAAGAGTCCAAATCCGGCAAATTGTTTTGAAAAATAGATTTTTAGAAAGAAGTGCCAAACATGGACTGCTTTGCTAGATACAGAGTCGCCACCTAAATATTTTGTTTTTGAGGGAATTTAAGAAACCCTGACTCGTGCCTAAGGCCACGTGTCCGTCATCACCAAAGTTGCCTCGGCTCAGGAACTTGGGTACGATTGGGGAAGGTCATTTCATGAGCACCCCCGCTCGCTCGATCGAAGATTGGCCAGTACTAAGCACGATATCGAGTTTTTGAAAACACATGTGCTCTTATTCCGGTTTATTAGCCTAGAATTACTATGTGATGCGCACAGCATACAAGTATAGACTGGATTGCCTAAGTTGGAACAAAGCATCGCATATCCGTTTGTTTTGAAAATGGATTGAAGTTTGCTACTCACAAGTAGGCTAAAGCACGGGTTTCGACAAATTATTCCAACTCAAGCAACTCAACCTTCACCCACAGGCATTCAGGCAGTTATATCACATAAGCACATAGCCTCATGGTAAGCATGCTATCATGGTAGTCACTCACAAAGAAGCTAATTAGAAATCATGCATGAATCCTAACAATGCTGAAATGCCTAATGCAACACATACAAAAATGCAACTAAGATAGGCTCGGCTATTCTAAAATGGCATATGAAATGTAACAACCGATACACATATTCAACTCGGAATTGAAATACAATGCAGTTAGTATGATGCGCCGAGCCTGGTGCATGCAAGACAGATAAATGGATGCAAACATGTGAGCATAAATATGCTAATTGAAACATGCCCTAAACTAACCATCATAAGCTGGTAAATAAAAGGGAGAAAGACGTGGGGTTGGAAGGCATGCATCACACACACACGCACACTTATTACAACATTGCCCTCCTCGGAGGGTCTGAATGAATAGTACAGAATAAACTAGCTAATCTAAGCTAATTTAACTAATTATTACACAACATTAATTAATTAACGAATTAACTAAGTAAGTAAGGAAACTAGCATGCAAATTAAACAAAGTGGACTGCTTCAGCTCTGTTCCGAATGATAGGGATGCATGCATGCTCAAGTCGCCTTATCGGGAAATCCATCGCGATGCCCCGATTTGCCTCTGTTTGCAACTGGTCCCAGAACACTGTACAAAGCTCCAGAAGGCTGCTTACCAGTTTTTGTTGCTGGTTTCTAGTTTGCTGCAACAGAGACCGAGAAAGGGGCATGGCCAAGTATTTTCAACATATGTGTGCAATGGTGTCTCTTGCTCTTTTTCTGTTTTTTCTTTTTGTGCTTCCTTTTCTTCTATATAAGACTCGGGAACCTCCTCTTCAGGATCAAACAAGAGCTTTCTTTTCCTTTGTTGTTGTTGTTTGCTCTTGAGAAGATTTAAAGCTTGAACTTTTTGGGGAGAATCTCCCTGTGAGGCACCCACACCACCTATACCAAAAAAAAAAACTATAAGTAAAAAAGCAAAAGCATCATAAAGAAGGAGAAAAGAAAAGAGACAGTAGTGCATACTTTTCTTTGAAGCAACTCGGGTAACTCTAGGAGGAGGTGAGGTAGTAGGAACAGATTTTGTAGTAGCAGGCAAAAAAGCTGGGGTAACATGAGTAGTGGAGGAAGTAACAACTCCAGTCCCTTTGGATTTGGTTTGAGATACATATAATACCATTAACAAATCTTGAGGAGGAATAGCCAAGTGCACCTCTATATTGGCCATCCACCAATTCTGATACCTTTTAAGTGTGTTGCTTTGGGGAATGAAGGGTAGATATTCAAAATCAATTAGATCTTGGATAAATTTAGAAGTTGCTTCTTCCAATCTAGATCTTGGAACCTTCAAATCTCTACTAGCAAGATTTAAGTCCAAATTGCCTAGCAAACTGGGCAGGGTAATATGGCTTAGAGATGCATTTATAAGCTTTGGGGTTCATAGTGCTGATGAATAGTTCCCTTGAGATCAAAATAAAAGCCCACATACTTTTGTGCTGAGGCCTAGAGCAGGACCTGTCGCTCAAAAAGGTCCTCAACCAGGTTGGGCCGATATTGGTAGCTTCGAAAGGGCAAAAGAAGGTATGAGAAGAAAGGGAAGCTGGGAGTTGGTGAAAGAAAGAAAAATAGAAAGCAAAGTTGGAATGATAAAGTGAAACATTGGCTAATTTCATACCATAAGTGGTAGGATTTGTCATCAAAAACTTTAATCACTTAGACTGCAATTCAGTGAAGTATGCAAAAAGCCAGAATTGGAGTATCCAAAATGGGCCTCCCTGATTGGCATCCATAGGTTTTTCACAAAAAAGGGACCAAACTCTATATACATGACCCAAAACATATGGAGCTAAGGCCACCTTTTTATGCAAAACAAAGGCTTTGGCAAGAGGGGCGAACTCAGGCATGATCTTCTGAGAAGAAGTACAGAAGAGGAATTTGCAAAGCTAATATAAGAGAAAAGGAAAGAATTCCCTATCAGTCACAGGCCCTTCTCTTTTGTTCTCAGCCTTGACAAAATCACTATAAGATGAGTTTCGAGAGGGGGGGAAGGGGGGAAGAGAAAAAAGGGTTTTAAAGTCAGGGTAGTTTGGGCTAAAGGAAGAACCAATAGGGGATAATCCTAATAGATGGCAGATATCAAGGACAATGGGAGCCATCATCCCACATCTAAATTGAAAAAAATTAAAAACAGAATTCCAAAAACAGAGTGCAACAGGAATTAAAAAAGGGTCCTCTGAAATGGTGAACCTGGAAAGTTGAAGAGCGTCGAAGAGGTAAAGCTCCTGAAGATCCAGTGTCCTAGTAGGGACGACCCGATCATACCATTCTGGTCTTACTATGGGCCAGCAGCGATGGGGTCGATTCGCTCTCCAGTTGCCCCAATCAAGACCGCCTTCATAAAGAAGACATTGGTCCTTCAAACGAGGGTATAAAGTTGGAAGCTGAGCAGGAGCCTCTCTGAAGATAGGCCCAAGCACATATTATTGCTGCTCATGACAACGGGGAATGAAAATACATCCGTCGATAGCACATTTTTCATTAGCCTTATATTTCTCACACTCTTCAGTAATGATCCTCTTTAAAGCTACGAATAGACTCATACGTTCCACAACTGGTATCTTAGAGGAGGAAGAAGCCATTAACAAAAGTTTGAAGAAGATGAAGTTCAGAGAGAGAAAGAGTAAAGAGAGGAGAAGTCAATAGACGCAAAGGGTTGGTGTGTTGGGCGAGCAAGTGAAATGAAAGAACGAAATGGAAGGGTTTTAAAACCTTTCTGTCCGAACAATACCCAATTGTTTTAAATGGGTAGAATTCATAAAGGAGTACTGAAGGTACGGATGCGAAAATCCCCTCTCAATATTGACAATTTGGAGGGAAACGTACCTCAAATACATATAATGGCTTCAAAATCAAATACTTGGCTTCGAAGCCAAGCTTTGGCTCAAAAGTCGACAAACGACTAGCTAGGGCTTCGAAAGCAAGAAGTTGACTTTGAAGCATATTTTATACCTAAGGGCACAAGAATGCTCAGGTGTTTGTTTACTTCAAGAGAATTAAAGACAGACTTTTTTTTTAAGTTTCTTGTGCCCTCGAAGCAAAATTTGAAATATTTTGCATCTAGGGTTTGCTTGTTCTAGACTTCAAAGTAGCAAAAACCAATATTTGGTTAAGCAATGAAGGATACAAAGGGACTCACCTTTTGTAATAAAACAGTGCAATACCTAAAGAGAGTTTCAATACTTTGATGCACGTAGACTGTGATTCAAAACAAAGTTGGATAATTCGAAGCTGATAGCTGAAGAAAAAAAGGTTATGTTAATCCTAGAATTAGAATGTAAGGCAATAATTGTCTTTCTTAAAAGAAAATTCCAAGAGTCTGACAAATGAAATTTAGAGAGCCCAGTTTTATTGATAAGTAATACTTGCATTGGGATTCATTTGATTACATTCTCAATTTCATAAAAGTATGGAATAGACAAAGTTACAAGATCATGAAATTTAGTCCAACAAAATTCAATAAATGAATACTCTTTTCTTACTCTATCATCTGTCATGTCTAGGTTTGGTTTATCTTAATTGGAAAAAGAGTTATTGGGCCTTCACTTCAAATTCTATCTGTTTTAGGGTTTTATCTGTTGCGTCCATCTCCTCTTCTCTACACACTTCTTCCGTAGTAGCATCCTTCCAATGCTCAGAATCCTGACTCTTGAAGATCTCATATTCATCAAGGAGGTTCTCTGCTTCATACTGGGCCTGAATTCGAGCAGAGAAGGCTTCATCTAGAACTTCACTGGTAATAGAAGCATTGAAGTGCCAGTTGAGCAGGAGGGGAAGTTGGTCTAAAAATGTATAAAGCTCTGTTTGGGCCATAGGGTTAAGAAGATAATTTCGAGACATAATGTCACAAGCCCATAGAAGGTTTTTGTGGGGAATGTCACTTCGAAGGACTTCAACAGATAAATGGGAGAAAGCAGCAAACAAGGTCTGAGCCCTATATTGCTGATAAGTAGTTGGAAGCACTGGAGGCTGGTAAGGAGTGAAGTGTTGGCTTTCAAAGACAGTGAGCCTCAATTCATCGATCCAATTTGGATTGGAAGGCAGAGGAGGAGCAGTTGAAGGTTTCCTGAACGAATCTGGGAATTCAGGTCTAGTCACACATTCCAACCAATCGGAGGAACAAAGTTTTGCTTTTTTAGCTAAAAGCGCAGGACTGATCCCTAAAGCTTCATCAAGACGTGGGACACTCCACACTATTCGAGATGGCAAGGTAGAACTATACCATGCTAAAAGCAAATTGTCCTCAAGTTTGCGTATATGGTCAAAAGGAACATATGGGTATACTACGGAACTGTGTTTGGAATGAGAGACTGCAAGAGGGTCATCGAATTCATGGAATCGATAATGAATACATTCCCTCGTCTGAGGCTGAGTAGGGGTAGGCCAAGTTCCCCAGCCAGAGGTCATAGAAGAAGAAGAAGCAGCAACCTCATCCCATACAGAAGGCTTTGTTGCAGAAGAAGAGCTTTCGATATCCATGGTTGCAAATTTTTGTTCCAAAGAATTGTAAGCAATAGGTTATTGGTTCGAAGGTCAATGATTCGCAAAAACTTCCATGACTTGTATAAATAGAGGCGGGTAAGAGTGGCTAATCAATGCATGAAGGTTCTTTCGAGGACGAACAACATTTATCAAACAACTCTTCGTATGCTTGATCAATGTAAGAAAAGGTTTGCTTGGCCATGAGAGCTGTATCAGTCTTTTCGAATACTTAGATAGTGGGAAATGTTCAAGGAATAGAAAAGGATTTAATGCAGATGCTTCATTAATGAATGACGGTTACATTTCTGAAAAGATGCAAAGTCCATACACGTTCTAAGACGTGGATAAAATGCCTTGATCCATTAATATCACCAAGTGTTGGGTATATTAGTGCGGGGGGTAATGTTGGCTACATATTTTGTACAGGCCAATCACAATTCAATACATGGCAAGATGAGGGCAATATAGGAAGATAATTCAAATTTCCAATCACAATCATACACGTGGCAGTTAGCACTGGTTATTGCGGATCTGCATAGCATTGGATCAGCAAAGAGATGCAAGATGACGTGGCTTAAATGGTTACTCATACATTTAAATTCAAAATCATGAGGGAAGCCTTACTGAAAAGAGTGGCGTAAGTGGAACTGACTATAAGGCGACATGTTCAGCAATCGTGGAAAGACTGTTCGACGATTGGAAGCCTACTTCGACGGTTACTATGGGACAATATAAATAGTAGAGAAGGCTCTAGAATAAAGGAGGCAAACTCATATCCAAAAACCAGTTTTTATCTACTGTATTTTTCTTCCAGTTTTTACATTTCTCGTTCTTTACATTTATGCACTTCGAATTCTTGTATTGCACTTTATTCATAGGAGTAGTTTCAAATAGCTTGCTGCTGTAAAACTCTACGAGGCTAGATCAGATTATTGTAAGGTTTTCATTTTTACTTAATGAAATGCTGCAATTGATTTTCTTTTAATTGTTGTTTACTAAATTCTCTTAAGCAAGCCACCAGTAAAAGTCCTCTTCATTGAGGCTGAAAGACCTAAAGCACAATCGTCTGATAATTTGTTGGAATTTAATCTTCTGTAAGGACTGATTGATCCTTGCTGGCACACTTAAAATTACAATACTAACCTTCAAAAGCCAAAAAAGCTAACAGTAACATTATTGATATTGTTGTCTCTTATATTTTTAATCAATTCTACAATAACCACACCATAGCTAATAACCATTTTATCAAGTTAAGTTGATATTCAAATAATAAAAATTAAAATTATTTTAATTTATTTAATTTATTTCTATTTTATAAATTATATGCAAAAACTATATCAAATATTCAAGTACAAAAAAAAAATTATATATATATATAACCACCTATCACACCAAACAGTCTTATAATATCCGGTTGACCGGTCAAGGAGTTCTTTGACTAACAAAGATGCTCTAAGACTAACTATAATTCAACTTGAAACTTCAGTTTTCTAATTCTTATTTTTAAGTGGTACTTCATTTCCAGGAACTGGGCATATAACCAATCTCCAAGCCATGTCGACCAATTCTCTCTCTTGCTCTTACTTAGGTCTCGTTTGGGGAGTAATTATTTCAGTCAAAAAGTTACTATAAATTGTCACACCACTCTCTCTCTATTTTTCTATACATTTTTTTTGTAAAAAATTAAAAATTACTAAAATAACCTATTTCCAAACGAGGCCTTATAAGAAAACAAAGATAGGAAATATAAAAATGAAAAAGATTCCCCCAAAATAAAATGTGGTGTACATTTAAAATTATATCACATATGATTGGACGGAGTGATGGAACACAAAAATAATATAAGGAAGAGACAATTACTTTGCCATCTTTTTGTTGGAAAATTGGTTTTATATGGGCTTCTTTTGGGCCATCTTTAAGCCCAAAATTGAGTGGGCTCCAAATGTCTTTTGGGGTGGGTCCGAAGAGGTGACGTGTTCCTTGCGGCATGGCAAGTCACAAGGTGAAGACGGTTCGTCAAAACCATTTATGAGTGAATAGGAAGTTGACGTCGTTTTCGGGTTCGTGAAATTAGACATTTAAAGATTTAAATGTGGGTTTCCTTGGAAAGCTAGTCCCACATTGAAACTTTAAGAGAGCTTATGTATGTATATAAGCACTTGGTGTACTAACTAAGGTTGCGCCCCAAGGGGCACCCCAAGTTTGTAGAAGGGAGAAGTTATGGACAAAGTAAACCTTAGCCCAAACCACCACACGCACGCGTCGCCGCCACCGTCCGTCCGACCGAGCCGAGCCGAGTCAGGCGTGGTTGTAGGTCGGGTCAGTTCTAATATTAATTTTTTGGAAAAAATTTATTTGAACTTTTTCCAAATTTCTTGCAAGAAAAAATAAAGTTAAATTTTATGCCAATGTAATTCGAATTTGAATTCAAATTTTTGTCCAATATTTATGCCTCTTATCAGGTCCAAATTCCACTAATTTCCCATTTGTTGAACAGTTAGAAAACTGTCCAGATAGATTCAAATTTGTCTAGCAGTTCTGCAAATCTATCCAGTTTTTTGAACTGCATCTGTTCAAAGCAGCTGCATATCTATTTAGTTTCAAATCTGTATCTGTTAGGCAGATTGAACAGATTCAAACCAAAGTTCATCAGATTCAATTTTTTGGACAGATTCAAATTGCCAGACGGATTCAAAATGTTCCAGACAGGTTTTTTAAAATGCTGCAGTTTGAACAGATTTAACTGCCCAGTAGTTATCTGTTGAAATAGTGTTGTGTCTATTCAGTTTAAATGTTGCACCTGTTCATTCAAAAATAGCACTTGTTCAGACAGATTAGTATGTCTATATATACCTACCATTTCCAGCAGTCTTGGAATTCGAGAATAATCTGAAAAAACTGATTTTCTTGCTGTCCAATTTTTTGCTTTGGTGCATCATTCTTCATATTAGTTTTAGAATAAAATTCAGAGAGTTAAGAACATAGGTTTGGTTCGTCATACAAATTGTTTAGAGTGCTACTACAATTTGTGAAGATCATTGTATCATGGGAGATAGACGCCACTTAACCGTAAGCACCGTAGCAGGGCGAATCTGTCTTAAGGATAGAGTGTCACACACTCGACTTGATCTTTTTATTATTCATTCGGTTCAGTAAAATAAATTCTATAAGTTATTTATTTTATTTGTTTGATTTGGTTTCAAATTATTTTATTTACATAGAAGATTGTTCCAACAATCTTAAGAAAAATTCGAATTATTCTGTTTTCAGAATTTTTCGTTTGTTTCTTCTTCTCTTTCTTCTTCTTACGGAAATTATTTTCTATGGTTTTACAAAATAATATTTTGGTTGGAAAAATAAATAATAGTTATATACTGTTTGACAGATAGTAGTAATATACTGTCTATTTTCTTTAACAACTAGTAATAATATACTGGTATCATTAACAATTTAGAATATTTATTTGTGAAATTTGTCAGAAATTAATTTTGGTTTTCATAAATTATTTCTGAGTTTTCATTAATTAAAATTCTATTTTCAATATTTTAATTTTTGAAGTGTTGCAGAAATATTTTTCTGTGTAAAATTAATTTGATTAAATAAATTTTTTATTTTCAAATTAATTGGAAATAAAAGTTACAATTTTTGTTTCTTTTATTTTTTACAAAAATTTAATTTTCTGTGTGGAATTAATATGTTAAATAAAATTTTATTTATTTTCAAATTAATTGGAAATAAAAGTTACAATTCTTGTTTCTTTTATTTTTACAGAATTTAATTCTGTGGTTTTTGTTTAAATTTTCTATGTAGTACAAAATTCTAATTATAATTGTATTTTATAATTTAGAATTCATGACTACTGAAACTGGTCAAATGTTCAAACCAGTACTGGTATAGTGATTGCCATTGCGCCAAACCCTCCTTATGTTGGAACTGTGCCAGTGAATCATGGTAAAAAGATAGAGAAGTTCTTAGGAACTGATTTTTGCAAAGGCAAAGGAAGATCAAGTAAGAAGGTCGCTAAAGCCAAAATGACCGAAATGAATAAAATTTCCAATGATGTAGATGTCATAAATCTTTCTGCAGTTGTTTCCAAGGCAAACCTTGTCGGAAATCCTAAAGAGTGATGGGTAGACACTGGTGTTACTCGCCACATCTGTGCCGACAAAAAGATGTTCACATTTTATTCAGTGGTGGACAATGGTGAATAACTTTTTATAGGCAACTCTTCAACTTCTAAAGTTGAAGGACAAGGAAAGATTATTTTGAAGATGACATCTAGAAAAAAAACTCACTCTCAACAATGTGCTGCATGTGCCAGACATTTGCAAGAATCTTGTTTCCGAATCTTTGTTGAGTAAAAATGGGTTTAGGCTGGTTTTTGAAAGTGACAAGTTTACACTTACCAAAAAAGGGATGTATGTACGGAAATGTTACATGTCTGATGGCCTTTTCAAAATGAATGTAATGACTATTGTACCCTATGTTATTAATAAAACTATATATTCTTCTTGCTTGCTTGAGTCTTCAAATTTATGGCATGGTAGACTTGGACATGTTAATTATGGATCTTTGCGTAGATTAATTAATATGGAATGTTTACCTAAGTTTGACATTAATTCAAATCATATATGTGAAATTTGCGTTGAGGCAAAATTATCCAAAATTCCTTTTCATTCAATTGAAAGAAGTACGGAACCACTTGAATTAATTCATAGTGACATTTGTGATTTTAAATCAATTCAAACTAGAAGTGGGAAAAAATACTTCATCGCTTTTATAGATGACTATACTAGATATAGTTATGTTTATTTAATTCAAACCAATGATGAAACTTTGGAAACTTTCATTCAATATAAGAATGGAGTTGAAAATCAACTTGGTAAGAAAATTAAGAAACTTAGAAGTGATAGAGGTGGTGAATATGAATCACATTTTGGTGAATTTTGTAAAGAACATGGAATAATTCATCAAACCACTACTCCTTACTCTCCTCACCAAAATGGAATTACTGAAAGGAAAAATAGGATTTTAAAAGAAATGATGAATACCATGTTAATAAGTTCTGGATTATCTCAGAACTTGTGGGGGGGGAAGCAATACTTTCTGCTAATTATATACTTAATAAAGTACCCCGAAAGAAAGTGAATCAAACACCTTATGAAATGTGGCATGGGAGAGTACCATCCTACAAATACTTAAAAGTGTGGGGGTGTTTAGCTAAAGTGGCTATTCCTAGTCCTAAAAAGACTAAGATAGGACCGAAAACTGTTGATTGCATTTTTATTGGTTATGCCAAGAATAGTAGTGCATATCGATTTTTGATTCATAAATCAGAACATTCCAAAATGCATGTAAATACTATTATTGAATCTTAGAATGCATCATTCTTTAAACATGTATTTCCAAATAAGACTGGACAAGAGACTAGTAATCATAAAAGATCTTATGATGCTATTACTAATCATGATCAAGAACACGATCAAGAACAATAGCAATAGATAGATCAAAATGAGGAAGAGGACCCTAGGCGTAGTAAACATGCTAGAACCTCAAAATCTTTTGGTCCAGATTTTCTAACATTTTTGTTAGAAAATGAGCCTTTAACTTTTAAAGAAGCTATGTCCAGTCTTGAAGTTCCTTTATGGAAAGAGGCTGTCAATAGTGAAGTAGAATCCATCCTGTAAAATCACACGTGGGAATTGGTGGATCTGCCACCAGGTTGTAAACCTCTTGGGTACAAGTGGATTTTCAAAAGAAAAATGAAAGCAGATGGATCAATTGACAAATACAAGGCAAGACTTGTGGTCAAAGGCTTTAGGCAAAAAGAAAGTCTTGATTACTTTGACACATACTCACCGGTTACTAGAATAACATCCATTAGAATGCTAATTGCTATTGCATCGTTGTACAATCTAGAAATTCATCAAATAGATGTGAAAATTGCTTTCTTAAATGGTGAGTTAGATGAAGAAATTTACATGGAACAACCAGAAGGCTTTTCTGTTCTAGAAAAAGAAAAGAAAGTGTATAAATTGGTTAAATCTTTATATGGTTTAAAACAAGCGCCAAAATAATGGCATAAGAAATTTGACAAGGCAATGATGTCAAATGGATTCAAAATTAATGAATGTGACAAACGTGTTTATATTAAAAACACAGACAAAGGTTATGTCATTGTATGTCTTTATGTGGATGATATGCTCATCATAGGTAGTAATAATGATATGATTAAAACTACCAAGAAAATGTTGAATAAATATTTTGACATGAAGGACATGCGCATTGCTGATATAATTCTTGGTATGAAAATTACCAAAACATCAAAAGGATATGCTTTGTCACAATCTCATTACATTGAGAAAATACTTGACAAATTCAGCAAAGATGATGATCATCTTGCTAGAATACTTGTGGATGTTAATTTGTTTCTTTCAAAGAATGTACAAGAAAGTATTTCTCAATTAGAGTATGCCCAAATTATTGGAAGCTTAATGTCTTTGATGAACTGCACTTGCCCAAATATAGCTTATGCAGTAAGTAAATTAAGTAGATATACGAGTAACCCAGGAGTAGAACACTGAAAAGCAATTATAAGGGTTCTAAGATATCTCTAATTTACTTGTAACATTGGGCTTAATTATATTAGATATCCAGCAATACTTGAAGGATACTATGATGCAAATTGGATATCGAATACTAGAGACTCAAAGTCCACTAATGGGTATGTCTTTACTCTTGGTGGTGCGGCTTTATCTTGGAAATCTTCCAAACAGACTTACATTGCTAGGTCTACTATGGAATCAGAATTCATAGCTTTAGATAAAGCTGGGGAAGAAGCAGAATGGCTTCGCCACTTCCTTGAAGATATTGCAATGTGGCCAAAACTGGTGCCTACTATATGCATACATTGTGATAGTCAATCAGCAATAGGCAGAGCACAGAGTCATATGTATAACAGTAAGTCACGACACATTTGTCGTCGACATAACACTGTGAGACAACTACTCTCTAATGGAATTATTTCCATTGAAAATGTGAAGCCTAAAGACAACATAGCGGATCCACTAACCAAAGTGTTAGCAAGAGAGCTAGTTGAGAATTTATCGAGGTGAATGAGACTTAAGCCTATTAAATAAGAGTTACCACAACGGCAACCCAACCTAGTTGACTGGAGATCCCAAGATCTAGGTTTAAAGGGACAACCGAGTTGTGTATGACTCAAAAGGATCACTGAGGAGTCAAACTCCTACCCATTTCTATGATGAAATAGTGATGTTTGCAACATTTTAGGTTAAGTAATACTTTTAATAATTCTTATATCTTTTTTTTTTTTGGGTAAGTAAGTCATAAATAAAAACAAAAAGCTAACACAAAATACAAGGGGCATGCCCCAGGCCCTACCCACAACTATACATCAGAAAAAATAAAAATAAAACTAAGCAACAGCAGACCTGACCAAAGACACTAAAGGCCATACATAAATACCAAACAACCCACAAACTAAACATCTCATAAACAATTTTACAATAAACCAACGGCAGCAACCAGCACCATAAAGAGACGTATTCTTGGAACCTAGCATAAGAACCGAGAACACTATCACAGCATAAATGGTCACCCCGGAGAATAAAACATCCCTTGCACATCCCGCAAGAGTAGGCACCCAAATACACTAATAAACACAACCTATAGACAATTAAATATATAGGAAATAAAACACATTTCTTGACACCATCGGTGCTCCCAGCAGCCAACAACTTGCTTCCATGCTTTCGAATTTTAGTGATTCGCCATTTTACAGCCGCATAATGTATTAAACCGTGCTTCTATTGATTAGGGGAGCCTCGCACAATCCTATATCCACAAACCATGTCCCTATTGTTCTAATAAGAACTGCTACCAGCAAAGAGAGAGCTCTTCCTTACACAAAACAGCCACTCTTTCCAACAGCCTTTGAGTAATGCATCACCCTCCCTTAAGCTAAAGTAACCTGACCAAAATAAGTGGAAATAGAAAAACCACACATTAATAAAATATAAACACACATTTTCTGGGCTCACATCACTCAACACACAATTTAGATTCTCACTCCACTCAAAAAACTTCAGATCCATGTACCTGCAAAACAGAGGAAGATAAGTAGACATGAATATATAACAAACACTCAATATGGCTAGTAGAAATGGGGTATGGATATTTGTGTATCTCCCATAACACTCAACCCACTGAGATTGGTTATTATCACTCACAGCTAGCAGTTCCATCTTATCCATGTACCTACAAAATGAGCAAACCATTAAGAAAACACTCAATTTGTGCTACCATCACTCAACCCACAATTTACTGAACTCTCAACTCACATTCCATTTGTTGTTGCTTTCAGCACAGTGTTAGGCAGCCTCCAGGAACTCAAAAACCAACTGTCACTAGGATGCAATTTGAGGTTAGTAATAGACATTACTCGAAATCTAATCATATCCACAATGCCTTTAATCACAATCTCTTCAGGAATCTTTTCCTTTCTAAATATGCAATTGTTCCTAACAATCCAAAACTGATACACAGTACAAGTAAATGCAAGTCTTGTGACCACAACACTAAGAGATTTACCTTTGACCGTTTTAGAAACCAACTGAACAATGTCAGGCCAAAGGAGATGGGGCCAATTCACATTAAGTTTCCCTTTAATACTCTCCCAAACTCGACTAGAGAAGGGACAATCAAAGAATAAATGGTTATGATCCTCATAAGGGTCATTACACAAAACACACATAGAGGTTTGAGATATACAAAACAGCTTAAGCCTATCCCCTGTGTTTAATCTCCCCAAAATAGCCATCCAAGTAACCATACTTGTCTTGGGGATATTATGAGGACCCCACAGCAGCTTCTCCCAAGAAACTTTAGTAAAAGATTTCCTGAACCAATTCCAAGTTGAATTTATAGAAAACTTACCATCAGAAGACGACACCCAAATAACAGTATCATTACCAGAGTTGAGAGTAAACGTAAGCGGGGTATGCTTAATCAACTCCTATAAGAAGCTCATCCTTCTCCTGGGCCAACTCCAAGAACGATTATTAACAATCCTACTAACCTTAGCATCCATCCCAGAGGTAGTATCATAGACAACTCTAGCACCAAACCTCACCCACAAAGATCCAAGAGGATACCAATTGTCAAACCACAAGAAAACATCACCCCCATTCCCAATTTGGTGCAGAATCAAAGGGTAAATGACAAGACGAAGTGATAGAATTTTCCTCCAAACCCAAGAAGGGTCACTAGGCATTTTAACCCTCCATAGACTCTGACCTTTAAGTAAATAGGATTTC
This sequence comes from Camellia lanceoleosa, assembly GCA_025200525.1. Lineage (NCBI taxonomy): Eukaryota > Viridiplantae > Streptophyta > Magnoliopsida > Ericales > Theaceae > Camellia > Camellia lanceoleosa. The sequence goes on along the minus strand of CM045771.1, from coordinate 149,543,838 downwards.
ACCCACTGGCACCACATTGGCTGCTCTCCTCCAGAGAAAAGAAACCAGATATGTTTGGCCACTGCAGCTTTGTTCCACACCTCTATGGATTTAAAACCAAGACCCCCTTCAGATTTGGGGGAGCAGACATGCTCCCAAGACACTTTAGCCCCATATTTCCTAAGCTCACAACCAGACCAAAAGTAAGATCTAAAGAGACTCTCAATAGATTTGACAACCTTCTTTGGAAGGATAAACAACGAGGACCAATACACTTACATCGAGAAGAGAATGGATTGAATCAGTTGAGCTCTACCAGCATATGTAAGACATTTGTTAGTCCAACTCTTGATTACCAAAACAGTAAACACATCCCCTTTGCAGAAAATCATAAGGTCATCTGCAAACACAGATTCACAATTTTAGTTTTATCACACCTCCAATGGAACTTAAAATCAAGATGGGTAGATTTTTCAACTAGAATTTTGAAAAGAATCTCCATCACCATAATAAAAAGATAAGGGGACATGGGGTCACCTTGTCTTAGACCCCGAGCCCCTTTAAAGTACCCATGAAGGCTCCCATTGATACATATGGAGAAAGAAGGACTTTTAATACAAGCCTTAACCCAACAAATGATATTTGGAGGGAAACCCATAGCTCTAAGGACATCAAGAACAAAATCCCACCTAACATTATCATAAGCTTTCATTATGTCAACTTTCATTGCACATCTTGGGGTAGGAGAATTTTTGTGATAGCCTCTCATAAGCTCTTGGGACAAGAAAATATTGTCCGAGATTCTCCTACCATGGACAAAAGCTGATTGCACAGGGTCAATGAGGTCAGGTAAGACAACTTTAATCCTATCAGCTATGATCTTAGAGATGCATTTGTACAAAGTGTTACAGCAAGAGATAAGCCTGAAGTCACCAACTTTCTCAGCATTAGGAGTTTTGGGAATAAGGGCTATTGTTGTGCTGTTGAGAGCTTGGAGAAGCTCACCAGACTGAAAGAATGATTTGATAGCTACCACAACCTCCTTTCCCATAACCTCCCAAGACTTCTTGAAAAAACCAGCAACATAGCCATCAGGGCCAGGGGCTTTGTTAGGTTTAAGAGAATTGAAAGCATCAATAATCTCCTTATCAGAGACCTCCCTAGCAAGATCATTGAATTGATCCACAGACACCCTCTTATTGACAAGTTGGGTAATTCTATCATAGCCATCATAATTATCAGAGAACGGTTTCCCAAAAAGATCAGTGAAGGAATTCACAAATGTGGCACAAATCTCTTCACTTTTAGTCACCCTAACACCATCATTTAACACAACACTCTGGATCCTACCTTTGTTAATATTTCCCTTAATAGTTCTAAAAAAGAATTTGGAATTCCTATCCCCATAACCCAACCACTGGACTCTAGACTTTTGATGTGCAAGTCTTTCCTCCACACTACTAAGATCCACATACTTTGCATAGGCCACCCTCTCATGGGTTTGAAGATCACCATTGAGAGGGTCTTTGTCAAGTTTGATTTGAGCACTAACAAGTTGGTCCTTAGCATGGGACACTCTAGTAGATATATCACTAAACTCTTTTTTATTTAGATTTTTCAAGATAGGCTTGAGGGTTCTCAGCAAACCCTAAACATAGGGGAACCCTTGATGTATTTCCTCCACACCTCATCAACTTTCTGAATGAAATCAGGATGATCAGCCCAGAAATCAAAGAATTTAAATGGTTTCCTAAAGTTAGATACTTTAGGATCCAAAGTGATTACAGCCGGAGAATGGTCAGAGACCCCCGAAGGTAAGAAGAGGGCAGAAAAGTTAGGGTAACTCGTAAGCCACTTCTCATTCACATGAGCTCTATCAATCTTGGATGTGATATATGCTCCCTCACTTCTTTTGTTGGACCAAGTAAATTGGCACCCAGTATAAGACAAATCCTCAAGGTCAGCGTCAAGAATCATATTATTAAACAACTCCATAGAACTATTCCAGCTGGCATTACCACCCAATTTTTCATAAGAGAATCTAACAGCATTGAAGTCACCAAGGCATATTAAAGGAGAACTCACATGATTCTTAACTAATGAGCAAATTTCAGCAAAACAGGGCAATCTCAGCACATGTTCATTTTCAACGTATACAAAAATAGCAAAAAAACTAGTATCCCCTTCCAAAATAGTAACCCTACAAAAAACAAACTAAGCTGCCATCCTGATGCTAACAATATTACAAAAATTAGGATCCCAACATATCCAAATTCTAGCAGCTCTATCTGGTTGTGAATTAGACAAAAGATTCCAGTTTTTCAAGCTTTTTTCAAAAAGTTTAGCTTCATTTTCATATTTCACTTTTGTCTCCAAAAGACTCATGATTTTGATATTCTCTTTGTGCACAAGATCAAAAACTTCTTTCTGCTTAGATGGGTCATTCAACCCTCTAACATTCCAAGAAGCAATTTTTATAGACATGAGATATAAAAAAAAAGCACAACCAGAACCCAAAATAGACTATTTACCTTTCTTCTTCTTCTGGCTTCCAGATTTGCCAGAAGATTTGCTCTTTGTGGAATTCCCAGAAGAATGTATGTTCTCCACCCTCTCCCCTTTGTTACTTGGAGTAGACTGCTTGCTCTCTACCTTTGATTCTACTTCCTTAAGAATGATTTCTGTAACCGGATGGATCAGTTTAACAATATCCATGATATCAAAATGGAAGGCCTCAACTTGTTTTGTTGCCTTGGTTGTAATTTCATCCTCCAGCGATGCTACTTCTTTGGTAACAATATCTACAGTTGAGTCTGTAGTTGTGACCACATCCTCCAAGTAGGTATTACCACAGTCCTCCTTGCCCAAATCCACCCTGCCTACATTTGATGGACTCGATACCTCAATTGGTGCCACAGACTCCATCTCCTGCGAAGGCTCACCTACCTTTCGTTTCCCATTATTCTTCACAGTGGTCCAGCCAACTTCTTCCCTACTTAAGTTCTCCGTCTCTTTTTGCGACTCAATCAATTTGGACACTTGGACAGAGAGACATTGTTTGGTTTCGTGGCCAAAAACATTACAATGGGCACATCTAGATGGAACCCCCTGATATTCAACTCGGATTTCAACAGAATCACCCTCGCTTGTAATGGAAAAACTATCTAGAAATAGAGAATCTGCTTGTATATTCACGCAGACACAGGCAAAGGAAATATGATTTCCAGAAGCTGTAAGTTGGTCCATAAACAAAGGAGTGCCAACAGCACTAGCTATCCTGCTTAGACCATCCCCATTCCAAAATTCCAACGAAATATTGTAGAACTTAGCCCACACAGGAATTGTATTTTTATCCTCCTTAGACAATCTCATCATACGATACCATTGTTTTAGGATCAACAAAAAACCCCCAACATACTAGGGGCCACCATCAAGGATATTACTACAACAATCTTTATTTTCAAACATAAAAAAAGCAAATCCATCATCATTCATTTTAACTTCTAATAGACCTTTGTTTCTCCACATATTGAAAGCACTGTTACTAACTAAGGTGTAAGGTAATCGCTTATCAATAAAATAACCAACCAAACATGCCTCCCATTTGGCAAGAGGAGACGAAGGTGGCATTTCCACCACAATCTTATCCTGGGACATTTTAGGAGGAAAGTACTGTAGTTTTACCTCAGATCTAACAAATGCCGATGCTAAATTTGCCCAAGATCTAGATTCCTGTCTGTATGTACCGCTGCCTCCACGGACCTCTCTGCCATGACCTTGAAAGCCACCACGAAAATTTTTCCCAAAAGGTCCTGACTCCGTCTCCTTCTATGATATAACATCCCCTTCTTGATTGCTAACTAGATCAACCTACTCGTAATCAGCATTACAATCTAGAACTGCTCGATTCCCTTCATCATTGATCCCTACATCTTCTGATTCAACCACGATAGTTGTCTGTATCATATCTCGAACCCTAACCAATTGATGTTCCCCCAAATCTGGAAACACCATCGCGATTTCAGATCGCGTTTCCTCGTCAGCGATTTCAGACCATTTAGGGTTCAAAGACAGCGGTGTCGTCAAGGCTTCATGGACCTTAGAGTCCAACACTACCTTTGCCTTAAACATCTCAAGTCGATCGGAGAGCTCCTTGATGGATTCGGCAGTCACACCCTTCATATTGATCTCACTCTGCTGCGCGATATTAACTAGGGTTTCTAACTCTTGCGTAGTAATACTCAAATTCTTCGGGCTATTTTCCCCATAAAGTTCATCAGCACATTTACCCACATCGTTAAAACTTGATGATCCAATATTCACATCCAACCCTACACTAGCTACATTAAATTCAGAGTTAGAAGGAATATTTGCCATCCTAGATCTTGTTTGCAGTTCAACGAAGAATTGAATGCAGAAACCCTAGAAACGAAAAGTTTCTAGAGAGAAGGAGGAGCTTCTCACTCTAACCCATGACCTTTTTTTTTCCAACGTTTAATGATTCTTATATCTAGGTATACCTAGTGGAGTATGGCAGGATACTCTTCATAAGAATTACCTATATGAGTGTAAACTGGGCCAGTTCTATGAGATTTGTGAAAGGCTATAAGTCTTTAGAGCACTCATGAAATACTAGGTTGTTCAAGGCCAAAATGAACATAATAGTGAGAACTAAACTATGTCTGGGGATATACTGTGTGAGTTTTATTGTCTTGGTTTACACAAACGGCTGAACAATTCAAAGACATCATGTTCACTAGTTAGCTAGTAAATCCGATAGTGTCTCACAAGGGAAGGTTCAAAGCCAAAAGCTATCTATTCTTTGTAGAATATTTCTAATTTTTATACTCTCTGTAATTAGATCATATTGTTGCATTTTCTCTTCGTCAAATTCCATTCATGTGGGGGATTGTTGGAAAATTGGTTTTATATAGGCTTATTTTGGACCATCTTTGAGCCCAAAATTGAGTGGGCCCCAAACATCTTTTGGGGTGGGTCCGACGTGTTCCTTGCCACATGGCAAGTCACACGGTGAAGATGGTTCGTCAAAACCATTTATGAGTGAATGAGAAGTTGGCGTCGTTTTCGGGTTCATGAAATTGGACATTTAAGGATTTAAATATGGGTTTCCTTGGAAAGCTAGTCCCATATTGAAACCTTAAGAGAGCTTATGTATGTATATAAGCACTTGGTGTATTAACTTAGGTTGGGATCCAAGGGGCACGCCAAGTTTGTAGAAGGAACGAGTTATGGATAAAGTGAACCTTAGCCTAAACCACCACACACGCGCGCGCTGCCACCATCGTCCATTCATCCATCCGATCGGCCGGCCGAGCCGTGCCCGGTGCGGGTGTGGGTGTGGGTTGTAGGTTGTGGGTCGGGTCGGTTCTAATAATAACTTTTTGGACAAAATTTATTTGAAATTTTTCCAAATTTCTTGCAGGAAAAAATAAAGTTAAATTTTGCGCCAATGTAATTCGAATTTGAATTCAAATTTTTGTCTAGTATTTATGCCTCTTACCAGGTCCGAATTCCACTAATTTTCCATCAGTTGAACAATTAGAAAACTGCCTAGACAGATTCAAATCTGTCCAGTTTTTTGAACTGCGTCTGTTCAAAGTAGTTGCATATCTGTTTAGTTTCAAATCTGTATCTGTTAGGCAGATTGAACAGATTCAAACTAAGGTTCATCAAATTCAATTTTTTAGACAGATTCAAACTGCCAGATAGATTCAAAATGTTCCAAACAAGGTTTTTAAACTGCTCAAGTTTCAACAGATTTAACTATCCAGTAGTTATCTGTTGAAACAATGTTGTATCTGTTCAGTTTAAATATTGCACTTGTTCATTCAAAAATAGCACCTGTTCGGACATATTAGTATGCCTATTTATACCTGCCATTTCCAGCAGTCTTGGAATCCAAGAATAATCTGAAAAAACTCATTTTTTTGATGTCTAATTTTTTGCTTTGGTGCATTATTCTTTATATTAGTTTTAGAATAAAATTCAGAGAGTTAAGAACACAGGTTTGGTTCGCCGTATAAATTGTTTGAAGTGCTACTACAATTTGTGAAGATCATTGTATCATGGGAGATAGACGCCACTTAACCGTAAGCACCGTAGCGGGGCGAATCTGTCTTAAGGACAGAGTGTCACATACTCGACTTGATCTTTTTATTAGTCATTCGGTTCGGTAAAATAAATTATGTAAGTTATTTATTTTATTTGTTTGATTTGGTTTCAAATTATTTTATTTACACAGAAGATTGTTCCAACACTTTTTTGGTTTGCTTTTAAAAGTGCTTGAATAATCATTATTTAGGTGGAGGGAGGCAGTACCCGAGTGATGAATTCAGCAAAGAGAACACAAATTAAAGACAATATTGAATTTTTTTTATTTATAATACATAATAATGAAATATTATTAAATTTAACTATTATGAGTTTATTTGGATAAGAGTATTGCTATTTAGGTCTAAAAATTAGACTTATTTTTTAGATTTATAAAACACATCGCAAATAAAGTGTGTATTATGTGTCGCAGTTTTGATCTTTGCGGTCTTTGGTTACGACACATCATGGTACTAATTATAACTCATCGTGGTATTAGTTATAACTTATATTTGACTTCTTATGGTTATTATTTTGGTTATAACTGTTGATTATGACTCATTATGATATTAGTTATGACTTAATTATAACTTATGAAAATTATTCTTAGATTCTGACTGAAGAGATGGTGTTTGGTTATTATTTATTGTGATCATTTTAGTTATAATTGAAAATGATTTAATTATAACACTTTCTGGTATCAACAATATGAAATATCATAACATATATATGTTGGGTATACCTCCTTATTGGGGTGTGGGACCCAATTGGTTTTGGAAAAAGAGTTTAATTTGGTTTAGTATTAATTATAATATATTTTTATATATTATATTTAATTTGTGGAGACCCAATCCAATTTGGAAACAACTAAGGTTTTGATAAAAAAAAAAACCTAGATTCACAATATAATTTTTGGTGTATTGTTTTTCCCCAAGAATACTGTGCGGCTACTTTATTAGTTTCGGTGGGTATTGTTTTTGGTGGAAGCTACAATTTTGATTTGGTGCTTGCAGTAGCTTATTGATTTCGGGCTAATCAATTCAATGGAATTTGGTTTGTGAAGCATCAATTTTGGTGGGTTGATTTGGGATATTATTTTGGGTCTTCTTCAACTCTGATTCTGAAGATTTTGATTCATCAATTTGGTGAGGTCTTTCCTCTTGTTTATTTGTGATTATTTGAAATTCACCTAAGGGTGGTTTGTGAGACCATTCGTGTCTCATTTGTAATCGTTTGGAACTTATTTGGTTGATAGTGGAATCAGATTTCGATCCCGTGGACGTACCTCACATTGAGGGAACCACGTAAAAATTCTTATGTTGCCTTTGATTTAATTTTTCCGCATTAGTTTTTATTCCCATTGATTGATTTACTTGTGGAGAATCACATCGATTTTCCCTAACAACTGGTATCAGAGCTTGCGGTTTATTTGGATCTATTTATTTGTGTAAATCAATGGAGGGGAATGTGGGTCGTATGTCTAGCTTCAATGGAAGCAATTAGGTAACTTGGAAAACTAAAATGGAGGACCTATTATTTTCTAAAGACTTGTATGGGCCTATTGAGGGTGATAGTGGCAAACCCGAAGGTATGAAAGATGATGAGTGGAAGAGACTTAATCGAAAAGCCGTTGGTGTTATCCGTCAATGGATTGATGACAGTGTATTTCATCATGTTGCTACTGAAACTTCGGCACATGATTTATGGAAAAAATTAGAGAGTCTTTATGATAGAAAATCAGCCACAAATAAAGCCTTTCTGTTTCGTAAGTTCGTTAATTTAAAATATAAAGAGGGCAGCCCTATTCCGGAACATCTGAATGAAATAAAGAGTATCGTTAACCAACTTGCTTCTATGAAAATTATTTTTGATGATGAGTTGCAGGCTTTGATGCTACTTAGTTCCTTACCCGAAAGTTGGGAGACTTTGGTTGTGACAGTTAGTAATTCGGCACTTGATGGAGTTGTCACAATGGGCCAAGTCACTAGTAGCTTGTTGAATGAAGAAACTAGAAGAAAATCAGCCGGTTCCTCTCATTCGGAAGCATTTGTTGTGAGAGGCCGAAGCAAAACAATAGGGAGGAGTAAGACTCCTCATGGTCATGATCAAAGCCGTGACAAATCAAAAGATGGTTCTTTTTCAAAGAAAGACATTGAGTGCTACTATTGCCATGAGAAAGAGCACATGAAGCGGGAATGCCGAAAGCTCAAGAATGAAGAGAAAAGACGTGACAAAAGTGTGGATAAGAAGCAAGAAGACACAACAGCATTTACTACCGATGATCTCATGGTCGTTTGTGAAGATAATTGTATCAATTTTGTGGGCCAAGAGAGCAATTGGGTGATTGATTCTGGTGCTTCTTTTCATGTGACTTCTCGAGTTAATTTTTTCACTACCTATACCGAAGGAGATTATGGTTCTGTTCGAATGGGTAATGAAGGTTTGTCCAAGATTATTGGTATGGGTGATATTTGCTTGGAAACAAATTTGGGCTGCAAGTTATTGCTTAAAGATGTGAGGCATGTTCCTGACATTCGCCTCAATTTGATCTCTACTAGGAAGCTAGATGATGAAGGCTTCAACAACAAATTTGGTGATGGAATATGGAAGCTCACAAAGGGTTCTTTGGTGGTGGCTAAGTGCAAGAAGACTCATACACTTTATTCGATGCAAGGAAAAATTTGTAAAGGTGTTGTCAATGCACTTGAATATGCTACTTCTACCGAATTGTGGCACAAGTGGCTTGGCCACATGAGTGAAAAGGGGCTACAAGTTTTGTTCAAGAAAGAGCTTCTACCCGATTTGAAAGGTACACATCTTAAAACTTGTGCTCATTGTTTGGCGGGTAAACAACATAGAGTTTCTTTTCATAAAAATGTTGCTTCTAGAAAAGAAAATGTGTTAGAATTGATTCATTCGGATGTTTGTGGTCCTTTAAAAGTTAGAACACATAGTGGTGCACTTTATTTTGTTACTTTCATTGATGATTATTCAAGGAAAGTTTGGGCTTTTTTACTAAAAACTAAAGATCAAGTTCTAGAAGTATTTAAGCATTTTCAGGCCATGGTTGAAAGAGAAACAGAGCAAAAATTGAAGTGCATCCGAACAGACAATGGTGGTGAATACATTGGGCCATTTGATGAGTATTGTCGCAGCTAAGGTATTCGGCACCAAAAGATAGTTAAGAAGACTCCTCAACAAAATGGCGTTGCCGAGAGGATGAACCGCACCATTGTAGAAAGAACAAGGTGTTTGCTTTCACAAGCTAAATTGCCAAGATCCTTTTGGGGTGAGGCATTGAAGACAGCGGTTGACGTGATCAATTTGTCTCCTTACTATCCTTTGAATGGTGATGTTCCTGAAAGAGTTTGGACTGGCAAAGATGTGTCTTATGAGCACTTGAAAGTGTTTGGTTGCCGAGCTTTTGTTCACATTCCAAAGGATGAGAGGTCCAAGCTTGATAGTAAGTCAAGACAATGTATTTTTCTTGGCTATAGGCGTGATGAATTCGGGTATAGATTGTGAGATCCAGTCGACAAGAAAGTCATTCGAAGTCGTGATGTTGTGTTTCTTCAAGGCCAAACAATTGAAGACTTTGGCAAAGGTGATCAACTGGAGCCAAAAACTAGTGATCTCATTGACATAGATTCATCTCCTTCATCTTCAGTTGATGATGAAAATGGGGGAGATGTGCAGCCACCTATTGAAGATGTAAAGGATGATGCTAATCCTAATGAAGTTGAGCCAGAAATTGAGGAAGAGCATCCAACTCAAGAACCGCCACCACAACTTGAGTTGAGGAAATCTACAAGGGACCAACAACCTTCAAGAAAGTATCCTCCCAATGAATTTGTGTTGATTTTTTATCAAGGGGAGCCGGAGAGCTACCAAGAAGCAATTGAGCATGCAAAGAAAGGTGATTGGAAAAAGGCCATAGAAGAGGAGATGAACTCCTTACTTGAAAATCACACCTATGACTTAGTGAAGTTGCCTAAGGGGAGGAAAATTCTGAAAAATAAATGGGTTTTCAAATTGAAGAATGATAGGAAGAATCTGAGGTACAAAGCACGTCTTGTTGTGAAAGGCTTTGGGCAAAAGAAAGGTATTGACTTTGACGAGATTTTCTCACCAGTTGTAAAGATGTCTTCTATTCGGGTTGTACTTGGCATGGCTACAAGTATGAACCTTGAAGTTGAACAACTTGATGTGAATACCGTATTTCTTCACGGTGATCTTGAAGAAGAAATTTACATGGAGCAACCAGAAGGTTTTGTAGAGAAAGGGAAAGAGAAATTTGTTTGCAAATTGAAGAAAAGTTTGTATGGCCTCAAGCAAGCCCCGCGGCAATGGTACAGAAAATTTGACTCTTTCATGATGAATAATGGTTTTTCTAAAACCACTTCGGACCATTGTGTGTTTGTGAAAAAATTTTCGGATGGTAAATTTATTATTCTTTTGTTTTATGTTGATGACATGTTAATTGTGGGTCAAGATTCTACCATGATTAACAATTTGAAGTTAGAGTTGTGTAAATCTTTTGCTATGAAAGATTTGGGACTGGCAAAGCAAATACTTGGTATGAAAATTGTTCGTGATCGCAAAGAGGGACTGATTTGGTTGTCTCAAGAAAGCTACATTGAGAAAGTTCTTAAAAGGTTCAACATGAATAAAGCAAAGCCGGTTGGTTGTCCACTTGCAGGTCACTTCAAGCTTAATTCGAATCAATGTCCTACAAGTGAGAAAGAAAAAGAAGAGATGTTAAAAGTTCCTTATTCTTCAGCAGTTGGTTCTTTGATGTACGCCATGGTTTGTACAAGGCCGGATATTGCTCACGCCGTTGGTGTGGTGAGTCGGTTTCTCTCCAATACGGGTAAAGAACATTGGGCAACGGTAAAATGGATTCTCAGGTATCTTCGAGGGACTTCGAAGGTGTGTTTGTGTTTTGGAGATAGTAAGCCGATGCTTGATGGGTTCACAGATTCTGACATGGCTGGTGATATTGATTCTAGGAAATCTACTTCGGGATATTTGATGACTTTTGCAGGGGGAGCTGTGGCATGGCAATCTAAATTACAAAAATGTGTTGCTCTCTCAACTACCGAAGCTGAATTTATTGTCATTAGAGAAGCTTGCAAAGAAGAGTTATGGTTGAAGAAATTTTTGCAAGAGTTGGGTTTGAAGCAAGAAAAGTATGTGCTTTATTGTGATAGTCAAAGTGCTATTTATTTGAGTAAAAATTCTACTTTTCATTCGAGATCGAAACACATTGATGTGAGATACCATTGGATTCGTGATGTGTTAGACTCGAAATTGTTACAACTCGAAAAGCTTCACACAGATGATAATATCTCGGATATGTTGACAAAGACTTTGTCGAGGGACAAACATTTAAAGTGTCGAACTTTGGCGGGTATGGTTGATATCTCCACCTAAGTCGGTAGGGGGAGAATTGTTGGGTATACCTCCTTATTGGAGTATGGGACCCAATTGGTTTTGGAAAAAGAGTTTAATTTGGTTTAGTATTAATTATAATATATTTTTATATATTATATTTAATTTGTGGAAACCCAATCCAATTTGGAAACAACTAAGGTTTTGATAAAAAAAATCCTAGATTTACAATATAATTTTTGGTGTATTGTTTTTTCCCAAGAGTACTGTGCGGCTACTTTATTAGTTTCGGTGGGTATTGTTTTTGGTGGAAGCTACAGTTTTGATTTGGTGCTTACAGTAGCTTATTGATTTCGGGCTAATCAATTCAGTGGAATTTGGTTTGTGAAGCATCAATTTTGGTGGGTTGATTTGGGATATTATTTTGGGTCTTCTTCAACTCTGATTCTGAAGATTTTGGTTCATCAATTTGGTGAGGTCTTTCCTCTTGTTTATTTGTGATTATTTGAAATTCACCTAAGGGTGGTTTGTGAGACCATTCGTGTCTCGTTTGTAATCGTTTGGAACTTATTTGGTTGATAGTGGAATCGGATTTCGATCCCGTGGACGTACCTCACATTGAGGGAATCATGTAAAAATTCTTGTGTTGCCTTTGATTTAATTTTTTCGCATTAGTTTTTATTCCCATTGATTGATTTACTTGTGGAGAATCACATCGATTTTCCCTAACAATATATGGTACACTTTTTTAGAGAATATATGATAGAGTGATCCATTTTAGTTGGATCTTTGTAATTAAAAAAATAAAATAAAATCCTTAATAAAGGAGCGTTATGACAATTTTAAGGAAGGCATTATTATAATTTTATAAAAGACATATAAATTAATTTATATATTTTATATATGAGTACTAATAGAATTATCAAAACTTCACGAAATCCGCCACTAGAGTGAGGGACAGGTAGGTGGAAATTCTTGTTGCACTAATAATATATTAATAATAACAATGTCTTTTTCCTTTGGATTGTTTTGAAAAGCGTTTTAGCTGGGCTTGGATCTCTTTCATGACATGTCATGCTTATGATCAATCATAATGGTGTTACATATCTTTCCTTTAATTAAATTCTCTAATTTTGTAATCAATAATTATACTAATATTATAAGGATTAACTTTCTATGTTTTATTAAAATGTATAAATTTTGAATATACTTTTTATGTTGAAAATGAATGATTGAGTTATTATTGTTTGTAAATCGTTTTTAACATACTTAGAGGGTGACTAACAAGATTTAAATTAAATGCTTGCACAAAGATGTTCAAAGATATAATGGAAATATGTTATATTACAATGTCCTAAAAGGAGGTGGATTCCTCTGGTCTATAAACTGGATTGGAAGAGGGTATTGTTTGGGCTTGTGAGGCTCATAACAGATATTTGAATTGTTTATTTTATCAGACATTTCGTGTATTTTATTTATACAAAAGATTAGATCGATTCGATAATTATAACTTATTTAATTTAGTATTTGTCACCAACAAAAACAATGAGCGATAATTGTGTTTTATTGAGTTTATCCAAAAATAGCTGTATGGGTCCATAAGGGCCAAGTTTGTTTGGGAACTGAAATGTAAAAGGATCATTATAAAAATTGAAAATGGTCGAGGTTGATATTCCAGAATAACTTGACCCAAAAAGTCAATTCTACTTTTCTAGACAAGTGGCATTAATTCTGATACATATACGTTTTAGAGAACACACATCAATTAGGTTATTAACTATATTTTAATCAGAATGCATAGGTACAACTACGACATTAATATACAATCAGATATGGCAATGCCATCATCACACATTAATATAAATGGTTTTCATTTGTGGACTCAGAACTCTCTGTATCCTGAATTGGATTGGCACCACCTCTTGTGCTCTTTACCCTCGCAAAATTGGATCTCCATATTCACAGGAAGTAGTTCCTTCGAAAGAAGCAAAACTCCCATCTGTGTGGTTTGAAGAAGTTGATGGACTTGGCGGGCAGTTACAATTGGGAGTGGCAAAAAGTGAGAAGCTTGATGGAATTGTAGGGCCATTAACATTAGGAGAGGCTTGTGGTGCACCCATACTATCTACAATGTCGATACCACTTTTGTCTCGTGCTTCACTCTTTTTGAAAGTATGAGAAGATAGGTCTTTGTTGTCAAAATGTCTAGCTAGCTCTACAATCTTTTCCCTTATTGAGGCATTACGATCGGAATGCCTCAATAGTACATGCTTATGCTTATACACAAACACAACAATAAATATTATGAAAGCTAAAAGTGAAGTAATCCCGGCAATTAGGAAAAGACCCCAGAAGCTCTCGAGGCCTAGACTGTTGGAAGAAAGAGAGGTGCTAGAGTCTGAGCAATTGTTTTGCCTAAACCACGCTCTCTCAATGCTTACCATTTTGTCCCCTTCAGTTACATTTAGGACTGCTCTTGAAACATCATGTAATAGTGGCGAACCAATTGGGAAGACCTGCAGTTCATTAAATATATAAGACAGACACCCTCAAGAAACATTTAGGTAGAGAATGAAAGATATAGGTTACTTACAAAGCCGAAGCCATCGGTTTTATATGTTGGTGCGACCGTTGCATATTTAGAGCAATATTTGGCGAGAAAGAGCTTCATGTAGGGGATTTCGTCGAAAGCAGCAGCAATGCTCCCATTTAAAAAGAGTTCATCTAATTCCTCTAGAGAGCCATATACCTTAAGCGTGGTGTCATCCAATCCCATCCGTTTCAAGAGTCCATAAACAAAAGAATCCTTTTGGTAGCCTACATTTTCCCGGTTATTTATAAGTTCTTTTATGTCAGTAACAGTAGGCGTGAGCTGTTGAACTGTTAACATTGAAGTTAAGCTCGCTGTGTAACTTTGAGTCAGGATTAGACCAACAAAGCACCAAATGATGACCACAAATCTACCCAAGTTGCTCACAACCTTCTCCCCTGATAAAAAAAATAAAATAAAACTTGTGATTGTTGAATCATCAATGTGAATTATATATATTTATTTCCAATATAATGTTGACATTGGAAATCCATCCTGAAATTGACTCAGCAATCATAATCTCATGGATTGTTTGTGGATTTTTATTGGGAAATGACTCCAAATATTGATAAATCGAGTGTGCAACACATGCAATTAGGCCATATAAAGTAGTAATTTGGCACATTTCTTGCAAATTTTTGTTGTTCTATAGCATATTGTCTTCAAAACCCATGCCATTATGAAAATAATATTTTAGCTTTAGAAAATCATAGGCAAAGCTAGTGTTTTTATTTATTTATGTTTATTCTAAAGAGAGGCAAGATAAATTACTATGTGCAAAAACCATGGTTGAGAAGGAAAACCAGAAGATCGATCCCGTCTGATGGGAAGGAGGGCCCCTAAAGTCTTCGTTTATCCGATGCTCAAGAACCCAAACCACAAACCCTACGGAAATGAACGAACAAAAACTTGTCACCCAAAGCTCCCATGTCAATGGCTTCAAGAACACCCATGCATTTTTCCTCCTGTTGTCTCTAATTGGCACAATCATAGACACACCAGAGTCGGTGTAAGGCAATGAGAAGTCCACATACTGTGACCTATTTGCAACAATAGTAATATCTCCAACCACAACATCCAATTTCTGTTCATCATAAACATAAAACAACATTGTTACTACTAATGAAAGAAATACCGATACATTTAAACATTAGAGAAGAGAGAGTTTACCCCAAGGTACACTTGATACACCATGTCATTATAAGTCCCATTACTCTTGCCATCAGGAGTTCCGAATGGAACATATTCATAAGGAGCCGCATACGGTAATGCTGCCATTACAGCATCAAACACATCTATGCAGTATCCAGTGACTGTTGCCATGTTAGTTCTCGGATTTGGTGTTACCTTCACAAATTCACTAAAACCGTCTTTCACTGGTACCCCTATCCTCAACCTCTTTCCATTTGTCGGAATCATCCAACCTCTGGGAGGAGATTTAGTGTCACCTGGCCATATAATAGATCCAAGATTGGCATTTGAAGTGGAATTAGTACTTTTGACATTTAAATGTCTAACAATTCCATTTTCTGCTGTCCAAAATCCGATTCCTCTTCTCCCATTGCCAATCACATTGACTATTTGATATGCTGATGATTGAAACTGCCCATCAACTATATGGAAATCCCCACTGAGGCCTCTAAATTTAGTATTTAGTAGAGCCTGGAGAAGCTTTGGACCATTTTGGGACACTCCAAAAGTTTCGAGGTCTGTTGTTGAATTTCCTGAAATGTTTGACTTCTGAAACCCGCTGTTTGTTACACTGGCTTGCTCAACTGCAATGGCTAGTGCAGTTGTAGCATCGTATGCCCATAGTCCAAAAACATTCAATTGGGCATTAATTACGGTAGGATTGTCTTGTTGATACTTTCTTTTCCAACGAACGGTGAAATCTTGAAGGTGTTTGGTTGTTGGAAAATAAGTTTTTACACCCAATATTCCTTGCATGGAATCAATGACTGAAGGGTCCATTGAACTCAGCTCGTTTGTCACTGCATTGGTTATGATCCAAACGTAGCCTTCGGTCATCATTCCAACCTCTTTCACTTTAATGAAAAGTCGCGAGGCCAAAGTTGGATTCATGTGCACAATGAAAACTCTAGTTTGCATTGTCATTAACTTGTAAAGCTCCTCAACGATTTGATCATCTGTGGCCAATGGAGAAATGACACTCCGGTAGGGGACACGTGTGTTGATGTCTTGCAATGCATCGACCAAATATGGTATAATGCCTTCCCCAAACTCATTGTTCACATAAATTGGAACAGCTTCTCCCCATCCGAAAGCTTGAACAATAGCACTTATGGCTTTCACTTGAGATGAGTCGTTTTCGGCGGCTCGAACAAAGTATGGACTCCAAATTGAAGAGAGCGACGGGCTTGTTGCAGAAAATGAAATGATGGGTACTTGGGCCTTTTCTCCAAGATCAATTACAAAGTCAGCTTGCATAGAAGTTCCTGGTCCTATGATGGCTTGCACTTCAACATTTTTTAGTAGGTCTAGAGCTGCATTTTACAGGAAAATAATTAGAATCTATAGGTTAAGTGGGTCATCATTTAGCCCAAAGGCCGGTGGGCCAACCTAAATAAGGCTTTGGTTGGGCATGGGCTACATGTTAAAACCCGCGTCGTCCAACAGCCTACAAGAAACAGTCTGCTGGCCCAGTTTTCAAACCAGAGAAAATTATAAAAAAACAAAGAAGAAAGCCTATTGGCCTTAGCCCCTGTAGGCCGGGCCGTTAGTTCGTCCAGGGGTTTTGCCATTAGATATTTTATATTGGGACTTGTTGTAAAGGTCCAATAAGAATCAGAAATTATCACATTGTCAAAAATAAGAATACGGTGATTATGAAAAAAATAGTACAAATCAAGTTCGCAAATCAAAATCTGGTTTACGCGGAGAAAAATGTTTTTGAAAACCCTATTTTCAAATAATTAAGAAAGCTACTTTGAATATATAATTTTTTTTCTTTTTAGGTTGCAAGTTCTAATTTAAAAGTATAATTCAACATTTAATAATAAATAACTATTCAAAAATAAAAATAAAAAATTAAGAACAATATAACTATCATTCTATTTTTTGTGATAAAATTAAATATTTAATAATAAATTACTATTTTTTAGAATTAAAATTTTCGTCTAAAAAAGTAAGAATAATTCTATGGACTCAAACACTCCAATTAAAAATTTTACAAAAAGTATGAAAGGTCAAATATGATTAATTGTAAAACAAAAAAAAAAAAATACTAATACATAGACATCCAATGATGTTTGAACACATACTTTTAGTGCATGTAATATTGCTGAAAAAGTAAACCTTTTGGCCCCAAATTATTCTCTAAAAGTGTATTTAATTATTAGTAACATTTTTAAAATTTTATTGCTAAAAGGTTCATTTTTTAACTTTACGAGACAGCCTTTTCGCGATGACTTTCACGACAATTAGAATTAATCTCTTGATATTTTTTGCAACAAAATTTTTACTTTTGAAGATTAAAAAACGTGATACTTAAAATTTTAGAGGATTTACGTGTAGGTCCTAATAGGCAGACTTATTATTTGGGAATTAGTGGCATTTTTTATCAAATAATATTAAAAAAAAAGTCACTAATTATTAATTTTAGTGATAGTTTAAAACTTTTGTCACAAAAATATTATTAATAATAAGTTTTAACGACAATTTTTTTATAAAAAAAAAAAGGTCTCTAATTTTTAACTTTTTGTGAGAGTTTAAAAAATTTATCACAGAAAAAGTCACTGATTGTAAGTTTTAGCGACAATTTATAAAAATCGTGGCAAAAAAATAATTAATTGTCAACTTTTTGCGACATATATAAAAAATCGTTACAAAAAATTATTTTTAACAACGATTTTACTATGACTTATTTTCTATAAGATTTAAGTTCAACTATTAGAACTTAGGAAAAAGCGTGGTGGCTCGAATTAAAGGGGACTCGAATGGCTAGAATGAGCGTTGGTCTGTCGTCCACCCGGATGACTTGCCGGACGTCTGTTCGGATGACCGGGTGAAAGATTGTCTACCACAGTTGTCACATTTGTCGACCACAACTGTCAGCCTCCTTGTCGGACGATCGGCCGAACGACCGCCCGGATGATCAGCAAAGTAAATTTTGAGCCAACCTCATATTCGAGCTACCAAACATTGCTCTAGAACTTATTGATAATTTATCCTAAAATTTCATAGAAGGAAAATGAAATACATATTATATATATATATATATATATTTAAGTTTTGTTGACGACAACCTGATAATAAGTTTAAGCTACAAGGAACACTTGTTAATTTTGTATAGCACAAAAACATAACTGAAACTTATAAAAAAGAAAAAAAGAAGTATTTTTCCAAGACGTATATCTCTAATCCTTTGTGAAATCTACCAAACAATGACTGCACGTAGTAATTAAGGTTTTTTTTTTTTCAATAAATAAAAAAAATATTGATGAAAAATATTGAAAAATTACTCTGAGATACATCAATAAAAGAATTGAGGCAAACCACATCACTACGAAAGACATAACTCAATTTGGTTGGCTCATGAAATCCAACAATCATCTGCCAAGCCAACCAGCAAGAGAGAGGAGGCAAGACACGTAGTAATTAAGTTATGCCTCATAAATGAAAATATTATAAATTTAGAAATTTTATTCGGAAAATTATTGAAACATATCAATATCAATATTAATATTAATTATTCAAAAATATCAATAGATAATTTTTTGAATAAAATTTCTAAATTTGTAGTATTACTAACATTCTCAATTACTACCATATATCTCATGAAATAATTGATGATGAGCTTAACTTTTATATATTTTCAAGTCGAATAAAGTTAAGAATACATAAATTAATCGTAAAATTAAACAAAATGTACCTGGATGGATAATATTTTTAGTAGCCATATTAATAAATTTTATAAAATCTAAGTTGATTTTTTCCTATTTTGTATTTTCTCACTCGTTTCAGAACCGTTTCAAGATGAGAGAGAGAGAGAGAGAGAGAGAGAGAGAGAGAGAGAACCTGCTGCGGCTGCACCAACAACATAATTCTTGGAGTCCCTGGTTTTAAGGACAAGCCTAGTCCTGTAGTGGCCATAAGAGGCATAGAAGTCTGAGAGAGCCATGGTAATACAGCTCAGACCCATCTTCCCAACCCATTCATTCAAGTCAAGAACCACCCCTACATTCACTGGGATTGTGTTGTGCTGAGCAATGGCCATTTTAGTGAACAGGTTACTTGGAGAGAGAACAAAGAAAATGAAGAAGAAGAGAGAGAAGAGTTGTTGGTTATATGGTTTTCTGCTCATCTTTGAACCTCTTGCTAGAGTAGAACTTTCAAACTCTTGCCATAATGGTCTCAGACCCTGACATATATATAGAACATTGTGATTGGAAATAAAAATGTTAGAAATTCTAAAAATTTTATCAAAAATTCTATCAAATATCTTATATTGGGGTCCCTAGCATTACTTGGGGTCCCTAGCATTACTTGATTGGAAAAGTAAGGACAAAAAGACTAGAAGCTAACAAATGGCAAAATGTCCCGATCGGTTGGGTCTCCACTCGGTTTGGAAGTGATTGAATACGGTAGGGTTAAATTTGGAAAAAAATCTAATTGGGTTCGGGTCAATGGCGGAAGAGAATATTTTTTTACTTAAATCCTATCCGATCCATAAATATAATAATAAATATATAATAATGTTACACATATATTTATGTAGTATGTGTATAATATATTGTTGAATTTTTATAAAATAGATATAATATCTGTTGAGTTTTTATTATGTTATATATATAATATAATTTTAATATATGTACAATATGTAATATAATTTTTAAATTATAAATAGTATTTTTTAGTTTTAATTGTTAAATTTTAATATTGTTGTTAAATTTCTTATTGTGTTGCGAATAAGATAAGGTCAGGGTGTGGGTTATATTTGCAGATATGGCTATGGCTGTGGCTGTGGCTGTGCCTGTGCCTGTGGCTGGGGGAGAATTCCTTGAGGGTCAGGTCAGGGTGGAGACAAGCTGTGGAAACGAGGGTGGAGTAGGCCCCTGACCCATACCCAACCCATTCTTATCTCTACAAATAAAGGACTACACATTAAAATGTAGAATAAAATTATGCTTTCACTCCTGAGCAATGCTACATTTCTTAATATATTATTATCATTTAAGTACAATATGACTCATTCTATTTTTTGTGATAAAATTGAACATTTAATAATAAATTACTATTTTTTAAAATTAAAATTTTCGTCTAAAAAAGTAAGAATAATTCTATGGACTCAAACACTCCAATTAAAAATTTGACAAAAAAAGTATGAAAGGTCAAATATGATTAATTGTTAAAAAAAAAAAAAAAAAAAAAAAAAAAAAAAAAAAAAAAAAAAAACACTAATACGTAGATATCCAATGGTATTTGAACACATAAACCCTTAGTAAGAGTTTTAGTCCATGCAATATTGCTGAAAAAGTAAACCTTTTGGCGCAAAATTATTCTCTAAAAGTGTATTTAATTATTAGTAACATTTTTTAAATTTTATTGTTAAGAGTTTCATTTTTTAACTTTATAAGACAGCCTTTTTGTAATAACTTTCATGACAATTGGAATTAATCTCTTGATATTTTTTATAACAAAATTTTTTATTTTTGAAGATTAAAAAACTTGATACTTAAATTTTTAGGAGATTTACGTATAGGTCTTAATAGGCGGACTTATTATCTAAGAATTAATGGCACACTACAAGAAAAAGTACCTTTGGCGACTAAATTTTTAGTCACCAAAAGTCTGTTTTTAGTCGCCGAAAGTCGAGTTTTTACTTTCAGCGACTAATTTTTTTAGTTGCCCATTTTGTCGCGTATATATGGTTGCTGGAGGTATTGGCGACTAAAATTTTTTTAGTCAGCAAAAAATAGCTCTTTAGCGACCAACGATTTAGTCACCAATAGTGATTTACACTTTTTAAAATCACACATTTAGCGACTAATTTTTTAGTCGCCAATAGTCCATGAATCGCCGACTAAACCTTTTAGTCGCCCCAAATCAACACTTTTGGCGACTAAAAAGGTACTTCCGTGAAAAAAAAAAAAAAAAAAAAAACCAACTTTTTTGCTTTTTCTGAGATTCAAACCGCCAACTTCTCCCACATTTTAAACCTTCAGCAACACACTCTCTCCACTATGCCACTATAACATCACATGAATATATATGCAACATATATTATTTATATATTATATTGACCCGTATTAATATATACCTATATATATATAAATAATTATTTTTGTTCAATATAATTTATGTAAAAAATAATTATTTACTAAAAAAAATTATTAGATCAATTTTGGCGACTAAATCTATTTTTTAGTCGCCAATTGTATAGTTTTGGCTACTAATTATATTTCTGTCGCTAAAAATATTCATTCTGCCGAAAAACCTCCACTTTTGACGACTAAACTGAAATTTAGTTGCCAAAACCTCTACTTTGGACGACTAAACTGCATTTTAGTCGGCAATTCTTGACTTTTAACTACTAAATTTTTTTTAGTAGCCAAAAAGCTTCACTTTTGGCTACGAAATTGATTTTTGTCGGTAAAACACGTATAATCGACAACCAAACTATTTTTTAGTCACCAAAACCTATACTTTTTGCTACTAAATGTTTTTAGTCACCAAAAACCTTCTCTTTTGGTTACTAAAATTTTTTAGTCGCTAAAACCCCTATATTCGGCGACTAAACTGACTTTTAGTCACTAAAACCCCTACATTTGGCTACTAAACTGTTTTAGTCGCCAGAATACTTTTGGCGACTAATTCCATTTTAGTCGCCAATTCTGGTACTTTCAGCGACGAAAAATCCATTTTTTGTTGCGAAATCTGCTTTTTCTTATAGTGGCATTTTTTATCAAATATTATTAAAAAAAATCACTAATTATTAATTTTAGTGATAGTTTAAAACTTTTGTCAGAAAAATATTACTAATTATAAGTTTTAACGACAATTTAAAAAAAAAAAAGTCACTAATTTTTAACTTTCAGTGAGAGTTTAAAAAATTTATCACAGAAAAAGTCACTAATTGTAAGTTTTAGCAACAATTTATAGAAATCGTGACAAAAAATCATTAGTTGTCAATTTTTTGCGACATATATAAAAAATCGTTACAAAAAATTATTTTTGACGACGATTTTATTAGAACTTATTTTCTATAATATTTAAGTTCAAGTTTAGAACTTAGGAAAAGCGTTGTGGCTCGAATTGAAGGGAGCTTGAATGACTCGAATGAGTGTTGGCCGGTCGTTTGCCTGGATGACCGGTCGGACGTTCATCCAGATGACCGGGTAAAATATTGTCTACCGCGGTTGTCACCTTTGTCGACCACGACTATCAGCCCCCTCGTCGGACGACTGGCCAGACGTCCGCCCGGACGACCGGCAAAGTGAATTTCGAGCCATCTGAGCCAACCTCATATTCAGGCTACCAAGCATTGCTCTAGAATGTATTGATAATTTATCCTACAATTTCATAGATGGAAAATGAAATATATATATATATATATATATATTTACGTTTTGTTCATGACAACCTGATAATAAGGTTAAACTACAAGTAACACTTGTTAATTTTGGATAGCACAAAAACATAACTGAAACTTATTATAAAAAAGAAAAAAAGAAGTATTTTTCCAAGACATATATCTCTAATCCTTTGTGAATCTACCAAACAATGACTGCACGTAGTAATTAAGTTTTTTTTTTTTTTATCAATAAAAAAATTTATTGACGAAAAATATTGAAAAATTACTGTGAGATTCGTCAATAAAAGAATTGAGGCAAACCACATCACTACGAAAGACATAACTCAATTAGGTTGGCTCATGAAATCCAACAATCATCTGCCTAGCCAACCAGCAAGGCAGAGTAGTGCCTCATAAATGAAAATATTATAAATTTAGAAATTTTATTCAGAAAATTATTGAAAAATATCAATATCAATATTAATATTAATTATTCAAAAATATCAATAAATAATTTTTTGAATAAAATTTATAAATTTGTAGTATTAGTAACATTCTCAATCACTACTATATATCTTATGAAATAATTGATAACGAGCTTAACTTTCATATATTTTCAAGTTGAATAAAGCTAAGAATACATAAATTAATCATAAAATTAAACAAAAATGTACCTGGATGGATAATATTTTTTAGTAGCCATATTAATAAATTTTATAAAATCTAAGTTGATTTTTTCCTATTTTGTATTTTCTCATTTGTTTCGGAACTGTTTCAAGATGAGAGAGAGAGAGAGAGAGAGAGAGAGAGAGAGCACCTGTTGCTGCTGCACCAACAACATAATTCTTGGAGTCCCTAGTTTTAAGGACAAGCCTAGTCCTGTAGTGGCCATGAGAGGCATAGAAGTCTGAGAGAGCCATGGTAATATAGCTCAGACCCATCTTCCCAACCTATTCATTCATGTCAAGAACCACCTGATGGAATAATCTTCAGTGTAAATAAAATAAATTGAAATAAAGTCAAACAAAATAAAATAAAATTTACGGAATTTATTTTGTTGAACCGAAAAAATAATTAAAAGACCAAGTCGAGTGTGTGACATTCTGTCCTTAAGACAGATTCACCCCGCTTCGGTGCTTATGGACTAGTGGCGTCTATCTCCTAGGATACAATCATCTTCACAAACTTGTACACTACAAGAAAATCAGGTTTTAGCAGCGTTTTTTATTGCAGCGGCCTGAAAAATGCTGCTACAGATGGGCTATTGTAGCGGTTATTGACCACAACTAAAAATTAAATTTTTAGTAGCATTTTTTCCTTAAAACGTGTTATATATTTTTTTATAGTGACGTTTTGTACTCAACCGTTACAAAAAAAGCCAAGCAAAATAAGGCCCGCTAAATTCAATCTGATTTCGCGCCGAATCATATTTTTTTTAATTTTTTTTTAATGCTTTGTGTGTGTTGCTGAATAACATATCAGAATTTCAGTCCCCCCCCCCAAAAAAAAAACAGAGAAACCGTTCATCTCACAATTTGTGCCCTAGTCCACAACACTTCTTTGGCGAAGTATCAGACTTCATCCTCTCTGCGGCGCATTGACGACATCAAGCTAGAGCATCCCTGTGATTTCAAGGTCAGTTTTCTCTCTGTTTCTCTTTCTCTATCCCTCTCTTTTTTCTTCTCTCTCGGTTTGTCTCTCTACCCTTCTCTCTTTCTTCTCCTGTCTCTCTTTCTCTTTTTCCCTGACTGTCTTCGGTCAAGTTTGGGTCAATGAAATTCATTGTTAAGCTAAGACTTGCCATTCCATTCATTGATTCTAATATCTCCAAAACTTCTCTACTGTGAAGGATTTCATGAGCATCTTGAATGATTTTGATTTGGGAAAATAATTTAGAAAATATATTGATTAACATGTTCGGTATTCTGATTTTTGATCATCTGTGATATTCATATTTTCACCAATATAATTAGTGAAGTGAATGGATTGTTGTTGATACTACACAATAAAATCTCATGCTTGAGGATTCATTATGTAGGCTAGGTGTTTGATAAAATGTCACAAAGGAGTAATAGTGCCCTACATTTTGGTTTATTGGTTTGTTCTGTTTTTCTCTCTCCCTCTTCTTTTTTTTCTTTTTCTTTTTTTCTTTTTTTTTTTTTTTTTGTGTGGAGAAAATTGTTGTCTATGAATTTAATGCACAGTTTGTAATGTTTTGTTGGCTTAATAATGTGATTAGAAAAAATTGTTGTCTCTTTTTATTGTGATTGCTTCTTGTTTATGAAAGCGTTCGTGCATTGAACCATGAGATAAATAAACAAAGATGCAAGTTTTCTGGTTTCAAGGGAATTATACATGGAATAAATTCAAAATACCCAATATTAGGAAGCACAACAAAAGTGACACGCTCAGAGGCAATTTTGGGTTCACATTTTCTCCGATCCAACCTTCAGACAATCCAGAATCAAGACTCAACGGTGGTAGCTCGCTGCATAGTGCCTCGCTTTTTTCAAATAAGGTCCCATTGAACCAAATATGATTCCATAGACGCATTTGGCTTCGTGAAATAGCTCTAGTATTAATCTACCAATTACTTAATCCCAAACACTTTTTATAGATCATATCGCCCAATTCGTGGTTTGCCTTTAGCGCTTCGACATAGCCGTTTCGGATAGATGGGACGGTGATTCGGTTCCGAGAACCCCTTCTCGGATTTCTTCCAAACTTGTTCAAAGGTTCAAAGGAATGTACAATGTTGTGGGCAAATGTAGAAGACACAACTCGGACTTCGTCCCAAAGAATGAGTCCACTTAGAAGATGGCAAGTTATAAGGATTGATGGAAGTCGAACCAAATATCACTTCATCAAGGCTACAACATGGGGACTGCATTGTCTTCATTGTATTCTTAAACTATAAACTACAATACACATTCGTAGTAGCGATTCTATTTGCGGACCCCATTTCTTTTAAAGCGCTTTTGTTGTAGATAAATTACAAGGCCTTACCATTCCCAATCGAAATTCCTGCAAATCAATAATTCTTCATATCAAAAATAACTTATTAACATTTAACACCACGCATAAGGGAGAAAACGTGAAACACATTGAACACTAATATAAGAGATCTGAGCAGTTCTAAGACAAAAGGAAAGCTAGAAAGTCTTTTTGCTTGTGGTGTGGCCATATGTGAACATGTGGGTGTTCCAACCACCAACTCACATTTTCTGAAAGTTCAATTTATGTGAAATTATTAATGTTATCTCATAGGAAACACTGCCTTTTTGGAATTTGGATCTTTTTGACTTTGTAAAGATCAAGTGGAACCCTTGTTGGTCTACTTTACCCAAAATTTCCACACTCACATAAAGATATATATATATATAGAGAGAGAGAGAGAGAGAGGCATGTGTTTGATGGATGCCTCTGAAATCATAATGGCCACAACTTTTCATTTATGTGATGTGTGTGTAAAACTTGACTAAGAGAGAACATCTGGAAGGTCATTTACACTATTTGCAGTAACCTTGTTTAGAGATCTTATATTCCACTCGTCTTTATAATTCTTCTCTGTCTCGTGTGTGAATGAGTTGAGCATGCATTTTCAATGATTTGGCTTCATTTTCTCCATGTTGATAGTGCTATATTGATCTCTTATGCATTGTAGATATTGCTTGTCTTTCTTGTTATAGAATTCTGTGTGTGAATAAGAGTTGCATCAATTTTGTAAGAGTTGAAGGCCTAAGCCAAACCATCTAAATTATCTGTTTTCTTCTTTATCATTGTGTTTGCATCAATTTTCTACTTTGTATCCGATCTCAAATTTGTGTGGATTTGTCAGGACACTTGTCTAGTTGCCATGGAAGTATATTGTATGGGTTATTAATGAGGACATCTATATTTCTTCTAATAGATAACTAATGTTTTTTTTTTAATGTTTGTTGTTAAATATAGCTATTAAAAACTTGGACTTGAAAATCAGCATCTTGACATTCTTATTTTTATGCTCTCTCTAGTTTTAACTTTTAGTTTGTGAATGTAGGTATATCATATCTTGAGAAGAAAGAAGTCCGCACCCGTCTAAGAGAGGTGAGTATAGTCATGTATGTCCTTTTGTGGTTTGATTCCTAGATTGTAACAGTTGTCATACTTCAAAAAATCCACACCCTGAATAACACATCATAAAATATCAATTAATGAAGCTCATGGATAGATGATGTGGTAAACTGGTAGAATTTTCATCTAAATTCATGAATTCCTGATTAATTTTAAGACACATTTATCTGGGTATTTTTTTATTTATTATTATTATTATTATTATTATTATTATTATTTATTTTTCAAATTTGGAGGTAATTTGGTAACTTTCTTTTTAATTTAGAGAATGAGCTATTTTGGTGGTTGTTTATGAGAATTATTGCGCCCTTCCCTTATTTGGAATACCTTCAAGTTCTAGTTTGTCTTTGAAATACTTGTTGGAATTTCTGGAAATTCTTAGTCTAGCAAGATAGTCTTATACTTCTATATAAAATTAGCTTGCAGAGACAACGATACAAGTTTAGATAATGAAATTTCTGGAAATTTCTCTTACATTTTTAGTGGTGGTGAGACTTCATTGAATCTTTCTAGATGAGATTCCTAGAAAATCTCAATGAGATTCAAAGGTTCTTCTTATATGTTTAAATTCCAGAAAGCCTCTGCATAAATAACAACCACATCTATCTTTTCTGTCACCTTAAGTGAGTCCTTAAAACCCTTAGACCTTGATCCAAACCCTAACCTTTATATTCTAA
Organism: Camellia lanceoleosa; assembly: GCA_025200525.1. Classification (NCBI taxonomy): domain Eukaryota; kingdom Viridiplantae; phylum Streptophyta; class Magnoliopsida; order Ericales; family Theaceae; genus Camellia; species Camellia lanceoleosa. The sequence continues at coordinate 149,516,444 of CM045771.1, read as the reverse complement.
CTCTAAGATTTCTTTGTTGTCGAGAAAATTCGGATTTACCCTACTGACGGAAAATCCAAAGAACTTATCTCCTTAAATTTCCAATTAAAAAGACATCAAAGCTCAATCATTACGACCACTATCTATGCTCAAACCCTCAATCCAATTTCCAAATCCTTAACCATTCCAAACCCACGAGATTTAATTATAGGGCATCCTTAATCCACAAGGGCTAAGGAAAACATTTGACTTTTTTCTTCTTATATTTGATAAGATATGTCACAAACTAACCGAAGAGGCAAAAGTTCGCATCATCATTTTCATGGTAAATTGATCCAGTCGAACTTGACATGTATACATCCTACAAATTAAGTTGAATAAGTCGAAGAGAGAAATCAGACAGACAAGAGATAGAACACTTGAGAAATAAAAACAAGATAATAATTTAATTGTGATATAATTTATAATCCTCCGACACAATATTAGGAAATTAATTTTGCCGACATCGTAATAAATTCCAAGCTTGAGGCCTTTATCATGTACATAGTCAGCAAGAGATTTAATTCCCAATGGAAAACTTTCTGATTCGGGGACTAGTTGACCCTGCAAGACCAATTTACAATGAAAATAAATTTATTCAATACCTGGCTTTAAAGTTCAGTTTCTACTATTTCTGAGCTTAACAACCAATATATTTATATCAAAAGTGGCCTTTAGATCCAAGTAAACATTATTATGTTTTAAAGAAAGAAACAATATTTTCCTAATAGACAGCAAGGTATATTATTCAATTCTTTTTTTAGTCCAATGGTAATGGACACAATGAGAGGGTAGCTACAAAAGTGGGACTGACAATTCCAATCCCAAGTCTCTAGTACCACCACCAAAAGACTTTACCAATTAAACTAGATGGAAAACATGGCATAAGTGTAGTAGGATTTAAATTGACCTCTGAATTTCATTCTTGAGCCGACTAGCAATCATCTGATTTGAAAAAAGAAATTATTTAGTATGAAACAGAACCAAGTTGTGAAGGGGAACAAAACAAATACATCATGTGGATGAATACCTATGTTAACATAAACATAACCTAAATCAGCCAAATCAGTTACAATAAGTGCATCAGCTTCAAAGAGGAGAACATATGTTGGTATTTGTGACATTGAGTTTTTGAAAACATGATAAATGAAAGGACATATTTCTATTCACGCATTCAAATTTTAAATACTTTTGATAGTCCATAGGGGCTTTTGTTTGGGCAATAATAAGTGGTTGGGTTCTCATGTGCAAGTTTTCAAGGGCCTCTGTTTTGTGTAAATAACGCCTCAACCCTCAAAGACCCTCAAATTAGAGACCCTCTGATATGTAGAGTTACTGAAGTAGACAAAGAAAATAATCTTGTGAGGTGTATATGAGCTTTTCCTATGGCTTATGTTCTTTAATATCTTTAGTATACTATCATAAATGCTCATTTAATTTGATTAATATCTTTGTTTTTGATTAATTACATCTATTATTTGTCTAGCAGATATGGCAAAGAAACTATTTATAACTTGTAATATTGAGAATGAGTCACAGCTCAAGCGATCAAATGCCTCTTCACAGCCTAACAAGCTCAAGATGCTGTAATAAACTCTTTAAAAAAGCAAGTAGCATTTTTGATGAGTCAGAGACATAGTTCTAGTAGTTTGCAGGTATAACTACATATAACATATTCTTTTATATGATGTATTTATCATATGTTATCATTTTCTAAATTTATGTATACTTAAGTAAATTTTATTGTATAAATTAGGCGACAGATGGATCTAGTGGCATTCCGAACCAAGCTTCTCCACGAACACATCAAAGATCCTCTTTTGGAAGTCATGAAATGCAACCTTCTAATCGAGGTAAGTCATCATTACAATACACATACATTGACACAAATTTAGAATCACTGTTAATGACTTCTTTACCAATAAATTGTTAGTTAGTTAGTTTGGACAAAATTGGGGTTTGATAGGTTGACTTCTCTACTTTGCTTCCTTTATTGGCATCCGTAAAAATGCCAAACAAACCAATGAAATAGAGAATTGGGCAATCGAACAAATTTGAATATCAGCAACGTATCAAACTGTAATATACAATTAAAAATAGACTCTTGAATGTTGCTAGTGGTTGCTTGATTTGGTAGCTGCTACTAATGTTTGGCTTTATGATCTTCAACTTCATTCTAATCTTTATTTTTTGATATGTAAACCATATACTTACCAAAATAAATAAATAAATAAGACTTGTCGAGAATTATTTGTAGTCTAAATTTTCTTTATAGATTTTAAAATTGAAAATTATACTTATGCTCATTCAATTATTTTTATTGCAGGAAATAAGATAATATGAAGTATCAAACAATGGGCGTCATTTCTCGATTTGAACATTTTTCATGGAGATCTTTATAAAATGATGTCATGAGTAATACTTTGGAGTACTATTGTTATGTGACAAGTTTTTCTTTTGGATTATGGTGTGGGCTATTAGTTTGCTAGAAACATTGGATCTTTTTTGTATTACAGGCTTATGTAATGAACCTTTTAATTAAGGTGTTTTGGATATTTTGGGATTATGAAAATGCAGACTCTTTTACCTTTTACCATTATTGAGTATTGACCCATTAGAATAAAATAGTGTTGTTATAGATATATAATGTGAGCAGGGCTATGGTGTCTGTTTTGATCATTTTGTAATCAAATTGTCCCTGTAATATGGCTTTTTGGGTTTTGTTTCTAATTCCTTTCGTTGTTTGGATCTTTTCAATGTAACAAGGTTATGTTGCTCTTAGGTTTTTTTTTTTTGTATTGTTTGCCTTGTTCTTGCCCTCATTTGCTCTTTGCTTATGTGGTGTGTGAACAGGATGGTTTTTGTTGTCTAGATTATCTTTTTTTGTTTTTTGGTTTATGTGTCTTTGTATAGTAGGTTAGCTCTTACGGAATACCCCTAGTATCTTGTAGTTTTTTGTCGTTTTATTTATGACTTTTTTCATCCCCTCCCCCCCTCCCCAAAAAAAAAAATAGCCTACAACAACGGTTAATAACCGTCGCCGTAAATAAAATTCGAAACGAATTCTATGGTTATAGCGACAGTGTAAAACTGATGGAATAGAGTCAAAATATAGCAGCGGTTTACAAAATGTGGCAAAAGTGAAGGATATAGCAGCAGTCGACCCGTCGCTATAAAGTTAACAAATAATTGGTAAATTCAAGATATAGCGACATTTGTAACTGCCACTACATCAACCGTCGCTATAAAGATAACTATACCAGCGTTTGCGAAAAACGTCACTATAAGGATATGCCGACGGGGCTATTGCGGCGGTTTGGCCGCCACTATTGCAACCGCGGGTAAAGGTGTTTTAGTTTTTAGCGACGCTTTTTCCTGCTTTTAGCGGCAGTTTTGGCCGCTACTAAATCTTGGTTTTTTTGTAGTGGTAGTAGCACTCAACACAAATTTGTACGGCGAACTAGAACCTGTGTTCTTATACTCTCCTTATTTTATCTCTAAAACTAAAATGAAGATTAAAATGCAAAAAATAAAATCTGGACAGCGAAAGTATAAATTGCAGACTGATTTTTCGAATTCTCTAACACTGTTGGAATGTTGGTATTTATAGGCACAAAAAGCCCTGTCCGAACAGGTGTGAATCTGTCCAACAGATTCAGTTCTGAAAGTGAACAGATGCAACCTGTTTTGAATTCAAACAGATTCTGACTGTTGCACTAGAACAGTTTTATTTCAAACAATTTTGAAAAAGTGTCCGTTGGTGGACAATGTTTTAAACTGTTGGAATATTTTTTATTAAACTATTTGAATAGTTTAATCAATAAAGCCGTTGCTGGAATAGTTTTTTAAACTGTTTCAAATAGTTTAATCAATAAAGGAAGAGGTACAATCTTTAGGAAACCACTTAAGAATCCAAAATTTAAATTTAGATTTAAATTAAATTCCCTCAATAATTTTTTATTAAAAAAATTCAAATGAATTTTGTCTAAAAAATTAATGTTAGACCCAAAAACGATATCAACTTCCCATTCACTCATAATGGTTTTGACGTTCCGTCTTCACCGTGTGACTTGCCACGCGGCAAGGAATACTTCACCTCTTCAGACCCACCCCAAAAGACATTTGTAGCCCACTCAATTTTGGGCTCAAAGTTGACTAAAAATATGCCTATATTAAACCATTTTTCCAACAATCCCTCACATGAATGAAATTTGGCAGAGAGAAAATGCAACAACATGATCTAATTTCAGAGAGTACAAAAATTGGAAATATTCTACAAAGGATTGGTAGCTTTGGCTTTGAACCTTCCCTTGTGAGACACTATCGGATTTACTAGCTAACTAGTAAACATGATATCTTGAACTATTCAACCGTTTGTGTAAACCAAGACAATAAAACTCACACAGTATATCCCCAGACACAGTTTAGTTCTCACTATTGTGTTTCATTTTGGCCCTGAATAACCTGGTCTTTTATGAGTGCTCTAGAGAATTGTAGCCCTTCACAAATCTCATAGAACCAGCCCAGTTCACACTCATATAGGTGATTCTTATGAAGAGTATCCTGCCATACTCCACTAGGTATACCTAGATATAAGAATCATTAAAAGTATTACTTAACCTAAAACACTACAGACATCACTATTTCATCATAGAAATGGGTAGGAGTTAGACTCCCCAGTGATCCTTCTGAGTCAATCACAACTCGATTATCCCTTTGAACCTAGATCTTGGGATCTCCAGTCAACTAGGTTGGGTTGTCGTTGTGGTAACTCTTATGTAATAGGCTTAAGTCCCATTCCCCTCGATGAATTCTCAACTAGCTCTCTTGCTAACCCTTTGGTTGGTAGATCCGCTATGTTGTCTTTAGACTTCACATATTCAATAGAAATAATTCCATGAAAGAATAGTTGTCTCACGGTGTTATGTCGACGACGAATGTGTCGTGACTTACCGTTGTACATATGACTCTGTGCTTTACCAATTGCTAATTGTCTATCATAATGTATGCATATAGCAGGCACTGATTTTGGCCATATTGGAATATCTTCAAGGAAGTGGCGAAGCCATTCTGTCTCTTCCCCTGCTTTGTCTAAAGTTATGAATTCTGATTCTATAGTAAACCTAGCTATACAAGTCTGTTTAGAAGATTTCCAAGATACAGCAGCCCCACCAAGAGTAAAGACATACCCACTAGTGAACTTTGAGTCTTTAGTATCTGATATCCAATTTGCATCACAGTAACCTTCAAGTACTGCTGGATATCTAGTATAATTTAGCCCAATATTACGAGTAAATTAGAGATACCTTAGAACCCTTATAATTGCCTTCCAGTGTTCTACTCCCGGATTACTCGTATATCTATTTAATTTACTTACTGCATAAGCTATATCTGGGCGAGTGCAGTTTATCAAGTACATTAAGCTTCCAATAATTTGGGCATACTCTAATTGAGAAATATTTTCCTGTACATTCTTAGAAAGATACAAATTAACATCTACAGGTGTTCTAACAAGATGATCATCATCTTTGCTGAATTTGTCAAGTATTTTCTCAATGTAATGAGATTGTGACAAAATATATCCTTCTGATGTCTTGGTAATTTTCATACCAAGAATTACATCAGCAATGCCCATGTCTTTCATGTCGAAATGTTTATTCAACATTTTCTTCGTAGTTTTAATCATGTCATTATTATTACCTATGATGAGCATATTATCTACATAAAGACATAAATGACATAACCTTTGTCTGTATTTTTAATATAAACACATTTGTCACACTCATTAATTTTGAATCCATTTGGCATCATTGCCTTGTCAAATTTCTCATGTCATTGCTTTGGTGCTTGTTTTAAACCATATAATGATTTAACCAATTTACATACTTTCTTTTCTTTTCCTGGAACTAAAAAACCTTCTAGTTGTTCCATGTAAATTTCTTCAACTAACTCACCATTTAAGAAAGCGGTTTTCACATTCATTTGATGAATTTCTAGATTGTATAGAGATGCAATAGCAATTAGCATTCTAATAGATGTTATTCTAGTAACCGGTGAGTATGTGTCAAAGTAATCAAAACCTTCTTTTTGTCTAAAATCTTTGACCACGAGTCTTGCCTTGTATTTGTCAATTGATCCATCCGCTTTCAATTTTCTTTTGAAAATCCACTTGTACCTAAAAGGTTTTCAACCTGGTGGCAAATCCACCAATTCCCAAATGTGATTTTGTAAGATGGATTCAACTTCACTATTGATAGCTTCTTTCCATAAAGGAGCCTCAGGACTGGACATAGCCTCTTTAAAGGTTAAAGGTTCATTTTCTAACAAATATGTTAGAAAATCTGGACCAAAAGATTTTGAGGTTCTAGCACACTTACTACGCCTAAGTTCCTCTTTCTCATTTTGATCTAATTCTTGTTCTTGATCATGTTCTTGATCTTGACTAGTAATAGCATCATGAGATCTTTTATTGTTACTAGTTTCTTCTCCAATCTTATTTGGAAATACATGTTCAAAAAAGATGCATTCCGAGATTCAATAATAGTATTTACATGTATTTCAGAATGTTCTAATTTATGAATCAAAAACGGATATGCACTACTATTCTTGGCATAACCAATGAAAATGCAATCAATGGTCTTAGGACCTATCTTAGTCTTTTTAGGACTAGGTATAGACACTTTAGCCAAACACCCCCACACTTTTAAGTATTTGTAAGATGGTACTCTTCCATACCACAATTCATAAGGTGTTTGATTCACTTTCTTTCAGGATACTTTATTAAGTATATAATTAGTAGAAAGTATTGTTTCCCCCCACAAGTTCTAAGGTAATCCAGAATTGATTAACATGGCATTCATTATTTCTTTTAAAGTCCTATTTTCCCTTTCAGCAATTCCATTTTGCTAAGGTGAGTAAGGAGCAGTGGTTTGATAAATTATTCCATGTTCTTTACAAAACTCACCAAAAGGTGATTCATATTCACCACCTCTGTCACTTCTAAGTTTCTTGATTTTCTTACCAAGTTGATTTTCAACTTCATTCTTATATTGAATGAAAGTTTTCAAAGTTTCATCATTGGTTCGAATTAAATAAACATAACTATATCTAGTATAGTCATCTATAAAAGTGATAAAATATTTTTTCTCACCTCTAGTTTGAATTGATTTAAAATCACAAATGTCACTATGAATTAATTCAAGTGGTTCCGTACTTCTTTCAATTGAATGGAAATGAGTTTTGGATAATTTTGGCTCAACGCAAATTTCATATTTATGATTTGAATCAATGTCAAATTTAGGTAAACATTTCATATTAATTAATCCATGCAAAGATCCATAATTAACATGTTCTAATCTACCATACCATAAATTTGAAGACTCAAGCAAATAAGAAAAATATGTATTTTTATTAATAACTGAGGGTGCAATGGTCCTTACATTTATCTTGAAAAGGCCGTCAGACATGTAACTTTTTCCTACATACATCTCATTCTTAGTAAGTACAAATTTATCACTCTCAAACATTAGTCTAAACCCATTTTTACTCAACAAAGATCCGGAAACAAGATTCTTGCGAATGTCCGGTACATGTAGCACATTGTTGAGAGTGAGTTCATTTCCTATGTCATCTTAAGTACAATCTTTCCTTGTCCTTCAACTTTGGAAGGTAAGGAGTTGCCCATAAAAAGTTGTTCACCATTGTCCACTGTAGGATAAGATGTGAACATCTTTTTGTCGGCACAGATATGGCGAGTAGCACTAGTGTCCACCCACCATTCTTTAGGATTTCTGACAAGATTTGCCTCGGAAACAACTGCAGAAAGATTGATGTCATTTACACTGTTGGAAATATCATCCACTTCAGTCATATGGGCTTGAGCAAGCTTCTTGCTTGTTCTTCTTTTGCTTTTGCCTTTGCTATGGTAATCTCTGGCCCGATGTCCCTCTTTGTCACAGATGTAACATTCGCCATTAAACTTGTACTTTTTATTTTCCTCCCCTTTAGAGCCTTGTGATGAACTTTCTCTAGAAGACTTTCGTTTTTTGGTTTTTGAAGCATGTTCCACTACATTTGCCTTAGACTCCATAGGATGCTTACTAGCCCGCTTTTCAGAATTGCGGTTGTTCTCCTCAATCCTCAAACGCACAATTAATTCTTTCATAGACATTTCTTTGCGCTTGTGTTTGAGGTAGTTTTTGAATTCCTTCTAGCCTTGTGGTAATTTCTCAATTAAGGCTGCAACTTGGAAGGATTCACTAAGAGACATGCTTTCTACGTGAATGTCATGCAGAATGAGTTAAAGATCTTGAACTTGGTTGATCACAGTTTTTTAATCAACCATTACAAAATCTAGGAATTTGCTAACCACAAATTTCTTTGAGTTGGCATCTTCCGTTTTGTATTTTTTCTCCAAAGACTCCCAAAGTTCCTTTGCTGTCTTGATAAGACTATAGATGTTGTATAATGTGTTGTCAAGTTTGTTCAAGATGTAGTTCCGGCAAAGGAAATCAGCATGTTTCCAAGCATCAACCGCAGCAACCACTTGCCGGTCGGTTTCATCCTCCTTCAAAATAGGAGCATCCTCGCGGAGGAAACGAGCCAAGTTCAGAGTTGTAAAATAGAACAACATTTTCTGTTGTCATCTTTTAAAATCAGTTCCTGAGAACTTCTCTGGCTTCTCACCGTGATTTACCGGTACTGTCACCACAAGAGAAGGGGTTGGTGCAATTGCAGCCACTACAGTAGTACTTGTTTGGGCATTAGTTTCAGTAGCCATCAATTCTAAATTATAAAAAAAATTATAATTAGAATTTATACTACACAGAAAATTAATCCAAATTCACAGAATTAAATTCTGTAAAAATAAAAGAAACAAGAATGTAACTTTTATTTTTCAATTAATTTGGAAATAAAATAAAATAAAATTTTATTTAACCAAATTAATTCCACACAAAAAATTAATTTCTGTAACACTTCAATAATTAAAATACTAAAAAAAAATTTAATTAATGAAAATTCAGAAAATAATTTCTAAAAACCAAACTTGATTTCTGAAAAAATTTCACAAAAATATATTCTGAATTGTTAATGATACCAGTATATTACTACTAGTTGTCAAAGAAAATAGACAGTATATTACTACTATTTGTCAAATAGCATATAATCACTATTTGTTTTTCCAACCAAATATTATTTTGTAAATCCACAGAAAATAATTTTCTTAAAAGAAGAAAGAGAAAAGGAAACAAACAAAAAATTCTGTAAATAGAATAATTCAAATCTGTCTTAAGATTGTTGAACAATCTTCTGTGTAAATAAAATAAATTGAAACAAAGTCAAACAAAATAAAATAAAACTTACAGAATTTATTTTGTTGAACCGAATAAATAATTAAAAGACCAAGTTGAATGTGTAACACTCTGTCCTTAAGACAGATTCACCCCGCTTCGGTGCTTACGGACTAATGACGTCTATCTCTCAGAATACAATAATCTTCACAAACTTGTAGTAGCACTCCACACAAATTTGTACGGCGAACTAAAACCTGTATTCTTATACTCTCCTTATTTTATCTCTAAAACTAGAATGAAAATTAAAATGCAAAAAATAAAATCTGGACAGCAAAAGCATAAATTACAGACTGATTTTTCGAATTCTCTAACATTGCTGGAATGTTGGTATTTATAGGCACAAAAAGTCTTGTCCAAACAGGTGTAAATCTATCCAATAGATTCAGTTCTGAAAGTGAATAGATGCAACCTGTTTTGAATTCAAACAAATTTTGACCATTGCACTAGAACATTTTTATTTCAAACAATTTTGAAAAAGTATCCGTTGGTGGACAATGTTTTAAACTGTTGGAATATTTTTTATTAAACTATTTGAATAGTTTAATCAATAAAGCCATTGGTAGAATAGTTTTTTAAACTGTTTGGAATATTATGATTAAACTATTTGAATAGTTTAATCAATAAAGAAATAGGTACAATTTTTAAGAAACCACTTAAGAATCTAAAATTTAAATTTAGATTTAAATTAAATTCCCACAATAATTTTTTATTGAAAAAATTCAAATGAATTTTGTCTTAAAAATTAATGTTAGACCCGAAAACAATGTCAACTTTCTATTTACTCATAAATGGTTTTGACGTTCCGTCTTCACTGTGTGACTTGCCACGTGACAAGGAACACTTCACCTCATCGGACCCACCCCAAAAGACGTTTGGGGCCCACTCAATTTTAAGTTCAAAATTAGTCAAAAATATGTCTATATTAAATCATTTTTCCAACACCACCCCTACATTCACTCGGATTGTGTTGTGCCGAGCCATGGCCATTTTAGTGAACAAGTTACTTGGAGAGAGAACAAAGAAAATGAAGAAGAAGAGAGGAGAGTTGTTGGTTATTTGATTTTTTGCTCATCTTTGAACCTCTTGCTAGAGTAGAAATTTCAAATTCTTGCCATAATGGTCTCTGACACTGACATGTATATAGGACATTGTGATTGGAAATAAAAATGTTATAAATTTTAAAAAATTTATCAAAAATTTTATCAAATATCTTATATTGAGATTCCTAACATTGCTCGATTGGAAAAGTAGGGACAAAAAGACTAGAAGCTAACAAATGGCAAAATGTCCTGATCAGTTGGGTCTCCACTCGGTTTGGAAGTGATTGAATGCGATAGGATTAAATTTGGGAAAAAATTTAAAAATCTAATTGGGTACGCAGTCAAGGATGGTAGAGAATATTTTTTTACCTAAATCCTTTTTGATCTGTAAATATAATAATAAATAAATAATAATTTTACACACATATATATATATATAATATGTGTATAATATATTGTTAAATTTTAATAAAATCTGTAAAAATATCTGTTGAGTTTTTATTATGTTATATATATATAATATAATTTTAATATATGTATAATATATAATATATATTTTAAATTATAAATAGCATTTTTTAGTTTTAATTATTAAATTTTAATATTATTGTTAAATTTCTTATTGCGTTGCAAATAAGGTAAGGCGAGAGGGTGAGTTATATTTGCAAGTTTGGGTGTGGGCGTGGGTGTGGGTGTGGGTGGGAAAGAATTGCATGAGGTTCAGGTGGGGATGGGAGTGGGGGTGGGGGCTGATCCATATCTTACATGTTGTCATCTCTACAAATAAAGGAGAACTACACATTAAAATGTAGAATAAAATTATACAGACTGACCCATATCCTACCCGTTGCCATCTCTACAATAAAGGAGGACTACACATTAAAATGTAGAATAAAATTATACTTTCACTCCTAAACTATAGGTTATTTTTCACTTTTATCTAAAATAAAAAAGAGCAATTCTGCATTTCCTAATTCATTATTATCATTTTGACCTCTAATGAGGTGAAAGACAAAAAAAAAAAAAAAAAAAAAAATACAGAGTTGGATAGAGAAAAGATGAAAAGTGAGGAATGGAATCTATTCTATATCATTAAAAGTAAATTAAATATGCTTAATTAAAACTCCTAAACATTTTTCAATAAAAAATTCTCCCTTTAGTCCTTATTCCATTTTTTGTTTCATACTTTCAGGTAGAAAGGTTGCAAATCAAAGTCTAGATGACTGGACTCGAGGCGTTACGTGGTGGTTTTGTGCCGCTTTCGCCTTCTGATTAAAAAGTTGTAACAGTTAATAAATTATTTGACATAATAAAGTTTTAACAGTTAATAAATTATTTGACAAAATTTGGCAATTAAAGAAAAGAATCGCCTTCTGATTAAAATTAAACGTCACATCAAATCTTTTACTCATAATTTTTTTTTAACAACTTCTAAATACATTAACAAAAAAATAAAAATAAATCAAAAGGTCACAAAATCACAAAAAAATAAATCTCAAACTCCCACTTAGAATGAATGATACTCTTTTTGTCCTAAAATATTAATCTATTATTTTATTTTTTATTGTCTCAAAATATTAGTCTATTTTCAAAAATTACGGATTAAAATAATATAAAATTTTTATTTTATCATTCTTTTAAATTTATTAACAACATAAAAAATACAATTATGATAATTGATAATTTTAAAAAAATATATTATCAAAGAGTAATTTTGAAAAATTAATATTTTTAAAATATAATAATTATATTATCAAAAAAAAATTTAATTTCCTAAAAGAGATTTTTTTTTTTTTAAGACAAAAAAAAGTAGAAAAATTTAGTGGATGGCAAAAAAAGGGCGTTGGGTCGTGAAGGATGGCCATGACAGTGGTAGGAGAGGAAAGAGAAATTGAAGAAAACGTGTAATATAATGTATGTATAACTGTCCTTGAATATGATTGGGGTTTAGTCGAGGTCAATTTGTGTCACGCGGCATTTTCACAAAAGGACAATGGTTGAAATTTGAACAATGTGATAAGCGTTTAATAAGTTAGGACCAAAATGACAAATTTTATTTTTAAAAGATTAAAGTAAAAAAAAATTATATTTTAGAGGTAAAATTATAATTTACTCTAAAATGAATGGTTCTGCAATGAAATTGAATAACATAACATGTAAAACTTCTATTAACAAAAATGTCAATTTTTATATTATGATGGTATCAATAATTTATGAGTACAAAAGTAAAATAAAAAAAAAAAAGAAAAAAGAAAAAATGAAGAATAATATTTTTTTTTTTTAGGCACATCAAAAAATGAAGAACAATATTCATTTCTGCATTTGGGAATGTGATATCATCTATTTGTGTGAAGAAAAATGCTTGGGAGCACTAATTAGTGCTCCCACTAATTAGGTGGTAGTGGGTCCCGCCAGAAATGATGTGATGTTTTGGTTTTGGAGTTGTATTTTTTTTGTTTTTTTTCTATTTTTTTAATGCATTAGTGCTATTAGTGGTGATGTTTTTAGTGGGATGAATCATTGTTATTGTGTGAACTCATATGAATGCAAGATGTCAGATACATTTACGACATTGTTAATATTTTGGAGTTTTCTTAGGTGTGCAACCCACAAAAGGTGTAAGTGGGTTGCACACCATGTGCCACTCACATAAAAGGTGTAAGTGTAAGTGTAAGTGGAAGGTATAAATGAAATGTATAAGTTGCACACCATGTGCCACTTACACAAAAGGTGTAAGTGTAAGGTAAAAAAGGTGTAAGTGTAAGGTGTAAGTGAACACAAAAAGGTGTAAGGTGTAAGTTGCACACTATAGCATTACCCTAATATTTTTAGAAAAGGATTTTGCTTCTCTCTAGTTCAGGGTAGATTGGAGAGGACCCATCTAAGCCTATGAGATTCATGATTGACCTTCTTTTGATTATATATTACTAGCCTATTACTCGTGCTATACACGAAATAATTATAGATATTTATATTTATTTTAGATTTTTTTTAATATATAAATTATGTTTTTAAAGATTTTTTATAAAAATAATTTAACAATCTTATCACTAACCGTAGTGTATGGGAGAAGTTGAAAAGGGTACTGCAGTAACTATACATGGATTGTATCTATAATTATATTTATGAGGAGATTTTAAATACTGATTAGGGAATTTTGACCAAATCAATAAATGCATGCATGTGGAAAGACATGTGGATTGAACAAAGTTAATAAATGTTGATCAGGGGATGGATATTTATATTTGTTTTAGATTTTTTTTTAATATATAAATTATGTTTTTTAAGATTTTTTATAAAAATAATTTAACAATCTTATTACGAACCATAGTGTATGGAAGAAGTTGAAAAGGGTACTGCAGTAACTATATACGGATTGTATCTATAATTATTTGTATGAAGAGATTTTAAATACTGATCAAGGGATTTTAACCAAATCAATAAATGCAGGCATGTGGAAAGACATGTGGATTGAAAAAAGTTAATAAATACTAATCAGGAGATTTTGACCAAATCAAAAAATGCTGAGTTTTTTTTTTTAAATTTAAATCATAATTTAAATTTAGATGTTATATCTTTTTGAGATCTATAGTTAAATTCTTATCTTTTTATTTTTTATTTTTGTGTGTAACCATAATTTATGGGAGAAATTGAAAAGGATGTTGCAATAATTATGGGAGAAGACAAAAGGGATTGGGGGTTGGGAAAAGTCAATAAATGCGAAGTCAAAAGGAATTGGGGGTTGGGAGAAGTCAAAAAGGATTGGGGGTTGGGTTGGGAGAAGTCAATAAATGCTGAGATTTTTTTTTTAAATCAAAAAATTAGAAAATTAGGATTTTTGTGTGTAACCATAATTTATGGGAGAAATTGAAAATGATGTTGCAATAATTATGGGAGAAGTCAATAAATGCTGAGGTTTTTTTTTTTTTTAAATCAAAAAATTAGAAAATTAGGATTAGGAGATTGGAGCTCCCACAAACCTTGGGGTTAAAAATCCCATTTTGCTTAATATATAGTATAGATAGATAGATAGATAGATCTTTTTATTTTTATTTTTATTTTTGTGTGGTTTTTATTCGAGTATTTTTTTTTTTCAATTTATTTTAAGATGGAGTTGTGGGTATCTTTTTTTTAATTTAATTTATCTGTGGTTTCCATTTGTTTTTAATTATTATTATTTAGGTAAGTTATGATGTGAGTTAGATATGTGATAGACATGTGAGTTTTATTGATTTAAAATTTATTTAGATAAACTTTTTTTAAAAAAAATTTAGTTTTTTTTTGTTATGTTATAATATAATCTATAAAATATAGGTAGTGTACGGGAGCGAAATATCTTTTGCTCTCCGTACGCCTTGAACATTAAGCTTCTGGCGACGGCGTCTATCTCTGCAACACAAAAATGGTGAGCTACCCCGCGGTGGTGTGCCGGAAAAACCCTCCGACGATCAAATCAGTTCTTTAAGGAAGAAGATAGTGAGAGGAGAGTCTTTGTGAGAGTGAGTTTTCTTACCTATTTCTAGGCTGGCCATGCAACCTCAAGGTTGTGCGCGCACTACCTCTGCTGTCCTTCCTTGGACAGGTGGCAGTGCGCGTCCCTCACCACCTTACGCGTGTAAAGGTTTTGTCCTTCCATCAGTAGTCACAGAACTGTCTAACGGTATTGAGGCGTTCGTGGAGCAGATGTCCTTTCCCTCATGTCATTGGCCCAGGTGGCACACCCAACCGGGGTATCACGGCCGGCCTAGCACCCATGGGAAATTGCCATCACATGCACTCAACCGTGCTACGTGTCACCGACCTGTGACTCAGGCGAAAGCCTTACCACCTCGGCCGAACTACTCTCGACCGGCTCAACCGGACCACCTGATTGTGAGGCATGCCGGCCTCCAACCATTCTTCCCCATATCTCGGTCACACGCAACTGCTTCATCTCGACTGGATGGTCGGAGACATACCGACCTCGCTGCATTCTCAGTCTAGCCCGGGTAGTCCTTTAGCTCGGTTAATATTCGTCACTGCGAGGTTCACCAGGCATGAGCAATCCACAGCTCGGCTACACCAAGATGTTGATCGGTCAACATCTTCCACCGCGCAAGCCTTCCCGCTCGGCTATTCCAACCGCGTCGTGCAGTCCGTAGCGCCTAACGTTATCTTTGCTCGGCCGTACTAACCAGCGCGAATCTCCCCTCTCAATTGCCCCTTAACCCCATCCGAGCTGGTCGTGATTGGGATTACCACTGTGTCCGAGCTTAGGCCAAGTTGCGCTCTTGCTAGGCCGAGCTGGATTGGGAAAACGTCTATCGCTGAGCCGCGGTTAAGTTGTGCCCTCACCAAGCCGAGCGTAATTGGGGTCCCATCTGTCGCCGAGCTGTTACAATTGCGCGGCCGTCACCTCCGCAGTTCCATCAAAGGTCGTAGGACCGTACTGACAGCCGCTTTTGCAGTGCCACGTGGCCTCGCTCCGTTGGCAACACCGCCCCCACAAAGCCGATTTCAAGCAGGCTGCTTGGTTTTCCACTAATAAACCCTATTCGAAGGGTTTAAACCTTTCACACTTCACCTTCCTCTTCAGCTCCCAACTCCTTCACCCTCTGTTTTTGCCATTTTCGAGCTCCAGTCTCCGTTCTCGCCGCTGCAGTTCGAGCTTTCGAGGGAGAGGGCTTCGCTTCGTCCTCGTTTACTGGTGAGTTTCCCCCCCTTTTTTCATTGCATTCCACTTTTCTTCATGCTCTTTGCAATTTTCTGCCACTGTTTTTCGTGTTTTCATGCCATTGTGCTTTGCATTCTTTGTTTGTGCCTACTCGTGCCCCCTTTCTTTGTTTAGAGCCTACACACTCTAGGTCAAACTTGAAACATTGGGAATGGATGGGGCCTTCGTGCCCCTTGTTTTTCCTGGGTTTGAACTGGTTCATCCCATTTCTGGGATGAACAGTTTGAATCTGGGTTGGGCTGAGCTAAACACTCGTTTTGATCCGTAGGTAGAGCAATAACCGAGCAAAAAACTGTTTGTGGCTTCTTGTAGAAGCTGGGACCGGGCTGAATAGCCCATTAGATCGGTGAGGGGAGCGAACCGAAATGAGACCCTTCGTCTGAAACCTTAACCGCGCTGAAGGATTAACAAGATCCATCACTAGTTGTCAACCGAGCTATACCGAACTAGAAGGATTGAAGGCTTATGTAGTGGAACCGAGCTAGGACTGTCAAAACACCAAGTCCTTCACCGAGCAATTCCGATAGGAGCCGTGCGATATCTGCCGTGCTAACCCTTGGACTCATTTTTAATATGCAGAACAAATAGGACCGACCAAGCCCGTCCAGCATTTTTGACCGAGTTATACACAAAAACCCAATAAAACCGAGATAATGGGGAAGTACCGGTTCATGGTTAGCTCGCCCGGCGCGATGGCAGAATTTAGAAGGGAATACAACATTCCTGATGACGTCATCTTAGAACTTGCCAAAAAGGGGGATACGCCGTGGGGGGACTTAGACCGGTGCCCCTTCACGGTCGTTTCCATTGTCGAGGGAAGGCTCCGCTTCCCCGTGCAGCCATTGATCTGCGAATTTTTGAGGCAGACAAGGCTTTGTCCGAGCCAGGTTTCCACCAATACGTACAAGATAATAAATGGCGTTGCCAAGTTGAACCGAAGGCTCGGTCTCAATCTCGGTCTCGCAGAAATTTTTCACCAATACAACCTTAGTAAGAATAAGGGTGGGTTTTGCTATTACCTCAAAGTCAAGAAGGGCCGAGCAAAACTCATCGAAGGCAACCCAGACAAAGAAGCCAACGATGACGACTTCCTCTGGGTGTCCGGTAATTACGAGGACACAGAGGCGCCCATACCGGGCTGGTATATTAGGAAAGATTTCGGCCATTCTGGTGAGTATCCCGGCTCACCGTGCTATCTTCATAATACGTTAGTTTCTTTTTTACTTTGCACCGGTCTGACCCTTGTCTTCCTTTTGCAGATAGACACTTGGCGGCGGACTGTCATCAGGCCTACCCAGAAGCAATCCGAGCTCTGCTTCGTCACCCCGAGGAAGAGAGACAAGCCTCGAAATTGCTCGGCTTCGAACAAACATACAACTACCATGCGCCACGCAAAAGCCGCGTGACTGATTTTCTGCGCGCTCCGTCCTCAGAACCAGACCCAACTCTTCCACCGATCAGACTTGTACCACTAACCGCGGAGCAAGAAATGGCAAAAATCAAGGCCATTAAATCAATGATCACCGGCGAGGAGGGGGAGTCCCAACCCCCAGAGGCGACCGGGGGAACTTCCTCCACTCTCGAACAAATCGAAGAAGGTTTCGCCTGCAGCAAGCGAGCAAGGGGCTGGCCGGCCAAAGAAAAGGCCTAGGAAAGACAAAGCCGGTCAGAGCCTCATTGACGAAGACTTAACCGAGGTTGGTTCAACCGAGCTGGCCGACCAGACCGAGCAGCCACTCGCCCGCAAATCCAAAGGCAAGGGCCCTGTCACCCCCCCGGTCTAGGCGCCCGAGTTTCATTATCAGGGCCGACCAGTTTCTGCAGAGGATTCGGTCTACGCTGACAAGGATTACTCCTTTGGCTTCAACATAACCAAGGGGCTAATCCTTCCAGCTGGAAAAACCAAACACTTCGCTCAAAGTTGGTCGGAATAACCAACTTTGAGCTCTCTTCAGCTAGGATTAGGATCTAGGTTGAAGAGCTTGGCTGGAAAAACCAACACTTCTCCTAAGTCGAGGATAAGGATCCAGGCTGCAGGACTTTTGGCTGGAAAAACCAAACACTTTGCTCAGAGTTGACCGAAATAACCAACTTTGAGCTCTCTTTAGTTAAGATTAGGATCTAGGCTGAAGAGGTTGGTTAGAAAAACCAACACTTCTCCTAAGCCGAGGATAAGGATCCAGGCTGCAGGACGATTAGCTAGAAAAACCAAACACTTCGCTCAGAGTTGGCCGGAATAACCAACTTTGAGCTCTCTTCAGCTAGGATTAGGATATGGGCTGAAGAGGTTGGCTGGAAAAACCAACACTTCTCCTAAGCCGAGATAAGGATCAAGGTTCCAGGAAGTTGGCAGGTTTGACTAACAAGTCTTTGCCCAATTGGGGGGCAATCAAGAAGTTTGGCAGGAATGGCCAAGCATTTAGCTCTTCTTCAAGCCGAGATAAGGATCCGCGCTGAAGAAGGTTGGCAAAAATAACCAACATTTAGCTTTCTTAAGCCGAGATGATGATCTAGGTTGCAGGAAGTTGGCAGGCATGACCAACAAAATTTTTTGAACTCTTTGACCGGGATGATGGTTACCTCGGCCAAAGCAGGTTGGCAAGTATGACCAACAAATTTTTGAACTCTTTCCCCGGGATGATGGTTACCTCGGCCAAAGCAGGTTGGCAGGTATGACCAACAAAATTTTTGGAACTCTTTGGCCGGGATGATGGTTACCTCGGCCAAAGCAGGTTGGCAGGTTTGACCAACAAATTTTTAACTCTTTGGCCTAGATGATGGTTACCTCAGCTAAAGCAGGTTGGCAAGTTTGACCAACAAATTTTTGAATTCCTAGACCAAGATGGTTATCTCGGCCAAAGCAAGTTGGCAGGGTTAGTATAAACCAAGTTAATCTACTCAGCGAGACACAGAAAGAATGACTGGCCATACGATTGCAAACTCGAAGGATATATACGTTGAAGGCAAAAGAGTAGGGCTATTCAAATTTTTGGCATGATGGCGGTAACAGGAGAACGAGGATATTGGGGGCACGCCACATATCCTGGGAATGACGTCGTACTAAATTAGTGGAAGAACATGTTGAGCAACTAACAAGGCTTATTGGGGGCCGAACAAACTTTTTAGCTCGGCAGAGTAGGGCATTTTTAGCTCGGCTGAAGGAAAAATAATCTCAATTATGCTACGCAGATGGAATTAAGGGGCAATTGAGAGGGTAATTTGTTAACAAATTGGGCCGATCTAGGAAAAGTCTTCTTTAGAAGTTGGGCCGCGCAATGGGCCGAGATAAGGGCTGGTATAGCTCGGTCTTAGGCCAAGAAGACATCTCATATTTCGGATTTAGGCCGAACTATGGGCCGAGGTGTTTGGGCTTCGCAAGTTGGACCTCGTCCTTGTTAGTTCGGTCAGAGATTGCTGCAGTTACCTCGGTCTAAACAGACAAAACCGAGGTAACATCAATAGCGAGGGACGAGTTGTGTATAGCTCGGTAGGGTGACATTCGATAAATCGGCTTTCGATCACACGGTCCGAATGGCAGGGGACCGAGATAAGGCAGTTCGGTCAGAAATGTATAACCGAGGTAAAGGATTCAGCCATCTCACTTGGCTTGCAGTGATGAGACTCCTAGTAGGACTCTGCTAAGGAGAGTTAGAGTCCTACTAGAATTGCGTAAACCATCTCATTTGGTTGGTAGTGAGTAGGAGTGTGACTCCTAGGAGGACTCTGCTAAGGAAAGTAAAGTCCTACAAGGATTGTGCAAACCATCTCACTTGGTTGGTAGTGAGTAGGGTGTGTGATTTCTAGAAGGACTCTTATAAGGAGAGTTGAAAATCCTACTAGGAATGTGCCAAGCAGAGTCTATAAAAGCTCATGACCAGACCTATGTACAGGAATCCCAATTCTTACTCTAGAATACACAGAGCTTATTGTCTATCGTCTAATTGCTAACTTAGGCATCGGAAGGGTTTCCGACACACACCTGCCGGTTAGCTCACATTTGTATTTTCAGGTGGCAAAGCAACATTGTTTGGAGGAGTGTAAACTTGATCAACAGAATTATACGAGAAGAATTATTTCGTGCTCGTACAATAACCATCTTCCCAAAATAGCCCTCTCAAAAGCAAACCAAACACATTTAGTAGATAAATTCTATAAAACATATCGAAAAAAAAATGCCTATCATATGTCGCAGTTATGATCTTCGTGATCTTTAGTTATAACACATTATAGTGTTATATATAATTTAGTTATAACTTCTTGTGGTTGTTATTTTGGTTATTATGACTATATATCAAATAATAGTTAGTTATGACTCATTCTAATTTTAGTTATGACCTATTGTAATTTTTATTTATTTATTTATATAATTGAAGATGTGTTGCTTGATTATAATTCGTATAGTGGTTATTTTAGTTATGAATGGAAAGAAACACATGGAGGATAAACTCTACATGTCAAATGTAACTAACAATCCAATAAATTCTATATCTTCATTGAAATTAATTATGTTTGCATATCAATAATAATAAACATCACTATTATATTGAAATTTGTATAGATAATAATATGACTGATCATAGTCTCTTTATTTTTAATCAAAATAACTATTATTGTTCTCATAATTTTAAAAATATCATTGACATTTCATTTTAAATAATATTTTTATAAATTTTTTTATTTAAAATATTTTCTTTATGTTTAAAAAAAAAATCTCAAAACTTAGGGGCACGTGACCTCCTGAGCTCTATGTAGCTCCGTCACTGCTCACAATTACATTAACATTTTATAACTTCCGACAAAGCAATTGGTTCAAAACCGTCAAGAAATTCAAATTAATTTGTCAATTTTGAGGTTGTGCAAAATTGGTGGCAAATTGAAAAATTATCAAATCACTTAGGAGTGTTTTGAAAATATGGTTAAAAGTTATTTTGTGATTTTTTTAAATTTTTTTGTGAGAGAGGGAAGTGGGTTAAAAGCTGAGAAGTGGCTTTTAACCCACTTCCCAAAATAGGCTTTAAGAATGATTTGTGGAGGTTATTTCTCTCAAATCCAAACCAACCCTTGCACACTATAATATGAACATATTAAATTATTATTGACCGTAATGGAGTCGTCTTTTTTTTTTTTTTTTTTAAAACCAGAAAAATGATATTTCGAGGTGTCATTGTTGTATTCGTAGCCTAGGCTTCGGGATAACTGGTTGCCGGCCTGATTTGACCTAATCTATAGAAAGAGACCCACTATCAAGATACCAATGAAACTCAACTATGCGCTATAGACAAGCCTAGGTTTCAATCATAATAGAGTCTAAAGACTCAAATTGAACCTTTTCAACTCATGAACAATAGTGCCGTCAATTCCTTTGATATAGTAATTGCATGAAGCATGCATTCTCCTTTCTTTTACTACTAGCCTATCATCCGTGCTATGCACGGAATAATTATAGATATTTATATTTGTTTTTATTTTTTTTAATATATAAATTAAATACATGGAGTTTGATCGAGGAGTTTGAAAGAATTTAATAAGTGTTTATTTATTTATTTAAGAGGCATTTACACAATAATTACATGGGTCTCTTGGGGATGCAAAAAGTAAGGAAATTAGGATTTCATTTATTGCGTTATTCATTTAATAAGTGTAATTATTATAAATTAAGTGTTTATTGTAATTAATAGTGTTATTATTACAATCTTTGAACCAATCACCAATCACCAAGTCAATTTTTTTTAAAAAAAAATATTAAAAAATCAGGAAATTAGGATTTTTTAATATATAAATTAAATACATGAGGTTTGACCGAGGAGTTTGAAATAATTTAATAAGTGTTTATTTATTTATTTAAGAGGCATTTACACAATAATTACATAATATATAAATTAAATACATGAGGTTTGACCAAGGAGTTTGAAAGAATTTAATAAGTGTTTATTTATTTATTTAAGAGGCATTTACACAATAATTACATGGGTCTCTTGGGGATGCAAAAAATAAAGAAATTAGGATTTCATTTATTGCGTTATTCATTTCATAAGTGTAATTATTATAAATTAAGTGTTTATTGTAATCAATAGTGTAATTATTACAATCTTTGAACCAATCACCAATCACCCAGTCAATTTTTTTTAAAAAAAATATTAAAAAAACAGGAAATTAGGATTTTTTAATATATAAATTAAATACATGGAGTTTGACCGAGGAGTTTGAAAAAATTTAATAAGTGTTTATTTATTTATTTAAGAGGTATTTACACAATAATTACATAATATATAAATTAAATACATGGGGTTTGACCGAGGAGTTTGAAAGAATTTAATAAGTGTTTATTTATTTATTTAAGAGGCATTTACACAATAATTACTTGGGTCTCTTGGGGATGCAAAAAGTAAGGAAATTAGGATTTCATTTATTGCGTTATTCATTTAATAAGTGTAATTATTATAAATTAAGTGTTTATTATAATCAATAGTGTAATTATTACAATCTTTGAACCAATCACCAATCACCAAGTCAATTTTTAAAAAAAAAATATTAAAAAATCAGGAAATTAGGATTTTTTAATATATAAATTAAATACATGGGGTTTTACCGAGGAGTTTGAAAGAATTTAATAAGTGTTTATTTATTTATTTAAAAGACATTTACACAATAATTACATAATATATAAATTAAATACATGGGGTTTGACCGAGGAGTTTGAAAGAATTTAATAAGTGTTTATTTATTTATTTAAGAGGCATTTACACAATAATTACATGGGTCTCTTGGGGATACAAAAAGTAAGGAAATTAGGATTTCATTTATTGCGTTATTCATTTAATAAGTGAAATTATTATAAATTAAGTGTTTACTGTAATCAATAGTGTAATTATTACAATCTTTGAACCAATCACCAAGTCAATTTTTTTTAAAAAAACATTAAAAAATCAGGAAATTAGGATTGACATGTTGGAGCTTCCACAAGCCTTGGGTTTTAAAAGATCATTTTGCTTAATATATAGACTAGCCTATCACCCGTGCTATGCACGGGATAATTATAGATATTTATATTTGTTTTCATTTTTTTTAATATATAAATTAAATACATGGGGTTTGACCGAGGATTTTGAAAGAATTTAATAAGTGTTTATTTATTTATTTAAGAGGCATTTACACAATAATTACATTGGTCTCTTGGGGATGCAAAAAGTAAGGAAATTAGGATTTCATTTATTGCGTTATTCATTTCATAAGTGTAATTATTATAAATTAAGTGTTTATTATAATCAATAGTGTAATTATTACAATCTTTGAACCAATCACCAATCACCAAGTCAATTTTTTTAAAAAAAATATTAAAAAATCAAGAAATTATGATTTTTTAATATATAAATTAAATACATGGGATTTGACCGAGGAGTTTGAAAGAATTTAATAAGTGTTTATTTATTTATTTAAGAGGCATTTACACAATAATTACATAATATATAAATTAAATACATGGGGTTTGACCGAAGAGTTTGAAAGAATTTAATAAGTGTTTATTTATTTATTTAAGAGGCATTTACACAATAATTACATGGGTCTCTTGAGGATGCAAAAAGTAAGGAAATTAGGATTTCATTTATTGCGTTATTCATTTAATAAGTGTAATTATTATAAATTAAGTGTTTATTGTAATCAATAGTGTAATTATTACAATCTTTGAACCAATCACCAATCACCAAGTCAATTTTTTTTTATAAAAAATATTAAATCTTGGAGATGCAAAAAGTAAAGAAATTAAGATTTCATTTATTGCGTTATTCATTTAATAAGTGTAATTATTATAAATTAAGTGTTTATTGTAATCAATAGTGTAATTATTACAATCTTTGAATTTTTTTAAAAAAAAAATATTAAAAAATCAAGAAATTAGAATTGACATGTTGGAGCTTCCACAAGTCTTGGGTTTTAAAATGCCCTTTTACTTAATATATAGACTAGCCTATCACCCGTGCTATGCACGGGATAATTATAGATATTTATATTTGTTTTCATTTTTTTTAATAAATATATTAAATCTATATATTAAATACATGGGGTTTGACCGAGGAGTTTGAAAGAATTTAATAAGTGTTTATTTATTTATTTAAGAGGCATTTACACAATAATTACATGGGTCTCTTGGGATGCAAAAAGTAAGAAAATTAGGATTTCATTTATTGCGTTATTCATTTAATAACTGTAATTATTATAAATTAAGTGTTTATTGTAATCAATAGTGTAATTATTACAATCTTTGAATTTATTGTAATCAATAGTGTAATTATGACAATCTTTGAACCAATCACCAATCACCAAGTCAATTTTTTTTAAAAAAAATATTAAAAAATCAAGAAATTAGGATTGACATGTTGGAGGTTCCACAAGCCTTGGGTTTTAAAAGACCCTTTTCCTTAATATATAGATAGATAGATAGCCTATCACCCGTGCTATGCACGAGATAATTATTGATTTTTATATTTGTTTTTATTTTTTTTAATATATAAATTAAATACAGGGGGTTTGACCGAAGAGTTTGAAAGAATTTAATAAGTGTGTATTTATTTATTTAAGAGGCATTTACACAATAATTACATGGGTCTCTTGGGGATGCAAAAAGTAAGAAAATTAGGATTTCATCTATTGCGTTATTCATTTAATAAGTGTAATTATTATAAATTAAGTGTTTATTGTAATCAATAGTGTAATTATTACAATCTTTGAACCAATCACCAGTCACCAAGTCAATTTTTTTTAAAAAAAATATTAAAAAATCAAGAAATTAGAATTTTTTAAATATAAATTAAATATATGGGGTTTGACCGAGGAGTTTGAAAGAATTTAATAAGTGTTTATTTATTTATTTAAGAGGCATTTACACAATAATTACATAATATATAAATTAAATACATGGGGTTTGTCCGAGGAGTTTGAAAGAATTTAATAAATGTTTATTTATTTATTTAAGAGGCATTTACATAATAATTACATGGGTCTTTTGAGGATGCAAAAAGTAAGAAAATTAGGATTTCATTTATTGCATTATTCATTTAATAATTGTAATTATTATAAATTAAGTGTTTATTGTAATCAATAGTGTAATTATTACAATTTTTGAATCAATCACCAATCACCAAGTCAATTTTTTTTTAAAAAAAATATTAAAAAAATCAGGAAATTAGGATTTTTTAATATATAAATTAAATACATGGGGTTTGACCGAGGAGTTTGAAAGAATTTAATAAGTGTTTATTTATTTATTTAAGAGGCATTTACACAATAATTACATAATATATAAATTAAATACATGGGGTTTGACCGAGGAGTTTGAAAGAATTTAATAAGTGTTTATTTATTTATTTAAGAGGCATTTACACAATAATTACATGGGTCTCTTGGGGATGCAAAAAGTAAAGAAATTAGGATTTCATTTATTGCGTTATTTATTTAATAAGTGTAATTCTTATAAATTAAGTATTTATTGTAATCAATAGTATAATTATTACAATCTTTGAACCAATCACCAATCACCAAGTCATTTTTTTTTAAAAAAAATATTAAAAAATCAGGAAATTAGGATTGACATGTTGGAGCTTCCACAAGTCTTGGGTTTTAAAAGACCCTTTTGCTTAATATATAGACTAGCCTATCACCCGTGCTATGCACGGGATAATTATAGATATTTATATTCGTTTTCATTTTTTTAATATATAAATTTAATACATGGGGTTTGACCGAGGAGTTTGAAAGAATTTAATAAGTGTTTATTTATTTATTTAAGAGGGATTTACACAATAATTATATGGGTCTCTTGGGGATGCAAAAAGTAAGGAAATTAGGATTTCATTTATTGCGTTATTCATTTAATAAGTGTAATTATTATAAATTAAGTGTTTATTGTAATCAATAGTGTAATTATTACAATCTTTGAAGCAATCACGAATCACGATGTCAATTTTTTTTAAAAAAAATATTAAAAAATCAGGAAATTAGGATTTTTTAATATATAAATTAAATACATGGTGTTTGACCGAGGAGTTTGAAAGAATTTAATAAGTGTTTATTTATTTATTTAAGAGGCATTTACACAATAATTACATAATATATAAATTAAATACATGGGGTTTGACCGATGAGTTTGAAAGAATTTAATAAGTGTTTATTTATTTATTTAAGAGGCATTTACACAATAATTACATAATATATAAATTAAATACATGGGGTTTGACCGATGAGTTTGAAAGAATTTAATAAGTGTTTATTTATTTATTTAAGAGGCATTTACACAATAATTACATAGGTCTCTTGGGGATGCAAAAAGTAAGAAAATTAGGATTTCATTTATTGCGTTATTCATTTAATAAGTGTAATTATTATAAATTAAGTGTTTATTGTAATAAATAATGTAATTATTACAATCTTTGAACCAATCACCAATCACCAAGTCAAATTTTTTTTAAAAAAATATTAAAAAATCAAGAAATTAGGATTGACATGTTAGAGCTTCCACAAGCGTTGGGTTTTAAAAGATCATTTTGCTTAATATATAGACTAGCATATCACCTGTGCTATGCACGGATTGTGTTTACAATTATCTATATATGTGAATTGTGATTTTTCATTGTCTTGTTTTTTTCTTTTTTATATTATATTAAAGTTTAGTATTTTGATAATAATCATTTGTGTTAGACTTTTCAAGGAATTAAATGTCATATTATATTAAATTTTAATATTTTAATAATAATTATATGTATTGGACTTTTTAAGAAATTTTTTTTATGCTTGTTCTTAATGCATTAAAGTGTTATTATGAGGGATAATAATCATATGTGTTAGGACTTTTAAAGGAATTCATATGTGTAGATAGATAGATATATCTTTTTCTTTTTATTTTTATTTTTGTGTGGTTTCTATTCGGGTATTTTTTTTTTCAATTTATTTAAAATGGAATTGTGGGTATCTTTTTTTATTTTTATTTTTGTGTGTTTCTATTCGGATATATTTTTTTTCAATTTATTTAAGATGGAGTTGTGGGTATCTTTTTTTTTTTAAATTTAATTTATCTATGGTTTCCATTTGTTTTTAATTATTATTATTTAGGTAAGTTATGATGTAAGTTAGATATGTGATAGACATGTGAGTTTTATTGATTTAAAGTTTATCTAAATAAACTTTAATATTAGTTAAAGTTTTTTATTTTTTTTTGTTATGTTATAATATAATATATAAAATATAGGTAGATATCTACAACTTTAATAAAAAAAATATTATCTGATTTTTTGGAAAAGAGAAAAGGAATGCAAGTTTTAATTTTTTTTTTTTTTGAAAATTTGTGAAAGAGATTAGGAGGGAGAGATTATGAAATATTTTTGTTATTAAAAAAATAAATCAGTCAATAGTTTTTTTTAATCTATTTTGTAAAACCAATAATTTTGAAAAATTGATTAATTTGTCCATTAAGTTATTTAAAATTTTGATGGATATACATAAAAAAAAATACATAATTATATTATTAAATCATAATTCAAATTTAGAAGTTATATCTTTTTGAGATCTATAGCTAAATTCTTATCTTTTTATTTTTATTTTTGTGTGTAATCATAGTGTATAAGAGAAATTGAAAAGGATGTTGCAATAATTATGAGAAAAGTCAAAAGGGATTGTGGGTTGAGAGAAGTCAATAAATGTTAAGGTTAGGTTGGGAGAAGTCAATAAATGCTGATGTTTTTTTTTTTTAAATCAAAAAATTAGAAAATTAGGATTAGGAGATTGGAGCTCCCACAGGCCTTGGGGTTAAAAACACTATTTTGCTTAATATATAGTAAGTATAGATAGATAGATTTTTTGGGGAAGAGAAAAGGAATGCAAGTTTTAATATTTTTTTTTTAAATTTGTGAGAGAGATTAGGAGGGAGAGATTATGAAATATTTTTGTTATTAAAAAAATAAATCAGTCAATATTTTTTTTAATCTATTTTGTAAAATCAATAATTTTGGGAAATTGATTAATTTGTCTCATTAAGTGATTTAAAATTTTGATAGATATACATAAAAAAAATACATAATTATATTATTAAATTATAATTCAAATTTAGATGTTATATCTTTTTGAGATCTATAGCTAAATTATTATATTTTTTTTATTTTTGTGAGTAACCATAGTGTATGGGAGAAATTGAAAAAGGTGTTGGAATAATTATGAGAGAAGTCAAAAGGGATTGTGGGTTGAGAGAAGTCAATAAATGCTAAGGTTGGGTTGGGAGAAGTCAATAAATGCTGAGATTTTTTTTTTTTTTTTAAATCAAAAAATTAAAAAATTAGGATTAGGAGATTGGAGCTCCCACAAGCCTTGGGGTTAAAAACACCATTTTGCTTGTGAGAGAGATTAGGAGGGAGAGATTATGAAATATTTTTGTTATTAAAAAATAAATCAGTCAATAGTTTTTTTTAATCTATTTTGTAAAATCAATAATTTTGGAAAATTGATTAATTTGTCCCATTAAGTGATTTAAAATTTTGATAGATATACATAAAAAAAATACATAATTATATTATTAAATTATAATTCAAATTTAGATGTTATATCTTTTTGAGATCTATAGCTAAATTATTATATTTTTTTTATTTTTGTGTGTAACCATAGTGTATGGGAGAAATTGAAAAAGGTGTTGGAATAATTATGAGAGAAGTCAAAAGGGATTTTGGGTTGAGAGAAGTCAATAAATGCTAAGGTTGGGTTGGGAGAAGTCAATAAATGTTGAGGTTTTTTTTTTTTTTTAAATCAAAAAATTAGAAAATTAGAATTAGAAGATTGGAGCTCCCACAAGCCTTGGGGTTAAAAACACCATTTTGCTTAATATATAGTATAGATAGATAGATAGATAAGTATAGAAGTATAGATAGATAGATGTGAGAGATGATATAATCAAAAATGGATAAAAAGTTAAAAGCTAACTTTTTATTTGTTTTCCAAAACACCAAGCATGTTTTGAAATTAATTTTTTTAATAATTTTTTTTTATAAAAACACATGACCATAATAGTAGTAAAAAAATTATTTAAAAAAATCAAAAAATCAAAGAACTATGCAGAAAAGTTAAAGATTTTCTTATTTATTTATTTTTGTACCGTGCTATGCACGGGATAATTATAGATATTTATATTTGTTTTCATTTTTTTTAATATATAAATTAAATATATAAATTAAATACATGGGGTTTGACTGAGGAGTTTGAAAGAATTTAATAAGTGTTTATTTATTTATTTAAGAGGCATTTACACAATAATTACATAATATATAAATTAAATACATGGGGTTTGACCGAGGAGTTTGAAAGAATTTAATAAGTGTTTATTTATTTATTTAAGAGGCGTTTACACAATAATTACATGGGTCTCTTGGAGAAGCAAAAAGTAATAAAATTAGGATTTCATTTTTTGCGTTATTCATTTAATAAGTGTAATTATTATAAATTAAGTGTTTATTGTAATCAATAGTGTAATTATTACAATCTTTGAATTTATTGTAATCAATAGTGTAATTATTACAATCTTTGAATTTATTGTAATCAATAGTGTAATTATTATAATCTTTGAACCAATCACCAAGTCAATTTTTTTTTTAAAAATAATTAAAAAATCAGGAAATTAAGATTGGCATGTTGGAGGTTCCACAAGCCTTGGATTTTAAAAGACTAATAAGTGTTTATTTATTTATTTAAGAGGCATTTACACAATAATTACATAATATATAAATTAAATACATGGGGTTTGACCGAGGAGTTTGAAAGAATTTAATAAGTGTTTATTTATTTATTTAAGAGGCATTTACACAATAATTACACGGGTCTCTTGGGGAAGCAAAAAGTAATAAAATTAGGATTTCATTTATTGCGTTATTCATTTAATAAGTGTAATTATTATAAATTAAGTGTTTATTGTAATCAATAGTGTAATTATTACAATCTTTGAACCAATCACCAATCACCAAGTCAATTTTTTTTTTAAAAATAATTAAAAAATCAAGAAATTAGGATTGGCATGTTGGAGGTTCCACAAGTCTTGGGTTTTAAAATACCCTTTTCCTTAATATATAGATAGTATACATAATTAATAAGTATCGTTTGATTCTCGCTCTTCTTACATTTTTAGAAGCAAATAAATATTTATATTTATTTTCATTTTTTTTAATATATAAATTAAATATATAAATTAAATACATGGGATTTGACCGAGGAGTTTGAAAGAATTTAATAAATGTTTATTTATTTATTTAAGAGGCATTTACACAATAATTACATAATATATAAATTAAATACATGGGGTTTGACCGAGGAGTTTGAAAGAATTTAATAAGTGTTTATTTATTTATTTAAGAGACATTTATACAATAATTACATGGGCCTCTTGGGGATGCAAAAAGTAAGGAAATTAGGATTTCATTTATTGCGTTATTCATTTAATAAGTGTAATTATTATAAATTAAGTGTTTATTGTAATTAATAGTGTAATTATTACAATCTTTGAATTTATATTGTAATCAATAGTGTAATTATTACAATCTTTGAACCAATCACCAATCACCAAGTCAATTTTTTTTAAAAAAAATATTAAAAATCAAGAAATTAGAATTGGCATGTTGGAGGTTCCACAAGCCTTGAGTTTTAAAAGACCCTTTTCCTTAATATATAGATAGGTCATCCTTATAAATATAAAGGAACAATTAATTGTAAGTGTGATAGTCTAAAAAATTACACTACATATTAAAATTTTGACATAAGAAAATATTATATTAAATTCAAAAGAGTAACCTGTATCTGAAAATAATCGGAGAAACTGATAAAAAATTCATTGCATTATAATTGGATCACCCGTGCTATGTACGGGATAATTATAGATATTTATATTTGTTTTTATTTTTTTAATATATAAATTAAATATATAGGGTTTGACCGAGGAGTTTGAAAGAATTTAGAAAGTGTTTATTTATTTATTTAAGAGGTATTTACATAATAATTTCTCTTGGGGATGCAAAAAGTAAGAAAATTAGGATTTCATTTATTGCGTTATTCATTTAATAAGTGTAATTATTATAAATTAAGTGTTTATTGTAATCAATAGTGTAATTATTACAATCTTTGAACCAATCACCAATCACCAAGTCAATTTTTTTTAAAAAAAATATTAAATGATTTTTTAATATATAAATTAAATACATGGGGTTTGATCGAGGAGTTTGAAAGAATTTAATAAGTGTTTATTTATTTATTTAAGAGGCATTTACACAATAATTACATAGTATATAAATTAAATATATGGGGTTTGACCGAGGAGTTTGAAAGAATTTAATCAGTGTTTATTTATTTATTTAAGAGGCATTTACACAATAATTACATGGGTCTCTTGGGGATGCAAAAAGTAAGGAAATTAGGATTTCATTTATTGCGTTATTTATTTAATAAGTGGAATTATTATAAATTAAGTGTTTATTGTAATCAATAGTGTAATTATTACAATCTTTGAACCAATCACCAATCACCAAGTCAATTTTTTTTTTAAAAAATATTAAAAAATCAAGAAATTAGGATTGACATGTTGGAGCTTCCACAAGCCTTGGGTTTTAAAATACCCTTTTGCTTAATATATAGACTAGCCTATCACCCGTGCTATGCACAAGATAATTATAGATATTTATATTTATTTTAATTTTTTAATAAATAAATTATGTTTTTTAATATTTTTTATAAAAATAATTTAACAATCTTATCACTAACCATAGTATACATAAGAAATTTAAAAGGCTACTGCAGTAACTATGCACGAGCTGTATCTATAATTATTTGCATGAGGGAATTTTAAATGTTAATCAGAGATTTTGACCAAATCAATAAATGCAGGTATGTGGATTGAAAAAAGTTAATAAATGCTAATCGGGGGATTTGGACCAAATCAATAAATGCTGAGTTTTTTTTTTTAAATCAAAAATTTAGAAAATTAAGATGAAGAGATTGGAGCTCCCACAAGGCTTGGGATTTAGAAATCCCTTTTTTTCTTAATATATTTACAATTATCTATATATGTGAATTGTGATTTTTAAATGTCTTTTTTTTTTTTAAAGGGCTCTTTTTTGAAAAGTCCCATTTATAACTGTTTAGTTCCATAAAACCCAAACTATTTCTTAATATTCCATTAGGTCCATTAATTATAAAATGATGAAACAACCCTCCCCGTCTCTCCCGCGTGTAACCGATTCTTCAAAACCCATTCCTATTCCAACTATTCAATCAACAAAATTTCCAAAACGAAAACTCAATCAACGAAACGATACTCACATCGCCTCCAAAAACCCTAGATTCACATCGCCTCACCAACGTCCTCGTCGTCCATCGTCGACCATCGACCCCAGATTCGTCTTCATCTCACCACGGCGAAGGTTCACATCGGAAGGAGCGTGCTTCGTCGTTCGGAAATCCTGTCGTCCCACTGAGTTTTCCATACCCACCAACAATGACGAACAAAAGTAAGTACTAACATTCCACCATCTGCTTTTCAATCATAATGTTATCACCGATGTATACATCCACCTTTCTGGTTTTCCGGTTTTGAATTCGTAAACATAGATGTTTTCGGAATTGATTTTGTGAAAATAGATGATGTCAACATTCACATAAGCGTTGATTACTGGGCAAACTTACAGTAGTATACACTGCTGTCAACATTCACAGCAGTGTATAATGATGTGAACATTCACATCAGTGTATGACTACGTGAATGTTCACATTACAGTCAGTGTTGATATTGTTCATTGTTGATGTCCACAGAATCCCCAAACTTCAGTCAACAATGTGATGGAATGTGATGTAAATATTCACATTGTGACATCAATGTTGGACTTGTTTGTGTCATTGGGTATAGTTTGGTGCTGTTGGTTCCCCCCTTTGATTTTTAGCATATTATAACATAATTTGATCAACGATGTAAACATTCACATTGCCCTGTAACTATTGTACTATTCAGAATTAATTTGGCACACATGGATGATGTGAACTTGCACATTAGTGTTCCTTACAGGGTAAACTTCCAGTAGTAGACACTGATATGAACATGGACATCATGTGAATAGTCACATTAATGTCAGAACCCCCAAACTTCACGCAACACTGTGATGCATTATGATGTACATATTCACATTGCGCCGTAAATGTCCAAGTTGTTTGTGTCATTGGGTGTAGTTTGGTGCTGTTGGTTCCCCCCTTTGATTTTGCTCACATTGGCTAGTAACTGTTGTCATTTTCTGAACTTATTTTGCAAACATGGATAATGTGAACATTCACATTAATGTAAATATGCACATTGTGACATCAATCTCGTAGTTGTTTGTGTTATTGGGTGTTGTTTGGCGCTGTTGCTTCCCCCCTTTGATATTTCGTAAATTATAACGTAATGTGGTCACTCATGTCAATATTAACATTGCCTTGTAACTGTTGTCGTATTCGGTATTTATTTTGCAAACATGGATTATGTTAACATTCAAAACAGTGTTGACTACTTGGCAAACTTACAGCACTAGACACTGATGTGAACAATCACATAAAGAGAATGTTCACATTACTGTCAGAACCCCCAAAACTTCGCTCAAACTTAGAGCATTTGACACTGATGTGAACATTCACATCAGTCTACAATGATGTAAATGTTCACATTCATTATCATTTGGTTGTTGAATGTTGTTTGGTGCTTCGGTTCCATGTTCGTGTTTGACCAATTAAATGTGCTTATTTGAACACAGGTCTTCCTACAAAGTTGATGGCAAGTAAAGCGAGGAATCCCGTACAAAACCAAACTCGATCAAATAGCATTCTCAAGAAGTGAACATGAAAAAAGTTAACTACCGGTCAAACCTAACAGGATTGGTCAAACTCTTAAAGGATACAAAATTCACACGTGGCCAACTGAAGTGCCTCAGGAAAACTCCGTTCTGGGCACTATTTGATTGCTTGATCAGTAACGAAATCGACCTCAACCACTGCATGAAATATGATGATGTCATTGTACGTATAGTACAGACATTCAAGCAATCTAGCGGGAGGTTTTACATTGGGGATAAGAACATCCAGATTTTTAGAAGCGACGTGTCACTGATTTTCGGGGTGGACTGTGGCACTAAGTCGATGGACATCTCTTATGGTGCAAAACCAACAACCGGCATCATACACCGAATGTGCAAGGATGTTAGTCGGTCATCTGCTGCCAAAATACGAGAAATTCCGAGCGAAGCATTGAAGGGCACAAAAAAACATGACAATGAGGAGGTCGCAAGATTAGTTTGCATGTACGCATGCGTCAAGCTATTCTTCTCTACATCCGGCGAAACAATTGAATGGGCTTTCTACTCATACATGGACCCGTTAGAGAAGATGATCGAGTATGATTGGGCTGAGAGCATCCGGGCAAACTTGATGGGTTCATTGGGCCAAAACTGTGGAAAACCAGGCCGAGTCACCGGATGTGTGATGTTGTTAATGGTAAATCTCATAAAACTTATTCTATGTTTAATATGAACATTTACGGAATGTGAACATTCACATCAGAAACATGGCTCCCCATTAGCAGATGTGAACATTCACAGCAGTAGTACCATTCACATTAACAGATGTGAATTTTCACATCAGTAACAGCACTCACCATTAGCAAAATGTGAACATTCATTTCAGTAATAGTAGTGACATTAACAGATGTGAACATTAACAGATGTGCCCTAGTGGTGTACACATTCACATCAATGTTAATTGATGAGAACATTCACATTACTCATATTTGTTATTTGTTTCAGTACTGGCTGTGTGAGCATACAACAATCTTACAACCCCGTAACCCCAATGCTATTCCACGATGCGTAAAATGGGACCTCACAGATTTACATAGCAACATGAAGTCCATATCTTTGGCTAAGCTGGGATTAAATGAGGTAGAAGTACAACCAAATATATTGTGCCTATTCACATCATGAGATGAGGAACTAGCTAACTAACATACTGTCTCCAAATGCAGGTATATGGCGGCGAGCTAATGGCATCACCAACTGAAGCGAAGATGTACCGTCATACAAAACTGAATGTGGAGCCCAAACCTGAGATTTTGTCAAGTGCAGTAGCAAAGAAAAATGAAAGCAATGAGGATCAAAGTGAAGCCAGTCAACACAGTGATGACAGGGATGCATTTTCTGACGATGCAACGGACCTGAATGATGTTGGACATTATACCAACCCCAGCTGTAGCATCCCCAATGCTGAGAAAGGAATCGTCATAGCACAACCAACTGAACCCGACATTGTAGAAGTACTCATAGCAGAAAATCGAAAAGCTTGGGGTCTTGTACGGCAATGGGAAGCGAAATACGAACAATTGGAAGAATCTTGGGAATTGAGGGCAAGGGTGATTGCTGCCCTTGAAGCCAAACTATTTGACCAATCAAGCCCATCCAATGTGCACATGGACATGAAGACTTGTATGGAGTTGAAAGATGCAGAAATTCAGCGGCTGACAAAGTTGGTCATCAACTTGGAATGTGAAAAAACAATACTTCAAGACCTTTTTGACGATCAGTCCGTCCACATCATCACCCAAGCTGAAGCACAAAAGGCTCATGACAGCCTGGACAAGCATCCCCCCGCAGCATTAGAACACATTGTTAGCCCCCCATCGAGGGTAAAGCGCATAAAGCAAAAGGTAAGGAAAGAACACAGGTTGGACGAGTTTGAATACCCCAACCTGCCTGGTCAGAAGAAAGGGAAAGAGGGAGCCGAAGAGCAATCGCATACAGTCCAAACTGCACAAGATTCAGACAAACAACCAGCAAAAAAGCAGCCAACAAAGTCGAAGAAGTTAACCTTGAACAACAAACTGAAGGTCTGGGCTAACATGAACAAACTCAACAAGCAAAAAGTCCAAAGTTTTCACAAGAATGGCAGTGATGAGTAAGTGTAGACACCCCATTTTTGACCGCCCTCAAGACTTGGGCATTACTGATGGTTTGCTCGGTGTTGAGAGATGTGCAGGGCACAGGTTCAATTCCTTCGGCAAGAAGAGAGGCAAATCTTCCCAAACACTTTGTTTAAGGGTTTGGAGTTGAAGAAAAGAGGAAAGGAGAGGAGAAAACTGGTCTAGGAGAAGTTCGGCATAGATCCGGGTAGAAGGGAATCGAGCAGCCCTCGCTAAATCGGGCTTATTCAATTGCATACTTGGAGTTAAGCTATGAGGCCACCATCATTGGAAAGAAGACTTCCGGGGCTTCACTTTGCACTCAAGAATCTCCTAGAGCCAAGTCCGGGTGGAGGAGATATGATTGGTTAAAGCTGGGCATCATCTCGGTTGGATCGAGTCTGCGCGACTTCACGGAAAAGGGCATAACTTTTTGCATAGGAGGAATTTTGATGCAAAGTTTACGCCATTGGAAAGCTAACTTCCGGGGCTTCGATTTGCATACCCACCGGCCATGTTTTGACCAAGGAATCATCCATCGGCACTCTATTTAGCCGACCGGCTGAAAAGAGTGCCGACCGGCACTTAATTTTGGCCGATGATCAAACCTTCTGGCCGACCTGAACTCTTTGAACCCCCCAAGCCTGCTGCATACCAGTGCCGGTATACCGATGCAGAACCAGACCCACGTGCATCCATGTGCCTATTTTGCACCATTTTGCACCTTTTGGCCCTTATTTTGCACCTTTGCTCATGGCTTCTTGAGGAAGCCTTGACCCTTTGTCTTAGCTTCCTCAAGAAGCCTTAGCAGGTATCCAAGCTTCCCTTACAAGCCTTGCACCCTTTGACCCTTTGAAACTTAGCCTCTAAGTCTTGTTTTGCTTGCCTATATAAGCATGCCCCTCTCCATTGCTAAGGTTGGAAAATTCTGAGCAAGAAAACCAGAGAATAGATATATATATCTAACATATATATCTACAATCCCATATCTCTCTCAATCCACCTCAAAACAACCTTGTTCTTGGGCCATTCCTTCATCAACCCATAGCACAACACCACCACTTCCATTTCCAACGACTTGGGGCTGTTCTTCAGAGCTTAGGAACACCTAAACTTGGTCCAAGAGGTGCTGGTTTGCTGGTCTTCAAGGGTAAGTCACTCTCTTCCCTTTTCTTGCACTTTCTTGATCCATATTTAAGCCTTGCTTGCAAGCACTTTTGGGCTCCGACCCAAACTTCAAATAGTCTTATTTTGGGGTCCTCTTCATGTTTGATTGAGGACCCCTTGCCGTTTGGTGGCTGCATCTAGCACCTATCTCAATATCCTCTTGTATGCCATGTTTCTTGCATAGAATATTTGGCTTGTGTAAAATCTGTTTCAGGGCATGATGTAAGCTAAGAGTAGGCTTATTTTGAGCCCTTCTTCAACATTGTTGAAGGGCTCAACATTGTTTGGTTAATCCATGTGCTACTTGCTTTGAAATCCATGTGATTTACCGTAATTTTGCATGCTTTGTTAGCCTATCTTGCTTTTGTTTTTGTGGCTTGACATAAACTGAAAATGTGCTTGTTTTGCCATGTATAAGATCTGTTTTTGGTCGTTTAGGCCATCCATGACATGCCTCATATAGCCCCTTTGCATTGTAGCTTGTATGCTTCGAGTAGGTGCATATGTAGGATGCATTGCCTCCATGATTTCAAGGGTTTGGGACCCTCTTACATGCTATTTCAGACCCTAATCCATGCTCACATGTTCATTTTTGTTGTCTCTTTCATGCTTTAAGGGTGTGTCCTTTTATGCCTTGAAATATCCCTCATGCATGTTTGTGTGTTTAGGGCTTTTGGGATGCCAAGTATGTGAGTTTTGGGTGTGTTTTTGCATGCTGAAAATCTGTCATTTTGGGTTGCTTGATATGTGCCATGTTTGGTCATGAATAGGGGAAGGTTGAATGCACCACTTTATGCCTTTGCCTTAGGCCTTTTGGCTTGCATGCTTACATGGTTGTTTGTCTACATCTTTTGGTCCATTTTGCCACTGTTTTGGGGAGGCTTGAGAGCTGCCCCTTTGTGGCTAAGTCCATCATTGCATGTTCATCATTTGCTTGTTGCATGTTTAGTTCTTTAAGTGTTGTAGTATGATGGTTACATTGTCTAATTGCCTATGGTTTACATTGCATTCGCACCTTGCATGTTGCATTGCATTTGGCATGCTAACATGTTAGTATTAGGTTGCATTATTGGAGCCATGTTGCATACATGCATTGCATTATCTTGGTTTGGGGTGTCAAACCAAGTGCAAGAGTTGAGAGGAGTTCACACTTCAAGTGGTGCAACTTGTCCCAACCCTTGGTCACCAAGACCTTTGACTAATACATGATAAGGCCTTGGATTTCATTTGTTTGTTGCATTGCATAATACCATTAAAATGCAATCTTGGCTCTTAGGCTATCATGCACCAAGGTGCACAATTGATAGTCCTAGAACCAAGAGCCATGCTTCCTTGAGTTCTACATGATAGGAGCATTGGCCATGCACAAATATGTCCAAAAGTCCAATGCCATGCACCGCTTTGTCTGCTTCTTCTTTCAACCTTTCTGCAGAACTTTGTGCCGACCGTGAAAATAGTGCCGGCAAACCTTGTATTCGGCCGATAGATTGTTTTGCAGCGGGTGGCCATCACAAGCAGCGGGTGGTAATTTCTTCCAGGTGATGTTACGAGGTACTCGAGGATCTGGCCCCAAGACTTTGGCAATTTTCGAGAGAAGTAAGACTGACAAAAGCAAGGCGGCGATGTACATGCGGATTCGAACAAGGCGGACATCGAGCATGCATCATTCACGCATCCCGAGGCGTAGGGTGTGGCCCCATTTATTCGCATTTATTTATTAAGTAATTAGAATTACGTAATAATTTATTCATTCATTATCTTGGACTGTATTATTATTTTGGTGCCTCAGTGAGGCGAATTTGTAATAAGTGTGTGTGAGTGGGTGTATGTCTTCCAACCCCATTTCTTTCTATCCCTTTTATTTACCGCTTATGATGGTAGATTAGGGCATGTTTAATTTAGCACACCTTATGCAATGCATGCAGCATCCATGCATTTGTTAACATGCATCGTGCTCGGTACATCATACAAACTGCATTGTACTTCAATTCCAAATTGAATACATGTTATTTGTAACATTTCACATGCCATGTTTAGGATAGCCGAAGCCTAGATTACATCTTTGCATGTGTTGCATTAGACATTTCAAGATGCTTAGGTCCATGCATGGATTTCTAATAAGCTTGTTTTGGCTTGGAGTACTAGGTGAGCTTTTATGCTTTAGCATATCACATGCGTGTGAATATTGCCATGATAGCATGCTTACCATGAGGCTAAGTGCTTATATGATATAACCGCATGAATGCTGTGGATGGAGGTTGAATTACCTAAATTGGGACAACATATTAAAGCTGAGTTTTAAAGCCCACTAGATAGTGGCAAAACCGTCTTTTCTAAAAGCCCGCTTGAGAGTGGCAAAACCGCATTTTAGCCTACTTATGAGTAGCAAGTCATTTTCAATACAAACTTACAATGTTTTGTTCCAACTTAGGCAATTTGGTCTATACTTGTTTGCTTGCATAACATAGTAAATCTAGGCTAATAACCGAATAAGAACACGTAATGTTTTCAAAAGAGGATATCATGGTTAGTAGAGGCGGTCTTGGACCGGCGAAAGGTGCTCATAGTGACCTTCCCCGATCGTACCCAAGCTCCGAGCCAAGACAACTTTGGTGATGACGGACACGTGGCCTTGACGAAGTCGGGGTTTCCTAAATTCCCCATTTTAAAAAAATATTTAGGTGGCGACTCATGTCAGCAAAGCGATCCATGTTTGGCACTACTTTTCAAAAATCTGTTTTCCTTAAAACGATTTGCGGAGGTGGACTCTTTGGTTCAGATTAGAACATAACAAACTTAAAGAGTCCGAGTCAGAAGCGAGGTCCCCCAAGCTTGTTACGAAGAAGTGATCTTACATATCCCAAACTGTTTTTTAATTTTTTTTTTGGGATCATGTTCACTTCACATACATATTTGATAAATTATATCATTTCATAAATGTGCAATGTTAACATTAACGTTTTATGTAATCACAATGCACAAAGTTGCTAGTGTGGCGAGGGACTCAAAGACTAAAGATGTGTACTTTGATGACATCATTCACATAATCAAGGAAGATTCAATAACAAACAACGATGTGAACTGGAAATGTGAACAAAATACACACACACACACACACACAAGAAAGACATCGCAAAATAATGTCGCCACCCTCTGGTTCTGCAGGTGATAGATGCTTACGGTGAAATTCTCCTTGAGCTCCAAGGCCTAGTCAACCCAAGTTTGGAGGATTCATCATTCATCTTCACAGGCACATGTTTGGTAAAACTA
Source organism: Camellia lanceoleosa (assembly GCA_025200525.1). Classification (NCBI taxonomy): domain Eukaryota; kingdom Viridiplantae; phylum Streptophyta; class Magnoliopsida; order Ericales; family Theaceae; genus Camellia; species Camellia lanceoleosa. The sequence continues at coordinate 149,475,902 of CM045771.1, read as the reverse complement.
GACTTTAATGTTGATTACGTTTCAATACATGTGAATGCTCATCAAGAACATCACTCACTATTAGCATATGGAAACATTCACATCGAATAGCATCGACTTTAATAGATGTGAACATTCACATCAGTAGTATCACTCAACATTAGGAAATGTGAACATTCACATCAGTTGTCTCAGTCACCATTAACAGATGTGAATGTTCACATCAGTAATATCACTGACAAGTAGGAAATGTGAACATTCACATCAGTAGTATCAGTCACCATTAACAGATGTGAACATTCACATCAATAGTATCACTCACCATTACGAAATGTGAACATTCACATCAGTAGTATCACTCGCCATTAGCAGATGTGAACATTCACATCATTAACATCAAACATTGATATTCAAACTCATATGCATCATTGTATGCCCTTTGTGTGCAGAAAATCGTGCAAGAGTACCCCCCTCACAAGAGGAATAAACTGATTGATGTACACATCAAGGAGTATCATGGTTAGTAGAGGCCGGTCTTCGGACCGGGCGAAAGGGGGTGCTCATAGCTGACCTTCCCCGATCGTACCCAAGCTCCCGAGCCAAGACAACTTTGGTGATGACGGACACGTGGCCTTCGGCACCGAGTCAGGGTTTCCTAAATTCCCCCATTTTAAAAAAATATTTAGGTGGCGACTCTGTAATCTGGCAAAGCAGTCCATGTTTGGCACTACTTTTCGAAAAATCTGTTTTCCTTAAAACGATTTGCCAGAGGTGGACTCTTTGGTTCAGATTTAGAACCGCAACAAACTTAAAGAGTCCGAGTATGCGAGGTCCCCCTGCTTATTCTTGTTATCGCGACTCTGCTGGGGATTTTAGAGAGCTTGACTCGAACTCGTGATATCCTGTTTTGACTACACTTATGTGTTTCTTTGCATTGCATGTGCATTGGTGCGCCTAGGACACCGTGTTGGCCATCTGCTATTCCTGAGCAGTTATTGGAGGCTTGTCTTGTCAAGGCATGTCCATAAGGCCGACTTGCGGGCTCTGCCAAGATGGGAACACAAACCGGTTTCTGGGGCACCCTTGGACCATTCGACCTAGTGCATATCGAAATCCATAGTGACCATTCCAAACTAGGACAGTCGCTTACCCGATCATAGGTTGTTTGAAACATTGTGCGTAGTGAAACCCTAGCTCGACAAAATAGGACAGGAAACCCTACCCCAACATAGGGGTGTATTGGCTCTCATTTACTTGCTATGTGCTTTTAGAGTGTATCTCTCAGGAATGCATATATCGGTTTGAAGTCTGGGCGTCGAACTGCACCCGATGTCGATTTTGAGAATCGATTATATCTGCGGTATCGATTCAGATTTAGGCGATGATTTGAGAACGATGATCGATAATAGAATCTGATCGTTCACTGCTCGTATCTGTTTTGGTGAAGTTGAGCTGAGATGCTGTCTGTTTTCCCTTTTGCTAGGTAGTCTTGGAACCATAGCTTCAGAAGGCTCCACTATCCTCTGGGTACATTGGATTTGCGTTGGTAGACTTTGTCGGTCGAGATTGATTTGCCAAAAGCGAGTAAAGGCGATCAAGCACGGGTCACCGGTTCAGCAGTTACCAAATCAGTAACCCTTATCCCCCTCACCAGTGGATTGTCAGGCCGAGGTCTCAGTTTACACCACAGGGATAGATATACCAGTCAGTCAGATGGACCAACAGAATACGTCAGGGGTAGAGGCAATGATGCGTCAGATGCATGAAACTATGAAACTCATGCAGCAAGACGCTGTCCGCCAAGCGGAATTCTCCAAGCAAAGAAGCGCAATTATGGCTCAAGAGCCGAGCTCATCACGGTACAGCAACAAAGAAAGCGGTGCGTCGCTTCACAACAAGTTCCTCCCGACAGAGCTCCAAAGACTGGGAGACGCCAAATGTCCAAAATGTCCAAGAGGATACAGATCTTCCAACCGGGGCCGCCCCTCCCCGATTCTACCACAACTATCCAAGGCGCCACGCCTATCAATGTCTAGGACTCTCCTTCGAGTTCGGCGGACCCACAAAGGCCGAGTAAGTTGGAAAAATGTTTAAGAAATCCCAAGGAGTCAAGTCCATCCGGATATCGAAGATGGATATACCGACGCTTGCGGATCGTTTCAAGATGCCTCACATTGACCGATTTGATGGGTCCGGACCCCATGGTCCACCTAAGTTTGTTTTAGATGTTCTCGCCCGATGGGCTTGACAAGATTACGAAGCTCTCCTCTTAGCAGACCACTGGTATTGCGGCCAACTGGTACGCCAAACTAGAAGACTCAGTAAAACGAAGCTGGGAGGAGATGTCTGAGGCCTTCGTCGCACAATATTCATACAATACCCAGATCGAGATCACAACCCGTGATCTTGAGACAACCAGGCAAGAGCCGAAAGAGAGCTTCTCTGACTTTGTAACCCGTTGGAGGGCCAAGGCCTCAATGATGGCCGCTAGGCCGGCGGATAAAGACCAGATTCGGATGATTGTGCGCAATCTTCAGCCGAAGTTAATGCAAAAGATGATAGTAGTCCCTTCCCACCTTTTCGGACTTACATGAGATGGGAGTACGATCGAAGATGCTATGAAACAAGGCCTTATTGATCGGGGAAGGAAGCAGCCCAGAGGGCATTTTCTCGCGATTCAATCGACCACGGTGGTGATGCAACTGCAAGATCTTACGAAGTGGGCATGGTCACCAACACCGCATCAAAAGCAAATACCCCATTTACCGGTGTGTCCTAAGTAGCTCACGAAAACCAAATATCCACCTCGAGTCAAGAGGGTTTTCACCCCACTTCATATGCCTTTGTCAAAGGCTCTAGAGGTCCTAATCCGGAAAGGACATCGAAACCATTGGAACAACGGCCTTTACGATCCTCTCCTCCAAAGCATGACAGACTAAATCTTTGCGTACCATCAACAAACCGGTCATGAGACCGATAGGCTTCGTCTGCGCCATGATGTACAAGATTTGTTTGACAACAACGTCATCACCGCACCGAAGAAGGTCCATCACCACCGGATCGATGAACTTTGGGGATAATGCGAATATGTGATCGAGGATGAACCACTGCGGCGGCACTCGATTTACTCCAGATGGCGTATGGCATGCCTTTGTTTTGAGCATTTTGAATGCTAGTTTTATACTTCGACTTGGGTATTGGGTCATCTTGTCGTTTTGTGTTGGGTCATCTTTTTATCTTGAGTCGATCGGTCTGTCTTGTTGTATCGAGTCGATCTGTTTAAATCGAGTCGGGTGATTTCGGGGTGTTACCTCGGACATCACTTGCTTGTTCAGCGTCTGTCTTTTCATTTTGTTTTGAGTCTGTTGCCAGGAGCCAGTTGTGCCAACAGATCTGAATGAAACAGCAGTGATTTTCACGCTCTCGCATTTGTTTCTGTGTGCCAGTTGTGCCAGAAGTTCTAAATGAGATGGCAGTATTTGACTAGAAGCTCTGTCTTTTCTGTGCCTTGAAGTCATTGTAATGACCTAAGTTTTTCAAAACTTTTTTCTAACACTTGGTGAAAACAAAGAGGAGGAATTCCTCGAATTTGCAAAACTTCGAACAAATTGAGAGAAAGAGAGGCGTGCTAAGCCCTTAATGAATGAAATCATGCTTGTTAGTGTAAGTACTGAGAAGGACCCTAGCTTTGATCCATATTGGTCCTACATCTGTCTTGGTATGACGACTTCGTCGCTTTCTTAAAAACTTTCAAAAATTGTTTTGCAGTCTGCGAAGACATGTGTAGAATCGCTCTTGAGATTGTGCGACTTAGGATCGCTCTCGGCCTCGAGACTCAACCCCTTTGCTTTCAAACCTTGAACTTGGATTCAAAACGTTCAAGCGGTTAACTACAATGTGAGGCCTGTGTGGCTGATTCAAAGCGACCCTCGAACAAGAGGCAAGAAAGTCAAATCAAGAAGATCGATGTCGTCAAGAGAGGCTTGGGAAGCTAGATCGAAGCCCCCTTTGAACTAGGGGCAAAAATATCCGATGTGCTCAAGAGCCAAGATGGATCCTTCGCAAATCGATACAAATGACCACTCTTTTGGATCTGAGATGGCTTCAATCTCAAAACCATTTGGCATGGACTTGTTACACTTTTACCCTTTGAGAGGCTCATTTGGGGCGAAAACCCTAAGGCGACCCAGGCAAAAGTTAGAGCAAGAGAAAAATAAAAATAAAAAAATGCAAAAAATGAAAAAATGAAAAGGAATGAAAAGAATAGAAAAAAAAGAAAAAAAAAAAAAAAAGAAGAAAAAGAAGCTCGCAAGGTCGAAAACCCGCATCGGGCACCTTGGCAAAAGTTAGAGCCTAAAAGAAAAAGAAAAAAAAAGAAGAAGAAAAAAATGAAAAAGAATTGAAAAGGAAAGAAAAAGAAGCTCGCAAGGTCGAAAACCTGCAATAGGCGCCTTGGCAAAAGTTAGAGCATAAAAAGGAGAGGTTAAATACCCGAGTGTACCTTAACCCCGAACTACGTAAGGCTTGATTCCCATGTTTGGGATACGTAGGCAACTTCATCCTGAAGTCCAGCCATAAACACTTCAAATTCGACTGTGTCCATGTAATGGTTTTGATCCTCTTTGCCTTCTCTGTATCTGAGAGTTTGGTTGTCATCGTCACTCTGAAGATTGATTGCAGTATGCCACGGCGCTATCCAAACAAGGGGCAACTTTCCGTTGCCATTCAATGCGCTGCGGTACCGTTCAAACAAGGGGCAACTTTCCGTTGCCATTCAAAACGCCGCGGTGTCACTCCAAACAAGGGGCAACTTTCCGTTGCTTCAGACAAGGGGCAATTTTCCATTGCTTATGGATTCGAGGTTGCGCATCTCAAGAGTAGGTTCCGTGCTTGTTGAGCATTGGCCGTTTGCAAAAATAATTTTTGAGAATTTTTACTGAGGTTGACTAATTCTCTCGAAAACCACTCCATTTTTCCAAAACTGGACCATTTCTTGGACCAAAAAAAAAAAATGAAAATTTTCAGTGCTCATAGCCTGACTTGCATGATTTCAAATCAAAAATCGAACAAGCATGTTAATCTAACTCTCATGTTGGTCAAAACTGTTTTAGTAGAAAGTAAAAACAAAAAATGGTCAAAATGATGAACTAGGGGCACAGTTGAGTCAGGCTTCATGTCTTTTCCCCATCATCAACATACTTGCCAGAAAGGCACTCTACCTGCCAGAAGAGGGCACAACTGAAGTCCACAGCAAAGGGCTGAAAGCTCTCAACATCCTCCAAGCAACGAGGTATCAAACCAAGTGCGAAGCACAAACTGGAATGGGGCGAGATGTTCCACTTCCTCATCTGGACAGATCTAACCACGTCCAAACTCCCCAGCAGGGCATCATCAACCGATGTTAGCTGCAGATTTGCTACACACCCAGTTGTAACACAACCCCTCTGTGGGAGAAGTTCACTGCTGTGTGCAGAAGAAAAAGAATCCAGCAGAATGCTAGGGGCAAGAGCCCGCAACTTCTTGTCTATCTACCAACCACTCTGGGAAGGGATAAAAAAATTGAGAGATTAAAGAATAGAGAGATGTGTGATGAGAGGAAAAGTGAGGAAAGGGCTTTTTCAGAAAAACAGAGCTTGAGGGCCGAGTGATGTGAGAATCACAAATGAGAAAGGGTGGGAAACAATACCCGGTGAAACAGGCTCCCTGTGCACGTCTGTGTGTCATGTCTTTTGTTTTGTTTGTTTCGATTCTTGCTTTGAGTCGTTCCGAGCGTGTCTCGATGTATTTAGGTTGTTTACCTTTTGTTTTCCGTTGTTGAGTCGTTCTCCCTGTGTCCAGTTGTAGACTCAATACCCAGTTGAGAACTCGTTTTCAATTTCAATTTCAAAATAAAATCGTTGTGTGCTCAGAGTGCTGTGCCATTCTCCACATTTGTGCAAAATAGATTTGTTCTTTCAAAACTGCAGGGCCCACCCCCGATAAGTGTGAACTGTAAAATCAGGATCTATCTGAAGCTATATAGGTTCCGGATTGCAAAGCAAAAGAAACGAGGGAAAATCGAAGCATCTGAGTGTGTTTCAGCTTCAGCAAATTCCGTGATTGTATTCCGGATGTGCCTCTTCAGGCCTTGTCAATGCTACCGAAGTATGAGTGCGTCTCTACCTCAAGTGCAAGTCTGCTTCAAGTCAGAATGGCAATTAAAGCAGCAGCAGATGTTATCTCTGGCCAATATGAACAGGGTGCGCCCTTTTCGAGCTAAGTGTGTTGCAAAGCCCTCCAAGAGGTAAATCAGAGGCACCAGAGTACATGTTAAATGCCCCCATACTTGCATAGAAAATGCATTTTATCACACCGCTTTCGTGCACCTCATAGCACTGTCTTGTGTACCTATATTGCATTGTTATGCATTTCTCATGCTTGCACTGTGATGCACACACCATAATTGCATTGTTATGCACCGTTACACCTGCATTGTTATGCACATCTATCTAGCATTGTCATGCTCATTACTTGCATTGTTATGCACCCACTTCACTTGCATTGCTATGCACTCTTCACGGGTCTAGGAGACCTTAAATCCTTTAAAGGTGCAATTCCTTTTTGCATACATCCCGAATTTTCAAAATCGGCTTCGCGAAAGCGTATAAGTCCAATTACAAATCGGCTTCGCGAAAGCGTATAAGTCCAATTACAAATCGGCTGCGCGAAAGCGTATAAGTCCAATTACAAACCGGCTTCGCGAAAGCGTATAAGTCCAATTACAAACCGGCTGCGCGAAAGCGTATAAGTCCAATTACAAACCGCCACAAAGCGTATAAGTCCAGTACAAACCGTGAAAAGCGTATAAGTCCAATTACAAACCGGCTGCGCGAAAGCGTATAAGTCCAATTACAAACCGGCCAGCGGCGTATAAGTCCAGTACAAAACCGGCCAAAGCGTATAAGTCCAGTACAAACCGCCGCGGCGTATAAGTCCAGTACAAACGGCAGCGGCGTATAAGTCCACTACAAACCGGCGCAGCGTATAAGTCCAGTACAAACCGGCGTATAAGCAAGCGTATAAGTCCAGTACAAACCGGCCACAAAGCGTATAAGTCCAGTACAAAACCGTCAGCGAAGCGTATAAGTCCAGTACAAACCGCCGCGGCGTATAAGTCCACTATAAACCATCAAGCGAGCGTATAAGTCCAGTACAAACCGGCCGCGCGGCGTATAAGTCCACTACAAACCGGCCAAGCAAAGCGTATAAGTCCAGTACAAACCGCCGCAAAAGCGTATAAGTCCACTACAAAACCGGTACAGCGGCGTATAAGTCCAATTACAAACCGGCATAAGCGTATAAGTCCAGTACAAACCGCCGCGAAGCGTATAAGTCCAGTACAAACCGGCCATGAAGCGTATAAGTCCACTACAAACCGGCGAAAAGCGTATAAGTCCAGTACAAAACCGGCCGAAGCGTATAAGTCCAGTACAAATCGGCCGCGGCGTATAAGTCCACTATAAACCGGCCGCAAAGCGTATAAGTCCACTACAAACCGGTCCGCAAAAGCGTATAAGTCCACTACAAACCGGCCGCGGCGTATAAGTCCACTACAAACCGTTGCGCGAAGCGTATAAGTCCAATTACAAAACCGGCCGCGAGCGTATAAGTCCAGTACAAATCGGCCATGAAAGCGTATAAGTCCAATTACAAATCAGCTGCGCCAAAGCGTATAAGTCCAATTACAAACCGGCGAAAAGCGTATAAGTCCACCATACAAATCGGCCAGAAGCGTATAAGTCCACTACAAACCGGCGCAAAGCGTATAAGTCCAGTACAAAACCGCCATGAAAAGCGTATAAGTCCACTACAAACCGGCCGCAAAGCGTATAAGTCCAGTACAAAACCGCCAGCGGCGTATAAGTCCAATTACAAACCGGCGCGAAAGCGTATAAGACCAATTACAAATCGGCTGCGCGAAAGCGTATAAGTACAATTACAAACCGGCTTCGCGAAAGCGTATAAGTCCAGTACAAAACCGGCCATGAAAGCGTATAAGTCCACTACAAACCGGCCGGAAGCGTATAAGTCAGTACAAACCGGCCATGGCGTATAAGTCCACTATAAACCGGCAGCGGCGTATAAGTCCACTACAAACGAAAAGCGTATAAGTCCAGTACAAACCGGGTAGCGAAGCGTATAAGTCCACTACAAACCGGTACAAAGCGGCGTATAAGTCCAGTACAAACCGGCCATGAAGCGTATAAGTCCAGTACAAACCGGCGGCGTATAAGTCAGTACAAACGGTTGCAGCGTATAAGTCCACTACAAATCGGCCATAAAGCGTATAAGTCCACTACAAACCGCCGCCATAAGCGTATAAGTCCACTACAAACCGGCCGCAAAAGCGTATAAGTCCAGTACAAACCGGCCAAAGCGGCGTATAAGTCCAGTACAAATCGGCCGCAAAAGCGTATAAGTCCACTACAAACCGGCCGCGGCGTATAAGTCCAGTACAAACCGGCTACAAAAGCGTATAAGTCCACTACAAACCGGCCATGAAGCGTATAAGTCCACTACAAATCGGCAAAAGCGTATAAGTCCAATTACAAACCGGCTGCGCAAAAGCGTATAAGTCCAATTACAAACCGGCTGCGCGAAAGCGTATAAGTCCAATTACAAACCGGCTTCGCGAAAGCGTATAAGTCCAATTACAAACCGGCTGCGCGAAAGCGTATAAGTCCAATTACAAACCGGCTGCGCGAAAGCGTATAAGTCCAATTACAAACCGGCTGCGCGAAAGCGTATAAGTCCAATTACAAACCGGCTTCGCGAAAGCGTATAAGTCCAGTACAAAACCGGCCGCGAAGCGTATAAGTCCACTACAAATAAACCGGCAGCGTATAAGTCCAGTACAAAAACATGCGCGAAAGCGTATAAGTCCAATTACAAACCGGCTTCGCGAAAGCGTATAAGTCCAATTACAAACCGGCTTCGCGAAAGCGTATAAGTCCAATTATCCAATTCTTGCATCTTGCATTTCATTTGCATCTTGCCCCTGAACTACGCTGGTTTGATTCCTTGCAAAGGGATACGTAGGCAGCCTCCGGGCACAACCATTTATTTGTTGATATTTTGTTTGTCTGTCCAAGTCTTCGGCCCTGTCAAAAATGGGTCGTCTCGGGGCTTTGACGTTCACTCCCGTCATTGTTATGACTTTCGAGTTCTGTCAAAGAGGGGCAACTGTAGACACCCCATTTTTGACCGCCCTCAAGACTTGGGCATTACTGATGGTTTGCTCGGTGTTGAGAGATGTCGCAGACGCAGGTTCAATTCCTTCGGCAAGAAGAGAGGCAAATCTTCCCAAACACTTTGTTTAAGGGTTTGGAGTTGAAGAAAAGAGGAAAGGAGAGGAGAAAACTGGTCTGGGAGAAGTTCGGCATAGATCCGGGTAGAAGGGAATCGAGCAGCCCTCGCTAAATCGGGCTTATTCAATTGCATACTTGGAGTTAAGCTATGAGGCCACCATCATTGGAAAGAAGACTTCCGGGGCTTCACTTTGCACTCAAGAATCTCCTAGAGCCAAGTCCGGGTGGAGGAGATATGATTGGTTAAAGCTGGGCATCATCTCGGTTGGATCGAGTCTGCGCGACTTCACGGAAAAGGGCATAACTTTTTGCACAGGAGGAATTTTGATGCAAGGTTTACTCCATTGGAAAGCTAACTTCCGGGGCTTCGATTTGCATACCTACCGGCCATGTTTTGACCAAGGAATCATCCATCGGCACTCTATTTAGCCGACCGGCTGAAAAGAGTGCCGACCGGCACTTAATTTTGGCCGATGATCAAACCTTCTGGCCGACCTGAACTCTTTGAACCCCCCAAGCCTGCTGCATACCAGCTGTGCCAGCTGGGATGCACAGAACCAGACCCACGTGCATCCATGTGCCTATTTTGCACCATTTTGCATCTTTTGGCCCTTATTTTGCACCCTTTGCTCATGGCTTCTTGAGGAAGCCTTGACCCTTTGTCTTGGCTTCCTCAAGAAGCCTTAGTAGCTGTCCAAGCTTCCCTTACAAGCCTTGCACCCTTTGACCCTTTGAAACTTAGCCTCTAAGTCTTGTTTTGCTTGCCTATATAAGCATGCCCCCTCTCCATTGCTCAAGGTTGGAAATTCTGAGCAAGAAAACCAGAGAATAGATATATATATCTAACATATATATCTACAATCCCATATCTCTCTCAATCCACCTCAAAACAACCTTGTTCTTGGACCATTCCTTCACCAACCCATAGCACAACACCACCACTTCCATTTCCAACGACTTGGGGCTGTTCTTCAGAGCTTAGGAACACCTAAACTTGGTCCAAGAGGTGCTGGTTTGCTGGTCTTCAAGGGTAAGTCACTCTCTTCCCTTTTCTTGCACTTTCTTGATCCATATTTAAGCCTTGCTTGCAAGCACTTTTGGGCTCCGACCCAAACTTCAAATAGTCTTATTTTGGGGTCCTCTTCATGTTTGATTGAGGACCCCTTGCCGTTTGGTGGCTGCATCTAGCACCTATCTCAATATCCTCTTGTATGCCATGTTTCTTGCATAGAATATTTGGCTTGTGTAAAATCTGTTTCAGGGCATGATGTAAGCTAAGAGTAGGCTTATTTTGAGCCCTTCTTCAACATTGTTGAAGGGCTCAACATTGTTTGGTTAATCCATGTGCTACTTGCTTTGAAATCCATGTGATTTACCGTAATTTTGCATGCTTTGTTAGCCTATCTTGCTTTTGTTTTTGTGGCTTGACATAAACTGAAAATGTGCTTGTTTTGCCATGTATAAGATCTGTTTTTGGTCGTTTAGGCCATCCATGACATGCCTCATATAGCCCCTTTGCATTGTAGCTTGTATGCTTTTGAGTAGGTGCATATGTAGGATGCATTGCCTCCATGATTTCAAGGGTTTGGGACCCTCTTACATGCTATTTCAGACCCTAATCCATGCTCACATGTTCATTTTTGTTGTCTCTTTCATGCTTTAAGGGTGTGTCCTTTTATGCCTTGAAATATCCCTCATGCATGTTTGTGTGTTTAGGGCTTTTGGGATGCCAAGTATGTGAGTTTTGGGTGTGTTTTTGCATGCTGAAAATCTGTCATTTTGGGTTGCTTGATATGTGCCATGTTTGGTCATGAATAGGGAAGGTTGAATGCACCACTTTATGCCTTTGCCTTAGGCCTTTTGGCTTGCATGCTTACATGGTTGTTTGTCTACATCTTTTGGTCCATTTTGCCACTGTTTTGGGGAGGCTTGAGAGCTGCCCCTTTGTGGCTAAGTCCATCATTGCATGTTCATCATTTGCTTGTTGCATGTTTAGTTCTTTAAGTGTTGTAGTATGATGGTTACATTGTCTAATTGCCTATGGTTTACATTCGCACCTTGCATGTTGCATTGCATTTGGCATGCTAACATGTTAGTATTAGGTTGCATTATTGGAGCCATGTTGCATACATGCATTGCATTATCTTGGTTTGGGGTGTCAAACCAAGTGCAAGAGTTGAGAGGAGTTCACACTTCAAGTGGTGCAACTTGTCCCAACCCTTGGTCACCAAGACCTTTGACTAATACATGATAAGGCCTTGGATTTCATTTGTTTGTTGCATTGCATAATACCATTAAAATGCAATCTTGGCTCTTAGGCTATCATGCACCAAGGTGCACAATTGATAGTCCTAGAACCAAGAGCCATGCTTCCTTGAGTTCTACACATGATAGGGAGCATTGGCCATGCACAAATATGTCCAAAAGTCCAATGCCATGCTTTCTGGCTGTCTTTTCTGCTTGAGGAACTTTGTGCCGACCGGCAGAAATTAGTGCTGACCGGCACTGAATTGCTGGCCGATAGATTGTTTTGCAGCGGGTGGCCATCACAAGCAGCGGGTGGTAATTTCTTCCAATGGTGATGTTACGAGGTACTCGGGGATCTGGCCCCAAGACTTTGGCAATTTTCGAGAAGTAAACTGACAAAAGCAGAGGCAAGAAGGGCACGGTGCGGATTCGGGCAAAGCGGACATCGAGCATGCATCATTCAAGATCTCGAGTAGGGTCAGGCCCCCATTTATTTCGCATTTATTTATTAAGTAATTAGAATTACGTAATAATTTATTCATTCATTATCTTGGTCAGATTATTATTTTGGTGCCTCCGAGTGAGGCGAATTTGTAATAAGTGTGTGTGAGTGGGTGTATGTCTTCCAACCCCATTTCTTTCTATCCCTTTTATTTACACGCTTATGATGGTAGATTAGGGCATGTTTAATTTAGCACACCTTATGCAATGCATGCGCATCCATGCATTTGTTAACATGCATCGGGCTCGGTACATCATACAAAGCGCATTGTACTTCAATTCCAAATTGAATACATGTTATTTGTAACATTTCACATGCCATGTTTAGGATAGCCGAGCTGCCTAGATTACATCTTTGCATGTGTTGCATTAGACATTTCAAGATGCTTAGGTCCATGCATGGATTTCTAATAAGCTTCTGCTTTTGGCTTGGAGTACTAGGTGAGCTTTTATGCTTTAGCATATCACATGCGTGTGAATGTTGCCATGATAGCATGCTTACCATGAGGCTAAGTGCTTATATGATATAACCGCATGAATGCTGTGGATGGAGGTTGAATTACCTAAATTGGGACAACATATTAAAAGCTGTGAGTTTTAAAGCCCACTAGATAGTGGCAAAACCGTCTTTTCTAAAAGCCCGCTTGAGAGTGGCAAAACCTGCATTTTAGCCTACTTATGAGTAGCAAGTCATTTTCAATACAAACTTACAATGTTTTGTTCCAACTTAGGCAATTTGGTCTATACTTGTTTGCTGTGCGCATAACATAGTAAATCTAGGCTAATAACCGGAATAAGAACACGTAATGTTTTCAAAAGAGGATATCATGGTTAGTAGAGGCCGGTCTTCGGACCGGGCGAAAGGGGGTGCTCATAGCTGACCTTCCCCGATCGTACCCAAGCTCCCGAGCCAAGACAACTTTGGTGATGACGGACACGTGGCCTTCGGCACCGAGTCAGGGTTTCCTAAATTCCCCCATTTTAAAAAAATATTTAGGTGGCGACTCTGTAATCTGGCAAAGCAGTCCATGTTTGGCACTACTTTTCGAAAAATCTGTTTTCCTTAAAACGATTTGCCAGAGGTGGACTCTTTGGTTCAGATTTAGAACCGCAACAAACTTAAAGAGTCCGAGCTGTAGCGAGGTCCCCCCCCGGGCTTGTTACAGTAAGTGATCTTACATATCCCAAACTGTTTTTTTAATTTTTTTTTTTGGGATCATGTTCACTTCACATACATATTTGATAAATTATATCATTTCATAAATGTGCAATGTTAACATTAACGTTTTATGTAATCACAATGCACAGGTTGCTAGTGTGGCGAGGGGACTCAAAGACTAAAGATGTGTACTTTGATGACATCATTCACATAATCAAGGAAGATTCAATAACAAACAACGTATGTGAACTGGAAATGTGAACAAAATACACACACACACACACACACAGTAAAGACACTGCAAAATAATGTACTGCCACCCCTCTGGTTCTGCAGGTGATAGATGCTTACGGTGAAATTCTCCTTGAACTACAAGGCCTAGTCAACCCAAGTTTGGAGGATTCATCATTCATCTTCACAGGCACATGTTTGGTAAAACTAGACTTTAATGTTGATTACGTTTCAATACATGTGAATGCTCATCAGTAACATCACTCACTATTAGCATATGGAAACATTCACATCAGTAATAGCACTGACTTTAATAGATGTGAACATTCACATCAGTAGTATCACTCAACATTAGGAAATGTGAACATTCACATCAGTTGTCTCAGTCACCATTAACAGATGTGAATGTTCACATCAGTAATATCACTGACAAGTAGGAAATGTGAACATTCACATCAGTAGTATCAGTCACCATTAACAGATGTGAACATTCACATCAATAGTATCACTCACCATTACGAAATGTGAACATTCACATCAGTAGTATCACTCGCCATTAGCAGATGTGAACATTCACATCATTAACATCAAACATTGATATTCAAACTGATATGCATCATTGTATGCCCTTTGTGTGCAGAAAATCGTGCAAGAGTACCCCCCTCACAAGAGGAATAAACTGATTGATGTACACATCAAGGAGTATCAAGGCCAGAGATTCTTAATCTTCCCAATACACGACAACTTCCACTGGACAATTGTTGTGTACGACACGAAAGAGAATGTATGGAGGCATTATAACTCACTGCGCCCAAGAGAAGGCATACATGACCCTCATATTGACAAAGCACAAATACTGGTAAGTGGCTGCCAAACATAACACTTGTCGTGACGTGTAATATTTGAAATTGGATGTATGCCTATGTTGGTTGGTGCCTAATATGAAATTTAATTGTTGGCAGAGGGACTACATCACAGGGTTGGTGCACAACATTGGACCATCATCACTATTATGGACCAACTTATCATGCCAAAATACTACGAAAACAATCATATCAGTGGACATCTGTCCTCAACAAGCACCAAATTCGTAAGCCTAAAATTGATTTCTACACATATTCCACAACCATTACCCACCTAAATTCCAAAATCTAACAACAAGTTCGCATTTTCAGGGTGGATTGCGGGCCTGCAGTTTGTTACATCATGAGGGCGCATGTATACCGTGAAGACATTGTTGCCAGCCTAGCTCGCTATGAATGGTGCCAAATAAGAGACTCATTAGTACACCTTTTCCTGAACCACGTAAAGACAAGGTAATGTGAAAACCTATAGGTGGGGGTTGTCCACCTATCACTGTTACCCAACTCTGTTATCCACAATTAAGACAATTTAGTGTCAATAGATTTTTCATATTGGAGCAGACTAGCTTAATTGTAAATCAAGTCTATATCACTGCTTGTACAGATATTTTTCATTCAATATATGTATATGCATTTTCAGGCCTATTTTGCGTTGGTCATACACATTGAGATTGTAAATTTTTTTTTTTTTTTGAATGCACATGACATGATGTGAATGTTCACATCACAGAATAATCGTGCACTTTCTTCTGTTTTAAACCATACTGATGAATGTGAATAAACTATGTAAGTATATAATCTAGATAAGTATCATTTAGTAAAATTAACGTACCTATTAATTGAACATCTTGATGAAGAAATTGGCCAATGTCTGATAATTTTTTAAGGAAATACCACTGAAATGGTATATTAGTATCATGATCAAGTATGTCCACAATTGTTGTATCATTAGTAAAAGACATCTTATAATCATATGGCACCAACTTGAATTTCTCATCAGCCAATGTAATATGAACTCCTCTAAAACAATATATTTTTCCCTCAATTAAATGTTCTTTGAAGTAATCATATTCTTCAGAGCATACAGTTCCTTCCATGGCATCACCCTTTCAAAAAGTTAATAAGTACACACTTTTAACATAATATAAAACAAAATATTTAATAATTATCTCATGATAAGAGTTGTAAATACCTGTCCATCAACAAAAATCATTCTGAATGTCATATTTCCCCCAGGACGATTAGTTACAGATAACAACCTGACTAACTTTGCTTTAACGCTCCACTTACTTGCATATGGATGTAAATCAGCAAAATAGGGATATTTGATAATTCTATCACATATTGACAATGTAGATGCATATGAACAATATATGAATTTATAATTTTTATACAATGTATCTATAGATCTTAAGAAATTTGAAAATGAAAATATTAAGAATTTTTAATAAAAAAAATAAAAATTGTTAAGTTTACATTATGATAAAATAGAAAAAATAAGTAATGAATTATTGTACAAAAAATATTATACAAAAATATTTTGTAAGGGTAAGTTTTTTAATTATTTTTATTAAATGAAAATGAAAAAAAAAAAGATTAGATCATCCAATTTTTTGTGTACTAAATGTAATATTTTGGATAAGATTTAGAATTTAGAGTAGTAAGTATTGTATAATTAAAGAATAAAAAAAACATAGTCATTCAAATTTTGAAAAGACATTTTATTTCAATCTTCAAATGTCATCAAGAACATCACGATATACAACATTTTTTGTGTAATTTGACGGTTGGTCAACCTTATTAACAATCAATATCTTCAAGCCTGATGGTGTGGTAACACGCGATAAGGCAACATATAACTGACCATGGGAGAATACTGGATTAGGAAGGTATACACCAACTTTTTTTAAAGTCTGACCTTGACTTTTGTTTATGGTCATTGCAAATGCTAATTTTATGGGAAATTGTCTTCTTTTAATCGGGACAGGTGAATGTGTGGTAGATGGTGATAAAATGGTACGTGGAATGAAGACTCCTTCCCCAATATTCGAACCCGTAATCACTCGTGCCTCAATCACTTTATCTCCCATTCTCTCAACAATAAGACGGGTGCCATTACATAGACCTTGAGATTGATTGAGATTTCTCAGTAACACTATAGGTGCTCCCTTTTTGAGTTCAAGGCAATGACTTGGAATTCCTGGAAAATTTAATGAATGCAATAACTCTGGTGGATGCATGCCTTCGTCAATGTTCTCATCCTCATTGGACATATCAGATCGCACTTAGGTATTTTCGAGATTCTCCAGGCAACATTGATAGCATTATAACATTTAATTCATCAACATCAGCATTTTTTGGTGCTAAGATGCCACGTTCTTTCAAGTAAGAACTGTCACTGTATCTAGTACTTAATTCTGGATAGATTACATGGATCAAATCATGTAGAGCATGTGATCCATTTCTAATCAAGAACTGTTCTGGAATTTTAATCCAATTAGTCTCCCCGCCTTCAGTGAAAGAAATTCCAGGTATTTTTCCATCACCAATCATCAATATCCAGTTAGCAAAATCCCTGAGTTGTTGACGCATTTGAATAGAAGTATCATGGGCCATAATACGCATATTGGTCCTCAAATGCAACACACGACAATGATTCCAAATAGTCGATTCCTTCAACGATGCTGCAATTGTGGCTTCCCGCCTACCTTTTGGTACTACAGGTAAAATTTGTCTGAAGTCACCACCAAGTATGAATAGTTTTCCACCAAATACACAATCAGTTGAACAAAATTGCATGCCCTTTAGTATATCTCTGAAAAGTACGATCAAGCGCCTCAAATCCAAAACGATGGTGCATTGGAGCTTCATCCCATATGATCAATGATGCCTCTTGAATTAATTTTGCCGATTGTTGATTAATACTACAACTTGAGAATTCATCCAAATTAATTGGAATTTTAAAGCGTGAATGCAGCTTCTACCTCCCCGGTAACAAGAAGCCGCAATTGCGATGATGCAACCGAAAGGACAATTTTTTTTCTGACCTAAACTTTGCTATCAATGTTTTCCACAGATATGTTTTTCCTGTTCCCCCACTTCCATAAAGGAAAAACAAACCCCCTTTTTTACAATTGTATGCATTCATTATGGTGTCATAAACTTCCAATTGCTCACTATTTAAACCAGAATGTAATTCATTGAACAATTGTTTTTCCGAAACACTATCGTACTCCATCTCTTCTCTGATGAGCCTATTTGTCACAAATTGAGCACCTTGCGAAGATGGCAATGGCATGGGAGGGAAATCTTTGAGAGATCTTCCATTTCTATTTAATATATGCTCAATTTCGAGAAGTCCTAAATTTTTTAAGTCTTCATCGTCAAGATGTAGATCACTATCTCTCATATCTCTTCTGATTCTATATTGTATATCATCGGTGAAACTTTTCCAATGACGTTCCCATAATTCGACTGGATTGGTTATATCAGAAAACATGAGCATTGTGCAATACATATGTCGAAGTTTTGTTGCTGATGCCCAATTTGATGCTTCTGCCAATGCCTCGTGCCATTCATTATCATCATCGAGTAGACCAAGGGCAATACATGCAGATTTAAATGTTGTATGCACGACCCCATTTACAGTTCTGATATGCTCAAAACTTTCTGCACCACGAACCTTATTCAATAACATTCTCAAATAATATCTCTCACCCGATGTTGGATGTGCATATGGCAATCTACCAATACATTTATGTGATTTTCGGACATCCCATTCTTTTTTATCTCTTTTCCATACCCATTTTGTTGGAAATTCAACATAAGTCAACTCCTTGCAGATTGGTGGGTTCTATTTGCTTCAAACCATTTGGTCAACATTGTGTCATGAACACGTTGTTGGTCAATAACTTCGTATAGATGATCATTGTCATTAAATATAACAAATTGTTGACCTGGAAGATGATATTGTAAGCGCTCAATGAAGGAGTTTGTTTCAATTTCAAACTCAAATATCCTCCAACACGCTTCAATCGCAGACACGTGACGAGCATCCAAATACTGTTTGACCTCATCAACTTGTTTGTAATGTTGTTGCCCATTATTGTTTGGATGAATAACATTATCCTCAATCACAGTTGTCGCACGATCAGGCCCTTTGTTGACATATTTGTACAAATATTTCATCAACTTCGGGTGCGCACATCGTTCAATATTAATGTGGCAATCATATCGCACCAAAAGATCACGATTATATGGAATGACCCATCTGTTATCAACTATAAATCCATTTATGTTTATTGTGTTGCCCTCATTACATCTGCGCCTGTATGATACAAATCCACTATCATCAATTGTTGTTTCATTACAAAATTTCTTCGGATAATGTTTTGTACACTTTCCATCTACCATGCATGGAGCATTGGGGTTAGCAGCACCACAAGGTCCATGTATCATGCATCTGACGACAGTCTCATATGCCAATGGGTCTGCATTTTTGTCAGGCAATTCAGCACATATAAACTCATCAATTTGTTCAGGTGTGATTGGCTTATTCTCCGATGCCAGTGTGATTGTAATGTGAGAATGCGGCAATCCCCGTTTTTGAAACTCGATGACGTAAATAACTGTTCATAAAAATAATTATTGATACATTAGACATTTAAGAGTATTTGTTATATCATAAATGCACAGGTGTTAGAATAATAATACCTGAAAGTACTTCTCCAAATATTTTATTTTTCTTCAAGTCGATTAGTAATTGTTTAAACTTAATCCGAAAAACTCTAGCAACGATATCAGGTCTATCTTCTGCACGTTGATTCGGTAGTCTTGGAAGATCAACTTTTATTTCTGGCCATATAGGATTGCATGTGAACGTGATAAACAAATCAGGAGCTCCAATAGTTCTGCAAATTGCCATAGCATCTTGATAACGTTGGATCATACTACGTGGCCCCCCAGAGAATGACGAAGGCAACACAAATCTTCTCCCTACTGCTGACGCATCTACATCTCCAGCAACTACAGCGTCTTCTATTCCTTGATATAGGTCTGCACGCAACTCAGCTTGATGGGTCTTGATGTAATTCAATCTAGTTTGCTCAATAGCAGCATAACAGTCAACGACAAATTGTTGAAACAAACGCCCTCCTCTTAAAAGTGTTTTACCTTCAAATTCTCTATGTTGGAGTCTAAATGCATAAAATTCTCTAATTGACACATTGTTTCGAGATCTGCTTGAAAATGTATTAAAAGAGATGCCGCACCTCCATCCATCTGTACCATATGGAAACAGTAATGGGTACTGTAATGGTACATATGATGGATGTATTTCACTGATTCTTTTTAATATACCATCATTTTTCTGAACAATGATATCACGATGTGTTTCAGTTCCAGCATCATCACCAATGATTATCGCCGTGACTTCATTTGCAGTTGGCCTGATATATTGTCGTTCACCTCTGGAGTTTAAAATACGCACATGTAGATTCAATACATTACGATCCCGCAACAAATCTCCAGTACTTCGAAATATTTTCACATAAGGATTAACTGCATTTAACATTTCTTGTAGACCTTCCAATATTGACAAATCAATGCCCAAAATATTTGTACTGGTTTGGCCTATCACATCAAGACGATTTTGCAATTCATGCTCTGTATCATATATATACAGTTGGACAAACTTAGGTTTCTGACCAGGAGTTGGTAACAGTGACCCTATTCTATGATAATTTTCCCCGCTAATCCGAAATGCATATGGACCTCTTCCATCTGAAACTGAATGATCTACTTTTCCACCCATTGATGTGAAAGACAACATTGAATTATACATTCTAATTTTTTCCATAAAACTTGCATTCCTCAATTGTGCATCTAAGAAGTCAGGAGCGTGTGGCAATAAAGGTAAAAGGACCTCCCCAGCTTGACAACATAATCTGAATTTGGGATTGGTTTTAGAACTATCCTTTGTTCTCTCATCTAACCACATGATGGCGTCACATCGCGGACATGTGAATGTTCTGTCACTAAATTTCCATCTACTCAGTACGCGTCGTTTTTTGTGACGTGCAACGATTGCAACATCTGTATGATGCACATCGTAAATAATTAGTATTATATGTAGGAAAAATTTACAATGTGCACCCTTTTAAATGATGCACATTGTAAAAAAGTTATGATTTTTTACTAATGAACGTTATGATTGTTTGTAATATGTGTTATGACATTTTGTAATAAAGTTATAAATAGTGAATTTATGATGTGCACCCTAAAATTAGGAATAATATGACATTTTGTGATTTTTGTTATGACACTTCGAGATTTTGTTATGACATTTTTGAGATTTTGTTATGACATTTTTTAGTGTAATAAAGTTATGATTTTTGTAGTGAAAAAGTTATGACATTTTGGGTTTAAGTTATGAAATTTTATGATAAGGTATGAAAGGCATACCTAACATAAATATATATAGATACTTTTGAGACAATGTATATTTAAATTGTAAGAGTTGTCATTAATTTTTTAAACAAAATTATTACAAAATAATTCTTACCCTGTCGTGGAACAATGTTATTATTTGTATGCAATTTAATGCTCTCGGTTATGGGATTTATGACTATTTCATCGTAAAAAATCATTGAAAAATAATTAAATATCCCAAAATAAACTTATGTGAAATAATACAATGAGAATAGTAATGAGATAAGTATAAATTATGAGTCATGAATAACATAATAGTTTATTCTTACCTTGTTGTGGAAGAATATTAACATTTGTTGTCAAAGTGACTTCTGAGACATCTCCATGCAACTGAATGTCCTCAGCTATGAGGGGCATGACTATTTCATCATCTAAAATTTAATTGAGAAATGATTAAAAATTAATATTTAATTTAAAGGTTCGTGAATATCAATTATTGGCAATTATAATTTTAAAAATTATAATTAAAAATATTAATATCTATAAACATATATAGTATAGATATATATATTAGGGTTTACCTTCTGGTAGGACAATATTATTATTCACCACCCTTGTAACTTCCGAAACATCTTCATGTATGCGAACTTCCTCAGATATCGGGAACACAACAATTCCTTTATTTGAATTTGCATGAATAAAATATTTAGTGTCAAATCTTTTATTATTTGAAGTTATGATAATATTGTCAAATAAATCATAATTATAAAATTAATACAAATAATAATTATTACCTTCTTCTTCTGTGACAATATTGTTGTTCGCTATTATAGTTTCCTGTAATAAATCTCTATGCAACTGAATGCCCTCTAAATTTTGAGACATGACTATCCCGTCATCTAATTGGATGAAAAAATAAACAATATAAGTATCATGAATTATAATTTTAAAAATAGTAATTACAAAATCTATATATATGTTAGTGTTTACCTTGTTGTAGGACAATATTATTATTCAGCACCCTTGTGACTTCTGAAACATCCTCATGTATCTGAACACCCTCAGATATTGGGAACATAACAATTCCTTTATTTGGATTTACATGAATAAAACAATTAGTATAAAATCATTACTTTTTTGAAGTTATAAGAATATTGTAAAATAAATCATAATTGTAAAATTAATATAAATAATATTTCATACCTTCTGGGAGGCATGACTATTGCATCATATAATTTTCATGAAAAATATAAACAATATAACTATTAGCATTCATTATGAAAATAGCAAATATTAGTATTTGCAAGTTATAATATAAACGAATAATAATTAGAAAATATTATTACTCGAGGTTCTTGCCATTTAGAACATTAGTATTGTTTGTCAATGTAGTGACTCTTGAAACATTTTGGTGGAAGTGAACACCCTCTGATGTGGAAGGCATAAGAACTCCTGTATTTTAAATTGCAGCAAAATATATATATATATATATTGAGTATAAAACTAATGTTTCAATTAATATATATGAAAATGATAATAATTTAGAGCTTACTTGTGGCATTTCGAACATTCGTTCTATAATGCAATTGTTTGTCACGTAGAACACATACTCTTAATCGACGTGCTTCTTTTTGAAGTTGTTTCAATTTATCCTTGAATATGGGATCATCATGATCAGTTTGGCGTGAAATGAGTAATTTTCTTTTTCGACATAGTCGATTGATTTTAGCTTTGACTGAATCACGTTCCATCCTGTAAAAAAAAAGAGATTGTCACAACGCAAACAAATTTCTTTCCTCATTATGTGATCGAAATATAGTGTAAAAAAACACAATCAGTTAAAATAAATTCAACATAGAGATTGTCACAACGCAAACAAAATTAAAATAGAGATTGTCTATAATGCAACATTTTTCTTTTTGTGAGGGTTTATATTTTTCTGACTTTAATCATATTAAAAAATTAAAAATAAAATTAAAATAGTAAATAAAAAGATTAAATAATATTAAAAATTAGTTAACCACATTTTTTTTAACTATTAAACTAACTACAATCATATTAAAAAAAAGAATCATTCAACTAATTATAATCACATTTTCCTTTTTGTGAGGGTTTATATTTATCTAACTTGAATCATATTTAAAAATTGAAAATAAAATTAAAATAGTAAATAAAAATATTAAATAACATTAAAAATTAGTTAATCACATTTTTTTAACTATTAAACTAACTACAATCACATTAAAAAAAAGAATCATTCAACTAATTATAATCACATTTTTTCTTTTTGGGAGGGTTTATATTTATCTAACTTTAATCATATTAAAAAATCAAAAATAAAATTAAAATAGTAAATAAAAAGATTTTACATTAAACAAAAATCATTGAACTAATTTTTGATTAATTACAATATTAAAACAGTAATTAAAATAGTAAATAAAAAGATTTTACATTAAACAAAAATCATTGAACTAATTTTTGATTAATTATAATATTAAAATAGTAAACAAAAGAAAAAGTTAAGAAGGAGAAATTATAATCACATTTTTCTGTTTGTGAAGGTTTATATTTATCTAACTTTAATCATATTAAAAAATTAAAAAATTAAAAATAAATGCTAAGTTTTTTTAAATTACATATTATTATTTGTATGGGGGATTTTAAATGCTGATCAGGAAATTTTTACAAAATCAATAAAGGTAGTCATGTGAAAAGACACGTGAATTGAAAAAGTTAATAAATGTTGATCAGAAAATTTTGACCAATTAATAAATGCTGAGATTTCATATTTTGATATTACCATTCATTGTTTAATTGACATCTCAATTATTAAACTTGCAAATCGTATAGATAAGTATTGAGAACCATCTAATTGACATCTTACAAATTAAAATATATATATACAAAAAGTTAAGAAATTGAGATTTGAATATTGGAGTTAGTAGAATTTAGATTTTCAAAATAGGGTTTAGGTTTTCGAAAAGGCTCAAATTAAATGATGGGTGAAGGTGTGTTTTTTAAAAATAAAATTAAAATAGTAAATAAAAAGATTAAATAAGATTTGAATATTGGAGTTAGTAGAATTTAGATTTTCAAAATAGGGTTTAGGTTTTCGAAAAGGCTCAAATTAAATGATGGGTGAAGGTTTGTTTTTTAAAAATAAAATTAAAATAGTAAATAAAAAGATTAAATAACATTAAAAATTAGTTAATCACATTTTTTTAACTATTAAACTAACTACAATCACATTAAAAAAAAGAATCATTCAACTAATTACAATCATATTTTTCTCTTTGGGAGGGTTTATATTTATCTAACTTTAATCATATTAAAAAATCAAAAATAAAATTAAAATAGTAAATAAAAAGATTTTACATTAAACAAAAATCATTGAACTAATTTTTGATTAATTACAATATTAAAACAGTAATTAAAATAGTAAATAAAAAGATTTTACATTAAACAAAAATCATTGAACTAATTTTTGATTAATTACAATATTAAAACAGTAATTAAAATAGTAAATAAAAGATTTTACATTAAACAAAAATCATTGAACTAATTTTTGATTAATTACAATATTAAAACAGTAAACAAAAGAAAAAGTTAAGAAGGAGAAATTATAATCACATTTTTCTGTTTGTGAAGGTTTATATTTATCTAACTTTAATCATATTAAAAAATTAAAAAATTAAAAATAAATGCTAAGTTTTTTTAAATTACATATTATTATTTGTATGGGGGATTTTAAATGCTGATCAAGAAATTTTTACAAAATCAATAAAGGTAGTCATGTGAAAAGACACGTGAATTGAAAAAGTTAATAAATGTTGATCAGAAAATTTTGACCAATTAATAAATGCTGAGATTTCATATTTGATATTACCATTCATTGTTTAATTGACATCTCAATTATTAAACTTGTAAATCGTATAGATAAGTATATTGGAGTTAGTAGAATTTAGATTTTCAAAATAGGGTTTAGGTTTTCGAAAATGCTCAAATTAAATGATGGGTGAAGGTTTGTTTTTTAAAAATAAAATTAAAATAGTAAATAAAAAGATTAAATAAGATTTGAATATTGGAGTTAGTAGAATTTAGATTTTCAAAATAGGGTTTAGGTTTTCGAAAAGGCTCAAATTAAATGATGGGTGAAGGTTTGTTTTTTAAAAATAAAATTAAAATAGTAAATAAAAAGATTAAATAACATTAAAAATTAGTTAATCACATTTTTTTAACTATTAAACTAACTACAATCACATTAAAAAAAAGAATCATTCAACTAATTATAATCACATTTTTTCTTTTTGGGAGGGTTTATATTTATCTAACTTTAATCATATTAAAAAATCAAAAATAAAATTAAAATAGTAAATAAAAAGATTTTACATTAAACAAAAATCATTGAACTAATTTTCGATTAATTACAATATTAAAACAGTAAACAAAAGAAAAAGTTAAGAAGGAGAAATTATAATCACATTTTTCTGTTTGTGAAGGTTTATATTTATCTAACTTTAATCATATTAAAAAATTAAAAATAAAATTAAAATAGTAAATAAAAAGATTGCGATTTTTAAGTGTCTTTTTGATAATGATCATATTTTTTTTTTCAAAAAATTCATCATAAAATTTAGATTAGGATATTAGAGCCCCCACAAGGTTTATGGGTTAGAAACCCCCATGAATTGTGATCTTTAAATGTTTTTTTTTCTTTTTTATAGTATAGATTAAAGTTTAATATTTATATTAAAATAGTAAATAAAAAGATTAAATCACATTAAAATAAAACATTGAACAAATTAAAATCACATCACATTTTCCTCATAAGGAAAATAAATCAACAAAAAGAACCATTAAACTAACTGCAATACAATCATATTAAAAAAAAGAACTATTGAACAAACTACAATCACATCACATCACATTTTTTTCATAATAAAAAAAATAAATGAAAAAAAACCATTAAACTAACTATAATCACATTAAAAAAAATAAAAAAAAATAAAAATATTGAACTAACTACAATTATTGTAAAAAAGAACCAAAAAGAAAGAAATGAAAGTGAAGAAGTGAGAAATGCTCACTGTTTGCATGCGTTGGAAAGTCTCACGGTTTGCAAGGGAAAAGTGAAGAATTGCTGACTGTTCACATTAAAAAAAAATTATTGAACTAACAAAAAAGGCGAAATTACAGTGAAGAAGTGAGAAAAAGGAGGAACAAAATATAATTTTCTTAATCATTTCATTTATAAATCTGTTTTAAAAAAAATCAATTCACATATTTATATGGGCTACCCATTGAAATAGTAAAATTAAATAACAAAGTAAATAATGGAAACAAAATATTCATCCCAGCTTCAACAAAAATGGAGACCAAGGAGAAAGGAAAGCAAAGAGATAGAGAAAGTTGAGTTTTTGTGTTTTGTTTTTTGTTTTTAGAAAGTTTGAAAAAATTATTATGAAAACAATTCACATTTTAAGGATTACTAAAAGTGTTTTTGAAATTTTATCAGTAATAACAAAAATGAATAATGAAAAGAAAGAATAACATTTTTCAATTTGAGGAAAGTTGAGTCTTTGTGTTTTGTTTTTTGTTTTTAGAAAGTTTGAAAAATTTTAAGGATTACTAAAAGTGAGTAATAACAAAAATGAATAATGAAAAGAAAGAATAGCATTTTTCAATTTGAGGAGTTTTAGAGAAGATTACCTGTGGAGGAGGAGACTGCAATAGGTATGTGTCTGGCTTCTTAGTCCTTGTCAAGCTCCATGGAAAACGGCAATTTCACAGAGAGGAATGTAAATTAATTGGCAATTTCACAGAGAGGAAGTGGAGACTGATCTTCAAAAGGCCAAGCTTGAAGAATTCAATTATTATTGGAATTATTGGAGAAGTCAAAAATATTGAATGTACTTGGAAGATTGCTCCATATTAATTATTGTTTGTTATCTGTCTTTCAAAGTACCAATATAAAAATAATAAATTAATTAAACCAATAAATACAAAACGTGTAAATGGAATAAAAATAATAAATTAATTAAACTAATAAATACAAAACGTGTAAATGGAATTGCTCATAGAGAAGGAACAGAAAACCATCGAGGTAATAACTAAACATCAAGTGGTGGGGTTATTATTGGAGAAGTCAAAAATATTGAATGTACTTGGAAGATTGCTCCATATTAATTATTGTTTGTTATCTGTCTTTCAAAGTACCAATATAAAAATAATAAATTAATTAAACCAATAAATGGAATTGCTCATAGAGAAGGAACAGAAAACCATCGAGGTAATAACTAAACATCAAGTGGTGGGGTTTTGTTTTTTTAAAAAAAAAATTAATTATTGGAGAAGTCAAAAAGACTTGGGAGAATTCATTAAGTGTTGGGGTTTTGTTTTTTTTAAAAAATCAAAAAATTAAGAAATTAGGATTGGAGTATTGAAGGTCTCACATGGCTTGTGGGTTAAAAGTCTCTTTTCCTTAATATATAGTAATAAATTAATTAAACCAATAAATGGAATTGCTCATAGAGAAGGAACAGAAAACCATCGAGGTAATAACTAAACATCAAGTGGTGGGGTTTTGTTTTTTTTTAAAAAAAATTAATTATTGGAGAAGTCAAAAAGACTTGGGAGAATTCATTAAGTGTTGGGGTTTTGTTTTTTTTAAAAAATCAAAAAATTAAGAAATAGAGAAGGAACAGAAAACCATCGAGGTAATAACTAAACATCAAGTGGTGGGGTTTTGTTTTTTTTTAAAAAAAATTAATTATTGGAGAAGTCAAAAAGACTTGGGAGAATTCATTAAGTGTTGGGGTTTTGTTTTTTTTAAAAAATCAAAAAATTAAGAAATTAGGATTGGAGTATTGAAGGTCTCACATGGCTTGTGGGTTAAAAGTCTCTTTTCCTTAATATATAGTAATAAATTAATTAAACCAATAAATGGAATTGCTCATAGAGAAGGAACAGAAAACCATCGAGGTAATAACTAAACATCAAGTGGTGGGGTTTTGTTTTTTTTTAAAAAAAATTAATTATTGGAGAAGTCAAAAAGACTTGGGAGAATTCATTAAGTGTTGGGGTTTTGTTTTTTTTAAAAAATCAAAAAATTAAGAAATTAGGATTGGAGTATTGAAGGTCTCACATGGCTTGTGGGTTAAAAGTCTCTTTTCCTTAATATATAGTAAGTATAAGTATAGATAAGTCATCTTTATAAATATAAAGCAACAATTAATTGTAAGTGTGATAGTCTAAAAAATTACACTACATATTAAAATTTTGACGTAAGAAAATATTATATTAAATTCAAAAGAGTAACCTGTATCTGAAAATAATCGGAGAAACTGCAAATCAATAGAATAATAAAAAAATCATTGCATTATAACTGGAATCTTTTATGGTAGAATTTTGATATATAAAAAGAATTTGTACCAAGTATAGAAATAATTTGCATTACACACGCAAAAAATTTACACAATTATAAAAATTCGAATATTCTTCCACTATTGGACTGATTTATAATTTTCTCAAAATAATTTATTTACTTTTACTGATTTGAAATTTCCTCGTATAAATCAAAGAGAACACTCCAATGATGTAATGAAAAAACAAAAAGGGAAATGATCCAGACCCCCAAGCACCCCCAGTACCCTTACACTTTTGTGAGAGAGGGGGAAGGGAGAGAGTGGAGAAAAAAATAAAATAAAATAAAAAAGAAAAAAATATAATGTGTGGCCACAAATTAATTAGAGATTGTGAGGATAAAAAATAGTGGGGGTGTCAAGTATTTTTCAAAAAAAAAAAAAAAAAAAGCGCTTGTCTCTAGTCCTTAAGCGGATTGAATGATATTGTTTGGCCTATAGGGGCTCATTACGGATCCTGTTTTAATAATTCGAATCGTTAATATGTATAACTCGTCGAGTACTATATGTTTGTAAAAAATCACGTTGATCGGATATCGATAGCTATGTGATCAAATTAATTTTTTTTTAATCGTTAATTTATTCACCGTCCATTTTTTATATAAAACAAATTTGATCATATAACTATCGATATTCGATTAATGTGATTTTTTACAGGCATATAGTACTCAACAAATTTTACATATAAACGATTCGAATTGTCAAAACGAAATTCATGATGAATTCTCATAGATCTAATAATACTGTCTAATTTGATTAAAGACATGAGGCAAGCTGCTAAAAAAAAAAAAAAAAACCCTTATTGAATGTAGGTGAAGGTTCAGTGGGACCCTCTCAAAGGCAATATTTGTCTCTACATATACTGTGTGTTATAGTTTGCCTTGACCAAATCAAACTATTGACTTACGAATACATGGCATATTGGGACAAAAATAAATAATGGTTAAACTATCTACATCTCTTAATAATTGTACTTAATTCTTATTAAAATAAGTTTTAGGAGTGATTTGAAATGATTTAAATAAGTATATTTTTTGAATTTTTAAGAAATATGAGTTTGAAGTAATGTGATAGAGAGATAATGTGATTTAAATAGGATAGTAACTTTTTGATTTTTTGACTTTTTGATATTTTTAGATAATGACAAATAAGGCCTTAATAAAATTGTCATTAAAATTAATTTTTTGTGACAATTTTTTGTATATTTCATTTAAAAATTGATAATTAGTGACTTTTTTGTCAAAATTTATATAAATTGTGCTAAAACTTACAATAAGTAACGTTTTTTTATGACGAATCTTTCAAACTATTGCTAAAGTCGAAACTTAGTGATGTTTTTTTGTGATAATTTTTTAAAACTATTTTTAAAACTTATAATTATTTATATTTTTTGTGATAGAATTTTTAAGTTATTGCTGAAAATTAACAATTAGTGACTTTTTTTTTTAATCTATATATCTATCTATCTATCTATCTATCTATCTATATCTATATCTATCTATACTATATATTAAGCAAAAGGGGGTTTTAACCCCCAAGGCCTGTGGAAGCTCCAATATGCCAATCCTAATTTTCTGATTTTTTATTTTTTTTTTAAAAAAAAATTACTTTTTACATTTCCAAGAGACCCATCTATACATGTAATTATTGTGTACATGACTTTTAATTTTTTAAAGCCTCGGTATAAATGACTTTTAATTTTTTAAAGCCTCGGTCAAACCCCAGGGTATTACTTTTGCATCCTATACATGTAATTTTCATCCCAAGAGACAATTGTAATCAAGTCTTATTTAATAAGGGTTTATTTATTTCTTTTAATTTTTTTTTTCTCTTAATTTTATCCTTCCCAAGACATTTTTTCTCGGTTTTCTTCTTCTTGAGGCCATTACTTTTTGCATCTTATACATGTAATTTGCATCCCAAGAGACAATTGTAATCAAGTCTTATTTAGTCTTATTTAATAAGTGTTTATTTATTTTTCTCTCTTAATTTTTTCCCTCTTAATTTTATCCTTCCCAAGACATTTTTTTCCCTCTTAATTTTTTCTTTATAACTCCTCCAATACACATATTTTTCTTAACTTTTTTGCCTATCTCCTTCTTCCGTCCTCATTTCCAATCTTTCAAACTTGGTGACTACATATGCAAACAAGTAAGTGTTATTTTTGTTTAATTTCTCCTTCTTAACTTTTTCTTTTGTTTACTGTTTTAATATTGTAGTTAGTACAATGGTTTTTTTGATTTTATTTACTGTTTTAATATTGTAGTTAATCAAAAATTAGTTCAATGGTTTTAGTGTTATTTTTGTTTAATTTCTCCTTCTTAACTTTTTCTTTTGTTTACTGTTTTAATATTGTAGTTAGTACAATGGTTTTTTGATTTTATTTCTTGTTTTAATATTGTAGTTAATCAAAAATTAGTTCAATGGTTTTCTTGATTTTATTTTTTATTTTTTAATATGATTAAAGTTAGATAAAAAAATATTGTAGTTAATCAAAAATTAGTTCAATGGTTTTCTTGATTTTATTTCTTATTTTTGAATTTTTAATATGATTAAAGTTAGATAAAAAGATTATAATTAGTTTTTTATTTTTTAATATGATTAAAAAGAAAATCCTATACATGTAATTTTCATCCCAAAACCCCAGGGTATTACTTTTGCATCCTATACATGTAATTTTCATCCCAAGAGACAATTGTAATCAAGTCTTATTTAATAAGGGTTTATTTATTTCTTTTAATTTTTTTTCTCTCTTAATTTTATCCTTCCCAAGACATTTTTTTCGGTTTTTCTTCTTGAGGCCATTACTTTTTGCATCTTATACATGTAATTTGCATCCCAAGAGACAATTGTAATCAAGTCTTATTTAGTCTTATTTAATAAGTGTTTATTTATTTTTCTCTCTTAATTTTTTCCTCTTAATTTTATCCTTCCCAAGACATTTTTTCCCTCTTAATTTTTTTCTTTATAACTCCTCCAATACACATATTTTTCTTAACTTTTTGGCTTTCTCCTTCTTCAGTTCTCATTTCCATACTTTCAAAGTGACTACATATGCAAACAAGAAGTGTTATTTTTGTTTAATTTCTCCTTCTTAACTTTTTCTTTTGTTTCTTGTTTTAATATTGTAGTTAGTACAATGGTTTTTTTGATTTTATTTACTGTTTTAATATTGTAGTTAATCAAAAATTAGTTCAATGGTTTTAGTGTTATTTTTGTTTAATTTCTCCTTCTTAACTTTTTCTTTTGTTTACTGTTTTAATATTGTAGTTAGTACAATGGTTTTTTTGATTTTATTTACTGTTTTAATATTGTAGTTAATCAAAAATTAGTTCAATGGTTTTCTTGATTTTATTTTTTATTTTTTAATATGATTAAAGTTAGATAAAAAAATATTGTAGTTAATCAAAAATTAGTTCAATGGTTTTCTTGATTTTATTTCTTATTTTTGAATTTTTAATATGATTAAAGTTAGATAAAAAGATTATAATTAGTTTTTGATTTTTTAATATGATTAAAAAGAAAATCCTATACATGTAATTTTCATCCCAAAACCCCAGGGTATTACTTTTGCATCCTATACATGTAATTTTCATCCCAAGAGACAATTGTAATCAAGTCTTATTTAATAAGGGTTTATTTATTTCTTTTAATTTTTTTTTTCTCTCTTAATTTTATCCTTCCCAAGACATTTTTTTCTCGGTTTTCTTCTTCAGGGCCATTACTTTTTGCATCTTATACATGTAATTTGCATCCCAAGAGACAATTGTAATCAAGTCTTATTTAGTCTTATTTAATAAGTGTTTATTTATTTTTCTCTCTTAATTTTTTCCCTCTTAATTTTATCCTTCCCAAGACATTTTTTTCCCTCTTAATTTTTTCTTTATAACTCCTCCAATACACATATTTTTCTTAACTTTTTTGGCTTTCTCCTTCTTCAGTTCTCATTTCCATACTTTCAAAGGTGACTACATATGCAAACGATAAGTGTTATTTTTGTTTAATTTCTCCTTCTTAACTTTTTCTTTTGTTTCTTGTTTTAATATTGTAGTTAGTACAATGGTTTTTTGATTTTATTTCTTGTTTTAATATTGTAGTTAATCAAAAATTAGTTCAATGGTTTTCTTGATTTTATTTTTTATTTTTTAATATGATTAAAGTTAGATAAAAAATTTTGTAGTTAATCAAAAATTAGTTCAATGGTTTCCTTGATTTTATTTCTTATTTTTGAATTTTTAATATGATTAAAGTTAGATGAAAAGATTATAATTAGTTTTTGATTTTTTAATATGATTAAAAAGAAAATCCTATACATGTAATTTTCATCCCAAGAGACAATTGTAATCAAGTCTTATTTAATAAGGGTTTATTTATTTTTCCTCTTAATTTTTTTCTCTCTTAATTTTATCCTTATTTCTCCTTCTTAACTTTTTCTTTTGTTTACTTGTTTTAATATTGTAGTTAGTACAATGGTTTTTTTGATTTTATTTCTTGTTTTAATATTGTAGTTAATCAAAAATTAGTTCAATGGTTTTCTTGATTTTATTTTTTATTTTTAATATGATTAAAGTTAGATAAAAAATATTGTAGTTAATCAAAAATTAGTTCAATGGTTTTCTTGATTTTATTTCTTATTTTTGAATTTTTAATATGATTAAAGTTAGATAAAAAGATTATAATTAGTTTTTGATTTTTAATATGATTAAAAAGAAAATCCTATACATGTAATTTTCATCCCAAGAGACAATTGTAATCAAGTCTTATTTAATAAGGGTTTATTTATTTTTCCCTCTTAATTTTTTCTCTCTTAATTTTATCCTTCCCAAGACATTTTTTTCTCGGTTTTCTTCTTCAGGGCCATTACTTTTTGCATCTTATACATGTAATTTGCATCCCAAGAGACAATTGTAATCAAGTCTTATTTAATAAGTGTTTATTTATTTTTCCCTCTTAATTTTTTTCCTCTTAATTTTATCCTTCCCAAGACATTATTTTCCTTCTTAACTTTTTTGTTTTGTCTACTGTTTTAATATTGTAGTTAGTACAATGGTTTTTTTGATTTTATTTACTGTTTTAATATTGTAGTTAATCAAAAATTAGTTCAATGGTTTTCTTGATTTTATTTTTTATTTTTTAATATGATTAAAGTTAGATAAAAAAATATTGTAGTTAATCAAAAATTAGTTCAATGGTTTTCTTGATTTTATTTCTTATTTTTGAATTTTTAATATGATTAAAGTTAGATAAAAAGAAAAAATGTGATTATAATTAGTTTTTGATTTTTTAATATGATTAAAGTTAGATAAAAAGAAAAAATCAATGGTTTCAATTGTAATCAAGTCTTATTTAATAAGTGTTTATTTATTTTTCCCTCTTAATTTTTTCCCTCTTAATTTTATCCTTCCCAAGACATTTTTTTCCCTTCTTAACTTTTTCTTTTGTTTACTGTTTTAATATTGTAGTTAGTACAATGGTTTTTTTGATTTTATTTACTGTTTTAATATTGTAGTTAATCAAAAATTAGTTCAATGGTTTTCTTGATTTTATTTTTTATTTTTTAATATGATTAAAGTTAGATAAAAAAATATTGTAGTTAATCAAAAATTAGTTCAATGGTTTTCTTGATTTTATTTCTTATTTTTGAATTTTTAATATTTGTGTAAATGCCTCTTAAATAAATAAATAAAAACTTATTAAATTTTTTCAAACTCCTCGGTCAAATCCCATGTATTTAATTTATATATTATGTAATTATTGTATAAATGCCTCTTAAATAAATAAATAAACACTTATTAGTCTTTTAAAACCTAAGGCTTGTGGAACCTCTAACATGCCAATCCTAATTTCTTGATTTTTTAATTATTTTTTTAAAAAAAATTGACTTGGTGATTGGTGATTGATTCAAAGATTGTAATAATTACACTATTGATTACAATAAATTCAAATATTGTAATAATTACACTATTGATTACAATAAACACTTAATTTATAATAATTACACATATTAAATAAATAATGCAATAAATGAAATCCTAATTTCCTTACTTTTTGCATCCCCAAGAGACCTATGTAATTATTGTGTAAATGCCTCTTAAATAAATAAATAAACACTTATTAAATTCTTTCAAACTCCTCGGTCAAACCCCATGTATTTAATTTATATATTAAAAAATCCTAATTTCCTGATTTTTTTAATATTTTTTTTTTAAAAATTGACTTGGTGATTGGTGATTGGTTCAAAGATTGTAATAATTACACTATTGATTACAATAAACACTTAATTTATGATAATTACACTTATTAAATGAATAACGCAATAAATGAAATCCTAATTTCCTTACTTTTTGCATCCCCAAGAGACCCATGTAATTATTGTGTAAATGTCTCTTAAATAAATAAATAAACACTTATTAAATTCTTTCAAACTCCTCGATTAAACCACATGTATTTAATTTATATATTAAAAAAAATGAAAACAAATATAAATATCTATAATTATCCCGTGCATAGCACGGGTGATAGGCTAGTCTATATATTAAGGAAAAGGGTCTTTTAAAACCCAAGGCTTGTGGAACCTCCAACATGCCATTCCTAATTTCTTGATTTTTTAATATTTTTTTTTTAAAAAATTGACAATAAATTCAAAGATTGTAATAATTACACTATTGATTACAATAAACACTTAATTTATAATAATTACACTTATTAAATGAATAACGCAATAAATGAAATCTTAATTTCCTTACTTTTTGTATCCCAAGAGACCCATGTAATTATTGTGTAAATGCCTCTTAAATAAATAAATAAACACTTATTAAATTCTTTCAAACTCCTCGGTGAAACTCCATGTATTTAATTTATATATTATGTAATTATTGTGTAAATGTCTCTTAAATAAATAAATAAACACTTATTAAATTCTTTCAAACTCCTCGGTCAAACCCCATGTATTTAATTTATATATTAAAAAAAATAAAAACAAATATAAATATCTATAATTATCCCGTGCATAATACGGGTGATAGGCTAGTAATATTTAATGCAAAACGCCATTA
Organism: Camellia lanceoleosa; assembly: GCA_025200525.1. Lineage (NCBI taxonomy): Eukaryota > Viridiplantae > Streptophyta > Magnoliopsida > Ericales > Theaceae > Camellia > Camellia lanceoleosa. The sequence goes on along the minus strand of CM045771.1, from coordinate 149,440,670 downwards.
ATTATCAGCGAACCTATTAGATAATAACCCTACTTATTAAGACTTATACATAAATTTTTAAAAATAAATAAATAACTAAATAAATGGCATACATGAATCTACATTGAAGATGATAAAATAACGGGGAATTACAGCACAGAATAGAAGGACCAAAAAAAAAAAAAAAATATTACAAAAATATAGGGTCCAACTCGTTCTACGGTTACATGCAAGTCAAAAGTTATAAAATATTTGTAATTTTTTTTTTTTTCAACCTTCGTTGAACAGTAATTTTTCAATAAAATTAAAATTATCAGCCAGTAAAACCTATTAATATAAGATTTTTTTTTTTTTAATATAACTTGTGTTTGTTTTCTGATCACATCAATGACTGACACCATATTATATATCTTAATTTATTGGAGAAATTACTTACTATTTGGGTAGATAATAAAAAAAAAACAAAAAACAAACATGGAGCAGTGCAACAGTTTTTCACTTGTACACTATCACAAAATTGCTTGCACGCCCAATGTTTTTGCAATTTTTTTTTTTTTTTTTATGTCCCACTATTAAATAATTCCGCCTAACTCATTTCTAGGAAACTTCTTTGTTATGCTAAAAATTGACTTTAAAAAGATAAATTGACTTTTTTAACTATCATATACATTAAAAAAAACTAAACAATTCGAAATTGACTTTGTTCAGCACATTAAAATTTCATTTAAAATTAATTTGTTATTTAAACAAGTGATATTCTTAATACATTTTAAAACTCGTTAAATTTTCAAAACAAACTTAAGCAAAATACTACTAACTTAATTTAATTAGTTTATAATCCTACTTCACAATAACTAAATTAATATTTATTATTTTAGGTTGTGTTACTTTCATATTTAATTCCTCTTTTTTGTTTTTTGTTTCAATTCAAAATCACTAGACTTTTATAAGTTTGAAAGGAATATGATTTTGAACATCATGATTACAATGTTTACAATTGATTGGAATACAAAGTTGATTCCAAGTTATCTATTCTAACGACATTCAAAATATGATTCCTCTACCTTTTAGAGAATGTCATATTCTTAGAAAAATGTTAATTACTCAAGATTAACGGTGTAAATTGGGCTCGACCCGGTCCACCCGGGCTCGGGCTCGGGCTCGGGCTCAGGCCGGCCCATGTCAAGTTGTCTAGGCTCCTGCTAAAATTTTGGCGGATCGGGCCACAGGCCAGAAAATTAGACCTAGGCCCAGGGGGCATTCGGGACTTGGATTGGTTGGGCCTAGGCTCAGACTTGGGTTTAGATCGAGCCTAGGTGGGCCTAAACAATTTTTTATTTTTTTCTGATTTTTTTTTATCAAAATTTTATTCTTTTTTACTAAAAGTAACACTGGACCTTGGGCGAGTAAGGTTTTGAGTGGGCTGATGGGCTAGGCTAAGTGGGCAGGGCCCACGAGCTAGGCCAAACTTCAAAATAGTAGCCCAAGCCCAGAGTTTTAGATTGAGCTTGGGCCAAGGCCTAATCAGCCCAAGCCCACCCCAAGCCTCAGGCGGATTTCGGACTACACACCGCGGATCATTTTTACACCCCTACTTAAGATTTTAAAAAAATAATAATAATTAGACTCGCAATATTTTAACTTTTATAAATTTTTCATAGAAAATTCTAGTGAAATAAAACGGTTGAATAGTATTGTCACGTGTATTTTACTACTAGTCTTAATAATGAAAATCTTAGGGAAAGTTACTAATAAGTCCTAAATGTTGAAATTGTGTTCCATTTGATCCCAAAAAATTTCTTATAATCCGTTTGGTCCTTTCCGTGGTAAAAAGACGTAAATACCACTAATTGAGCTTCTTCAGCGCATAATTGTTGTGTTTGTTAATTTGGGTGCGCATGGTTCCGTGGCATTGTTTGTTTTAATATCTTTTTTGGTGCGTGGTGGTGACGTGCCACGTTTTCCTGTTTCACTGTTGGTAAATGCTCATTATGTGCCACGTTAAGTGCGTGATTTGGGTGCCACATAAGAAAGTGCACTAAAGCTTTGCTTTTTGACTTGGAGTGGTGTGTCCCACGTGACACACATGCACAAATGTAAGACAACCACTGCAAATGGATGACCTCCCATGTGGCATGTTATACAATTGAACTAGACAGATACACCAAGCGGCTACCCCTAACACGAAAATCAAACAAAAAAAAACCTACCTTTTCAACTCTAACAATGCTGACGGCTGATTTCAGAATTTCGGTTAATCCGTCACGCAAGAACACGCAAGCACACAATTGGTCCCAATTTTTTCTAATAAATCGTTTAGTTCTTCGATATTTTGAGAGACCTTAATGTCCTCATTTAGATGTTATTAGATGCATACTCTTTATGAGGGTGTGTCACGTGACACACACAAAATGTCACGTGACACACACAATGGGTGTCACACATCAACAAAGTACACCAAGGCTCTTTATAAGGGTGTGTCACATGACACACAATATGTCACGTGACACACACAATAGGTGTCACACATCAACAAAGTACACTAAGGCTCTTTATGCTTTTTGCCTTGGAGTATCACGTGACACACACAATGGGTGCCACACATCAACAAAGTACACTAAGGTTCTTTATGCTTTTTACCTTAGAATGATATATGTCACATGACACACACGCAGAAGGGTATAATTGACCACTCAATGTTACTAAACAAAGGAAATAGGATCAAGTGGTAAGATATTTCCCCACTAATAGGACTAATCAGAACAATAGAATTAACCTTAGGACCAATCGGTAAAACTGTTTATAAGATAGGATTTATTGGTAAATATCCCAATAATCTTATTCCTTTTAAAAATAAAAATAAAAATAAAAATTATCCAAACATAGCATTTATTTATTTGTGTTGAGAGTCTATAGATGTTGTGGGTGTTAACAAACTACTTCCACTTCAACTAATTTGTTAATCACTTAAATTCTTTGTCTCGTATCTCATGACTATTATTATATGTGTAATTAACATTATTGTTGTCACCTTAGCGAATAACTATTTTTTATCAAGTTAAATTGATAATTAGAAAATAAAAATTAAAAATATTTTAATTTAAAAAAATTTTATTTAAACTATTTTTGCTTTATAAAATATTTATAAATTATATTAAATATTCTGACACAGGGAAAAATAAATAAATAAAATAAAAAATAAAAAACCTATCGCACTAGACAACCCTATAATATCGGGATGACCGATGAAGGAGTTCTTGAGTAAAAAGGATGATCAAAGACAAACTATAATTCAACTTGGAACTCTTCAATTTTCTAGTTCTTATTTTTAAGTAGTGCTTCATTTCCAGGAACTTGGCATATAACCAATCTCCAAGCCATGTTGACGACTTCTTGCTTACTTGTGAGAAAACAATGATAATATGAAAGTGACAAAAGATATCCTCAAAATAAAATATGCACCATACATTTAAAATTAATATGATATAAGCGATTTCTAAAATAACATTATTGAGAGTATTATCTTTAAATGTGAGGAGGGAGTGATAAAACACAAGAAAATATAACGAACCGACATCTACTTTGCCATCCTTTTTAGGTCTTGTTTGGCAATATTTTAGTTTAAAAGTCACTAAAAAAGTCAAAAAGTCAAAAAATTTATTTTCTCTCTACTTTTTGTACTTTTTTTTTTGTGTGTAAAAAGAAAAAAAATTTATCTCAAACACGCTATTTTTTATTTATTTATTTTAAATCTTATATTTTAGCTAAAAATTCAAAAAGTAAGCTTATTTAACAATATCATAAATAAATTATTTATTGACTTACTTAGATCGCAATCACATCTTTTTATTTTTTTTTATGTCATTTCGTAGTAAACAAAAAAATCAACCTATAAATTCTACCCAAAACAATCTAATCTCAAACGAAGTCTAATCATTCAAAAGTGCTTAAATGGTCATTATAGGCTTCCTTTGGATGTTTTGAAAAGCTTTTTAGCTAGGCTTGGATCTCTTTTCATTACATGTATGCTTATAATCAATCATAATGGTGTCGCATATCTTTCCTTTAAATTTAAGGATAAATTATTAATAAGTTTTATTTTAGAGATTTATTATTCATTAAGTCCTGTTGATAAATTTATTAAGTGATAAAGATAAATTTATCAATCTTTTATTTTTATGAATAAATTTATCAGTCTCTTTATTTTTATGAATAAATTTATAGTGATAAATTTATCAATCTCTTATTTTTATAGTGTTAAATTTATTAGTTAGGATCTGTAGGTAAATAAGTCTAGTTAATAGGACCTACACGTAAGTACCCCTTAATTTAATTCTCTAATTTAATAATCAATCCTTATACTAATATTATAAGGATTGACTTTCTATGTTTTATTAAAATGTATAAACTTTGAAGATACTTTTTAACATAAAAATGAATGGTTGAGTTATTCATTGTTTGTAAATTATTTTTAACATACTTAGAGGGTGACTAACAAGATTTAAATTAAATGAAAGCTTGCACAAAGATGTTCAAAGGTATCATGGAGATGAGTTATATTACAATGTCTTGAATGGAGGTGGATTCCTTCCTCTCTAAATTATAGATGGGAGCTCCATCATAAGTCCTATTTCTATGATTTAAATTATTCATTTTATCATGTTGTAGACATCTCATTTTTAACCGTCTTCAAGACTTGGATGTTCTTGCAGGTACATCCAATGACAAGTTTGATTGCTCGTCGAGTACTCGAATTTCGCAGCAGTACGTCACAGGTTTGAGCTTTCCAAACTCTGTATCCTTTCTGCCCCATTTTTGGACCATGCTTTGGTCCTTCTAGCATGCTTCTCTTGGTGCACTGCCGGCCATGAAATGGGACTGCCGGCCATGCACTTTGGCCTGCTGGCCATTGATGAGCCCTGCTGGCCATCATTGATGGCCAGCCGGCCACCAGTGCATCAGTAGATATTTTGTAGATATTTTTGATAGCTGTTTGCATAGATTGACCCATCTGCTTGCACGTGGATGGCTGAATTTCTTTGAAGGCTTCTTGTATCCTCTATATAGGAGCCATCCTCTTGCATATGAGGGTTACAAAATTTTGTGAGCAAAATTTCTCTCTTTCTCTCTCTCTCTCTCTCTAGAATCCTCTCTCTTTTGATTTTGTGCTTGAAAGTGGGAATTCTTTACACATTTGTTCTAAGAACCTTGACCAAACACCTTCACCTTCACCTTGGAGCTGAGGTTCTTTGAGGCTTGGTTTGAGGTCTTAAGCTTGGTCTTGGCTCAGAATTTCAGCTGTTTTGTTATTGTGCTTCAAGAGTAAGGACTTGTCCCTTTTAAGCTTTGTTTTGGTTAAGTGTTTGGCCATCTTTTTACAACACTTTAAGGCTGGTTTTAACCTCTAAAAAACTTTGTTTTTAAGGTTTTAAAATCATAGTTTGAGCCTTGTTTAGTTAGGGGGTAGTTTCCTCCCTTTGCTCTTTGGCTTGTAAAGCATTTTGAGCCACCTTTCAAAGCTTTTGAAACACCCTTTTCTTGGCCTTTTAACTACTGAATTCTAGGAGAATTTCAGTGATAAAAAGTTGGTTTTGAGGTCTAAAATAGAAGGGGGTGGCCTCCCCTCATTGTATCTTGTTTGCATGTGTTGATGGTTTAACATATGTGCATGTATTTCTACCTTTTTGTAGCTTAGTTCAAGCATGTTTTTGGCTTTGTTTTGACATGCTTCAACTCTGTTTTTGGCTGGTTGGGTCACTTTTTGCTTGCTTTTTGTACTTGTAGTGCAATCATGCTTACTAGCATAGCACATTTAATGATTTAGTCTATCATTCTAGCTGGTGTTAGCTTAACTCGAGCACATTTTTGCTACTGATTTACCATGCTTTAACTCTGTTTTTAGTGGTCTTGGTCATATATGCTTTGCTTTGTATAGCTATAATGTAGTTGGCCTCACTAGCTGTGTTTCAAGGCCTCTAACATGCTTTGCTTGTGTTGTTTGCATGGAATAGCATCATTTAGCATGTGATTTCAGTGCATATACCTCTGTCATACTCTCACCCTTTTCACTCTTTCATTGCTTTTGAAAGTTGTGCCTTATGCCTTGCTTGTGAGCCAACATGTGCGCCTGATTTTCTTGTCTTTTGTGCCCAGATTTTAGCATGATTTAGCTACTAATTTGGCATGTTTTAGCTCTGTCCAGAGTTGGTTTGGTCATTTAAGTTTGATATTGCATGCCTCTAGTGTAGTGTTCTTTACTAGTTTCAATGCTTTTGGCCCTTAACATGTCGTGTATGTGTTGCTTGCATGTTTAACATTATTTGTCATGCCATTTCAGCACTAAAATTCTGTAACCTCCCTCATTTCTTCATTTTTTCATTTGTTTTGAGAGATGGTTAACCTTAGGTTGTGTTTAAGCTTGAGATAGAGCTTGTGCTCAATGGCTTTAACTCTCTTTTGAGAGTTCCTCCTAGCCAAAGGCATGAGCTCTCTCATGTTTTAAGTCATCCATTGGTTAACCCATCTTCCATTAGAGGACAACCACTTGGACTTAACCGGTTAATGAATGGCTCAGTAATGTAAAATGTGTAAACAAGAATTGAGTAAAGTAAAGCTTGTCCAAGATAAACATTTGTGTTGCATTGCATGTGTTTAGATTGGACGTTAATCCAAACACAAGAAATGCGAGATGTTTCATACTCATGGTGTCATATTTCTTGGTCTCCGTTACCTTTGATCATCCATGATAAGGTAATGGACTTGAGTCTTTATTTTGTGCATTTATTGAAAGTGTACAAGTTGGATCCCTGGCCATCATGCATAAAAAATGCTTGATTGGTGGTTTTAGATCCAATAGCCCCCTATCTTTTGATGTTTTGAGATGATAAGGAGAGGGTGCAGTACAAACATGTCCTAGGAAAACCCTCCCTTTTTCTCTGTGTATGCTCTATTGTAGTTTGGTGAATTAGCACACCAGTGGCCGGTAGTGCTTCATTGATGGTCGGCAATGTATCATCCTTGGCCAGCATTGACGATCCAGAATTTTTCCCTCCACTCAAACGGGGAGTTGACTCTCGAGCGGACTTGAGAGGTTCCTAGCATTTTTGCAGACGGTCTGGAATTCTGAGAGTTATGAATTCCTGCTTGAGCGTAGGAGTGGTCGCTTGAGCGGACAGCTTTGTTGGTCTGTGCGCTCGAGCGTGGAAAGCGACGCTCGAGCGTGGAAAGTGAGATTGCCCTTGACATTTTTATTAGTGTATTTGGAAACTCCTTATTTTATTTTGGGGTATTGATCGAAGTGGTAGCATAATGGTAAAGTAAGAGTGAACCAAGAATTTAATTCGGATAATTTTCTTACGAGCAGCCATCACTCTTTTGCCCTTTTATTTTTCCACACTTTGAATTTGGATGTGAGGCTAGAACCATTGGAAAACTTATTTTTGGGGCTTCGATTTGGACATAAGAACGACCTAAAACGGAGTCTGGATGAGAGAGTTATACATGTTTGAAGTTTTGGAATCTGTGCTGAAAGCAGGTACGCTCGAGTGGGAAAAGTGACGCTCAAGCGGAAAGCGCGAATTCAGCAAGTTTAAAGGGACTTTTCTAGATCATTCTTCACAATTTTCATCTCCTCTCTTCATCCCTCTCACCTATGTCCGAAAACCCTTGGTCTTTGACCTCAAATGCCTTCCATTTCCCTTTGGATTGATCAAGATCTTCCACCAAAAAGTGAAGAAGGCTTGAAAAACTCACTTTTCAACCGATTGTATTTCGGATTGGCGAAGGATTCTTCTTGGAGCTTCGTTCTTTTGCTTGATTCTTGAGGTACGGGTCCTAGTTCCCTTTCAATACTTGCATTAATGGATGGATTTGTGGTATTTTGACTATATAAATATAAAATCTATATTTTTGAGCATATAGTGTCCAACATGAGATTTGGGGGTTTAGGGTTTGAAATGTTGGGGGTGCAATTGTTGGGTTAAGATGATGGATTATGAACCTTAGGTGTGTAATCAATGGAAAAATTGGAATAAAAAGTAATGGTTTGGGAAGTTTGGATTTTTCTTGAAATCCTTGATTTTCTTGAAAACCCTAGGTTGATTCATGATGATAATAAAAGATTTTGCCCAAATTGAAAGTAGAATCATGAAATTGAGAGGTTGAATTATATATACACAAGTTTAATTGAATTTTGAAAATGTTTGAAAATTATGTTAAAAATTAGCGATTGAACCTTGTTATGGGCATTGTAAGTCATGCTATAATATGAAATGTTTTGCGGGAAAAGATGTGTTAATGATATGGACAACATAAACTTGGTTATGGAATGTTGAAATGGGATTCAAGAATTTATCTTGAACTATGTTGAATTGTAAATAGTATTGTTGAATTAAGTTGAGTTGACTAATATTGAGTTGAATTGTGTTGAACTATGATGAATTGTGTTTGAATCATGTTGGGTTGTGTTGAGTTTGGTTTGAGTTGAGTTGGGTGGTGTTGTGTTGGTACCCGCGCGGGGAGTTAAAAAATGATTTTCGGAGAAATATGGTTTTTTGGAAGAAAATGACTTTTGAGAAAATAGTTTTTGGGAGTTCACTTTCCACTGTATAGTAGCCGGCGAAAGGTGGAAAGTGTTATGAATTGGGTACCCGCTATCCCGCTGTAGTAAGTCGGCAAAAGGTGGATTGTGTTGAGAAGTGTGTTGAGTTGATGATGTTATTTGCGACTTATGATGAATTTGCAAAATTGCAAATTGATGTGTAATTTGGTATAAAGAGAATTAAACAAGTTAAGAACGGAATAAATTGTATTGTGACCCGATTTCTATGTGTATTATGAATTGTGTACGGTCAGCTACAAGGGCGAACTAGGCATCTGAATACTGTGAGTAGTAACTTTGTAAAGCTATGTTCAGTTTTAAGTATTTTCTGAATGATATAAGATGATCTATTTCTGAAATATTAGTTTATGTATAAACGAATGGTTGTCCAATGTTTCTGAAATGTATGCATGGCATTCTTAACTTCAAATGACATCTGTTATCTGTTCTGTTACGTCCCATTTATGGGCCAATTGTACGTCTCATGAGCCAACTGTTATGGATCCTTATGTATACGTCCCATTTATGAGCCATCTGAATGTCTCATGAGTCAACTGTATCGTCTCCGTGCACTTGAGTCAACTGTATGCCTTTATGGCCGTTCTTTTATGGGTCAACTGTATGCCTTTATGACCGTCCCTTTATGGGCCAACTGTTTCTGCAAGTGCTAATGAATGTACCACGTATGATTAACTGCAAATTCTGATTATGAATATGATTCTGAATCCGTATATGTTATGAACTATGACTTTTGAACATGATTATGAATCCATTTATGATAATTACTGAATTATGTTTTCTGTAACTGTTATGGGCAACATTCATTAAAACCCTTTACTTTGTTATTATTCACTGGGCTCTAGCTCACTGTATTATTTTATGTATGTAGGCGATCAGGCGTGTGACTAGTCCTAGAGCTGCTGCCTGGATTCTTCTTTCTGTCAGCCAACCTATGTGACTCCCGTGGAGGTTCCGGACGTGTCTAGCGTTTATGGCTAAGTGCATAAAGTTTAAGCTTTGTCTTCTTGTTTGGTTAAGCAAGTTTCGTTATTTTGTAAATAGGGCTAAGTCCTTTTTTGTCTAGTCTATATGTATATGACGTCGTAAGGATGATGTGTAGATATGAATATAAAAGTTTAAAATTTTTCTATCTCATATAAGTCTGCATAGCTCAATGGATGTTGTATATTTGTTATTTGCTTCCACTAGCCCCTATTATTATATTAATCTGTCTCAGAGGCCTTTGATAATCTTAGGATTACTGGCCGGTTACGATGCTAAACCCATAGGGGCGGGTTTGGGTCGTGATAGGCATGGCTCACTTTTGGCCGCCAGGTGGCCACAGCAAGCCATCCTGGCCGGCAGGCCACTGGTGCACTCCCCAGCAGTGATTTGGTAAAATGGTGCAGAGAGTTCTTAGAGTAACCCTGCAAACAAAGCCTCTCAAGAGAAAATCAGAAAGCTTTTCGGGGCAAAAACCGAATGAATGCATGTTCGACTTCTTCAAACAGAGCTGAGGCAGTATAGTTTAATTAATTTGCTAGTTAGTTAAGTGTTGTAATAATTAAATAGTTTAGCTTAGCTATTTCTTTATTTTGTTGTGTAATAATTAATCTAATTAGTTTAATTAGATTAGTTAGCTTAGCTTATTCATTCGGACCCTCATTCGAGAGGGTGTAATGTTGTAAGAAGCGTGCGTGTGTGTGTGCATGTCTTCCAACCCCACGTCTTTCTCCCTTTTATTTAACCGCTTTCGATGGTTAGATTAGGACATATTTCAATTAGCATACCTTATGCTCGCATGTTTGTATCATTCATTTGTCTTGCATGCACCGAGGCTCAGCGCATCATTCAAACTGCATTATATTTCAATACCTATTTGAATACATGTATCAAATTATTGCATTCATATGCCATCTTAGATAGCCAAACCTATTAGTTGCATTATTGCATGCGTTGCATTAGGTATCTTGTATAGTTAGGATCATGCATGATTTCTAACTAGCTTTTGTTTTAGCTTGGAATATACTGTAAGTTTTACGCTTTAGCATACTGCATGAAATGTGTATGTTGCCATGATAGCATGTTTGCTATGAGGTTATTTGCTTAAGTGATTAACTACATGAATGCCTGTGGATGAAGGCTTTATTACTTGAATTGGAACAATTTATCAAATGTGAGTTTTAAGCACACTTTGTGAAGTGGCAAAATTATGTTTTAAGACCATCATGTTTGATGGCAAATCCGCGTTTTAGCCTACTTGAGGGTGGCCTTTTTAAACCATTTTTGAAAGCAAACATGAGTTGTTTTGTTCAAATTCTTGCGATTTTAGTCTATACTTATATGCTGTGCGCATCACATAGTAAGTTAGCTAATAACCGGAATAAGAATACATGTGTTTATAAAACAACATATCATGCTTAGTAGAGGCCGATCTTTAATCGGGCGAGCGGGGGTGCTCATTTCAGGACCTTCCCCTCTCGTACCTAAGTTCCTGAGCCGATGCAACTTTGGTGATGATGGACACATAGTCTTTGGCACGAGTCAGGGTTTCCTAAATTTTCCAAAAATAAAATATTTAGGTGGCGACTCTGTAATCTGGCAAAGTAGTCCAATTTTGGCATTATTTGATTCAAAATTGATTTTCCAAAATGATTTTCCGGATTGAACTCTTTGGTGTTTATCAGTCTCACATTGTACTTTGTGAGATTAGATTCAGAACCGTGACAGGAGTCCGAACTGTAGGAGACCAATTCGAGCCTCTTAGAAAAAGGGGCGCGCGAAGAAAGTCGAGTCCACACATGTACTTTGTGTATTTTATTCACACAAAAAATGAAATCAATTTGATAATTGTAACTTATTCATTTATAGAGTTTGTCACCAAAAAATTGGACAATGATTATGTTTTGTCGTGAGTTTATCTAGAAATAGCCATATGGGCCTGCCAAGATGCTTTGGGGGCATTCTATTTCAACCCAAAAAATATCTCACTGCACTCAATTCAACTTCATAAATTTTAATTCATATTATATATCCTAACGTGAATTTACTAATAACGACAGCACATATAAATCATAAAATATATATATATATATATATTTTCACATGGTACACTATAATCAATTATTCTTATTTAAATCTCTGCATCTTTTTTCCCAATAAATCAAAATTATTTTCTCTTCTTATTTTTCTTTACTCTAAAACTCCAATCCAACCTATCAAAACTCACTATTATCATCAATATCATTATTTTTTTTTTTTATTATTTTGAAACCCTAAATCCTAGAAAAAAAAGTTTGAGCAAAATTAATGGATAAGAGTAATAATCAAGATAATTTTTTGAAGCAACCCATAAAAAAGGAGATAAGTATTTACATAAAAATTAAAATACAATTATTAATTTCTATATATTTTTTACAGCTTCTAAGATAATCTTTCAACTCATGGACCATGTTAGCATCATTCACAAAAATTGGTTGTAAGTCGTGTTCTCTGTATCAATTTGAAAGGTTTTTAAAATAGTTGTTTTTTCAATTTGTTTATTATTTACTATTTGGGTTTACTTTAAGGGTAATTTAAGAAATATTATAGTGTACTGAGAGTAGCGTAAAATTTTAAATAATTGAACAAAGTGTATTGAGAAATTAGGAGTATTTAATAATTTTTTGGGTGTAAATAGTAGGGGTGTTTGCGGTTTGGTTGTGGCCGGGGAACTTCCAATATATCATTCGTCCGTTGGATTGGCAGATTGAAAAAAAATCAATCCGTATCCGTCTATCGGATTGACGGATGCGGATAGAGCGAATTGGTGGATTGGAGGATGGATGCGAATCGGTCTAGCAGTTTAACTTTTATAAATTTTGAACATAATACAATTTGTCAACATTTTTTTTTTTGGATAACAATTTAACTCAATATAACCAAAAGATTATCAAGCAAATTGTCAAATACTAATAATAAATACATATAAGAAAATCATACATTATCAAAATTATTTCATTACTTTTTTTTTTATTCAAAAACTATTTAATTTGTTTTTTTTAAATGACAAAATTAAGTCATATATTTTCCACACAAAAATATCAAATATCAACACTTGTCATCATTTGATAAAAAGATTTTTAAATTGAAAATACAACAGAATATCTAAATTCTTTTTCAATTAAAAACACAAACAGAATATCTAAACAAATTGAAAACACAAAATCTTACTAATTATTAAGGATGCTCGCGGTTTGACGGCTTGGCTACGGCCAAAGAAATCTCAAATTTGCCATCTATCCAAAACTAGATAGATTAAAAAAAAATTAATCTACAATTATCCACTCGTCATCATGTATTCGCCCAAAATATGACAAATTAATTCATTTCAATCAATTCAAATGGATCAAAATATTCGCAGCTCACCTAGTAAATAGAATCCCATAGTCATGGAGCCCAAAACTATGAAAAGGGCTGAGGTGAAATTCTATGACAACTTGGGCCATGAATTATCAGATAGCGAAGTCAGATCAGAAGAGAAAACTATGATCGCGATTCTGTCTCAAGAGATCAACGACATCGTGAGATCGATCCAGAACTAAAGTCGCGAAAATGATTCAGGAGATGAAGAGATCGCGAATCAATCGAAAGAAGCAAACCACGATTGCAAAATCAATCCAAAGAGACAATTGCGACCCATTTGGGATTTAACTGTCTGCGACACCGAAGCTAGGGGTTCAGATCAACTGGTCATTCCGCCGGAGCTAGGGTTCAGATTCGACGGTATTTGCTGTTAATTAATTAATTTTGGGATTTTAACTCATCTGAATTGACAATTTTTGTGATATCACAAAATAGTGTTCTGAATTTACAATTTTTGTTGATATCACCAATAGTGTTCTGAATTCAAGGTGAATGATATGATGTGCTCAATTTTCATGTGGAGACACAAATTCATCTAAAAGACTTCAATTTTCCTCCATGAAAGCCGAGAATTCGAGTTGTTACTATCTAAACAAGTGACATTATAGCTTGGGAACACGAAGGAACTAGGTTCTTAACTAAATTTAATCAAAATGCACATAGGTACAACTGTGTAACATTAATATACAATTAGAGATGACAATGCTATCATCATACATTATCAGTATCACTTGTTTTCATTTGTTGTATCCTGATTTTGATTACTAAGTTCAAGTTCAGTAGTGTCTGACACAATCTCTTGTTGTGTTTCCCCATTTGAAGTTGGATCTCCATTTTCATGTGAAGAAGCTCCTTCGGGAGCAGCAACATTCCCATCTGTACGGTTTGGAGAGTCGAGTGGATTTTGTAGGCCGTTAATATTGGGAAGGGCTTGTGGTGCAACCATATTATCCACAATGTCATTACCAATTATGTGTTCACTCCTTCTGAAAGTATGAGAAGATAGGTCTCTGTTGTCAAAGAGTCTAGCTACCTATACAATCCTCCCCCTTATTGAGGAATTCGGATCGGAACGCCTCAATACATGCCCCGTGCTTATAACAAAACACAACAATATAACATATGAAAGCTGAAACTGAAACAACCCTGGCAAGTACGAAAAGACCCCAGAAGCTCTCGAGGCCTAGACTGTTGGAAGGAAACGGAGTGTTTGGGCAAACGGTTTGCCCAAACCGTGTTCTCTCGATGCCTACCATTTTATCCCCTTCAGTTACATTTAAGATTGCTCTTGAAACATCATGTACTAGTTGCAAACCAATTGGGAAGACCTGCAGGTCACAAAATATATAAGGTAGACACCCTTATGAAACTTTTAGGTAGAGACAGAGAGAGATAGAGATAGGTTACTTACAAAGCTAAAACCATCTGTTTTATATGTTGGTTCGATCGTGGTATATTTGGAGCGGTATTTGGCAAGGAAGAGCTGTATGTATGGGATTTCATTAAAAGCAGCACTGTAACGCCCTCAAAGTTAAGTACATAAACCAATCATTCATGATATCCATAAACATAGGAGAAATAAACATATATTCATTTATCAGAGTGTTCTTTACAAAAAGTATTACATGTTGACAATAAAAGTAAATGCCCCACGGGCTTACAAATTTTCCAAGTCAACACTTGGTTTCAACAAAAGGGAGTTTTAACTCCTAACATATTAAGCCATTGGCTTGAATTACATGTAATACAAGAGATAAATACAAAAGTAAGCTTTCAGCTTCTAAACCTCCCAAGCTACACCCTTGGAGGCGGCATATCACCTGTACTTGAAAATGATGTCCCATATAGGGTGAGCCAAAGCCCAGTAGAAATGTACTAAACCAAATATGAGAAATAACTAAAACATCAGCATTTGATAAATGTTCAACACATGTACATCAATATACATCCTTATAATCCACCAACATTAATATTCGTCTTTCAACCGAGTTTCATTTGTATTTCCAATTCATTTCATTAACATGGTTCGTCTATTCAAGTAATTCAAATGAGACTACAACTCATAAGAAAACAATACTTCAGTTCATCAGCAATTCAAAATGAGACTACAACTCATATTAACAACACTTTAATCATCAACGTTATTCAAACGCATATAAGGTTTCAGGACTTTCACCTTGGACACTTCAGCCAACTTAATTATCACTGGAGTCCATCCCCTATCTCCTCCCAAACGATATAGATATGCAATGTATTTAAGCACTTATCATATACAATGATCAATCTAGGCACATATTCAATGACATAACTCAATTGATTAGTTTTAATTCACCTAATCATCATGCAGTGTCTACAATAATCAAGACTATCCTTCACCGATAGCCCAAAGCAATTATTTCTAAACAGATAAGTAAATTTATCAACATTTTCATAGGTGTGTGATTAATCAATCCAACTACACCATTCAATCTCATAACTTCCCAATTTCATAACTTTCAACTCAATTTCATATTTTCATAACTTTTCCAAATTAATTATTTAATTTCAATTAGGGGTTTAATCCCATTATTCTCAAACATTACCCCCAAGGCCAATTTCACTCATATTACATAAACAACCCCAATTTCAAGTCTTAAATACATATAAGTCCAAACATGGAAAAACCCATTTTTTCAATATTTTAAATTTCAAACCCTAACTTTCCAAAACTCTCATATTCTACCATTTATACAAACTAACCAATGCTTATGTCAAAACTCATAAGAAGGAGTAGATCATCCTTACCTCAAATTTAGGAGTTCAAAGGAGATGATGAAGAAAACTCAAGATGCTCCAAATCCACAAATTTTCGGATTAAAACGAAGCCCACTACCTTTTCTTCAAAGAGACTAGGGTAGAGACACCCAAGAACCAAGTGTATTTCTAGAGAGAAGAAGTGTGTAGAGAGAGAGAGAAAGAGAGAGAGTCGGATCTAGGGTTTAAAGAAAGAAGAGAGTGAAAAAGTGTATAAAAACACGTTGTTGCAAACTGATATACTCGAGGCTCACTCAAGCGACCAGACACAAAAGGACCTCGCTCGAGCGAACAATGCGAAGCTTCAGGTTTGCAACCCAGAAGCACGCTCGAGCACAGGAGTCCTCGCTCGAGCGAAGAATTCCAAAACATAGAGCTCGCTCGCTCGAGTGAAGGAAAGCTCGCTCGAGTGAAGAAACACAACCTTCAGGTCCAAACTAGACGCAGATGCACGCTCGAGCGAAAGAGTGCTCGCTCGAGCCAATAGACACACCACTCGAAGCTCGCTCGAGCAAAGGAACCCCAGCTCGAGCGAAGGAACTACAACACAGAGCTCGCTCGAGCGACAAAAGCCTTGCTCGAGTGAAAAAACAAAAATCTGGGTAGCAACTATTTATTTCAACTCACATCTAGCCTGTAACAAACCTGCCCAATACATCCCAAAACTCAAATACAAAGAATTAAAGGACAAAAACAAGACTAAGACAACAACATACATCCACGGAACCGAGTCCGAGATATAATAAACAATAGAGGAAAAATTGGGATCGCTATAACTTCCCCTCCTTAAAGAATTTCGTCCTCGAAATTAGATATAAGTTTCAAAATTTTGGTTTTTCAATTCTTAACAACATTATAATTCAACATCCACCACCATGACCCATTCACCGGTCATTCCTCATCTTTTCAAGGGAATAACTTTTCAAATATAGCTCAATATGCATTATCAACATGCATTCTTTTGAGTTTTAACCAATTCCAATATACATACTTTACAATTTCATAAACATATGCAATGTTAAAAACATATTCTTATTTCTACAGCACATTCAACATATACAATGTTAAATTAAGCTCATTTCTTTGCAACATATGCAACATTTACAATACTTCTATAATCAGAAACATATACAATGTTCTTAGAGTTCATTACAAAACAAAATTCTCCATATGAGCTCAAACATCCACAAATAGGTCTGGATATTTCTCTCGGACCTCCAATTCACGTTCCCAAGTGGCTTCCTCAACCCCGTGATGTTTCCACAATACCTTAACCAAGGGAATCGTCTTGCCTCACAAGACCTGATCCTGCTTATCCAAGACCCTCACCGGTCTCTCCTCATACGAAGCATCCTCATCTACCTCTAAGTCGGTCCAATCCAATACATGTGATGGATCCGGCTCGTATTTCCGAAGCATACTAACATGAAACATGTCATGCACTCCGGACAACTGCGGCGGTAAAGCTAGACGATATGCAACCTCCCTAATCCGCTCAAGGATCTCAAAAGGGCCAATAAATCGAGGGGACAACTTCCCACTCTTCCCAAACCTCATCAAACCCCGCCTAGGTGATATTTTCAGAAAGGCGTGATCAACCACCTCAAATGCCAAAGGCCTCCTCCGACGGTCAGCATAACTCTTTTGGCGACTCTAGGCTGTAACTAACCTCTTACGAATAAGTTCAACTTTCTCCGTCGTCTCCCGAACCAACTTCGGGCCCAACAAAGGTGCATCACCCACCTCAGCCCAACACACTGGAGACTTACACAGTCGGCCATACAAGGTCTCAAATGGTACCATGCCAATACTCGATTGGAAACTGTTGTTAGAAGCAAACTCCACTAAGGGCAAGTGTCTCTCCCACGACCCCCTAAAGTCAAGGACACAGCCTCGTAGCATATCCTCAAGGATTTGAATAGTACGTTCGAACTGCACGTCAGTCTGAGGATAATAAGTCGTGCTAAAGGTCAACCTAGTGCCCAAGGCACTCTGCAAACTCTGCTACAACCTAACTGTAAGGCGTGGATCTCTATCTGAGACGATCGACACTGGGACTCTGTGCAACCTCACTATGTCCCGAATATACAAGTCAGCAAGATGATCTACCGAATCTCTCACGCACATAGGAATAAAGTGCACCGACTTAGTCAACCGGTCCACTACCACCCAAATGGCATCATTACCCCGTTGAGTCCTCGGAAGACCTACAACAAAGTCCATCGTGACATCCTCCCATTTCCACTCGGCTATAGGCAAGGGTTGCAACAAACCCGCTGGCCTCTGATGCTCGGCCTTCACTTGCTGACAAGTAATGCACTTAGATACAAAAATTGCCACATCTTTCTTCATCTCTCTCCACCAAAACTGGCGACTCAAATCATAATACATCTTAGTGCCTCTCGGATGCACCGCAAGGCGTAAATGGTAAAACTCTCGGAATACTTCCTCCCGGCAAGACTCCGGCACAAACAAACAGTCTCGGTACCTCACACTCAGGTTAGGATACACAGTCAAACCCTTCTCCACCTTCCCACTGGAGATCTTTTCCCGGAGGGATTCTACCTCAAGGTCACTTCTCTGTGTCTCTAACACCTGATTCATAAGTGTAGGCTGCACAACTACAGAAAACAAGGCCGCAGACTCAACAAATTCACCTAGAAGCAAATCAAACTCGCCAAGTGCACCCAACATTTCCCACTCCCGGATGGCTATACAAGCTACATCACTAATGGATTTCCTACTAAGGGCATCGGCCACAACATTGGCCTTCCCCGGATGATAATGCAACTCGAAGTCGTAGTCCTCAATAAACTCTATCCACCGTCTATGCCTCAAATTCAAGTCTTTCTGTGTAAACAGATACTTCAGACTCTTATGATCCAAGAACACCTCGAATCTCTCACCATAAAGGTAGTGCCTCCAAATCTTCAAGGCAAAAATCACGGCTGCTAACTCTAGGTTAGGTGTAGGATAGTTCTTTTCATGTGTTTTCAACTAACGTGAACCATAGGCTACTACTTTCCCCTATTGCATCAATACACAACCCAAACCCTCTCGTGAGGCATCACAATATACAACATAACCCAAACCCTTTTTCGGAATAATCAAAACTGGAGCGGTGGTAAGTCTAACTTTAAGCTCTTGGAACGACTTTTCGCAAGTCTCACTCTATACAAATTTGACCCCTTTCCGCGTCAATCTAGTTAATGGCAAAGCTAGCCTGGAGAAATCCTTTACAAACCGACGGTAATACCCAGCCAATCCCAGAAAATTGCGGATCTCAAAGACACTCTTAGGCTGTGCCCAATCTTGCACTGCCTCTATCTTGGATGAGTCTACAGTTACCCCTTCCCCGGATACCACATGGCCTAAGAACTTAACCTTTCTTAGCAAGAACTCATACTTCCTAAACTTAGCATACAACTTATGGGCTCTAAGTAACTCAAGCACCACTCTGAAGTGTTCCTCGTGCTCCTCCTTAGGTGGTGAATAAATCAGAATGTCGTCCACGAAGACGACCACAAAGCGATTTAAGAACTCCCGAAAAATCCGGTTCATCAAGTCCATAAACACAGCCGGTGCATTGGTGAGCCCAAAAGGCATCACTAGAAACTCATAATGGCCATACTGCGTACGGAATGTTGTCTTCGGGATATTCTCCTCCCTGACCCTCAACTGATGGTAACCCGATCTCAAGTCTATCTTAGAGAAACATCAGGACCCTTTCAACTGGTCAAACAAATCATCTATACGAGGCATAGGGTACTTGTGTTTAACCGTAACCTGATTCAACTTTAGATAATCAATACAAAGTCTTAAAGCCCCATCTTTCTTTTTAGCAAAGAGGACCGGTGCTCCCTAAGGCGAAGCACTAGGGCGAATAAAGCCCTTATCTAGCAATTCTTGGAGTTAAATCTTCAACTCGCTCAACTCGACTAGGGCAAAACGATACGGTGCCATGGAAATCGGTGCCGTGCCTGACACTAAGTCAATAGAGAACTCGATCTCTTGATGGGGTGGTAAACCAACAAGATCCTCGAGAAAAATGTCCAAGTACTCACAAACCACTCTGGGCAACTCAGTCCGGATCTCATCACACTCACTACTCATATAGCTAGCGAGAAGACAACTCAGCTCACTCCGCCCTCGCGGATCATACACCGGTGGTAAAACCCTACCAACCTGATCTCCCAAGAAATGAAAACAATCCCCGCTCAAGATACATACAGTAACCCTCTGGTGGTAATAGTCTATAATAGCCTGGTATGATGATAACCAGTCCATACCTAAAATCACATCAAAACTTGACATATCCATCAAAACAAAAGAGAAGGGAAGCCGACGATCAGCGACCTCTATATCACAACCCTGACATCCCTGTTTCAAAACCAACTCACCCCCAATAGGTGACACAACACAAACAGGAGAAGCTAACTGCGCCAACTCCAACCCCAAAACAGATGCAAATGCAGCAGATATAAAGGAATGGGATGCACTCGTATTAATCAACACATTGGCAACTGAGTTGCAAAATAAAAAGGTACCTCTCATAACAGATTGTGCCGGTAGAAGATCCTACATTGTAACAGCATACACGCGCCCTAAAGGTCTCTGATCTACCTGCTTACCTCTCGGAGCATACGACTGCTGCACAGACTGAGCCGAAGAGGCTCCCTAATTGGCCCTCGAGGCCTGAACTGACTGAGCTAGCTGAAAACTCTGTGTTTGTCTCGAACCAGACGCACCAAATATGCCACTAAACTACGGGCAAAACCTCTTCAGGTGCCCCGCCTGACCACACTAGTAACAAGAGAGCGGCTGGCCTCTGCCCTGACTCTGGCTCTGAGGACGAGTTAAAGATGAAGCTGCTCTCTGTCCTCCTCTTCGTTGCGGGCAAGCTGGAGACTTGTGGCCCAACTGACCATATTTCTTACAAGTGATGTCTCCCTGACCGCCTCTCCCAGAACCCGAACTCGGTACTGGAAAGGTAGATCTATAATGCACTCCTTGGGACTGCTGAGGGTTAGAACCCCTCTGCCTCTTGCTGTCCCCTTGACCATCCTCACTCCTTCTGGAGCCTCTCATCCTCTCCTCCTCCGCCTGCATGAAAGTCTCAAGATGGGCTGCACCCTGCACCAGGTGCCCATACTCCCTAGTCATGGACCCGTCCACTCGAAACATGAGTCTGGTCCTCAATTTCTTCTCAAACTCCAAGCACCTACGCTTTTTGGTCGCCACTAAATTTGGTGCAAACCTCGACAAACTGGTAAAGGTGGCCTCAAACTTTGCCACTGGTGTATTCAGCTACTTAAGCTAACAAAACTGATCTCTCAACTTCACCCTAACAATGGGAGGCAAGAACTTCTCTTGGAAAGCATCTACAAAAGCTTCCCAAGTCCCTCTAATGCACCCTCGCACAAACTTCCACCATTGACCCGCGTCTCCCTTCAACTGGAAGGACGCCAAGGTCACCCGTAAACCTCCGTCTTCGATGCCTAGCATCTCAAACATCTTCGTCATCTGCTCAAGCCACTCATCAGCCTTCAGTGGCTCTTTTGGATCACCCAAAAACTCATCCGAATTTGACCGGAAAAGCTCTTTTTCAGAAAAGACGGCCCTGCCTCAGCTATATGGGCCTGGACTTGATTATCAGTTCGGAGAATGTCCATGGATTCCCTCAAAGCTCTTACCATCTCGCAGGCTAAGGCACCCATGGCCTGCTAACCTACTGGCTCAGCCACGTTGGCCTGACTAGCACCCTCCTCCTGTGCCAGAATTTCATCCGGTATAGGCATCTTTTGCCTCCTAGGCCTACCACGCCTACCACCATGTCCTCGTCCTAACATCCTAATAAAGGTAACAAGGACATTAGCATATTCACAAATGTGCCAAAGCTATTTCATTCGCGTCCTAATGCAATGGACAACTGTAATTCACTCCACGTAAGCACTTACGAATTTCATTTCCGGATAATGACCGTCCCGTGGCGTTGCTAGAGTTTCAGTTAGAAACGACAGTGATCAAGTGCATTTCAAACAGGACTCCCAGAAACCCAAGGATCCAGTCAACATCCTATAAACTAAATTCCATACCTATTTAGTCACATAAACATGTTATCAGATAAACACATAACATTACACTTAAGTCTCTAACAAGCGAGACAAACCCATTGTGTTACTAACCACTTCCCACGTGCCCAAAGTATTCAAACCCAGTACGCTCTGATACCAAGTTGTAACGCCCTCAAATTTCAGTACATAAACCAATCATTCATGATAACCATAGATATAGGAGAAATAAACATATATTCATTTATCAGAGTATTCTTTACAAAAAGTATTACATGTTGACAACAAAAGTAAATGCCCCACGGGCTTACAAACTTTCCAAGTCAACACTTGGTTTCAACAAAATGGAGTTCCAACTCCTAACATATTAAACCCTTGGCTTGAATTACATGTAATACAAGAGATAAATACATAAGTAAGCCTTCAGCTTCTAAACCTCCCAAGCTACACCCTTGGAGGCGGCATATCACCTGTACTTGAAAATGATGTCCCATATAGAGTGAGCCAAAGCCCAGTAGAAATGTACTAAACCAAATATGAGAAATAACTAAAACATCAGCATTTGATAAATGTTCAACACATGTACATCGATATACACCATCTTAATCCACCAACATTAATATTTGTCTTTCAACCGAGTTTCATTTGTATTTCCAATTCATTTCATTAACATGGTTCGTCTATTCAAGTAATTCAATTGAGACTACAACTCACAAGAAAACAACACTTCAGTTCATCAGCAATTCAAAATAAGACTACAAGTCATATTAACAACACTTTAATCATCAACGTTATTCAAATGCATATAAGGTTTCGAGACTTTCACCCTGGACACTCCGGCCAACTTAATTATCATTGGAGTCCATCCCCTATCTCCTCCCAAATTGTGGAGTACATCCCCTATCTCCTCCCAAACGACATACATATGCAATGTATTTAAGCACTTATCATATACAATGATCAATCTAGGCACATATTCAATGTGTTAATTCAACTGCCATATTCAATAACATAACTCAATTGAGTAGTTTTAATTCACTTAATTATTATGCAGCGTCTACAACAATCAAGACTATCTTCCACCGATAGCCCAAAGTAGTTATTTCTAAAATGATAGGTAAATCTATCAACATTTTTGTAGCTGTGTGATTAATCAATCCAACTACACCATTCAATCTCATAACTTTCCAATTTCATAACTTTCAACTCAATTTCATATTTCCATAACTTTCCCAAATTAATTATTTAATTTCAATCAGGGCTTTAATCCCATTATTCTCAAACATGACCCCCAAGGCCAATTTCACTCATATTACATAAACAACCCCAATTTCAAGTCTTACATACATATAAGTCCAAACATGGAAAAACCCCTCTTTTCAATATTTTAAATTTCAAACCCTAACTTCCCAAAACTCTCATATTCTACCATTTATACAAATAACCAATGCTTATGTCAAAACTTATAAGAAGGAGTAGATCATCCCTACCTCAAATTTAGGAGTTCAAAGGAGATTATGAAGAAAACTCAAGATGCTCCAAATCCACAAATTTTTGGATTAAAACGAAGTCCACACCAAGCTCTACCTTTTCTTCAAAGAGACTAGGGTAGAGACACCCAAGAACCAAGTGTATTTCTAGAGAGAAGAAGTGTGTAGAGAGAGAGAGAGTCGGATCTAGGGTTTGAAGGAAGAAGAGAGTGAAAAAGTGTGTAAAAACACGCTGCTGCGAACTGATATACTCGAGGCTCGCTCGAGCGAAAGAGTGGTCACTCGAGTGACCAGATACAAAAGGACCTCGCTTGAGCGCAAGAAGCGTCGCTTGAGCGAACAATGCAAAGCGTCAGGTCTGCAACCCAGAAGCACGCTCGAGCGCAGGTGTCCTTGCTCGAGCGAAGAATTCCAAAACATAGAGCTTGCTCGCTCGAGCGAAGAAATACAACCTTCAGGTCCAAACTAGACGCAGACGCACGTTCGAGCGCAAGAGTGCTCGCTCGAGCCAATAGACACACCACTCGAAGGTCGCTCGAGCGAAGGGACCCTGGCTCGAGCGAAGGAACTACAACACAAAGCTCGCTCGAGCGAAGAAACAAAAATTTGGGCAGCAACTATTTATTTCAACTCACATCCAGCCTGTTACAAACCTGCCCAATACATCCCAAAACTCAAATACAAAGAATTAAAGGACGAAAACAAGAATAAGACAACAACATACATCCACGGAACTGAGTTCGGGATACAATAAACAATGGAGGGAAAACCGGGATCACTATAAGCACTGATGCCACTGTTTCCGCTTCCTTTTGAAAAGAGTTCATCTAATTCGTCATGAGAGTTATATACTGTAAGAGGGGTTAACTTGAGCCCACTGATTAATTGGGCCCCATTGAAGCCCAATCGAAAAGCCTAAAAACTGGTGAGCTTGGAGAAATTATTGCCAAATAGGCCAAGTGAATTCTATCGAACCGTTCAATAAGAAAGCCAACAAATTGGGCCGAGAAAGACCCATCAAGCATATATATCTAAATAGAGTCCAACAAGCCTATCCGAGGAGGCTCAGATCATATAGGCATTTGAGGAGGTTAACCATTGTTTTTAGAAGAGATGAAACCCTAGGAAGAGATCCATTCTCCGATGTATTGGCTTAGTCTTGAAAGGGTTCGAAACCTAGAGACCTGTTTGAGCTCAGACTTGAAAGGGTTCGGATCTACGAACCTAGAGATCCGAAGCGCTTGGCTTCAAACAGATTCGGACGCAATCTAGAAGCCACTCCATTAATGAGTCCCAAAACATTTGTGGGCTCGGAGCTTTTCAAGATTCACACACCAGAACCGTGAGCATGATAAAGTTCGAACAAGAGGACGGTGAGTGAAGATAAATTCACTATTCGGTTAAATTAGCCTATACCTAGGTCGAGGTGGCACGATCTAGGAGGTCCTTAAGACTCGACAATATTTGCGGTAGGGCATTCTCTTGAACTACCCCTGCCCCTTCTGTGGCAGGACGTCCTTTGGGACTACCCCTGGCCCTTTGGGATGATTGAGGATCATTGGTTAAGTGTGGCTAAGAAGAAGGGTTCGTTGAGAGGTTGATCTCCTCTTCAGGGTTTTCCTTATCCTCAGAGAGGTCACCTCCTCAGATAAGGTGGTTAGAGAGAATATTCCCCATGTGCCTTGCACATGGGCTCTATCCTACATCATGAGGTGCCTATAAATAGCACCCACACATAACTTTACAAGGAATGGATTTTTGAGAGACAACTCTTAGGAAATAACCAATTTTCGTCTTTATTATCTACCTTGAGAGTGAAAGTGGGAGATCTATGGGAGAGCCTTGCCATTATTCTCTCTATAACTACTTTGCCTTCTTCTTCACTTAATCTCTTATCTCCATCATCTCTTTGCTATTATTTTTCTAGTTGCGACCATTGAAGAATCTAAGCCTCTCATAATTTCTGGAGAATTCGGGTTTTCTTCAAAGATCTTCGAATTTTTTGACAACATTCTTGAACCCTTTCATACATTTGGTGACTTCACTGGGGAGGCGGATTGGTTAATGGTAGCAACAAGATCCAAAACATATACAACACCGGCAAAAATGATGGATACTGAGACTCACAAACAAGTCTCTTCTAGTGGTGGTGATGAGAGGACTCAAGTTTAAGGCGCACCTCTTATCTTTAAAGCCATTTAGGGACTTCAACACACTGAACAAGAGATTTTTACGACCTTTCAAAATCTCACCCACACTATGTTGGCGATTGGTTCAAATTTCGCACCACCGACAACAAATGAAGGTCAAGTTGGCGCCGGTGAATATCAACAACTTCATGGTGATGTTGGGAATGGTCAAAATCATCAAGACCCACCCCCAATTCTCCCTGAAGTTGCTCAAAATGGCATGCAAAATTAAGTGCTAGAAGGAACAAGTCATGGCCAACCCGTGGCCTATGGAGCGCAAAATCATGCACTTGGAGGATCGAGCTACGGTCCATCGGTGGTTGGAGGAGTTTTCGGTGTGATGAATGGTGTTTTCATAGCGGTGGAAGTTCAAGGAAGGTCCACGAAAATTTCTCTACAAAATGATGCTCTACCCATGCCTAATCTCGTTCCACTAACAATACATGCTACCCACGTACCGAACGAGTCTCCTTTGGCTCCGATGCCAAGTTTGCAACCCCAACTTGGTATAGCCGTGGCATGAAATGGACTTTATGGGGCCCGAGTCAATGTCCCATCACCAAATGGCTAGTCCATAGGTGCCGATGGCTAATATTGCCATGTGTTTTCACCAATGGTGAATTCTCAACATCCAAATGGCCAAGTTGCTTCAAGCTCAATCTTTGGGTTTTCAAGCCAAGTTCCGGGAATACCACCATCAAGTTTTCTCCCTCAACAATTTCTCATTCTCGTCGATGTACAAGCTATGTTCGATCTCGAAGAGGATTTTACCCTCTTTGCTTAATCCAGATGTCAAGCCACCATATCTTATCAAGATGTTGAGTTATCCATTCCTACAGGGGTACACAATGCCAAAGTTCATCAAATTCGATGGCAAATAAGGAAACGTCGGAGAACATGTTGTTTGATTCTTCGAGACTTTGGAGATTCATGATTCAAATCATGTCCTCCGACTAAGAGAATTCTCCAAGTCCCTCTCCGACCGAGCATATAGTTGGTATGTTAACTTGGCCCCAAACTCTATTCAAAGTTGGGAGGAGATGGCCAACAAATTCCACGCCAAATTCTTTCAGGTGGCTGAGAAAGTGACCACACTTACCTTGTGTAAGGAAAAACAGCGGGATGGTGAATACATTCTCGAATATGTGAAGAGGTTCCAAGACAAAGCCGTGGATTGTCACGAGGCTATGGAAGAAAGCTACTTGGTCCAAATCTGTGTTGAAGGGGCATTAAACGGGTACAAAATGCTTTTGTTGATCATAAGTTACCCACTTTCTCGGCACTAATTGAAACATCTCAGAACATCAACATACCACAGTCTTAGGAGATCGGGTTTGAGACTAGTTATAAAACCAGCTTCAAGACATTCTGAGGACCTTCTGTCACTGCAGCTTCCATGTCTCTTACCCGAAAGTCGCAGGGGGAGGAATTTGGAGGTCAGAGAGGAAAAACAACAAAGATGACACTCCTTTTCCGTGTAGTGTTGAAGAGGTGAAGGCCTTAGTTAAAGAATGATTGGCAGGCGGGGAACTGAAGCTGCTTCGTGTCGAAGAGCTTTTGCCGAAGAAGGATCGCGAGGGCCCTAATTATTGTGTTTTCCACCGATCACTAGGACATCCTATAGAAAAGTGTTAGACGCTTGTAGACACCCCATTTTTGACCGTCCTCTAGACTTGGTTGTGCTTGTAGGTACACCCAACAACTGGTTCGATTGCTCGCCCAGCACTCGACTGTTGCGGCGGAACGTCACCGGTTCGAGTTTCCCGGACCTTGTATCCTTTCTGCCTCATTTTTGGACCTTGATTTGGTCCTTTTAGAGTGGCTCTCCTGATGCACTGCCGGCCGTGGCATGGCACTGCCGGCCATGGCTTTGTTCTCGCTGCCATCGATGAAGCCTCGCTGCCATCAAGGCAGCAATCGACATTGATGGCCGGCACCCCCCTATCTTAGTTGGTTTTCCTCCAGATATTTTGAGCCAGCTGGATTTTTGTTTGCTTCCCTCCATACATGTGTATGGAGGATTGAAGGCCTTGCAAAGCTTCTTGAAGAAGCTTTGGCTTTTCATTCCTCTATATAAGGAAGAGGCCTCTTCCTTAGACCAGGTTCTGAGTTTTTGAAGAGCAAAAACTCCCTTTCTCTCTATATTGCTTGTGTTTTGTGCCTTGAAGTTGATTTCCTTGCACTTTAGCACTACAACACATAGATATACATCACCACCATTGAATCAAGCTTCTTGGGAGGTCTTCTTGAGGTCTGAAAGGAAGCTTCCACCCCCTGAAATTGCTGGTTTCGAAGAGGGTCTTCAAGGGTGAGCATTTCCCCCATTTTTGCACTTTCTTGCACTTTCTTGCACATTGCTTTAGCCCTCTTTGCATATTGTTTTAGGCTTTTCTTATAACTGAAAAAAGTTTTTTTTAAAGTGGTTTTTAAGTTTGGTTAAGGTCATTTTGCTATTTGGGGTGTGTCCCCTCTCTTTGTATTCCTCTTTACTTGCATTTTTGGCCTTCCAAAGGACCATCCCTCTATGCATTTTTGAGGCTTGGTCCAGGCCTTTTTTTGTGACTTCTAGGACCTACCTTAGCCCTGTTCAAGGTTGGTTTGGTCATGTCTTGCTTGCATCTTGCATGTATAGTGTAACTCCATCCATAGCTCATCAAAGTAACATGTGTGCATAGTCTTTGTGGAGTCCATTTCAGTCCATTTTTGGTAATTTTTTACCATGCCATGAATTTGTTTTGGGTTGGTTTTGTTATTCCATGCTTGCTTGATGCACTTGTAGTGTAAATCCTCTAAACTAGCTTCATATGCTCCATGCCATGCCATGTCATTTTAGCTTGTTTGGTTTACATTTCAGCATGTATTTGGTCATCATTTGGCATGTTATGACCCTATCCATAGTTGGTTTGATCATCTTTTGCATGCACCATATAGGTGTAGAACAAATCTTGTTCACTAGCCTTTTGTGCATGATGTTTTGACTCATCATACTAGCATATTTTGGCTTTGCTCAAACTTGATAAAGCTTATTTTGAAGTGTTCTAGGACTATTTTAGGCTGCCATGGTTATATCACTCATGCTTTGTATAGCTATAGTGTAAATGCTTAGGCTAGTCTTGGGTTTTGAGGCCTCTATCATGTCATACATGTGATGTTTGCATGCCTTGCCCTCATTCCACATGCTATTTCAGTCCATGAAATGTTGTCATACACTTGCATTTGACATGCCTTGAATGCTTTGTATAGCTTGTGCTTTATGCCTCAAGAGTGGACTTTTGTGCATGCCACTTAGCCGAAGCCTTTGGCTCATCATTTCAGTGCATTTTGGGTCCTAATATACCATGATGTAACTCTATTTTTGGTTGTCCAAGTCATACCATGATTGGTTCTCATAGGTGTAGTGCATTGCCTCTTTAAAGCCTTGCATGCTCCATGCTTTTAGCCTTGTGTTCTAGCCTTTGTTGGCTAGCTTTGAGCTTGATTTTGGTCTTGTTTGGGCCTGCCCTAGGACTGTTTTAGGTCCCCTTGGCCCTTTGGGGCTTGCCTTGTATGGCCATGGCTTAGGCCCCTTTGCTTACTTTGAGCCTTGAGCATCATAACATGCTATGCTTGCATTGTTGAGTTGATTTGGCATCAATTTACATGGTATTTCAGAGCTTACCTCATTGTCATATATCCATGTTTGTTGCTCCTTAAGTGTGCTTAAGAGTTGTCCTCTGTGTGCCTTAATACTTGAGCCATTTGGCATGCATGCTTGCCTTGCCTTTCCATGCTTTTCATACCATCAATTCCATCACTATGGCTACTAATTTGGACCTAGTTGAGAGCCGTCCATCTTTGGTGTAAGCCCATCTTACCATGTTGTCGCATGTTTGTTTCATTTCGTATGTTGTCGCATACTAGTTTAGCTTCGCATACCTTGCATGCTCACATGTTCATGTTGCATTTTGTCATGTTGTCCAAGGTTGTTGCCTCACATCATGCTTATATGCTTGTTGCATGCTTGGGTTAGTTGCATGTTTGCACACTTAGATTGTGTTGCATGTTTGCCATGCTTATATGTTGCATTGCTTGGATTAAGTATTAATCCGAGCACGAGGAACGAGGGGCGTTTCATACCTCGAGTGATGGAACGCGTCTCAATTCTCGATCGCCGAAGCTCTTGATGCTTCATGATAGAGTTCTAGGCTTTACTTGCTTTATTTGTGCATTCATTTTCATATTGATTTGCACAAGTTGGATCTTTGGCCATCATGCATCGGGATGCGTGATTGATGGTCGTGGATTTGACTTGGCCTCTCCCTTGATGTTTTAAGGTGATTTGGAGTGCCATGGTGCGTACATGTCCTTGGGAGACCCTCCATTTTCTCTATTTTGTGCTTCATTGCAGTTTGGTGTCACAGCACACCAGTGGCCGGCAGCCTGCCACTGATGGCCGGCAGTGTGCCACCCTTGGCCGGCAATGGACCATCCTTGGCCGGCAGATCTCCCTCAATGGCCGGTAGGCCACTGGTGACTTTCCCTGCAGTGTTTTGGTAAGTTTCAGCAACAAACACTGGAAGACACCCTGCAAACAGAGCCTCTAAAGAGCAACCGGAAGGCGTTTCGAGGCGAGGAACCGAAGCGAGCATGCATGCCTCCCTTCTTCAAACAGAGCTAGAATAGCATTCATTTACTGCTTACTAGTCAGTTAGCATTTGTTATTTGTAATAATTAGTTGTAGCTAGTTATTCATAGGGTTTTGTAATAATTAATTAGCTCGTGAGTTAGTTAATTAGGCGGATTGTATTATTTATTCGGACCCTCCGAGCGAGGGCACAATTGTAATAAGTGTGCGTGAGTGTGTGATGTATCTCTTCCAACCTCACGTCTTTCTTCCCTTTTATTTACCAGCTTATGATGGTTAGATTAGGGCATGTTTCAATTAGCATACCTTATGCTATGCATGCGTGCATTCATTCATTTGTCTTGCGTGCATTCATTCTCGGCGTATCATACTAACTGCATCGCATTTCAATTCCAAGTTGAATACTTGTTAGTTGTAGCATTTCACATGCTATCCATAGATTAGCCGAGCCTATTCTAGTTGCATTTTGCCTGCGATGCATTAGCCATTCTAACATGGACTTGGATCATGCATTGATTTCTGACATAGCTTTTGTTTTGGCTTGGAGTACTCGGTAAGTACTTATGCTTTGGCATCCTTGCATGTGTGTGAGTGACTGCCATGATAGCATGCTTACCATGAGGCTATGTGCTTATGTGATATAACTGGCTGAATGCCTGTGGGTGAAGGGTGGATTACTTGAATTTGGATAATTCATTGAAATTCGTATTTTAGCCTACTTGCGAGTAGCAAATTTCAAAACATTTCCAAAAACAAACATGAAATGTTTTGTTCCAATTCAGGCGATCCAGTCTATACTTGTATGCTGTATGCATCACATAGTAATTCTAGGCTAATAACCGGAATAAAAACACATAACGTTTTCAAAACTAGATATCATGGTTAGTAGAGGCCGATCTTTGATCGGGCGAGCGGGAGTGCTCATGAAGTGACCTTCCCCAATCGTACCCAAGTTCCCGAGCCGAGGCAACTTTGGTGATGACGGACATGTGGCCTTAGGCAACGAGTCAGGGTTTCCTAAATTTTCCCAAAATAAATATTTAGGTGGCGACTTTGTATCTGGCAAAGCAGTCCATGTTTGGCACTTCTTTCTAAAAAATCTGTTTTCCAAAACGATTTACCAGATTTGGACTCTTTGATGATTCATCGGTCTTGCATTGCACTCTGTGAGATTAAATACAGGACCGTGACATTGAGTCCTGAACTGTAGTGAGCCCCAAATGAACAAAACGGGGGATTTCCCTCCCGGGACGTTCGGGGACGTCTACAGTTTCTGGCGACTTTGCTGGGGATTTAGAGAACTTGACTCGAACTCATGATATCTTGTTTTGTTCACACTTATGTGTTTCTTTGCATTGCATGTGCATTGGTGCGCCTAGGACACCGTGTTTGCCGTATGCTATTCCTGAACGGTTTGCCAGAGGCTCGCTTCGAGAAGCGTGCCATAAGGCTGACCGGTTGCGGGCTCTGCCACGACGGGAACACAAACCCCGATTTTACCGGGACACCTTTTGACTATTCGACCTAGTGCATGTCGGAATCCATAGTGACCATTCTAAAGTAGGACAGGTTGCTTACCCGATGTTAGTTTGTTTGAAGCCGCTGTGTGCGTAGTGAAACCCTAGCTCCTGACAAAATAGGACAGGGAAACCCTACCCCAACATAGGGGTGTTTTGGCTCTCTTTTACTTGTTATGTGCTTTTAGAGTATATCTCTACAGGAACGCACATATCAGTTTGCAAAGTTGAGTATCAGGCTCGAGGGCACCAGTATCGGTATTTGTGAGAATCAGTGATAGCTGTGGATATCCTATTCCGTGTTTTAGGGCAGTGATTCTGGGGAACAGTGATCAGTAGTAGAGTAAAGTCGTTCGGCTACACTTGTGTTTGTCCCGTCTGGGCTGAAATGATGCTTGTTTTTTTTCTTTCAAGGTTCGGAGAATTGATACAGAATAGTCAGTGTTCCCCCTTGTTGAGGCAAGACAGATATCTGATCCGTCAGTCACTGTTCAGAACAGTGGACTTATCATGACACAGAATTCAGAAGAGATCGTGGTTATGACAGTCGCGTTAGATCAAGGAATCACTCTACAAAGTGAGACCAATGTTGATGTATCTTGATCCACCAGTCGCTTCTTCGCGCTTCCGATGCAGACCCCAGTTGTACTAGGCTCCTGAGCCCACCACATTCGAGTTGATGGGGATGATAGGTGACCTCCACAGGTCTGTGGCAGATCTCGCTTACGGAATGTCAGCTTTGCCACCAGCCGCACCATATGCCGAAAGTTTTGTACCACAGGAGCCCCCGCTATTGGGACGGATTGTGATCGAACTTAGCCAACCCGAGGTAACCTCCGGCTATGGCAATGACGTATCAACATCAACCCAAACCCTCGATCAGGCTGAGGCCAGAGTTAAGGACAACATGAAGGCAGATGCCGATCCCATTGAACAACTACTGTGGGCAGTTGAGGCTTTGAAGGCCGGGGGGATGAGTAAGCAATAGGTGTTCGCGGTCATGACCAAGACTATGGATGATGTTTTCCCCACAATCAAGGCGCTCCGTCGACGAAAAACCGATAGGCCCCGTCATGCCGTAACAGCCTTCCGCCTCCCAACCCCGCACCGGGAAAGATCGAAGTTAAGGCAAGGTCACGACTTGTGCTAGTGCGTCTAGCAAGAATTCTCAGACTTCAAAGTACTTGCCCCAAGGGCGCAGGTTCTTCCACGCTCTCTACATGCCGTTGTCCAAGGCACTTCAGATCCTGGCCGAAAGGGGGCATCTTAAACCCCTTGAGCCTAGGCCCCTTCCTAGTCCTCTTCCAGCAGGCCATGATGTTACTCAGTACTGCGCGTACCACCAGCAAACTGGTCATGCTACCGATAATTGTTTTCGCCTCCGTCATGAGGTGCAAGATTTGATCGACAACGAGGTTATCCTCCCGCCCACCTCAGCCAAGTCCATTACTACCCAGCTATTGGATTTTGAGGATACTGGTACTGCGAGTATATAATCAGGGAGTGAACCACCTGCAGGCGACCCTCGACGTATTTTGGATGTGGCGTCTAGCACGCATTTTGAGCACCTACGAATGCTAGTTTTGTAATTTCTGGCTTGGGTGTCGAGTCAGTCTTTTATTTTGTTTTGAGTCTATCTTATTGTCTTGAGTCAGTTCTTTTTGCCTAAGGGTCTGTCTTGTCGTAGCGAGTCAGTCCTCTTGTATAGGATGTCAGGTGATTTCGGGGTTGTTGCCTTAAACACCGTTTTTGTTTTCTTTTGAGTCCGTCTCTGCTGTAAAGCCAGTTGTAACCAGGAAATCTGAATGAAACAGCTGCGACTATCATGTTTCCGTGCTTATTGCTATTTTGGGTTGGTTGTGCCAGAGGATTTGAATGGAATGACAGTACATTCCACCTGCTCTCTTGTGCCCTGAAAATCATTGTAATGACCTAAGTTTTTAAAACCTTTTTAAACACCGTGGTGATGAAAACGAAGAGGAAGGAATTCCTTGGATTTTGCAAAACTTTGATCAATTTGGGAGAAAGATAGGCGTGCTAAGCCTTTTAATGAATGAAATCATGTTTGTTAGTATGAGTACTGAGAAGGACCCTGGTTTGATCCAGAATGGTTTTACACTGTCTTCAGTGCGAGCGATGTGTCGCTTTCGTAAAAACTTTCAAAAACAAAATGTTTTGCGCGGTCCTGTGAAGACCTGTGTGGAACCGCTCTTGAGATTGTGCAGCTCAGGATCGCTCTCAGCCTCAAGACTCGACCCCTTGCTTTCAAACCTTGGACCTTAATTCAGAATGTTCAACAGTCAACCACAATGTGAGGCCCGTGTGGCCTGATCAGAAGCAGCCCATGAACTAGAGGCGAGGATATCAGATGTGATCAAAGGAAGCTTGCGAAGCTAGATCAAAAGCAGCCCTCGAACTAGGGGCAAAAAAATGTCAGATGTGCTCGAAGAGTCAAAGACGAAGATCGGCAAGAATGCCAAATCCCAGAAGGGAGGAAAGAAGAAAGTATTGCTGAAGGACAACTGAGTCCCCATCCACAACACTGGGGGCAATTCAGACCCCATTGGATGGACTCCTGCATCGTCAGCAAACAACAGCCATTCTCCTGGATTCAGATGACTTCAGGCTCTCAAAACCATTTGACATGGACCAAGCAACACTTTTACCCTTGAGAGGCTCGCTGGGCCGAAAACCTGGAAGGGCGACCCAGGCAAAAGTTAGAGCAAGAAAAAAAGAAGAAAAAGAACAAAAAAAAAAGAAAAGTGCAAAGAATAAAGAAAAAAAAAAAGAAAAGATGAAAAAGAAGAAAAGAAATGAAAAGAATAGAAAAGAAAAGAAAAAAAAAGCTCGCAAGGTTAAAAACTCGCAAAGGGCGGCCTTGGCAAAAGTTAGAGCACAAAAGGAGAGGTTAAATACCTGAGTGTACCTTAACCGGAACTACATAAGGCTTGATTCCTATGTTTGGGATACGTAAGCAACTTCATCTTGAAGTCCAGCCCCCAACGCTCTCAAAGTGACTGTGTCTATATATTGGTTTTGACCATCTTCGTTTTCTCTGTATCTGAGAGTTTGGTTGTGATCATCACTAAGGAGGACTGTTTACAATATGTCGCGGCGCTATTTAGACAAGGGGCAACTTTCCGTTGCCATGAGTCGCCATTCAAACTAGGCGTAACTTTCCGTTGCCATGAGTCGCCATTCAAACTAGGCGCAACTTTCCGTTGCCATGCAGTGCCATTCAAACAAGGGGCAACTTTCCGTTGCCACGCAGCTCCCCTCAAGCAAGGGGCAATTTTCCTTCGAATCTGAGGTTGTGCATCTCGAGAGTGGGTTCTATGCTCGTTGAGCAGTGGCCGTTTGCAAAAATAGTTTTTGAGAATTTTTAATGAAGTTGACTAATTTTCTCGAAAATTATTCCATTTTTCCAAAAACTGGACCCATTTCTTAGACCCAAAAAAGAAAAAATTCCAATGCTCATAACCTAACTCGCATGATTTCGAATCAAAATTTGAACAAGCACGTTAATCTAACTCTCATTTTGGTTAAAATTGTTTTAGTAGAAAACCAAAACAAAAATGGTCAAAATAATGAACTAGGGGCACAGTTAAGTCAGGCTTCCTGTCTTTCCCCCGTTGTCAATGCATTTTCCAGAAAGGGCACCATACTTGCCGAAAAGGGCACCCTATTCACCAAGAATGGCATAGCGGAAGCTAACAGAAAAGGGCTGAAAGCTTTCATATCCTCCAAGCAATGAGGTATCAAGCTAAGTGCGAAGCACGAACTGGAATGGGGCAGGATATTCCATTCCCTCATCTGGACAGATCTAATTACGTCCAAACTCCCCAGTAGAGCATTGTCAACCAATGTCAATAGCAGGTCTGCTGCACATCCAGCCGCATCACAACCCTCTCTGTGGGGGAAGTTCACTGTTGTGAGCAGAAGAAAGAGAATCTAGCAGAATGCTAGGGGCAAGAGCCCGCAACTTCTTGTTTATCCGTCAACCACCTAGGGGAGGGATAAAAAAATGAGAGATTAAAGAATAGAGAGATGTGCCCTGAGAGGAAAAGCGAGGAAAGGGTTTTGAGAGAAAAACCGAGATTGAGTGCTAGAGTGATGTGAGAATCACAAATGAGAGAGGGTGGGAAACAACAACCGAAGAAACTGGCTCCTTGTGCACTAAGAGGTCTCTCATCTTTGTAACGCGTCTGTGTGTCATGTCTTTTGTTTTGTCTCAATTTTTGCCTTGAGTCGTTTCGAGTGTTACTCGATGTGTTTAGGTTGTTTACATTTGTTTTTCCTTCGCCGAGTCATTTTTGCTGTGGTCAGTCGTAGGCTCAATACCCCAGTCAAGAACTCATCTCTCAATTTCAAAAATAAAATCGTTTTGTGATCAGAGTGCTGTGCCATTCTCTACATTTGTGCAAAACAGGATCTGTTCTTTTATAAAACCGCAGGGTTCAACCCAGGTCATGAGCACAGTAAAACCAGGACCTATCTGAAGCTATATAGGTTCCGAGCTACAAAGCAAAAGAAAAGAGGGAAAATTTTGAGCATCTGAGTGTGTTTCACCTTCAGAAAATTTTGAGATTGCATTCCATATGCACCCCTTCTCAGGCCTTGTTAATGCTACCGAAGTATGAGTGCGCCTCTATCTCAAGTGTAAGCCTGCTTCAAGTCAGAATGACAGTCCAAGCAGCACCCGAGGCTTTCACATGCAGATGTATCTCCCGTCAATATGAACAGGGTATGCCCTTTTTGAGCCAAGTGTGTTGCCAAGTCCTCTAAGAGGCAAATCAGAGGCACCAGAGTACATGTTTGATGCTTCTCTATTGTATAGAATGTGAACTTTCATATACGCTGTTGTTGCATGCATGCCGCGCATCATTATGATTCATGCATAGAACATGCTTGCTTTCGATTCCACATAGAATATGCTTTGCTTGTCTCATGCATAGAATGTGCTTCCATACTTGCATAGAAAATGCTCGTATCCTTTGCATAGAAAATGCTCCCATACTTGCATAGAAGATGCATTTTATCGCACTTTCTTGTGCATTTTATCTCACTCGCACTGTCTTGTGCACTTACACTTTGTATCTCACTAGCACTGTCTTGTGCATCTTGTGGTTTTATCTCCATCGCACTGTTTTGTGCATTTCATTTCAATCGCGCTTTCTTGCGCATCGCACTGTTTTGTGCAATTTACTTTTGCGCTTTCTTGCGCATCACACTGTTTTGTGCACTTAACTTGCATTTTGTATGCATTTTATCGTGCTATCTTGCGCACCGCATCGCACAGTTTTGTGCACTTAACTTGCATTTTGCATGCATTTTATCGCGCTATCTTGCGCACCGCATCGCACTGTTTTGTGCACATAACTTGCATTTTGCATGCATTTTATCGCGCTATCTTGCGCACTGTATCACACTATTTTGTGCACTTGACTTGCATTTTATTGCGCTATCTTGCGCACCGCATTGCGCTGTTTTGTGCACATAACTTGCATTTTGCATGCATTTTATCGCGCTATCTTGCACACCGTATCGCACTATTTTGTGCACTTAACTTGCATTTTCCATGCATTTTATTGTGCTATCTTGCGCACCGTATCGCACTGTTTTGTGCACTTAACTTGCATTTTGCATGCATTTTATCGCGCTATCTTGCGCACCGTATCGCACTGTTTTGTGCAGTTTATCATTCGCGCTATTTTGCGCATCGCATTGTTTTGTGCAGTTTACATTCGCGCTATTTTGCGCATCGCACTGTTTTGTGCAGTTTACATTCGCACTATTTAGCGTATCGCACCGTTTTGTGCATTTCAAATCAATCACGCTGTTTAGCGTATCGCTCTGTCTTGTGCATTTCAAATCAATCGCACTGTTTTGTGCAGTTTATCATTCGCACTATTTTGCGCATCGCACTATTTTGTGCATTTCAAATCATTCGCGCTGTTTAGCGTATCGCACTGTTTTGTACATTTCAAATCAATCGCACTGTTTAGCGTATCGCACTGTCTTGTGCATTTCAAATCAATCGCACTGTTTTGTGCAGTTTACATTCGCGTTATTTTGCGCATCGTACTGTTTTGTGCAGTTTATCATTCGTGCTATTTTGCGCATCGCACTGTTTTGTGCATTTCAAATCATTCGCGCTGTTTAGTGTATCGCACTGTCTTGTGCATTTCAAATCAGTCGCGCTGTTTAGCGTATCGCACTGTCTTGTGCATTTCAAATCAATCGCACTATTTTGTGCAGTTTACATTCGCGCTATTTTGCGCATCGTACTGTTTTGTGCAGTTTATCATTCGCACTATTTTGCACATCGCACTGTTTTGTGCAATTTACTTTCACGCTTTCTTGCGCATCGCACTGTTTTGTGCATTACATTGTATCATTCGCGCTATCTTGCGAATCCCACCTGCACTTGTTAGTGCATTACATTTCATTCGCGCTATTCTGCGCATCGCACTATTTTATGCACCTTACTTGCATTGTGTATGCATTTTATCGCGCTATCTTGTGTCGCGCTATCTTGCACACCTTACCTGCACTTGTTAGTGCATTGCATCGCGCTATCTTGGGCACCTTATCTGTGTCACACTGTTTTGTGCATTCACCCTGCTCGTATTGTTTTGTACACCTTTAGCATCGCACTATTTTATGCATCTATTTAGCACTGTTTTGTGCATTCACTCTGCATCGCACTGTCTTGTGCACATTGTTTTTTTGTATCATTCGCACTGTCTTGTGCACTCTCCGGTCTAGGAGACCTTAAATCCTCTGAAGGTGCAAGTCCTTCGATGATTGTCGTGCCCGAACGACTTTTGGTAAGTTGCATTGTCATGCATCTCAAGCGACATGCGTTGTCGCGTATTCGAGTTCACATGCATTATCATGCATTTCAAGCGACGTGCGCGGTTGCACATTCGAGATAGTGTGCATTGTCATGCATATCGAAAGACGTGTGTTATCACGCATCAACAATCATGCATCATCACGCATCGTCATTTCAAAAAAAGAAGAAAGAAAAAAAACAACAAAAACAACATGCATCGTTTGCATTTAAAAAAAAAACAACAAACAACAAACAAAAACACCGAAAATGCATCATCATGCATTTCTATTGTATATAGTGCATATGTCATGCATCATTGTAAATAGTGTATATGTCATGCATCATTTTAGTATTGCATATGTCATGCATTTCATTGTAGATAGCGCGTATGTCATGCATCATTTTAGTATTGCATATGTCATGCATTTCATTATATAAACTACATATGTCATGTATCCACTGTAAATAGTCCATCTATTGCATATTATATATATATATTGTATTGTAGCTTGCATGCATCCATTGCATCACCTCCGCCTACGGCTTGCGCCTTTCCAGGTTGAGCTTGGTCTGGTATGTGTTCGTACTCTTCACGTTGAAACACAGATCTGAGACTTTTGTGTACGTGCCTATAATTGTTTATCTTCACTTGTTGAAATTTGTAGCAATTTACAAGTTGAAGTTAAACTGAAGTGATGCTTAATGCTTGTTGAAATTTGTAGCAATTTACAAGTTAAAGTTAAGCCGAGATAATTGTTTATCTTCACTTGTTGAAATTTGTAGCAATTTACAAGTTGAAGTTAAAAACCAAAATTATTGTTTAACACTTGTTGAAATTTGTAGCAATTTACAAGTTTAAGTTAAACCGAGATAATTAATAACCGAGGTAATTCACCCCGAGAAGGTTGCACAAAGAAGGAAGAGTATATCAAGAGACTTGCAAAATATTCTAAGTATAGAATCATGCAGCATTCAAAAGAAGGAAAGTTGAACTAGATATTTAAAGAACAAAGAGGCACGTCGGCTATTTGCAGAGCTTACATTGTCTAAAAAACAAAAAGTACAAGAGTACAAAAGACAAAAAACATGAAAACTAAGATTCTCCAACATCGGCAGCAGTCTGAGTTTGGACGTCGGTGGACTGTTGAGAAGCTACCTCGGCTGCCTTTTCCGCCGCGATCTCGGCATTAATTTGAGCAATTGTTTCATCAACACTTTTGTCGGCCCAAGGAACGTCGGATAATACCTGCTCAAAGGCAGTCTCCTTAGGAACCTCCTCAACCTCCTCATCTTGAGTCAAGTCAAGGACTTGCTCAATTTGAGGAGGGGACTTGGCCTCAACGACCTCTTTGCATTTCCTCACCAAGGCTTCATCCTTATCATGATCCTCAGATTCAGAATCATCTTCAGATTGAGCTGGAGGTGGCGGCGGAGGGAATGGAAGAGAAATGACGTCGGCATTCCGAAGAGGCGAGTCCTCGGGGACATTGAGCTTCTTAAGAAGGGACATCCAACCAAGGGAGAAACCCCTGTTGCATGCCTGCTTCACTTGTTGCTCATAGGCCTCTGTCACATCGGCCATACCTTGATTATAGGCCTTTTCATCGGTATCTTTTATTTCCGCCACTTTAGTGGACAAGGCATCTTCAAGCTCCTTATTGGCCTGGGCCACCTTATCCTCAGCCTCTTTTAGCTGGGCTTGAAGAACTTTATTTATTGCCTCGACAGCACCAACTTTTTCCTCGGCATTATCCCTCTCCTTCATGGCAACCTCGGCTTGGTCCTCCAGCACTTTCATCTTTGACTGCAGGCTCTTAATTGTTTTCTGAAGTGTGGTGACTTCCCTCTTTTTCTCAGCTAACTTTTTACGGTTCTGAAAAGATTGCATGGAGAAAGAGTGGGCATGCTGGATGGCCTAAAAAAACAGAAGTATTAGAAAAATATTCTAAGTGTGAAGTAAAGAGAAAGAGAGAAGAAGTACCAGACAAAAACACTTACTTGAACAGAGTGTTGCAGCATCAAAGCGTAGTTTTCATATTCACTAAACCCGGCGTTTCGTTCCAAGTCGCCTGGGAGAACCAGTGCAGTGCTAAGTGCAACGCCGACATTTATATCGTCGGCGCTGTCACTAGCCATTACAGGCTTATCTTCAAAAGTTATTTCAGGGGCCCAGGGGGCATCAGGCTTCTTTGACTCGGAGGTCGTTGCAGATGACCTCGGTCTTTTCAACTTGGTGGATTCGGAGGGAAGGGCTTCAGCGGACCTCTTCATAGGGACAGAGGCAGTTTTTTCGCTTGGAGCCAGCTAGGAAATTGGCAAAGTGTCTTCAGTCTCAACCTGAGTCACTTTGGCCTTTGGTTGAGCCTTCTTGACTATTTTTGGCTTGGGTGGAAGCTGGGTTTGAGTTGGTAGAGCATCAACGTTAGTTGGGATACTGGCTAAGAGATCTTTGGCCACAGGTTTTGCGCGACCCATCTCGGCTGCAAGAACAAGACGTCGGCGACGTTTGCGTGGAGATGGTGGGATTAGATATTGAGCCGAAGTAGACGGTTGTTCTACTGGATCAGATGTTGACCCTTGATCAGCCCAAGATGTTGATGCGGCTTGTGGAGTTGTGGCAGAGGGAGGAGATAAGCTCTTCTTTTTTCTCTTGGGAACGTCGGGAAGAGTAGATTTGTATGTCGGAATGAAGTTGAGAAGTAGAGGCGCCATCCGTTTTTGGATTGGCAAGTCCAAGAGTTTCTTCAAATGCTTGCTGAGAACGAAGGATTGGCGAAAGTTCCTTGGTTGCTGACGAAGAGCTGCAAAAGAAAACAGACATTAGAAACAGGTAAAGTATTAAAAACTTAAAAAGAAACAGCCAAGTAGTAACATAGGGCTCTTACCCTTGCCCTCTAAAATTGATCGAGGTAGAGGGAAGAGGTGGAGATCCTCATCTGGAGCAAACTCCCAATTTCCTGAGGTAATGAGGTAATCATCTCCAGCCCACTTGTTGGAGTCTGGGAGGTCGGCTACGATTTTGAACTCCGTGGATCTCGGCTTAAGATAATAAATGTAGCCTTTTTCTTTCAAGTTAAGGCTGCACATGGTATAGCAGTATTGAACGTCGGCTAAGGTGATCCTAACGTTTTCCTGTTTAGCTAAGGCTATGATACCGTTGATCACTCGGTAAGAATTTATAGCAAGTTGCATGGGGTTCAACTTATAATAATGGAGAATCTCGCAAAACAGGATGTTGAGTGGGAGCCGAAGTCCACACTCGATAAAGGCAACTACGGGGAAGGGCAAAGAGTCGTCAGTAGGCATGATGGAGTCATCATCCCCAGCCAACCTCAGATGGACGTCGGCTGGGATTTCAAACTCCTGTCTAAAGAATTCTAGTTTGGTTGAGGTGTTTACCCTATGCCTCCACATACCCATAACGTCGGCCTAAATTAGAAGGATTGGGTTTCAGAAGAGAGATGATCTAAAAAGGTTTTTGTGAACCTCGGCTAAGACCTAAGTGTATATTGATGCAAGAATTTGTGAAGATTGTCTTAATTTTGATAGGTTCTACAGTCAAATCCCAAACCTAAATCTATGAAGATGAAGATTGAAGGCACAAATCTGGAAAAAAGAAAAGCAAGAACAAAGTTTCAGAATCAAGAATAGAGGTGGGCTATCAAAATGACAGAGAAAACAAGGAGTATAAGGTCAAGAACAGTGACAAAAGCACAAGAAAGCGGTGAAAACAGTGCGTGTGTTGAATATTTGGGCAAAAGCATGGAATAAATACATTCAGGTATATGATTCAAAAGATAAGTGTTTGAACAAAACAGTAATGACAACAAGCAATGAGGAATATCAAAGGAATTGAAAAGATGAAAGGAA
The DNA here is from genome assembly GCA_025200525.1 of Camellia lanceoleosa. Lineage (NCBI taxonomy): Eukaryota > Viridiplantae > Streptophyta > Magnoliopsida > Ericales > Theaceae > Camellia > Camellia lanceoleosa. The sequence goes on along the minus strand of CM045771.1, from coordinate 149,398,296 downwards.
CAGTTTCTTACTAGAAGAAATGGAGCCGGTATGAAGATTGCCGAAGTTAGACGACAGCCACAGATATAACAAAACGATGAAAGCTTTACAGGAAAGGAGAAAGGAGGGCAGTTACAGAGCTTGATGACTGGAACAATGGCGTGTTCAAGAGCTAGAGGGAGAAAAGACAAAGAGAAATCGATTGCAAAAGTGAAAAAATGAAAAAGGGGGAAAGGTTTTGTCAAAAATTTGAAACGGCGGCAAAACAGAGCATTTAATACGCTTGGAGCAACGCATACGTCAGATGGCGCACACAGAGAAGACGGTTTTTCAGGCACGTCAATAACATGATCCAATGAGGATCAAACGTGTAGGTGAAACGGTTGAAAAGCGATGCTTGACAGCTCACACGCATAAAGAAGTTCATAAGAGTGCTCTTGGAGTTCTTGATCTTTTAGAAGACATGTTGGCCTATGATGATGATCTCGGCTAAGATACTTTAAACCGACGTACTGGGGGGAAGTACCGATGTAGGTTCCATCACCTCAGAATGCCGAGGTAATAGAACCTAGGGGGCAGTTGTGGGGAAATATTTTTTGAGTACTGACACGTGGCAAGGTGACGCCGACGTGTCAGCCGAGATGCCACGTGTCCTGGTCGTTATGCCGAGGTCATCTCGGTGTGCTGAGGTTACCTCCGAAGATATCAGAATCCGAGATGAGCAGATAAGGGACAAGAGTCCTAAAATGAAGAAAGACTTCAAGATGGATAAGGATAGTATTCCTAGGGAGTCTATCCTTATCTCTTGTAGAGTCCAAAGTAAGCACTAAATGGAAGTCCATAGAAGTCAGGCTTTTAGTGGGACTAGGATTGAGTAAAACTATAAAAGGGAGGCACCCCCATGGGTCTAAGGTACGCAATTTATGCTTTGAGCAGTGAATTTAGCACTTGATTATCTTTGAGAGATACTGACTTGATCGTCGAAGTACCCCCGGATGGAATAACCACCGCCGGAGTCTTCTCTTTCTGTTGCAGGTTAGCCAGGTGTCATCTATTCTGCCAGTTCTCTCCAGCTGATCACTGAGTTAGCAGTGTGATCGGAAAATTACTCACACATATACCTTAATTCATTTCTGGGAAACTTCTTTGTTATGCTAAAAATTGACTTTCAAAAAATAAATGGTCAAGAGACTTCATCTCATAGAGAAAGTACTATACACGTTATAAAAATTAAATTATTTAAGTTTAATTTTTTTAACTAGTTAAGAATTATTTTTCTCAACCTTAGATACTTTTTTAATTATCATATACATTATAAAAAAAATTAAACTATTTGAATTTGACTTTGTCCAGCACGTTAAAATTTCATTTAAAATTAACTTGTTATTTAAACAAGTGATACTCTTAACCCATTATAAAACTCGTTAAATTTTCAAACCAAATTTAAACAATATATTACTAACTTAATTTAATTGGTTTATAGTCCTACTTCACAATAACTAAATTAATATTTTTATTATTTTAGGTTGTGTAATAGTGAATGTTGTTACTTTCATTTTACTTATTTAATTCCTTTTTTTTGTTTTTTATTTCAATTAAAAAATGACTAGACTTGTATAAGTTTGACAGGAACATGATTTTGAACATCATGAATACGATATTTAGAATTGATTGTGAAAAATCTAGAAATCTGCTAGATATTGATTTGTGATTATGTATCAATTTAAAGCAATAAAACAAATCCAATCAAACAATCAAGACAAATCAACACAACGATTTTAACATGGAAAAACCACAATTGGAGCACCTCCAATTGTGATAAAAAAAAAAATCACGGGTAACAGCCACAAAACAATCCACTAAAAAGATATAAAGGAATTATACAAGTATACTCTCAATTACCTAGCGAATCCACGCCCGAATTGAACCAACCCCTATGTGCCTTTTCCAACCCCGTCTTCTGCTCGGAATTGTCTTGACAATGAGCCACTCCATAATCCACCAAAGCTTCAGGCTCAAATTCTTCAGAATCCACCGAAGAACAGCTCTTTCTTTTTTGTGTAGAACCAACAAATAATCCTTTGATGTATACTCTTTAAACCATGAGTTGAATACTCAATGAAAACATCAAAGAAAACTAGCAAAATATCCCTAGATATAAACCTTAATATCCAAGAAGAGGATCTGGAGAAGTAATCCTAAATTTGGAGCAACTTGTCAATTTATAGAATCTAAAATCGCGAGGTTCGCTTGAGCGTGGAAATTGACGCTCGAGCGGGCACTCTATATGATGTGTTCCGCACTAGGGTGTACGCACGAGTGGGAAATGGACGCTCGAGCGTGAAAACACGATTCACAGTATATTTGCAGATTCACCAAACTTCTGAAACTCAGCATTCTCCGGTCGAGTGGGGGAATGTCCGCTTGAGCGGACAGGCAACTTTAAATGCATTTTTGCATTTTGCTTCGGGGGTGCTGCCCCTCGACTTCGCGAGCTGACCGGGAAGCTCGACCCGCGTCATAATTCGTGAAGTGACAATCTTGAAAGCATTAACATCACAAACTTCTCTGCAAGGCTCGATTCGGGTTGGATTCACATCTAATACAACTGAAAGGAGTTTTGTCAAACGGGGTTGCCAAGAATAAAAACCTAACAATCTCCCACTTTGGGAATGCCGTGACAAAACACACCTAACAAATAAAATCATAATCACCCCAACCCATTACAGCCAACAAAAACAAACTTCTTTCTCAAGGACATGATCTGCAAAACAGCTATTAGAGCCACAATCTCCAAAACAACTATTAGTCCCACAAGAGTATATGAAAAAGCAATAAACATGTGACAAGATTATCTTGAAGTATGAGAATGAAAACATGAATAGATGCAACTTGGAGATTTTGTCACGACCCAAACCCGCCCCTACGAGTTTAGCACCGTAACCGGTCAGTAATCCGAGATTACCGAAGGCCTGCTTAACAGTAATACAGTAAAATAGAGTACAGGGGTATGGCAGAAGCCAATACAGTAAATAAACAATGTCCAATGAGCTGTAATAGTCTGTATGCAAAAAGACTTTTCATACATATAGACATTCAGTACAGAACAATATGCATCATATATACAATCATTCAATACAGGGACTTAATCCCTATTAAACAAAGATGCGATGCAGTGCTATCGATCTATCTGATTATACAAAACAGGTACAGAGACAGATGGGGGAAATAAAACACCCCTAAGCCCCTAAGCCATAGCTTGATAGGCTCAGAACCTCGCAGTGAGGCGCAGTGGTTGGCTTGACAAAACTGAAGTTTACCCTGACGCTTCTAGCAACGGTCCGGTGCCTGTATACCTACATATATATATGAGCAGTGAGCTAAAACCCAGTGAATAACATAATGCGTAAAATGGGTTAAGAAAGAATGTCCTTTCAGTATTTTAAACATTCGTTTGCCTCGGTAAATCAGTTATACAGTCGGTGGCTTATACTTCATGTCATATCAGTCATTTAGAAATCATAGTAATCGTACGTGGCACATCCGATAGCAAAACAGTACGGTGGTAGTAGTAGTGTCAAGACAAAGATAAAGAATGGTAATAAGAATAAAGAATAAAAGAACAAAGAATGTGAATAGTAATAAAGACAATTCTTATGGACTCAAGAGGTGTCTCGCACAGATTCTAGAGGTGGCTCACACTGTAGCACTTAGGTCCGTGCAGCACTTTGCTCCAGATTTCACAGATTGGCTTAAAGCCCAGTATGGATTCAAGAGGTGTCTCGCACAGATTCTAGAGATGGCTCACACTGTAGCACTTAGGTCTGTGCAGCACTTTGCTCCAGAGGTATCTGTGATAGTAGCAAGATAAGAAATGTGAGGGTCTTAAAAGACCTAATCGATTGATGGCCATCAATCAAGAATGAGTGGTTCCAACGAGGGAACCGACAGAGATTTCTGTAACAGTAACAGTAAACAGTAGGTGCTAAGGATGCCACAGTACAGTTCAGAAATAAAGGACATACATTCATTCAGTAAATAATGCCAGTTCAGAAAGCAGTACAGTTCAGTATTCAAAGATAATCATTTTGAACATATCTTTACACAATTGTTACTCACAGAGTTCTGGGCTACAGCAAGCTAGAGCGTCTCCTCGGTAAGCCAACCCTACACAGTTAACAGATTGAACACACACTAAGCTACGCAGTTGGGAAAGATAATAACTTAATCCCTAATTTGCCTCGGTGTGGTTCTACATCTATATCCTCATTAAGATGTCTTAAACTAGGCCTAAGAATGCCTAGAATGGAATGAGGATGCAAGGATGCACTTCTCGTAAAATGGCTGCACTTTTAACAGCTTCCCGCCGAAGCAGTTTCCCTTTCGAGCGGACATGCAACAAAGGTCCCCGCTCGAGCGTCAACTCCCCCGCTCGAGCGTGTGACACAAGCCTCCGCTCGAGCGTACAATACCCCGCTCGAGCGGACTGTAAAACAGTGAGAGATGCTGGGAGCTCGATTTCCACGCTCGAGCGGCACTTCCCCCGCTCGAGCGAACGACCAAAATCTGGAAAATCTAGATTTGAACTCCAAGTTCAAAACCAAGTTTCAAAGCATCAAAATCGATCCTCTTGGGCTGAATTTCTGGAAAACTCTTGTAAACTCATAATATTACATGATTCCAAGCTCAATTTATAAGATCAAAGCCCAAGGGTAGTTCAATTAAACTCCTTTTCAAAACAATTCTCATAAACATGATGAACATGCAATATCCATGAATTCAATCAATTTAAAGCCTCAAATGTTAGCTCAACCGAGCTCATTTCTTCAAGAACAAGATGAAATCATGGTCTTAAACATAAATATGAGCATACATGTAACACTTGCCATGAAAACAACTTCAAACTTATCAATACAAGCATGCATGCATGGAATGAGTTTCAATTCAACACCATTGGACTAATTCATGCCTTAGATCACTAAAGACCCATGAATCATGCAAGAATAAACTCAAATGCACAATAGAGAAGGTCAATGATCTACCTTAGGTCTTCAATTAAAAGTCTAGGAGTTCAATGTTGTTATCACTCTTCAATTCTTCCAAGATTCAAGCCAACTCTCATGTGAAATCGATCTTCTTCTTTTCTCTCTCTCTAAGTCGGTTTTGAGCTCTCAAAATGAGCTAATGAAAAGTCTTGTTGAATGCTTAATAAGGATAAAAAAATGTTATAATAAAAGGGCCCACTAGCATGGCAATTTCGTAAATAACGCAACTCTTTGATTTAGTTTATTTTAATCTAATTTAATCACACCAAATCGATTTTCAGATAAATATGCCATAAAATCACATTAATCATGACTAACACAGAACATCAATCAATTTTCAGATTTGGCTGCCGATAAGGCCTTCAATTTGCAGTTTAATAATAATTTGCCAGTCAAACAGATAGATTATGCATTTAAACAGTTACGGTCAATCAATCAGTCTCAGATTTCAGTCAGTCAGTTCAGTATTTCAATCAATCCAATTATCAATCATAATCGGTCTTAGTTTAGCAGTAATCAGTACTTAATCAGTAATCTGTGATGAGGGTTATTACAGATTTTAAGAACATGTAGCATGGATAGATGAAAATTACGACATGCACCCAACACATGACATGAATACATGAAATCCTAAGACACATAATATCAGGAGTATGCAAGAAGGAAATAATCAAAGTGTTCATGCTAACAAACTCTTACAAAGATAAACCAAACTTTCCCTTACTAAATCAATGAACAAGAAGAAAAACGACAAAAAATAATATGGTGAAGCAAGCAAGGAATTTCAAATTTGGACCTTGAAACACACAAGATTATCCAAGAAGCACAATTACTTGAAAACACAATGTGCACAGTCTGTAGAAGATTCCTCATGAAAGAAAGCGATGCATTATGTGAAAAGCATAGATCCGATGATAAAAGTGTGTGTGTGTGACTCTTGGAGTTCAAAAAACACAAGATTCAAATCCTAGTAGTGATATGAAAGTTGGACCTCTGACAAGAGAATCTAAGCACAATTAAGGAAAGTCAAACCACTAGAAATCAAGGGATATTTGTTGAGTAATAGCGGAGACTCCCCTCTCAATTAATGAATCCTTTATTTTTTTTAATATTTTTTTTTCACATCTTTTTCTTTTCTTTCTTTTGTACATTTGTTTTTTTTTTTTTTTTTTTTTGTTTCTTTCTTTTGCACATTTTTTTTTCTTTTACACAATCATTGGCGGCTGACACGCTCAAGAGTATAGAAACCGAACCAGAGAAGCATGGATATAGTAAGGATGGCCTGGTTGGTGACTCTAAGGTAGCCTTTTCCTCATGACTAGACTACAAAGAATAGAGGGGAAAGCCATGGAGATACAAAAAGATGGAAGGTGGTTAAGAGACTCAACATCACCCATGATATGCTAGTTTAGGTCAATTCCTCTAGAAAAGCAAAAGATATAATGCCAGAAGTCTATAAAAAAAAAATCACAAAGGCGAAAGACTCCAATATTTGCTTATCCAAGAGTGTGTACAGAATGAGACATGCTAATCAAAGAACAAACACTCTAAAATGAGTAATGACCACAGAAAGTACACACATATTAACATGTAATTGATATTCTCATTAGTTCTAGTATGCACCAAGGACCACTCAAAAATTTCAAACTTGCAAAACCATACTAAGAAAATCTTTTTGGATTTCTTTTTTTTTTGTTCATTTTTTTTCTTTTTCTAAACAAAAGTAAGACAAAAAATAAACAAGAACAAACTAAATGATACCATGCATTAAATGACCCAAAAAGAAAAAACAAACACACAAAAACCCAAAAACTAAAACGACTAAACAAATTAACACAAGTCAAGTTTTCTCACCCAAACTGCTTTAGTATGAAAAAAGTTGTGAGAATTGCAGTTCTTGGACGGTGTCTTGATGTTGCGGTTCCCTTTCCCTTCAATGGGAACCCGTCTAGACTTGGTGTCCAACTTCTTATTCCTAGGTCTAGACAAACAAAACCTCTGTTCACATTTAGTCTCAAGCAAATCAAAATAACGAGGTCTAATATGACCCTTAATCTCATTACCACCAATGAAGTGTCTCTTACCCCACAAGATGTTGGAATTTCTTCCATCTCTTTGAGACACTCTCCCATGCAACTTATAACAATAAGGGCGAATATGACCATGCATACCACAATGATGACAAATAAAAACAGGGTGTACCTTCTTTACTTCTACCTTACCAACTCTAGGAAGTTTGAGAAGTCCATCCTTATATTGAATTTTTTGTTCTCTCTTTCCTTGAGTTCTTGTATCATGAGATGTAGATGCACTCTGTTTTTGTTCAATCTTACCACGAAAGCCAAAGCCAATGCCACTCTTGTCAGAACAAATTTGTTGAGACCCAATGATATTGTCTAAAGTCTTTGAACCTTTGTTCCAAAGACTAATGGTAGCCATAGCAGTGTGAGTAATTTTCTGATCACACTGCCAACTCAGTGATCAGCTAGAGAGAACTGGCAGAATAGATGACACCTATCTAACCTTCAACAGAAAGAGAAGATTCCGGCGGTGGTTCTTCTACCCGGGGGCACTCCGACGATCAAGTCAGTATATCTCTCAAAGATAATTAAGTGCTAAATTCACTGCTCAAAGCATAAATTGTGTACCTTAGACCCACGGGGGTGCCTCTCTTTTATAGTTTGCTCAATCCTAGTCCCACTAGAAGCTTGACTTCTATGGACTCCCATTTAGTGCTTACTTTGGGCTCTACAAGAGATAAGGATAGACTCCCTAGGAATGCTATCCTTATCCATCTTGAAGTCTTTCTTCATTCTAGGACTCTTGTCCCTTATCTGCTCATCTCGGATTCCGACATCTTCGGAGACAACCTCGGCAACACCGAGATAACCTCGGTATAACGACCAGGACACGTGGCACCTCGGCTGACACGTCGGTGTCACCTTGCCACGTGTTGGTACTCAAAAAATATATCCCCACAACTGGCCCCTAGGTTCTATTACCTCGGCATTCTGAGGTGATGGAACCTACATTGGTACTTCCTTCCAGTACGTCGGCATAAAGTATCTCAGCCGAGATCATCATCATAGGCCGACATGTCTTCTAAAAGATCAAGAACTCCAAGAGCTCCCTCATGCGTATGAGCTGTCTTACTCGTAACAATTCAACCGTTTCCAGCCACGCGTCTTTTTCTTACTAGATCGTACTAGACATGCGTTTGTAAGCCGTCTTATTTCTCACGTGCGCCATCTGACGTATACGTTCTTCTAGGTTTTCATTAATGATTTCTTTTGCCACCGTTTCAAGTTTAATCAAAACTTTTCCCTCTTTGTCGTCTCTTCACTTTGCACTATCGAGTTCTTTCTCTCTCTTGCCTTTTTTCCTGAATCCGCCATTGTTCCAGTTTCGAGTTCTGCAACTGCCTGTCTCCCTTCATTCTCGTGAAGCTCTCGCCACTCTGTTATTTCTGTAACTATCGCTTGACTTCTGCGATCCTCTCACCGGCTTCATGTTTTCTGGTAAGCCTTTGTTCTTCTTGTTTTTAATTCCTTGATGCTCTTCATCATTCGTTGCCATTACTGTGCTGTTCAACTTTTGATTTTGCGAATCATATATCTGAATGCATTTATTCAATGGCTTTGCTCTTGCCCATGTTTTGAATGTGTTCTGTTCACCTCTTTCTTGCATTTTTTCCGCTGTTTTTGACCTTGTACCCCTTGTATTTTCTATGCTCTTGATAGCCCACTTTTGTTCTTGATTCAGAAACTCGTTCTTGTTTTCTGTTTTTTGTGTCTTTTCCAGATTCGTGCTTTCAATCTTTGTTTCCACAGACTTAGGTTTGGGATTTGTTTGTAGAACCCACACTTTAGGAGAAAACTGAAACCTGCACTTACCTAAGCGTTTGCCGAGGTCCCAATAACCCTTTCAAAACATCTTTTGAAACCCAGCCTCCTTGATTAAGCCGATATCATGGGTATGTGGAAACATAGGGTAAACACCTCATCCAAACTAGAATACTTTAGACAGGAGTTTGAAATCCAACCGACGTCCATCTGAGGTTGGCTGGGGATGATGACTCCATCATGCCTACTGACGACTCCATGCCCTTCCTTGTAGTTGCCTTTATTGAGTGTGGACTTCGGCTTCCACTCAACATCCTGTTTCGCGAGATTCTCCATTATTATAAGTTGAACCCCATACAACTTGCTATCAATTCTTATCGAGTGATCAACGGTATCATAGCCTTAGCTAAACAGGAAAACGCTAGGATCACCTTAGCCGATATTCAATACTGTTATACCATGTGCAGCCTTAACTTGAAAGAAAAAGGCTACATTTATTACCTTAAGCCGAGATCCACAGAGTTCAAAATCGTAGCCGACCTCCCAGACTCCAACAAGGGGATTGGAGACAATTACTTCATTACCTCAGGAAATTGGGAGTTTGCTCCAGATGAGGATCTCCATCTCTACGCTCTTCCTCGATCAATTTTAGAGGGCAAGGGAAAGAGCCCAGTGTTAATACTTGGTTGTTTCTTTTCAAGTCTTTAATACTTTACCTGTTTCTAATGTCTGTTTTCTCTTGCAGCTCTCCGTCAGCCACCAAAGAACTTTCGCCAATCCTTCATTCTCAGCAAGGATTTGAAGAAACTCTTGGACTTGCCAGTCCAAAAATGGAAGGCGCCTCTGCTTCTTAATTTCATTCCGACATACAAATCAACTCTTCCTGATGTTCCCAAGAGAAAAAAGAAGAAGAGCTTATCTCCTCCCTCTGCCACAACTCCACAAGTCGTATCAACATCTTAAACAGACCAAGGATCAACCTCTGATCCAGCAGAACAGCCGTCTACCTCAGCTCAATACCTGATCCCACCATCTCAATGCAAACGTCGTCGACGTCTTGTTCTTGCAGCCGAGATGGGCCGCGCAAAACCAGTTGCCAAAGATCTCCTAGCCAATATTCCAACCGATGTTGATGCTCAATCAACACAAGCCCTGCCTCCATCGAAGCCGAAAAGAGTAAAAAAAACTCAACCAAAGGCCAAGGTGGCTCAGGTTGAGACTGAAGACACTTTGCCAATTTCCAAGTTGGCTCCATGTGAAAAGACTGCCTCTGTCCCTATGAAGAGGTCTGCTGAAACACATCCCTCTGAATCTACCAAGTCCAAGAGGCCGAGGTCATCTGCAACGACCTCGGGATCTAAGAAGCCAGATGCCCCCTGGGCCCCTGAAATCACTTTGAAAGATAAGCCTGTAATGGCTAGTGATAGCGCCGACGATATAAATGTCGGCGTTTCACTTAGTACTGCACTACTTCTTCCAGGCGACCTGGAGCGAAACGCCGAATTCAGTGAGTATGAGAACTACGCTCTCATGCTTCAACGCTCTGTTCGGGTAAGTGTTGTTGCTTGGTACTTTTTCTTTTTTCTGCTTTATTTCGTACTTAGAATATTTTCTGATACTTCTGTTTCTTTTCAGGCCATCCAGCATGTCCATTCTTTCTCAATGCAATCTTTTGAGAACCGCGAGAAGCTAGCAGAGAAGAAGAGGGAGGTTGCCACACTTCAGAAAACCAATAAGTGCCTGTAGTCAAAGATGAAGACTTTGGAGGACCAGGCCGAGGTCGCCATCAAAGAGAAGGATGAGGCCGAGGAGAAGGTTGGTGCCATTGAGGCCATAAACAAAGTTCTTCAAGCCCAGCTGAAAGAGGCTGAGGAAAAACTGGCCCAGGCCCAGAGGGAGCTTCAAGATGCCTTGGCCACTAAGGAGGCCGAAATTAAAGATGTCGATGAAAAGGCGTCTGCTCAGGGCATGATCGATGTGACAGAGGCTTATGAGCAACAAGTGAAGCAGGCATGCAACAGGGGTTTCTCCTTTGGTTGGATGTCCCTTCTGAAAAAGCTCAATGTCCCCGAGGACTCGCCTCTTCGAAGTGCCGACGCCATTTCTCTTCCATTCCCTCCACTGCCACCTCCAGCTCAATCTGATGATGATTCTAATTCAGAGGATCAAGATGAGGATGAGGCTTTGGTGAGGAAATCCAAAGAGGCTACTGGGGCCAAGTCCCCTCCTCAAAACGAGCAAGTCCTTGACTTGATTCAAGATGAGGAGGTTGAGGAGGTTCCCAAGAAAGCTGCCCTTGAGCAGGTATCATCCGACGTTCCTCTAGCCGACAAAAGTATTGATGAAACCCTTGCCCAAATCGATGTCGAGCTTGCTGCAGAAAAGGCGGCCGAGGTGGCTTCTCAACAATCTTCCGAGGTCCAGACTCATCATGTTGCTGATGCTGAGGAATCTTAGTTTTGATTTTTTTCTTCTCTTGTCTTTTGTACTCTTGTACTTTTTGTTTTTTAGACAATGTAGGCTCTACATATGGCTGATGTGCCTCTTTTGTGTACAAATGCATCTGCTTTCCCTAAATGCTTGAGTCTTTATCTTCTCTTTATTGCTTTTGCATGATTCTATACTTAGAATATTCTGCATGTCTTTAATATATTGTTCCTTCTTTGTGCAACCTTCTCGGGGTGACTTACCTCGGTTAACAATGATCTCGGTTTAACTTTAACTTGTAAATTGTTACAAATTTCAACAAGTGTTAAACAATGATCTCGGTTTAACTTCAACTTGTAAATTGCTACAAATTTCAACAAGTGTTAAACAATGATCTTGGTTTAACTTCAACTTGTAAATTGCTACAAATTTCAACAAGTGTTAAACATAACATCGGTTTAACTTTAACTTGTAAATTGCTACAAATTTCAACAAGTGTTAAACAATGATCTCGGTTTAACTTCAACTTGTAAATTGCTACAAATTTCAACAAGTGTTAAACAATGATCTCGGTTTAACTTCAACTTGTAAATTGCTACAAATTTCAACAAGTGCTAAACAATGATCTCGGTTTAACTTCAACTTGTAAATTGCTACAAATTTCAAAAAGTGCTAAACAATGATCTCAGTTTCACTTCAACTTGTAAATTGCTACAAATTTCAACAAGTGCTAAACAATGATCTCGGTTTAACTTCAACTTGTAAATTGCTACAAATTTCAACAAGTGTTAAACATAACATCGGTTTAACTTCAACTTGTAAATTGCTACAAATTTCAACAAGTGTTAAACAATCATTTATAACTATCTACCCCTTAATGTGAACCTGAGTTCCACTTGGGTTCTCGTTATTCATGTCTTCCACATTATGTATCTTTATCAGTCATAAGTATTGTAGAATTTTGTTAAGATTTTATTGATGTCGTCGGTAAAAAAACAAGAAACAACTAATGATAGAAGAATTTTAAATTACAAGTATTCTAGGGTCTTGGCAATGATTTGCCCTCATTATCTTCAAGTCGATATGCCCCATTGCCCAATACCGAAGTGATTCTGTAGGGTCCTTCCTAGTTTGGGCCAAGTTTGCCCTCCTTGGGATCCTTCTTGTTGCCGACGACTTTTTCAGGACTAGGTTGCTGACTTGAAATTCCCTTGGATTAACCTTCTTGTTATAAGCTCTAGCAAGCTATTGCTGGTATGCTGCAAGCTGTATTGCAGCTTTCTCTCTTTTTTCTTCTAGAAGATCCAGATCTCGGACTAAGAGTACATCATTGGTCCTGTTCTCAACTCCTTGGGTTTTGATCCTTGGGATGCCGACCTCCAATGGAATGACTGTTTCTGTGCCATAAGCCATGGCGAAAGGGGGATTCCCTTGTTGATCTTCTCGGCGTAGTCCGATATGCCCAGAGTACATTGGGCAATTCGTCTACCTACTTCCCTTTTGCTGCCTGCAACCTCTTCTTTATCCCATCCAGAATTACTTTGTTGGATGCTTCTGCTTGTCCATTGCTTTGTGGAAAACTTGGGATAGAAAAGTAGTTCTGGATCTTAAACTTTGCACAGAAGTTTTTGATCAGCTTATTGTCAAATTGAGTCCCATTGTCTGCAACAATTGCTGTTGGAATCCCAAATCTGGTGATGATGTTTCTCCATATAAAGTTCTTGACATCCACATCTCGGATCTTGGTAAGAGGTTCTGCTTCTATCCACTTTGTGAAGTAATCTGTTGCTACCAGCAGGTACTTCATTTGCCTAGTTGCTTGGCGCAATTGCCCAACGAGATCCATTCCCCATTGGGCAAATGGCCAAGGACTGGATACAGAGTTTAGGTCAGCAGCTGGCTGGTGTATCAAAGGTGTAAACCTTTGGCATTGTTCACACTTCTTCACGTAGGTTTCTGCATCTTTTTGCATGTAGGGCCACTAATACCCCTAGATAATGGCCCTATGAGCTAGTGATCTGCCCCCTGTGTGGCTTCCACAAATTCCTTCATGAATTTCATATAAAAAATCTTCAACCTGCAAAGGGTGTACGCACCTTAAGAGGGGTCCAGTGAAGGACCTTCTGTAGAGATGTCCTTCTGCTGTCAGACTGAATCTTGCCAACTTCAATCTGATCTTGTGTGCCTCCTTGTGGTCATCTGGCAGCTTTCTTTCTTTCAGGAACACAACAATTGCGTCCATACAGCTTGGTCCCATGTCTACGCACATTACTTCATGCTCTGTGATTACTGGTTCAATGCTCGGGCCCGACAAGTATTCAATCATTATTGTCCATGCTTTTCCTGGTTGTATTGCACTAGCTAGGTTGGCCAATGCATCGGCATGGTTGTTATCATCTCTACCGACTTGAGCGTCTGCATATTCTCGAATAAGGTCACAACTCGATGACCTCCTTTGTGTAGGCCGACATTCTTTCATCTCGGGCTGCAAACTTGCCCGTTGTCTGGTTAACTATCAATTGTGAATCACAGAAAACTATTACCTCATCTGCTTGTACTGTTGCTGCTAGCTTCAGTCCTGCAATCAATGCTTCATATTTTGTCTCATTGTTTGAGGCCTTGAACCCCAATCGAATGGATTGTTCTAATATTTCTCCATCTGGAGATATCAGTACTACTTCTACCCCCGCTCCTTGTCGGTTTGAACTCCCATCAACGAACAGTTGAAATGAGTCACCGATGTAAACGCTGCAGGGTCTGGGTTTCTCTTCTTTCCTTTGTTCTTTAGCCTTTGGCTGGGCTTCTGCTTGCTTGTTTGGACATTGTCTGTCTTGGCTCAATGGAGTCCGATGTTCGAAGGACTCTAGCGTGAACTCAGCCACGAAGTTGGCCAAAACCTGGCCTTTGATTGCAGTTCTGGGCCTGTACTCCAGATCATACTGGCCTAGGGCGACTGCCCGTCTGGCTATTCTTCCTGTTAAGTCTCCCTGTTGCAATAGGGACTTCAATGGATGTTTTGTCAGTACCACAATTTTATAGGCCTGGAAGTAATGGTTCAACTTCTTTGAAGCCATTACTAAGGCCAGTGCCAATTTTTCTAAGGGTAGATACCTTGTTTCTGCGTCGGCTAGGGTTTTGCTTACATAGTAAACAGCCTTTTGCTCCCCTTTTTCTTCTCGAATTAGTACTGCACTTATCGCATGTTCTGAAACTGCTAAGTACAGAACGCCTCTCCGTGTTCGATTCGAAAGAACTGAGCTGTGGTCGTATTTCTTCAGATTCGCTAATGCTTCTTCTGACTCTCCGTCCAAAGAAAATCGGGCTTTCTTCACTAATTTGAAGAAAGGTTTGCACTTATCTCGAAGCTTCGCTATAAACTGTTTGTGGCTACGGCCCTTCCAGCTAGCATCTGACTGCTTTTGCCGACGTCGGCTCTTTCAAATTTAGGATGGCCTTGATCTGATCTGGGCTGGCCTCAATGCCTCTCCTGGTTACCAAGTATCCTAGAAACTTACCAGATCCAACTCCAAATGCACACTTCGATGCATTGAGTCGGAGCCGATATGTTTTAAGGATTTCAAAGACTGCTTTTAGATCGGCGAGATGACCCTCAAGCTTCTTGGACTTAATGACCATGTCGTCAATGTAGACTTCTACTGTTCGGCCAATCAGGTGCTTGAACATCTTGGTTACCAATCTTTGGTAGGTGGCTCCTGCGTTTTTCAATCCAAAAGGCATCACTTTGTAGCAGTATAGCCCTTTGGGAGTGATAAATGCAGTCTTCTCTTCATCTGCTGGGTCTATAGCTATCTGGTGATACCTCTTGTAGGCATCCAGGAAGCTCATCCTTCTATGCCCCGAAGTGGCATCCACTAGCTGGTCAATCTTGGGTAGAGGGAAGCTGTCTTTGGGACAGGCCTTGTTTAAACTGGTAAAGTCTACGTAGACCCTCCATTTACTGTTCTTCTTCTTTACCACCACTGTATTGGACAGCTATGTCGGGTAGTGAACTTCTCTAATGGCCCTAGCCTCTAGAAGTCTGTCTACTTCTTCTTCTACCGCTTCGACGTGCGTCAATGTCGGTCTTCTGGCTCGTTGAATTATAGGTTTGGCCGCCTTGTCAACATTCAGTTTGTGGCAAGTGACCTCGGGGTCGATGCCAGGCATTTCATAAGGTGTCCAAGCAAACACCTCAATATTTGCTCTCAGAAAAGCCTCCAACTCTCTTTCCTCTTCTTCGGCTAAGCCCGAGCTGAGAAGAAATAAGCATTCTTCATCCTCATCCTGGACGAGGATTTTCTTCAGTGCCTCTTTGCTCTTCTCGGCTGGCTCCTTGCCGATGTCTTCTAGGACTTCCACGTCCTCATCTTCAATTTCTGCCTTTTTTGGCTCTCGTATGCTGCAGGTAGATTTCATTGCTGCCATGGAGCAGTTCTTCGCTTGTAGCTGATCGCCCCTGACTTCCTCTATCCTAGTTCTGTTGGGAATCGCAATAGTTGATGCAATGTTGAGGGAACTGCCCCCCATTGCATGCAACCATGGCCTTCCTAAGATGATGTTGTAAGGGGAGGGTGTGTCAATGATGGTGAATTCTGTCTTGATCTTCCTGGTGCCAGCTTGCACCTCCAAGTTTACTGCTCCCAGTGGCCATGTTGGCGTTCTATTGAACCCAACCATTAGGCCATTGGATTGTTCCATGTCGTCCGGGTGAAGGCCGAGCTCCTTGTAACATCGGACATACATGATGTCACAAGAGCCGCCTTGGTCAATCAGGATGCGTTTCACTTGGCACTCCCCAACCTGGAGGGATACTACCAAGGCATCATTATGCGGATGCTGAACCATCTCTAGGTCGACTTCAGTAAAGGTTATCATTGGTCCCTGGCATTCTTCTGCCCGATGTCTTTTCTCTCCGACTTGATAGACATGTTGTAGGTGTTTTACCTTCTGGGTCTCCCATCTGATTTCGTTCTCGTTGACCTTTGAGTGAATCACATTGACTACCCAAGGTCCTCCTGTTTGAGGTTGCTGTACTGGGAGAGGCGGAGCTGCTAGTGCTTGAGGCAATCTTGCCTGTTCTTCTCTTGTTCTGGCCTCGTCGACCAGATCTCTCAGATGGCCTTGCCTTACCAAGTCTTCCAAGTGTGCTTTCAGGGCTCTGCAACCCTGGGTTGTGTGCCCCTCTTCATTGTGGTAGGCACAGCGCCTGCCGACATTTCTCCCCATGAATTCCCCTGGTGCCCTTGCTGGTGCTCTGAAATAGGGTTGGTTTCGAATTTGTTCCAGGACTTTGTGAATTGGGACCTGAACACGATCGCCACCGTCTCATTTCGCCTGCTTTCATGCTTGTTCGATCCGTTGTTACCTCGGCCTCGCTTCGGCGAGCCGTTTCTTTTCTCTTGCTTTACCTCCCTAGTCCCCAATGTATCTTCCTTGGCTTTGGCATACTTCTCGATTCTCGCCATGAGCTCTTCCATGCTTTTTGGCAAAGTTTTTGCCAAAGACTTCCGTAGTGGACAGTTGTCTTTTAGGCCGTTCTTGAATGACACGACCGCCACTTCTTGATTACATTCTGGTATTCGGTTGAATACCTCATAGTATCTTTTTGCATAGGCCCTAAGGCCTTCATCCTTACTGATCTTCAAAGCCATCAGTGCGTCCACCCTTAATGGCTGCAGTTTGTTTGTCACAAACTTGGCCACGAACATCTGGGCCAGGCCTTCTCAAGTCTTCACGCTTCCTTTTGGTAGTTTGTGGAACCAATTTGATGCAATCTCCCCGAAGGATGAGGGGAACACTTTGCAGAGCAACAGCTCGTTCCCACTATATAATGCCATTGAGTTCAAATATAATCCGATGTGGAAGTTGAGGTCTGACTTCCCATCGTATATTTAAAACCTCGGCATACTGAATCTCTTCGGCGCCTCAAACCTGTCCAATTCCACCAAAAATGGTGTCCTCGGTTTATCTGGGGAATTTACCTTGGCTTCGGCATTCTGTTGCTTCCTTTTGAGGTAATCTCTTAAGTCCTCTTTTGTCCTCCCAGGAGCTCGGCTATCTCTTGCTTTCAGCCTTTTTGGTGCACTACTTTCAGCTTCGTGGTGAGTCCTCTTCGACCCTTCTCTATGAGTTGTGTCGAAGCACAGCGCCTGCCCCTGAACATGCCGATGTCCTTTGGGGTCTGCCTCCTTTGTGTGATGCGTCCTCCGTGATTCTTCTCTTCTTGACTCTCTTTGTCCGACCTCCCTGGAAGGTTGGTGAGAGTGTCTTTCACTCCCGTTGTGTTGAGGGGCTACGAGAATTTTTTCGCCTCCCTTCCGGCATTGGTCGTTGAATCGTGTGTCCTGCGGTAATGAACGGCTGCATGACATTATTTTGCATCATGAAATTGACAACCGACTGCAGGTCTGCCAATTTGTTTGCCATCTCTTTCATCTCTTCGTCCCTCCATAGGCATCTATCCTTCCATACCTGGAGGTCGTCTTCGTTGTAGTAGCCACTTCGATCTGATTTCTTTGGCACGTCGCTAGTCTGGCCGATGTCCTTCACTCCGTGATTCTGGTCACGAGTTTCTGCATTGTAGTCGTCTCCTGTGACATCAAGATCAATAGGTCTCCCACTCCCAGCAGGAGTGTCGTCCCCAACATTTTCCTTCTGTCCGTTGCTGGCCATCTATTCTTCTATCTTTCCCACATATGGCGCCAAATTGTGTGAGTAATTTTCCGATCACACTGCCAACTCAGTAATCAGCTGGAGAGAACTGGCAGAATAGATGACACCTGGCTAACCTACAACAGAAAGAGAAGATTCCGACGGTGGTTCTTCCAACCAGAGGCACTCCGACGATCAAGTCAGTATATCTCTCAAAGATAATCAAGTGCTAAATTCACTACTCAAAGCATAAATTGCGTACCATAGACCCGTGGGGGTGCCTCTCTTTTATAGTTTGCTCAATCCTAGTCCCACTAGAAGCCTGACTTCTATGGACTCCCTAAGAATACTATCCTTATCCATCTTGAAGCCTTTCTTCATTCTAGGACTCTTGTCCCTTATCTGCTCATCTCGGATTCCGACATCTTCGGAGACAACCTCGGGAACACCGAGATAACCTCGACATAACGACCAGGACACGTGGCATCTCGGCTAACACGTCGGCGTCACCTTGCGACGTGTTGGTACTCAAAAAATATATCCCCACAGGTAACCATAGCACACTTGAGCTCTTCCTCTTTCTTGATCATTAGTTCTTCCAAAGCAACTTGAGACATCTCGAGAGATTAAATATTTTCTTCATACGTTGCATAGATTTGCTGTAGCTCATTCCTCTCTGTCTCATAAGTCAAGTGTTTTACACAAAGAGCTTGTCGGTCATCAGCTATCTTGATGGCATCAATCATAGCCTCGAAAATCTCTTCCTTTAGTTTGACATTCTCACTTTCACATGCTTTGAGTTTTATAGTGAGTCTGTCATTCAATTTGGATAAGTTAAGAGATTCCTTATACAACTTTTCATAAGCTTGCTCAAGCTCTTCATCATCACTCTTCGAGGATTCATCATCAGTGACATTCTCAACTGACCTTTTCGGATACTCTGTTCGTCCTTCAGTTTCAGAAGCCACCATGAAAGCATGGAATTGTTTATGTCCCTCTTCGCCTTGATCTTCATTGTTACTTTCATCTTCATCAGATTATGATTCATCATCCCAAGTGATAGCGAGAGCTTTTTTCTTCCTTAAACGAGTGGGGCATTCTGAAGCAAAGTGGGCAAATCCTTGGCATTCATAGCATTGGACTCTTTTAGAGTTCCCTTGTATCTTTCCTTTCTCTTTCTTGGCTATAGAATTAATTTTGAGTTTATCTTTGCTCTTAGATTTATGAGTATGAGTAGATTCCGAAAGATTAGGATTCTTTTTCAAAAAAGATTTTTTAAATTGTTTAACAAAAGCAGCCGTAATCTTGGAATCTATCTCACAATCCTCATCAGAATCCTCTCCAACTCTATAAGCACTACTAAAAGCAATAGCATCTTTTTGTTTCTTTTTTAAATTCCTATGTGCCTCATAAGTTTGGAGATTTCCAACCAAGTGATCCAACTTGAGGTTGTCAACATCTTGAGCCTCCTCAATAGTCGTAACTTTTGGTTGGAACTGATTGGGCAAGGATCTCAAAATTTTTCCCACAACTTTGGATTTTGATATTTTTTTCACCTAAATTGAAGCTAGAATTTACAATGTCACTCAACTTCACATAAAATTCATCAAAGGTCTCACTATCTTTCATTGAAAGGTTTTCGAAGCCAGATGTGAGCCTTTGAAGTTTTGAGCGTTTCACAGAAGGAGTACCCTCATGAATAGTTTGTAAGATATCTCAAGCCTCTTTTGCGACTTCATAATTACAAATACGACTAAACTCTTCAGGTATGATAGCGCAAATACTATTCCAGCTACTATTTTGGTAATCAATTGTGTCCCACTTATCAATTGGTTTGGGGAAAGTTACTCCATCAATGGTAATTGTCGGTTCAGTCCACCCATACATGACAGATTGCCAAACTTTTTCATTAATAGATTTTAAAAACGATCTCATCCGAGCTTTCCGAAACGAATAATTGGATCCGTCAAGTAGGGGTGGTCAAACCATAGAATTTTCCTCACGAATTAAATCTATTATCACAAATCAAACAAGATCTCACTCTAAAAGTTTTTAAAAAAATAGAGCGACCCGCTCTGATACCAATTGAAAAATCTAGAAATCCATTAGATATTGATTTGTGATTATGTATCAATTTAAAGCAATAAAACAATCCCAATCAAACAATTAAGACAAAATCGACACAACGATTTTAACGTGGAAAAACCACAATTGGAGCACCTCCAATTGTGATAAAAAAAAACCACGGGCAACAGCCACAAAACAATCTACTAAGAAGATATAAAGGAATTATACAGGTATACTCTCAATTACCTAGCGAATCCACGCCCGAATTGAACCAACCCCTATGTGCCTCTTCCAACCCCGTCTTCACCTCGGAATTGTCTTGACAATGAACCACTCCAGAATCCACCAAAGCTTCAGGCTCAAATTCTTCATAATCCATCGAAGAACAACTCTCTCTTTTTTGTGTACAACCAACAAATAATCCTTTGATGTATACTCTTTAAACCATGAGTTGAATACTCAATGAAAACATCAAAGAAAACTAGCAAAATATTCCCAGACATAAACCTTAATATTCAAGAAGAGGATCTGGAGGAGTAATCCTAGATTGGGAGCAACTTGTCAATTTATAGAATCTGAAATCGCGAGGTCCGCTCGAGCGTGGGAATTGACGCTCGAACGGGGACTCTATATGACGTGTTTCGCACTAGGGTGTACGCTCGAGCGGGGAAATGGACGCTCGAGCGTGAAAACACGAATCACAGTATATTTGCAGATTCACCAAACTTCTGAAACTCAGCATTCTCCGCTCGAGCGGACAGGCAACTTTGAATGCATTTTTGCATTTTGCTTCAGGGGTACTGCCCCTCGACCCCGCGAGCTGATCGGGCAGCTCGACCCCCGTCATAATTAGCGAAGCGACAATCTTGAAAGTATTAACATTACAAGCTTCTCTGCAAGGCTCGATTCGGGTTGGATTCGCATCTAATACAACTGAAAGGAGTTTTGTCAAATGGGGTTGCCAAGAATAAAAACCTAACAGATTGGAATATGAAGTTGATTCCAAGTTATCTATTCTAACAATAATCAAAATCTGATTTCTCCAATTCTCAAAGAATGTCATATTCTTAGAAAAATGTTAACTATTTAAGATATAAAAAATAAAAAATAAAAAGTAATTAGAATCACAATATTTGAATTTCTATAAATTTTTCATAGAAAATTATAGTTGAATAAAATGCTTGAATAGTTTTGTCACATGAAGTTTACTACTAGTCTTAATAATGAAATTCTTATTCCTTTTAAAAACAATTCTTATTCCTTTTAAAAATAATTTAACTAATTTCTCAATCACTTAGATTCTCTGTCTTGAATCTCATGACTATTATTATATAAGTAACATTATTGATATTATTGCTGTCTCTTACAGGGATGGATCCAGGATTATGACCTTGGGGGACCAAAGCGTTTAACCTCTAACCAATAAAAATCATAACTAAAAATGCACGTTCCGATGTAGTAGTTGAAATAGGTAAAGTCAACACAAGACAAATTAAAATACAAAAACAAAAGCAAAAGCAAAAACATTTTTTTTTCTGCTTTTTAATTTCATTTTTCTGCTTAAACATAAAAACAAAAACAAATTAAAATACAAATATTTACATAAAAAAAAATCCTTCATTTTTTTTATGGCCACACGCCAATCAAAATAAACATACAAAAAAAAAAAAAAAAACCTTAATTTTTTTCCGGCCATACGCCGATCTTACTTGCTCGCTTCTTCCATCGTTTTCTTCTTCTTTTTATCACCTTGGACGACCCCTTGACACCCCTGCCACTGTGCTTTCGTCGAGAGCAATGACTCCCCGTTGACTATCAAAAGCCAAGAATGACGTTGCTCCAAATCGGGTCATGGAGGTGGTCTTCCGTTTAAGCTCTTTATTTTTGGCCTTAAGTGCGCCTATTTCTACTCGCGCATCCTTATACATGCGTTGGAGCAGAGCGAGTTGGACGTTGACCTAATGGAGCTCACTCGTCCTGTTTTGCAATCGGTGAGCCAATTTTGTGACTGCCGTCATCGTCTCCATACAGAACGTCAGGGTGAAATAATTGGCTTCTATGTCCGATTGAGCTTCCATGATCTGTTCAATCGATATCATAGGAAGGTTAGGAAGAGAAATGACAGGCAGAGTAGGCGTAGAGGCACTCGGTCCAACAGAGTTTATGGGATCGTTCAAGTTCAGAAATAGAGTGAGGGGACGGGATGAGGAAGCCATGGTTTAGAGGTGAGAGGTGTAAAAGAACAGAAGAGAGTGGTGAAGAAGAGCTAGAAAAAGAGTTAGACGAGAGTGAGGTGAAGAAGAAGAAGAAGCAGACAAGTGTGATTAAGAAGAAAGTTGAAGAGAAGAAGCTGAAGAGAAGCAGACATGGAGGGAGAGATAGCCGAGGTGAGCGGCAATCGAGGCGAGCTACTTTTGTCGGCCAATGACGCAAAAGTCAGGCCACATGGCAACCGCGTTTTGCGAAAAAAGACCGCGTGTTCGACGCGATTTTCGACAGAAAAGAGAGGCGTGGGCAATTCATATATATATATATGTGTTTTGATTATTTATTTTTTGATGCCATTTATCACTATCATTTTCCTCCTCCTCCTCCTTTAGATAGTTTAAAAAATTTGGAGGGGGGCTACTCTGTATAATTTTGAAATTATCTAAAAAAAATTTGGGAGTGCAAACTCCTATAATTTTAAATTATTTTAAAATTTCTAGTATAATATATGATATTTTTCAAATTTTTGGGAGTGCGGCCGCCCCCCTGCCCCCCTAAATCCATCCTTGGTCTCTTATATTTTTAATCAATTCTACAACAACCACACCATAGCTAATAACCATTTTATCAAGTTAAGTTGATATTTAGATAATAAAAATTAAAATTATTTTAATTTTTTTTAATTTTTTCTATTTTATAAATTATATGTAAAAACTATATCAAATATTCAAGTACAAAAAAAAATTTATATATATATATATAACCACCTATCGCACCAAACAGCCTTATAATATCGGGATGACCCGTCAAGGAGTTCTTTGAGTAACAAAGATGATCTTAAGACTAGCTATAATTCAACTTGAAACTTCAGTTTTCTAATTCTTATTTTTAAGGGTATTTCATTTCCAGGAACTTGGCATAAAACCAATCTCCAAGCCATGTTGACCAATTCTTTCTCTCTTGTACTACTTAGGTTTCGTTTGGAGAGTAATTATTTTAGTCAAAAGGTCATCATCATTTTCTATTTTTTTATATACTTTTTTTATAAAAAATGAAAAAAATTATTAAAATAACTTATTTTCAAACGAGATCTTATAAAAAAAAAACAAAGATAAGGAATATAAAAATGAAAAAAAATGCCCTCAAAATAAAATGTGGTGTACATTTAAAATTATATCACATATGATTGATTGGAGTGATAGAACACAAAAAGTAATATAAGGACGAGACATTTGCCATCTTTTTTGGTTTGCTTTTAAAAGTGCTTAAATGATCATTATTTAGGTGGAGGGTGGCAGTGGTCGAGTGATGAATTCAGTAAGGAGGACACAAATTAAAGATGATATTGAATTTTTTTATTTATAATAAATAATAATGAAATATTATTAAACTTAAATATTATGAGTCCATTTGGATAAGAGTATTGCTGTTTAGGTTTAAAAATTAAATTCACTTTCTAGACTTGATGATGTGTCAAGAAGATAATTGATTGATAATTAGAAAATATTTAAGTATAAAAATATTAGAGAGTAACTATTATAGGTAGATTGGAAAATTATAAAAGAAAATAAGTTGAGACAGAAATGATATATTTTAGTAAAATATTTTTATAAAACACATCACAAATAAAGTATGTATTATATGTCGCAATTATGATCTTTGCGGTGCTTGGTTACGACACATTATAGTACTAATTATGACTCATCGTGGTGTCAGTTATAATTTATATTTGACTTCTTATGGTTATTATTTTGGTTATAACTGTTGATTATGACTCACTAAACGCCATCGTATCTCAGGAAACTACCAATTCGTCTCGGTGCGGTTAGAACTACTTGCCTTGTCCTGTAATAAGAATTAAATGTATTTTTGTCTGTGTCTAGTGGACACGTTGGTGTTAGATCTTGTACTCATACTAGTATACCTGTATACTGATCCATTTTGTCTCTTGATAACTCGGGTGCATTCTGTTTGAGCGCAGCCGAACTTCCTTTGCAGAATTAGTAGAGGCTTTGGTGGTGACAAGAAATAACTGTGATCGTAGGACATGCCGTTTGGAGTTCTTTTATATTTCTTGAGCTTAGGATTGATACTAATTTATGTATTTATTATTTTTTTAATGACTTTAGTATTGGAGTAATTTGGCATGGTTTGTAACCGTACTTTATTTAAGCTGTTTTGACTATTTATTGTTACCTTGATGTTAAGGTATTGGTCAATTATGAATTTATGGTGGATTGTTTGGTTTGCGTTTAGTTTTTTTGTTTCAACCCTAAAATTTGGATGATGGAATATTATTGGGGTTAGTCCTAATTTAATATTTAATCGTCTAAATTTTGGGACGTGACAGTTTGGTTACGATATTAGTTATGACTTAATTATAACTTATTAAAATTATTTTTAGATTATGAGCTAAGAGATGGTGTGTGGTTATTATTTATTGTGGTCATTTTAGTTATAATTGAAAATGATTTAATTATAATACTTTTTGACTTTTATTGAATTATGTGTAAAAAAAGTAAAGAGGAGATGCTAATTGATGTGACTCAAAAAAGATAAAAAGATAAAAAGTATGGACTTATTTTGAGATGCCAAACTTGACCTAACTTGGTTGAGATTATTTCTCTCAAATAGTCCAAACCGACTGTAACACACTCATAAAAAAGTCTATAATATGAACATAATAAATCATTATTGAAAGAGGACTGAAATGGAGCCTAAAAACTGGAATTGAACCTCTTGAACTCATGAACAAGAGTGAAGTCAGTTCTTCTGAGAAAGTAATTGCATGAGGCAGCATTCACCTTTCTTTCACTGTAGGTCATGTCTATAAGTATAAAGGAGCAATTAATTATGAGTGTGATAGTCTAGAAAATTACACTACACATTAAAAATTTTAAGTACAAATTTGACACAAGAAAATATTATATTAAATTTAAAAGAATAACCTGTATATGAAAATAATTGGAGAAATTACAAATTAATAAAATAATAAAAAATTAATTACATTATAAATTTTATGGTAGAATTTTGACACATAAAAAGAATTTGCACCGAACACAAAAACGATTTGTATCATACATGAAAAATTTGCACAATCATGAAAATTGAAATATTCTTTTATTATTACACTGATTTATAATTTTTTTCAAAATAATTTACTTACTTTTACTGATTTGAAATTTCCTCATATACTTCAAAGAGAAAATCAATGATGTACCCCCCCCCCAAAAAAAAAAAAAAACCAAAAACCTTATCGAATGTAGGTGAAGGTTCAGTGGGACCCTCTGAAAGATATTTGTCTGCATATGTTATAGTTTGCCTTGACCAAATCAAACTGTTGACTTAAGAATAAATAGCATATTGTGATAAAAATAAATAATATTGACTTAAGAATAAATAGCATATTGTGATAAAAATAAATAAATAAATGGCATACATGAATCTACATTGAAGATGACAAAATTAGGGGGAATCATAACACGGAGCAGCAAAAAACATACAGAAATATAAGGTACAATTCATTTTGTGGTGGGATGCAAGTTAAAAATTGTGAGATATTTGTGATATTTTTTTTTTTTTGACTTTCACTGAATAATGATTTTTTGATAAAATTATCTGTCAATGAAACCTATTAGTATAAGATATTTATTTCATAGCTTGTGTTCGTTTTCTAATCACATCAATAACTGTCTCCATATTATACACCAAGAGACTTCATAGTCATAGAGAAAGTACTATACGCATTATAATAATTAAATTATTTAAGATTAATTTGTTTTTAACTTGTTAAGAATTATTTTTCTCAATCTTAGATACGTTTTTAACTATTATATATGATGATACAGTGAGGGTCCTCGTGGATGGGTTGGACCGATCTCCCTCCTCCCACCAATATAACAAGTGCGACAAAAGTCAATCGGGGGCCTCCGGTCCCCCGAACCCTAAGGAGAAGAGAATGAAGAGAGGTGATAAAGAAAAAAAAAAAGAGGGGAGAGGGGATGAAAAAAATCTTTTCTTCTTCTCTCTTTCTTTATTTTTATTTATATCCATATCATTTTTCTCATGTCTGTTCTGCTCCCTTGATTGTCTTGAAGCTTGCTTGGGAGGTGGTGTTCTGTGTTCAGGGGTGTGAGGTGTTCAATGTTGTGTTGTGTGATGGGCTGCATTAATGGTGATGTGATGTGGTTGTAACTGCGTGTCTTTTTGCTTTTCTGGGCTCTCCGACTATCCTTTCTGCTTTACGCTTGGTCCGAAAGTCCGTCGGTTCCCCTTGGCTCCGTTGGCTTGCTTTTGTTGGGTTTGGGGTTGGTTAATGGGGTTGGGGTTGTGGGGGTTTGGGGGCCTGGGGGGCTCTATGGTAATATACATTATAAAAAAAATTAAACTATTTGAATTTGATTCTGTCCAACACGTTAAAATTTCATGTGAAATTAAGTTGTTATTTAAACAAGTGATACTCTTAACCCATTTTAAAACTCGTTAAATTTTCAAATCAAACTTAAACAACATATTACTAACTTAATTTAATTGGTTTACAGTCCTACTTCACAATAACTAAATTAATATTTTTATTATTAGTGAATGTTGTTACTTTCATTTTACTAATTTAATTCTTTTTTTTTTGTTTTTTGTTTCAATTAAAAAATGACTAGACTTTTATAAGGCTTCTTTTGGCAAGAGGTTAAAAGTTAGGTTTTCTTTTTTATTTTAAATTTTTTTGAATCATATCACCTTTTTACTTTTTACACATGTTTTCAAAAAAAAAAAAAAAAAAAAACTAACTTTTCACTTACTTCCCAAAACAACTCCAACATTGAAGGGAACATGATTTGAACATCATGATTACAATATTTACAATTGATTGGAATATGAAGTTGATGCCAAGTTATCCATTCTAACAATAATTAAAATCTGATTCCTCCAGTTCTCGGAGAATGTCATATTCTTAGAAAAATGTTAACTATTTAAGATTAAAAAAAAAAAAAGTAATTAGACTCAAAATATTTGAACTTCTATAAATTTTTCATAGAAAATTGTAGTGAAATAAATCACTTGAATAGTTTTGTCACATGAATTTTACTACTAGTCTTAAGAATGAAATTCTTATTCCTTTAAAAAATAATTCAATTAATTTCTTAATCACTTGGATTCTCTATCTTGAATCTCATGACTATTATTATATAAGTAACATTACTGATATTGCTATCCCTTACATTTTTAATCAATTCTACAACAACCACACCATAGCTAATAGCCATTTTATCAAGTTAAGTTGATATTCAGAAAATAAAAGTTAAAATTATTTTAATCTATTTAAATTATTTTTGTTTCATAAAACATATGCAAAAACTATATCAAATATTAAGGTTAAAAAAAAAAAAAAAAAACCACTTACCCCACCAAACAACCCTATAATATCGGAATGACCGGTCAAAGACTTTTTTGAGTAACGAAGATGATCTAAGATTCAACTTGAAACTCCAGTTTTCTAATTCTTATTTTTAAGTATTACTTTTCCAGCAACTTGGCATATAACCAATCTCCAAGCCATGTTGACCAATTCTTTTTCTCGTGCTCTTCCTTATAAGAAAACAAAGATAGGGAATATGAAAATGAAAAAGATGCCCTCAAAATAAAATGTGGTGTACATTTTATATCACATATGATTGGGCAAAGTGATAGAACACAAAAATAATATAATATCGAAACATTTACTTTGCCATCTCTCTTGGTCTGCTTTCAAAAGTGCTTAAATGGTCATTATCTGGGTGGAGAGAGGCAGTGGCAGAGTCTTGAATTCAGCAAAGGGGGCACAAATTATGATATTTTTTAAAACTGTGATATATTTATGATATTTATTTTTTCCAACTTTCATTGAACAATGATTTTTCCCTAAAATTGTCAGCCAGTGAAATCTATTAGTATACTGTAATATTGTTAGGAGTATACTGTTCTTCAGGCTTAAGGAGAATATCCTTAGCTGATTGGCTTGATTCGCCTTTACTGGTAGTGGCACTAAGCCTTGGAAATTCTGCATGATAGGGATTAGAACCCCTACCGCGACCTCTACGGCGTCTGCTAGTCATTCGAAAATGCTGTTCTGGCCTGCAAATATTCACGAGTTAGAAAATCAGGTAGTGAATTATTTTCACCTTTGATATATTCAATATCAAAGTCAAATACGAATAAAGCATTTTGCCATGTTGCAAATATCTGTTTAGATGCTAAATTTAAAAGATCTTTTTTGAAAATCTGTTTAGCTGCAGAACAATCAACACGAATAATAAAATGTTGATTAACCAAATCATCCTGGAATTTTAAAACACATTTAACAATGGCTAAACATTTCTGTTTAATAGTTGGGTAGTTTAAAGCTGGTTCTCACCAACTACCGGAATGGAAATGTAATAGTTCTTCTGTTGAAGTATTAGGATTTAGTTGTTTCAAAATCCCACTAAATCCCTGATTAGAGGCATCTGTTTCAACAATCTTCTTCCATTGAGGATTAGGAAGTTGAAGACAAGGTAATTGTTTAACCTTGGCTTTAATCTTCTGTACTGCTATTGTATGTTCTTTAGTCCACGAAGGAGGATTCTTACGAAGGCGGGTGTAAAGGATGGAAGTATCCTTATCTAACTAGTGATAATAATCCCTGATATAATTGAGACTATCAAGAAATCTCTGTAATTAAGTTTTATCTTTTATTTCATCAGGAAATTTGGAAGAGAACTCAATACTTCTGTTAATTGGGATAATACTTCCATTATGAATATTATGACCAAGAAAATGTACTGTTGGTTGGAAAAGTTTCATCTTTGGTGCAGATATGACCAAACCATTTCTGATAATAACATTCTTAAATATATTGAGATGTTTAATATGCTAATCAATAGATGATGAATAAATTAAAACATTATCAATATAACAAATTGCAAATTTTGTATAAGGATTAAAAATATCATTTATGATATGTTGGAATTCTGATGGAACATTTTTAATCCAAATGGCATAACATTCCATTCATAATGCCCAAAAGGTACTGTAAAAACGGTTTTATACCTGTCAGATTCAACAATTTGAACTTGCCAATATCCTGATTTTAAGTCAAATTTAGAAAATATGACTGCATTTTGTAATCGATCTAAAAGATCTTTTTTGTTAGGAATTGGGTACCTGATCCATCTTAAAACATCATTAAGAGGTATATAATTAATTACAAATCTTGGTACACCTCTTTTAATTTCTGCATTTTTCTTGACATAAAATGCTGTACAACTCCATGGTGAATGACTTGGTCTGATTAATTTCTTTTGTAGAAGATTTTGAATTTCTGTTTTGCACATTTCTAAATATTCTTTTTTCATTTGACGAGGGCGAGCTCTGGTTGGGATGAATTTCTTATCAAAATTTGGTTCATAAGGAAGGGCAACCATATGATGCTTTCTTTCCCAAAAAGCATTTGGAGTATCGCCACATATTTCTGATTGAAATTCTTTTTCAATTAACTTGATTTTGTTCTGAAAAACTGGTTGTTGTAATCTTTGCTCAGTAGTGAGAAAATGAATTTCTGTTTGGAGAAAATTGATTTGTTTTTCTTTAAAACTAACCATGTCTTTTATCTGGTCTAGTTCTTTGGTGTATGGTTCTGTTATAAATTCAAAAATGATGGGTTGATTGTTAATACTGGTGTGAATACCTATGGAATCTATCTTGGTGACAGGTATAAGTAAACATAAAAATAGGGTTCCTAAAATAATATTTTGAGACATATTTCTGATAAGAACAAAAGCTGTTGGTAAACATATTCCTTGATTACAAATGAAAGCTTCTAGAATTTTGTATCTGATTTTCATAAAAGTACCACTAGCACTTGTTAAAGATTGGGCGGTTTTATGAAAATACTGGGTTGGAATTAATTCTTCTTGGATACAATTCATATCTGCTCCACTATCAACTAAAGCAATAGCATCTTTTATAATAAAATCAGGTTTTATTATAAAAGTAATTATGATATACCTTTTTTGAAAAGTAATTTGATTCATGAGCATCAAATACTTACTTTCGGTTTTCTTCTCATTTGAATCTGAGGAGGATGGCCCTTTGTCTTTGATCTGTTTATCAATTCTTTTGATGTCATTAATAATTGATTGATTAATTGTTTGGAGATGTTTAACTTCTGTTTTGAGTACATTAATTTTCATTTTCAAATCTTGGATGGTAACTGGTTTTTCTATAGTAATTGGAGTTTGAAGTCTATTTAATACTTTCATACTATAAGATTCTACTGGTATAACTGGCAGTTCTGCCTTCTGATAACACATTTCTAGAAATTTAAGTTTCATATCTGGATCTTTGATTTGATCAGCCAAATCTAACATAGATTTCTGGTCATCAGTCAGAACATGAATGCTAGGACCTCCAAGGTCTAAGCCATTCATTTCAACTATAGATTTCCAATAATTAATTTTAGAAATCTGGTTCAGATTTGTTGAACACGAACAGTTCAATTCGGGTTCATTGATTTCTCTTAATCCATTTTAAAACTTGTTAAATTTTCAAATCAAATTTAAACAACATATTACTAACTTAATTTAATTGGTTCATAGTCCTCCTTCATAATAACTAAATTAATATTTTTATTATTAGTGAATGTTGTTACTTTCATTTTACTTATTTAATTCCTTTTTTTTGTTTTTTTGTTTCAATTGAAAAATGACTAGACTTTTATAAGGCTTCTTTTGGCAAGAGGTTAAAAGCTAGTTTTCTTTTTTTATTTGAAATTTTTTTGGATCATATCACTTTTTACTTTTCACACATTTTTTCAAAAAAAGTTAAAAAAAAAAAATTCAAAAAACTAACTTTTCACTTACTTCCCAAAACAACTCCAACATTGAAGGGAACATGATTTGAACATCATGATTACAATATTTACAATTGATTGGAATATAAAGTTGATTCCAAGTTATCCATTCTAACAATAATTAAAATCTGATTCCTCCAGTTCTCGGAGAATGTCATATTCTTAGAAAAATGTTAACTATTTAAGATTAAAAAAAAAAAAAAGTAATTAGACTCAAAATACTTGAACTTCTATAAATTTTTCGTAGAAAATTATAGTGAAATAAATCACTTGAATAGTGTTGTCACATGAATTTTACTACAAGTCTTAATAATGAAATTCTTATTCCTTTTAAAAATAATTCAATTAATTTCTTAATCACTTGGATTCTCTATCTTGAATCTCATGACTATTATCATATAAGTAACATTACTGATATTGCTATCCCTTATATTTTTAATCAATTCTACAACAACCACACCATAGCTAATAGCCATTTTATCAAGTTAAGTTGATATTCAGAAAATTAAAATTAAAATTATTTTAATCTATTTAAATTATTTCTGTTTTATAAAACATATGCAAAAACTATATCAAATATTAAGGTTAAAAAAAAAAAAAAAAAAAAAAAGGCGCTATAACCACTTACCCCACCAAACAACCCTATAATATCGGAATGACCGGTCAAAGACTTTTTTGAGAAACGAAGATGATCTATGATTCAACTTGAAACTCCAGTTTTCTATTTCTTATTTTTAAGTAGTACTTTTCCAGCAACTTGGCATAAAACCAATCTCCAAGCCATGTTGACCAATTCTTTTTCTCGTGCTCTTCCTTATGAGAAAACAAAGATAGGGAACATGAAAATGAAAAAGATGCCCACAAAATAAAATGTGGTGTACATTTTAAATTATATCACATATGATTGGGCAAAGTGATAGAGCACAAAAATAAGAACAAAACATTTAGGGGTTATTTGGAATAACCTAAATAAATATACTTTTTGTCTTTTTACGAAAAGATATACAGAAAAATAGAGAGATGATGTGATAAAAAAAAGATAAAAAGATAAAAAAATGAATTATTTTTAAGTTGTCAAACTTGACCTTACTTTGCCATCTCTCTTTGTCTGCATTCAAAAGTGCTTAAATGGTCATTATCTGGTTGGAGAGGCAGTGACAGAGTCTTGAATTCAACAAAGACGGCACAAATTATGATATTTTTTTTAAAACTGTGAGATATTTATGATGTTTCTTTTTTCCAACTTTCATTGAACAATGATTTTTCCATAAAATTATCAGCCACTGAAATCTATTAGTATAAGACTTTTTTTTTCCTTTTTTCCTTTTTATTTTTTTACAGCTTATGTTTGTTTTCTAATCACATCAATAACTGACACCATATTATACACCTTGATTCATTTTTTAGGAAACTTTTTTGTTATGCTAAAAATTGACTTTCAAAAAATAAATTGCCTACCAAGAGACTTCATTGTCATTGAGAAAGTACTACACACATTATAAAAATTAAATTATTTAAGTTTAATTTGTTTTTAACTCGTTAATAATTATTTTTCTCAACCTTAGATACTTTTTTAACTATCATATACATTATAAAAAAAAATTAAACTATTTGAATTTAACTCTGCCCAGCATGTTAAAATTTCATTTGAAATTAGCTTATTATCCAAACTAGTGATATTCTTAACTCATTTTAAAACTCATTAAATTTTCAAATCAAACTTAAACAACATATTACCAACTTAATTTAATTGGTTAATAGTCCTACTTCACAATAACTAAATTAATATTTTTATTATGTCCTTGTTTGGCATCCAAGTTTTTGGGGCTACAAGGGTAAAATAGTCACAAAAAGATAAAATAGGCTAAAAAGTTAATAAGACAAAATGTCACATTTAAATTATAATCATTTCATTTTTTTTTTTTTTTTTTACAAAAGTCAAAAAAGTCAAAAAGTTCAAACCAAATGAGGTTTTTTAGCCCTAGGTTAAAATATCTAAAAAGGCAAAAAATCAACTCACATCCCAAACGAAGCCATTAGTGGATGTTGTTACTTTCATTTTACTTATTTAATTCTTTTTTTTTTTTTCAATTGAAAAATGACTACTTTTATAAGATGGAAAGAAACATGATTTTGAACATCATGATTATCATATTTAGAGCATTGGTATGATAGAATGAAATAAAATGGGAATCAAATAAGAGTGAGAATAGAATATAAGGTTGAATGGAATGAAATATTTATTCACATTCCATTGTTTGATTGTTAATATAGAATGACATAGGAATGGAATGATAATTCTCATTCTCATATATGGTTGTGCCTATTAAACTAATGGAATGAAATAAGTTTTTATTAATTATTTATTTTTAACAAGTTAGTAACAAATAAATTAAAAATTTATATAGATCATGATAGTATTGATAGTTGTGGCGGTGGCGATGGCGGTGGCGATGGCGGAGGCAGCATCGATATCGGTGGTGGTGATATATAGTAATGGTAGTAGGATGGTAGTAGGTCATTGTGTCGTTAGTGGTGGTGGTAAGGTGGTGTTTGTGGTTGCAATGTTGGTGGTTGTGGCGGCAGTGGTGGTGGCGATAGTGGGCAATGGTAGTAGAATGGTGGTTCTCGCAATAATGATTAGGGTTGTGCAAAATACTGCCCAATCTACTAAGATCGCACCGATCCGCATCAATCTGCACTGCTCTATCCACTAACCGCGATTTAAACTTTAAAATTTATAATCCCCATTCGAAACCACTTCACTCCGCTATAGTTAATGTAAAACAAGTATAACATAGCTGTAGACGTCCTCGAACGCATCCCGGGGGAAGGGAGTGCGAGTCCCCCCCGTTCTGGTTCGATATTGGGTCACTACAGTTCGAAAGACTCAAATGTCACGATTCTCAATCTTGAACCGAAGAGTCCAAATCTGGCAAATCGTTTTGAAAACAGATTTTTTTGAAAGAAGTGCCAAACATGGACTACTTCGCCAGATACAGAGTCGCCACCTAAATGTTTTAAAATGGAAAATTTAGGAAACCCTGACTCGGTGCCAAAGGCCACGTGTCCGTCATCACCAAAGTTGCCTCGGCTCGGGAACTTGGGTACGATTGGGGAAGGTCACTTCGTGAGCACTCCCGCTCGCCCGGTCAAAGACCGGCCTTTACTAACCATGATATCTGATTTTGAAAACATTATGAGTTCTTATTCCAGTTATTAGCCTAGGTTACTATGTGATGCGCACAGCATACAAGTATAGACTGAGCCGCTTGAATTGAAACAAAACACTTCATGTCTGTTTGTTTGAAAATGGTTTGATGGTGCTACCCACAGGTATGCTAAGACGTGGATTTGCCACCATCGGGTGGGCTTAGAAAACATGATTTTGCCACTATCTAGTGGGCTTAAAACAAGCATTTGATGAATTGTCCAATTCAAGTAACTCAACCTCCACCCACAGGCATTCAAGGTAGTTATATCACGTAAGCACATAGCCTCATGGTAAGCATGCTATTCATGGCAACACTCACACGCATGCAAGGATGCTAAAGCATAAAACTCACCGAGTACTCCACGCCAAAACAGAAACTACATTAGAAATCATGCGTGATCTTAGATACACAAAAAATGCCTAATGCAACACATGCAAAAATGCAAACTATAGCAGGCTCGGCTATTCTAAACATGGCATATGAAATGTTACAACTAACACGTATTCAATTTGGAATTGAAATACAAATGCAGTTTGTATGATGCGCCGAGCCCGGTGCATGCAAAACAAATGAATGATGCAAACATACTGTCATACTGTATGCTAATTGAAATATGCCCTATATCTAACCATCGTGAGCGGGTAAATAAAAGGGAAGAAAGACGTGGGGTTGGAAGACATACATCACACTCACCCACACTTTTTACAATTATGCCCTCACGCGGAGGGTCCGAATAAATAATAATACAGTCCGAATAAAAGAATATTACAATCAAAATATACAAATTCAATAATAAATATACAAATTCCTAATTAATTATCAAATTAAATAAGAAAAACTGTAAACTGGCATACAAGCCAAGGGGTTGCCTTGACTCCGCTCCGGATAATGAGATGATGCATGTTTGGGCTGCTTTGCGCGGAAATCCACGGCGATGCCCCAATCAGCCTCTGTTTGCAATGTTTCTCGAAATGCGTGCCAAGTCCCGAAAAGTTATTGATTCTTCATTTTGATGCAACAGAGAGCAGGAAAGGGGCATGGCAATGTATTTCACAAATATATGCATGTATCGATCCTCGTGCCACCAATCACGCATCTCGATGCATGATGGCCGAGGAATCGGATTGCACAACTCAATATAGGATGAATGCATATGAATGCTACAACAAAACCTAACTCCATCATGGATAATCCGGAGTGTCGGTGACTTGGGAATTGAGACCCGTTCCGTCACTCGGAGTACGAAACGTGCCTCGTTTCCCGTGCCCGGGCTAACTCCTATCCCGAACACGATGCAATACGTATGATATGCATGAAATGTAACTAAGATAAAATCCTAATATACACAATGCTATGAAAATGACATGCCTCGAAATGCGTGCACGCTGGCACGCAAACCGAGAAAACGATCCTAAGGCATAAAATAGCATACGCAATGCAAATTGGACTTACACTAACATGAGTGGACCTCAGCCACACTCACATAAGAGGCCGTGAGATGAAAATGAGGCGCCTCGAAATGCGTGCACACGGGCACGCAAACCGAGGCGATGTATTTAAGCATGAAATGACGCAGAAAATGATATGCAAACATACCAATGAAATTTCAGCACTGAAATGTGGGGGAGAACAGTCCCGAAACATGGCAAAGATGCACCCGAAGTATGGAACGTTCCCGAAATGCGATATTAGGCGCCCGAAATGGCCTACAGCCATACTAAACATGCATAATTGGTACATGACATGCAAAACAGTAGCAAGGCAGCCCAAAAATAGCATTTTTTACAGTATAAAACATGGCGAAATAATGAGCATAGATAGGACAACAATGGCATGCAAAAATGGGGGCCAAGAGAGGGGTATTGAAACAAGTGATGTATGCGATGCTCAAAATGAAAAATTTCCTTCTAAAACACTGATGAGGGACCGAAAATATGCACATTTACAGTTTATGACAACCCTCAAATCAGTATGAAAACTTGCTAAAAATGTCATGCAAGAATGAAGCCAACAAAGGCTAGAACATGAAGTATGCCTTACATTCATCAAACAGCCTTGGACCCATAGCAAAACATGACAAGAAGGCCAAAATATGGATATTTTCAGTACTGATGATGGCCGAAAACAGAAGCTAGATAGGCCTAAAAGCATGCAAAAATGGGGGCCAAAGAGAGATATAAAGACAAGCACAACATGGAGACTCCCAACAAGGTTGATCCCTTCTACAATGTTGTAGAGGGACACAAAATAAGCTTACTCACAGTTCATGACATGCTCCAAAACAGACTACATGTAGGTCAAACAAATCATGCAAATTTACGGTAAATATGAGGGATTATGAAGAAAGTGCATGATAGAGAGGCCAAACAGGATTGAGCCCTTCTTAAATGTTGAAAAGGGGCTCAAAATAGGCCCTATTAAAGTTTACATTATTCTCGAAAACAGATCACTCATAGGCTAGAAAAAGCATGCAAAAACAAGGATAAAACATGGATTTAAAGCAAGTGGCATATGGAGCATGAAAACAAGGTTGAGCCCTTCTTCAATGTTGAAGAGGGGCTCAAAATAAACACAATATAAGTTCATGAGATGCTCCAAATTAGATCACACATAGGCCAAATATTCAATGCAAAATAATGGCATATAAGAGGATATTGAAACAAGTGCAAGATGGAGGGCTCAAACAGGGTTGAGCCCTTGAACAAACATGAAGAATAGCTCAAAATAGACCTATTTTCAGTTCTGGTCGGAGCCCAAACCCAAAACAATGAGCAAATAGGCTTAAGAAATGAGGCAAGAAAGTGTTACAAAAGAGGGAATTTGAGACTTACCCTTGAAGACCTCTTTTTTTCTACTTCTTGGCTTGAGGAAAGTTGCTTCTAAGCCTCTGAGAAAGCTCTCCTTGTTGCTGGAAATGGAGTGGTGATAGTGGTGCTTGAAGATGATGAAGAAATGGCACCAAACTTAGGGAAAATGAGAGAGGTAGAGATGGAGATGTGTATGTATGCTTGAGGGAAATTTTCTAACCCTAGAGACAGAGCTGGGAGGCCCCTTATATGGACAAAAAGAGGGGTGTAAAGGTGGAGGGAAATGCACCTAAGTGTTTCCCTCCAAAATATCCCCCGGATACAGATCTTTTCTGGGGAAGCAATTTATACAACTGCAAAGATAGGTCCCAAGGAGCATGGCCGGCCAGGTATCTTTACTGGAGGTGGCCGGCCGGCCACCCCCCATGGCCGGCCGGCCATGGGCAAAAATGGAAGTTTGGAATTGCTGGCCGAGCTCTACATATTGGTGTCCTCCCATGTCTCCTCTTCAAGGTCCTGTGGTTGAAAATTGGCAACTGTAAAACAGGAGAAACAACAAGCCAAGTTTAGGAGGGGTTCAAAAATGAAAGAAACAATTACTGGCCGAGCTCCATTTTTTAGGGTCCTCCCATGTGTGTACAACAAGACCCTATGGTTGGAAATTGGCAACTCTGAAACAGGAGAAACAACAAGCCACCTTTAGGAGAGGGTCAAAAATGAAAAGAAGAATTACTAGCCGAGCTCTATTTTTTAGGGTCCTCCCATGTGTGTACAACACAAATATGTGGTTTTGGCTCGAAGAAAATGGCCCTAGGGTGTTCAACATTAGCCCGGAAGTGAGAAAAACGGCCCCCGGGGGGGCGCCGGAGGAGCATAACTGGTTGCTAAGACAATTGCTGTCCTCCCACCCTCCAGTGACCTTCCTTATGATAAAACAGAGGTACCTGCCAAAAATGAACAAAAACCGATGCAAAACGAATGCTCGGGGGCGAAAACACGCAGTTCGGGGTCCCGAAAACCGGCCGTTAAGCACCGAAAGTGGTGTTTGGCTGCGAAGTGGGTATCTAAGACAACAGTGTCCCTCGAAAGGAAGTAAATGAGATGCATGTAAGAAATCGGAGGAATCGGAGATGGTTGGGTGGTCCCGAACTGAGGCACACGGCCTGACGGCTCCGAAAACCGGGAACCAGGCTCCGAAATGGGCAAAATGGCCTACGGCCACGAAATGTAGCCCACGGCCACTGAGAGATGGTCTACGGGACCTCTCCCTCCCCTCAGGAAAAGAAACAGAGAAAACCGAGTCTGGTTCGCAAACCGAGACAAGGCACAGAAGAGAGTTCGAGAGTCCGGAGGCAGGGCGCACGGCCGCGACTTTGAGACTTCTGAACGAGCACAACATGCAACATCACCGAGCACTCAATTGGTGACGTCTGAGTCTTCAGGTCGGTCAAAAATGAGGTGTCTACAGTTGCCCCTGTTTGACAGAACTCGGAAGTCAAGAAGTGACGGGAGTGAATGTCAAAGCCTAGAGACGACCCATTTTTGACAAGGCCGAAGACTTAGACAATCATACAAGATGTACGGAGATATGTGCCCGCAGGCATGCCCACAGGCAGGGGGGGCAAAATGTAAAGCGACATGCACAGAGCCAAATGATCATGCAAATGCAGCAAGCTGTAATGAGGCAAGTATTCGCAAATAGATGCAACAGTTTTAAGCAAGAATGCAAAGCAACAACTACATTTCATGCAGTTAGGAATGCGGAGAATTATTCAATTCTCGTCGCGTCTCACACGGAGAAGATACGATACATGCGCGATTCGTTTGGTCGCACCAGCCTCAAATGAACCGTACATACAATATCGTTCCTGCAAAAGAAAGAAATTCAACAAGAACAATATGCTAACAACATATATTCAATGTGATTCTTGTGGTTTCGAAAGTTTGACACACGCAGTGTCGGCGAGTGAATGCATCGCAATGCGAGAAAGGAACGTGCGTGACAACGCGTGCTCGAGCACAGAGGTATGGTACAACAAGAAATCATGCATGACAATGCAAAATGCTCATGAGAATGCAAGTTATATGCAAAACAATGCAAAACGAGCATAAATCAGAACGCCCGTTTGTTGCGAAACAACGAGCTGGGAAACGCGCATTTCGGCGAAGGCAACTTGATCGCGGCCTCTGATTCACCTCCTGGAGAGGTTACAACATGTTTGAAAAGGATACACCTTGATTTTGATGAGTGATGATGAGACACATGTCAGAAATTGCAGCTGAAGTTACGGCGGAGCAATTTCGCGCCAGAAAGTGCACTTTTCTTGAACTTTTTCAGGTCTCGGGAACTCTGATCTTCCTCAAAATTTGCAGAGAGCTAGAGGGGGGTGTGGGGAACACCACCGGCCAGGTGGTTGCCCTAGGGGAGGCCACCGGCCAGGGACAAAAAAGCAGATGGCCGGCCAGCTAGAAAAGGTGGCCGGCCGGCCACCTGTCCAAAAGTAGGGGCATTTTGGTCTTTTGCCTCATTTCTATATATATCCTTGCCCAATGTCTCCGAAATCACTCCCACAGCCGTGAAATCTTCTCCCCTTGCTCCCCAAACCATTTTTTCTTTCAAATTTGCACTTTATACGCGCTTTTCAGCCTCCCACGCAAGTTGTTTTCGCGAAATCTTTCAGTTTTAAGCACTTTGAGCCGACTAAATTTCGATTTCGGGGCTTCTTTTCTCATTTTCACCACTTGAGGTAAGTTTGTCTCAATATTTGGAAGATTTTCTCGGGAGTTGAATTTTGTTGACTTTTTCATTTCCCGGGAGTTGA
This sequence comes from Camellia lanceoleosa, assembly GCA_025200525.1. Classification (NCBI taxonomy): domain Eukaryota; kingdom Viridiplantae; phylum Streptophyta; class Magnoliopsida; order Ericales; family Theaceae; genus Camellia; species Camellia lanceoleosa. The sequence continues at coordinate 149,358,370 of CM045771.1, read as the reverse complement.
CTTTTGTTGACTTTTTCCAATTTTGGCTCATTTTGCTCATTTTTGCTCCTTTTTGCAGATTTTCTGAAATGGCGGGTGATTATCCTCATGGTGGAGGTCCTCCAGGTGCCAGGGATGATTTTGATGTCATGACATTGCCCCCGAGAGTCCGCCCTTTTATTCCGGGGAGATACGCCCCACCGGTACATATGCTTCCGCGGGCCGTTTTTTGTCGTTTCTCTGGGTTCAACGATCAGGCACCCGGGGATTTACTTCTGCGAGAGCTGGAGCAGCACCTCTCTCACGATGCACGAGAGGTATTTTATTTTATTTTCTGCATTTTCGTGCATTTTGTAGCTTTGCCATGCTTGAACACACAGTTTTAGCTTATGACATAGTACTTTGCTTGCATTCTGAACATGTGACTTGAACACTTGAATTGCTGAACACACGGTTCACTGACTGATTGATTGTGAACGCACGGTACACATTAGTTAAGAAATGAACACACGGCTTAAACACTGATTTGTCGAACACACAGCCCGAATTTGAAGGTGAACACACGGCACACACTGACTATGAGTAGAACACGCAGCCCAAACTCTGATTCTCTGAACACACAGTCCAAGTTGATGGTGAACACACAGCCCACACTGATTGAGAGTAGAACGCACAGTCTCAAACTCCGATTTACTGAACACGCAGTCCAAGTTGATGGTGAACACACAAATAATCGATAAGAGTAGAACGCATATCCCAAACTCCGATTTTACGAACATGCACCAAGTTTATGGTGAACACACGCCCTTAATCGATTAAGAGTAGAACGCATACCTCAAACTCGATTTTCGAACACGCATCCAAGTTGATGGTGAACACACGTTTAATCGATTAAGAGTAGAACACACAGTCCCAAACTCCGATTTTCTGAACACGCAGTCCAAGTTGAAGTGAACACACAGCCCACTGATTGAGAATTGAACACACAGCCCAAAACACAGATTTACTGAACACGCAGCCCAGGTTTGAAGTGAACACGCAGCCCACTGATTGAGAATTGAACACGCAGCCCAAAACACAGATTTACTGAACACGCAGCCCAAAACACAGATTTACTGAACACGCAGCCCAGGTTTGAAGTGAACACGCAGCCCACTGATTCATTTCATTTGCACACAGCTATTTCATTTCATTTGCACACAGCTATTTCACTTCATTTGCACACAGCTATTTGACTTCATTTGCACACAGCTATTTGACTTCATTTGCACACAGCTCGCATTTTATTGTGTACTGAACACATGTATTCATTCTGAGTGCAGGGTGGCTCTCGCACCGTGCGAGGATACGGCTCTACCGCCGCGAGGGACTGGTACGCTGAGCTTCCAGAGGCTGTCCGGGATCTGGTCGATCTAGCAGGGTTCGGAGCATTCTGCGTGGGATTATCACGTTGTTCTGCCAGCAGGACTTTGTTAGCTGCTTTGGTGGAGAGATGGTGGGACACCACCAATTCCTTCCACTTTTCTGCCATTGGGGACATGACCATGACTCCGCTAGACTTCGCCGTACTCACCGGCCTAGACGTAGGCGGTTGGCCCATACCTTATGACGAGGATATGGGAGAGTGTGAGGCTGCTTGGACACATCTATTAGGGGCTTGCCCACCTGTAGACAGAGCTTCCGGGAGAGTCCGGTACACCTGGTTCTCTTCCCGTTTTCGGAGGCCAGAGATGGAGCCTGAGTCTCCCGAGGAGGTTGAGCAGTACGCCCGTGGCTTCCTTATGTTCCTCTTTGGTACCACTCTGTTTGCCGATAGGGGGAACACTGTCGGGTTGTATCTTCTGAGTGCCCTAGTGGACCTATCACAGGTCAGCCGGTATGACTGGGGTGGCACTGGCCTGGCTACCCTCTATTGTTACATGAGTGCAGCCTCTCGCGGGTGGGGAGACTTACTCGGCGGCTATTAGAGAGCCTGGGAGGCACGTTCTGTCCTCTTGATTTACATTTCTGCTCCTCATTACTTGTTCATTGCACACACGGCGCACTTTGCATTCTGTATTCTGCCTTTAGCACTTTGTATTCATATTCTGCACTGCTTTTCTCAGCTATGGGTGTACGTATACTTTCCCACATTAGCCCCGGAGATGGAGGTGGCAGGACTCCTTATGACTCCGTTTTTGTTAGTGTTCGAGGGCGAGCACCGAGCGAGACCTCGAGAGACTCTCTTCTACCTGCGATAGTATTTTGATACTGTGCGGACGACAGAGGTATTTCAGAACTCTCAGTTCCTTTCATTTTCATCTTTGATCTGTCTTGTATATTCCTGATTTCTGATTGATTTATGCACTGGTTATCCGCAGATTACTTGGCAGCCCTGGGCGGTCTTTGGTGACGATCTCCGACATCAGTATCCCGGAGGATCGGACACTTCCTAGTATAGGTTCCTGCTCGAACGACCTGTTGGTAGGGCATGGTTCCTGGGGGAACGCTTCCTGCGTCAGGTGTGGGGGTACGATTCTTAGGACCCTCCTGCTGTACCTCCAGCCACTATGTGGACTGCCGATAGACTATCTTCCCAGGAGGTCACTAGCGCTATGCAGGGCACCGATGCTTTGTTACATCTCATGGAGGGGGACTACGCCACCTATCGTCGTATATATCTGATGCCCCCCTTGACGGGAGTGCGTGTTCACACGGAGGTTCTTGATGTACCATCCTCGAGTCGCGGTGCTACAGATATCCCTCCTCTAGCAGGTTGGTGCATCTAGGGTAGAGGTAGTTCGATTCCGATCCTCACGCCTCTTCATCATCATCCCGGTGGCCGACATGCCGAAAGTTGACGAGTTGGCGGTTCGATTCCTTACTGTGTCCCGCTAGAGCCTCCTCTTCCGACCACGATATATGCAGGATCCCGATTCACCCCGGTATGTTTCTGACTTTGATTTATTGATCGACACTTGGACATTCATTCCCTCACTGATAGTTTTGCATTTGTATTTGCAGCCCCCAGTTGAGTACACAGAAGAGCTGCTCGGGATGCTGGCCACATTCGAGGGCATGATCCTACGGAGGGAGGCACAGATGGCCATCATGGGTGTGCAAGTATTATCCATCTTCCCTATATCTAGCATATTTTTGATGACATACTAGTTTTGAACATTCTGCTGTATTGATAGACTGTGTAGAGCACATCTGACACACACCCCACTCGCATATTGTACTTGCATTTGCTTTTCATATTTGAACTGATGTATTGAACTCTTCACTTTCAGATGCCTCCCGTGTATGCTCTGCTGCGGGCCGGGCCACCCGGGCCTTCTCAGGGAAGTCGAGGTACTGGACCTGTTCGAGGTTCTGGGCCATCTGGGCCTTTTCGAGGAGCTGGGCTATCCAGGCCTTCTCAGGGAGCTGGGCCATCTAGGCCTTTTCGAGGAGCTTGAGGAGCAGGGTCGTCTCGCAGACGCAGGGCACCCATTATTGAGGAGGAGGAGGTCGCGGACCGTGAGTCAGAGACATCCACTGGGGAGGGAGGCTCCGGTCTTGGTTCCGGGAGTGGAGACGAGGCTGAGGGGGATCCGGAGGATGATAGCTCTGATCCGGATGGTGATGATGGTGCAGAGGTTATCCCGCAGAAGAGGATGAGAGGGCCTCCTCATTCCCGTTCCAGAGGATATTGATGCTATTTCCTGCTTTATTTTACTTTTTGCTAGTAGTTTGTAGCACCTTGCATAGTGTTAGACAGTTTTGTTTCTGTAAAACTTGTACCTTTCTTTGTTGTAAAACATGATGGAATGAAACAGCTTTTGAAAAGATGTTCGTATTTTAAAATTTTGGCATCGCAACGCATCATTTCGCACAAAAATGGAATTGAATGGGAATATGCCTTGTGTATTTACCGGGTCAGGTAATGAACTGACGCAACAAATCAAACAATCGACTCACTAAGAAATAACAGAATCTTAGCAAGTTTACAACTCGATAAGCAAAGTACAACAATGTTACTGACTCAATAAACAAGACTTAACAAAATCACATAAAAAAAAAAGTAAACAAAAAGTAATAACTCAAAACACAAAATGCGACAGCTCGACAAAACTTACAACTCGATAAACAAAACAACAACTCGATAAGCAAAAATACAACAAAGTGTACTTCGGACGGACGATCTGGATGATGGAACGTATCCGAAACTGAGAGAAATGGAGGCCTTCGACGTTCCTAATGCCTAGAAATACCTCAAACTTCCTTCCGGAGGGCAAAACAGGACCAACGCGTGGCCAAACACATTTTGTATCTGGAAACTAGAGGGTGGCCGGCCTACTAGAATAGATGGCCGGCCGGCCACCTCTCCCGCAACCCCCAGAATTTTGACACGTGTCCTTTGAATAGTGTTTTACCCCCCTATAAAAGCCCCAGCCTTGGAACTTATTCATTTCATCACCGTTTCTCACAAAAATGGAGGCATTTCTCGCAGAAAATCTCACATCTTGGATTTCTTCTCTAGACGGCTCGGAAAAGCTGAACTTCCGGGGTTTCGGCTTAAATGCACTATTCACGCTGGGCCGGACTCCGCTACATCTTCCTTTCCTCTATGCCGCGGCAAGGTTTTGGAACCCGGTGACGCATGTCTTTAGCTTCGGCGGACAAGAGGTATGTCCCACTTTTGAAGATTTCCAAGTTTTGATAGAATCCAAGTGAGGTGAGGAGATCTTGCCCCAGCTCAATTTTGGCTATGCCCAGACCTTAGGACGGATGTGCGGACTCGACGCGCATGATGCTCGATCCCTGATTCGTGACGGAATGTTGGATATCCCAAGCCTGATTTACCGATTCTCCGATGCTGGTGACCGCAGCGACCATCATTAGCAAGGCTTCCGACGGCATGCTCTCTGTTTGTGCCTGTTATCTCATTTTCTGTTTGCCTCAAGCTTCGGAGGGTCCGGCGCCCGTCTGATTGAAGTCGCTCAAGGCTTGAAAGAGGGAAAGAGTTGCATTACCATGACTCTGGCCGAGACACTGATGGGCTTGGATGCTTTCCACTGCCGAGAGACAACCAGGTTTGCAGGGAGTCCACTACTGCTGCAGGTAATGTTTCCCATCCAAGCTTACATATGTATTTGCTCACATCACTCGGCCCTCGGGCTCGGTTTTTTTTTCTCACAAAACCCTTATCTTATTTTTCTCTCATCGCACACCTCTCTATTCTTTATTCTCTCATTTTTCATCCCTCCCCAGATATGGTTGATGGATAAATTGCAAGTTGTGGACTCTTGCCCTGCTTACTCAGCCCGCGGTTACTTCTTTCGACCACGCCTAGTCGATGCCCTTGATGAGGGATGGTGGTTTGAATGGATGTGCAATTTGTCGGCAGATCGCATTGCGTGGCGTTGTCCTTGGCTCAATCTCCCGGCAATGAGCTACAGCATGTCCCGGCAGGTCGGGATTCGACTGATCGGCTTGACTCACTGTGTATTCTATTTCTCATTCTGTATTCTGCGCCAGCTCGGCCATGATCAGACTTGCCCACCAGAGGGGATAGAGTATCCGGCTACATTTCCAGTTCGAGGCGCATAGTTGGCTCGGCAGGCCGCAGCATGGAGAGTTAGAGAGCTTCTGGCCCCTGCCCCTACCTTTAGTTGCACTTTGTCTGACGAGTGCTGGGATTGGCTTAATGAAGAAGCACAGGTTGGGCCTAGGTTGGCATCGGAGGCTTCAACCAGCTCTGGGAGGGGGCGCAGGAACACCTGACTTGACTATGCCCCAGATTTATTGCTTTATTAGTACTTTCAAGTTTTCGTTATGAGTGTAATAAAAAGCAACTTCGATTGTATGCAAGAGCAAGAGAACTCCGTTTTGAAATCAATGAAATTGAAGGTTGTGGTACTGAAAATTCTCCGTTTTTGGTCCAAAAATGGTCTTAGTTGTGAAGAGATTAATTTGAACAAAGTCAACTTTTATTAAAACTTTTCAAAACTATTTTCGATATGGATCAGAACTGGACACGCCTGAGATCTGTCACTGAAGATGCACAACCCTGGATCCTAGCAACTGGAAAGTTGTCCCTAGTTTGAAAAGTGCCTCGGCAATTCATAGCAACGGAAAGTTGCCCCTAGTCTGGATGGTGCCGCAACACTTCATTGCAACAGAAAGTTGCCCCTAGTCTGAATAACACTGTACCGGAGATCACGATAAATGCTGATGAATAGAGATGACTAAGATGATCAAATGGACAAAGTTGATCGGGGAAAAGATTAGGGCTGAACTTCGGGATGAAGCTGCCTACGTATCCCATAGATGGGAATCAAGCCTTACGTAGTCCAGGCTTAGGTTCGCTCGGGTATTTTTACTCTCCTTTTGTGCCCTAACTTCTGCCAAGGCCGCCCTTTGCGGGTTTTCAACCTTGCGAGCTCAGTTTTTATAATTTCAAATTTTCTATGCTCTGAATTTTGCCTAGGTCGCCATTTCGGGTTTTTGGCCTAGCGAGCCTCTCAGGGGTAGTATTTCTTCAACTTGTCCATGTTGATCAGTTGAGAAAACTCCAAGCCATCTAGATCCATCAGAACCACAGTTCCACCTGACCAGATTGACTTGATAATATAGGGACCAGTCCAATTGGGTCTGAACTTGCCCCTTGGGTCGTGGATGGGAGCTCGGTTGTCTTTGAGTACCAAATCTCCTTCTTTCAAATTCCTGGACTTAACCTTCTTGTTAAAAGCCCGGGCGATTCTGCGTTGATAACCTTGGATGTGGTACAGTGCTTTCAACCTTCTTTCATCGAAAAGCATGAGTTCCTCAAATGCTTTTCGCCAATCCGCTTCGGCTATCTGGCACTCGGCCAATACTCGTAATGACGGGACCTCAATCTCAATAGGCAGAACGGCTTCCATCCCATAAACCAATGAGTACGGATTCGCCCCAGTAGAAGTTCTGATCGAAGTCCTGTAGCCCTACAGAGCGAACGACAGCTTATCTGGCCAGTCCCGATAGGTTTCCACCATCTTCTGTAGTATGTGCTTGATGTTCTTGTTGGCGGCCTCAACTGCTCCGTTGGTTTGCGGCCGGTAAGTAGACGACTTATGAAAAGCCACATTGTATTTCTCCAACAAATCAATCACCTCCTTCTTGAAGTGGGAACCATTGTCTGAAACGATTTCATTTGGGACTCCGTAGCGACAGATAATGTTGTTTCTGATAAATTTTGCTACATGCGAAGCCTTCAACACTGCATAAGATTGGGCCTCAACCCACTTTGTGAAATAATCTATCGCTACCAAGATGAACTCATGCCCATTCGACCCCTTTGGCGTAACAGCTCCGATTACATCAATTCCCCAGACAGAAAACGGCCACGGCGAAGTCATGTTGTACAGCTTTGACGGCGGGATGTTCATGCGATTTGCATGAATTTGACACTTGTGACATCGCCGGACGAAGCCAATACAATCCTCCTCCATGGTGGACCAGTAATAACCTTGTCTAAGGATCTTCCGCGCCAACATTACCCCATTTATGTGTGCACCACATTCACCCCCGTGGATAGCTTCCATCAGACGCTTTGACTCTTCGGCATCAACGCACAGTTTATGCATTCCCAGATGACCCCGTTTATACAGTTTACCCCCGCAGATGATGAATCGACCGCCATTCTTCGATTGCCCTCTTGTCTTTGGCATTTACCTGGCGGGTATGCTTCTTTCTCCAAGAAGTTCCAAATTGTCGTAATACCGTGGGTGTTCGCCCCGAACTTCATCTATGGTCGCAATCGACTCATAAGCGGTAGCGAAATTTCGTCAATGATGACCGGACGCATTCGGACTCCACACGGGATGTCTATCATAGAAGATAAAGTTGCTAAAGAATCTGTGAACCTATTGTTCTCCCTTAGTAGATGAGTAAAACTCAGCTTCTCAAACTGAGGAATCAGCAAATCCAACGTTTGGTGATACATCATCATCTTTTCCTCTTTCACTTTCCAGTCTCCTTTAGCTTGAGACACAACAAGGTTCGAATCCCCAATAACGTCCAGTCGTCTTGCCCCTAGTTCCGTGGTCGCTTCTAGACCGATGATACACGCCTCATATTCTCGCTTCATTGTTCGAGACTTTGAACCGGAGCTTGAAGGCTAGAGGATACGGAATTGTCAAAAGCTATTAGCAACACTCCTATCCCATACCCATGTTGATTTGACGCTCCGTCAAAGTACATCGTCCAAGTTTCATCGCCGATATGCAGAATTGATTCATCCGGGAACAAATATTCCACTGCTTCATCCCCCTCAACCGGGTGGTCGGCAAGGAACTCTGCCACTGCTCTTCCTTTCATTGACTTGCGTGTCACGTACGTGAGATCAAATTCGGAGAGTAACAGCAACCAACGAGCTAGCCTACCCGTAAGCACTGGTTTCTCGAAGAGATATTTGATGGGATCAAGTCGCGAAACCAACATTACAGAGTAAGCTAACAGGTAGTGCCGCAGCTTCCTGGTAGCCCATACCAGAGCTAAGCAAGCTTTTTCCAGCGGTGTATATCGGGTCTCATACTCCAGCATCTTTTTGCTCAAATAATAGATAGCCTTTTCCACCTTATCTTCTGATTCTTGTGCAAGCATGCAGCCCATTGTAGTTTCAGTCACTGACAGATACAAAATCAACGGTTTCCTTAGTTCTGGTGGCGATAAAACGGGTGGGTTCTGTAGATATTCTTTGATCTGTTCAAATGCAGCTTGACATCGGCCGTCCCATTGGAACTTCTTTCCTTTCTTGAGGAGGCCAAAAAGTGGTTCACAAGTCAAGGTTAGTTTTGAAATAAACCGTCTTATGAATTGCACTTTACCCAGAAAGCCTCGCATCTCCTTTTCAGTCCTTGGTGGTGGCATTTCTAAGATGGCCTTGATCCTGGAAGGGTCGACCTCGATGCCCCTTTGTGTAATCAGAAATCTTAGCATTTTTCCCGCTGTAACACCAAATGTACATTTCTGAAGGTTTAGCCGCAACCGGAATTCCCTGATCCTTTGGAAAAACTTGTGCAAGGCAGTGTAGTGGCCCTCTCTTTCTTTGAACTTGACAATCATGTCGTCCACATACACCTCAACCTCTTTGTGGATCATATCATGTAGTATTGTGGTCGTGGCCCGTTGATAAGTAGCTCCAGCGTTCTTCAACCCAAACGGCATTACCCGGTAGCAGTATGTCCCCCACGGGGTGGTGAATGCAGTCTTTTCCCTGTCTTCGGGTGCCATCACTATCTGGTTGTATCCTGAGAAGCCATCCATGAGTGAGAGCAATGCATGCCCTGCTGTGAAGTCTACCAACTCATCGATGTGCGGTAAGGGAAAGTCGTTCTTCGGACTAGCTCTGTTCAAATCCCTGAAGTCTACACACACCCGGATCCTGCCATCTTTCTTCGGCATCGGAACAATGTTGGCTAACCAAGTCGGATATTCAGATACCAGCAGAAAGCCTGCGTCGATTTGCTTGGTGACCTCTTCCTTAATCTTAAGAGCCCAATCCGGGCGGATCCTTCTGAGTTTCTGCTTGACAGGTCGAGCCTCGGGGTCAAGGGGGATCCGATGCTGTACAATCTCAGGATCGATTCTAGGCATGTTTTCGTAAGACCACGCGAAAACATCTTTGAAATCTTTAAATAAAGCGACTAAGCGCTCACGTTCCTCCGAAGACAACGTGGACCCGATCTGGACCAGCCGCGGGTCCTCCTCAGTACCAATGTTCACGGTAATGATTTCATCCATTAATGGTTTAACAAATCTCTCTTGCTCTTGCTCAATTAAACGTTGTAAAACCGGAGGAACTTCGTCCTCGTCGTTTTGATCAAAATTTTGAAAGTCTGAATTAATGCAATAAATTAGAGGCACAGAAAAGTACTCGGAAACCACAGATAGTTCATTCTCATTAGGCACATCCAAATCGTCCAATTCATTGGTTACAACAGACTCAAACGAAAAGGAAAAAGACGACCGACAGATCTGGCATCCGTTAACATCCTCAGAGTACCAGACGGACTCACGAGCCGAACTCGATTCCGACTCACAGGACACGGTGGAATCAGATCCCGGCACACTACCTGACGCGGTGCTGCTGGACAGAAATCCCTCCTCGTACTGCCAAGTGAGAGAGGGTGCGATTGATGCATCCAAGATAGTTGATGGTCGGCTCGCACCGCTTTCATCCCCAATCATGGAAACCGCGGGTTATCCCCAAGCACTCTTGGTCGATCGGAGGATCGAGAGGAGACATGCCGGTGCTCCCCATTTCCAATTCTGCCCCTCGTGATCCACCGCCTTATTCTCGCTCAACCTCGCTTGTTGGGTCTGCTCGCTCGGGCAACATCATCCCCGGATAGTTGCAGGTCGAAGAAGATTTCGAAACCTGGTACGCGCTTCTTCTCCGCGTTTAACCATGGCTCTGGGAAGCCGCAAAATGGAAAGTCCTCCCCCTCCCGGACAAAGCATCCGTTTAGGGTACCCTGGATGGGCCTGTGCATTAGGTGAAAAGGCTTCCCAGCCTGCTTCGCTCTGGCTCTGCCGGCCACTTCTTTTCCTTTCCTCACCCAGTCATCTTTGGTAGGCAAATAACCCAGTCCAAAGGTATGCGGGTTGTGTGGCACTTCGGCCAATGCTGCGACTCCTTTCCTGCCGCTTCTTCCTAATCCCATCCCGGGAATATGTTGTAGCTTGTTCATGAGGTAGACGGATTGAGCACTGACGTATACACCCTCATTCACAGCCATAATATTCTGCACTACCCGGGGCTCCGCCAAAGTGAACCCTGATAAGAACACATCCTCCGTGCCGTGCTCGATCTCCAAAACTGGCGTAGACACTTCTGGCGGCGGATGGATGGACGAATTTCCGAAAACAATTGCAACCCCCTTCCCGTGAGGGTATTTCAACATCTGGTGTAGAGTGGAAGAGACTGCTTTCACTTGGTGCAACCGCGGCCGCCCCAAGAGTAAGTTGAAGGTTGCGGGAACGTCCAAGACATGAAACTCAATGTTGTGTTGTCCCGGACCAACCTGGGTCTGAACCTTGACAGTCCTCATCACTTCCCTACTGGTATTATCATAAGCTCTGATCACCTGAGTGGTTGGTATGAAGTCTGCAGGTTTTAACCCGATTGCATATGCCGTTCTGACTGGGCAGACATTGATAGCAGACCCTGTATCGACAAGTACCACCGGTATCCACTTATCTCTACACTCCACGGAGATGTAGAGGGGTTTGTTATGATTCACGCCCTCAGGCGGCAATTCCTTGTCTGAAAAGGTTAATACCGGGGAACCTCCTCCCGGAAAAACCAGCCCAACCAGCTGCTCTGGCGTAGTTTCGATGGAGAGTTTGGCCTTGTCCATAGCAGATAGGACAGCCTGTCTGTGCACCCTTGAAGCCATAAGCAGTCCCCAGATGGAGATGTCTGCCTGTATTTTCTTTAACTGTTTCAGTACAGCTTCTTCTTCAATTTGCTTCTCTTTCTGTTTCTCTGCCTCTTTATCTTTCCCAAATGCTTCGAGTTGGTCGAGGTGTGGGGGCTTAAAGTACCGCCTGCTCCTGGTCATATGGTCCACCTCATCGAGGTACCAAGTATCATCTAGTTGAGCACCTGCCCAATCTTCGTCTGTGTGGGCAAGACATAAGTCATCGTCTTCCCACCACATCCCACTGACATTCAACAAACACCTATCTAGTTCCGGCAAGTTCGTACTCTTGGTACTTTCATCCCACATGCTCACAGCATGTCCTGCTCTTGTGCTCGCAGCACTTTCAACCTCCTCATGGTTCTTGGCTTTCCGGATTCTCTCAGAATCCCAACTCTTCTCTTGCTCCTCCTGTGTTAGTAGGGTTTGTTGTTCGGTTTTCACAATATCTTGATCCCGAGCGAAATTCTTTGTACCGGCGCTCTCCGCCAATTCATTCTGGCTTTCGGCCCTTCCGGCCATCATTGATACCCCTGCCCCTGCCTGGCCTTGCTCTGGCTGAATTTCCACAACATCTGGCTGATCATCTAACCATCTGGCAATCTCTGCCGACTCCCCATATTCAAACCAATTGATTGTTGCATCCCCTGCTTCTTGGTCGTTGAAGAACTGGAGGTTGGCAAAATCTTCTTCCACCGTTGTCAGATCATCTGCCCTTTGTTCAAGTTCGTCCTCCTGAATCATGCACAATTCAGCTTTTTCTGGCAGCCTCACACTCAGCTCAGACTGGCTTACTGATAAGATATATCCGCTTGGATCATAAGCTCTTCCAGCATAATTCCCAGGCTGTCCCATCCCAGACTCACCAATTCTGTTCTCCTCTGAAACTTGCCTCGTTCCATCTTCGGAGGTCACCACTTCTGGCTCAGATTGGGTTGTGAAGGTGTCCAACATGCACAAGTCAGTGCAATCAAGAAGGATCACCTCCGGCTTGGATAGGTGAGAGGGAGTAATATAGATACTAGGATCGTAGGAAACGACCCCAGTTTGGATTAGGTTGACTCTTTTGGGTGGTGGATCTTGGTTATGTGCGGGGAGTGGGTTAGTTGTGACGTTGGGTCTTTCGGGAGGTAGAATGATATTTTTGTCAACGAGGTCTTGAATCTCGTGACGCAGCCGGTAACATTGATCTGTATCATGGCCATGCTGCTGGTGGTACGCACAGTACTTGGCTGGGTTGTGGGAAGGGGGGAGTGGATTTGGTAGTGGCCTCGGCTCTAGGGGTTTTAGATGCCCCTTTTTGATTAGAACACCGAGAGCCTTGGACAAAGGCATGTATAGTAGGGTGAAGGTTCTTTGGCCTCTGGATTGGTATCTCGGCTTGTTATCGCCTCCGAGGTATCGAAAAGGGTATGGCTGGCCCTCGGTTGGGAAGGAGTGGTAGTGACCATGCCGACCTCAAAGTCCTTGTGTTACAGTGTTCGAACTCATGGTGTTATTACGGTTGAATGTCCTTCGGGGCTGCTCTCGGTCCTGGTCGATCAGACCTTGCTTCATCGCATCCTCGATTTGCACCCCCATATCATGTAGATCTACGAAGGTGGGGAAGGGAACTATAATCATCTTCTGCATAAGTCTCGGTTGGAGATTCCGCACAATCATCTGAATTTGATCTTTATCTGTTGGCCTCAAGGTCATCATCGATGCCTTTGCTCTCCACCGAGTTACAAAATCAGAGAAAGACTCCTTGGGTTCCTGCCTCGTTGTTTCGAGATCACGTGTTGTAATCTCGATCTGTGTATTATATGAGTACTGTACAACGAAGGCCTCGGCCAACTCATCCCAGTTTCTCTTCACATCATTATCCAACTTTGCATACCAGTTGGCGGCCACTCCTGACAGGGTTCGGCCAAACAGCGAGAGTTTCTGTAGTCTGGTTAGGCCCATTAGCCGCAGGATGTCTGAAAATAGCCGAAGATGGACCATGGGATCTCCGGATCCATCAAAACAGTCAATCTGTGGCATCTTAAATCTGTCGGGCAATGTTACGGCCACGTCAGTGTAGCCGTCTTCGATGTCTGGGATGGCCTTCACCCCCTGCGATTTCTTGAAAAGCTTTTCCAGCTTACTCAGTTTTAGAGCTGTATGATCTACCTCGAACTCAAATGGAGAGTCCGGGTGGTTGGGTGTAAGATTCTTGGAGCGGTTATGGCGAAGTGGGGCGAGCGGCCAGCTGGAAGACTGTGTCCTCTTGAATGTTCGACATTGGGTAAGGTATTCTGGTGTTCGGACGATATTCTCGAGGATTTGGCAGGTATTCTCGACCGAGATGCCTCGCCAGTAGTGGAGCCGCGGTGGAGGAGGAACCCGATGTGAAGCAGATGTCGATTCTGCGCTAATTTAGTAATCACTTCTACCGGGCCATGATCGCGCTTGTTGTTTAGAAAATTTCGCTTGGCGGGTGGCATCATCTTGCATCTGTTTCATGCTCTCGTGCATCCGGGCGATCATCGCCTCTATCCTCGATGTATTCTCATTGCTCCATCTGAATGGCCGATAAATGTACCTCTACAAAGCAGCATACGTAAATTTCAACCTAATTGTTTATCGTCAAAGCGACCATCTGTCTCTGTAATCCTCGTTCGACATTTGTGCCTTCTCGGCCTTCTTCGATAATCGGGGTAGAGAGTGGAACATCGATGTCTCAACGAGATCCTCGGATCGGTTGAGTCGGCGACCTCGTGTCCAAAGTGCTTGGGGAGTATCTAGTGGTTCTAAGCAATCGTGCTAAAAATCGCCTAGCAAAAAGATAATAAAGCAAAAGGAAATAAATGACCGTAAAAACGGGCAAGATAATGAATTAATTTAAATACACACAACACACACGGCATACAACACGCAGCTGATAAGTGAAAATACATCGCCTCAATAATCGATCATCGTTCAGATCATCGTTTCAAACTGAATCCGATATCCGCAGACAACTGATTCTCAAATAACTGGCTGATGCCCGCAGGCGTGATGCCCTATCTAAAAAAAACTGATGCCCGCAGGCCTGATACCTGAACTCATAAACTGATACATGCATTCCCTGCAGAGACGCACTCTAACAAGCACATAACAGATAAATGAGAACCAAAACACCCCTATGTTGGGGTTGGGTTTCCCTGTCCTATTTTGTCAGGAGCTAGGGTTTCACTACGTACGCAGCGGTTTCAAACAACCTATAAACGGGTAAGCAACCTGTCCTAGTTTGGAATGGTCACTATGGATCCGAATATGTACTAGGTCGAATGGTCAAAAAGGTGCCCCAGTAAAACCGGGGTTTGTGTTCCCATGCTGTCAGAGCCCAGAGCTGATCAGCCTTATGGACATGACTTGACAAGACAAGCCTCCGGCAAATCGTTCGGGAATGGCATATGGCAAACACGGTGTCCTAGGTCCACCAATGCAAATGCAATGCAAAGAAACACACAAGTGTAGTCAAAACCAGCTATCATGAGTTCGAGTCAAGTTCTCTAAAATCCCCAGCGAAGTCGCCAGAAAATTGTAGACGTCCCCGAACGCATCCCGGGGGAAGGGAGTGCGAGTCCCCCCCGTTCTGGTTCGATATTGGGTCATTACAGTTCGAAGGACTCAAATGTCACGTTCTCAATCTTGAACCGAAGAGTCCAAATCTGGCAAATCGTTTTGAAAACAGATTTTTTTGAAAGAAGTGCCAAACATGGACTACTTCACCAGATACAGAGTCGCCACCTAAATGTTTTAAAATGGGAAATTTAGGAAACCCTGACTCGGTGCCAAAGGCCACGTGTCCGTCATCACCAAAGTTGCCTCGGCTCGGGAACTTGGGTACGATTGGGGAAGGTCACTTCGTGAGCATTCTCATTGCCGTCAAAGACCGGCCTCTACTAACCATGATATCTGATTTTGAAAACATTATGAGTTCTTATTCCAGTTATTACCTAGGTTACTATGTGATGCGCACAGCATACAAGTATAGACTGAGCCGCTTGAATTGGAACAAAACACTTCATGTCTGTTTGTTTGAAAATGGTTTGATGGTGCTACCCACAGGTAGGCTAAGACGTGGATTTGCCACCCTCGGGTGGGCTTAGAAAACATGATTTTGCCACTATCTAGTGGGCTTAAAACAAGCATTTGATGAATTGTCCAATTCAAGTAACTCAACCTCCACCCACAGGCATTCAAGGCAGTTATATCACGTAAGCACATAGCCTCATGGTAAGCATGCTATTCATGGCAACACTCACACGCATGCAAGGATGCTAAAGCATAAAACTCACCGAGTACTCCACGCCAAAACAAAAACTACATTAGAAATCATGCGTGATCTTAGATACACAGAAAATGCCTAATGTAACACATGCAAAAATGCAAACTATAGCAGGCTCGGCTATTCTAAACATGGCATATGAAATGTTACAACTAACACGTATTCAATTTGGAATTGAAATACAAATGCAGTTTGTATGATGCGCCGAGCCCGGTGCATGCAAAACAAATGAATGATGCAAACATGCTGTCATACTGTATGCTAATTGAAATATGCCCTATATCTAACCATCGTGAGCGGGTAAATAAAAGGGAAGAAAGACGTGGGGTTGGAAGACATACATCACACTCACCCACACTTTTTACAATTATGCCCTCATGAGGGTCCAATAAATAATAATACAAATCAATAAAAGAATATTACAAATCAAAATATACAATAATAATAAATATACAAATTCCTAATTAATTATCAAATTAAATAAGAAAATCAGAATCGCATACAAGCCAAGGGGCTGCCTTGACTCCGCTCCGGATAATGAGATGATGCATGTTTGGGCTGCTTTGCGCGGAAATCCACGGCGATGCCCCAATCAGCCTCTGTTTGCAATGTTTCTCGAAATGCGTGCCAAGTCCCGGAAAGTTACTAATTCTTCATTTTGCTGCAACAGAGAGCAGGAAAGGGGCATGGCAATGTATTTCACAAATATATGCATGCCTCGATCCTCGTGCCACCAATCACGCATCTCGATGCATGATGGCCGAGGAATCGGATTGCACAACTCAATATAGGATGAATGCATATGAATGCTACAACAAAACCTAACTCCATCATGGATAATCCGGAGTGTCGGTGACTTGGGAATTGAGACCCGTTCCGTCACTCGGAGTACGAAACGTGCCTCGTTTCCCGTGCCCGGGCTAACTCCTATCCCGAACACGATGCAATATGTATGATATGCATGAAATGCAACTAAGATACAATCCTAATATACACAATGCTATGAAAATGAGATGCCTCGAAATGCGTGCACGCGGGCACGCAAACTGAGAAAACGATCCTAAGGCATAAAATGGCATACGCAATGCAAATTGGACTTACACTAACACGAGTGGACCTCAGCCACACTCACATAAGAGGCCATGAGATGAAAATGAGGCACCTCGAAATGCATGCACAAGGGCACGCAAATCGAGGCGATGTATTTAAGCATGAAATGACGCAGAAAATGATATGCAAACATACCAATGAAATTTCAGCACTGAAATGTGGGGGAGAACAGTCCCGAAACATGGCAAAGATGCACCCGAAGTATGGAATGTTCCCGAAATGCGATATTAGGCGCCCGAAATGGCCTACAGCCATACTAAACATGCATAATTGGTACATGACATGCAAAACAGTAGCAAGGAAGCCCCAAAATAGCCTTTTTTACAGTATAAAACATGGCGAAATAATGAGCATAGATAGGACAACAATGGCATGCAAAAATATGGGCCAAGAGAGGGGTATTGAAACAAGTGATGTATGCGATGCTCAAACTGAAAAATTTCCTTCTACAACACTGATGAGGGACCAAAAATATGTACATTTTCAGTTTATGAAAACCCTCAAATCAGTATGAAAACTTGCTAAAAATGTCATGCAAGAATGAAGCCAACAAAGGCTAGAACATGAAGTATGCCTTACATTCATCAAACAGCCTTGGACCCTTAACAAAACATGACAAGAAGGAAAAAATATGGATATTTTCAGTACTGATGATGGCCGAAAACAGAAGCTAGATAGGCCTAAAAATCATGCAAAAATGGGGGCCAAAGAGAGATATAAAGAAAAGCACAACATGGAGACCCCCAACAAGGTTGATCCCTTCTACAATGTTGTAGAGGGACACAAAATAATCTTACTCACAGT
Source organism: Camellia lanceoleosa (assembly GCA_025200525.1). Lineage (NCBI taxonomy): Eukaryota > Viridiplantae > Streptophyta > Magnoliopsida > Ericales > Theaceae > Camellia > Camellia lanceoleosa. The sequence continues at coordinate 149,340,751 of CM045771.1, read as the reverse complement.
TCATGACATGCTCCAAAACAGACTACATGTAGGTCAAACAAATCATGCAAATTTACGGTAAATATGAGGGATTATGAAGCAAGTGCATGATAGAGAGGCCAAACAGGGTTGAGCCCTTCTTCAATGTTGAAAAAGGGCTCAAAATAGGCCCTATTACAGTTTACATTATGCTCGAAAACAGATCACTCATAGGCTAGAAAAAGCATGCAAAAACAAGGATAAAACATGGACTTAAAGCAAGTGGCATATGGAGCATGAAAACAAGGTTAAGCCCTTCTTCAATGTTGAATAGGGGCTCAAAATAAGCACAATATCAGTTCATGAGATTCTCCAAATCAGATCACACATAGGCCAAATATTCAATGCAAAATAATGGCATATAAGAGGATATTGAAACAAGTGCAAGATGGAGGGCTCAAACAGGGTTGAGCCCTTGAACAAATATGAATAATAGCTCAAAATAGACCTAGTTTCAGTTCTGGTCGGAGCCCAAAACAATGAGAAAATAGGCTTAAGAAATGAGGTAAGAAAGTGCTACAAAAGAGGGAATTTGAGACTTACCCTTGAAGACCTCTTTTTTTCTACTTCTTGGCTTAAGGAAAGTTGCTTCTAAGCCTCTGAGAAAGCTCTCCTTGCTGCTGGAAATGGAGTGGTGATAGTGGTGCTTGAAGATGATGAAGAAATGGCACCAAACTTAGGGAAAATGAGAGAGGTAGAGATGGAGATGTGTATGTATGCTTGAGGGAAATTTTCTAACCCTAGGGACAGAGCTGGGAGGCCCCTTATATTTACAAAAAGAGGGGTGTAAAGGTGGAGGGAAATGCACCTAAGTGTTTCCCTCCAAAATATCCCCGGATCTGAGATCTTTTTTCGGAGGAAACAAATACATCTGGTCAAAGACAGTCCCAAGGAACGTGGCCGGCTAGGTATCTTTACTGGAGGTGGCCGGCCGGCCACCCCCCAAGGCCGGCCGGCCATGGGCAAAAATGGAAGTTTGGAATTGCGGGCCGAGCTCTACATATTGGTGTCCTCCCATGTCTCTTCTTCAAGGTCCTGTGGTTGAAAATTGGCAACTGTAAAACAGGAGAAACAACAAGCCAAGTTTAGGAGGGGTTCAAAAATGAAAGAAACAATTACTGGCCGAGCTCCATTTTTTAGGGTCCTCCCATGTGTGTACAACAAGACCCTATGGTTGGAAATTGGCAACTCTGAAACAGGAGAAACAACAAGCCACCTTTAGGAGAGGGTCAAAAATGAAAAGAAGAATTACTAGCCGAGCTCTATTTTTTAGGGTCCTCCCATGTGTGTACAACACAAATATTTGGTTTTGGCTCGAAGAAAATGGCCCTAGGGTGTTCAACATTAGCCCGGAAGTGAGAAAAACGGCCCCCGGGGGGACGCCGGAGGAGCATAACTGGTTGCTGAGACAATTTCTATCCTCCCACCCTCCAGTGACCTTCCTTATGATAAAACAGAGGTACCTTCCAAAAATGAACAAAAACCGATGCAAAACGAATGCTCGGGGGCCAAAACACGCAGTTCGGGGTCCCGAAAATCGGCCGTTAAGCATCGAAAGTGGTGTTTGGCTACGAAGTGGGTATCTAAGACCCCAGTGTCCCTCGAAAGGGAGTAAACGAGATGCATGCCAGAAACCGGAGGAATCGGAGATGGTTGGGTGGTCCCGAACCGAGGCACACGGCCTGACGGCTCCGAAAATCGGGAACCGGGCTCCGAAATGGGCAAAATGGCCTACGGCCACGAAATGTAGCCCACGGCCACTGAGAGATGGTCTACGGGACCTCTCCCTTCCCTCAGGAAAAGAAACAGAGAAAACCGAGTTTGGTTCACAAACCGAGACAAGGCACAAAAGAGAGTTCGGGAGTCCGGAGGCAGGGCGCACGGCCGCGACTCTGAGACTTCTGAACGAGCACAACATGCCACGTCACCGAGCGCTCAATCGGTGACGTCTGAGTCTTAAGGTCGGTCAAAAATGGGGTGTCTACAATAGCAGGTCAAAGTTTCAGATCATACCTTAGGTGATAGAATCTGAAGCGAAGAATCTTGTGGGTAAATCACGTGCTTCAAAAAATGCGAACAACGAACACCCAGCAGGAGAGTGATACCACAATATGAGTATCACCCACACAAGTCACAGTGCAGAGGCTAGATCGTTCTCATATGGGAGAGAGTTAGAGAGAGAGAGAGAGAGTCTAAGAAAAAGGTTATGGGTAAAAACCACATAACGTATGTATGATTTTCTTCCCATCATATCAGATGTATATAATCAAATATATAACAATCAATATCTATCTATCCATCTATCCATATCTCTTGATAAGTGTAACAAGCCCGCGGGGGACCTCGCTACAGCTCGGACTCGATTTTTTTGTCACGGTTCTTAATCTGAACCAAAAAGTCCAAATCCGGCAAATCGTTTTGAGAAAACAGATTTTTTGAAAGAAGTGCCAAACATGGACTGCTTTGCCAGATACAGAGTCGCCACCTAAATATTTTATTTCGGGAAATTTAGGAAACCCTGACTCGTGCCTAAGGCCACGTGTCCGTCATCACCAAAGTTGCCTCGGCTCGGGAACTTGGGTACGATTGGGGAAGGTCACTTCGTGAGCACCCTTGCTCGCCCGATCAAAGATCGGCCTCTACTAACCATGATATCTAGTTTTGAAAACATTATGCATTCTTATTCCGGTTATTAGCCTAGATTTCCTATGTGATGCACACAACATACAAGTATAAATCGGGTCGCCTGAATTGGAACAACAACACTTCATGTTTGTTTTTGAAAGATGGTTTACTACTCGCAAGTAGGCTTAAAAATGAAGATTTTGCCACCCTCAAGTGGGTTTAGAAAAGATGATTTTGCCACTGTCCAGTGGGCTTAAAACTCACAGTCAATGATTTGTTCCAATCCAAATAACCCAACCTTCACCCACAGGCATTCAAGCAGTTATATCACATAAGCAGTTAGCCTCATGGTAAGCATGCTATTCATGGCAGTCACTCACACACATGCAAGGATGCTAAAGCGTAAAACTTACCGAGTACTCCAAGCCAAAACAGAAGCTAATTAGAAATCCATGCATGATCCTAACTATACAGAAATGCCTAATGCAACACATGCAAAGATGCAACTACAATAGCAGGCTCAGCTATTTTAAACATGGCATATGGAATGCTACAGCTAACATGTATTCAACTTGGAATTGAAATACAATGCAGGGAGTTATGATGCGCCGAGCTCGGTGCATGCAAAACAGATGAATGAATACAAACATGCTATCATACTGTATGCTAATTGAAACATGCCCTAATCTAACCATCATAAGCAGGTAAATAAAAGGGAAGAAAGACGTGGGGTTGGAAGACATACATCACACACACGCACTCTTATTACAATTATGCCCTCGCACAGAGGGTCCGAATAAAATAATATATAGTCCAAATAAATAATACAGTCCAAATATATACAAAACTCAAATTAAATAACAAATTTAACTCGGAAAGCATTAAATTGGCATGCAAGCCAGGGACTGCCTCGACTCTGCTTAGGATGATGAATGATGTATGTCCGGGTTGCCTTGCGCAGAAATCCATGGCGATGCCCCGATCAGTCTCTGTTTACAATTATGCTCGGAATACGGTGCAAGGCTTTTGAAAGCTGCTGATTTCTGATTTGCTACAACAGAGAGCAGGAAAGGGGCATAGCAATGTATTTTACACATGTATGCATGCCTCGATCCTCGTACCACCAATCACGTATCTCGATGCATGATGGCCGAGGAGCCGAATTGCACAACTCAATATGGAATGAATGCACACATAAACACAACAAAACCTAAACTCCATCATGGGTAATCCGGAGTGTCGGCGACTAGGGAATTGAGACACGTTTCGTCACTCGGAGTACGAAACATACCTCGTTTCCCGTGCTCGGGCTAACTCCTATCCCAAACACAATGCAATATGCATGACATGCATGGATTCAACTAAGATACAACCTAACATGCACAATGCTATAAAAATGGCATACACGATGCACGAGATAACATGGCATACACAATGCGCTAACATACAACCTAGCATATACAATGCTATGGAATGAAAGGGGATACACAGTGCATAATGGACTTATACTAACATGAGTGGACCTTAGCCACACTCACATAAGAGGCCATTAGATAAAAATGAGACACTCGAGATGCGTGCACACGTGCATGCAAACCGAGGACCGAACCTAAGGCACAAATGCCACTCTAACAAAGCATGGCAAGGCATGGAATATGGCATACAAGCATGCAAATTTCAGTACCAAAATATGATGCAAAACAGCCCCAAAACATGGAAACATGGCACTCGATGCATGAAATGAGACCCGAAACTCGAAACTAGGCACATGGAATGACTTATAGCTATACAAAGCATGCATTATTTGAACATGAAGCATAAAGATAGAATCAAGGCAGTCCCAAAACATGCATATTTCCAATTTTAATCAAGGCCAAAAAGTGAACACAAATAGGGCTAAGTTAACATGCAAAAATGGCCCAAAAAGAGAGGTAAAGAGGCAAGTAGCAGCTGCTGGCCCCAAACAATGAAGAGCCCTTCAACAAAGTTGAATAGGGACTCAAAAAAAGGTATCTTACAGTTTATGACCAAGTCCAAAACAGTGCACAAGTAAGCTTAAAATATTATGCAAAAATAGGCCTAAAAGAAGATTTAAACACAAGGAGTAAAAAGGGAGCCTCAAACAGCAAAAGAACCTTGATCAGACATGAAGAGGGGATCAAAATATGACTATTTACAGTTTGGGTCAGAGCCCAAAAATATAAGCACAAGGAGCTAAAAAAACATGCAAAAAATAGGGCCAAAAGAGGGGTAAAGAGGCAAGTGACAGAAGGAAGCCTCAAACAATGAAGAGCCCTTCAACAAAGTTGAAGAGGGGCTCAAAAACAGGTATTCCACAGTTTATAGAAAAGTCTGAAACAGTTCACAAATAGGCTTAAAATACTATGCAAAAAAAGGCATAAAGGGGAGCTAAAGAGGCAAGTGATAGTAGGAAGTCTCAAACAGGGAAAGACCCTTAATCAAACATGAAAAAGACCTCAAAACATGACTATTTATATTTTGGGTCGGAGCCCAAAAATGCAAGAAAAAGGAGCTAATATATTGAGCAAAATAAGGCAAGAAAGAGAGAGAATGAGACTTACCCTTGAAGAACCAAACTTCAGCAACTTTTGGTCCAAGAAATGTTGCTCCTAAGCTCTAAAAATGGCCTTGAAGCTACTGGAATAGAGTGAGGAGGAGTGGTGTTATGGGTTGGTGTAGAAATGGTGCAAGAATCAAGGGTTTGAAGGTTGGAAGAGAGGGAGAGGGGGGATATATGCAAGAGCTCCAAAGGGTTTTTTTTGTAACCCCTTAAAATTCAGCTGGAGCTGTTGGTTTTATAGAGGGAGAGAAGGGAAAAAGGAGGGAAAAATGGGTGGGAAAACCAATCCAAATTTTCCTCCTAAAAGGTTGACCCTCGGGCATAGGGCCTAGAGGAAAACAAATTGCACATCTAGAACACACTTGGGGAGGGAGTCATGGCCGGCCATCTCAAAAGGGCAAAAAAGGTCATCCAACTAGGTAAGTGGCCAGCCTGCTACATTTTCTGGCTGGCCTGCTACTTTTCTGGAAAAAAAATGGGTCTGCCGGAAAGAAGGGTGGCCGGCTAGTGATAGGGAAGTCCAATGGTGGCGGTTCAAATGTCCAAATTGAAGCCCCGGAAGTTAGCTTTCCAATGGCGCAAACCTTTCCTTAAAATTCCTCCTCTGGAAAAAGTTATGCCCTTTTTGGTGAAGCCACGCAGATTTCAATCCAACCAGAGTGATGCCCTACTTCAATCAACTATATCTCCCCCGTCTGGAATTGGATTTAGGAGATTCTTGAGTGAAAAATGAAGCCTCGGAAGTCTTATTTCCAATGGTGGTGGCCTCATAGCTTGATTCCAAGTATGAAAATGAATAGGCCCGATTCGGCGAGGGCTGTTCGACTCTTTCTTAACGGTTCATGCCCATTTTCTTGCCCAACTACTAATTTCATAACTCCAAAACTCGCCAACCAAAACTACGTAGCATGCCGCTAACCATAGCGCACACATTAGTTTTTATTATGCCAAACAAGGCAACAAAACCACGGCAACTTTGAGTCATGTTTCCTTACTTTGGCTCAATTAAGGTTTGATCTAAAGTCTCCAAGACTTTTGCTCATCTAAAGAATAGGATTATATTGTTCACATTTGAACATCTCTACTAAGTCTAGGTCAACCAAATTAACTTCCATAAGCTTAGTTAATTTAGAGAGAAATTCACATTGAGATTAATTTGATTAGCATAATATAATTTTGCTTCAAAAATCTAAATTAAATAGTGACAATATTACACAAGTCGCAAGATCGAAAATCCGCTATGCTCGTAATCATCTCTTGCGCCACAGGTGACAATTATCCAAAATTTAATTTAATTTATGTGCAAAATATTAGTTTTCGGGAGTAAATCTACAAAGATTTCTCTCAACTAAACAACCTCCCACTGACTATGGCTTGTCTAAAAGCATGATAAAATATTTAAATCCACATGATAATATCTTAATGTAGTTCATATACCTTGCGAGTGTGAGTTCGAAAGGAGCCGAAGGAAATTCAACCTACAAAAGAGAAAGGGAAAGGGAAAATTCAAGGCATAAAAACAAAACCTAGAAAAATCTAACAAATAGAACCAAATATGAAAGCAAAAAACTAAAGAGCTGGAGTACCTCTATTTTTGGGTTTGAATAGACATAGCCACAAAGAACAGACACAACCAGGGGGAAAAATAAAAAACAGAGAAAGAAAGAAACTGCAATGCCCAATTTCATAATTTTTTTGCTATTTTTTCCATACTTCTAATTAGACAACCACCAAACAATGCTAAAAAACCATGAGCCACAAATTTTATTCTGCTCTTCAAAAAGGATCCGTCTATTTAATCAAAAACAGAACTAGCCAACAAAACCCTAAAATAACCTGTTTGAATTAAAAAAAAAAACAAAAAACTTACCTTGCGAGCCGAGTTCGAGAGCAGCGAGTGGGAATTTAACCCAATAATCACCAGTTGAACAAAAATTAAAGGTGTTAAAACAAAACCCAGAAAAATCTAACAGATAGAACCAAATCTGGAAGCAAAAAATTGAATAGCTAAAGTACCTTTGTTTTGGGGTTTGAACAGACATAGCCACAAAGAACATACATGGCCAAAAAAAAAAAAAAACCAGAGCGAGGAAGAAACTGTGATGCCTAATTTCACAATTTCTTTGCAATTTCTGCTATAGTTCTAATTAGGAAACCACCAAACAATAAACCATGAACCACAAAATAAAGCTTAACATATATATATACCAGAAACAAAAATAATGATAAACAAAAACATCAATTTAAACCATTATAAACCTCAATTCCACCAACAAACAACAATTTATCCAACTAAACTTGAAGCATATATATATATATATATATCTAGAACTGACGTACCTCTGTTTTGGGGTTTGAACAGACACAGCCACAAAGAACAAAGATAACCAAAAAAAAAAAAAGTAGAGAGATGAAGAAATTACGATGCCCAATTTCACAATTTCTTTGCAATTTTTGCCATAGTTCTAATTAGGCAACCACCAAACAATAAACCATGAACCACAAAATAAAGCTTAACACATATATATACCAGAAATAGAAATGATGATAAACAAAAACATCAATTTAAACCATTATAGACCTCAATTCTACCAACAAACAACAATTTATCCAACTAAAACTTGAAACGTATATATACATATATATCTAGAGAGAGAGAGAGAGGGAGAGTAGTACCGAAAAGCTCCCACAGGGGTTCGAAGCAGAGAGAAAAAGAGAAGATGGCGGCATCGATGTAGAATTTGAGCAAGTTGATGATGATGTCGATGGCTGTGGTGGTGGTGAAGTTGGTGGTAGGGAATAGAGAAGCCAACTCGGTGAGTTCCACAATTGTTCGACCACCAATCGAAGCACAATTTTACGATTCTCAATCGGAAATCCTAGCCTTCAGAAAGGATTTGTCTATTTAATAAAAAACATAACCAGCGAACAAAACCAAAACACTAAAAAGGGAAAAAAAAAACTTACCTTGCGAGCTGAGTTCAAGAGCAGCGAGTATGAGGGTTGTACCTTGAAGCCACTAAGAGAGAAGGGGGGAGAGGGGGAGAGGTAGAAATCAAGTGAGAGAGAAGTGAAGAGGCAGAAATCGAGGACTGGAGAGCAACGTCAGGAGCAAGCGAAGAGGGAGGGTAGGAAAGAAGAAGCATAGAGAGAGAGAGAGAGAGAGAGAGAGAGAGAGAGATAAAGAGGGAATAGGGAGAAAACGTGGGTAGGTGGGAGAGGGAGAGAGCACAGACTATTTGGGCGGGAATCAAAGCATCATCTGAACCATTGATATTGCAGCTCAGCTTTTTCGCACCCCCTTTCGAAAGGTTTAAAAGAAAGCCCTACAGTTCGGATTCTTGCGGTTTTGGATCCAATCTCAAAAGTGCAATGTGAAACTGATAAACGTCAAAGAGTCCAAATCTAGCAAATCGTTTTGGAAAATTGATTTTGAATGAAAATGTGCCAAAATTGGACTACTTTGCCAGATACAGAGTCGCCACCTAAATATTTTATTGTTGGGAAAATTTAGGAAACCCATGACTCGTGCCAAAGGCCATGTGTTCGTCATTACCAAAGTTGCCTCAGCAATGGAACTTAGGTACGAGAGGGGAAGGTCATGAATTGAGCACCCCTGCTCGCTCGATCAAAGATCTGCCTCTACTAATCATGATATGATTTCTGTAAACATTATGTGCTCTTGTTCTGGTTATTAAACTAGCATTACTATGTGATGAGCACAATCAAGTATAGACTAGTTTGCTCAATTTGGAATAATTCAACTCATGTTTGTTTGCGAAAATGGTTTGAATTTGCCACCTCAAGTGGGCTTAAAGTTTGTGGATTTGCCATTAAACATAGTGGGCTTAAAACAGGTTTGCCACTCAACAAAGTGGGCTTAAACCTTACATTCGTTGAATCGTTCCAATTCAAACATCAAGCCTTCATCCACAGGCATTCAAGTAGTTTATCATTTAGGCCTCATGGCAAGCATGCTAGACATGGCAACATTCACACTTATGTGAGTATGCTAAAGCATAAAAACTCACCTAGTACTCCAAGCCAAGAAAATATGAGTTAGAAAAATGCATGTTCCTGACTATACAAGATGCCTAATGCAACACATGCAAAGAATGCAATTAATAGGCTCGGCTACTAATATGGCATATGAATTAACTTGAACAACATGCAATTAAACGCGTATTCAACTAAGATATTGAAATGGCAATACAGTTTGAATGATGTGCCGAGCCTCGGTGCACGCAATACAAGATGAATGGATGCAAGCATAAGATATGCTAATTGAAATATGATGTCCCTAATCTAACCATCGAAAGCGATTAAATAAAAGGAAGACATACGTAGGGTTGGAAGACACACACACACACACACACACTTATTACAACATTACGCCCTCGCGAAGGAGGGTCTAAATGAATAAAGCTAACTAACTAGCTATGCTAATCTAAACTAATTAAGCTAATTATTACAACATTTTAAATGGATTAACTAACTTTTCTAAGCTAATTAAGTATTACAAATCAAACTAATTAGCTAAATACTTAACTAATTAATTATAAAGCAACTAAGCTAATTAATTACAATATGAATTAATTAACTACTCTACTTATATAATTACAACATTAATTATTTAGCCACAATTAACTAACTAATCAATTTAAACAAATAGTCCCGGGAGGTGAGGGATGCCCAATGTATGCTCGGTTTCCACCCGAAGAACGCCCGCTGTTTGCTTCCAATTACCTCTGTTACACACTCTATGTACTGGTTCTCTTTCTCCATATCAACTTTGCTTTGCTTGACAAGCCTTCTACTAAATTTTCATTGGTGGAAGGCAGGCTAGAAGTGGTGGTCAGCCGGGCACCAGTAAGGGGTGCCGTCCAGAAGTGGTGGCCTGCCGGTCAATGGCAGTGGCCGACCAGCCACCGGTGATGCTCATTTTCTTGCTGCAACAGAGAGCAAATAGGGCAAAGAAGAGGCATTCTCACAGGTTGTTTGTACCATTTATCACCTTTTATCATCAACACAAGCTTAAATGAGTGATACATTTGGCCCTCAAACCATCAATCAAGCAATTTCCATGCATGATGGCTAAAGGACCAAATTGTACAAGTTTAATGAGTGTAAAACAAGACTCAAGTGCCATCACCCTATCATGCATGATCAAGGGCAATGGAGACCACGGAAAGTGGCATATTTCATTACTATTGAGTATGAAATGTCTCATTTTCCTTGTGTTCAAATTAACGTCCGATTTGAACACATGCAATGCAACACAAAGAATGCTTATCTTGCCACTTTTACTTGCCAATTTTGTTTACACATTTTAATTTACCAAACCATTCTTTAATCAATTTGTCCTTTGGTGAGTGTCCTTTAAGATGAAAGAGGGCTCAAACCACAAGTTGCTTTGGGCATGAAACATGTATCACACTGTTGGTAATGAACCTCCTAAGGGATTAAACCATTAGGTGTAGCACCTCTATTTCACACTTAGGCAAACAAGTGGCTTGAAGCCACTTTCAAAACAAACAAAAAAAAAGGAGTGAAGAAATAAGGGGGATTGCACAGATTAGAAGTGCTGAAATGAAGTGAGAAAAACACTAAAACATGCAATAAACTCAAACAAGTGGTGCCTAAAGGCCTAAAACACCAACTTGTGAGGACTATTACATTACAACCATGCAAAACAAGACTCAACCGACCCAAACAGCCCAAAGCAGAGCTAAAGCATGCTATTTTAGAGGCAAAAACATACTAGACTTGAGCTAAGTTAAGCTAGAAAAAATGCTAACATGTGAAGCTAACTAGGCATGCAAACAAGACACAAATAAGGGAGGCTAACCCCTTCAAATTTGAACTTCAAAATGAGTTTTTTACCACTGAAAAATCTCTGAAATTCAATGGTTAAGAGGCCCCAAAAAGTTGGTTTGAAAGTGATGAACAAAGGCACCAAAACTTTACAAGCAAAGAAGCAAGAAAGGTGGAACACCCCCTAACTAAAAATGGCCTCAAACCACCACCGTTAGGACACAAAATAGAGTCTTTTATAGTTCAAAATCAGGCCAAAAACAATTGAAAAAGATGGCAAAGCATGCGTGCAAAACAAGTACAAAAGGAGAGTGTTATACTTCTTGAAGGGAAAACACAAATGAGGCAATAAATCAAGCCAAGACCACCTTCTAGAGCTCAAAGAGGGTCGCAAGTAACCTCATCCCAAAGATAAGCAACTTTGGTTAAGGGTTGATAGGCAAACTTGAAGTGTATCTATACTTGTATGCACAAAAGTTCAAGAGAGAGAGAGAGAGAGAATTTTGTTCCAAAATTTCTAACCCTCTTCAATAGGGGAGAAGGTCCCATATTTATAGAAAAATAAGCATTTGGCTAAGTTATATCAGTCCATACACATGTATGGTGATTAAGCTGATTGTGCCAATAGCTGGAACAACTGTCAAGAAAATACTACAAAAAAGTCATCAATGGCTGGCAAGCCACTAATGTGGTTGGCCATCCACCAGTGATGGTTGGCAGGCCATTTGGGTGGCCGGCAGCCTCAGTTGGTAGCCGGCAGCCTCAATTGGTGGTCGGCAGCCACCAAGGGTTGCAGGCTAAAAAGGTGTTGGACCAAAATTGGGCACAAAATGGATGGAGGTTGAAGGCTCAAAGACAGGGCATTCTGCCGAGGACTTCGGGCACCAAAATGAGCACAAACAATCACAATCATCGTGTGCACCAACGATGACATCCAAGTCTTGAAGACGATCAAAAATAGGGTGTCTACAGATGTTTATCAGAATTGATCTGAGCCTTTGAAAGCAAATGTATTTTCGATAAATTTTATATATTTTCAAAAATTGTTCTGCTTTATTATATAAATAATATAATTTTAATATATGTACAATATATAATATATTTTTCAATTATAAATAGCATTTTTTTAGTTTTAATTATTAAATTTTAATATTATTGTTAAATTTCTTATTGTGTTGCGAATAAGATAAGGTCAGGGGTCAAAGTTATATTTGCAGATTTGGGTGTGGGTGTAGGTGTGGGTGGGAGAGAATTTCATGAGGATCGGGTCGGGGTGGGGACTGTTGGACAATCTTCACTATATTACGAAGAAATTATGTTTGTGTACTTAACAACAAACAGAAGAAATAAAGAAAACGAGAGAGATAGTTTGATTACAAAAATCAAACCAGAATAAAAAAAATAATAAATAAAAATAGATTTTTATTTTATTACAAAAACAAAATAAAAATCTGAAATAGAAAAATAATAAAACAGAAAGTAAATTAATTACTTACCAAATTAATTTGTTGAACAAATTTTATAGATCAAGTCCAATGTTTAACACGATATCCTTAAAATAGATTCGTCATCTCCACGGTGCTTTCAGATTGTGGACGTCTATCTCTTAGGATAAAATGATCAACTGCGAATAATAACGGCACTGCAAATTATTCGCACAATGAACACACTTTGTATTTACACTCTTTCTCACAGAAAATTAAATGCAGCAAAATGCAGAGAGAGCAGGCAGAATTTGGGACAAAAATTAAGTGAAAAAACCAAGTGAGGGATTGCCTATTTATAGATGTAAAGGTGGCTATACAGATTTGAATCCAACAGGTATGGTTTGAATTTGAACAGGAAAGGCACTGTTTCAACAAATACGAACTGTTTGGGTTTGAAATTTAAATAGATTTGAATCTGTTCAGTATATATTGACCAGATATAGACCTGTTTGGATGGAGGTAAAACTGAACAGATTTCGGAATTTATTTCAAATTCTAGACAGATTTTATTTTACCAAAAAATTAAATTAAATTCAAATCTTTTTGACCCAAAAATATAGGTATTGGATCGGACAAGCCCAACCCAACCTCACACCACGCACTTATGTCCAAGCCCAGCCCAGCCCGCCTGACCTGACGGGCGGATGGACAGCGGTAGTGCGCGTATGTGTGTTTATTTTGGGTCCAATGGGTTTAGCCCACTTTACCCATAACCTCTCATTCCACAAAACTTGGGTGCCCCTTAGGGCATACCCCAAGTTCCAAACTCAAGCCTTCTAAACCCACTCAGAGTTTGCCCACCAAATCAATGTGGGACAAGCCTTAAACCAAACCTTTAGGAAATTTCACCAAAAAGCACCATTTCCATGGAGCTCTCTTTGGCTTCAATTTTCCATTCACCCGATAATGGTTTTGAGCAACCAAATATACCACGTGAATCACAACGCAACATAGAATGCGTTACTACTTAGACCCGCCAACTTTGGCGTATGGGTCACACCTAAAAAATAGACCAAAGTTAAGGAAAAATCATATTCTCCAAAACCATTTCTTACAATCCCCCACATTAATGGAATTTGATGACAACGGAAATGCAACAATATGCAGAATTTGGCAAAAGAGTATAAATCGAAAATATCTTGCATCAGGATAGGTAGCTTTCGGCCTTGAACCTTTTCTAGTGATAACTAATCGAATTTACTAGCTAACCAATGGACGCGATGCCTTGAATTGTTCAGCCGTTTGTGTAAGCCAAGACAATAGATTTCACACAAAATATCTTTTGACATATTGTGGTTCTCAGGGTTATGTTCATTTTGGCCTTAAACGCTCCTAGTTGTTCGTGAGTGCTTCTAGAGAATTTAGCCTCTTCATTTTCATAGAACCGACCCTAGTTTGACACTCATATAGATGATTCTTATTGTGAGTATCTCCTTATACTCATCTTGATTTTTATGCCTAAATCAAGATATAAGTAATCATTAAAAGCAAAGCTTATCCTTAAACTCCTACATACATCCCTTGGTGATTTCTGGCGAGCCACACATAACTTAGTTATCCCTTTGAACTTAGTTCTAGGGATATCCAGTCATATAAGTAGAGTTACCATTATAATGACTCTTATGTAATAGGCTTTAATCTCATCCCCTTCAATGAACTATACACTTGCTCTTTTGTTAATGGATCCATAATATTCTCTTTAGATTTTATATAATATATTGAGATTATTCCATTTGAGGTAATTTCCTTACGATATTATAATGATGACGAATATGTCGTGACTTACCATTATACATATGATTCTGTGCCCTGCCTATTGCAGACTGACTATCACAATGAATGCAAATAGCTGACACAGGTTTTGGCCACATTGGAATGTCTTCTAAGAAGTGGCAAAGCCATTCTACTTCTTCTCCTACTTTGTCTAAAGCAATGAACTCATATTCCATTGTGGATCGTGCGATGTATGTTTGTTTCGTGGACTTCCAAGAAACAGCAGCGCCTCCCAGAGTAAAGACATATCTACTAGTGGATTTTGAATCTTTAGTATCCGATATCCAATTGGCATCACAATAACCTTTTAGTACTACAGGATATCGAGTAAAGTTCAAACCATGATCACAGGTAAATCTTAGATATCTAAGAACCCGAATGATCGTTGTCCAATGGTATTCTCCAGGGTTACTAGTGTACCCACTCAATTTACTGACAGCATAAGCTATATCAGGACGAGTGAAATTCATTAGGTACATTAGGTTTCCAATGATTTGGGAGTATTTTAGCTGAGACACCACATCACCTTTATTTTTTGATGAATAAAGACTAATGTCTACAGGTGTTCTTGCTACATTCATATCATCCTTGATATATTTACCAAGAATTTTCTCAATATAATGAGATTGAGATAATGCATATCCATAAGATGTTTTAGTCATTTTTATTCCTAATATTACATCTGTGACTCCCATATCTTTCATATCAAATCTTCTATTCAGTATTTGCTTAGTTGATTTGATCATGTTTTGACTGCTTCCAATGATAAACATGTCATCCACATAAAGACAAACTATGACATATCCTTGGTCAGTGTTTTTAACATAGACGCACTTATCGTATTCATTTATCTTAAAGCCATTAGTAAGCATAGCATGATCAAATTTTTAATGCCATTGCTTAGGCGCTTGTTTGAATCTATAAAGAGATTTTACAAATCGACAATCTTTTTTTTCTTGTCCTGGCACTACAACCCCTTCGGGTTGCTCCTTATGGATCTCTTTATTTAGATCACCATTTAAGAAAACTGTCTTAACATCCATTTGATATATCTCTAAATTATACAACGCTGCTGTAGACGCGCCCCGCGTAAGGGCCTCCGGGCTACAGTTCGGACTCAATTTGTCACGGTTCTTTATCTGAACCAAAGAGTCTAAATCTGGCAAATCATTTTGGAAAACAGATTTTTGTAAAGAAGTGCCAAACATGGACTGCTTTGCCAGATACAGAGTCACCACCTAAATATTTTTTAATGGGGTAATTTAGGAAACCCTGACTCGTTTGCCTAAGGCCACGTGTCCGTCATCACCAAAGTTGCCTCGGCTCGGAAACTTGGGTACAATTGGGGAAGGTCAGCTATGAGCACCCCCTCTCGTCCAATACGAAGATCGGCCTCTACAAACTGTGATATCTTGTTTTGAAAACATTATGCGTTCTTATTCCGGTTATTAGCCTAGATTTACTACGTGATGCGCATAGCAAACAAGTATAGACTAAGTCGCCTAAATTGGAACAAAAACATTTCATGTTTGTTCATTTGAAAATGGTTTGATGGTGCTACCCGCAAGTAGGCTAAGAAATGAATTTTGCCAACCTCAAGTGGGCTTTAGAAAATATGCTTTTGCCGCTCTCAAGTTGGCTTAAAAACTCGTATTCAATGCATTGTTCCAATTTAAGTAACCCAACCTTCACCCATAGGCATTCAAGCAGTTATATCACGTAAGCACATAGCCTCATGGTAAGCATGCTATCATGGCAACACTTACACTCATGCAAGGATGCTAAAACATAAATGCTTACCGAGTACTCCAAGCCAAAATAGAAACTAGTTAGTAATCATATGCATGATCCTAGTTCATGTTAAGATGGCTAATGCAACACATGCACCATGCAACCATAAAAGGCTCGGCTATTCTAAGATGGCATATGATGATGCTACAACTAACACGTATTCAACTTGGAATTGAAATACAATGCAGTTAGTATGATACGCCGAGCCCGACGCATGCAAGACAAGTGTATGGATGCACACATGCATAGCATAAGGTATGCTAAGTTAAATATGCCCTAATACTAACCATTGAAAGCAGGTAAGTAAAAGGGAGAAAGAAGTGGGGGTTGGAAGACATACACACACTCACACACACTTATTACACAATTGCCCTCGCTCGGAGGGTCCGAATAAATATTACACAACTGCTAAATTAATTATTACAAAACTTCTAATTAATTAACAAATTAAATGTAGAAAGAAGGTGGCCGCAGCCTTGCCTCGGAATGTGGGGATGATGCATGCTTGACTCGCCCCACTCGGAAATTCGATGACATAACATTGTTGCCTTTGTTTACACTGCCTTGCTCCTCTGAAAATCATGAAAGTTTCTAGAACTGCTTTGAAGTTCCTCCTGAGTGCTTTGGAGTGCCACCGACCACAATTAAACTCCACCGGCCATGGGAATGGGCTTATCGGCTAAATGTTGGACCACCGGCCAGACACTGATGGTCGGTCGGCATTGTTAGTGGCCGGCCGACCATTGCTTCTTGCAAAATCCTGCAGTTGACAGAAGCAGAGGGCAAGCAGTGTATGGCATGGGATTTTCAAGGAAATGTGAGCATGGCCACACTCCCTATCATGCAATGGACTCAAGGGAGCATGACCCTCGTCCCTCGGGCCATCAATTATGCATTTTGATGCATGATGGCCTAAGAGGCCAAGCTTGCCATTCAATGTAAAATGCATTCAACAAAAGAGACGAGTGCCTTATGCCCTATCATGTTTGAGGTCAAGGGCATTGGCGACCGAGGATTGAGGCGCGTTACGTCACTTTGAGTATGAACGCCCCTCATCCCCATGCTTGGTTTGACACCCCAAACCAAGCAATGCAATGCATGTATACAAACATGGCTCGAGAATGCAACATGAGGCTAAGATGCAAAACAAGCCAAATGCAATGCGATCTATTATGCAAGCATGCAACGTGCTAACCACGCAAGAGGCAATACAATGCAATTTAACATGTGATGCAAACATGGTACAATGCAAGCATGCAACGAGAGGCAATGAGTCAAACGTACAACTATGTACAAGAATGGACTTAGACTAAAATGGGAGGCCTCAGCTATACCCTAAAACAGTGGCCAAAGGTGGTGCAAAAGGGGCCAAATGCTCATGTAAACATGCATACTAATGAGCCTAAGACTAAGACATAAACAAGGAGCATTCTACTACAACTATCATGACCACACATGGCATGGGCCAAGCAACCAAAAATAGAGTTTTAATGCAGCAAAATAGACCCCGAAACCCACATGAATGGCATCCCAAATGACTTAAACAAAAGGCATACACTAAGGCCTAAACATGGAGCATAAGACCACATCTCACCAAGGCATTAAAAGGGTAGCAAATGTGAGCATGTAGGCACAAAAACATGGGCTAAAATGACATCATAAGGGATTCTGAATCACTGAAATAGGCCAACTCAAGCATGCTCATGACTCACACACCCGATGCCAACATCCTAGAATGCAAATGGGCTATATAAAGCATGAAATGCATGACCAAATCAACACCCAACAGACCTCAAGCATGGAAAAATATGACTAAAAACTTCACAAAGCTAGGCAAAAATATGCAAGCATGATGGTCTAATGGCAAAATGCATTTCTTAAGCAAAATGGGAGAATACAAGGCAAGTGTATTATGTATGCTTGGGGTCAACAAACCAACATGTGACAGAGGTAAAACACGTTAAATAAACACCAAATAACCTCTGAAATGAAGCCAAACAAAACTAGGCATACATCCTACCCTTATGAGCCAAAACACAAGCAAATGAGATAATAAAGGGAGGGGGGGTGTCCCTCCCCTATACAAGACTTCAGGACCCTTTCTTCACCATTGAAAATCCACTGGATTTCAGTGGTGAGAAGATCAATGCACAAAAGTCCCCAAAGCTTATAAAAAAGAAGTACAAAAAGGGCCAAACAAGGCCTAAAAAAGGGGAGGTTGACCCCCAACACCAAAACAACCTTAATGAAGTATCTTAAGCATGCAAATATAAGAATTTTTTTAGTTATACATGAAGTCTAAAACAGTAAGAAAGATAGGTTAAAGACTAGTGCAAGATTGGGGAATATAAAGCAAAAGTGTTACCTTTGAAGAACCCTTGAAGAATAGCAAGTGCAGCCCCCTTCTTCTGATCAAAACCAGTCCAAAACCTCAAGAACAAACCCTCAATGCCTCCCAAAGTCGAAGTATGGTGTAGTAGTGTGTGTCTTAGTGCAAAACTAAGAAGAAATCACCCTTTTGGCCCTTAAACACACACAATAAAGAGAGAGAGGGAGATATAGAGAGAGAAAGTGTATATCAGATATATATATATGTATTTTGCTCTAGTTTTTGCTCAACCTCCCCAAAGGAGGAGGAAGGTCTCCTTATATAGACAAGGTAAAGGCTTGAAGCTTCTTAGAGAAGCTAATATAAAAGGGTCAAGGGGGTCAAGCTTCCAACGAAAGCTAACCCAAAGGGTGCAAGCTTCTTGAGGAAGCTAAGACAAAGGGTCAAGCTTCCTCAAGAAGCTTGAGCAAAGGGTGCAAAGGTTCAAAATAGCCACACCCGTGCATGGGGGGCAGGGTCCGTGCATTCCAGCTGGCACAGCTGGCATGCATTATGCCTAAAAAAGGCAAAAAGGTGGTGTTAGCTATAAAAGGAGGCCATTGGCCAAACAGATGGCCGGCCGACCACACAAGATGCCGGCCGGCCAATGGTATATCACACCAATGGCTGGTAGAAAGAATACACGGCCGGTGGCCTCAAGCCAGGGCCGGTGGGTGTCAGGGGTAGCTAATAAGCTACTCTCTACCCTCAGAAGCAAAAACACAAGTGTTTGGTGCAAAATCAAACACAAAACAGTCGAGTTGAGAGATCCTAAGGCAAGGCGCATTGGTGAGACCTTCGGGAACTCAAAACGAACACGAACATGGGTGATCACCGAGTGCTCAAACGGTGATGTCCAAGTCTTGAGGACGGTCAAAAATGGGATGTCTACAGTTGCCCCTCTTTGATAGAACTCAAAAGTCATAACAATGACGGGAGTGATTGTCAAAGCCCAGAGACGACCCATTTTTGACAAGGCCGAAGACTTAGACAAAACATACAAGCTGTAGATAAAGATATGAGCCCGAAGGCAGGGGCAAAATGCAACTGAGAATGCAAGAAGCCGAGCATAACTTATGATCATGCAAAGAAAGCTGCAACAAAGCATAACAATGCAACAGTTTTAAGCTAGCACACACCAAACTACACTATAATGCAGAGAGAGTGTAAGAGAATCATGTAATTCTCGCTATGTTTCACGCGGAGAATACAATACCTGTGCGGTTCGCCTGGTCGTGCCTGCTTTAGATGAACCGTACATGCAACATCGTGCCTGAAAAAGAAAGAAGACTTAACATGTACAATATTGTTAGCAACATGCATATTAATGCAATTGAAAGTTCGTGACGATGCAAACCGATTAGAACGCATAACAATGCGATTTGAAACAAACATAACAATGCTATGAAGGCGCAAACACATGTAAGTAAGGAACACGGGACAACGTGCACAATGTGTGAAGATGTAGACACATGTAAGTAAAGTATACGTGACAACGTATACAATGTGTATAAAATGAACTTGAACACATGTAAGCAAAGCATAATGCGACAACACATGCAATGTGTATAAAAGAAAACTTGAACACATATAAGTAAAGCATAACATGACAATGCATGTGATGTGTATAGGAACTTGAACACATATAAGTAAAGCATAACGCGACAACGCATGCAATGTGTATAGGAACTTGAACACATATAAGTAAAGCATAACGCGACAAGGCATGCAATGTGTATAGGAACTTGAACACATATAAGTAAAGCATAACGCGACAACGCATGCAATGTGTATAGGAACTTGAACACATATAAGTAAAGCATAACGCAACAAGGCATGCAATGTGTATAGGAACTTGAACACATATAAGTAGAGCATAACGCGACAACGCATGCAATGTGTATAGGAACTTGAACACATATAAGTAAAGCATAACGCGACAATGCATGCAATGTGTATAGGAACTTGAACACATATAAGTAAAGCATAACGCAACAATGCATGCAATGTGTATAAGAACTTGAACACATATAAGTAAAGCATAACACGACAATGCATGCAATGTGTATAGGAACTTGAAGCATAGTAAAGACAAGTAATTCATGATGTTGAAATGCAAAGCACTGTAGCACAGTATAATTGAAGTGATTTGTGAAGTTCACAAGATACAAAAAGGATACGAGAAGGGGTGTTCTTCGCACGTACAGAGCATCGCTCAAAAAGACACGGTCTGAGGTCAACTCGAAGGCTTACTAATGTTCTGAAAAAGTGCACTTCCTTGCACTGTCTTGAGTAAGGAAGGTGCCAAACCATACCGTTGACTTGAACAAGAGTACGGGATGCATTGACCGCAGGGGAGGTTACCGGCATTCAATCCCTATGCCCTACTGCCCTGCCCTCTTTTGCTTTACTTTCCTTTTTACTGGTAGTTTAAGCACATCGCACTGCCTCAGGCAGGTTATTATTTTTTTTCAAAACTGTGTATTTTGCAAAACACATGATGGAAATGAAACAGCTATTTTGTTCACAAAGGTGTCACATTTGTACTTTCTATGCATCGCATCGCGTGGTGAAACAATGTGAATGAAATTGAACTTTGTTTGAAAATTGAGCACTCGCATCGTAATAATCAGGTAGTGAACCGACTTACAACTCGATAATCAAAACAAAGAAACTCGATAAGTCAACCAAGTGCAAGTACAACTCGATAAGCAAATCAAAGACTTAAAGAGAGCGAAATACAACTCGATAAGCAAATGTACAATAACTCGATAAGAAAAAGGGTATGACCCCGCAAGAATCGGTCACCGGAGGGCATCGGTAGAGGTTCCAACCACAATCCCTCAGCATGTTCAACTCATAAACAGCTCATGGGACAAGAAGGAAGACCACCGGCCACAAGGGAAAGCCATCGGCCTCAAGGAATGGCCATCGGCCAAAATTGATGGCCGGTCGACACTATGTTTGGCCGGCCGACCATAAATTGTAAGAACCAGCAGAATGCTGACATTTGTCCTCCACTCAACCTTATCTTCTACAAAAGGTCTCAGCTTTGTAGTTTTTCTCAATTCATCACTGATTTGCTCCAAATGGAGGAGTTTCTTGCCCAGAATCTCTCAGCTTGGATTGCCAACTTGGACGGCTCGGAAAAGTTGAATTTTTGGGGGTTCGGCATAAATGCACTATTTACTCTGAGTCGTACTCCGCTGCACCTTCCGTTTCTCCATGCTGCGGCAAGGTTTTGGAATCCGGTGACGCATGTTTTTAGCTTTGGCGGGCAAGAGGTATGTCCTACCTTCGAAGATTTCCGAGCCTTAATGGAGTCCGAGCGCAACGAAGAGATTTTGCCCCAACTTCGTTTTGGCTATGCCCAAGCCTTAGGACAGATGTGTGGGCTCTCAATACCCGACGCTCGATCTTTGATTTATGACGGAATGCTGGATATTCCGAGTTTGATTTGCCGTTTTTCTGGTGCTGGTGACCGTGGTGACCATCATTGGCAAGGTTTTCGGCAACACGCACTTTGTTTGTGCATGCTATCTCATTTCTTACTTGCCTCAGGCTCTGGAGGATCCAGTGTCCGGTTGATCGAGGTTGCCCAAGGTTTGAAGGAGGGTAAGAGTTGCATCGCCATGACTCTAGCTGAGACGTTGATGGGCTTGGACGCCTTCCATCGCCGCGAAATGACCAAATTTGCGGGAAGTCCACTATTGCTGCAGGTAATGTTTCCCACCCAATCTCACATATGTATTGCTCACATCACTCGGCCCTCAAGCTCGGTTTTTCTCACAAAACCCTCTTCTTACTTTTTCTCTCATCGTACATCTCTCTATTCTTTATTCTCTCATTTTTCATCCCTTCCCAGGTGTGGCTGATGGACAAGTTACGGGTTGTGGATTCTTGCCTAGCTTACTCAGCTCGTGGTTACTTCTTCAAGCAACGCCTAGTTGATGCCCTCGATGAGGGTTGGTGGTTTGACTGGATGTGCGGCTTGTCCGCAGGCCACATTGCTTGGCGGTGCCCTTGGCTCAATCTACCGGCAATGGGCTATAGCATGACCCGCCAACCTGGGATTCGGCTGATTGGCTTGACTCACTGTGTGTTCTACTTCCTGTTCCGGTTCCAGCGCCAGTTTGGTCATGATCAGACTTGTCCACCAGAGGGGATAGAGTACCCGGTTACATTCCCAATCCGAGGCGCACAGCTTGCCTGGTATGCAACAGCATAGAGGACTAGAGAGCTCTTGGCCCCCGCTCCCACTTTCAGTTGCACTTTGTCTGATGAGTGCATAGATTGGCTTAATGAGGAGGCATAGATTGGGCCTAGCTTGGCATCAGAGGTTTCGACCAGCTCTGGGAGGGGGCGCAGGAACACCTGACTTAACTATGCCTCGGATTTATTGCTTTATTAGTACTTTCAAGTTTTCTTTATGAATGTAATAAAAAACAACTTCAATTTGTATGCAAGAGCAGGAGAACTCTGTATTGAATTCAATGAAATTGAAGGTTGTAGGTACTGAAAATTTTTCGCTTTGGTCCAGAAATGGTCTTAGTTGTAAAAAGATTAATTTGAACAAAGTCAACTTTTATCAAAACTTTTCAAAACTATTTTCGATATGGATCAGAGCTGGACATGCCTGAGACCTGTCATTGAGATGTACAACATCGGATTCCCGCAACTGGAAAGTTGCCCCTAGTTTGAGTAGCATCGCAGCACTTCACAGCAACGGAAAGTTGCCCCTAGTCTGAAAAGCACTGCACCGGAGATCACAATCGAACTCTTGAATGGTGAATAGACAAAGATGACCGAGATGATCAAATGGACAAAGTTGATCGAGGAAAATTTTATGGCTGAACTTCAGGAGAAAGTTGCCTACGTATCCCAAAGATGGGAATCAAGCGTTACGTAGTTCAGGCTTGGGTTCACTCGAGCATTTTCACTCTCCTTTTGCGCTCTAACTTTTGCCAAGGCCGCCCTTTGTGGGTTTTTAACCTTGCGAGCTCAGTTTTTATTGTTTCAAATTTTTTGTGCTCTAACTTTTGCCTAGGTCGCCCTTTCGGGTTTTCGGCCTAGCGAGCCTTTCAGGGGTAATATTTCTTCAACTTGTCCATATTGATCGGTTGGGAGAACTCTAGGCCATCTAGGTCCATCAGAACCACAGCTCCACCTGACCATATAGCTTTGATGATGTAGGGACCAGTCCAATTAGGTCTGAACTTGCCCCTTGGGTTGTGGATGGGAGCTCGGTTGTCCTTGAGCACCAAATCTCCTTCCTTCAGATTCCTGGACTTAACTTTCTTGTTAAAAGCCCTGGCAATTCTGCGCTAATAACCTTGAACATGGTACAGTGCTTTCAATCTGCACTCGTCAAAGAGCATAAGTTCTTCAAATCTGCTCTGCTGCCAATCTGCTTTGGCTATCTGACACTCGGCCAATACTCGCAAAAACGGAACCTCAATTTCAATAGGTAGAACGGCCTCCATCCCATAAACCAATGAATATGGAGTCGCTCCAGTAGAAGCTCTGATTGAAGTCCGATAGCCCCACAGAGCAAACGACAACTTATCTGGCCAGTCCCGGTAGGTTTCCACCATCTTCTGCAGTATGTGTTTGATGTTCTTGTTGGCGGCCTCCACCGCTCCATTGGTTTGCGGCCAGTATGTGGATGACTTATGAAAAGCCACTTTGTATTTCTCCAACAAATCAATCACTTCCTTCTTGAAGTGGGAACCGTTATTTGAAATGATCTCATTTGGGACTCCATAATGACAGATGATGTTGTTTCTGATGAACTTTGCGACATGTGAAGCCTTCAACACCGCATAAGATTGGGCCTCGACCCACTTTCTAAAATAATCTATCGCAACCAAGATGAACTCATGCCCATTCGACCACTTCAAAGTGACAGCCCCGATCACATCGATTCCCCAAACTGAAAATGGCCATGGTGAAGTCATGTTGTGTAGTTTCGACGGCGGGATGTTCATGCAGTTTGACTGGATCTGACATTTGTGGCATCGCCGAACAAAGCCAATACAATCCTCCTCCATGGTGGACCAATAGTAACCCTGTCTGAGGATCTTCCGAGCCAACATTACCCGTTCATATGTGCACCACATTCTCCTTCATGGATGGCCTCCATTAGGCACTTCGATTCTTCAGCTTCTACGCACAGCTTATGCATTCCCAGATGAACTCTCTTATACAGTTTACCCCCGCAGATGATGAACTAAACGACCATTCTTCTGATTGCCCTTTTATCCTTGGCATTTGCTCCTGGTGGAAATGCTTCCTTCTTCAAGAAATTCCAAATGTCGTAATACCAGGGGTTCTCATCTTGAACCTCATCTATAGCAGCAATCGACTCGTAAGCAGGTATAAATTTTTGGTCGATAATGACTGGACACATCGGGACTCCAAACGGGATGTCTATTATGGAAGATAGAGTTGCTAGTGAATCTGCAAACCTGTTGTTCTCTCTTAATAGATAAGTGAAGTTCAGCTTCTCAAACCGAGGAATTAACAAATCCAAGGTGTAACACCCTGTCCCACATCGGAAGTTTGCATGGGTAATCTTGGGTATATAAAGCACCACTACCTTGCTACTAAATAACTTGGACTTAAGCTTTTGGGTATTGTTGGTCGACCCACAAGTTATTTGGGCCAGCAAGTAGTGGGGCGTTACAAATGGTATCAGAGCCGACCCATGCACACAACCATGTGGGCCACTTATTCTGGGCTGGCCACGAGCTTGTCGTGGTATTCTGATTGATTATAGACCCTCGCGAGGACGCGAGGATTTATAAGTGGGGGAGTTTGTAACACCCTGTCCCACATCGGAAGTTTGCATGGGTAATCTTGGGTATGTAAAGCACCACTACCTTGCTACTAAATAACTTGGACTTAAGCTTTTGGGTATTGTTGGTCGACCCACAAGTTATTTGGGCCAGCAAGTAGTGGGGCGTTACACAAGGTCTGGTGATACATGATCATCTTTTCTTCTTTGACTTTCCAATCTCCTTTTGCTTGAGATACAACAAAGTTCGAGTCCCCAATGACGTCCAACCGTTTTGCCCCTAATTCTAGGGCTGCTTCTAGACCGGCAATACATGCCTCATATTCTGCTTCGTTGTTCGAGACTTTGAACCGGAGTTTGAAGGCTAGAGGGATACAGGAATTGTCGGGTGCTATCAGCAACACTCCTATCCCATACCCACACTAGTTTGACGATCCGTCAAAATACATCGTCCAAAACTCGTCGTCGATATGCAAAATGGCCTCATCTGGGAATAAGTACTCAACTGCTTCACCCCTTCCACTGGATGATTGGCTAAGAATTCTGCTACTGCTCTTCCCTTGACTGATTTGCGCGTCACATATTTCAGATCGAAGTCGGAAAGCAAAAGCAACCAACGAGCTAGCCTACCCGTAAGTGATGGTTTCTCAAAAAGATATTTGATGGGATGCAGTCGTTAAACCAACATTACGGTGTGAGCTAACAGGTAGTGCCGTAGCTTCTTGGTTGCCCATACCAAGGCTAAGCAAGCCTTTTCCAACGATGTGTAGTGAGTCTCATACTCTAGCATCTTCTTGCTCAGATAGTAGATGGCTTTCTCCACCTTGTCCTTTGATTCTTGCGCGAGCATACAGCCCATTGTAGTCTCAATTACTGAAAGATACAAAATCAACAGTCTCTCCAGCTCTGGCGGTGACAAGACGGGCAGGTTCTATAAATACTCCTTGACCTGTTCAAAAGCAGCTTGGCATCGGCCGTCCCACTGGAATTTCTTTCCTTTCTTCAAGAGGCCAAAAAGTGGTTCACAAGTCAAGGTGAATTTTGAGATAAAGCTTCTTATGAATTGCACTTTAGCTAGAAAGCCTCGCACCTTTTTTTTAGTCATTGGTGGTGGCATTTCTAAAATGGCCTTGATTTTGGAAGGGTCGACTTCGATACCTCTTTGTGTAATCAGAAACCCTAGCATTTTCCCTGCTGTAACACCGAACGTACACTTCTGAGGATTCAGCCGCAACCGGAATTCTCTAATCCTTTGAAAGAACTTTTTCAAGGCGGTGTAGTGGCCCTATCTTTCTTTGGACTTGACAATTATGTCGTCCACGTACACCTCAACCTCTTTATGGATCATATCATGCAGTATTATGGTCGCGGCCCGTTGATATGTAGCTCCAGCATTCTTCAGCCTAAACGACATCACTCTGTAGCAGTAGGTCCCCCACGGGGTGGTGAAGGCGGTCTTTTCCCGATCTTCAGGTGCCATCACTATCTGATTGTAGCCTGAGAAGCCATCCATAAACGAGAGCAAAACATGCCCCGCTGTGAAATCCACCAACTCATCAATATGCGGCAAGGGAAAGTCGTCCTTCGGACTAGCTCTATTCAAATCCCTGAAATCCATGTACACCCGGATCCTGCCATCTTTCTTTGGTACCGGAATAATGTTGGCCAACCAAGTCGGGTATTCGGATACCAGCAGTAAGCCTGCATCGATTTGCTTGGTGACCTCTTCCTTAATCTTGATGGCCCAGTCAGGGTGGATCCTTCTGAGTTTCTGTTTGACGGGTCGGGCCTCGAGGTCAAGAGGGATCCTGTGCTGTACAATCTTAGGATCGAT
This sequence comes from Camellia lanceoleosa, assembly GCA_025200525.1. Classification (NCBI taxonomy): domain Eukaryota; kingdom Viridiplantae; phylum Streptophyta; class Magnoliopsida; order Ericales; family Theaceae; genus Camellia; species Camellia lanceoleosa. The sequence continues at coordinate 149,313,664 of CM045771.1, read as the reverse complement.
CCCAGGCATGTCTTCGTAGGACCACGCGAAAATATCTTTGAAATCTTTTAATAAAGCGACTAAGCGCTCACGTTCCTCCGAAGACAACATGGAGCCGATCTGGACCAGCCGCGGGTCCTCCTCAGTACTAATATTCACAGTAGTGATTTCAACCATTAAGGCTTTAAAAAATCTTTCTTGCTCTTGATCAATTAATCGTTGCAAAACCGGAGGAATTTCTTCCTCGTCGTTTTTGTCAAAATTTTGAAAGTCCTGATTCAAGCAATAAATCAAAGGTACATAAAAGTACTCAGAAACCACATCCGCATCATTCTCGTTAAGTACTTCCAAACCGTCTAATTCTTCCATTACAACAAACTCAAAAGAGAAAGAAAAAGACGACCTGGACAGGACTGTGGCATCCGGGTTATCACCCCTAGGAATACTGGACTCAGACTCAGTTGAGCTGGAACCTGATTCCGACTCACAAGACTCGGTGGAATCAAATTCCGGCTCACTACCTGACCCAGTGCTGCTTGACAAAAATCCCTCATCGTATTGCCAAATGAGGGAGGGTGCGATGGATGCATCCAAAATATTTGCTGGTAGGCCCGCAGCCGTTTCATTCCCGATCATGGACACCGAGAAGTTATCCCCCAAGTACTTCTGTTCGATCAGAGGATCTGAAAGTAGACATGCCAGTGCTACCCCCATTTCAATCTCGACATCCTCAGACTCCATCTCCTTGCTCTGCTCAACCTCAACTAATGGGTTTGTCTACTCCTCGGCAACATCATCCCTAGATAACTGCAGGTCGAAGAAGATCTCAAAACCTAGCATGTGCTTCCTTTCTGCATTCAGCCACAGCTCTGGGAAGCCACAAAATGGAAAGTCTTTCCCTTCCCGGACGAAGCATCCGTTTAGGGTACCCTGGACGGGCCGATGCATTAGTTCAAAAGGCTTCCCCGCCTGCTTCGCTTTGGCTCTTCTAGCCATCTCTTTGCCTTTCCTTATCCAATCCTCTCTGGTGGGCAGGTAACCCAAGCCAAAGGTATGTGGGTTGTATGGCACTTCAGCCAACGTTGCAATGCCCTTCCGGCCGCTCTTTCCCAATCCCATCCCGGGGATGTGTTGGAGTTTGTTCATGAGGTGTACTGATTGAGCACTGACATACAACCCCTTATTAACAGCCATGATGTTCTGAACTACCCGAGCCTCAGCCAAGGTAAAGTCGGATAAGAACACATCCTCCATACCGTGCTTAATTTCCAAAACCGGCGTGGATACTTCTGGCGGTGGGTGGATCGACGAATTCCCAAAAACAATGGCTATTCCCTTCCCATGGGGGTATTTCACTATCTGATGCAAGGTGGATGACACTGCCTTCACCTGATGCAGCCACGGTCGTCCCAAAAGCAGGTTGAAAGTTGCAGGAACCTCTAAGACATGGAACTCTATCTCATGCTGTCTTGGCCCAACCTTGGTCTGAACTTTTACTGTTCCCATCACTTCTCTGCTCGTGTTGTCATACGCCCGAATCACCTGGGCTGTCGGTGCAAAGTCCGCGGCCTTTAAACCGATCACATATACGGTTCTTGCCGGGCACACATTGATGGCAGACCCTGTGTCAACAAGTATCACGGGTATCCATTTGTCTCTACATTCCACAGAGATGTAAAGGGGCTTATTGTGGTTCGCCCCCTCAGGTGGCAATTCTTTGTTGGAGAAAGTTAACATCGGGGTAGCTCCTCCCGGAAAAACTAATCCCACCAGCTGCTTTGGTGTTGTTTCTATTGAGAGCTTGGCCTTGTCCATGGCCGATAAGACAACTTGTCGATGCACCCGCGATGCATTAAGCAGTCCCCAGATGGAGATGTCTGCTTGTATCTTTTTTCAGCTGCTTCAGTACAGCTTCTTCTTCGAGTTGCTTCTCTTTCTGTTTCTCCGCCTCCTCATCTTTTCCCAGACGCCTCTGGCTGATCTAGATGCGGCGGCTTGAAATACCATTCACTCCTAGTCATATGGTCGACTTCACCAATGTACCAGGTATCGTCTGGCTAGTTACTCCCCCAATCCTCATTTGTGTGGACAAGACATAGATCATCGTCCTCCCACCACATTCCATCGGCAGCCAAAAGACACTTGTCCGGCTCCGGTATGACTGTCCTCGTACTCGCAGTACCCTTCATCCGTATGTTTGCAGTATTCTCTGTCCCTATGCACACAGCGGTTTCAGTCCTTACGTGGGCTTTAGCTCTTCTGATTCTCTCAGACTCCCCAAATCTTTCTTGTTCTAACTGCGTCAGTACAGCTGGTTGTTCAACAATCCCTGTATTCAAAATGCTCCAATCCTGAGCGTGATTCTCGACACCGGCGCTCTCCAGCGATATATCCTGATTTCCGGCCCTTCCGGCCACCACTGTTATTCTTGCCCTACCGGGCCCTGTTCTGGTTGGCATTCTTCCATAACATCCGGTTGATCATCCAACCACCCGGTAGCCTCTGCTGATTCCTTATAATCAAACCAGTTGACTGCTGCATCCCCCGGATCTTGGTCCCTGAAAAACTGGAGGTTGGCAAGGTCCTTTTCCACAGCCGTCAAATCGCCTGCCCTCTGTCCAAATCCATCCCCTTGGATCACACACAGCTCTATCTCTGTCGGCAATTCCACATTTGGCCCATCTTGGCCTACTGACGAAATGTAGTCACTCGAACTGTATACCTTTTCAATAAAACTCCCAGATTCCTCGGATTCTGGGTCAACAATTTTATTCTCCTCTGAAATCTCCCCCCTTCTGTCTTCGACAGTCACCACTATTGGCTCGGGTTGGGTTTTGGAGATATCCAACATGCACAAGTTAGTGCAGTCGGGAAGGAACACCTCCGGCTTAGGTAGGTGGGAAGGAGTGATATATACGCTGGGATCATAAGCCACGACCCCAGCCTGGATAAAGTTGATTCTTTTGGGAGGTGGAGCTTGGTTGTGCGGTGGGAGAGGGTTTGTTGTGACATTAGGTTTTTCGGGAGGCATAATCAACCCGTTATCAATGAGATCTTGAATCTCATGACGTAATCGGTAGCATAGGTCGGTGTCATGACAGTGCTGTTGATGAAATGCGCAATATTTGGCAGGGCTGTGGGTAGGAGGAAGTCTTTCCGGTAACGGCCGCGGCTCTAGGGGCTTCAAGTGTCCTTTTCTAATTAAAACCCCCAGAGCTTTGGACAGGGGCATATATAGTGGGGCGAAGGCTCTTTGGTTTTTGGACCGGTATTTGGCTGTTTGGCGTGGCTGCCATGGTTCTTGGAGGGGGGTTGGTGGTAACCATGCTCACTTCGGAGGCTCTTGTAGTTGTAGCGCCGCTCGGGCCTGCATTGGTGTTGCGGTTGAAAGTTCTCCTGGGTTGCTCTCTGTCATTATCGATCAAGCCTTGTTTCAAGGCATCCTCAATCTATACCCCCATCTCATGCAAATCTGAAAAGGTAGGGAAGGGGAGCACGATCATTTTCTACATCAGCTTAGGCTGGAGATTGCGCACAATCATCCTAATCTGATCTTTATCTATGGGCCTTAGGGTCATCATCGAGGCCTTGGCCCTCCATCTAGTCACAAATTCTGAGAAGCTCTCCTTAGCCTCTTGTTCGTCGTCTCAAGATCACGGGTCGTAATCTCGATTTGTGTGTTATACGAATATTGTGTAATGAAGGCCTCAGCCATCTCGTCCCAGTTTCTCTTGACATCGTCTTCTAATTTGGCGTACCAGATGGCCGCCACACCCGATAGGGTCCGACCGAACACAGACAGCTTCTGCAGTCTAGTGAGGCCCATCGGCCTTAAAATATCCGAAAACAACCTTAGGCGCACCATGGGGTCCCCGAATCCATCAAATCGGTTGATATGCGGCATCTTGAATCTATCCGGCAGCGTCACAACTGCGTCGGTATATCCAATTTCAATGTGAGGGATGGTCTTGACTCCCTGGGATCTCTTGAACAGCTTTTCAAGCTTGCTCATCTTCAATGCTGTGGGATCTGTCTCGAACTCAAAGGGGGAGTCTGGTAGGTTGGTGGGCGTTTTGGATAACTGTGGTAGGATCTGGGGTTGGATCGGGGGTGGAGCCGGCCCTATTGGAACGTCTGTATCCCCTTGGATATTTTGGACGTTTGGTGTCTCTTCGGGTATCGGAACCCTTGGTGGGGGAGGAGCTTGATGTGAAGCAGATACCCCGGCTTGCTGTAGCCTTGTGATTAACTCTGCCTGTTTCGTCACAACTGTAGCTTGTTGTTTGGCGAACTTCGCTTGTCGAACAGCGTCTTGCTGCATAGTTTTCATGCTCTCCTGAAGCTGGCGCACCATTTCCTCTAAACTTGCCATACTGTTCTGATCTAGCTGTATTGTCGGTCTCTGTGGGAGAAGCAGGACTCTGATTCCTACTATATCTAGGCAGGGTGGACGAAGCCCTCTAAACTATCTGTTGAACTGATATTTTCTACCTAACTGCCCTGCATCTAGTAATCGGGGGTAGTGAATGATACATTGGTTGTCTGTCTACCAGATCCTCAGATCGATGGAGTCAACGACCTCTTGTCCAGAGTGCTTGGGGAATATCTACTGGGTTAAAAGCAATTGCGCTAAACTACCTAGCAAAAAGATAAATAAAGCGATAATAAGGAAATGAAACAACCAGATAAATGGACAGCATAACAACGTAAAATAAACACGCAACACATAGTTGGGTATCACAACACACTGTTGATAAGCTGAATGCACTGTTCCTCAATCACTAATCACTGTTTCCCAAATCATTGCCCCCAAGTCTGAATCTGATACCCACAGCTAACTGATCCTCAAAACACTAGTGCTCGCAGGCCTGATGCCCAAACTTGCAAACTGACATGCATATTCCTTGTAGAGATACACTCTAAAAGCACATAGCAAGTAAAAGAGAGCCAAAATACCCCTATGTTGGGGTAGGGTTTCCCTGTCCTATTTTGTCAGGAGCTAGGGTTTCACTACGTACGCAGCGGTTTCAAACAACCTATTTCGGGTAAGCAACCTGTCCTAGTTTAGAATGGTTACTATGAATTTCGAATATGCACTAGGTCGAATGGTCGAAAAGGGTGCCCCGGTAAAACCGGGGTTTGTGTTCCCATACTGGCAGAGCCCGCAACCGGTCAGCCTTATGGTCATGCCTTGACAAGACAAGCCTCTGGAAAACCGCTCAGGAATAGCAGATGGCCAACATGGTGTCCTAGGCGCACCAATGCACATGCAATGCAAAGAAACACATAAGTGTAGTCAAAACAACATATCACGAGTTCGAGTCAAGTTCTCTAAATTCCCCAGCAGAGTTGCCAAAAACTGTAGACGCGCCCCGCGTGAGGGCCTCCGTGCTACAGTTCAGACTCAATTTGTCACAGTTCTTAATCTGAACCGAAGAGTCCAAATCTGGTAAATCGTTTTGGAAAACAGATTTTTGTAAAGAAGTGCCAAACATGGACTGCTTTGCCAGATATAGAGTCGCCACCTAAATATTTTTTAATGAGGGAATTTAGGAAACCCTAACTCGTTTTCCTAAGGCCACGTGTCCGTCATCACCAAAGTTGCCTCGGCTCGGGAACTTAGGTACGACTGGGAAAGGTCAGCTATGAGCACCCTCTCTCGCTCGATCCGAAGATCGGCCTCTACTAACTGTGATATCTTGTTTTGAAAACATTATGCGTTCTTATTCCGGTTATTAGCCTAGATTTACTACGTGATGTGCACAACAAACAAGTATAGACTAAGTCGCCTAAATTGGAACAAAAACATTTCATGTTTGTTCGTTTGAAAATGGTTAGATGGTGCTACCCGCAAGTAGGCTAAGACATGAATTTTGCCACCCTCAAGTGGGCTTTAGAAAATATGGTTTTGCCGCTCTCAAGTGGGCTTAAAAACTCGTATTCAATGCATTGTTCCAACCTTCACCCACAGGCATTCAGGCAGTTATATCACATAAGCACATAGCCTCATGGTAATCATCCTATCATGGTAACACTCACACTCATGCAAGGATGCTAAAACATAAATGCTTACCGAGTACTCTAAGCCAAAATAGAAACTAGTTAGTAATCATATGCATGATCCTAGTTCATGTTAAGATGGCTAATGCAACACATGCAAGATGCAATTATGAAAGGCTCGGCAATTCTAAGATGGCATATGATGATGCTACAACTAACACGTATTCAACTTGGAATTGAAATACAATGCAGTTAGTATGATGCGCTGAGCCCGATGCATGCAAGACAAGTGTATGGATGCACACATGCATAGCATAAGGTATGCTAAGTTAAATATGCCCTAATACTAACCATTGAAAGCAGGTAAGTAGAAGGGAGAAAGAAGTGGGGGTTGGAAGACATACACACACTCACACACACTTATTACACAATTGCCCTCGCTCGGAGGGTCCGAATAAATATTACACAACTGCTAAATTAATTATTACAAAACTTCTAATTAATTAACAAATTAAATGTAGAAAGAAGGTGGCCGCAACCTTGCCTCGAAATGCGGGGATGATGCATGCTTGACTCGCCCTGCTCGTAAATTCGCTACCATAGCACTGTTGCCTTTGTTTACACTACCTTGCTCCTCTGAAAATCATGAAAGTTTATAGAACTGCTTTGAACTTCCTCCTGAGTGCTTTGGAGTGCCACCAGCCACAATTAAACTCCACCGGCCATGGAAATGGGCTTATCGGCTAAATGTTGGACCACCGACCAGACACTGATGGTCGGTCGGCACTGTAAGTGGCCGGCCAGCCATTGCTTCCTGCAAAATCCTACAGTTGACAGAAGCAGAGGGCAAGCAGTGTATGGCATGGGATTTTCAAGCAAATGTGAGCATGGCCACACTCCCTATCATGCAATGGACTCAAGGGAGCATGACCCTCGTCCCTCGGGCCATCAATTATGCATTTTGATGCATGATGGCCTAAGAGGCCAAGCTTGCCATTCAATGTAAAATGCATGCAACAAAAGAGATGAGTGCCTTACGCCCTATCATGTTTGAGGTCAAGGGCATTGGCGACTGAGAAATAAGGCGCGTTATGTCACTTTGAGTATGAACGCCCCTCATCCCCATGCTTGGTTTGACACCCCAAACCAAGCAATGCAATGCATGTATACAAACATGGCTCGAGAATGCAACATGAGGCTAAGATGCAAAACATGCCAAATGCAATGCGATCTATTATGCAAGCATGCAACGTGCTAACCATGCAAGAGGCAATACAATACAATTTAACATGTGATGCAAACATGGTACAATGAAAGCATGCAACGAGAGGCAACGAGTCAAACGTACAACTATGTACAAGAATGGACTTAGACTGAAATGGGAGGCCTCAGCCACACCCTAAAACAGTGGCCAAAGGTGGTGCAAAATGGGCCAAATGCTCATGTAAACATGCATACCAATGAGCCAAAGACTAAGGCATAAACAAGGAGCATTCTACTACAACTATCATGACCACACATGGCATGGGCTAAGCAACCAAAAACAGAGTTTTAATGCAGCAAAATAGACCCCGAAACCCACATGAATGGCATCCCAAATGACTTAAACAAAAGGCATACACTAAGGCCTAAACATGGAGCATAAGACCACATCTCACCAAGGCATTAAAAGGGTAGCAAATGCGAGCATGTAGGCACAAAAACATGGACTGAAATGAAATCATAAGGGTTTCTGAATCACCGAAATAGGCCAACTCAAGCATGCTCATGACTCACACACCCGATGCCAACATGCTAGAACGCAAAGGGGCTATATAAAGCATGAAATGCATGACCAAATCAACACCCAACAAACCTCAAGCATGGCAAAACATGACTAAAAACTTCACAAAGCTAGGCAAAAATATGCAAGCATGATGGTCTAATGGCAAGATGCATTTCTTAAGCAAAATGGGGAATATAAGGCAAGTGTATTATGCATGCAAGGGGTCAACAAACCAACATGTGACAGAGGTAACACATGCTAAATAAACACCAAATAACCTCTGAAATGAAGCCAAACAAAACTAGGCATACATGCTACCCTTATGAGCCAAAACACAAGCAAATGAGATAATAAAGGGAGGGGGGTGTCCCTCCCCTATACAAGACTTCAAGACCCCTTCTTCACCACTAAAAATCCACTGGATTTCAGTGGTGAGAAGGTCAATGCACAAAAGTCCCCAAAGCTTATAAAAAACAAGTACAAAAAGGGCCAAACAAGGCCTAAAAAAAGGGAGGTCGACCCCCAACACCAAAACAACCTTAATGAAGTATCTTTAGCATGCAAATATAAGACTTTTTTTAGTTATACATGAAGTCTAAAACAGTAAGCAAGATAGGTTAAAGACTAGTGCAAGATTGGGGAATATAAAGCAAAAGTGTTACCTTTGAAGAACCCTTGAAGAACAGCAAGTGCAGCCCCCTTCTTCTTATCAAAACCAGTCCAAAACCTCAAGAACAAACCCTCAATGCCTCCCAAAGTCGAAGTATGGTGTAGTAGTGTGTGTCTTAGTGTAAAACTAAGAAGAAATCACCCTTTTGGCCCTTAAACACACACACAATGAAGAGAGAGAGGGAGATATAGAAAGAGAAAGTGTATATCAGATATATATATATATGTATTTTGCTCTAGTTTTTGCTCAACCTCCCCAAAGGAGGAGGAAGGTCTCCTTATATAGACAAGGTAAAGGCTTGAAGCTTCTTAGAGATGCTAATATAAAAGGATCAAGGGGGTCAAGCTTATTGAGGAAGCTAAGATAAAGGGTCAAGCTTCCTCAAGAAGCTTGAGCAAAGGGTGCAAAGGTTCAAAACAGCCACACCCGTGCATGGGGGGCAGGATCCGTGCATTTCAGCTGGCACAGCTGGCATGCATTATGCCTAAAAAAGGCAAAAATGTGGTGTCGGCCATAAAAGGAGGCCATGGGCCAAACACGCAAGATGCCGACTGGCCAATGGTATATCACACCAATGGCCGGTAGAAAGAATACACAGCCGGTGCCCTCAAGCCAGGGCCGGTGGGTGTCAGGGGTAGCTAACAAGCTACTCTCTACCCTCGGAAGCAAAAACACAAGTGTTTGGTGCAAAGTCAAACACAAAATAGTCGAGTTGAGAGATCCTAAGGCAAGGCACGTTGCCGAGACCTCCGAGAACTCAAAACGAACACGAACACGAACATGGGTGATCACCGAGTGCTGAAACAGTGACGTCCAAGTCTTGATGACGGTCAAAAATGAGGTGTCTACAGCTGCTATGGCAGTAAACGTTCGGATGGATGTTGTTCTTGTCATAGGGGAATATGTGTCAAAATAGTCCAAACTTTCCTTTTGTCTGTATCCTTTTACCACTAGTCATGCTTTATACTTGTCTATTGAATCATCTGCTTTCATTTTTCTCTTGAATATCCATTTATATCCAAGAGGTTTAAAATCGGGTGGAAGATCCACCAATTCCCAAGTATGATTTTGCATAATGGATTCAATTTCATTATTAACAGTCTCTTTTCACAAAGGTGCTTCAAGACCTGTCATTGCTTCCTTAAAGCTTTGAGGTTCATTTTCTAATAGGTTGTAGACACCCCATTTTTGACCGACCTTAAGATTCAGACATTATCGATTGAGCGCTCAGTGATTGTGCATGTTTGTGCTTGTTTCAAGTTTCCAGAGTTTTCAGCTGAATGCCTTGCCTCTGGGCCTCTGAACTCTTTGTGTTTTGGCTCGGTTTGTAGACCAAGCCTTGTTGACCCTCCCTGGAGGGAGAGAGAGGTCTGTAGACCACTCTTTGTGGTCGTAGACCACTTTTTCCTCTTGTAGACTAGTTTCTAGTTTCCGGAGTCTTTGGCCGCCCGCCGTGTCTTGGGACCGCTTAACGTTCCCCTTTTGGCCTGGTTTTCAGACCATGCCTTGTTGCCTTGGTCTAGAGGGACACTGAGGTCTTGAAGACCACCTTTTGTGGCCATAGACCACTTTTCCCTCTCGTAGACCACTTTTGGTGCCTGTAAACTAGTTTTCGAGGTTTTCGGCTACGTGCTTTGACCCGCGAACTCTTGTCTTGCATCCTTTTTGGTTTGTTTTTGGCACAAACCTTGTTTTCTTTGCTTGGAGGGTGGAATAGGGGTTGTAGACCAGTTTCTTTCCCTGAAAACCACTTTTCCTGCCTGCCAGCCAGCCAGTTTTCTAGTCGGCCAATTGGTCTTGGTGGTCTTTGGACCACCGAAAGTGGTCGGCAGCCATGCCACCACCTTGCTTTCTTGGTACAGACCACCTCTCCCCCCTTGCCGACCACTTGGTCTCCTTGCAGACCACTTTCACTGGTCGGCCGACCAGTGCAAGTAGTTGGCTGACCACTTCAACTGGTTGGCAGCTTTCCTGCATCTTTTTAAAGATATTTTCTTGCCAGCTGTGATAGCTGGAAAGCATAGAAAGCATCCTCCATACACGTGTATGGAGGGATTGTTTGGAGCCTAAAGCTTGTTCAACAAGCTTGAGGCTTGGTTTTCTATATAAGGGAGGCCCTCTCTCCCTTCTCCAGGTTCAGAAAAAGTTGCTTGGAGCTATACATACACTTTTATCTCTATCTTTCTCCCTTTGTCTCATATTTGTGCTTGAAAGTGCCTTTTCTTTACACTTTTGCACACAAACACATAGTGAAATAGCACACTCTTGGAGCTGAGGCACCTAGAAGCTGGTTTTGGTGTTTTTGGATTGGTTTGAGCTCAAAAAAGCTGCTGGAGTTACAGCTTTGAAGTTGTTCTACAAGGGTGAGTTTCTAACCTCTTAAAGCTTTGTTTTGGTTTAAGTCTTTGGCCCTATTTGCATGCTGATTTAGGCCTAACTTTCTACTACAAAAAGCTCTGATTTTAAGTGTTTAAGATGTTGATTTGAGACCTCTTTGGTGTTGGGGGTGGTCTACCCCCTCTTGTGCCTTGTTTGGCTTTGTTTTATACCATCATTTTAAGTTATTGGGACCATCTCTTTTTGACCTTATCACCACTTAAACTCAGAGGAATTTTAGTTGTGGAAAGGGTGTTTTGAGGTCCCAAATGGGAGAGGGTCATCCCCTCTCCTTGTATCTTGGTTGCTTGCCTTGTTGGCCTGATATTTGAGCATGTTTATCTAGCATATGTTGGCCCTATCTCAGCATATTTTTGGCCTTATTTCAGTATGGCATACCTCTGTTTTAGCTTAGTTTAGGCCACCCTTGCATGCTTTATACACTTGTAGTGTAACCTTGTAAACTAGTCTTGTATGCCTCATGTTTTAGCATGTCTTGCTAGCCCATTTTAGCTCTATCTCAGCATGTTTTTGGTGTTGTTTTAGCATGCCTTGGCTCTATTTTAGGTTGGTTTGATAGCATCTTGCATGCTCCTTGCACTTATAGTGCATTTCCATTCACTAGCCTAACATGCTTCATGCTTTGGACCATCATTCTAGCATGCTTTTGGCTCTACTCAAAGAAGCTTTTGTTCATGTTTTACCATACTTGAGCTCTATTTTCTATTGTTTTGGTCATGCATGCCTTGCTTTGTATAGCCATAGTGCATTCTAGCTCACTAGCCTTGAGTTTCCAAGTCACTAGCATGTATTGCTTGGGCTATTTGCATGATTTGGCATCATTTAGTATGTGATTTCAGAGCATGTTTCACTGCCATGTCTTCACATCTTTCACTCTTTCAATGCTTTGGAGGGTTGGTGCTTTATGCCTTAAAAATGAGCCATTGTGTATGCCATATTGCCTAGGCTTTTGGGCCACCATTTCAGTGTGTTTTTGGTCTTGTTTTTCCATAATACAACTCTGATTTTTGTTGGTGAAGTCATCTCATGCTTGGTTTTGGTAGGTGTAGTGTAATCTTCCTTATTGGCCTTGCATACTCCATGCTTCATGCCCTTTATGCTAGCATGTGTTAGCTCTAGACCACACAGGTTTTAGCATCATTTTGACATGCTTTAGGACTGTTTTGGGCTACCTTGGTCATCTGACTCATGTTTTGTATAGCTGTAGTGCAATTGGCCTTGCTAGTTTCAAGCTTTGAGCCTACTAGCATGCTTTATTTGTGACATATACATGATTTGGCATCATTTAACATATTATTTCAAAGCATATAGCATGGCCATATTTTCACTTCTTTCACTCTTTGAATGCCTTTAAGGGTTGTGCATTATTGTCTTGTTTGTGGACCAATGCGTATGCATGCATGCCTAGACTTTTGAGCTCCTATCTCAGCATGTTTTGGTCTCTGTTTTGACCTATTTGAGCTCTATCTGTGGCTGGTTCAGTCATTTATGCCATGCATTACATGCCTCTTGTGTAGTCCCTCTTGGTGGCCTTGTGCCTTAGGGCCTCTTGCATGCTATACTTGTGTTGTTTGAATGGTTTGGCATCATTTCATACCTGATTTCAGAGCATGTAGTGTTGTCACACTTCCATGTTTGTCACTTCTTAATCATGTTTGAGAGTTGTGCTCTTATTGTTAGTTGATGGGCCGATGTGTATGCATGCTTGTATTGCTTCCGGACTTCATTTTCAGCATGTTTTGGCCATTGTCTTGGCATGTATGAGGCTTGTTTGAGGTTGGTTTGGTCCATTGAGTATTGCATTACATAGCCCTTGCATTGCATGTTGTTTGTGTGTTGCTACATTGCATAGTGTTTGCATGTTGTTGCATGCTCATCTTGCATTGCATTGTGTTTGGCATGCTTGAGTTGCATTGCATGTTTGGATTGGACGTCAATCCAAACACGAGAAACGAGGGACGTTTCATACTTGAAGTGATGAAACGTGCCTCATTTCTCGGTCGCCGACCCTCGTGATCATGCATGATAGAGGTTAAGGCCCTTATGTGTTATTTGTGCATTTACTTACATTGAATTGTGCAATCTTGGCTTCTTGGCCACCGTGCATTGCGATGATCAGTTGGTGGCCCAGGAGTCGAGAACCGCACTTTCTTGAGCTTAAGAAATGATAGGGAGGGTGGTCGTACACACATATCTTGCAAATACACTGTCGTGCCCCTTTTTGTTCTCTATTGCAGCAAACTGGAGTTGTGTAGAATTTTCTGGTCGGCCGACCAGTAAAAGTGGCTGGCCGACCACTTTTTCTGGTCTGCAACAAATGTAAGTGGTCGGCAGGTGGTCTACAACACTTATAAGTGGTCGGAAATGCTCCTGGAGGTTCCCATGATGGAGTAGAAGCTATCTAGAGCTTTGTGAAGTGTCTTGAGAACAATTGCAAACAGAGGCAAGTTGGGGCATAGCGATGGATTTTCGAATGAGGCGACCGAGCATGCATGCACTTCTCGCCCTGAGGACCTTTTCTTTTACTACTTTACTTAGCTTCTTTACTTAGCTAGCTAATGCTTTGGTTTTGTACTTAATTAGTTAATGCGCTTAACTATTCAATTTGTGTTGTAATATCTAATTAGTTAATTAGGATTAGTTAATTAGTTTTGTTTTGTAATAATTAGTTTAATTAGCTTAGATTAGCTAGTTAACTTATTATTCGGACCCTCCGTTGAGAGGGCACAACTGTTGTAATAAGCGTACGTGTGTGATGCACGTCTTCCAACCCCTATTTCTTTCTCCCTTTTACTTATCCGCTTTCGATGGTTAGTTTTAGGGCATATTTCAATTAGCATACTTATGCTTCTCATGCGTGCATCCTTTATCTATTTTGCATGCACCGGGCTCGGCGCATCATACAAACTGCATTGTATTTCAATTCCTACTTGAATACATGTATCAATTGTTGCATTTCATATGCCATTTTAGATAGCCGAGCCTACTTAGTTGCATTTTGCATGTGTTGCATTAGGCACTTAACATAGCTAGGGTCATGCATTGATTATTAACTTGTTTCTGTTTAGGCTTGGAATACACTGTAAGTGTTTACGCTTTAGCGTCTTGCATGTGTGTAAGTGTTGCCATAATAGCATGCTTGCCATGAGGCTAATTTCTTAATTGATTAACTGCATGAATGGCCGTGGATGAACGTTGGATTGCTTGAATTGGAACAATTCATCAAAATGCGAGTTTTAAGCCCACTTGAAGTGGCAAATCACCATGTTTCTAAGCCTACTTGAGGGTGGCAAAATCCGCGTCTTAGCCTACTTGAGAGTAGCAACATCAAGCCATTTTCGAAATACAAATATGAGATGTTTTGTTCTAATTTAGGTGATCTAGTCTATACTTGTATACTGTGCGCATCACGTAGTAAGCTAGTCTAATAATCGGAATAAGAACACATGTGTTTTCAAAAACAACATTTATGTCAGTAGAGGCCGATCTTTGATCGAGCGAGAGGGGGTGCTCATTGCATGACCTTCCCCTCTCGTACCCAAGTTCCCAAGCCGAGGTAACTTTGGTGATGACGGACACATAGCCGTAGGCACGAGTCAGGGTTTCCTAAATTTTTCCAAAATATAATATTTAGGTGGCGACTTTGAAATCTGGCAAAGCAGTCCATGTTTGGCTCTTTTTTATTAAAATTGATTTTCCAAAACGATTTTCCGAATTTGGGCGCTTTGGTGATTTATCAGTCTTACATTGCGCTTTGTGAGATTAGATTCAAAACCGTGACATGAGTTCGAACTGTAGTAGCTAGAACCATGATTCGCGCCCTCGCTCACGGAGTGGAGTTCCAAGCGGTCTACACAGGTATATTAGAAAATCTGGACCAAAGGATTTTGATGTTCTAGCTCTCTTACTTGGTTTATCATCAGTTAAATCATGTTGGTCGAAACCATTATTAGTCTCTTGCCACACTTTTAAGTATTTATAGGAAGGTGGTCGACCTTTCCACAATTTATAAGGAGTGTTATCAGTTTTCTTTTGGGGTATTCTGTTAAGAACATAATTAGCAAACAATATTGCTTTCCCCCACAAGTTCTTCTGGTAATGTAGCGACCCTAATTTTCTTTAGTCATTATTTATTATTATTATGATTATTACTATCTTATTTTATTTTTGACTTTATTAATTGTGTGGTCACATGAGAGTTAATGTAATATTTAATGGATTTAATGTTGTAATTATTAATTGTGTGGGTTACATGAGAATTTATTGTGATATTTAATGAATTTAACGTGGTGATTAATTAATTTAATGTGTTATTTAATTATATATAATTAATCTAAATCTTTAAATATTTATGTTGGTTATATATATATATATAAAAAAAAGAGTGCTATATATATTTATATATATTATAATCATGTGTCTTTTATATTATATAATATTATATAATAGTCATATTTAATTAGAATAGGAAATTAGGTTATTTAAACTTAGGTTGTTGTTATGCGTGGAGAATTTTCAGAGAGCAGCCGCCGAGTGTCGTGGGAGAGAGAGCCGAGAGAGAGAGAAAACAAAATAGAGTGTTGTGCTGTGTGCCGTGAAAAGAGAAGGAGGATTAGGATTAAGATTTTGTTTTGATGGCTCCATTAATTTTTCAAAGATTTCTTTGATCTTCAAAATAATATTGTGAGTACAAATCCTATTTTCCTTGATTATGTTGATTCGTTAGTTTATTTATTTATTTATTTTATTAGGTTGATGTGATTTGATATTTTTATATGTGGATGTAGAGGATGAATTAATTTAATTATTTTGATTAGTGTTTTTGAGATGTTTAGGGTTTTTAGATGAGTGATTAATTTTATTTAATTTGATTAGTGGAACGTGTAAAATTTAAGATTCTCAGATGATGGATTTATTTTAATTAATTTGATTAGTGATATATATAAGGTTTAGGGTATTTAAATGATTATTGATTTTATTATTTTTTTAGATGATTGATTAATCTAATTATTTTGATTAGTGGATATACGATATTTAGAGTTCTTAGATGATTAATTTATTTTAATAAATTTGACTAGTGGTATGTGCAATGTTTAGAATTCTTAGAGGTTTGATTAATCTTAATTAATTTGATTAGTGATATGTGCAAGGTTTAGGGGTCTTAGATGATTAATTTATTTTAATTAATTTGACTAGTGGTACGTGCAATGTTTAGAATTCTTAGAGGTTTGATTAATCTTAATTAATTTGATTAGTGATATGTGCAAGGTTTAGGGTTCTTAGATGATTAATTTATTTTAATTAATTTGACTAGTGGTACGTGCGATGTTTAGAGTTCTTAGAGGTTTGATTAATTTTAATTAATTTGACTAGTGGTACGTGCAAGGTTTAGGGTTCTTAGATGAGTAATTAATTTTAATTAATTTGATTAGTGGTACGTGTAAGGTTTAATATTTTTAGATAATTAATTGATCGTAATTATTTTAATTAGTTGGGTATGTAAGGTTTGGAATTTTTTAGATGATTGATAAATTTTAATTATGTTGATTAGACGGATATGTAAGGTTTAGAATTTTTAGATGATTAATTGATTGTAGTAATTTTAATTAGTTGGTATGTAAGGTTTGGGATTTTTAGATGATTGATTAATTTTAATTATGTTGATTAGATGTATAGGTAAGGTTTAAGATTTTTATATAATTAATTGATCGTAATTATTTTGATTAGTTGGGTATGTAAGGTTTGGAATTTTTAGATGATTGACTAATTTTTAAATTATGTTGATTAGACGTGTATGTAAGGTTTAGAGTTTTCGGATGATTGTTTGATTTTAATTATTTGAATTATTTGAGTATGTAAGGTTTAGGGTTTTATTTTTGGTGACTTTATTAATTCTTTGAGTGATTCTATGATCTTCAAAAATAATTTTAAGTACAAAATCCACTTCCCTTGATTTATGTCTAATTCGTTGTATTTATTTTTATTTGTTTGATGTTAGTTTGATTTTGTTTTTACATAAAGATGATAGATTAATTTTAATTATTTTGATTAGTTGTGGATATAAGATGTAGGGTTATAGATGATAGATTGATTTTAATTATTTTGACTAGTAGTGTATGTAAAGTTTAGGGTTCTTAGATAAGTGATTGATTTTAATTACTTTGATTAGTTGTGTAGGTAAAGTTTAGGGTTTTTAGATGATTAATTAATTTTAATTATTTTTATTAGTTGTGTATGTAAGATTTAGGATTTTTAGATAATTGATTGATTTTAATTATTTTGATTAGTTGTATATGTAAAGTTTAGGATTTTTAGAAGATTGATTGATTTCAATTATTTTAATTAGTTGTGTATGCAAGGTTTATGTTTTTTTTTCTTATGCATTTATTTTATGGATTTAATCACCCTCATAATTATATGAAATTGGAATAAACTTAGAATCCATAGATATTGGTTAGAGGATGGATTGGTTTGTTGTTGGTATTTATTTATTTGATGTTGGTTTGATTTTGTAGTTGCATGTAGATGATGGATTGATTTCATTATTTGGTTAGATGTATATGTAACATTTATGGTTTTTATATGTATTTATTTTATGATTATAATCACACTCCCGAATATATGAAACTAAAATTAATTAGAATTCACAGATAAATTCCTTATACTCCACCATGACTCCATGGATTGTTATTTTATTTGAGTGATGGTGAGAAAGAGTGTATAAAAAAAAGGTGAGGATTATGAGAGTTGTTTGATGCCTTATGCCCGGCATTGTTATATTTGTCTCATGATGTCGATGAGATGTTTATATATATTGTTGCCTCGTTCTCATGAGTAGACGAGTGCTTTGATTTGCGCGCGTACGTATATGCTAACCATCCGGGGAGTGTGAGTCAAACTCGGGACGATATCCCCGTGCAAGTTTGGCTTCGGAGTGGGTTAGGTATACGGGAGGCACATGGGATATATGTGTAGGCCAGAAGGGGAGGGCCGAAGTGGTGGAGTCAAGGTACAAAGAATTAATTATGAACTTGTATGTTAGTTCGAATTGTCTTAATTGAGTTAAGGTACAAAGTAGAAATTATGAACTTATATGTATAGTTCGAATTATATTGATGGAGTTAAGGTACAAAAGTTGAATTATGAGTTTATTGATTTGTACATCTTGAAAAATAGTAATCGACCTCAATAAATTATGAAATTGGAGTAGAGGTATGTATACGTGATTTTGGACAACTTTTGTGTTGTAGCGTTTTATTAAAAAGCTCGATTAGAACTTATAATCGGATGACCTTGGTTATTGTCGGTTTGATTCATTTTGGTAATGCAGAGTTTATAGGCTGTTTTAACCCACGAAACGAGCTCATTTTTATTGGTTTCGCGTAAACTGAAGTAAAACATTATTCTGCACATTTTTCATGTTTTGAACTTTTTCGAAAAAGATCATCTTATGGCAGTTTTTGTTCATTTTCAGTTTCAGATTTTTCGATTGAATTCCGTCTAGAATTTTAGATCAAGTTTTCCTCTTAACCTGTTCAGTTTCTGTCAAATTCGTCCGCGCTGTCTTTTATAAAATTTGATTCTGTACAACTTTCGTTCTTTAAGTTTTCGTCAATTCGAATTATTTAAGCATGAAACGGTACATTTTTATATTTCTTCAGCAAGTTACTTATGATTAATTTATACTAACATTATTTTCTTTTGCAGGATGGTGGGTCTTACTAACTTTTTATGCAGGGCTGACCCACCATATTTCTATTTCTATTTCTATTTTTGTTTATTTTATAATCAATTTATATTTCGTTGTGTACGGACAAGAAACTAAATGCCACCGTATCTCGAGAAACTACCCATTCGTCTCGGTGCGGTTGGAACTACTTGTCTTGTCCCATGATATGAATTAAATATATTTTTGTTTGTGTCTGGTGGACACGTGGGTGTTGATTCTTGTACTCATACCAGTATACCTGTATACTGACCCGTTTTGTCTCTTGGCAACTCGGGTGCGTTCTGTTTGAGCGCAGCTGAGCTTCCTTTGCAGGATTAGTAGAGGCTTTGGTGGTGACAAGAAATAACTATGATCGTAGGACATGTCGATTGGACTTCTTTTGCTTTCTCATGTTTATAGTTGTTAGTAGTTTATGTATTTTTATTTTCTTTTATGACCTTAGTATTTTGAAAATTTGGCATGGTTTGTAACCTTACATTATTTAAGTTGTTTTGAAGTATTTATTGTTACTTTAATGTTGAGGTATTTATTAGTTATGAGATTATGGTGGATAGTTTAGTTTGTGTTTAGTGTTTTTGTTTCACCCCTAGGATTTGGATGATAGAATATTGATTGGGGTTTAGTCCTAAGTTAATATTTAATTGTCCAAATTTTGGGGCGTGACAGGTAAGTCTGAACTTAGTAACATGCCATTCATCATTTCTTTAAGGGTTCTATTATTCCTTTCAACAATTCCATTTTGTTGTGGAAATTAGGGTGCTGTAGTTTGGTGAATAATGTCATGTTGTGCACAAAATTCATTTAATGCTGCATCATATTCACCACCCCTATCAGTTCTAACCATTTTGATTGTTTTACCAAGTTGATTTTCAACTTTAGTTTTGTAGAATTTAAACATTTCTAAGGCTTCATTCTAAGGTTTCAACTTTACTTCTAAGTAAGTATACATAACAATATCTTGTGCAATAATCAATAAATGTTATGAAATACTTCTTGCCTCCTCTAGTTTGAACAAGTTTAAAATCACACACATCAGTATGGACTAATTCTAGAGGTTCGATTTTTCTTTTAACCGATTTAAATAAAGCCTTAGTTAGTTTCGCTTCTACACAAGTCTCACATTTGTGATTAGGATCAATTTCAAACTTTAGTATATAATCCAAACCAATTAATCTACACAAAGCATCAAAATTCACATGTTCTAATCTATCATGCCATAAATTTGACTCAAGAATGCAAGCAAAAGAAGTGTTATTCTTGTTAATAGCAAGTTTTGGTACAACCGTCATTACATTCATTTTGAAGAGACCATCACTCATGTATCCCTTACCAACATACATACTACTCTTTGTTAATATAAATTTATCAGACGCAGTTACAAGCCTAAAATCATTTTTACTTAATAAAGAGCTAGAAACTAAATTCTTTCGGATGTCTAGTACATGCAGTACGTTGTTGAGGCTAAGTTCCTTCCCTGATGTCATCTTTAAGATCACATTCCCTTGTCCAGCCATAGTAGAAGTAGAAGAATTTTTCATGAAAAGTTGTTCACCATTTGCAGCCTCATTATAAGTAGTGAACATCTTCTTGTTCGCACAAATATGTCGAGTTGCTTCTGTGTCAACCCACCATTCCTTGGGATTTCTAACCAAATTAGCCTTAGACACCATAGTAGAGAAATTGATGACATTTACCCCATTAGAAATGTATTCAACTTCTATCACATTGGCTTGATTAGTAGTCTTCTTGCTTGTACTTCCACGATCTTTTTTAGGGTGTCAGTAATCAGAGGCTCGATATCCGGTCTTGCCACAGTTATAGCATTTCCCTTTGAACTTCTTATTACTATTGTTGTCGTCTTGTTTAGAACCATCTCCAGCAAACTTCCTCTTTTTGTTATGTGGTTTAAGCACTTGTTCAATCACATTAGCCTTGGACTCAATGGGATTTTTACCATTCCTCTTTTCAGCCTTACAGTTATCTTCCGCAATTCTTAGTCTTACAATCAATTCATCCATGGTCATTGTAGACACCCCATTTTTGACCACATTTAAGACTTGGGCGCTACTGATTGTTTACTTGGTGATGAAAGATGTGCAGTGCAAAGATTCGATTTCTTTGGCAAGAGGAGAGTCAAATCCCAACCTTACACCCTATTTTGGACCAAAACTATTTTGAATGGTTTTTAGACCTTAAAACCCTCTCTTTCAAAATATTTTTGAAACAAAGTTCCTGCGATTTTCGGTAAACCAAGCAAGGACAAAGTGGAAATGAATGAAGGAGAGATGAACTCTTTTGAAAAATCTTTCAAAACACCTTGTTTAGGGGTTTGGATTTGGATTGCAAACCAAGTTGGAGAAACAGTTCGACATGAATCCGGGTAGGATAGAAACTAAGAAACAGTTCGGCATGAATCCGGGTAGGATAGAAACTGAGCAGCAGTCTTCACTCAAACAAGTATAACTTTTTGCATAGTTGAAATTTCAATGTGATGCTGCCACCATTGGAAAGAATACTTCCAGGGCTTCAATTTAGGCTCAATAATGACCTACAAAGGAGTCTATATGAAGGAGTTATATCTATTTGAAGTTGGGCCCAAAAAATAAATTTTTCTGGCCAATCAGAGGTGAAGGATGCTGGCCATAAATGGGATTTTCTGGCCATGTGCCGGCCATGAATGGCCAATGCCAGCCCCCTGCCATCCAAGAGTGTCCCATGCCAGCCAAAAATGATCAAGTGCCGGCCATCAGTGAAAAAGTGTTGGCCATTGATGGCAAAAAGCAGTTTTTGGCAAATATTTTTGCTCCTGCTGTTCCAGCTGTCTCTCTTGAGATATTTTCGACCAAGACTTTCATTTTGCTATATATAGAGAGGCTTCTCTATGGTTTGGAAGGTTAGAACAATTTAGCAAAAGGTTTGGGAGCCTCTCTCTCTAAAATCTCTCTCTAGATTTCTCTCTCTCTTGAGCATTTGTGCTTGAAGGCTTGCATACATCAAACTTTAGCTTATTCATCCTTGATAAAAGTGGTTCAACCTTGGGCTGAGGTTGCTTGAAGCTCTCTTGGAGCTTTCTTGGAGCTCTTGAAGGTCATTTGGCTTGGTTTTGTTGCTTAAGTGTTGTCTTCCCTTCAAGAGGTATAAGACTCACACTTTAAGCTTGTTTTCATACTTGTTTTTACCACCTTTGCAAACTGTTTTTGGCTTGGTTTTGAACTGAAGAAAACTCTATTTTTCAGTCCTAAATATGATGGTTTAAGCCCCTTTTGAGTTTGGAGGTGGTCCACCCTTCTTGTCCCTTTGCTTGTTAAGCTTTTATGCCATCTTTCAAAGCTTTCTAAAACAACTTTTTTTGGACTTTTAACCACTAAATTCCAGAGAATTTTCAGTGGTAAAAACCATGTTTTGAGGTCCAAAATAGGAGGGGGTGGCCTCCCCTCCTTGTGTCTTATTTGTATATATTGATGGCCCAGCATGTGAGCATGTTTTTTTTACCATCTCATGGCTTGATCTCAGCATGTTTTTGTGACTTTTTTGACATACTTTAGCTTTGTTTTTGGCTGGTTGGGTCACTTGTTGCTTGCTTTTTACACTTGTAGTGTAATCATGCTTACTAGCTTAACATGCTTAATGAATTGGCCTATCATTCTAGCTTATGTTAGCTCAATCTCAGCATGCTTTTGCTCATTTTTTGGCATGTTTAAGCTCTATTTTGAGCTAGTTTGATCACTTGAGCTTTGCTTTGTATGCTTGTAGTATAATTGTGCTAAATTGCCTAACATGTGCTACTGTTTTAGCCTCTCATTCTAGCTCTTTTTAGCTTGCTTCAAGCATGTTTCAGAACTTCATTTAAGCTATTTTAGGACTTTTTTGGACTTTTTGTCCCTTTTGAGCTTTGTATTGCATAGCTATAGTGTAGTTGGCCTCACTAGCTTTGTGTTTCAAGGCCTCCAATATGCTTTACTTGAGATGTTTGCATGCCATGACATCATTTAGTATGTAATTTTAGTGCATAAGCCACTGTCACACTCTCACATATTCCACTCTTTCATTGCTTTTGAAAGTTGTGCCTTGTGCCTTGTTTGTAGCCCAACACATGAGCATGATTTTCTTGCCTTTTGTGCCTAAGTTTTAGTATATTTTAGCCACTGATTTGGCATGATTTAGCTTTGACCAGAGCTGGTTTA
Organism: Camellia lanceoleosa; assembly: GCA_025200525.1. Lineage (NCBI taxonomy): Eukaryota > Viridiplantae > Streptophyta > Magnoliopsida > Ericales > Theaceae > Camellia > Camellia lanceoleosa. The sequence goes on along the minus strand of CM045771.1, from coordinate 149,290,940 downwards.
GTCATTTGAGTTTAATGTTGCATGCCTCTAGTGTTGTGTCCATCACTAGCCTTAATGTTTTTCGCTTTTAACATGTTGTACATGAGATGTTTGCATGTTATAGTCTTATTTCTCATGCCATATTAGCACTAAATTTCTACAATCTTCCTCCATGCTACACTCTTTCATTTACTTTGAAAGTAGTCTTAAGCCCCTTGTTAGCTTGAGAATGGAATTGAGGCTCTCATGCCTAATGGTTTTAGCCTTCTCTTGAGGGTTTCTACTAACCAAAAGCATGAGGCTTCTTTCATGCTCAAGGTGCTTGTGGCTGAGGCCATCTTTCCCATTAGAGGACTTTCATATTGGACTTAACCGATTAAAGCCTAATTGGTAAGCTAAAAGGTGTAAACAAGAATTGAGCAAAGTAAAACTTGTGCAAGATAAGCATGCTGTTTGCATTACATTGTGTTCAATCGGACGTTATATTGAACACAAGGTGAATGGTTCCATTTCATACTCAAAGTGATGAAAATGAGCCAATTCCCTGTCTCCATTGCCTTTGATCTTCCATGATAAGGTAGTGGTCCTAGAGTCTTGTTTGCCTTGCATTCATTGAATTTGTGCAAGTTGGATCCTTGGCCATCATGCATTGCATGCTTGATTGATGGTTTTGGATCCAATGGTACCTCTCCTTTGATGTTTAGAGATGATAATAAGTGGTACAGTACATACATGTCCTTGGGAGACCCTCCATTTTTCTCTGTTTTGTGCTCTATTGCAGTTTAGTGTTACAACACACCAGTGGCTAGCACCCCTTGCATTGTTGGCCGGCACCCTTGCATTGTTGGCCGGCAGAGGCATGCTTTTGGCCGGTAGATGGTCGGCAGCCACCATTTATGGCCGGCAGGCCACTGGTGCACTCCCTAGCTTTGTTTTGGTAAGTTTCAGTGGCAAGCTCTTGAAGACACCCTACAAATAGAGCCTCTAAAGAGCAAACCAGAAGGCGTTTCGGGGCGGCAACCAAGAGCATGCATTCTTCATTTTTGAAGACAGAGCTGAGCCAGCCTAGCTTACATGTTTTATATGCTTTGTTGGTTTTGTAATTTGATTAATTAGATTGTTAATTAATTAAAGTCTTGTAATAATTAGTAAGTAGTTTGCTAGTTATTCGATTGGTTTGTAATAATTAGTCTAATTAGATTATTAGATTAGTTAGCTTGGCTTCGTATAGCTTAGCTTGTTTATTCGGACCCTCCTTCGAGAGGGCACAATGTTGTAATAAGGGTGCGTGCGTGTGTGCATGTCTTCCAACCCCACGTCTTTCTCCTTTTTACTTATCCATTTTCGATGGTTAGTTTTAGGGCATATTTCAATTAGCATACCTTATGCTTGCATGTTTGCATCATTCATTTGTCTTGCATGCACTGGGCTCGGCGCATCATTCAAACTGCATCGTATTTCAATACACTTTCTTGAATACGTGTATCAAAGTGTTGCATTCATATGCCATCTTAGATAGCCGAGCCTATTTAGTTGCATTACTGCATGTGTTCCATTAGGCATCTTATATAGTTAGGATCATGCATGATTTCTAACTAGTTTTCTGTTTTGGCTTGGAGTATACTGCAAGTGTTTATGCTTTAGCATACTTGAATGAGTGTAAGTGTTGCCATGACAGCATGCTTACCATGAGGCTATTTGCTTAAGTGATTAACTGCATGAATGCCTGTGGCTGAAGGCTTTGTTGCTTGAATTGGAACAATTCGATAAATGTGAGTTTTAAGCCCACTTTGCAAAGTGGCAAATCATCATGTTTCAAGCGCACTTGAGGGTGGAAAATCCGCGTTTTAGCCCACTTGAGGATGGCATTTTCAAGCCATTTTTGAAAAACAAACGTGAGTTGTTTTGTTCCAAATCTTGCGACTTAGTCTATACTTGTGTGTGCGTCACATAGTAAAATTAGCGTAATAACCGGAACAAGAACACATGTGTTTTTAAAATAACATATCATGTTTAGTAGAGGCCGATCTTTGATCGGGCGAGCGAGGGTGCTCATTTCAGGACCTTCTCCTCTCGTACCCAAGTTCCCGAACCGAGGCAACTTTGGTGATAATAGATACGTGGCCTTAGGCACGAGTCAGGGTTTCCTAAATTTCCCAAAAATAAAATATTTAGGTGGCGACTCTATAATCTGGCAAAGCAATCCATGTTTGGCGTTTTTTGATTCAAAATTGATTTTTCGAAACCAATTGACAGATTTGGACTCTTTGTTGATTTATCAGTCTTAGATTGCACTTTGTGAGATTAGATTCAGAACCGTAACAGGTGTCTGAACTGTAGGACGACCAATTCGCGCCTTCTCCAAAAGGGGGACGCGCGAAGAAAGTCGGGTCTACAATCATCTCCTTGTGTTTATGTTTTAAATAATTTTTGAAATATTTTCAAGCCGGTGGTAATTTTTCCACTAACGTAGCGGCTAGGAAAGACTCGCTCAGAGACATACCCTTAGCATGAATATCATGCAAAATTAATTGAAAATTTTGAATTTGAGAAATTACCGTTTGGGAGTCTACCATAACGAAGTCCAAAAATGTACTGACAATAAATTTCTTTGTGCCAGCATCCTTTGTCTTATATTTTTTCTCTAAAGAATTCCACAATTCTTTTGTTATTTTCAAAGGACTGTAAACATTGTACAGCATGTTGTGAAGGCCATTGAGAATGTAGTTTTTGCACAGAAAATCCGAATGTTTCCAAGTGTCTACAGCGGCAACAACTTGCCGATCACTTTCATCTTCTCTAAGTACTAGAGCCTCATCATAGAGAAACTGGGACAGATTTAGTTGTAAGATAGAACAACATTTTTTGCTGCCATCTTTTAAACTTGGTGCCATTAAATTTTTTCAATTTTTGTCCATGATTTATTAGAACTTGAACATGATTCTGGATAGGAACCGGAGTCGTTATAACAATCGGATTTGGAGTACTACTTTCAGCAACCATAATATCTAATTACAAAAGTCAGAAAAACCAAAACAGAAATTAATTTTCTAGATATTCAAACTAGAAAATAAATTATAACACAAAATAATTTTATTTTCTAGTTACTAAAACTAGGAAAATAAATTACTACACAATAATTTTCTGTAATACTATTACACAAAATAATATTATGAAATTGTTAATGACACCAGTATATTACTACTTGTTATCAAAGAAAATAAATAGTATATTACTACTATTTGTCAAACAATATATAACTACTATTTGTATTTTTCAACCAGAATATCACTTTGTAAAAAGTGCAGAAAAATAAGTACAGTGAGGACACCAAAAAATAAATCTGTCTTAAGATTGTTGGACAATTTTCATTGTATTATGAATAAATTATGTTTTTATACTTAACAACAAACAAAAGAAATAAAGAAAACGAGAGAGATAGTGCATTAACAAACAAACAAACAAAAATCAAAAGGTCACAAAATAACAAAAAAATAAATCTCAAACTCCCACTTAAAATGAATGATGCTTTCTCCGTCCCAAAATATTAGTTCATTATTTAATTTTTTATTGTCTCAAAATATTAGTCAATTTTCAAAAATTAAGGATTAAACTAATATAAATTTCTTATTTTATCTTTCTTTTAAATTCATTAACAATACGAAAAGTATAATTATGACAATTGATATTTCTAAAAAAAAAATGTATTATCAAAGGGTAATTTAAAAAAATATTATTTTTAAAGTGTAATAATTATATTATCAAAAAAAAGTTTTATTCTCTAAAAGAAACTACATGCATCAATTAGTATATACACTAGTATACCAACTAGCGTTATGATATTAGGGTAAACTATCAATAGAACCTAATAGTTGGACTTCATTCCCATCAAGTCTTATTGAAAATAAGTCTTAGTAAAATTGTCACTAAAAATTATTTTTTTATAACAATTTTTTATATATATCGTTAAAAATTGACAATTAGTGATTTTTTTTTGTTATGATTTTTATAAATTGTCATTAAAACTTGCAATTAGTGACTTTTTTTTATGAGAAATTTTTCCTATAATGCCTATTAGACAATAAGTTCACTTATTAGAATCTAGACGTAAGTATCCCATAATATTATTATTGACTATATTTATTATACAAGTTATAAATATTCAAAATTATACAAATGATGTCATATCATCTGTTAATACATTAGTACATATATTAATTAATACATATATCATTATTCTTTATTTTAAGACAGAAGAGTAGAAACATATAGGAGATTAAAAAAAAGGGAGTTGGGTCGTGAAGGATGGCCAGCGATTGATAGTGGTAGGAGAGGAAAGAGATATCGAAGAAAACGCATAATATAAGTATGATTGGGGTTTAGTCTAGGTCAATTTGCATCACGCGGCATTTTCACAAAAGGACAAGGGTTGAAATTTGAACAATGTGATAAGAATTTGAATAATGACTTGGACCCCTTTTTTTGGACTCCCTTTGACCCCTCTTCACTTGATTGGTTACTTTTTTCTTTTTCTTTTTCTTTTTTCCCTTATCCTCCAATTACCACCCACCACGTGTGTGTGGGATGGTGGGAGTGGTGATTGGAGGAGGTCTCAATCATCACCCTAAGAATTTAATAAGTTAGGACCAAAATGAGAAATTTTATTTTTAAAAGATCAAAGTAAAAAAAATTATACTTTAGGGGTAAAATTATAATTTACTCTAAAATGAATGATTCCGCAATGAAATTGAATAGCATAACATGTATGCGTACAAAAGTAAAAGAAAAAATGAAGAATAATATTCATTTAGGGTACTTTCGTATAAGTCTTAATAAGTGGATTTATTATCTAATAGGTTCTATGAAAAAAAAATTGTCATAAAAAAAGTCACTAATTGTAAGTTTTAGCGACAATTTATAAAAATTATGACAAAAAAAGTCACTAATTATCAATTTTTAGAGACATATATAAAAAATTGTCACAAACAAATTATTTTTAGCGACAATTTTATCAAGACTTATTTTCAATAGGACTTGATGAGAATTAAGTCTAACTATTAAGACCTATTGATAATTTACCCTATTCATTTCAGCATTTGGAAATGTCATAAATACATGTGATATCATCTATTTGTGTGAACTTATACAAACGGAAGATGTCATGTACTGTTAGAAATGGGCGCCCATGTGACATGACCATTTAACATTTTGAACCTGATCCAAATGGGTTTTAAATTTGAATTCAAACCTATTTGGATAACTACTCTGGATATATATCTATCATATCCTAATATGGATAGATGATATAGATATATGATATTATCTCTAGTAACTTATATGAAAAAAAGGAGATAATTAGATTATATATCTTATATATGGGATATGGGTGAAAAAGAACAATACAACGTATCATCTCTGTTTTTTTCCCATATACAGTTTCTCCCATAAACTGACTCTCTCCCATAAACAACAATCAATAAGCTATTTGCACTGTGATTTGTGTGGGTGATATTCACCATTGTAATATCACTCCACTGCTGGGTTGATTGACCAGATTCAGGAAGCACTGATTTACCCACGAGATCCATCAGAGTTCAGAAGAGTTCAGAAAGGTATGACCTTAAATATTTTTATTCCGCTGCGTCATACTTTGTTTACATTGGTATCAGAGCCTTAAATATGGGTATTTTCGTGCTTATTTTTATGCATTAAATTATGTGTATATTTTTTATATAAATATATATACATGATATATGTATGAATATTAATGGATGAGGCAGATGAAGTGCACGGTTTTTCGCATTTTAACTTCATTAGATTGAGAGAGTGATATACCTCATTTTTATGTTCTTTAAATGTCATTTTTAAGACTATAAATGTATTTATTTTGGAAAATGGAGTCCGGAAGTATAAAAATCGGACCAGAAAACACCCTGGAAGGCAGCGCGTGGGCTGAACGCACCACCTGACGCCGTGAGCCACCTCCACGCGCTGGCCTCCCTTTCGACGCGCCTGCACGCGCCCTCACGCGCGCGTCAGCGGCGCTGTCCACGCGCGAGCCGTCGGCGCCACGCACGCGCGCCACGTGCCGAGCCGCGTTCTGAGCCGCGCGCTGAGCCGTGTTGGGCCGCGAGCCGAGCCGTTTCCCCAGCTGGCTTGGCTGTAAGGCTCTGTTTGTTTTTTTTTTAAATTCTGAATCGCGTTAAATGGCCATAATTTATTCGTTATAGCTTTGTTTTAAGCATGGTTGGTACCGTTAGACTCAGAATTAAATTTTGTATCTTATGTAAAATTTTGAAAATTTTACGAAAATAAAAATATTTTTTCTGTGTTAATAATTCATTTTTTATGCTTTAAAATGATTCTGGTATTGCATAAATAATTTTCTGGAGTTGAAATTTTTATTGTGGACTTCTGAAATGTTTTACTATTTACTGGTATAATTGTTTCAGTTTGTCAGTTTTTGGATTTTTTATTTCTAATTTTATGTGTGTTTATTAGTTATTTAAAATTCCAGAAAAATACCAAAAAAATTTCAGAAAATCTCAGAAGTGATATAGTTTCTGTTATGGCATAATTTGAATATTGAATACAACATATTTTTTGGATTTTTAATATGTTGAAATTAGAGGAGCATGATTATTTATTTATTAAAATTCCATTATTAAATGAATATAGCATGAGTTATTTGTAAATTTACATTAAGAATGCTATTGTATGGAATTTATCATGTTTTGTATATGCCATAGTCAGTGGGAGGTTATTCGGTTGAGAGAAATCTTTGTAGATTAACTCCCGAAAACCAATATTTTGCGCATAAATTAAATTAAATTTTGGATAATTGTCACCTGTGGCGCAAGAGATGATTACGATCATAGCGGATTTTCGATCTTGCGACTTGTGTAATATTGTCACTATTTAATTTAGGTTTTTGCGGCAAAATTATATTATGCTAATCAAATTAATCCTAATGCGAATTTCTCTCTAAATTAATTCAGCTTATGGAAGTTAATTTGGTTGACCTAGACTTAGTAGAGATGTTCAAATGTGAACAACATAATCCCATTCTTTAGATGAGCAAAAGTCTTGGAGACTTTAGGTCAAACCTTAATTGAGCCAAAGTAAGGAAACATGACTCAAAGTCGCCGTGGTTTTGTTGCCTTATTTGGCACAATAAAACTAATGTGTGCGCTATGGTTAGCGGCATGCTGTGTAGTTTTGGTTGGCGAGTTTTGGAGTTATGAAATTGGAAAGCCCTCAATAGATTTGTATATGATCTTGACTATTGAGCTGCGCGGATTGACTTTGTAATTTGACTTGTAAATAATGTTACATCATTGGATGAAGTAACATTCAAGAGTCACGTCATTCAAGAAATGCGAGCTTAAATAAATTAGTCATTAAGTGTAAGACGAGTAGCCAGTATGAGTAGTGTTTTGCTCTCTACCCAATTATTGGGAGTGGATGGAGCAAAATTTCATGCGCTATTATAGTGTGCATTGAAATATCACATGAAGTTAAAAGATTAGTGCTTAGAAGCTGCAAAATCTTTAACACTAAGTGAAAAGATTAGCGCTTAGAAGCTGCAAAATCTATTAACACTAAGTGAAAAGATTAGCGCTTAGTGGCTGCAAAATCTATGAGCATTGCCAACTTGTCTAAGTCAGGGCACTTACTGTTTCCACACTTAGGTGTGAGACATGAGGAGGGGCTTCTTTGTATGATTCCTTAGCTAGGCTAACATTTTTGAATAACATTTACCACTAAGCGCAAACGTTGCAGCATAGTAATGAAAAGGTCAAGGCCGACAAGGTTGTTATGACTCTAAGAATTTGACGCATCGCTTGTGAGAGCATTGTGTTGAATTAGACTCTTTAGCCTAATTCACGCTTAAGTTACTTCAAGAGCTGTCAAAGATTGATAGCTTATTCTCTCCTTCTTGTGGATAGTAGAATTAATTGCAAGTAACTATGAAGCGAGAAATAGATATGGCAAGAGGAGTATCGTCTTTTTTCAACTAGATGCATTAAAGTGTGTGGAGAATAAAATTGACTTGAAGGTGCAGGGGATTAGCACTTACTAGTTAAATTTGCGATTTAGGCGCACTTGAAATCTCCATGACATCCTTTTATGATCTAGTAAATATGAGTTAGTTGTGAGTCATTACCTAGTTGGGCCTAAACCTTTAAAACTTGTTTTCAAGAACTCACACATAAAGATGATTGGAATTAGTTTATGACATTGGTCATGAACCGGTGGCTTATTATACTTAATCACATTAATGAGATGATGATACGATGGTTTGAGTAGGCCTTCTCGGGCCCACTCGCTTATGACATACTGTTCTCATGTGAATGTGTAACTTTGTTCGCAATGGTTGCGCACAAGTAAGTAGGAAAGCCATAGAAGGTCATTTGTATTGGCGCATTTAGTCCACTATGATTTTTGTGACTAGATATGTGTAAGGGTATGATAGCTAAGCCTCAATCTCGACACATTTATAGATTACGATGCGCATCTGAGTCAAGACTATTTGATCTCTCATAAGTCAAAAGTTGTGAGATGATTTTTGACATTGCACATATGAGGTTGAGATCAATTAGATAACAGCTTTTGTGCTTTTAGTTTTGACCAAGGTGGCGAGTATCTATTTGAGTTATTTTAGAGAACTCTGTGAAGATAAATGGATGCTTAGAAAATTGATTATTCCTAATACTCAATAACACAATGGTGTAGTAGAGATAAGGAATTAAATATTGTTAAGTTAGGTGGATAATGGCACAAAATGTTTCCCAATTGGGAATTGCACTAGTTTGTTGCCTATATCCCTAACTCAGTGCCCTCCATATCAGATTTTACACTCCATTTTGAGTAATGGGTTAGCAGAGAGCCATCTATGGGCGATCTGAATCAGATGCGACTTATATTTATTCTACTTCTCATAAGATTGCGAAGTTAAGACCTAAGGTTCCATAGCGCATTATTGTATGCTGTCTTGTGAACACATAGGGTCGTGTGGCGCATTATTGTATGCGGTCATGTAAACCCTCTAGGTCATATGCATATAGGTAAGTAGCTTTGTGGTAGTGTAACTAAGCCACATAAAGTTTTCTTAGTAAAGGTGACGTGAATAGAGTTTTGGAACTCTATAAGATAGAGAATTCTAAGCATAGCGCTTTATGTAGCCTAGTTGAGAATGGAAAGAAATTTCCAATATCCTAGGGACAGTGAGAGCGATGTGCCTACTAATGGATTACTCCATTAGAGAAGAATACTCTACATTCATAGTTGCGTGGTAGCAAATGTGAAAATTTTCCACGTCATCACTGGGTGATTGAGAAGGAAATATTCATGATTGCTCCGCAAGATGATAAAGAGCCTAGGATAATGCCAAAGGCTCTAGTCTCCTGTTTTTAGAAAGTGGATTAATGTTGCGCGGTTTAAGACAAAGTCTTTGAGGATTAACCATTTCTATAATTTGGTTGACTTTCCATTATGACGCGAAACTGTTCTAAAGTTATGCGTAATTTGGATAGTCATTGTTGAGGCATAAGGCTTGCTAGATACCGAAAAGTCGCACCATTGAGGAAAGTGTAGACCATGAGAAGACTTCCTCCGGGGGAGTGAGGTTATTTTGACTTAGGCTATGATTGACATAAGTTCGGAACATTAATTTGTGGACATTGTGACCCAACTTCTCGTTGGAGAATTGGATAAGTAGATCCGTAGGGATTTACCTTCTGTTTTTATGGTGAAAAGTTAGGAGCGCAAAAAAGTTGCTAGTTCCAATAAATCTTTTACAACCTAAAACAGTTATCCAAATAGTGGTTCTTAGATTTCGTCAAGCCATGATAGGCAAACGATAATCGATGAAGACCACTGAGGCATGATCAATGGTCCAAAAGAAGTTTTTCCTTACTTAGTCATTATAAGCCAGGAATTTATAGGGTTGTCGCTACCTAGGATGGGCAGTCCTCTATTTTAGATATGATGGACATGGGTGATGTAATTTATATGCTCGGATATACGATCCTTAGGGATTGTTTTGAGAGAATTCATGTTTTGTCTTCGATGACTTACATAAGGAATATCCTAAAACGATTCTAGATGCAAAATCGCAAACCCATTGACTTACTTATCGGTAAAAGCTAGAGCCTTAGCTATTGAGTGAATCCTCGGATTGTCTTTAACATAAACAAATGACCTATATTCCTTGATCTTTTCTTTGTTGTAGGAGCCTAAAGTACGCTATGTGGGCGTATTCAGCATAATAAGTGTTATCTTTGGTAAATGGTCAATTGAATTGTTTAGACATTGACCTTGCTCGTTAGATTGTGGATAGAATGCTTTACTAGTAGTATATTAAATTGCTCATTGTAAAATTCAATGCGCTAGTTGGGCGCATCCAGAATGAACGCAAATTGGTTACCAAAATATCTTTAGAGAGGATATTGCGCAAGAGGTAGTGATCTTAAATCACTTCATGTGAGGCGCACATGGAGGATTCCATTGTATATGCTTATCGCAAGAGGTGCTGATAAGGTTTATGTTTGGAATCTAGAATTGTGATTTTGAATCACTTCATGTGAGGCGCACATGGTGGATTCCGTTGTATATACTTATCGCAAGAGGTGTTGATAAGGCTTATGTTTGGAATCTAGAATTGCGCAAGCTGTGGTCAATTTTTTTAAAAATCGATCACTTATTTTGAGATGATGGGATGTTGACACTATTATGGTTTGTGTCATAATGATTAGCAGATGATGATGTCAGTAGGCAAGATTAGCTCACTCACACGAGCAATCGCCCTTGGCGCTTGGGAGCGAGCAAGGTTGAGACTTGTGGTTTATTTTTTATTTGGAGCCAAGAGAGGCTTAAATTATCCACTATGTATGTCGCCTTGGTTACAACCAAGATGAGGTCGTGTTAAGGACCAAAAATGGATGTTAGTACCCACTTTCCATGTTGTGCCTGTTATGATTAGCCAGATGCGAGATCTCATTTGGTGCCTAGAAGGCAAGCAAATAGAGAATTCGGGTTAGGCGCTAGAAAGCGACTAGACTAATATCTGTATGGTGTATCGAGTATGACGTCACTCTTTTGGAAGAGTTACTCCACCGTAGCATGTATTCATACTACATGTGCTTGGCGACCAAGTAATGAGGTGAGAGAATAGATCCCTGTTTCCTTACCGTGTGAGTCTTACGTTTCATTATTGATATGACTTTCATTTATGTACCATTTTGTGACTTTTAACTATGTCATAAGGTAAGGGGTTGATGTTTTGGTACTTTGGTATGTTGCCTGCGGTCATGTATGATTCGGCCTTAAGGGACATCACTGGGAAAGCGGTCAATCCTAAACTAAATGGCATGAGTGCAAAGGGAAGATCATCTAGTATTACACCACCACTGTTGTATATTCATTGCCGGCAACTCACATCGCTCTGTATGAGAGGCGAATTGAGTGTGAATATATTGCAAGAATTGAGAGGGTCAAACATACTCTTTTTGAGAGATTAGAGATGTTTTTTGGACCGGTGTAATTAGATGGGTCTGGGGTATATGAGACACTATTTTTGTTCCTTTTGGGTTGATGTCTCTATGCTGGCTCATTTTGAGTTTCTAGTATAGAGCTCCCACATGCAGGTGTTCTCAGCGGTCGCACGGTGCATTGGCTAGTATGAGATTGTTCTTTTTGGGGAGATAGAGATAGAGATGTGGCAGTGTCATGCCAACTCATGTGCGAGTGGGAGATGTTAGAAATGGGCGCCTATGTGACATGACCATTTAACATTTTGAACCTGATCCAAATGGGTTTTGAATTTGAATTCAAACCTATTTGGATAACTACTCTGGATATATATCTATCATATCCTAATATGGATAGATGATATAGATATATGATATTATCTCTAGTAACTTATATGAAAAAAAGGAGATAATTAGATTATATATCTTATATATGGGATATGAGTGAAAAAGAACAATACAACGTATCATCTCTGTTTTTTTCCCATATAAAGTTTCTCCCATATACTGACTCTCTCCCATAAACAACAATCAATAAGCTATTTGCACTTCGATTTGTATGGGTGATATTCACCATTGTAATATCACCCCACTGCTGGGTTGATTGACCAGATTCAGGAAGCACTGATTTACCCACGAGATCCATCAGAGTTCAGAAAGGTATGACCTTAAATATTTTTATTCCGCTGCGTCATACTTTGTTTACATGTACATTTACGACGTTGTCAATATTTTTAGAAAATGAGTTGGCTTCTCTCTAGTTCATGGTGGATTGGAGAGATTCATGACCGACCTTTTTTTGATTATCTATTATGTTTGTATTATAGCCTTTTGTGTAGATAATTGCATGTAATAATGTGATTTCATCACATTTATCATAATAAATAAATAATAAAAAAAGACATAAAATGTGATTTTTTAAAATAGACTGCCTATTTTTTGAAGACAACAATGATAAAGTCACATAATTACAATCGTTGAATTAATCTAATTTTTTTATGGATAGAGATGGACAATAAACATGCCTAATCTATTTGACTCTGTTGCGACTCGCAGTTTAAGAGTGTTGGCGAGTTAGGTTCGATAGATTATACACTAAATTTGTACGGGTTAAATTGTGTGTAGCTTGAAAGAACTTGTGCCAAAATCAACTAGTTATAAATCGAACACCTCAACCATGAAGAAATCTTCTTTTTTCTGTCTTTTTTATTATTTTATTATTATTATTATTATTTTTTTAAGTGTCATCACATGTTTAAATGCTGGAATATTGTCAAAGTTTTCTAAATAGATGTATATCATCAAACGTTTCTTTTATTTTTATTTTTATTTTATAGCCTCACAATTACATTAACATTTTACAACTTGTCAACCCGTCAAATCCATTGGTTCAAACCCGTCAAGATATTCAAATTAATTTGTCAATTTTGCAATTTTGAGGTTGTGCAAAATTGGCAGCAAATTGAAAAATTATCAAACCACTTAAGAATGATTTGTGGAGGTTATTTCTCTCAAATATCCAAGCCGACCCATGCACACTACTATATGAACATATTATATTATTATTGACCGTAATTTATATGAACATATTAAATTATTCTTGACCGTAATGGAGTCTTTTTTATTATTATTATTTTTTTAACAAGAAAAATGATATTCTGAGGTGTTATTGCTGTATCCGTAACCCATGTTCCGAGTTAACCGATTGTCGGCCTCCCAATCTATAGAAAGAGACTCACTACCGAGACACTCATGAAGTTCAATCATATGTCACAGACAAACTTAAGTTTCAATCATAATAGAGTCTAAGGCCCCGTTTGTTTGGGATTATAAGAAGGGGATTGAGATTGATAGTGAGGTTAGACTAGTATATGGGGTGTTTGTTTTGAGAGATGGGGATGAGACTACTAATATCTTGGTATTAGTAAAGGTCTTGGAAGGAGGATTCATAGTGAGGAAGTAGAGATGGTATTAGAAAAATAGTGAGGGAATTAGAAATTTTTTTATTATTTTTATTTTTTATATATTGGAAATTTTTTTAAAAATATTAATGTTTAATTTTTTATATTTTTTTACTTGTTTTATTATTTTATATAAAAATAATTTAACAATTCCTCACTATTAATCCCCTTACTATCAATTCCCTCCCTATTAATCCACTCATTAACAATCCCCTCACTATTAATTCCCGTATCGTTAATCCCCTCTTTTCTATATCTGAAAACAAACGGAGTCTAAAGGCTCGAGTTAAACCTCTTCAACTCATGAACAAGAGTGACGTCAATTCCTTTGAAATAGTAATTGCATGAAGCATGCATTCTCCTTTCTTTTACTATAGGTCATCTTTATAAATATAAAGGACCAATTAATCGTAAGTGTGATAGTCTAAAAAATTGTACTACACATTAAAATTTTGACACGATAAAATATTATATCAAATTCAAAAGAATAATCTGTATCTAAAAATAATCAGAAAAACTGCAAACCAATATAATAATAAAAAATTAATTGCATTATAACTGAAATCTTTTATGGTAGAATTTTGACATATAAAAATAATTTGTACCAAGCACGGAAATAATTTGTATCTCTCACACACACACCCACACCCACACACACACACACACACACACACACACACACACACACAAAATTTGCACTATCTTAAAAATTCGAATATTCGTCCACTATTGGACTGATTTATAATTTTCCCAAAATAATTTACTTACTTTTGCTATTTGAAATTTCCTCATATAATTCAAAGAGAACACTCAATGATGTAATGAAAAAAAAAAAAAAAAAAAAATTTAGGGTAAATTACTAACAAGTCTTAATAATTGGACTTAATTTCTATCAAGTCTTATTGAAAATAAGTCTTGGTAAAATTGTTATTAAAAATAAATTTTTTTGATAATTTTTTATATATGTTGCTAAAAATTGACAATTAATGACTTTTTTTTTGTCATAATTTTTATAAATTGTCGCTAATACTTACAATTAATAACATTTTTTTATAACATTTTAGATAATAGGACGTATTAAATAATGAGTGAACTTATTAAAACCTACACGTAACTATCCAAAAACTTATTGAATGTAGGTGAAGGTTCAGTGGGACCCTCTCAAAGTCAATATTTGTTTCTAGAATAATGTTTGGTAGCTCGAGGATTTGTCTCCCCGAATCCCTCTAATGTCCAAAACGACGTCGTTTTGGGCATTAGGTTTTTTTTTTTTTTCTCGATCTGAAACCGATCTGAGAAGAAGAGGGGATGAGGGAGAGGGAGAGGGAGAGGAAGAGGGAGAGGGAGAGAGAGAGAGAGAGAAGAAGCGGTGGCCGTCGTCAGACTCGCCCGTCGTTGCCTCGCCGCTTGACTTGTCATAGCAACTCGACTCGGCTCCAGCCGTCTCTGCCTCCGACCCCACTTCCTCCTCCCCTGTTATTAGGGCCCCCTGCAGTCCTCCTCCTCCTCCTCCTCTCCTCTCCTTCTTCCTCCTGATTTCTGCTTCTGAAAAAAAAAGAAAAAAAAGTACAAAAACAGCAACGTTTTTTATTAGAGGGATTCGAGCTACGTAGCTTTCGAGCTACGTAGCATGACTGTTGTTTCTATATATACTTATAGTTTGCCTTGACCAAATCAAACTATTGACTTAAGAATAAATGGCATATTGGGATAAAAATAAATAATGGTTAAACTGTCTATCGGTTTTAATAATTATACTTAATTTTTATCAAGTTTTATTGAAATAAATCTTAATAAAATTGACACTAAAATTAATTTTTTGTAACGATTTTTTACATATTTCATTAAAAATTGACAATTTGTGACTTTTTTTTGTCACAATTTATATAAATTGTTGATAAAACTTACAATTAGTGACGTTTTTCTGTGACGAATCTTTCAAACTATTGCTAAAGTCGAAACTTAGTGACTTTTTTTGTAATAATTTTTTTAAGCTGTCATTAAAACTTATAATTATTTACATTTTTGTGATAAATTTTTTATACAGTCACTGAAAATTAACAATTAGTGACTTTGTTTTAATAATGTTTAATGAAAAACGCTATTAATTCTTAGAGGACCTATTGAATAATAACTCTACCTATTAAAATTTACATATAAGTCTCCTAAAAATAAATAAATAAATAAATGGCATACATGAATCTACATTGAAGATGATAAAATTAGGGGGAATTACAGCACAGAGCAGGAAAAAAAAAATACAAAAATATAGGGTCCAACTCATTCTATGGTTAGATGCAAGTCAAAAGTTATGAAATATTTGTGATTTTTTTTTTTTTCAACCTTCGTTGAACAATAATTTTTCCATAAAATTAAAATTATAAGCGAATAAAACCTATTAATATAAGATATTTTTTTTTATAGCTTGTGTTTGTTTTCTGATCACATCAATAACTAACACCATATTGTATACCTTAATTTATTGGAGAAATTACTTACTAGTTGGACAGATAAAAAAAAAACAAAAAACAAACATGGGGGTGCAAACTTTCACCCCACGGTTTTTCACTTGCACACTATCCCAAAATTGCTTGCACCCCAATGTTTTTGTAATTTTTATTTTTAGTTTTTATGTCCCATGATTAAATAATTCTATCTTAGCTCATTTCTAGGAAACTTCTTTGTTGAGCTAAAAATTGACTTTCAAAAGATAAATTGTCTGCCAAGAGACTTCATAGTCTTAGAGAAAGTATTATACATACTATAAAAATTAAATTATTTAAGTTTAATTTATTTTTGACACATTAAAAATTATTTTTCTCCACTTTAGTTAATTTTTAACTATCATATATAGTATAAAAAATCAAACTATTTCAATTTGACTTTGTTCAGCACATTACAATTTTGTTTAAAATTAATTTATTATTTAAACAAGTGATATTTTTAATACATTTTAAAACTCATTAAATTTTCAAAACAAACTTAAACAAAATAGTACTAACTTAATTTAATTAGTTTATAATCCTACTTCACAATAACTAAATTAATATTTTTATTATTTTAGGTTGTGTTACTTTCATATTTAATTCCTTTTTTTTGTTTTTTTGTTTCAATTCAAAATGACTGGACTTTTATAAGTTTGAAAGGAATATGATTTTGAACATCATGATTACAATGTTTACAATTGATTGGAATACAAAGTTGATTCCAAGTTATCTATTCTAACGACAATCAAAATCTGACTTGTCCACCTCTCAGAGAACGTCATATTCTTAGAAAAATGTTAATTACCCAAGATTAATTGGGCTCGGCCCGGTTCATCCGGGCCTGGGCTCGGGCCAGTCCATGTTGAGTTGTCCGGGTCTTGCTAAAATTTGGGCCGAGCTGGGCCCCGAGTCAGAAAATTAGACCCACACCTAGGGAACATTCGGGCCTTGGGTTGGCTGGGCCTAGGCGGGCCTGAACAATTTTTAATTTTTTAATCAAAATCTTATTCTTTTCTACTAAAAATAACATTGGGCCTCGGGCGGATAAGGTTTTAAGTGGGCCGATGAGCCAAGCTTAGCGGGTGGGGCTCACGGGCCAGGCCAAACTTCAAAACAGTAACCTAGGCCTAGGCCTAAAGTTCTGGATTGAGCTTGGGCCCAAATCTAACCAGCGTGAGCCCACCCAAAGCCTCGGGTGGGTTTCGGACTACCCATAAGTCACGAGTCATTTTTACACCCCTACTTAAGATTTATAAGAAAAAAAAAAACAAAAATTAGACTCACAATATTTTAACTTCTATAAATTTTTCATAAAAAATTCTAATGAAATAAGACGGTTGAATAGTATTGTCACGTGTATTTTACTACTAGTCGTAATAATGAAAATCTTATTCCTTTTAAAAAGAAAAATAAAAAACATCCAAACATAGCATTTATTTATTTGTGTTGTCATCTATTAGACTTATTTATTTGTGTTGAGAGTCTATAGATGTTGTGGGTGTTAACAAACTACTTCCACTTCAACTTCGTTTGGCATTCTTTTTATATTTTTTTTAACCCCAAAATGTTTACCGAATAAGGACTTTAATTAATTTGTCAATCACTTGGATTCTTTGACTCGTGTCTCAGGACTATTATTATATATGTAATTAACATTATTGTTGTCACCTTAGCCAATAATTACTTTTTTATTAAGTTAAATTGATAATTAAAAAATAAAAAATAAAAATATTTTAATTTTTTTTTAATATTTAAACTATTTCTACTTTATAAATTATTTACAGAAATTATATTAAATATTCTGGCACAGACAACAACAACAACAACAACAACAACAACAAAAAAAACCCTGTAACCACCTATCGCACTAGACAACCCTATAATATCTGGATGACCGATCAAGGAGTTCTTGAGTAAAAAGGATGATCAAAGACTAAGGCCAAGTTTGGCATCCTCAACAAAATCTAAAAAAAAAAAAAAAGTCTTATTTTAGTTAAATCATCTTTATTTTTAAACATCACCCTCTCTAACATCACTTCAAACCCAACTCAAATCCAACCCATATTTCATAAAAAGTCAAAAAGTACACTTATTTAGTCTTTCCAAACTTGGCCTAACTATAATTCGACTTGGAACTCTCCAGTTTTCTAGTTCTTATTTTTTAGTAGTGCTTCATTTCCAGGAACTTGGCATATAACCAATCACCAAGCCGTGTTGACCACTTCTTGCTTGCTTGTAAGAAAACAAAGATAATATGAAAGTGACAAAAGATACCCTCAAAATAAAATATGCAGCCTACATTTAAAATTAATATGATATAAGCGACTTCTAAAATAACATTATTGAGAGAATATTATCTTTAAATGTGAGGAGGGAGTGATAAAACACAAGAAAATACTATAAGGACCAGACATCTACTTTGCCATCCTTTTTAGGTCTTATTTGGTAATATTTTAATCTAAAAATTATTAAAAAGTCAAAAAGTTAACAAATTATAAATAATAAAAAAAAAAGTCTTGCATTTTTTTTTTTTTGGTGTAAAAAGAAAAAAAAAATTATCTTAAACATACTATTTTTTTTAATCTTATATTTTAGTCAAAAAGTCAAAAAAATGAACTTATTTAACAATACTATAAATAAGTTATTTATTGACTTACTTAGGTCATATCATTTTTTTATTTTTTTATATATCTTTTCATAATAAATAAATAAAAAAAATCGACTTTTATATTTTACCCAAAATATCTCAAACGAAGTGTAAGTCTCCTTTTAAAGGTACTTAAATGGTCATTATCTCGGTGGAGGGAGAGTGACTGGGTAGGCTGGAATTCTTGTTGCACTAACAATATATTAATAATTTATTCCTTTGGATGTTTTGAAAAGCTTTTTAGCTAGGCTTGGATCTCTTTGCATTACATGTATGCTTATGATCAATCATAATGGTGTTGCATATCTTTTCTTTAATTTAATTCTCTAATTTAATAATCAATTCTTATACTAATATTAAGATACTAATATTGTTAAATTTATTGAACAATTATTTACTAAATTATCTATCCCTTCTAATGAAAAAGGAATTATTATCTTAACACAACAACCACCTTTAGAATTTACTAGTGACTCTGACACATCTACTAATAAAATTAGTCAACTAGCACAACAATTTCAAACCACTCATCTTAATTGAATAGTACATCTGAAAATTAATCTTACTACTCTTACAAAAAATTAGTATAATAAACCAACTCTACCTAATCTTCAATTTAAAGAAACTAATATTAGCAATCAATTTTCTGTTTCTGCCAAAAAATTATATGAATGGAATATTGATGGTCTTAGTGAAAATCAAATTCTTCAAAAGTTAAATCACATGTCTATGGAAACTAATAGTTATCTTAGTAATTATCCTAACTACACTCAACCTGAAAGCGTCTCTTTACTTACCTCTGGTTTTACTGGTGTGCTTAAATCTTAATGGGACAAAAACCTCACTCAGGATATGCGTGAAGATATTCAAAATGCAGTCCAAGTTAATAAAAATTGTTAAGTTTTATTCTTGGCAATCCCGTTTGACAAAGCTTCTTTCAGTTGTATTTTTATTCGCTCTTTTATTTCAGTGAGGCTATGAGTACTTAGATGCAAATCTAACCCGAATTGTGCCTTGTAGAGAAGTTTCAGAAGATAATTCTTTCATGTTTGCCACTTCGCTGACCCACTCAAGCGGAGAATGCTTGGTTCCAAAAGTTTGATCGCCTGCAAAAATACTGGGAGATGTTTTTTCCCGCTTGAGTAGAATTTCCTGCGCTCAAGCATCGGTCTACTCGAGCGGCCATTCTGTCGCTCGAGCGAAGATCGCGGAATAGATTGCTATAAATATGTGTTGCAGTCAGATTTTAGGGTTACGCCTCCAAATCTTCTTCTTGGATATTAGGGTTTATATCTGGGGCTATTTTGCTAGTTTTCTTTGATATTTGATTAAGTATTCAACTCATGGTTTAAGAAGTATACATCAAAGAATTATCTGTTTATTCTATACAAAAAAGAGAGTTGTTCTTCAGTGCATTTTCAAGAATTCGAGCCTAAAGCTTTGGTGGATTCTAGAGTGGCTCATCGTCGTGATTCGACATCGGCGTTGTGAATTCAACGTTGGGCAAGACAATTTCGAGGTGAAGACGGGACTAGAAGATATGCATATGGTTGGTTCAATTGGGCGTGAATTCGCTAGATAATTAAGAGTATACCCGTGTAATTCTTTTAAGTCTTTTTAATGGATTCTTTTGTGGCTTTTGTTCATAGTTTTTTTTATCACAATTCGAGACGCTCCAATTGTGGCTTTTCCACATAAAATCGTTGTGTCGATTTGTTTTGATTGTTTGATTGGGATTGTTATTTACTGCTTAAAATTGATACATAATCACAAATCAACTTCTAGGGGATTTTTAGTTTTTTCAAAAAATGACTTCCCTATATTTGATGAAGACATAGGAACAAGTAAACCTGATGGCATTAACACTTTAATATTTATCATAATCAAACATTTTATTGGAACACCTACTAATATTCATTCCCGCATCCATGATCAACTTAGTAATTTAACTTGCCCTACATTAAGTGATTTTCGTTGGTATAAAGATGTCTTTACTTCTAGAGTTATTATACTTAGAGATGATTGTACTAAATCATTTTGGAAAAAAAAAAAATATTAATAGATTACCTAGTCTTTTTGCCAATAAAAATTAGAGATGTCCTTAGTTAACCTACTGGTATTATTGAATATGATAACCTCACTTATGGTGATGTCATTAATACTATTCAGAAAGAAGGATTGAAAATGTATATTGACATAAAACTTAGTCAAAAAGCAGTTAGAGATAAACATAAGGCTAAATATGAATTAGGTAACTTCTGTGAACAATATGGTCTACCCCTTATAGCCCCATCGCATAAAAAACATAAGAAAAATAAAACTTTTCCCAAACCATATAAGAAATATCGTAAAAAACATTTATCTCTAAATCACATGATCAATATTATGCTAAACCTAATAAAAAATATCATAAGAAAACTAAAAACTTTAAGAAGTCAAAATCTACTCAAGATATTACTTGTTACAATTGTGGTAAAAATGGTCACTATTCTAACAAATGTAAAGCTAGAGCTAACCTAAAGGACAAATTTAACCAATTATACATTACTGAAGAAAATCAATGTCAAATATTTGGAATCTTCAACTTAACTAATACCTCGAATCACTCTCCTCATCCATCTAGTACCTCATCAAGCAATCCTAATCTATCCAGTAGTAATTTTGACTATTATTCTCTCACTGATAATACTAATGATGATCCAATTGAACTAGGATGCAATGATACCTACTGTAAACAAATCACTGTATTTACTAAATCCCAGCAAGAAGAAGATTCATTAATTAAATTAATTAGTAAACTAGACAATCCTGACTTAAAAAGAAAATATACTAATAAATTAAAAGCTTTACTAATAAACAAGATAAAAAAAAAAAAAAAAAAAAAAACTTCATCAAGATAAACCAATTATCAGCTTAACTTCTACTTTAGAAAGATTCAAAAAAGCTCACCATAAAGAAGTTACCTTACAAGATTTACATAAAGAAATTAACCAAATTAAATTAACAATTAAAGAATTAAAAACTAAAGACAAATCATTAGAAGAAGAAATTGCAATATTAAAAATCAATAAAAGTCTTAATGATTTCCAAAATAATAATGATACTTCCACTGATGAATCTAGTTCTTGTCACGATCCGAACCATGTCATCTTTGATAATCGATTAACTAAATCTCATCATGACAGTGATAATCACGATGACAGTAATCGTTTAAATATTATTAATAGAATTAATATTCAAAAATGGCATTCGATAGTCAAATTAGTTATTATTGATTTTGAAATAGAAGTTATAACTCTAATTGAGACCGGGATTGATTTAAATTGTATCCAAGAAGGTTTAATCCCCATAAAATATTATCATAAAACTAGTGAACAATTAAGTTCTGCTAATGGAAGTCAAATATATATTAAATATAAATCACCTAAAGTACATATTTGTCAAAATAATGTTTATTTTAAAACATCATTCGTTTTAGTTCGAAATATGACAAACAAAGTCATTTTAGGAACACCATTTATCTTTTTATTATACCTATTCACTACCACTAATCATGGAATAGCAATACAAGCTTTTGGTCAAACAGTAACCTTTAAATTCTTATCTCCTCCTGAAATCAAAGAATTAAATCAATTAAAAGAATGTTCCATATCCCAATCTATCTACCGATTAACTAAACAACTTAAGTTTCTTAAGGAAGAAGTCAAATATAAAAGAGTTGAATCTCAATTAACAAATCCCATTCTTGTTTCTAGAATTGAACAATTCAAAATCCATTTAGAAACTACTGTCTGTTCTACTTTACCTAGTATTTTCTGACATAGGAAAAAACATGTAGTTACACTTCCTTATATTAAAAATTTTGATGAAAGACAAATTCCTACTAAATCTCCCATTCAAATGAATAATGAATTAGTCAAAATGTGTAAAAAAGAAATCAATGAATTACTTAAAAATAATATCATTAGTAAAAATAAGTCATCTTGGTCTTGTCTTGTCTTTTATGTTAATAAAAATGCTGAACTTGAATGAGGTGTTCCATGATTAGTCATCAATTATAAACCTTTAAACGAAGTTTTAGAATGGATACACTATCCAATTCCTAATAAAAAAGATTTAATTAAACGTCTTATTCAAGCCGTCATTTTAGTAAATTTGATCTTAAAAGTGGATTTTGGAAAATACAAATTCACCCTAAAGACAGGTATGAAACTGCTTTTACTACACCCTTTAGGCATTACGAATGGAATGACATGCCTTTTGATTTAAAAAATGTACCTAGTGAATTGCAAAACATCATGAATGAAATATTCAATCCCTTTAGTCAATTTTCCATCGTTTACATTCACGACATTCTTATTTTCTCTAAGTCCATAAATGAACATTGGAAACATCTTCACTCCTTCCTCCAGATTATCAAACATAATGGTTTAGTCATATCTACCCCTAAAATTAAGTTATTTCAAACCAAAGTCCGATTTTTAGGTTATGATATCTATCAAAGTACTATTCTTCCAATTAGTCGATCTATTGAATTTGTCTCTAAGTTTCCTGATGAAATTTTAGACAAAACTTAATTAGAACGATTTTTAGGCTCTCTTAATTACATTGCTGAATTCTATCAAGACCTTAGGATAACCTGTCAACCCCTTTTTGATCGATTGAAGGATAATCCTCCTCTATGGTCTCCCAGTCATACTACTATTGTACAACAAGTAAAAAAATGTGTCAAAACTTTGCCTTGTCTTGGTATTCTTATTGAAAATTCATTCAAAATTATTCAAACTGATTCCTCTGATGTTGGTTATGGTGGCATTCTCCTTTAGAAGGTCACTCCTAAGTCATTTGAACAAATTGTTCATTTTCATTCTGGTGTTTGGAACAAAGTACAAAAAAATTATAGTACTATTAAAAAAGAAATTTTATCTATTGTATTATGTATTAGTAAATTTCAAAATGATATTTTAAATCAAAATTTTTTATTACGTGTTGATTGTAAAAATGCTAAATATGTTTTACAAAAAAATGTTCAAAATATTGCTAGTAAACATATTTTTGCACGTTGTTAATCTCTTTTAAGTATATTTGATTTTGATATTGAACACATTCCTAGTAGTCAAAATTCTATCCCTTATTTTCTTACCCGAGAATTTTTATAGAGGAGATAGTGTAGCATGCATACTCCTTATTGTTCTACACACAAGTTAGCAGTCACCCGATATCATAAATTGATTCGTTGTTGCTCCTTCAAAATAACCTATTTCAAAATGATTGACCAAGATCCTTATTTACAATTCCAGCAAATTCGTAGTCAACGCAATTTGATTTCCCATTACACTAATCTTCTCAATTTCCATATTGATAAGTTAGATCTCCTCAGTAGATGCTAACCAACTTCTGTTTGTTCAAATACAGATGTCAAGTCAAAAGCCTCATTCTAAACTTCCATTGTTCCAACCAGTGAACCTATTGTTGCTCCTCCAATTAATCTAGTCAGCAGATACTAAATTCTTGGTAGCATTCTTAAACCCAGTTACACTTCTGCCCTTGCTTCAGATCCCTTTACTTATCAGTCCTATACTCCAATGCCTCCTAATAATCCATATAGAAATTCAAGAACATATTATGTTCTTAAACCCCAACCAGTCCATTTTTTCTACAAAGAACCAGTCCATAAAAATATTCACATTGTCAATGAACTAGTTACCTCCTATTTCCCTTCTGGATGGCATTTCATTCCATCCCATCCATAAAAGTCAATTACTTTTTATAAAGACATCCTCTTTCATCACCAGTCCATAGTCATCAAACCCATCTATGGCCGAGTCAATGCTAGTAAAAATCATTCATCATTCTTTATACATACACAATATTGTATCCATGGAGGAATGGGGTTTCCCTTTTCTTCTTCGTGACCATCTCAATCACAAGATACAAACATAATTATTATGATTATATGGATGTAGACAACCCATTTTTGATTGTCCTCAAGACTTGGATGTCATCGTTTGAACACCCGATGATTGTGCTTGCTCGTGTTCATTTTGAGTCCCTGAAGGTCTCGGCCGAGCGCCTTGCCTTGGAGCCTCTAATCTTGTCTATTTTGTGCTTGGTTGTGGACCAAGAGCTTATTGCTTCAATTCTGGAGGAGATGGTGGCCTGTTGGCCATCCCCATAGCCTGCTGGCCATGCCTTGTGCCTGTCGGCCACCAGTGGTGGCCGGTCGGCTATGTTGACGGCCGGTCGGCCACTGATGATGGCTGACGGCCATTTTTCTCCTTTTTCCGATATTTGTTTGCTAGTTGTGCCATCTGTTGTTCACTAAAGGCCATCTCCATACACGTGTATGGAGAGATGAATACAAGCCTTTAGCTTGATTGTCTATATATAGGGGTGTCTCTCCCCATTTGAGGAGGTTGGATAATTTCGAGCAATTTTTCTCCCTCTCTCTCTAAAATTCTCTCTCTCTCCTCTTGCTTTGTGCTTGATAGTTGATTTTCTCTACACTTTTGCACAAAGACCCTTAACCAAACATCCTTATCTTGGAGCTGAGGTTCTTTGAGGCTTAGTTTGAGCTCCTAAGGGTGGTTTTAGCTCAGAATTGTGACTGTTTTGTGCTATGTTTCAAGATGTATAGGACTTGCCTTGTAGGCTTTATTTTGATTACTTCTTTAGCCATCCTTTTATACTGTTTTTGGCCTAGTTTTCAACTATAGAAAAATCTAATTTTTGAAGCTTAATATGGTAGTTTGAAGTCATTTTGTGCAAAGGGGTTGTCCACCCTTCTTGTTGATTAATTGTTAAATTTTTGCACCATCTTTGAGCATATTAAAATCAAACTTTTTGGGCCTTTAAACCATTGAAATTCAGAGTCATTTCAGTGATGGAAAGCATGTTTTGAAGTCCAAAAATGGAGCGGTTAGCCTTCTCTCCTTGTGTCTCACTTGCATGCCTAGTTAGCATCCTATGGTAGCATGTTTTTGTGGTTTAACTTAGCTTAATTCAAGCATGTTTTAGCTACTGTTTTGACTGGTTTTAGCTCTGTTTTGGGCTGTCTTGGTCATATGAGCCTTGTTTTGTATAGTTGTAATGCAAATAGCTTCACTAGCCTGGCATTCTAGCCCTTCAAACTTGATTTTCTTGAGATGGTTACATGTTGAAGTGTCTTTTTACATGTAATTTCAGTGTTTCTAGCTCTGTCACATGCCCATTCGCTTCACTCTTTCATTGCTTTTTTAGAGTTGCTCTTGAGTCTTGTTTGCAAGCTAACATGTGAGCATGTTTTTCTAGTCTTTTGTGCCTTAATCTTAGCAAGTTTTAGCCACTGTTTTGGCATATTTTAACTCTGTTCTGAGCTGGTTTGGTCAGTTGAGGCTTGTATTGCATGGCTATAGTGTAATGGTCATCACTAGCTTAATGAGTTAGGCTCTTAAACATGACTTGCATGTGTTTCTTGCATGATTTAGTGTCATTTTGCATGCCATGTCAGCACTGAAATATCTGCAACCTCCCTCTATTCTCCACACTTTACTTTGTTTTAAAAGTGGCTTTGAGCCTCTTGTTGGCTTGAGTGTGGAATTGAGACCCTCATGCCTAATGGTTTAATTCCTTCGGGAGTTCATTACCAACAGCATGAGGCCTCTTTCATGCTCAAGGTACTTGTGGCTTAAGCCCTCTTTCCATTAGAGGACTCTCATCTTTTGGACTTAACCGGTTAAAGAATGGATCAGTAATTAAAATGAGTAAATAAAACATGACAAGTAAAACTTGAGCAAGTTAAGCATGTTGTGTTGCATTGTATGTGTTTGGATTGGACGTTAATCCAAACACATGGAAAATGGGACGTTTGATACTCAAAGTGATGAAACGTGTCATTTTTCTTGGTCACCGTCACCCTTGATCATGCATGATAGGGTGGTGGTTGTTTTGGTCTTGTTTGTGCATTCATTAATCTTGTACAAGCTTGGTACCCTAGCCATTATGCATTAAAAATGCTTGGTTGATGGCTTGAGAGCCAAGAGCAACACTTCTTTGAGCTTGAGAGATGATAAGAAGGGTAGCAGTACATATATTTCTTGAAAATGCATTGCTTTACCTCTGTTTGCTCTCTGTTGCGACAAAAGGAGAAGTCCAGAAAAGGGGGTGGCCGACCGGCCACTTGAAATAGCTGATCGGCCAGTTGTTGTGGCCGATAGCCACTTTTTGTAGTCGACCGACCACCAACAAATTTTACACAAATGTGTTCCTGAGTTGGAGCAGAGGCAATTTGAAAGTTGGTACAATTTTCGGTGATCAAACAAGTGCGAACAAAAGGCATCCGATGGCAAGGCAAGGGCATTTTCGGGTGCAGCAACCGAGCATGCATGTGTCCCTCGCCTTCAAGGCCATTTACTTGCTTTATTTAAATTGCTTTAATTAGTTAGCATAGCTAATTATTAGATTCAAGTGTTGTACTTAATTAGCTTAGCGTAGCTACTTATTCAATTCGGTTTGTAATAATTAGCTAGAATCGTTAATTAGTTTGTTTTGTAATAGTTAGCTTAATTAGCGTAGCTAGTTAGCTTATTCATTCGGACCCTCCTTCGTGAGGGCACAATGTTGTAAAAAGTGTGCGTGCGTGTGTGCATGTCTTCCAACCCGACACCTTTCTCCCTTTTATTTAACTGCTTTCGATGGTCAGATTAGGGTCATGTTTCGATTAGCATACCTTATGTTTGCATGTTTGCATCATTCATTTGTCTTGCATGCACTGAGGCTCGGCGCATCATTCATACTGCATTGTCAATTCAATACTTATTTTGAATACGCGTTTCAAAGCATGTTATCAAATTGTATCATATGCCATATTAGTAGCCAAGCCTATTAATTGCATTATTGCATGTGTTGCATTAGGCATCTTACATAGTTAGGATCATGCATATTTCTAACTAGTTTTTTTTGTCTTGGCTTGTAGTACTCGGTGAGTTTTATACTTTAGCATACTTGCATTGGTATGAGTGCTGCTATGTTTCGCATGCTTGCCATGAGGCTATTTGCTTATTTGCTAAGCTGCATGAATGCCTGTGGATGAAGGCTTTGTTTCTTGAATTGGAACAATTGGACGAAAGTGAGTTTTAAGCGCACTTTGCGAAGTGACAAATCATGTTTTAAGCCCATCATGTTTGGTGGCAAAACTGCGTGTTAGCCTACTTACGGGTGGCAACTTCAAACCATTTTTTAAAACAAACATGAGTTGTTTTGTTTCGATTCTTGCGATTTTAGTCTATACTTGCTTGTGTGCGTCACATAGTAAAGTTAGCTAATAACCAGAATAAGAACACATGTGTTTATAAAACAACATATCATGATAGTAGAGGCCGATCTTTTTATCGGGCAAGCGGGGGTGCTCATTTCAGGACCTTCCCTCTCGCACCCAAGTTCCCAAGCTGAGACAACTTTGGTGATGACAGACACGTGACCTTTGGCACTAGTCAGGGTTTCCTAAATTTTTCAAAAATAAAATATTTAGGTGGCGATTCTGTAATCTGGCAAAGTAGTTTAGTTTTGGCATTATTTGATTCAAAAGCAATTTTCCAAAATGATTTGCCGGATTGGACTCTTTGGTGTTTATCAGTCTCACATTGCACTTTGTGAGATTAGATTCAGAATCGTGACAAGAATCCTAACTGTAGGACCAATTCGAGCTCTCCGAAAAGAGGGGCGAAGAAAGTCGAGCTACAGTTTCTGGCGACTCTGCTGGGGACTTAGAGAACTTGACTCAAACTCATGATATGTTATTTTATTTACACTTATGTGTTTCTTTGCATTTGCATTGGTGCACCTAAGTCATAGTGTTTTCCATTTGTTATTCCTGAACGGTTTTCCGGAGGCTTGCTTGGAAAAGCTTGCCATAAGGCTGATCAACTGCGGGCTCTGCCACGATGGGAACACAAACCTTGGATCTGGACTGCCGCTGTACCGTTTGATCCTCCTTTCACTTCTCGGTGTTAGGAGCAAGAGGTATATTAGGTGGTCTTGCTGAGGCACCCTTTTTGACCAATCGACCTATCTGCATATCGGAACCCTTAGAGACTGTTCCAAAATAGGACAGGTTGCTTACTCGAATGCAGGTTTTTTTGAAATCACCTACTTGCGTAGTGAACCCCTAGCTCCTGAAGAAATTAGGACAAGGTAACCCTACTCCATTATAGAGCTGTTTTGGCTCTTACTTGCTTGGTATGTGCTTTTAGAGTGTAACTCTGCAGGAACGTATGTATCAGTTGCAAGTCTGGGTATCAGTTTGGGAGTATCAGTTTTCAGGCAGAAATTTGAGGCAGAGATCAGTGTTTAAGTATAGATTGTGCAGCTTATGATTTCAATTGTGTGTTGTCTCTGTCTAAGTCGAGGTGCTGTTTGTTTTTTGATTTTTGTTTCTTTTGCTTTATTTTCTTTTTGCAAGGTAGTATTTCACAATTGCTTCCGACGAGGCAGTTACCCCCAAGCACTCTGGACTCGAGTCAGGAGGATTTATCGATCTGAGGATCTTATTGGAGGACAACCAGTGTTTGCTTCGCTACCTTCAATTACGAGACGGAGGAGAGTCAGGCATAGATCACCGGTTTAGTAGTCGCCAATTCAACAGTCATTATCTACGTCACCTGTGCTCAGTCGGGCCCAGTTTTCTACTTCCACCTTAGAAACAGAGTATACACTGGATCTGACAGATTAGCACCCCATAGACAATATGGAGGATATGATGTGCCAACTTCAAAAAACCATCGAGGCCATGCAGCTGGACGCTGCTCGCTAAGTGGAAGTTACCGCTCGCCAAATGGAGATTGTAGCCCAGCAGGCTAAATTGGTTGGTAGGCTTCAACAGCAACAACAACCACAACAAGCAGCAGCAGCTTCTACTTCGCATCCACTCCAGTCAGGGTTCCAATACCCGGGGATACAACTAACGTCTAGGAGAATGCGGACATTCTGGCAGAGCCAGTCCCACCCCAGACTTCCAAAGCACCGGTCTACCCAATGAAGGCACCATTTGAGTTTGAGGTCGACCCTACCGCTCTAAAAGTAAGCAAGCTTGAGAAGCTTTTCAAATGAGCTCAAGGTGTTAATTCGACTCCGGATGTAGAAGATGGCTATACCAATGCAGCAGTGACCTTGCCAGACAGGTTTAAAATTCCACACATAGACCGCTTCGACAGCTCGGGTGATCCCATGGTCCACTTGCAGCTATTTTCAGATATTTTTGCGGCCAATGGGCCTGACTAGATTGCAGAAGCTATCCCTCTTTGGCCGGACCTTGTCGGGTATCGCGGCCATTTGGTATGCTAAGCTGGAAGATTCTGTGAAGAGGAGCTAGGAAGTGATGGCTGAGGCCTTTGTTACCCAATATTCCTATAACACTCAAATCGAGGTCACAACTCGTGATCTCGAGGCAACTCGTCAAGAGCTGAAGGAGGGCTTCTCCGATTTTGTCACTTGGTGGAGGGCCAAGGCCTCCATTATGACCACCCAACCAGCTGAAAACGACCAGATAAGAATGGTCATTTATAACCTGCAATTGAGGTAGCTTCAAAGGATTACAGTCCTACCTGTGCCTACATTTGCCGACCTCCATGAGATAGGGGTGCAGATAGAGGATGCAATGAAACAGGGTCTGATAGACCATGAAAAAGAGCAGCCCAAGAGGGCTTTTACACGTAGTTCAAATATGGCTACGAGTGGTAATGCAGCTACAAGGACTTCTGATGTTGGTATGGTCACCACCACACCAAAAACAGCCACCCCCTTTTACCAGTACATCTGAAACCACCTCACAACCTGCAAAGCACCAACCCCGTGGCTAGAGGGTTTTCACCCCACTTTACATGTCTCTATCTGCGGCCTTGAGAGTCCTAATCAGAAAGAGGCATCTAAACCACCTAGAGTCGCACCCATTGCCTAATCCCCTCCCTCCTATACACAACCCGGCCAAGTACTGCGCCTTTCACCAGCAGCATGGTCATGATACTAACCTATGCTTTAGAGTCCGTCATGAGATTTAGGATCTCATTGACAACAAAGTGATAGCGCCTCTTAAAAAGCCTAACATCACTACAAATCCTCTCCCACCACGCAACCAACCCCCTCCACCCTGGCAAATAAATCTTATCCAAACACTGACCGTCCCATATGACCCCAGTATATAAATCACCCCCTCTCACCTACCCAAGCCGGCGTTGTTTATCCCAGAGAGCGTAGACCTGTTCATGATGAGCGCGTCCATATCCCAACCCGAACCCGTGGTGGTGGCTGTCGTAGAAGAAGGTATGCCTGAGGGCTCCATGAGCTTAACTGAAGAAGAGTACAACCCATACCGTTACATTCTGCCAACTAGTCAGGCCAGACCAGGGGTGGAATTACCAACGGGGATGGAGGTTAATGTAGTCCGGGAGGATGGGCCAAGCCAGGGACTGGATGACTTAGCTGAGTTTGAGGAGGACATCAGTAATCTACAGTTCTTTGATGAACAGGATCTGGGAAATGTACAGATTGGCTGGTTTGATATGAACGGGTCAACGGATAACACGTGATAGCTCAGTGATGAACCAGATGTTGATAAGGGGTCTCACCCAAAGTAGGGATAGCTGGAAACAAGAGTTTCTACAATGGCCGGAATGGTCGACGACAAGGGAAAGTTGCCGGAGAGCACCCGTACTAAGAATTTTGCTCAAGAATTGGGTGATACTTGTACAGCCGATACAGAGCAGGAGGTTGTACTGAAGCAGTTTGAACATGAAAGAATTAAGAACTAGAAAATCCAAAGGCCCAACGGGGACTGACTGTGTTGCGGATACAGGGATGCTTACAACGAAACCGAACAATTGCTTGTCGATTACCGAAAGAATGTGGTGGGAAGATGAGGATTTGCATCTCTCCCACACGGATAAGGATTGGGGACAGAATTTGCCAGATGATACATGGTATTCCAAAGAAGTTGATCACATGACTCGAAGTGGGCGATACTTTAAGCCCTCACACTTGGACCAACCAGAAGCATCAGGGAAGGACAAGGAAACAGAGAAACAAAAAGATAAACTGCTAGAAGAAGAAGTTGTACTGAAGTAGTGTAGACCCGCCCGAACGTCCTAGGAAAATCCCATTTTGTTTATTGGGCTTACTATAGTTCGGACTCAATGTCATAGTTCTGAATCTAATCTTACAAAGTGCAATGTAAGATCGATAAATCACCAAAGAGTCCAAATCCAGCAAATCGTTTTGAAAAACTGATTTTTAGAAAGAAGTGCCAAACATGGACTGCTTTGCCAGATATAGAGTTGCCACCGAAATATTTTATTTTGGGAGAATTTAGGAAACCCTGACTCGTGCCTGAGGCCACGTGTCCGTCATTACCAAAGTTGCCTCGGCTCGGGAACTTGGGTACGAGAAGGGAAGGTCATGCAACGAGCACCCCCGCTCGCCCGATCAAAGATCAGCCTTTACTAACATGATCTCTTGTTTTTGAAAACACATGTGCTCTTATTCCGGTTATTAACCTAGAATTACTATGTGATGCGCACAGCATACAAGTATAGACTGGATTACCTAAGTTGGAACAAAGCATTGCATATTCGTTTTGAAAACAGTTTGCTACTCGCAAGTAGGCTAAAATACAGATTTTGCAACCCTCAAGTGGGCTTAGAAAACATGGTGATTTGCCACTCTCAAGTGGGCTTAAAACTCGCAATCAATGAATTGTCCCAATTCAAGTAACCCAACCTTCACCCACAGGCATTCAGGCAGTTATATCACATAAGCAAATAGCCTCATGGCAAGCATGCTATCATGGCAACACTCACACTCATGCAAGATGCTAAAGTATAAACACTTACAGTGTACTCGGAGCCAAAAAAGAAGCTAGTTAGTAATCAATGCATGATCCTAGTTCATGTTTAAGATGGCTAATGCAACACATGTAAAATGCAACTAAGATAGGCTCGGCTATTCTAAGATGGCATATGAGATGCTACAGATAACACGCATTCAACTTGGAATTGAAATATGATGCAGTTAGTATGATGAGCCGAGCCTGGTTTATGCAAGACAGATGAATGGATGCAAACATGCGAGCATAAGGATGCTAATTGAAACATGCCCTAAAACTAACCATCGTAAGCTGGTAAATAAAAAAGGAGAAAAAAGTGGGGGTTGGAAGACATGCATCACACACACGTACACTTATTACAAAATTTGCCCTCTTGACGGAGGGCCCGAATAAATAATACAGAACTAGCTAGCTAATCTAAGCTAATCTAATTAAACTAGTTATTACATGACGAAATGAATAACAAGTTACAACTACTTATTACACAACATTAACTAAGTAAGCAATCTAAATGAGCATGCAAACTAAATGAATGTGGGCTGCCCCAACTCTGCTTTGAATGACAAAGGATGCACACATGCTTGAATTGCCTTCTTCGGAAATCCTTCACGACGCCCCGACTTGCCTCGGTTTGCAATTGACCTCAGAACACTGCACAAAGCTCCAGAAGGCTGAAACTCCACCCTGGAAATCTGTGGGAAGGCTGCTAACCAACTATTGGCCTTGGAGACCACCTGCCGACCACTTTTGTGGTGAAAAACCAGAAAAAGTGGTCGGCCAGCCACTAAATCTGGTCGACCGACCAGTTTCTGACCCTGGTTTCTGGTTTTCTACAACAGAAGGCAAGAGAGAGAGAGATGGCAAAGTATTCGCAACACATGTGTGCACGACCACTCTCCCCATCATTGCATAAGCTCAAGGGAGTGTAGTCCTTGACCCTCGGGCCACCAATCATGCATCTCGATGCATGATGGCCGAGGAGTCGAATTGCACGACTCAATGTGAAATGAATGCACATACAAGCACCTAAAGCTAACAACTCCGTCATGGGTAGTCAAGAGTGTCGACAACCGGGAATCGAGGCACGTTTCATCATTTCAAGCATGAAACGTCCCTCGTTCCCCGTGTTTGGACTAACCCCTATTCCAAGCACAATGCAACAAACAAAGCATGCACAAATGCAACTCTAGCATGCAATCTTAATGCAATGCAACTAAGTCATGCAAACATGCAAGGGATAACATGCAAATATGCAACTAGCATACACAATACTATGAACTAACAATGGCATACTCAATGCACAAGACACTTAGCATACGCAATGCACGTAGAAACTAACATACACAATGAGATGAACAAGGTATGCACAATGCAATGATCAATCATGCGACAACATGGCATACTCAATGCTATGAACTACAATGGCATACTCAATGCAAAATGGACTTAAACCAAAATGGATGGGCCTCAGCCACACCCAAATCAGTGGCCATTAGATGATGGAAATAAGGCATCAAAACACATACGCTCATGCACAATGCAACAGCCCCAAGTCTAAGGCACAAAACACAACTTTCCAAACACATTGAAAGGATGAAACATGGAGTGCAATGACACATGTTTCAGCTCTAAAATGGCATACAAAATGACTTCGAATTATGCAAATAACTCATGTAATGCATGTTGAATGGCTCAAGCATCGAAACTAGTGAAGTGTATTACACTATAGGCATGCAAGGCAATGCTCAAATGGCCAAACCAACTCCAAATAGACCCTATGTAGGTCCAAAACAGTAGCAAAATGAGTTAGGATGATGGCTTGAAAGGCACAAAAATGAAGCTCATGCAATGGCTCACAAAGTAGGGTATAAAAGCACAACTCTCAAGGGCACTTAAAGAGTGGAGAACATGGAAGTATGATAGCCCTATATGCTCTGAAATATTATGCTCAATGATGCCAAAACATGAAAATACCTCAAGTTAAGCTTGCAAGGGACTTCAAAACTCGAAGCTAGTCAAGGCTATTACACTACAAGCATGCATGGCAAGTATCTTTCAACCGAGAGGCCTCAAAACAGAGCTAAGGCAGCCCAAAATATAAACAAAACCAGGTTGGAGCATGGCCAAAATATGCTAGAATAAAGGGCCAAAACATCATGCATTCTAAGCTAGTAAACATGATTTACACTACAAGCATATGAAGCATGTGAGAGGCTACCAAACTAGTCAAAAACAGAGTCATGGCATGCCAAATGATGACCAAAAACCCACTGAAATATGACCAATACATGCAAGAATGACATGCTACTTTGATAAGCCACAAAAAGGGATTACTCTACACATGCAAAAGGCAAACCCAAGGTGACCAAACCAGCCATAGACAGAGTCTAGGTAGGCCCTAAAAGTCACCAAAAAGTTCCTGAACCGAGCCTTGAAAATATGAAAACACATGCTCCTTTGATAGGCCAAAAATGCAAGCAAACAAGACCAAAAGAGAGAGGGTCACCGCTCTCTGATTTAGGGCCTCAAAACCACATGCCAACCACTAAAAATCCACTGGATTTCAGTGGCTAAAAGGCCATGCAAGGGTTAACTCAAAGGCCTTATGGCATGGCACAAAACAAGGCCAAATAGGGCATGCAAGAGGGAAGATGACCCTCAGCACCAAAAGGGCCTTAAAAAAACATGAAAAACACTTAAATATGGAGCTTTTTTCAGTTGATAACAAAGCTCAAATAAGCATGCAAGTATGGCTAAGAGAGTGATCAAGACAAAGCTTAAAGGAGAGAAAAGAGATTACCCTTGAAGCTCAGCAAAACTAGCAAGTTCCTCAGCCAAAAACCACCATTTTAACCTCCAAAAATAACCTCTCGGAACCTCAGTTCAATTGTAAGGATGAATGGCTAAGAGTTGGGGTGTTAAAGGTCAAGAACAATACACACTTTTGGCTCAAAATATAGAGATATAGAGAGAGATATGTGTTTGTGCCTTAGGAAATTTTTCTGAACCTAGTTCAAGGAGAGAGAGAGCCTCTCTTATAGAAGAAACAAAGGGTTCAAGCTTCTTGAAGAAGCTAAACTTGGATGCAATCCCTCCTACATGTATGGAGGATACAGTCTGTGCTGTCCAGCTGGAACAGCTGGCATCCATTCAGTCAGACAAAACAGGAGGAAACCTGTTGACTAGAAAAGGTGGTCGACCTGCTACTTTTAGTGGTTGGCCGACCACCCAAAGTGGTTTCCCAAAAAAAAAGTGGTCGGCCAAGGTAATTGGTGGTCTCCACACTGAAAGCAAGCCAATGGTGGGGTGGGAAACCAGAAAATGTGGCCCAAAGACCAAGAAAACCAGTTTCCCGACCAGAAAATCGGCTGGCGGGGAGAAAAGTGGTTTCCAAGGATAAAAGCTGGTCTCCCACCCTTGTACCACTTCCCAAACATGGAAAGTAAGGTTTGTACCCCACACATACCAAAACGGATGCAAGACAACGGTTTGGGAGGCAAGACGCGCGGTCGGGAGCCTCGAAAACAAGCTGTTGAGCACAAAAGTGGCGTATGACCACAAAAGTGGTCTCCCAGATGACAGTGTCCCTCTAGACAGAGGAAACAAGGTGTGTTCCAAAAACCGTGCCAAACGGAGAATGTTAAGCGGTCCTGAGCTAAGGCGCACGGCCGACGGCTCCGAAAACCGGAAACTAGTCTCCAAATGGGAACAGTGGCCTACAACCACGCGAAGTATCCTACGAAAATCGGAGAAGTATCCTACGACCACTGAGAGATGGTCTACAGGACCTCTCCCTCCCTCCGGGAAGAGAAAACAAGACTTGGTCCGTGGACCGAGTCAAAGTACAAAGGATCCCCAGGTCCGGAGGCGAGGCTCTCAGCCAAGAACTCCAAAACCTCGAAACGAGCACAACATGCGCAATCACCGAGCGCTCAATCGATGACGTCTGAGTCTTAAGGTCTGTCAAAAATGGGATGTCTACAAGTAGCTGAAGAAGATTCAGGCAGATATATCCATTTGGGGATCGCTCATGGCTTCACGGGTGCATAGACAAGCCGTCCTATCAGCAATGGATAAAGCAAAGCTCTCTATTGATACAACCCCTGAGCAATTAGTGGGATTGGACTTCTCGGGAGGGGCTTCACTGACTTTGACTTTCACAGATAAGGAATTGCTCCCTGAGGGCTCTGAGCACAAGAATCCACTCTACATCTCTATTGAATGTAAAGAGAAGTGGATACCAGTCGTCTTGGTTGATACCAGGTCTGCAATTAATGTGTGTCCGTTGCACACGGCCTATGCTATTGGTTTGAAACCTATAGACTTTGTACCAACAGCCTAGTGTAGACGCGCCCGCGGACCTCAGTGCTACAGTTTGGACTCAAATTGTCACGGTTCTTAATCTGAATCAAAGAGTCCAAATCCGGCAAATCATTTTGAGAAAACAGATTTTTAGAAAAGAAGTGCCAAACATGGACTGCTTTGCCAGATACAGAGTCGCCACCTAAATATTTTTTAATGGGGGAATTTAGGAAACCCTGACTCGGTGCCAAAGGCCACGTGCCCGTCATCACAAAAGTTGCCTCGGCTCGGGAACTTGGGTATGATTGGGGAATGTTAGCTATGAGCACCCCCTCTCGCCCGATCCGAAGATCGGCCTCTACTAACCATGATATCTTGTTTTGAAAACATTATGCGTTCTTATTCTGGTTATTAGCCTAGAATTACTATGTTATGTGCACAGCAAACAAGTATAGACCAAATCGCCTAAATTGGAACAAAACATTTCATGTTTGTTTCGAAAATGGTTTGCTACTCGCAAGTAGGCTAAAATGCAGGTTTTGCCACCCTCGAGTGGGCTTTAGAAAAGATGGTTTTGCCATTATCTAGTGGGCTTAAAACTCACAGTTTTAATGCATTGTTCCAATTTAAACAACTCAACCTCCACCCACAGACATTCAAGCAGTTATATCACATAAGCAGCTAGCCTCATGGTAATCATGCTATTATGGCAACACTCACACGCATGCGGTATGCTAAAGCATAAAAGCTTACCTAGTACTCCGAGCCAAAATA
This sequence comes from Camellia lanceoleosa, assembly GCA_025200525.1. NCBI lineage: Eukaryota > Viridiplantae > Streptophyta > Magnoliopsida > Ericales > Theaceae > Camellia > Camellia lanceoleosa. The sequence continues at coordinate 149,253,408 of CM045771.1, read as the reverse complement.
GAAACTAGTTAGTAATCATATGCATGATCCTAGTTCAAGTTAAAAATGGCTAATGCAACACAAGCAAAATGCAACTATAATAGGCTCGGCTATCCTAAAGATGGCATGTGAAATGCTACAACTAACACGTATTCAATTTGGAATTGAAATACAAATGCAGTTAGAATGATGCGCCGAGCCCGGTGCATGCAAAACGAATGAATGGATGCAAACATGCTATCATACTGTATGCTAATTAAAACATGTCCTAGACTAACCATCATAAGCTGGTAAATAAAAGGGAGAAAGATGTAGGGTTGGAAGACATGCGCACACGCACGCACACTTATTACACAATTGCCCTCGCCCGGAGGGTCCAAATAAATATTACATTCTGAATAAATAATACTAAATTAATTATTACATAATTTCTAATTAATTAACGAATAAATGCAGAAAGAGGGTGGCTGCAGCCCTGCCTCGGGTTGCGTGGATGATGTATGCTCGATCCATCTTGCCCGGATACTCGCTGCCATAGCATTGCTGCCTCTGTTAACACTGCCCTGCTCCTCTGAGGACTGCCAAAGTCCAAGGGTATGCTCTCTATATGTTGGGGAATACCACTGATGAAGTAGAAACACCACCGGCCGAAGGGGATGATCACCGGCCGCCTTTTTATCTATCGACCACAGATTCCTGGCCGGTCGGCACTATATGTAGCCGACCGGGCAAAACTTCCTGTAGAACTTGCAATTGACAGTAGCAGAGGGCAAGCCGTGTATGGCATGAAATTTTCCGGCAAATGTGAGCATAGCCATACTCCCTATCATGGAATAGACTCAAGGGAGCATGGCCATCGACCCTTGGGCCATCAATCACGCATTTCAATGCATGATGGCCAAAAAGCCAAGTATGCAACTTTGATATCAAATGAAATGCAAGCACAAAACACATCAAAGGGCCCCAACCCCTATCATGATTGATCAAAAGGCAAGGGACGCATGGTTAATGAAATGCAACCTAGGCATGGAGGCTAAGTATGCAACATGAACATGCAAATGAGCAATATATACTAGGCACGCAACCTAAACATGTAAGCAAACATGGCATGCAACAACATGTGATGATGGACTTAAACTAACATGAGTAGCCCGCAAGCATGCAAAAATTAGTTGCCATGTGATGAAAATGAGGCAACCAAGATGCATGCAAACATGCACAATGCAATGGCCCCGAGTCTAAGGCACAAAACACAACTCCACAAAGGCATTGAAAGGATGAATTATGGCATACAATGGCATGTGTTTCGACACTGAAGTATGATGCTCAATGGTCCCGAAACATGCAAATATCCCACCCAATGCGTGAAATAGCCCCCGAAACTCAAAACTAGGCACATGTATTGAACTATAACTATGCAAAGCAAGCATTATTTGACCATGAAGCGCAAAGACAGAGCTAAGGCAGTCCCAAAATATGCACAATACTAGTTTAAAGCATGGCCAAAAGGTGCTAATATGTAGGGCTAAAACAATATGCAAGATTGGCTAGTAAGCATGGTTTATACCACACCTATATGAAGCATATGAAATCTCACCAAACCAGCCAAAAACAGTGAACAAAACATGTCAAAATATACCCAAATAACCACTGAAATGCAACCAATGCATGCAAAAATGAGGGGCTTCTTTGGAGGGCCATGCAAGGGGTTGTTAAGCACATACAAGATAGACATGTAGCATAGAAAAACCACCTCTAGAAATGGACTATGGAAGCCCTAAAACTCACCAAATTGGCCCTGAAATGGGTCTAGGAAATATGCAAAGAAAGGCCCCTTTGAGAGGCCTTGAATGGGATTGCTCTACACATGCATCATAGACATAAAAAAATGGCCAAAAGGGCCTCGGACAGAGCCAAGGAAGACCTCATAAGTCACATAATAGGGCCTGGAAAGTGACTTCAAAGCATGCAAGATGGAGCCTCTTTTGAAGGCCAATAAGGCCAACAAACAAGTCAAGGAGAGAGGAGGGTCACCCCCCTCTAATTTGGGCTCTCAAAATAGCATCTAGGCCACTGAAAATCCACTAGATTTCAGTGGCTAAGAGGCCAAACTAAGCATGCAACAAAAGCTTAAATGCAAGGCTCAAAACAAAAGGCAATCAAGCATACAAGGAAGCATATGACCTCAAACATAAAAATTCCCTTAAACAAACATTAAGAGGGCCTCAAAATAAGACTTTTTCTAGTTTATATCAAATCTCGAAAATGTTCACAAGTAAGGCTAAAATAGGATGAAAAGATAGCCCTAAAAGAGAGATTGAACAAACAAGGAAGTAGATGACTTCAAACGGCAAAGTGTCCTTAATCAAAGTTGAAGAGGGGCTCAAAATAAGACACTTTACAGTTTGGGTCGATGCCCAGAAATCCTTGTAAACAAGGCTAAAGTTTGGAGCAAAATAAAATCACAAAGAGAGAAATAGGGGCTTACCCTTGTAGAGCCGACCCTTAGCAGCTTCTGGACCAAGATAATGAACCTTCAACCTCTGCAAATCAGTCCCAAGGTGCTTGGATGGATGGTGGAGGTGTTGTGCTAGGAGGGGTAGTGTAAATGGCCAAGAATAAGACCCTTTTGGACCCTTTAACACACCCAAATGTAGAGAGAGAGAGGGTGATATATATCAAATATATATGTATAGGTTTGGTTTTTTGCTCAACCCTATCAAAGGAGAAGGAGGCTTCCTTATATAGACAATGAAAAGCCAAGCTTCTAAGACAAGCTAACCTAAAAGGGGCAAGGCTGTTAAGGGAAGCTAAGAAAAGGGTGCAAGCTTCTTGAGGAAGCTAATACAAAGGGTCCAAGCTTCCTCAAGAAGCTTGGGCAAAGGGTGCAATCTAACTCTAGGAAGCTTGGACCAAAAGGGTGCAAAGGTTCAAAACAACCACACAAGTGTATGGGGGGTCGGGTCTGTGCACTCCAGCTGGCACAGCTAGCATGCATTACACTTAAAAGAGGCAAAAAAGTGATATCGGCCACAAAAGGGGACAATCGGCCAAATAAATGGCCGGTTGGCTACTATAAACGGCCGGCCTGCTACTTATTTGGTTGGAGCGCTTTTTTGACAACACATCAGACGCGTTATGGTGATTCGAATAACGACATGCTATGGTGACTCGATACAGAGAGCAGACTAAGACAAATATTAGGCACAACACAACAGAACCCACAACTGACCCAAAAGCAGAAAAAGACTCAAGGTAATTGATGATTCATAGTGCCCCTAGTTTTACTTATGCTCCCTTTTAAAAATCAATTTTAATGCCTGTTTTGCTTAAGAAAGTGATTCTACTGATAAGTTCAAGTATTGAAAATTGCTCCTCTTGCCGATTCAAGTTAGTTCTTTCTTACCCAGCGCAAGTATATGATATGCGGAGCAGTCGGTGTAGCTCATGGATTGGTGTGAAGTTGACGCTAGGACTCGGGCAAGGTGATTGAGTTGAGACAGAATGAGATGTATATGATTGAGACCAAACTTCAGGATGAAGCTGCCTACGTGTCCCAAGAATGAGAATCAGGTCAATGTAGTTCAAGGTTAAGGTTCCCTCAGGTATTTAATCTCTCCTTTTACACTCTAACTTTTGCCAAAGTCGCCCTTTCGGGGTTTTCAACCTTGCGAGCTCTATTTATTTGATTTCTCATTTTTCATGCTCTAACTTTTGCCTAGGTCGCCCTTTTGGGTTTTTCGCCTAGCGAGCCTTTCAAGGATAATGTTACAACATCTGCGGTGAATGTGGTGAGTGTGGTGAATGTGATCAATGGTCACCCTTGCCCTAATCACTGGAACTGACTTCACCTTGATTTGAGTCTGGTTCTCCAGCATGTCTTCTTCTTTTCTCTTGCTCCATTTTGAAGGTTGGCTCTTCTTGCACTGTGGTACCTCCGCACACTGGCTTTCCCGAATTCATACAGAAGTTCCTTTCTAGATAGTTGATTGGATTTCATTCCAATGGATGCCCTTGGCTTAATGATTGACTTCTTTCCTTTTTCTTTTTTTTTCTTTTCTTTTCTTTTTTTGTTTGTTGTTGTTGTTTGCTTTTTTGTTTGTTTTTTTTGTTTGTTTTTTTTTATATTTCTTTTCTCTTTGAATTAATAAATGCTCCAAGGGGAGAGATTCTATGACTTGTGAAATCTGAAAGTTACTTTGTGCTTGTAGGTCTGAAAGTTGCCTTGTGCTTATCAAAATGATCGCCTGATGGCAGAGAGAATCCCCAGGATAAAATGAGATATCACACACAATTCTGAAACTAACTTCGCAAGCTTTGCAAAAGAAGCGGTTGAAGATTCTTGAAATTGTGAATGACTTTGTCCTGGCAAGTCAAAATTCACTCAAACTATTCAAGGGATCCTTCTCAATACTCGAGCTTATTAGCGGAATTTCATTCAGAAAACAATTTCAAAATCTTTTTCTATCTGCCAAAGGTCACACATGCATCACTATAGGCACAATAAAATGATAAAAAACTTGACTCCCATTTTCTTAAAAAGATGAAGACCTGAGGGTACATGAGAGCGACTCAAAGGAAAAGACTCAACTGACGGTACAACACAAGAAAAAGAAGAAAATAGCACTCACAAACAAAACTATTTACAAGACACACAACTCAAAACAAAATAAAGCATTTCTGAAACAAAAAGGGGAGTACCCTTCTCCAAGTCCATCCGCAGAATTCAAAAACAACTTGAAGTGGCCCACAGGAGGGTTCAGATCTGCCTTTAATACACATCCACGCCCAAAAAGGTTGGTTTCAGACTTCTACCTTAGTTGAGACTGAGGTTTCTCATTCCAACCACCAGTGCTGGCAGCACCGTTTCATAAATTTTCCACATATCGAGATCAAGTGAACTTTCTATCTCTTTAACAATGTTGGTTAGACAAGAAGATTTTGGGCTAAACTCAAAGGGTTTGGGCTCATTAGCGGGTATGACATGTTGGCTAGGGGGATGGTTGGCCATTGGCAAGCTATTGTGGTCAGGGAGGAGGTTACTGACAGCTTTAGGATCTTCAGGTGGAGCGATAACTTTCTTATCAAATAGGTCTTGAATTGTATGGCGAAGGCGGAAACAACTGTTAGTGCCATGACCGACTTGCTGATGAAAGGCACAGTACTTGGCCGGATCATGGGAGGAGGGAAGATTCTTCGGGAGAGGCCGAGGCTCAAGGGGTTTGAGATGGCCTTTTTCGATCAGCACACTCATGGCTTTGGATAAGGACATATAAAGCGGTGCGAAGAGCCTTTTTTTCTCGGGACGGGTACTTCATGGTTTGAGAGGTTGTGTTGGATGTACCGGCGAAAGGGTCAGCAGGTGTTGACTGGGTTTGTCAATCTCTTTCGAGTGTAGGAATGGAACTGAAAGGAGTCTTTCTGGTACAACTTCCCTTGCCCCGGCTTTCCCCTTGACTCAGAATGCCCTCATCGCGAGTAGCAAAAGTGTCATCCACCGTTTTTGCCACAATTGTAAGCACTTGCTGCCTGCTTAGCCCTTTGACCCTCAATGCCTTGATAACCCACTGAAGTTGTACATGAAGATCAATACCTGCCTCGGCTTCGTCTCTGCCACTTGTTTCTGCTTGGCCAAGGGATTGAATTGCTACGTTAGAGCGGAGCCCAATTGTTGTTGCCACATCACCACCCAGACTTGGAATAGTTTTAGATTGGCTTTTTTCACCTACAATTCGCCCCAAGATTGAGGACCTTGGTGATGTGATCGAAATGCCAAATGTCAAATCTGCCACCGTTCCCTGCAGGTCTTCAATCATTCCCAACATCTCAGCAATAGTGGGTTCACTCATGTTGCGCTCTCGGTGTTCCTGAACCGGATTGGGTGCATCCATCATACACAAATCAATACTTTCCGGAATGAACACCTCAGGCTTGGGTAAATGGGCTGGGGTGATGTATATACTGGGGTTAAAGGCAGGCGGTAGTGTATGGATGAGATTAAGGTAGGCAGGAGATGTTTGGTCATTGGGATCTGGATGTGGAGCTATCGTCTGGTTGTCGATGAGATTCTGAATCTCATGACGAAGGCGGTAGCAACGATCGGTGTCATGACCGCGCTGCTGATGGTACACACAGTACTTGGAAGGGTTATGTCTGGCTGGGAGTGGGTCAGGAAGGGGTTGAGGATCGAGGGGTTTGAGATGCCCTCTTTCTATCAAGACTTTTAGTGCGCTAGTCAAGCTCATATAGAAGGGGGTGAAAGTTCTGCCCTGAGCTCAGGCTGGGCCAGCTGTTTGTGGGCTTGGATTGGCAAAAGGGTCGGCTGTGGCGACTATGTTGATCTCAATGGGTTTGGGAATGGTGCTACTACTGGCATTGGTACTCCTGGCAATCACCTTCCTTATCGGTTTACTTGTTCTGGGAATGATCCCACTGTTAAGCGCACTCTCGATCTGAACCCCCAATTCGTGCAAACTTTTGAAAGTGGATAGTGGGACGACCATCAACTTTTGAAACATATCATATTCAAGATTCCGCACCACCATTCATACCTGATCCTTCTCGGAAAGGCGAGCTGTCATCAGTGCTGCCTTTGCTCTCCACCTTGCAATAAATTCCGCAAAAGACTCTATAAGATTCTGATGGATTGCTTCAAGCTCTTGGATGGTCACTTCAAGTTGCGTATTGTAAGAGTACTGATTGAGAAACGCCTCAGCCAACTCTTCCCAGTTCTGCTTCACTGTATCCTCCAACTTGGCATACCAAGTGGCTGCTATACCCGACAGGGTTCTCCCATACAGAGAGAGCTTTTGAGGCTTAGTCAGACCTATCGGTTTCAGGATGTCGAAGAAAAGCCGGATGTGTACCATAGGATCTCCAGACCCGTCGAAACGGTCAATATATGGCATTTTGAATCTGTCTGGGAGCAGTACGGCAGCCTCGGTGTACCCATCTACAATGTCGGGAATGGAATCAAGTCCCTGTGCCTTTTTAAATTGCTCCTCAAGATTGGCAATCTTTACCGAGGTTAGGCTGAGATCATTAGCATCACGGGAATAAAGCCTCTCATTAGGCTGTACCAGGGGTCTGAAAACTTGGGCTGGAGCCAACATTTCTCAGGGATCCGAGCCATGCAGATCTTCAGCTGGCAGAAGTGGGTCAAAATTCGGCTGGGGTCCCAAAGCTGGATATGAGGTAGATGCCCCAGACGGGCGTTGCGTTTCAACGTTGGTCTCATCTTGTATAGCAATTCCCTGGTTTAGAGCCGTTCTCATGGCCACAACTTCTTCTGGACTCTGAGCCATTACGGGTCTGCTGAGTTGGATAGGGGTAACCTAAATGCTTACCAATCAAGGATTTCGACCTGGCTATAGCTGATGTATCGGAATTGGATCAGTTTAGACAGGTGTGACTGGATTGGGCTTTTTCAGAGGGGGCCTTTTCTGGGATTAAATAGACTGTGATGGGGTTAAGGTAGGCACTGCTCCTTCTCTGGCTCAAACAAACCTCCCTAGCATTAAAAACAAATGCTCCATTAGATCGGGATACTAGATATGCTCGTTAAAACAAAGCAAGATACAATTTTTCCCGGGTTCTAGTTCTGGTATATTTCCACCAAATCGAACACAGACCCCTAGATTTTGACCCAAATCTAATTTTGATATGATCCCCAAGGTTTGAAGAGGTCCTCCTCCGTATTAAGACTCTCCAAGGATTGTGTCACACATTCCCAACGAGTTCACATTTTGCACAAAAGCACGCAAAACACCCCTACGAGAGGTTAGGGTTTCCCTATCCTATTTTGTCAGGAGCTAGGGTTTCACTACGCACACAGTGGTTTCAAACAACTTAACATCGGGTAAGCAACATGTCCTAGCTTGGAATGGTCACTATGGATTCCAACATGCACTAGGTCGAATGGTCGAAAAGGGTGCCTCGGTAAAATCAGGGTTTGTGTTCCTATACTGGCAGAGCCCGCAACCGGTCAGCCTTATGGCATGCTTTAACAAAGTCAAGCCTCTGGCAAACCGCTCAGGAATAGCAGATGGCCAACACGGTGGCCTAGGCAGACCAATGCACATGCAATGCAAAGAAACACATAAGTGTAGTCAAAACAAGAAATCAAGAGTTCGAGTCAAGTTCTCTAAAGTCCCAAAGAAGTCGCCAAAAATCAGACGCGTTCGCTGCCTCAAGCACTGATTAGGACTCAAATTGTCACGGTTCTTAATCTGAACCAAAAAGTCCAAATACGGCAAATCATTTTGAGAAAACAAATTTTTAGAAAAGAAGTGCCAAACATGGACTGCTTTGCCAGATACAGAGTCGCCACCTAAATATTTTTTAATGGGGGAATTTAGGAAAGCCTGACTCGGTGCCAAAGGCCACGTGTCCGTCATCACCAAAGTTGCCTCAGCTTGGGAACTTGGGTACGATTGGGGAAGGTCAGCTATGAGCACCCCCTCTTGCCCGATCCGAAGATCGGCCTCTACTAACCATGATATCTTGTTTTGAAAACATTATGCGTTCTTATTCCGGTTATTAGCCTAGAATTACTATGTTATGTGCACAGCAAACAAGTATAGACCAAATCGCCTAAATTGGAACAAAACATTTCATGTTTGTTTTCAAAATGGTTTGTTACTTGCAAGTAGGCTAAAATGCAGGTTTTGCCACCCTCGAGTGGGCTTTAGAAAAGATGGTTTTGCCACTATCTAGTGGGCTTAAAACTCACAGTTTTAATGCATTGTTCCAATTTAAACAACTCAACCTCCACCCACAGGCATTCAAGCAGTTATATCACATAAGCAGCTAGCCTCATGGTAATCATGCTATTATGGTAACACTTACACGCATGCAGTATGCTAAAGCATAAAAGCTTACCTAGTACTCCGAGCCAAAACAGAAACTAGTTAGTAATCATATGCATGATCCTAGTTCAAGTTAAAAATGGCTAATGCAACACAAGAAAAATGCAACTATAATAGGCTCGGCTATCCTAAAGATGGCATGTGAAATGCTACAACTAACACGTATTCAATTTGGAATTGAAATACAAATGCAGTTAAAATGATGCGCCGAGCCCAGTGCATGCAAAACGAATGAATGGATGCAAACATGCTATCATACTATATGCTAATTAAAACATGTCCTAGACTAACCATCATAAGCTGGTAAATAAAAGGGAGAAAGACGTGGGGTTGGAAGACATGCACACACGCACGGACACTTATTACACAATTGCCCTCGCCCGGATGGTCCAAATAAATATTACAGTCCGAATAAATAATACTAAATTAATTATTATAGAATTTCTAATTAATTAACGAATAAATGTAGAAAGAGGGTGGCCGCAGCCCTGCCTCGGGATGCGTGGATGATGTATGCTCGATCCGTCTTGCCCGGATACTTGCTGCCATAGCATTGCTGCCTCTGTTAACACTGCCCTGCTCCTCTGAGGACTGCCATAGTCCAAGGGTATGCTCTCTATATGTTGGGGAATACGACCGACCAAGTAGAAACACCACCGGCCGAAGGGGATGATCACCGGCCGCCTTTTTATCTATCGGCCATAGATTCCTGGCCGGTCGGCACTATATGTAGCCGACCGGCCAAAACTTCCTGCAGAACCTGCAATTGACAGCAACAGCGGGCAAGCCGTGTATGGCATGGAATTTTCAGGCAAATGTGAGCATAGCCATACTCCCTATCATGGAATAGACTCAAGGGAGCATGGCCCTCGACCCTCGGGCCATCAATCACGCATTTCAATGCATGATGGCCGAAAAGCCAAGTATGCAACTTTGATATCAAATGAAATGCAAGCACAAAACACATCAAAGGGCCCCAACCCCTATCATGATTGATCAAGAGGCAAGGGACGCATGCTCAACGAAATGCAACCTAGGCATGGAGGCTAAGTATGCAACATGAACATGCAAATGAGCAATATATACTAGGCACGCAACTTAAACATGTAAGCAAACATGGCATGCAACAACATGTGATGATGGACTTAAACTAACATGAGTAGCCCGCAAGCATGCAAAAATTAGTGGCCATGTGATGAAAATGAGGCAACCAAGATGCATGCAAACATGCACAATGCAATGGCCCCGAGTCTAAGGCACAAAACACAACTCCACAAAGGCATTGAAAGGATGAATTATGGCATACAATGGCATGTGTTCCAGCACTGAAGTATGATGCTCAATGGTCCCGAAATATGCAAATATGCCACCCAATGCGTGAAATAGCCCCCAAAACTCAAAACCAGGCACATGTATTGAACTATAACTATGCAAAGCAAGCATTATTTGACCATGAAGCAAAAAGACAGAGCCAAAGCAGTCCCAAAATATGCACAATACTAGTTTAAAGCATGGCCAAAAGGTGCTAACATGTAGGGCTAAAACAATATGCAAGATTGGCTAGTAAGCATGGTTTATACCACACCTATATGAAGCATATGAAATCTCACCAAACCAGCCAAAAACAGTGAACAAAACATGTCAAAATATGCTCAAATAACTACTGAAATGCAGCCAATGCATGCAAAAATGAGGGGCTTCTTTGGAGGGCCATGCAAGGGGTTGTTAAGCATATACAAGATAGACATGTAGCATAGAAAAACCACCTCTAGAAATGGACTATAGAAGCCCTAAAACTCACCAAATTGGCCCTAAAATGGGTCTAGGAACCATGCAAAGAAAGGCCCCTTTGAGAGGCCTTGAATGGGATTGCTCTACACATGCATCATAGACATAAAAAATGGCCAAAAGGGCCTTGGGCAAAGCCAAGGCAGACCTCATAACTCACATAATAGGGCCTGGAAAGTGACTTTAAAGCATGCAAGATGGAGCCTCTTTTGAAGGCCAATAAGGCCAACAAACAAGTCAAGGAGAGAGGGGGGTCACCCCCCCTCTAATTTGGGCTCTCAAAATAGCATCTAAGCCACTAAAAATCCACTGGATTTCAGTGGCTAAGAGGCCAAACCAGGCATGCAACAAAAGCTTAAATGCAAGGCTCAAAACAAAAGGCAATTAAGCATACAAGGAAGCATATGACCTCAAACAGAAAAATGTCCTTAAACAAACATCAAGAGGGGCTCAAAATAAGACTTTTTCCAGTTTATATAAAATCTTAAAAATGTTCACAAGTAAGGCTAAAATAGGATGCAAAGATAGCCCTAAAAGAGAGATTGAACAAACAAGGAAGTAGATGACTTCAAACAGCAAAGTGTCCTTAATCAAAGTTGAAGACAGGCTCAAAATAAGACACTTTTTAGTTTGGGTCAAATCCCATAAATGCTTCTAAACATGGCTAAAGTTTTGAGCAAAATAAAGTCACAAAAAGAGAAATAGGGGCTTACCCTTGTAGAGCCAACCCTCAGCAGCTTCTGGACCAAGATGATGAACCTTCAACCTCTTCAAATCAGTCCCAAGGTGCTTGGATGGATGGTGGAGGTGTTGTTCTAGGAGGTGTAGTGTAAATGGCCAAGAATAAGACCCTTTTGGACCCTTTAACACACCCAAATGTAGAGAGAGAGAGAGAGAGGGAGATATAGAGAGAGAGGGTGATATATATCAAATATATATGTATAGGTCTGGTTTTTTGCTCAACCCAATCAAAGGAGAAGGAGGCTTCCTTATATAGACAATGAAAAGCCAAGCTTCTAAGACAAGCTAACCTAAAGGGGGCAAGGCTTCTAAGGGAAGCTAAGCAAAGGGTGCAAGCTTCTTGAGGAAGCTAATACAAAGGGTCCAAGCTTCCTCAAGAAGCTTGGGCAAAGGGTGCAATCTAACTCTAGGAAGCTTGGACCAAAAGGGTGCAAAGGTTCAAAACAACCACACAAGTGTATAGGGGGTCGGGTCTGTGCACTCCAGCTGGCACAGCTGGCATGCATTACGCTTGAAAGAGGCAAAAAAGTGATATCGGCCACAAAAGGAGACAATCGACCAAATAAATGGCCGGTCGGATACTATAAATGGCCGACCTGCCACTTATTTGGCCGGACTGCTAAATTGATGGCTAGTAGTGGCTGTCAAGGCAAAAAAATGGCTGGTGGGTGTCCAAAGTGAAGCCCCAGAAGTTAGCTTTCCAATGCCGCAAACCTTGCATGAAAATTCCTCCTGTGCAAAACGTTATGCCCTTTTCGGTGAAGCCGCGCAGATTCGATCCAACCGGCCTAATCCCCTACTTCAACCAACCATATCTCCTCCACCCGGACTTGGCTTTAAGAGATTCTTGAATGAAAAATGAAGCCCCAGAAGTCTTCTTTCCAACAGTGGTGGCCTTATAGCTTAACTCCAAGTGTATAGACAGATAAGCTTGATTTAGCGAGGACTGCTCGTCCCTCTCTTAGTGATTCATGCCTGTCCTCTTCTCCAACTTGGTTTTTTCTCTCTTCCCCTCCTTTCTTCAACTTCAAACCCCTAAGCAAGGTGTTTTGAAAGATTTTTCAAAGATTTCATCTCTCTTTCATTCATTTCCACTTTATCCTTGCTCGGTTTATCGAAAAGCGCAACGTTTGACAAAATGCGAGCCTCGGAACATCGCAGAAACTTTATTTGAAAAATGTTTTGAAAGAGAGGGTTTTAAGGTCTAAAAACCATTCAAAATAGCTTTGGTCCAAAATAGGGTGTGAAGTTGAGATTTGTCTCTCTCCTTGCCGAAGAATTTGAACCTTTGCCCTGTACACCTTTCATTATCGAGCAAACCATCAGTAGCGCCCAAGTCTTAAGGGCTGTCAAAAATGGGGTGTCTACACCTAGGTAATTCGGGCTTATGACAATACAAGTCAGGAAGTGATGGGGATAGTTCCAACCAGAACCCAGGTTGGCTTGGCAAAACAAGATATTGAGTTCCACGTCCTGGACATTCCGACCACTTTTAATTTACTCCTTGGACGGCCATGGCTGCACCAAGTGAGAGTTGTCTCTTCCACTCTGCATTAGATGCTAAGTACCCCCATAGGAAGGGGGTAGCTATTGTTTTTGGGAATTCTTCGATACATCCTCCCCCGGAAGTCACCAGAACGGTACTGGAAATAGTATACGGCGATGAGGATGTCTTTTTGTCTGGGTTCACCTTAGCCGAGGCCTAGGTAGTGCAAGATATTTTGGCTATCGATGAGGGGTTGTATGTCAGTGCTCAATCCGTCTACCTCATGAATAAGCTGCAACATGTACCCAGAATGGGACTGGGGAGGAGCGGTCGGAAGGGCATTGTTGCGTTGGCCGAAGTACCACATAACCCTCATACCTTTGGTCTAGGTTACATGCCTACCAAAGAGGACTGGGTAACGAAGGGAAAGGAAATGGCAGGAAGAGCCATGGCTAAGCAAAGTGGGAGGCCCTACGAGCTTGTACATAAACCCATTCAAGGAACCCTGAATGGCTGCTTTGTCCGGGAGGGGGAAGATTTCCCATTTTGTGGCTTTCCTAAGCCATGGTTGAACTTTGAGAAGCGGCATTTGCCCGGCTTTGAGATCTTCTTTGGCCTACAGCTGCAAGAGAATGAAGTTGTAGAAGAGCAGACTAACCTACCAGCTGAGGCTGAACAGTGTATAGAGGATGAGTCTGATGGCATAGAACTTGAGATAGGAGCAGCGCTGGCTTGTCTCCTCTCGGATCCTCAGATCAAACGAAAGAGCTTGGGGGATGACTTCACTGTTTCCATGATTAGGGATCAATCAGCTGTGGACCCTTCTATCGGCATTCTAGATGCATTTATTGCACCCTCCATCGTTTGGTAGTTCAAGAAAGGATTTTTTTCTGGAAGTTCTGAATCAAGTAGTGAACCAGAATCTGATTGCACAGAGTTTGTGGAGTCGGAATTAGATTCTAGTTCTTCTGAGTCAGAGTCCGGTATTCCTGGGGTTGATAACCCGGATGTCGTTGTTTTGTCCAGGTTGTCTTTTTCCTTTTCTTTTGAGTCGGTTGTAACCAAGGATTTGGACAAGCTGGAAGTTTTAAATGAGAACGGTACTACTGCTGTTTCTGAGTACTTTTCGATCATGACTTTCAAAATTTTGATGAAAACGACGAGGAAGGAATTCCTCTAGTTTTAAAAGATTTGATTGATCGAGAAGAGGAGAGGTTTGTAAAATCCCTGGTTGATAAAATCACTCCAATTAATGTGGGTACTAAAATGGATCCATGTTTGGTCCAGATCGGGTCCACGTTGTCTTCGGAGGAACGCGAGCGCTTAGTAGCTTTATTAAAAGATTTCAAAGATGTTTTTGCGTGGTCATACGAAGACATGCCTGGAATCGATCCTGAGATTGTATAGCACCGGATCCCTCTTGACCCTGAGGCTCGACCCTTCGAGCAGAAGCTTTAGAGAATACGCCCAGATTGGGCTTTGAAAATCAAGGAAGAGGTCACCAAGTAGATAAATGTAGGGTTTTTTTCTAGTATCTGAGTATCCTACTTGGTTGGCCAACATTTTTCCAGTGCCAAAGAAAGATGGCAGAATTCGAGTGTGTGTGGATTTCAGAGATCTGAACAAAGCCAGTCCGAAGGATGACTTTCCTCTACTGCACATCGACGAATTGGTGGACTTCACCGCAGGCCATGCGTTGCTTTCCTTTATGGATGGCTTTTCTGGGTACAACCAGATCTTGATGGCACCCGAAGATAGGGAGAAGACTGCCTTCACCACGCTGTGGAGAACTTACTGCTACAGGGTGATGCCGTTTGGTCAGAAAAATACTGGGGCAACTTATCAACGGACTGCAACCATAATCTTGCATGATATGATCCAAAAAGAGGTTGAGGTGTACATGGACGACATGATTGTCAAGTCCAAGGAAAGAGAGGGCCACTACACCGCCTTGAAGAAAATTTTCCAACGGATCAGAGAATATCGATTGAGGCTGAATCCATAAAAATGCACTTTTGGCATCACAGCAGGGAAGATGCTGGGGTTCTTGATTACACAAAGGGGCATTGAGGTTGATCCTTCCAAAATCAAGGCCATCCTAGAAATGCCATCACCAAGGACTAAAAAAGAGGTGCGTGGCTTTCTGGGTAAAGTACAATTCATAAGACTGTTTATTGCAAAATTAACCTTGACTTGTGAACCACTATTTGGTCTCCTGAAGAAAGGAATGAAATTTCAATTGGATGACCGATGCTAGGTAGCTTTTGAGCAAATCAAACAATACCTTCAGAACCCGCCCGTGTTGTCACTGCCGGAGTCGGGGAAGCTATTGATTTTGTATCTGTCAGTAACCGACACGACAATGGGTTGCATGCTTGTGCAGGAATCTGAAGATAGAGTGGAGAAAGCCATTTATTACCTGAGTAAGAAGATGCTGGAATATGAGACTCGCTATACGCCGCTGGAAAAGGCTTGTCTAGCTTTGGTATGGGCCACCAGGAAGTTAAGGCACTACCTGTTAGCTCCTTTTGTAATACTAGTTTCGAGATTAGATCCCATCAAATATCTCTTCGAAAAACCAGCGCTTACGGGTAGGCTAGCCCATTTGTTGCTTCTTTTCTCTGAATTTGATTTGAAGTATATGACTCTCAAGTCTGTGCAAAGGAGAGCGGTAGTGGAGTTCCTAGCCGATCACCCAGTAGAGGAAGACGAAAAAATAGAGTATTTGTTCCCAGATGAGGCCATTCTGTAGGTCGAAGAAGAGATTTGGACTATGTATTTTGATGGAGCATCTAATCAGTACGGTTATGGGATAGGGATGTTGCTAATAGTGGCCGATAATTCCCACATACCTTTAGCTTTCAAACTCTGATTCAAGGTATCAAACAATGAAGCAGAATACGAGGCATGTATCGCTGGCTTGGAAACCGCCTTGGAAGTAAGGGCAAAATGGTTGGACGTCATTGGGGACTCGAACCTAGTTGTGTCTCAAGCAAAAGGAGACTGGAAGGTTAAGAAAGAAAGGATAAAAATGTATCACCAAACCCTGGACGTTTTGATTCCTAGGTTTGAGAAGTTAACCTTCACGTATTTGTTAAGAGAGAGCAACAGGTTCGCAGACGCTTTATCAACTATATCTTCCATGATAGACATCCCTTTGGGAGTCCAAATGCGTTTGATTATTATTGAACAGAGGTATGTGCCGGCCTACGAGTTGATTGCCGCGATAGATGAAGTACAAGATCAAAACCCCTAGTATCATGACATCTAGAGTTGAAGTGCCTAATAGAGGCCATCCATGGAGAAGAATGTGGTTCGCACATGAGCGGAGTAATGCTAGCTCAGAAGATTCTCAAGCAGGGTTATTACTAGTTAACCATGGAGGAGGATTGTATCGGTTTTGTTCGGCGATGCCACAAATGCCAAATTCATGCAAATCGCATGAATATCCCATCGTAAAAGCTGTACAACATGACTTCACTGTGGCCATTTTCAGTCTGGAAAATTGATGTTATTGGGGCGTTACTCCGAAGGGGTCAAACGGGCATGAGTATATCCTGGTGGCAATAGACTACTTTACAAAGTGGGTCGATGCCCAATCCTACGCAGTGCTGAAAGCGTCACATGTAGCCAAGTTCATCAGGAATAATATTATCTATCATTATGGGGTCCGAATGAGATTATCTTGGACAATGGTTCCCACTTTAAGAAGGCAGTGATTGACATATTAGAGAAGTACAACATGGCTTTTTATAAGTCATCCACATATCGGCTGCAAACCAACGGAGCTGTTAAGGCCTCCAATAAGAACATCAAACATATTTTACAGAAGATGGTGGAAACCTACAGGGACTGGCCAGACAAGCTACCATTTGCTCTTTGGGGCTACAGGACATCAATTCAAACATCTACTGGGGCAACTCCGTATTCCTTGGTTTATGGGATGGAAGTTATTCTGCTGATTGAAGTTGAGGTACCGTCGCTGCGGGTTATGGCTGAGTGCCAGATAGCAGAAGCGAATTGGCAGCAGAGCAGGTTTGAGGAACTAATGCTGTTTGACGAGAGAAGGCTGAAAGCACTGTATCACGTCCAAGGTTATCAACGTAGGACTGCCAGGGATTTTAACAAGAAAGTTAAGTCTCGAAATCTGAAAGAAGGGGATTTGGTTCTCAAAGACAACCGAGCTCCTATCCATGACCCTAGGGGCAAGTTCAAACCCAGTTAGACTGGTCCTTACGTCATCAAGTCTATCTGGTCGGGTGGAGCTGTCATTCTTATGGACGTAGATGGCCTTGAATTCTCCCAACTGATCAACATGGACAAGTTGAAGAAATACTACCCTTGAGAGGCTCGTTGGGCCGAAAACCCGAAAGGGCGACCTAGGCAAAAGTTAGAGCACAAAAAAATTAGAAAAAAGAAAAACTAAGCTCGCAAGGTTGAAAACCCAGAAATGGTGTCCTTGACAAAATTTAGAGCACAAAAGGAGAGTGTTAATACCTGAGTGAACCCGAACCAAATTACGTAAGGCTTGATTCCCATCTTTGGGATATGTAGGCAACTTCATTCTGAAGTCCAGCCATAAACACTTCCAAACCAACTGTGTCCATGAGATTGTTTTGGTCATCTTTGTCTTTTCTGCATCCAAAAGTTCGGTTGTGATCTTCATTATGAGAACTGGTTACAGTGCAGTGTAGTGCTATTCAGACAAAGGGCAACTTTCCAGTTATTAGATTCAGGGTTGTACATCTCAAGGATAAATTCCAGGTGTGTCTAGTTGTGATCCTTATCAAAAATAGTTTTGAAAAGTTTTAATAAAAGTTGATTTTTTTCAAATTAATCTTTTTACCACTTGCACCATTTTTGGACCGAAAGGAAAATTTTCAGTGCCCACAACCTTGAATTTCATTGATTTCAATACAGAGTTCTCTACCTCTTGATACAAATTGAAGCTGGTTTTTATTACATTCAAAAGGAAAACTTGAAAGTACAGATCAAAGCAATAAACTTGGGGCACGACTAAGTCAGGTGTTCATGCGTCCCCTTCTAGAGCTTGTGGAAGCTTTAGATGCTAAAGTAGGCCCGGTTTGCGCCTCATCTTCAAGCCAAGCTATGTATTGGCCAGAAAGGGCGCAACTAAAATTGGGAGCGGGTGCCAAAAGTTCTCTTGTCCTCCATACAGTGGGATATCGAGCAAGTTGTGAACCTTGGATTGGAAATGAAGTTGGGTACTCTACCCCTTCTTCTGGGCAAGTTTGGTCATGTCTGAATTGACGCCTGAATCGGAATAGAAAATAGAAGACACAGTGTGTCAAGCTAATCAACTGAATGCCAGGTTGTCGAGACATGCTATAGCTCATCTCAGGTAGATCAAACTACGGGTAACGCCAAGCAATATCAGCAACAGACCTATTGCACATCCAGTGGCACCACCATCCCTCATTCGGGAAATCAACTAGCCGTTGGCGAAAGAAATAGCCGTGCACTGAATATGCGGGGCAAGAGTGTAAGGCCCCGGTGTCCCACATCAGGAATGGAGGGGGAGTTTATGGGCTATAAAAGTAAAAACCTACACCCTTATATAGCATGGAGGCCTTTTCCCTAGTGGTGAAATCCCTATTAGAACTCCTCAGTTAAGCGTGCTTAGGTTGGAGTAGTTCTGGGATGGGTGTCCCACTGGGAAGAACAAATCCGTGCGGGTGTGGCCCAAAGTGGACAATATCGATGACATGTGAAGGGTCGGGGTGTTACAAATGGTATCAAAGCCGACCCTCCGGAGTACCGAGTGTGGGCCCCTGGCATCTCTCGGTGCATGTAGGCGGGCTTGCGAGCTGGCAGGCTACTGCACAGGGACGTGCAGCCTTAGGGGGGATGGATTGTAAGGCCCCGGTGTCCCACATCGGGAATGGAGGGGGAGTTTCTGGGCTATAAAAGTAAAAACCTAGACCCTTATATAGCATCGAGACCTTTTCCCTAGTGGTGAAATCCCTATTAGAACTCCCCAGTTAAGTGTGCTTAGGCTGGAGTAGTTCTGGGATGGGTGACCCACTGGGAAGAACAAATCCGTGTGGGTGTGGCCCAAAGCGGACAATATCGATGACATGTGAAGGGTCGGGGCGTTACAAAGAGTCCACTACTTTCAACCTGTCCATAAGCCATATCTGGGGAGGGATGAAAAATAAGAGGGATTAAAGAATGGAGAGGTGTTTGTGGAGAGAAAAAATGAGAAAAGGATTCTGAGAGAAAAACAGAGCTTGAGTGCTGAGTGATGTGAGAAACACATGTGAGATAGAGTGGGAAACATTACCTGTAAAAGTAGTGGACTTCCTGTGAACTTGGTTGTCTCCTGGCGATGAAAAACATCCAAGCCCATCAAAGTCTCTGCTAATGTCAAGCCAATGCAGCTTTTGCCCTCTTTCAAGCCTTGGGCCACTTCGATCAAGCGAATGCTAGACCTTCCGAAACCAGGGGCAAGCAGAAAATGGGCCAACATGCAAAAGCAGAGGGCATGTTGCTAAAAACTTTGCCAGAGACGATCGCCGCGGTTGTCGGTATTAGAAAATCGATGAATCAAGCTGGGAATATCCAACTCCCCGTTGTGAACCAAGGATCGAGCATCGTGTAAAGTAAGCCCACACATCCTTCCTGAAGCTTAGATGTGGCCAAAACGAGACTGGGGCAAGAGTTCCTCGTCACACTGGGATTCCATCAAAGTTTGGAATTCTTCGATCGTAGGGCATATCTCTTGTCCCCCGAAGTTGAAAACATGTGTAACCAGGTTCCAACATGTCATACCCCAAAACTCGCCCCTAAAAGTTTGGGCATGACCTATTCGAAAATGGACACTAAACCTGTTATACCTATCATACGGGGCCTGAACGGAAGCATTTAATAATAATATAAAATACATAGAATAACATCCATTGAGCTATTACTAACATGCCAGGATCACATACACATACTCAGCTCCTTTACTGAGCGTATAACTAAACCTTATTAAAGGAAAGGGGTTATATACATACATTTTCACTTGGATAGACAATTAACCAAAAATTTAACAAAACTTTACAGACATGCATGGGCTTGGTCCGGGTGCCTGGACACACTGAGGTTGACAAATGAAAGGCGATCATCAAGGGTTAAGACTGACCTCCAAGGTGGTCACCTACAGAACAGACATAATACAAAGTAAGCCAGGCTCAGTGAATAATAGTACATAAATAAAACGATGCTTAACTTGAAACATGATATATTAATGCGTGTGAAATTGTAAGGTTGACATAGTTAGTCTGATTCTGTATTAATTTCATAACGGCCTTAGGCCCAGTCTTGAAACATAATAACTTGAAACATAATATCTTGAAGCATAATGGCTTTAAGCCCTTGAATATCATAACATTAAACTTTCAAACGTGTTGCGTAAAGCCCTTGAAACATAGTGGCATAAAAGCCCTTGAAACATGTGGCACGAGGCCCTTGGAACATATGGCACGAGGCCCTTGAAACATATGGCACGAGGCCCTTGAAACTTGTGGCATAAAGCCCTTGTAACATATGGCACTAAGGCCCTTGAGATATTGGCATAAAGCCCTTGTAACATATTGGCACCAAGGCCCTTGAAAGTGGCATGAAGCCCTTGAAAATGGCATAAAGCCCTTGTGACATATTGGCACTAAGGCCCTTGTAACTTGTAATGACATGTAGCCCTTGAAAATGTATGTAAACTTGTACCATACTTAAGCTTGTAACATGCATAGACTTGTAATATACTTGAACTTGTACCATGCGTATACTTGTAACATGCTTGAACTTGTAATAGACATGAACTTGTAACATGCGTACACTTGAATACTTGGAGACTTGTAACATACATGAACTTGTATATGCTTAGAACCATACTTGAAATAGAACATACTTGTCAAAGATAGAATAATTCACATCCTTATGCGGATCACATAATAATGTTAAACATTTACATGCATGTCATAGGTTCTTAACGACCTCAGGTCCATAAGTAACACCATAGAATAATCTCAATTTCAGACAAATACTTGGCTTAAAGATAAACATGATTCCATTTATGCACTAAGAACGACGTAGTTTACCTATAGATAATAAAGAATTATTATTCGTTATTAATAAAACCGAGTTATTCCAAAGTCATACCGATGTAGACCAATCTTTCAACGTTCATAATGACTGTCAATCATCATAACGTTTGTGTAACACTTACAAGAAACAGAGCGTTAGTGATAATAATTGTCAATGATAAATAAAATATATATCTTCGTACTATTACTCACAGTGCATTGGTGAAGCATTTAGTTCTCCCGAAGCATGTCCTACACACATATGAAGTCACACATTAATTCTTTAAATCATTTCCCCTAATTTCCTTTCTCATTTTAACATGATTTACAATGCCTATAACAAAGTTCATTCGTAAATTTTTTTAACATTATTTCGGAACATCTCAGAAATCCAATTAAACTTGTACACGTATAATTCAACCCACCAATTCCATAATTCGATTTTCAATTTGAGTAAAATCATTCTTTATCATCACAATTTAACCTAGGGTTTTCGAGAACATAAAGTTTGCCATAAAATTTCCTACTTCTCATACCATGACCTTACATCCCAATTTCCTCATTGATTATACATCTAAGGATCGTACTCTACCACCTTAACCTATCAATTGGACCCTCAATGCTTCAAACCCGAAATCCCCAAATCCCATAATTTACTCTATATGCTCAAAAATACAAATTTGTACATCAACACAATGGAAATACCACAAATCCATCTCTTAATGTAAGTATTGAAGAGTATTAGAATCCTTACCTCAAGAATCAACAAAAAAGCAAGCTTGAGGAGAAACCTTCGCAAATCCAAGTTCCAATCGGTTAAAAACATTGATCTTTTCGTAGGCTCCATTCTTGATGTAAAAACCATGGTGGATTGTTGCTCAAAATAGACGAAATCAAGGTTTTGAGGCTAGGGTTTCGGAGGATTTCAGATTTAGGAGAAGAGGAAAGAAGAGAGGGGAAAGAAAATGTAGAAAAAGATTTCAAAATCCCGTTTTTTAAGCTGCTGTCCCGAAAACCCCGCTCGAGCGGACCTACTCACAGCACAGATTCCAAAACTTCAAACAGGTGTAACTCTCCCATCCGGACTCCGTTTTAGGTCGTTCTTGTGTCCAAATTGAAGCCCCGGAAATAAGCTTTCCAATGGTTCTAACCTCATATCCAAATTCAAAGTGTGGACAAAGAAAAGGGCAAAAGAGTGGCAGCTATTCGTAAACGAATTATTCAAATTAAGGTTTTTGGTCCAATCTTACTTTACCATCATATTATCATCTCAATCAATACCCCAAAATAAGGTAAGAACATTTCAAATATACTAAGAAGAACATCAAAAATGAGCCCACATGCTTCAGAATCAAACTTAACCAGGCAACCCGCTCGAAGCGCTTAACCTGCGCCGAGCGCCAACAAAAGCCGTCCGCCGAAGGCCAACTCTCCCGCCGGCAGAAATCACAACCGCGAACCTCAGTCGCTCAAGAAATTACTGGGAACCCCAAAAGTCCGCTCGAGCGGCCACTCCTCCGCTCGAGCGGAGGGAAGAATTTCTGGGTCGTCACACAACATCTAGCCGCGGAGTGAAGGAATGGAAAACAAAGTGGAATACGACTTAGCGGAAATAGTGCATTTATCTCGAAACCTCGAAAATTCAACTTTTCCAAGCCATCTAAATTCGCAATCGAATCGGAGAGTTTTTCGACAAAAAATGGCTCCATTTGTGGCAAAAATAGAGTTGAATTGAAGAAACCACGAAACTGGAGCTTTTGTAGAAGATAAGGTGCTGAGTGGAAGACAGGTGGCAGCAATCTGGAGGTTTCCTGCACTAGTGGCTGACCGGCTAGTGTTGGTGGTCGACCAGCCACTTTTGTAGTCGATCGGCTAGTACTCGTGGCTGATAGCCACTTTTGATGGCCGACAGCTTCTGTTTATGGCCGGTGGACTCCTATTTTGTCCTCTAGTCCATCCATGTGTTGAGAATGCTGCAGAACTTATGTCTTGTTCTGCTCTTGGTGTATTTCATCATCACTCTTTAGGAATGTTGTCGAGTTGCTTATCGAGTTGTTGATTTGCTTATCGAGTTGTTGTTTTGCTTATTGAGTTGTTGCATTAGTTGTTCATTGAGTTGTTTTAGTCTCTTTGTTATGTATTGGTCGGTTCATTACCTAATTAAGGAATTGCCAACACAATACAATTTTCAAATTCATCAAATCCCATTTTTGTGTAAAATGGTGCAATGCGATGCTCAGAATGTAAAAAGATAACACTTTTTTTTAATCAAAAAGCTGATTTTTCATTCCAATCATGGTTTCTTTTTACAAAAGGAGTACAAGTTTTTAAGAAAATAAAAACTGCCTGAAAACTATACAATGCGCTAGCACTACTACCAAAAAGAAAACTAAGCAAAAACATCTGAATCAGCGCCAGCCACCTCAGGATCGAGAGGCCCTCTTCGTTCTCTTCCTCGGTAGAGCAGACTCAGAGCTATCACCATCAGCGCCACTGTCAGAGGCGCCAGTGTTGGAGCTAGCTGCTGAACCAGCCTCAACAACGTCTCCCTCCTCAGCATCATCATCACTGCCCTCAGAACCCAAGCCGGTGCCGTCGTCTCCATCCTCAGATAACTCTGATTGGGGGCTCATTAGCTCCTCGTCCTCATCTGTCTCATCATCATCCGAGTCAGGCTCTGATGGGTGGCTCTCGTCACGAGTACGGCTAGCTCCGCCTCAGCTATGCACCGGAGCCTTTCGTCTCTCTCTCTCTCCCTGCTGTCGAAGAAGGCACCGATGGTCCTGCTGTAGCTCCTGTTGGAGCGCTCAGTGTAGCTGGGATCTGAAAAGGACAGTTTGTCAAATACATCAGTTGCGGTATATATCAGATGCAAAGATGGAATGCAGTATGTAGTGTTTGGGTGCAGTGTGTCAGAGCAATGCAAGATGGAACATATTATATTTAAAATGCTGATGTATCGACAGAGAGTTTCATGGCATGAAGTATGAATTGAAGAAACTCATTGGAATGCCATAGATGCTGAGTAGGTTCATACTCGTCTGCACTGTCCCCGTCAGAGAAGTTAGTAGCTCGAGAGCCTACCCGGTGTACTCTATGTGTCACGACCCTAACCTGTCCCCGAGGGTTAAGGACGTAACCGGCCAGTAATCATGAGATTACCTACGGCCTCAAACTGATCCGAACGTATTTTAACAGAGTTAATGGGGGCCAAACGGAAGTAAAAACTTAAAACTTTGTCCACAGAGCTGTGCTTACATGGCACATCAAAACAACCATATACGTAGGCATTAATAACTCACAACAATAAAATAGTAGCATGAGTTCTATATAAATAGGATCATATAAGTCCAAGTCAACCCATCAAAACTATATACAGAATTACACAAAGTCTTCGCCATCATGACAACATAAAGTAGATAACAAAAAGGCAAAGACAGGTCTCATGCGTGAGACACGAGGGCTGACTCTCCAAAATCTAGGTTGTTCTACACAGGCTTCACTGAGGCTGGGTCTGGACCTCTCTTGGCTCACCTACAAAGACATGAATGAGCGTGAGCGATAGCCCAGTGAATAATATCAATTACAGAATTTATGCGACAAGACGTAGAACAACGTTTTCCAAACGGCCTTGGGCCCAATTCATATCTATAGTTAACATATATAAGGGTAATTTAAATTAAGTAACCATAGTTCCGTACACACTGGCCTTTTGCCCATTCAGATTTACATTCATTACGAAACGGCCTTCGGCCCATTTGATTATGTCAAAACGGCCTTTGGCCCAATCATTCATTTCAAACGGCCCTTGGCCCACTCATTGATTTCAAAACGGCCTTTGGCCCACTCATTCATTTCAAAACGGCCTTTGGCCCACTCATTCATTTCAAAACGGCCTTTGGCCTACTCATTGATTTCAAAACGGCCTTTGGCCCACTCATTCATTTCAAAACGGCCTTTGGCCCACTCATTCATTTCAAAACGGCCTTTGGCCCACTCATTCATGTCAGAACGGCCTTCGGCCCATATATTCGTATCAAAACGACCTTTGGTCCATTCATGTTCATCAAAACGACCTTTGGTCCATTCAAGTTTAACAAAACGACCTTTGGTCCATTTATGCTTATCAAAACGACCTTGGGTCCATTTATGCTTATCAAAATGACCTTGGGTCCATTTATGCTTATCAAAACGACCTTGGGTCCATTTATGCATTCATAGCAGACTTACGTCCACAATCCCAATTAGCAATTCATAAAGCTTAAAAGGGAGTAAACAATTGGACATTCACAAGCATTCAAATATCGACATTACTCACAGTGATCGGCTTGTGGATTTGCCCTGGAGCTTGACCCTACACATTTCATGAACACAAAAGGGTCATTAACAGTTCAATCCATTCTTTAATTCACATATTCCTCTTTAGGCTTTATTATTATCTCATTAACTCATTTACAATGCTTAACATATGCCTAAGAGTGCTTGCAAGTGAAAGAGAACAGAAAACAGAACACAAAATGCAAAAACAGGATGTCAGAAAATAGGGTCCCCACTCGAGCGTGGACTTCCTCGCCGAGGACCTCAGTTCGCAAAAGTATCGTTGCCTTCTATTCACTCGGCGTGAACTCGCCGCCGAGCGGATCGCTGTCTACATAGCTCCTCGCCGAGTGTCAACTTTCAGCCAAGCGGAACCATGTCTGCAAAAATCTTTGCCGAGCTCGATTTCTCGCCGAGCGGCACTTCCCGCCGAAGTGACGTCGAAAATTCTGGGTTTTCCAGAACACTTCCTTGAGTTCAAACTCGACATCCAACCAATTTTTCTTGCATGCAAGGCTCCAATCTCACACATATTTGTACTAACATGCCAAAGACACCAAAACACATCACAATGGAGCTCAATTTCTTGTATTACTTACATGCATGTCTCAAATTAACCCAAATTCTTCACCAACACATCACATTCAAACATGCAAAGCTTACTCTTACATGATTCATTCTTGCATGTGAGAAATATGCCTTCATATCAACTTAATTGGTGAAGAGGGGTCCCAATACATGGTTTTTAAACAATATTCAACACAAATCATACACATTGTGCTCAAACATGAAGAATCTTGGTCATTTCTTAGATGCATGTACATATTAGGCTTCAATTCAACAAATACAACCCAATTTCATTTCAATCTCACTCTTGATCACCAATTTAGCTTGAACACACAAAATTACAAACTATAATTCAAGAATTACTCACATAGAAGCTTTGATCTTTCAAGCTCTAGACAATTCTTGAGCTAAATCTCCAAAATTATCAAGCTTTGAGGCCAAAATCCCAAATTCCCTAACTCCCTCCCTCACTAGCCGACCCTCTCTTTTCCCTTTGAGTTTTTGATCAGCCAAATGAAGTGAAGGGAAGGGAATTGAGTGTAAAATGCCTTTACATAAATCCCCACTCACAATATAATAATAATAAGGCAATTTGGCACTATTCGTCGATTTAATCGATTTAATCTAACCCGAATCAATTTTCAATTAAATTTCACCGTAGGCTCTAAAAATTACGCTAATCACAAAGGCGTAATCAATTTCAGGTTCTGTGGCCGATAAGGCCCTCAATTTAATCTCCGAAGCGGATTATTCAACAGATATTCCTACGGTGAACAGATAGAATTCCAAAATCACATATATCTATATAATGGTACGCAAAATCATATCAAAACATATAACCACATGCGTATTAGGGACCAATTAACATAATACAGAACAGGGGTATCACACTATGGATGCTTGTAAATGTGTTGAAATGATCAGCGGTCTATAAAGCATAACTAAAATGAATGGAATGTATAAAATGTAAAGTATGATACATACCGAGGTCAGGTCTCGAACTCCGACAAGTTCGTGACTAGCTGATGCAGGCTCGATGGGAATCTGGTAAGCCTCCCCTGTGGGTTGCTAGCAAGTTAGTGTAGTAGGTAGCTCTGGCCATCCCACCCTCTGCCTCATCTGAGAACCTCTCCTGTCATGAGCCCGCAGCTGAAGCTCTAGCTCTCTTACCCCCACGGGCGCCAGTCAGAGGTGGCATGAGGTATGTCTGGATAAAGGCAGTGTAATCGCCCTCAAGTCTGAAGAAGTTGGTGTCCCAACCTCTGGTGAAATCGATCATCTCCTACATGGTGTAAGATGTAAGAAAATTATGCAATTCTCACGGCGTCTCACGCGAAGAAGGCTAAAAGCGACTACCGAGAATACCCGGAGTCTCAAACACAACATCTCTCAGCGCATCGTACACAAGAGAGGAAAGAGAAAAGAAACCTCTCAGTATAATACACGTGGGAGAGAAACAACACAAGTAAAAAGGCGCGCAACAATGTGGGAGAAGCACGCGTGACAACGCAAGTGAAACGAGTGCACAACAATGCAACTGTGATGTGCATCGCGGCGCGATGTGACGCACCAGACAGTATGATGAATGCATGCAATGTATACAGGGCAACTTTTGAATCTTGTAAAAGCCAAAAGGATACGAGAAGGATACACCTTGCATGAATTTGAGTGCCACGCGCAGAAGACACGATCCAAGGCCAAAATGAAGGCCGGTTGAGCGTCGGAGAGGCACTGTTTTACACTGTTTTAAGCAATGAAGGCTCTGGACCACTCATATAACCCAAGGAAAGGTGTAGGAGGCTCAAAAACCACTGTAGGAGACCACCGGCCATCCACCGGCCATCACAATTCATCACCGGCCGTTCATTGGCCATCAAACAGTTCCATCGGCACAATATATTGCCGACCGGCAAATAATGTTGCCGACCGGCAAAAAGTTCTTGTGTCGGGGCAGTTTTGACTTTTTGCTTCAGGTCTTTTAAAATAGGGCTTCTAGCCCTATTTCTTCACTTCTTCCTTAGCCGAAATCTCTCCCCCTCTCTTTCTAGAGTGTTTTCCCCTCCCTATTTCATCATTTTCTTCGCGTTCTACGCCCGTTTCGTCATCGGATTCACGATTTCCTTCGTGTTTCGAACGTTTTCAACCAATTGAAACTTCGTTTCGGTACACCCTTTGCAATTTCCACCTTTTTGGGGTTTGTTCCCCTCACTTACCTCTTGATTTCTGTGCCTTTTTCACATCTCGACTTTTCCGGCCATTTTCCACCCTCCCGGGGGTTGACTTTTCGGTTGACTTTCCATATTCCAGCCCGATTTTCATTTTCCGACCATTTTCCTCGTCACTCTTGATATGGCTGACGATATTCCACGCGGTGGGACTCCCTCGGATCACGAGATGGATCCCGGAGTCGAGCTCCTACCTTTGAGCGAGCGCCCATTTGACCCAGCGACCTACCGGCCGGCGATTCTTGTTCTGCCCGACGGATCAAGGCCATTCAGAGTTTTGACAGTATGGATCCCGAGCTTCTACTACGTGAGCCTGCCTCTCACCTATCCTTTGGCGCTTCCGAGGCAACATTTTTTCTCTGTTTTACTTTCTGCAATGTAGAACTTTTAACTGTCAACCGTCATAGCTGATTACATTCTTTAATTGCTTTAGCTCAGACGCTCTGATACACTGTGCATTGTAGTTGATCGCAGACACACTTGCAACTGATATCTGTTTAGGATTGACACACGCACACAGACTGTACTAGCCTTAATTACCCAAACACACGGCACATACCGTATTTCACTACAAACTCACCGACACCCAGTATCTGTTTGAATCTGAAAAACTTGCACGCATGCTAAATTTGCACCGAACCACACAAACACGCTGACGCATCATACGTTGTAGTTCACTATAAGCACACCGGCACCCGGTATCTGTTTGAATCTGAAAAACTTGCACGCATGCTAAATTTGCACTGATTTTGACTGTTTCTTCAAAACTGTACATTTTATGTTACTTCGCAACTACTTATTTGAAAACAGGGAGATTTCCATACCATCCGCGGGTATGGGAGCACTGTCGCTCGTGAGTGGTACGCCGAGCTACCCGATGCAGTTCGCCACATCGTGGACCAGGCCGGCTTTGGCGCATTCTACAACGGACTCTCCAAACTCACTACATACAGACCTCTCATTGCCGCTCTGGTGGAGAGGTGGTGGGACACCACCGATTCATTCCATTTCTCTGCAACGGGGGACATAACGATGACTCCCTATGATTTCTCGATGCTCACAGGCATCGGGGTAGGGGGTGATCCGATCCCCTTTGATACTGATATGGATGAGTGGGAGGCCGCTCAGATTTACTTGCTCGGCGAGCTGCCACCTCTGGCGTGTCCCGGCTTCGTCTGATATTCCTGGTTTAAGGTGCAGTTTAGGGTCCAGCCCACCCTTGTTGAGGCAGCCCCGATGACTCAGGAGGCCGTGGAGAGATACGCACGCGGCTTTCTCATGTTCCTGTTTGGGATGACCATTTTCGCCGACCGGGCGAACACCGTGCCTCTCTGCCTGCTCAGCGCACTAGTGGATGTCAGGGATATCTTGCATTACGACTGGGGTGGCGCCGTTCTGGCCACTCTCTATGGATATATGAGCTCGACTTCATGACACAGCTTGTTTCTCGGGCTACTGGCGTGTTTGGGAGGTATATTTCTTTTTCTGCCTTTCATTCCTTTTCTATATTTTTTGTACTCTGTACACTACACACACTGTAGTCTGCTTTATACTTGCTGTATACTGTACACACGGCACACACATACTCTGCTTTACACTGACTGTACACTACTTACACTATACACTCTGCACAATACACTGCTCAACACATGGCTCTGCTATTTCTGCTTTTATTATATATTCTGCTTTATCTGATAAGCATACTAGTATTTGCTCTGCAGCTGTGGGTTTACGCCTATTTTCCTAGGCTTGCTTCCGTACCCAACGCAGAGACCCCTCTCGTCGCCCGTTCTCGCGCCGTTTCGACGGGAGGGGTGTGCGGAGGCCCCGAGAGACATTTAGCTTCTTCCGCCGCTACTTCGACACCATCACCCCTGCCGAGGTATGTTTTACTTGCAGTTCATTTAAGCTTCATCTTTCCACTGCATGTTTCAATAACAGTAGATAACAAACTGTATTTCATTTTCAGATCACCTGGCAGCCTTGGGCTCCTTTGCCAGCCGTGATGCGGGATCGGTTTGCCGGTGCCGATGAGACCTCGCGTTTTCGAATTCTGCTGGAGGGCCTGGTCTGTCGGGCTTGGTACCTGGGTGAGCGTTTCCTACGCTAGACCCTAGGTTCACCCGAGCAGATAGTCCCGGTGTACCCTCCTGAGCATATGAGGGATACCGAGAGATTCACCGCCGAGCAAATGGTGGACTACACCATTGGCTGGGAGGCGCGCGATTTCAGGGGCGAGGGCGATTACTCGGAGTACGTCCGAACCTTCATCATGCGGCCTCTGAGCGGCGGCCGTTGAGCGGAGAGAGAGAGAGAGACCTGCGGCACCAACGGCTGGAGCGGGAGCAGGGGCTGGAGGGGGAGTGTCGAGGGGAGCTTGAGTTCGTGGTAGGGGCGGAGTTCAGAGAGGACGAGGGACCGGCTGGCCTGCTCTGCCCACTTCATTATCATGCAGAGGGCAGGATGGGGCGACCTACCAGATCCCCTTTGCTCCTGCCCCGGCTGATCACGAGTTGGTTGATGTCCCTGACTTCCCTCCGGTATGTATTACTTCATTCTTCATTTTGCATTGCCATTTCAATTTGTTTGATATTCCGCAGAATACTGATGCATCTGATACTTTTGCAGGCATCCTCCGAGTACACCCGGCAATCATTGGGGCTGAATGCCTCCATGATGGGGATGCTTCAGCGGACCTTCGACCTCCCGCCCTTCTGATGATCGGTATGTTCTTCCTGACCACAGTCTTAAACCCTACATAAACTGCTTCACATGATCTGACACACAACACAATACCTGATAAACTGCTCACAGCGTTTACACACTGTACTCATACACTGTACTTATACACTGCATTCTGCATTGATAAACTGCTCACGGCATCCATACACTGTACTCATACACTGCATTCTGTACTGATAAACTGCTCACGGCATCCATACACTTTATTATCGACTGCATTACATCTTGATCGATAAGCGCTCACGAATCTTGATGCATTTGCCTTTCATGCTTTTTCAGCCTCCCTTTCAGATTCCTCCAGTGGGTGGAGCTCCAGCTGGGCCTTCTGTTTCCACCTGGGATGGCAGAGCATACCCCCGCTCCAGGGGGAGGCGCATTCATGTCGGGAGTAGCTCGCGGGCTCCAGTCCCAGACGATGAGTCGGAGGCAAAGGCGGAGGCGGAGTCATCTGAGGAGGAGATCGGTGACAGCTCGGATTCGGACTCAGACGGTGATGCTCCTGGACTTCTGCCCAGGAAGAGGGCGAGGACGGATCCCTAGGAATGAGACCACCGATGCTGCTTCAGATTTTGGCTGTTTTTTCTTTTCCTTCTTTTGTACCTTTTCTCTTTTTGGTAGCTAGATTACCTTGTACTGCCGCAGACAGATTTTTGTTTTCCTCAAAACTTTGTACTTGAAAAAGATTATATGAAATGAAACAAACTTTTTGTCTAAAAGTTGTTATATTTGTGTATCTCATGCATTGCATCGCATTACATCATATCATATTACATCTCAATGTAAATAAAATTGGTCTGCTGTTTGAAAATTGAGCACTTGTAAATTGAGCATTTGTACTGTAATAATCGGATGACCATCCAGCAAATAGCAAAACAACCCAAGCAAACCACTGCTTAACCTGAACACACAGCCCATACTCCACTGGGGACTAATTTGCATACAACCCGTATCACAGTGTTTGATTCATTCTACACACAGCAAACCCTGAACAAACAGCCCCAATCTGACAAGACGGACTACGAAAGCTGAAACGGTTGCAGTTGAAACACACTCGGATGCCCCAAATTGTTCCCTTTTCTTCTTCTATTTCGCATTCAATGTAGAGAATGGCACAGTACTCTGAGCATAAAAGACTTCAATCTTTTGAAGAAGGGTTCTGCAACCGGGGTATCGAGCCTAAAATCAAACACAGGGGGAAAGACTCAAACAAAAGGTGAGCGGCCTGGACACAACGAGGCACGCTCAGAAAAGACTCAAGACGAAAGTTGAGGTAAACAAGACAAAAGACACAACACACGGACGTGTTTATGAAAATAAAAGACCTCAGGTCTCGGGGAGCCAGTTCCTCCAGGTATATTCCCATCCTTTTCTGATTTGTGATTCTCACATCGCTCGGCCCTCAGGCTCGGTTTTTTCTCTCAAAACCCTCTTGCTCACTTCTCTTTCCGCTTACACCTCTCTATTCTTTATTCTCTCATTTTTTTTATCCCTCCCCAAGGTGATTGATGAATGAAAAGGGAATTGCGGGTTCATGCCCAACATCGTTAGCCCACGGCTATTTCTTCTGGCGGATAGAGTGCCTTTCTGGCGAGAATGTTAACAGCGGGGAAAAGACAGAAGACCTGACTCAATTGCGCCCCTAGTTCATCACTTTGACCATTTTTTGTTTTCTAAAATGATTTTGACCAAAAATGAGAGTCAGATTAACACACTTGTTCGATTTTGATTCGAAAATCATACAAGTCAGGCTGTGAGCACTAAAAATTTTCCTTTTTGGGTCCAAGAAAAAGGTCCGGTTTTGGAAAAATGAAATAGTTTTCGAGAAAATAGTGAACTTTAGTAAAAATTTTCAAAAACTATTTTTTTGCAAACAGCCAATGCTCGACGAGCACGGAACTTACCCTTGAGACGCGCAACCTCAGATCGGAGGTAATGGAAAATTGCCCCTTGCTTGAGGGAGGGACTTGGCAACGGAAAGTTGCCCCTGGTTTGGATGGTAACTTGTGGCAACAGAAAGTTGCCCCTTGTCTGGATGGTGCCGCAGCATACTGTAAACTGCTTTTATCAATGACGACTGAACTCCGAAGACGATGGTCTGAACCAATATATGGACACAGTCACTGTAAGAGCAATGGTGGCTGGACTTCAAGATGAAGTTGCCTACGTATCCCAAACATGGGAATCAAGCCTACGTAGTTCACGGTTGTTACAACCGGATTGTCGGATGCAGAGGAAGCAAGGATGATCAAAACCATTACATGGACTGGGGTGCTGTGAAAGCATTGGGGCCTAGACTTCAAGATGAAGTTGCCTACGTATCCCGAACATGGGAATCAAGCCGTACGTAGTTCCGGTTAAGGTACACTCGGGTATTTTAACCTTCACTTTTGAGGCTCTAACTTTTGCCAAGATGCCTGTTGCAGGTTTTCGACCTTGCGAGCTATGTTTTTCTTCTTTTCATTTTTTTCTTTTTCATCTTTTTCTTTTTTCTTCTCTTTTTTTGTTTTTCTTTGCTTGCCTTTTTTGTTTTCTTTTTCTCTTCTTTTTTTTTTCTTGTATTTTTTTGTATTTTGTATTTTTTGTTTTGCTCTAACTTTTGCCTGGATCGCCCTTCCGGGTTTTCGACCCAGCGAGCCTCTCAAAGGGTAAAAGTGTAGCATTCCCATGCCAAATGGTTGAGTTTGAAGCCTCTCTGTCTCCAAAAGAGTGACTGTTGGGTTGATTTGCAGAAGAATCCATCACGGTTGGTTCATGAGCCTTGCCTGGTGGGATATGATCTTCTTGATCTGACTTTGATGCCTCTTGCTTGAGGGCTGCTTCAAATTGGGCCACACGGGCCTTTCATGGTACAGTTGAACGTTTTGAACGGATTCCAGGTTTGAAACAGATAGGTTGAATCTTGAGGCTGAGAGCGATCCTAGGCTGCACAATCTCAAGAGCGATTCCACACAGGTCTTCACAAGACCGCGCAAAACATTTTGTTTTTTAAAGTTTTTAAGAAAGCGACAAATCGCTCGCGCAGAGGATAGTGTGGAACCAGTCTGGATCGAACTAGGGTCCTTCTCAGTACTCATGCCGACAAGCATGATTTCATTCATAAAGAGGCTTAGCATGCCTCTCATTCTCTTAAAATTATCAAAATTTTACGAAAAGCCCGAGGAATTCCTTCCTCTTCGTTTTTATCACCGCGGTGTCTTAAAGGGGTTTTAAAAAAACTTAGGTCATTACAATGACGTTCAAAGCACAAGAGAGTAGGTAGAATGTACTGCCGTTCCATTCGCCTCTCCTGGCACAACTAGCTCACACTGAAAGCAAGCACAAAAATGAGATAGCCGCAGCTGTTTCATTCGGATTTGTTGGTATAACTGGCCCCTCGGTAGAGACAGACTCAAAAACCAAAAACGGGTAATTACAAAACAAAACGGTGTTCGAGGCAACAACCCCGGAATCACCTGGCATTCTATACAAAATGAGGGAGTTGACTTGCTATAACAAGACAGACCCGTAAGCAAAAGGACTGACTCAAAACAACGAGACAGACTCAAAACAAAGC
This sequence comes from Camellia lanceoleosa, assembly GCA_025200525.1. NCBI lineage: Eukaryota > Viridiplantae > Streptophyta > Magnoliopsida > Ericales > Theaceae > Camellia > Camellia lanceoleosa. The sequence goes on along the minus strand of CM045771.1, from coordinate 149,219,056 downwards.
AAAAGACTGACTCGACACTTAAGCCAGATTTTACAAAACTAGCATTCGCAGATGCTCCAAAATGCGTGCCAGACGCCACATCAAAAACACTGGGCGCCGCTCACAAGTGGTCCAACCCTGATCACATACTTACAATATCCGTATCCTCAAAATCCAATAGCTGGGTAGTAACAGACTTGGCTGAGGTGGGCGGGAGGATAACCTCGTTGTCAATCAAATCTTGCACCTCATGACGGAGGCGGAAACAATTGTCGGTAGCATGACCAGTTTGTTGGTGGTACGCACAGTACTGAGTAGCATCGTGTGTAGCAGGGAGATTCTTCGGGAGGGGCCGAGGCTCCAGGGGTTTGAGGTGTCCTCTCTCGGCAAGGATCTGAAGTGCCTTGGACAATGGCATATAGAGAGCATGGAAGACCCTGCGCCCTCGGGGCAGGTACTTTGAAGTCTGAGCACTCTTGCTAGACGCACTAGCAAATGGGTCGGCAGGCATTGCCTTAACTTTCTGGTCTTTCCCGGGTACAGGGTTGGGAGCAGAAGGAACTGTTCTGGCATGACGGGGCCTGTCCCGGTCCTCTGATTGGCTTGAACTACCTGCAGGAGGAGTGGGGAAAGCATCCTCCACAGCTTTTGTCGTAACTGCAGATATCTGTTGCTTGTTCATTCCCCTGGCTTTCAAAACCTCGACTGCCCACAACAGTTGTTCGATTGGATCGGCACCTACCTTCATTTTGCCTTTGTCTCTGGCCTCAGCCTGATCTAGGGTTTGGGTTGGTACGTCGTTGCCATAGCTGGAGGCCATCTCCGGTTGGCTGAGTTCAATCACGATCCGTCCCAACAGCGGGGGCTCCTAGGGTACAAAGCTTCTGGCATATGGTGCGGCTGGTGGCGAAGCAGACATTCCATAGGCGAGATCCACTACGGACCTTTGAAGATCACCTATCATCCCCATTAGTTCAAATGTAGTAGGCTCGCGAGCCTGATATAGCTGAGGGGTCCAAACCGGGTGTGCGGCAGGCGACCTGGGTGGATGCGGCATATCAATATTGGTCTCACTTTGTGGAGTGATTCCTTGACCCAACGCGGCTGTCATAACCACGATCTTTTCTAAATTCTGCGTCATCGCAGATCTTGCCTCGGCAAGCGGGAAACACCGACTATTCTGGAACTCTCTGAACTGAAAGGAAAAATAAGCAGCATTTCAGCCCAAAACGGATCAAACACAGGTGCAGCCACACAACTGTACTCTACTACTGATCACTGTTCCCCAGAAATCACTGTCCCACAAAACACTTAATCGGATACCCTCAGATATAGCTGATTCTATCAAATACTGACATTGGTGCCCTCAGGCCTGATACTCAAACTTTGCAAACTGATATGTGCGTTCCTGCAAAGATACACTCTAAAAGCACATAACAAGTAGAGAGAGAGAAAAACACCCCTATGTTGGGGTAGGGTTTCCCTGTCCTATTTTGTCAGGAGCTAGGGTTTCACTATGCACATAGCAGTTTCAAACAACCTAACATCGGGTAAGCAACCTGTCCTAGTTTGGAATGGTCACTACGGATTCCGAATATGCACTAGGTCGAATGGCCGAAAAGGGTGCCCCGGTAAAACCGGGGTTTGTGCTCCCATATCTTGGCGAGCCCATAACCGTCGACCTTATGGCATGCTTTGACAAAGTCAAGCCTCCGGCAAACCATTCAGGAATAGCAGATGGCCAACACGGTGTCCTAGGCGCACCAATGCACATGCAATGCAAAGAAACACATAAATGAAATCAAAATAGGATATCACGAGTTCGAGTCAAACTCTCTAAAACTCCCCAGCAGAGTTGCCAGAAACTGTAACAACGCCCGCGGGGGACCTCGCTGTAGTTCGGACTCCCTTTTGTTGTCACGGTTCGTAATCTGAACCAAAGAGTCCAAATCTGGCAAATCGTTTGAGAAAACAGATTTTTGAAAAAGAAGTGCCAAACATGGACTGCTTTGCGAATCTAGTCGCCACCTAAATATTTTATTTTGGGAAATTTAGGAAACCCTGACTCGGTGCCAAAGGCCACGTGTCTGTCATCACCAAAGTTGCCTCGGCTCATGAGCTTAATGCGATTGGGAAGGTCACTATGAGCACCCCTCTCGCCGGCTCAAGACCGGCCGCTACTAACCGTGATATCCGATTTTGAAAACGTTATGTGTTCTTATTCCGGTTATTAGCCTAGAATTACTATATTATGCGTACAGCAAACAAGTATAGACTAGATTGCCTAATTTGGAAATAAGCATTGCATATCCGTTTATTTTGAAAATGCTTTGGAATTTGCTACTCGCAAGTAGGCTAAAACACGGATTTCAACGAGTTTTTCCAACTCAAACAATCCAACCTTCACCTACAGGCAATCAAACAGTTTATCACATAAGCATCTAGCCACATGGTAAGCATGCTGTCATGGTAGCACCCACACGCATGCGATATGCTAAAGCATGAAAATACTTACGTCGTACTCCGTGCCAAAACAATAAACTAGTTAGCAGATATGCATGGTCCTAGTTTATGTCAAATTGACTAATGCAACACATACAGAATGCAATTAGGGTAGGCTCAGCTAACCTAAACATGTCATATGAAATGCAATCAATTGATGCACGTATTCAATTTGGAATTGAAGTACAAATGCAGTTAGCATGATGCGCCGAGCCCGGTGCATGCAAGGCAAGTGTATGGATGCACATATGCATAGCATAAGGTATGCTAATTTAAACATGCCCTAATCTACCATCATAAGCGGGTAAATAAAAGGGAAGAAAGAAGTGGGGATTGGAAGACATGCACACACACGCACCCACACTTATTACAGATTCGCCCTCGCTCGGAGGGACCAAAAGAATATACAAATAATTAGCCTACAAGCTAATTAAATATTACAAACCACTTAATTAATTAACAAATTAACTAAGCTAGGAAAAATAGTAAACCGCCTCGGGAAGCGGGTCCAATGCAATGCATACTCGATCTTGCTCGGAAGTGCACTGCCATGCATAGACTGCCTATGTTTTCCCTGCTCTGCTCCTCTGAGGACTGCCAAAGTCTCTGAATTACTTCCCTGGACACTGGGGAATACCACTGGCTGAGTAGAATTACCACCGGCTGCTAGATATGGCCATCGGCACAAGATGCATCCATCGGCCACCACTGGATGGCCGGTCGGCACAATATGTTGTCGGTTGGCCAAAAATGCCTGCAGAACCTGCAACTTACAGCAGCAGAGGACAGAACTTGCATGGCAATGTAATTCAAGCAATATATGCACCAAACAAGCCCCTTATCATATGTAGGACTCAAAGGAGGATGTGCCTCGATTCTCGGACCACCAATCGCGCATTTCAATGCGTGATGGCCCAAGAGAACCAAGCGTGCATTTTCAATTTCAAATGTAATGCATACAAACAATCAAAGGCCCAATCCCTATCACTAAATCAAGGGACAAGGCATGCATGTAAGATGCAATGCAACCTAGGTATATAAGCTAAGGATGCAACATGGTAATGCAAGGCACTTATGCAAGCATACAAGCAAACATGCAAGGTAAGCATGCAAACCAAATAAAGGGTGGACTTAAGCATGAATTGGGCAACTCTAAGTAGTCCCAAAACAGTGGCCAAAGCACTATAAAATGAGGACTAAAACACACACACATGCACATGTTATGGTCCAATACTCAAACATCAAAAGGGCCACTCTCAAGCACACTTAAAAGAGGCATAACATGGGCAATTAGCATGCAACACAAGCTCTGAAAATCATGTTAAAACATGGTGCCAAACCAAATTAAACAAAGCAAGCATATTATGCAAATGGTCCAAGTACTCAAGGCAAGCTAATGAAGCATTGAACTACACTTAGCAAGGAAAACATGGCATGCATTAAACAACTAAAAACAAATTTTTAGCATGTTAAAACAAGGCCAAAGGACTACTTAGATGGCATCTAAGTGTCTCAAATATGAAGGCATGCACAAATACACTTTCAAGGAGCATACAACACAAGCTCATAAGGCATCAAAGAGGTATTTAAGGCAAGCATTCAAGCAGGTTAGAGGGACTGAAATAGCATGAAAAATGATCCCAACCCACGAAATCCATGCAAGAATGGCATGCTACACACTTACATACTTAAGGCCAACAAGCCAAAATACAAAGGGGTCACATAATGCATGTCAAGATCGACCCAAACAACTATGGACAGACCTTGAACATGGAAAAATAAGTACAAAACCTTCACAAGGCCAAACCTAAAGCATGCTTGAACAAAGGTTTACAACCTAAGGCATATTAAGGCATAAACATGGCATTATAAGGTAGGTATGCTAAGCATGCATGGTGTACCAAAACCAACACACAATAATGTTATATCATGGCAATATAAGCATGAAATACAGCCATGGCATGATCAACAAGTACTCAAGCTTGATGCTCCCTCAAGAGGCCAAAATTGGTCCTTTTCAAGGACAACAAGGAGAGGGGGTGGCCCTCTCCTTCTTGAGACTTCAAGGTACCATCCTCACCACTGAAATCCCTCAAGATTTCAGTGGTGAGGAGGCCCAAGCACCAAAGTCTCGGAGCTCACCAAAAATGGCACAAAATGGGGCCTCTCAAGGCCTAAGGGTGGTCAAAAACCTCCAAACCACAAAAAACTCTAAACAAACAATTTAGAGGGCCCAAAAAAAGAACTTTTTTGTATTATACACTAAGCACAAAAACAGTTCTAGGATAGGGTAACAAGCTATGCAAAAATGGGGATAAAAGAGACTAGTGTCTCACCCTTGTAGACCACTTCACAAAAGATGATCTTGTTGCCTCCTTGAGCTTCAATCCAGCCAAGAATAGCAAGAACAAGCCTCAGGTCCCTCAAGAACCAAGAGAAGGTGAAAGACTATGTGTTTGTGTGCAATAGTAAGGAAAACTACACCTAGAACACACACAAGAGAGATATAGAGATAGGTTATGTATGGAACTCAAAACCCTAAAACCAGAGCTTTCCCCACACTTTTCTAATCAAAAATCTCTAACCCTAAAGCCAAGAGAAGAGCCCTCCTCTTATAGGCAAGAAATCTTGTAAAGCTTGTTCAATAAGCTTACAAGAGGAGCATCCCTCCATACACGTGTATGGAGGGGAACAAAATGCCACACAGCTGTCCTAAAATATCTGCAAAAGCAGATGAACAGTAGTCGGCTGCTCAAAATTGCCATTTTGACGAAATTGATGGCCGGTCAGCCAAAAAGAGTGTTGGTCGGCCAAATATATGGCCGATGGGCACAAACAGCAGCCGGTGGCCTCAAGCCACGGTCGGTGATGTGTGGGGAGACCTCACAAGGCATCCCCTGCCCTTCCAAGGCAAAACACAAGTGTTTGGTGCAAAACCAGACACAAAACGATCGAGTTCGGAGATCCTGAGGCAAGACACGTAGCCGAGACCTCCGGGAACTCCAAACGAACACAAACATGGATAATCACCGGGTGTTCAAACAGTGACGTCCAAGTCTTGAGGACCGTCAAAAATGGGGTGTCTACAGCCGCCTGCAGATGGTTCGTCCCCTGATCACATAACATTATCCTCCAAGTTCACTGTCCCAGTGATGATAGACTTTGCTGAGCTCGGTGGGAGGATAACCTCGTTGTCAATCAGATCTTGTACTTCATGGCGGAGATGGAAGCAATTGTCGGTACTATGACCAGTCTGTTGATGGTACGCACAATACCGAGTAGCGTCATGATCAGCAGAAAGACGACTAGGGAGAGGCCGAGGCTCGAGGGGTTTGAGATGCCCCTTTTCAGTGAGGATTTGAAGAGCCTTGGACAAAGGCATGTAGAGGGCATGGAAGACCCTGCGACCTCGGGGTAGATATTTCGAGTTTTGGGGATTTTTGTTGGACGCACCGGCGAAGGGTCAGCAGGTGCTACCTTGGTTTGCTACTGTTTCCCAGGTGTAGAATTAGGTTTGGAGGGAATGGTCCTGATATGGCGGTCTTTCTCCCTATTTTCCCCTTCACTTGAACTACCCTCGGTCTGAGTGGAGAAAGTGTCGCCCATAATCTTTGCGGCGACTGCAAGCACTTGCTGTTTGTTCAATTCCCCAGCTTTCAAAGCCCCAACCGCCTGCAGAAGTTGTTCATAGGGGTTAGTGTCTGCCCCTACCTTGTCCTTACCCCTAGCCTCAGCTTGGTTGAAGGTTTGGGTTGCTACATTGGAGCGGAGCCGAGTTGTTGTCGACCTGTCATTGCCGGAACATGGGATGGCTTCAGGTTGACTGAGTTCAATTACAATTCACCCCAACAGCGGAGGCTCTTCCTATATGAAGTTCCCGGCATACGATGTGGTTAGTGGTAGAGCCGACATTCCGTAGGCTAGATCAACCACAGATCTCTAAAGATCGCCGATCATTCCCATCAGCTCAAAAGTGGTGGGCTCACGGGCTTGAAATAATTGGTTAGATCGGATGTGCAGCAGGTGACCTGGACGGGTGGTGCATTTCAACATCGGTCTCGCTCTACAAGATGATTCCTTGGTTTAATGCGGCTGCCATAACCACAATTTCTTTTGAATTCTGTGTCATCACGAGTCTACTAAACTGAACGAAGGTGATGTGACTGGTGACTGACGAATTTGATGAACTGGTGAGCCTTGACTAGCCTTTCTCTGCTTTGCCTCAGCAAAGGAAAACACTGGTTGCTCTAAATTAAATCTCTGAACTGAAAGAGAAAACAGACAGCATTTCAGCCCAATTTTTACCAAAACAGATAAGCATAGCTGGATAACTATTTTCGACCACTGAGCACTGTTTCCAAATTACTACCCCAAAACTGAATCTGATACCCGCAGATATAACTGATTCTCAAAACACTGATGCCCGCAGGCCTAATACCCAAATTTGTAAACTGATGCGTGCATACCTGTAGAGGCCAACTCTAAAAGCACATAACATGCAAATGAGAGCCAAAACACCCCTATGTTGGGGTAGGGTTTTCTTGTCCTATCTTATCAGGAGCTAGGGTTTTACTACGCACACAGCGGTTTCAAACAACCTATAATCGAGTGAGCAACCTGTCCTAGCTTGGAATAGTCACTATGGATTCCGATATGCACTAGGTCGAATGGTCAAAAAGGGCGCCCCGGTAAAAATCGGGGTTTGTGTTCCCGTCGTGGCAGAGCCCGCAACTGGTCAGCCTTATGGCATGCTTTTCAAAGCAAGCCTCCGGCAAACCGTTCAGGAATAGCATACGGCAAACACGGTGTCCTAGGCGCACCAATGCAAATGAAATGCAAAAAGACACATAAGTGTAATCAAAACAAGATATCATGAGTTCGAGTCAAGCTCTCAAAAACCCCAGCAGAGTCGCCAGAAACTGTAGACGTGCCCCGGGCGGCCTCCGTACTATAGTTCGGACTCAAATTGTCACGGTTCTTAATCTGATCTCACAATGTCTGATGGCAGATTGATAAATCACAAAAGAGTCCAAATCCAGAAAATCGTTTTGAAAAACTGATTTTTGTAAAGAAGTGACTAACATGGACTGCTTTGCTAGATACAGAGTCGCCACCTAAATATTTTGTTTTGGGGGAATTTAGGAAACACTGACTCATTGCCTAAGGCCACGTGTCCATCATCACCAAAGTTGCCTCGACTCGGGAACTTGGATACGATTGGGGAAGGTCATGCAATGAGCACCCCCGCTCGCCCGATCAAAGATCGGCCTGTACTAAGTATGATATCTTATTTTTGAAAACACATGCGTTCTTATTATGGTTAATTAGCTAGAATTACTATGTGATGCGCACAACACACAAGTATGGATTAGATAGCCTAATTTGGAACAAAGCATCGCATATCCGTTTGTTTGGAAATGGTTTGAAGTTTGCTACTCGCAAGTAGGCTAAAACACAGATTTCAATGAATTGTCCCAATTCAAGCAATCCAACCTTCACCCACGGGAATTCAGGCAGTTAAACACTTAAGCAGTTAGCCTCATGGCAAGCATGTTGTCATGTTAACACTCACACACATGCAAGATGCTAAAGCATAAATACTCACAGTGTACTCCGAGCCAAAACATAAACTAGTTAGAAATCAATGCATGATCCTAGTTCATGTCAAAATGGCTAATGCATCGCATGCAAAGTACATCTAGAATAGGCTCGGCTAATCTAAAATGGCATATGAGATACGACAATTTGATACATGTATTCAACTTGGAATTGAAATACAATGCAGTTAGCGTGATGCGCCAAGCCCGATGCATGCAATACAGATGAATGGTGCAAACATGCACAGCATAAAGATGCTAATTGAAACATGCCCTACAACTAACCACTGAAAGTAGGTAAGTAAAAGGGAGAAAGAAATGGGGATTGGAAGACATGCATCACACACACGCATGCTTATTACAAAACTGTGCCCTCTCGACGGAGGGTCCGAAAGAATAATACAAGTCAACTAACTAATCAACTAATCAAGCTAATTAATTAATTACACAACCAAATCGAAACAAATAACTATTCTAAGTTATTAAAACACTAAAATGGCCTCGTGACACCTCTGAAGATTGCAAAAGTCTCAAGGATGCTTCTGAACCACTCCCTGAGTGTTGTGGGAGGTCACCGGCCAAGACATAGGGCCACCGGCCATGGGGAACCTGTCATCGACCACAAATGAAGCTATCGGCCAACAATGAATTGCCGGCCGGCACTAAAGATGGCCGACCGACCATCTATTCCTGCAGAATCCTATTTTTGCTGCAGCAGAGGACAAACAGAGCATGGCAATGTATTTTCAAGGCAATGTTTGCACCACCACCCTCCTTATCATGTTTAAGACTCAAAGGAATATGGTTCTCGACCCTCGGGCCACCAATCACGCATTTCAATGCATGATGGCCAAAGGAGTCAAGTGTGCATTTAATGTCAAATGAAATGTAAAAAACACATAAGGGCCCCAAATCTCTATCATGGTTCATCAAGAGGCAAGGGATGCATGCTTAGTGTTATGCAACCTAGGCATGCAAGCTAGCTAATTCGACATGAGCATGCAAACAAGCAATGTGCAATAGGCATACAACCCAAACAAATAAGCATGCAAGGCATGTAACAACAATGCCAACAACAAACATGCAACAACATGTGAGGCAAACATGTGACAACATGTTAAGCAACTTAACAAGAGATGCATGCCAAATGAAATACCACTTAAACATGTAACAACATGTTAAAAGGCTGAGTATGTAACGACATACAAGGCAAGCATGCAACAACATGCGAAGGATGGACTTCAACCAATATGGACAGCTCTCAAATAGGTCCAAATCAGTGACCAAAATGCTAAGAAATGAAAGACAAAAGCATATGCAAACATGCATGCTAATTGGCCTAACTCTTAAGCCTAGTGGAGCAACTCTTAAGCACACTTAAAAGAGGATAAACATGGACATGTGACAAACATGCTAAGCTTTAAAATCATGTTAGGAAAGGTGCCAAACCAATCAAACAGGTCAAGCAAAGCACGCGAGAAAGCTTAAAGCTTGAAGCTAGCCAAAGGGTTCAAACCATGGCTATACAAAGCAAGCCCCAAAGGGGCAATAGGACCTGAAGTAGTCCTAAGGCAAGTCCAAATGAGCCTAAAACATGCGAGGAATGAGGCCAAAACATGCTAGAACACAACTCCCAAAACATAAGGCATGCAAAGCCATAAAAGACGTGTTACACTACACCTATCAAAACCAAGCATGGTATGATTTAAGCAACCAAAATCAGAGTTATGGCATGCTAGAATGAGCCCAAAAACCCAATTAGATGGCATCCCAAAGGCCTAATCATGATGGCATACACAATGACACACTCATGAGGCATAACACACAAACTATCCAAAGCATGAAATAGGTTATAAATGCAAGTATTTGAGCATACTATATGGACTAAAATAACATAACAAGCGATGCCAAACCACTGAAATAGCCCAAGTAAAACATGTCAAAGGATTCAATACTCAAAGCCTATAAGCTAGATCACATAGTGGCTATACAAAGCAAGTCATGGACGACAAAACAACCAAAATTAGAGCTTTTTAGCATGTTAAAACAAAGCTAGAAGCTTCATGAAGTTGAGCCAAAATCATGCTAAAAAAACATGTTACAACATGGTGCACGTTAAGGCAAATTATGGGATTACAAGACAAGTATACAAAGCATGCATAGTGTGTCTAAACCAACTTGAAACAGAGATATATTAGGGAAAAACAAGGCCTAAAACACACTAAAATAAAGCCAAAACAAACTAAGCATACAAGCCACCAACACAAGCCATTTATGCAAGCATTCAAGACAACAATGAGAGGGGATGACCCTCTCCTATTTAAGACCTCAAAACCACCTCTCCACCACTGAAAATCCTTTGGATTTTAGTGATAGAGGGGTCATGCAAAGCTAAGAACAAGGGCCAAAAGAGATGGCCTAAAACAAGGCCTAACAAGGCCTTGGCGGAGGGAAACAACCCCAAACCTCAAATTGACCTTAAACAAAGTTCTAAAGCAAGTAAAAACAGAACTTTTATCAATTAAAAGCTAAGCTTAAAACAATAAGTAAGAAGGGTTAAAAGCTTATACAAGAATGGGGTGTCTAAAGCAAAAATGCTCACCCTTGTAGAACCTCTTCAAAAATGGGGTGTCTAGAAGAGCCATGTGAGGTAGGTCACTTCCCTGATTGTTCTGACGTCAAGCAATCGGTCAACCTCTTCGACGACAGCGGCAGTGTGCTCTGCAGCTGATCATCGGCTTTTCTGAATGATCGACTTAGATTTAGGGTCAACATTGAAACGGTGCTATGAAACAGATGGGTCTACACCCGGTATCTCATATGGAGTCCACGCAAATACATCAAGATTGCCGAGCAAAAAGGATATTAGCTGCTGTCTGTCGGCTTGACTCAGGGAGGCACCGACCATGAAGAACCTCCCTGGATTGCCGTCAATCTCAACTCGGTCTAGGTCTTCCGTGGCCTTTTCATTTGAGAGCCGCCCGACATCGTCGAGGCTGGTCTCGATCCAGCACCTCAATAGAATTAACTTGCAACTCCTTTGGCGTCTTTCTAGCAAGAAGATAACATGCTTGTGCCGATTGCTGGGAGCCACAGATTTGCTCAATGCCATGTTCTGTAGGGAAGCGTAGCAGCTGATGATAGGTGCTTGGCACGGCCCGCATAGTATGTAACCAAGTTCGACCCATGATGAGATTATACGGCGAAGGCAGCTTGACAACCAAGAATTCCACATCCACTATTCGGGAGCCCGCTCGAAAGGGAAATGTGATTTTCCCCAATGGATATTCTAGATTTGCGTTGAAGTCGAATAATGGATAAGGAGCCGGAGACAGGTTTGATTCGTTGAAGCTGAGTTTGATGAAGGACTTGTAATACATAACCTCCGAAGTACTTCCTTGATCTATGAGAACGCGTTCAACGGTAAATCGGTTTACCCGTAGTTCAATGACCAGTGGATCAATGTGGGGGACTGTTATGCCGATAAGATCAGAATCGTCGAAGGCAATACTCAGAGCTTCGTGTGGCCGTTTTGCTGGCGTGAGTTACTTTTGGGGTACTGGATGTGACTGAATTTCATGCACGGTTGGGGGCGTTGGCAGGCTGTATATCATATGAATGACGCCGAACGGAAGTGAATCTTGCCAAAGGGCCACTGTTTTAGTTACGCTCTTTCGGACAAGTTGCTAGAGCTGACCATCTTGCACCAACTCCTCAAGGTGGTCTTTCAAAGCATAGCAACTGTCAGTGTCATAACCGTGATCTTTGTGATATTCACACCGCCTATCTCGTCTTCTCGTGTCGGGAGGTCCCACCATCTTTGACGGCTAATTGAAGAACGAAAGATGTTGGACTTTGGACATGACCGTGCTGATTGGTTCGGACAACTCAGTATATTTCTTGTCGGCACGCCTAGTGCGCCTGCTGTCGATTTGCAGTTGTTCAATCGCTCGGTGGAAGCATTGGTTAATTGATCGGCGAGAATCTCGTCTATTATCTCGTTTCGCCCCACGTCGTGGTTCAGGGCTCTGAGGTGCTACAGAATTTACGGCTGAGCAATTTTAGCAGGAGCTGTCTTGTTGGTCACATTGCCGGCTTTAAGCCTCAAGGCGTCATCTTCCACTTTACAGTATTCTTCAACTTTCTTCATCAATGACCAAACTGTTTTGGGGGGCCGTCTGCTCAGAGAGTTGCGGAGGGCGCTGTCGAGATGCAGCCCCATCTTGAAGGCAATGATGGCCATGGAGTCATTGCAAGCATCGTCTACCAGATTGAAACATTCCCAATACCGCGCCGAGTAGGCACAAAGGGTTTCCCCCAGTTGAATCTGCATTCCCTAGAGGGAATCGACTTGCTTTGGTTGGACCTCATTAGTGATAAACCTTGCCCTTAAGGATTTTTAGAGTTGGTGGAAGCTTTTAATCGAAGCCGGCTCCAGCTTATAATACCACCTGATAGCTAATGGTCCCAAACTGCTTAGAAATATTCTGCACATCAAAGCCTCGTCATCTACATGTAGCGTCATGGCTTGCTTGTAATGGCGGATATAATCGGTGGGGTCTAATTTACCGTCGTACAAGGTAAAATGAGGGTGCTTTGAATTTCTTGGGCAGCATTGCCTTTGCAATCTATCATACAAAGGGATCGTGTTGATCTTCATCCGAACTGTTTCTTCTTTGATTATGCCTTATACGGGGACTCTCTTCAAAAGAACTGGTAGTTTCAGGTCGCTCCTTCTTCCTGGGCTCTAGGGATAATGAGTCGGAGTCGCTATCAGTGTCGTCTTGTCGAGCTCGAGGTTGTCGACCACCTGCCCTCAGAGGTCGTTCCGGCTCTTGGCGCACGGCTTGTCTGGATTTCGCCACTTCCAAGGTCAAATCCTGACGGAGATGTTCATTCTCAAGGATCATGTTCTTCAACCTCTGTTCATTTTGCTTTGCCTGTTCCATGATCGCTTGCATTGCCTCATGCTCTGGAGTCGAGGGGGAGGCAAAGTTCAAAGCGCGTCTTGCGGGGATAATTTCCGGTCCATGCATGTTTGTTGGAGTAAGGTTGTCTCTACAACACCCCGACCCTTCACACGTCATTGATATTGTCCGCTTCGGGCCACGTCCGCACAAATTTGTTCTTCCTAGTGGGTCACCCATCCCAGAACTACTCCAGCCTAAGCACGCTTAACGGGGCAGTTCTAATAGGGATTTCACCACTAGGGAAAAGGCCTCGATGCTATATAAGGGTCTAGGTTTTTACTTTTATAGCCCAGGAACTCCCCATCCATTCCCGATGTGGGACACCGGAGCCTTATAGTCTCTCTGCGTGGTTTCATTAGTGACTATCGGAGGGTTTTCCGTTACGCCCGCCATGGATGTATTTGAGTATTCCCACAGACGGCACCAATTGTGGAGAAGTGGTTTGGAAATACTCTTCTGATCTTGGGGGACGCTCGTGATCCTCAGCTAGTCACCTGAAAAGGAATAAACACTTCGGTCAGGGGTGCCAGAATTAGCACTCCGACGGACTAGTCAATCTCTGCACTCAAGATTACTTGTATTTTAAGTTAAGCGAAATGGTTCTCACATACCTCTTTCTGGCTGATGTTCTTCTATTTATATCTTTTCTTTCTTGGGCCTCAGGATTGGGCCCATTTTCAATTCGGCATTCGGTCTCTTTTGTAGCAAACTGCTTTTCACTCGGCCCATTTCCCAACCGGCCTTTCAACCGAATAGGGTTCGAGGCCGAATATGTGGAGAGAAGCCGAATACTATATTTATATTCCAACTTTCCAAGTTCATCCATTCGGCCTCTTTACGATCCGCATATTCAGCCCCCACATAGACATAAGGCCAATCCACGTGTCGGGTTTTTGAATTACCAATGGAGAAAGAAAATTTGTGTGTGAGGCGTGTCCGATTAATCGTATAAGATTGTTAGTTCAAAGACAAGTCTACTATGCCATCTTGATTAACTTTGATGTGTTTTCACTAAGTAAATGATTCAAATCGAAAGATATCTTCATTTATGCATAAATTTTCCTAATCTATCCAAGTTGTTATTTTCATATATTTTGAAAATGGTGGGGGATTGTTGGAACATTTTCATAATATATTTATATATATTTAAATATATAATATAGTTATATGAATTATTAAAGAGATGTGACTTTTGGATTTAAACCAAATGGTGCAACCATTGAGTTTAAACAAAAAGGCATGACTCTTGGATTTAAAGGGTGTCACTTTTGAATCCAAAGGACACGTCCTTTGGTCTAAGGGACACAAACTCATGCTCATATAAAGGCAGAATGGATTGGCAATTGGACAAGCAGAAATCCATATGAAATCCATAGAATTTATCTCAATGATTCATATTGATATTTTCCTCTTTACTTAGTGGATTAGAAAAGTCTAAAGGTATTCAGATCCGATTTGGTTCATACATGACACGATCGAGATCAATCTTTAGACTGGGCTTCATTGTATCCTAGAGGTGGATTCGTAGGTAACCTAGTGCACATCATATTCGACAGAATTGGTAGGGGCAAATATCGTTTTAAGGAAAACGACATTCTAACGCGTCTTGAAGCAATACTAATTATTTTTTGTTTTATCTATTTCCATCTCAGTTACCGAATTTGCACCAACAACTCCTACTGGGAAAGTGATATTGTGATCTATCATGAGAAAAATGGATGGTAATTCACCTGGGTTAGCACTCAATTCCTCTTTACTAGTTTGATTTAATTATATATACCAATATGCTGATTAGTTTTGCGATTAGAGATTGGGTTATAGATGCTGAGACGATTGAGCAAAGAGACCAGTTGATGATTTGGATTTGATGTGTTGTATTGTCATTAACATTAGAGGGAGAAAAAAAGGGCACTATTGTCTGTTTATCACTAACGTTGATAGAGTTAGTGTTGCAATTTGGTCCAAAATCACAAGGAATCTCTTCGCATATATTTGAACTATAAGGGGATAAAATGCTTTGGGCTCAAACCACAAAGGGGTTAAATGAATTTTGCCCTAATATAAATTATCACAAAATGAACTTTATCTGTTTTTTCACCTCCTATTTGAATTCACACAACAAATACACTATTCAAGCCCAAAAATTAGACCCACTTTCTAGATTCAGTGATGTATCAAGAAGATGATTGGTTGATATAATTAAATATTCTCTAATTATTAATCAATCATTTTCTTGATATATCATGGGGTCTAAAAAGTGGGTCCAAAAAGTAAACTTGTGTACCATTTTCCAATATATAAGCATTTGTGTTTCGGCGGTGTAAAGTAAGGAAAATGATATACAAGTTCACTTTTTGAATCTATTTTCTAGATCCAATGATGTGTAAATAAATTGATTAGTTGATGATTAAGAAAATAGGAAAGAGTGTTTTACTTCAGATATCCTAATTAATTGTCACATCATTGAATTTGAAAATTGAATATAATTTTTGGACTTGTATAACAACGCCCGTAAAGTAAATTAATATGTTGCTGCCAAATTCTCAAAAGGGACATTTTTCAATTCCCAAATATACAATTATTACCCAAACAAAAAATCTGTTTCTTTCTCCGCAGTCCCTCCAAAACTATGCTTCTATACCTTTTTGTAAGTAAATTTTGGGCAAATTATATATGGGCATGCAAACTTTGTTTGTTCATGAACATCTCAGCCTTTTCATAAGCTCTCTTCAAATGCCTCTTAAACCTAACCACATCTATCTTCACATCTTGCTCCATATATCTATACCAACTTGTCAAATTCCAATTCAATGTCGAAGCTGGATCGTGCGGATCCAAGAACTCCTTCAGTGAAAATTCATCAGCCTCTAAGCTACCCTCATGTATCCCAACTTCATAAACTATGTACTCTAATCCCAATCGAATTGCCAACTTCCCATAACACATGTCGGCCAACCACCCTGTGTTGATCGGCACAATCTGCACCAACACTGCCCCTGGCCGCATGAATAGCTCGTGTGTCAGCCCTGCTCCATAGACCCCCACCATTGCATGGCTTCTGTCAATCAGCTTGAACAGCTGTCGCATCGAGGTTCCAGCCGTTACCTCAAAAACTGCCACCTCAAACCCCACCTCCTCCGCAGCCTGCAGGACTTCCTCAGCATTTTGTAGCCTCCGGGTGTCCTGCCGGCTCAAAAACGCTAGCTTCGGCCGAGGTCCTAATGAGAAAGTTGGTAGTACGTGGCTGGCGTGACCTGCATGGCTTGGATTATTATTATTATTATTATTATTATTATTATCATCATCATTGTATGCATTTGCTAAGAGTGCGCGAAAATCGAGCATTGTCTTGGGGTGGGGCCTTCGTTGCACTGTGGGGTCCACTATCATGATGCCATGTGTTTTGAGCCCTACGATCATTGACGGGAAGCAATGGGTGGCGGTTTCTTTGTCGAGGTTGATGATGGGGTGGCGCGTGAAGTGTGAGAACAGCTCCGCATACTTGATCAGCCACCAATCACTGCAGTCGGTGATCCCAAGGATGACATCGCGGTCGATGAAGTGTTCATCAACGGTGAGGAAGAGAGGAACCCAACCCTCATTGAAGTCATGGAAGACATTTCCAGTGAAGCCGCCCGCACTGAATACTAAGGCTGGGGTAGTGTGTGTGACGGCACAGGAAGTATTGAGTGGGGTAGTGGTGAGTTTAAGCTCCTTGGTACGTTGCATGACCTCGCGTTGACCTTTACAAGGATAGGGGCGGATCTTTATCACTGTTGGTGGGTTCATGTTTGTGGGGTCCACAGAAGACAAGGTTGCAGCTGTTGGATCCACTACAGTTGGATGGTTGAGATAACAGAGATCATACTCTAAATGGGTAGTATCACATGTGATTGACCAGGTGGGCTCAAGGCTCTCCCATACTTGGGTCCAGAGTTTTTCTTCCATGTATGTTTGTGTGTATGTATCTACACAAGTACGCCAATACAAAACAAAACCAAATAAATAAATACGTAAAGTGAAAAATAAAATAATAATAAAAAAAAAGAATGCTAGTTTACAAAGCAAAAGTCAAAACGACAGTTTCAATTCAAAGTTTTAGAAAAAAAAAAAATTGGTTTGGATTTTCAAAAATTATTTTTAGATGAGTTTTCTATTTTTATTGATTTTTTAAAAATATTTTAATCAAATTTTTTTTAATACTTTTTAGATGCACTTAATCAAGATGCATCTAAAAAATAAAAGGAACTCACTAAAAATATTTATAAAAAAAAACACTAAAACAAACAAAAATTTAAACAAAAATCTGTATGTATTTTTGTTTAAATTTTTTGTTTATTTTTAATGATTTTCTTTTTATATTTTAATTACTTTTTTCTGTGTAATACTAATTTCTCTATGTTGGTAGCATTATTGCTAGGACTTGTCTCTAGTCATGCAAATGGATAGGATCATCTAGTGTGATTTTGTCGGTCCAGCATAACTCCTACTTTGATGAACACCTTACTTGATTGATGTGTGTAGATGGATCATTCTTAAAAAACAAGAAAGGCATATTAATATTATAATCATATCCCTCCCCACACAATTTCATCCTCTATTTTGCAAATATTTGTTAAAATCACACGCCGTTCATTTATTTGATGATAAATTAAATCATCGAAAGTAGCCCCTAAGACAAGCCAGTCCTATAATTGTTGACGTAAACATAAACTAATTAGAACAAAGATCAAAAGTACATGAAATAAGTTAAACCTGGAGTGGTGGTGGCAGTGGTTGATGAAGACAATGTGGTGTATGATTTAGACATAATGTGGGCAATGTTGAAGAGGAAGAAGAGAGCAACAATGTTGACAAGGAAGAAAAACAAAAGCAACACCAAAGATATTGCAAATATTGTTGATACTTTCTTGTTCTTCGTAACTTCTGTGTGTGGAGCCTGAATCATCATCACTACTGATGGATATGTTGCTGCTCCCACTATTATGCACCATCAAGTTCTTTATCAAAACCCTCAATTACATTACCATATCTGCAGTGGTTGAGTCAGAAAATGAATTCAAATGCGGCAACTATTAATCACAATCTTAATAAAATAATAACTTTTATGCTTAACATCAACAATAATCAGATAATAAGATTTTTTGAATTGTGAAGCATGAAAACTTTATTAAAGTTTACAATTGATGGTAAGAAATTAAAATTCTTGATTTTAGCACAAATCGCCACCACAAATGAAAATTCTTAATTTCAACATATCAAAATCTCTAATGTTAGCACAAATAATCACAAATCAAAACACATTATTTTTAGCATAAATAAATTATTATAAAAGAATTACAAACTGAGGGGGACATGTGACCCTTGACTTATTTGTGCCTCCACGCAACATACATGTAAACATTTTGTACCAATTAATAAAAGCTGAGATTATCCGAAGTAAATATATAGAATGACTAAAATATAAATGAAAAAGGCATTGAAAATTTCTTCAAGAATGAGCAAAATACTTTTTCAGTTTGGATCTCAGAAAAGAGCTTATATTTCATTTGTAATCCTTTCTTCTTCTTTATTTTTTTTAATTATGGAGAATTATATTTTTTGTGAATATTAATATCTTTAGAGACACTTCTTGTGTCTTTGGTGAAATGAAAGAAAAGTTATGGAACCAAAAAAGACAAGAAAAAAGAAAAAAAAAAATCAAAAAGTGGTTAGAACATAAAATGTATTGTGTAAATTCATATTTAGTATGATATGACTCATATTCAAAATGAATTTGCTAATTTTTTAAGCTATTTTTTCTGACTCTGTAGCATTGTTGTTGGCGAAATATTTATTAAACAATATATTGTAGTATAGATCTAAAGCATTATAATGAGAAGCAAGAGATTGGAGCTGATTAACATAAAAGTACAATATAAAAAACCAAAATGCATAATGTAAATGCAATCCTCACCTTTTAACCCTATGCTCAGACATATTGACATGTTACAACATTATAGTGTAATGCTTCTCCTTAATAAATCACCATGCTTAACGGTGCTAAAAAGTAGGTTGCTGCCTTTTCTCTTCAGCAATGCCATGTATAAAGAAAAATTACTTAGAAGTATACATAATTTAAAATGTATAAATCATATTTATTTGGGCATGACTCACACCCCTACTAAGTTTAAATTCACACCATAAATTAAATTTTAAAATATTTTTTTCTAGATACGTAACATTTTTGTTTTCCATTTCACACTTCAATGAAACTTGCAAAATTGAACGAATAAACCCAAATTTGTTGATAATATAGATTTTTATGGCTTCATAGAACAGCCATCTAAAGCAAGTTTAGATGAGCTGCACTATAAATCTTTCAGTTCCATTACAGAAAATTCTAAATATAGCAACATTTACATATGAAAAGAAAAAAAAAAGACTGATAAAATATACTAACCTCACTGGATTGCATAAAAATGGCACACAAGGGTAGTAATGCCTAAGTTGTAGTTGATGCAACTTTGAAGCTATGTTTACCTCTGTTCACATACTGTTCATTAAAGAGGAAAGTTTTAATTTCATATACTTATTGAATTCAGAGTTTAATGCCTAAGTTGTTTCAATGTAAATCATCTTATTAAATACACAGGATTCATTACTACTAAGTTACTTTATATAATAAATCCGCACTCATTTATGTCGAAAGAAAAATTAGGTGTGTTATATTAAATATTTTCTAAGGACTTCCTTTTTGTTTTTCCAAGGACTTCCTTGGCCAGGGATAATAATCTGTAGTGTAATTTTTATGATTTTGGTGCTTCATTAGGGGGGGAGAATCCTGAAATGTATTTTGAAAATTAAATATGTAGACCAAATTTATTTTGGATGTGTATATCAAGGTTTTTTTTTTTTTTTTTTTTTTTTTTTTTTTTTTTTTGATACACTTCATTTTTAAAGCACTTTATAGTTTTTCAGATCAAAATCCAAATTTCTTATAGATTTTTTGTACGTATAATAATTTACAATGAGGCGATCATATTTTGATTTTACACTTATATTTGGTGGAAGAAATTTCCTTGTAATTAGCTTTTCTCATTGCTTGCAATACCAACACCCCCCCCCCCCCCCCCCAAAAAAAAAAAAAAATACAAAACAAAACAAACAAACAGAAGAACACTTTAACACCTCACTCATTGTACATGAAACTAGCTTTATCTAAAATATGATTTCTTTTTTTTCTTCTAACTTCTTTGATATGTTTAAAGTAGAAAATAATGACAACCGACTTACTAATAAATAGATTTAGGTTCATTAACACAGAAATTAAGTACATTTGTGCGATTTCTCTTCAAGCATTTGATTTAAAAAAAATTTGAAATATTACTAACAAAAATTTCTATTCTTTCAGCTAGTTTTATCAATGAGAACCTCAAGGGTTGTGTACGGGAAAGAAATACACCTTCTCATATAATCATGTTGATCAAGTCTGCGCTCCTCCGTACGATGTCGCTTTATCACCTGAAAACACAAACGTGAGCTGGCCGGCGGGTGTGTGCCGGAAACCTCTCCGATACCTAAGTCAGTAAGCTTGACAAATAGACAAAAGCTCTGTGTGTTCAGAAAACAAAGTTGTGTTACCTCTCTATAGGTGATGTTGGTAGGCTTTTATAGGTTTCGTGTGGCACAATCCAAGTAGGACTCTTACTCCTCTATGTAGAGTCCTCCTATGATTCATATTCCTAAAGGACAATGCTTATCCTTCAACACCCCCCTCACTGCTTAAACCAAGTAAGATGGTTTTAACACGGCCGGATTATCATACGACCGACCTAACTGTTACTTCGGCTATTACTTTCCTCTCTCTTACCTCGGCTTTCATATGCTAAAACTGAGCTATCCATAAGAGAGTTGAGTCGAACTAACCCCCAGGACTAAGTTCTTAAGAGAACCCAACATATCTCGGTTCCATATACTACGACCGAACTAACTCTGGCGGCCACCCCCATTCGTAGTACTCTTCGGAACCGGACTGAAAATAAGGTCTCCATGTGACCGGACTGACCAGTACGGCTTGAGACCGGACTAACTTCAAAGGCCCTTCCATGACCGAAGTAACTTTGCGGCCAATCTAATCAACACTTCGCATAGCGGCCCAAAACGGCCCATTATCCAGCTCGGCCCAATTTGACCATATAAATTACCCTCTCAATTGCCCCTTAATTCCATCTGCATAGCATGATAGGGATTACTTGACTATAAGCCGAGCTGTAAACCGAGCTAAAAATTTTTACAACCTTTTCAATCGAGCTAAAAACTCTTTCAGCCTTCCCAGCCGAGCTGTACCTGTCCAGTCAACACGTCTCTTCAATCACAGCAACTGAAACGTTTCTCCTTCCGAGGACACGTGGCACGCCCTTATTGGTCGAAAGCAGCTATCACGCCGTTCTTCGTATTTCGTGAATTTGAACAGTTCCCGCATTTTGCCCCTTCTCTTTCCACAAAACAAAAAATCCCTCTGTCTCTGAATCATTTACACCATTCACTCTTTCTTCTCTCTTTTTGCCTCCATTGTTCTTCATCCTCTGCAACTGTGAAGCTCGTGCTTGCTGCAACTTTCTACTTCCATTTCCTTCTCTTTATCTGGTAAGTTATTCAAACCTGTCTTACTTTCCTTGTTTTCGTATTTGCTTAATTCACAGCATTCTGTTTATGTTTTCTCGTAAAACATGTTTTTGTTTCATCTTCTGCTGGTTTTGCACTTTTTCTGGAAAAAATCTCTTAGGAACCATTTGAACTTCATCAAATAGTCCATAGAACACTGTGTTTGATCCAAAATCACGAAGCAACCGAACTAGGATACTGTTTGTGTTTTAATGTAGATCTACCCAGACCGTAACCGAACTAAAACTTGTGAACATACCAGTAGTCTCAGTAAGTCTTTTGATTTACCGTAACCGACATAAACGAACCGGAATAAATCTGAACTTAGCAAACGAGAAACCTTGGCATTCAACCGAGCTAAGTCTTGAGGCTAAGCCAGCTTTCTTAGTTCCTAAACCGGACTCAGAAAGCTGCCCCTATAGGCTTAACTGGAGTAACAAACCCGTAGCTCAAACCGAGATAAACAACCCCTGCTCAAACCGAGCTACCAAGCACCTCGATAGAACCGATATAGAACCTATAGCATCTTACGCAGCCGAAGTAGGAATTTTACCTTTGCTTTCATTTTGTAGCACGGTCCAATGATCTGTGCTTAACCCCTTTGTTTTCCACTTTGCAGACTTTAGGTTGCCCAGGCCATCCTCTTGAGCGCTCGACCGAGCTTCTGAGCACAACTTCTCAACCGAACTAATTTATTTATAACTTATACAATAAATGGGGAAGTATAGGTTTTTGGTAGAAACCCCAGGAGGCCTTGCCGAATTCCGAAAGGACTATAAGATACCTGACGACATGCACCTTACCCTAGCCAATCCAAATACCATTCCATGGGGGAATGAAGGCTTTGTTCCTTTTAACCTTTTGTCAATAATAGAAACCGGACTAAGGTTTCCCGTCCAGTCCTT
This sequence comes from Camellia lanceoleosa, assembly GCA_025200525.1. Lineage (NCBI taxonomy): Eukaryota > Viridiplantae > Streptophyta > Magnoliopsida > Ericales > Theaceae > Camellia > Camellia lanceoleosa. The sequence continues at coordinate 149,196,457 of CM045771.1, read as the reverse complement.
AATTTGCGAATTCCTTAGGCAGACCAGACTATGCCCAACCCAGCTTTCCACCAACTCATACCGTATAATAATGGGTATAGCCGAACTAAATCGCCAAGCCGGTCTAAACCTCGGCCTAGCCGAACTGTTCCACCAATATTCCTTAGGTTCAAAAGAGGATGGGTGGGTATACTATTTCAGAATACGCCGCCGACGTGAAAAAATAATTAAGGACACACCGGATAAAGACTTGAGCAGCGGCGATTTTTACGGGTCTCTGGGAATTTTGAAGATCATCAAGCCCAGATTCCTGGCCGACGTATAAATTGGAATAAAGGGATACCCGGTATAGTTACTTCGGTCTCCATACATTGTACTCTTTTTACTTCGGTTTCTTGGTTTAAACCGGACTAACAGTTGTCTTCTTCATGCAGATTCAGCCCATATACATTCATTATACAGCCACCCCAACCTTGGTTCTCTCGCGCCCTTTTCGTGAAGAAAGAAGTTGAGCTAAACTCCTCAGTTTTGAGCCGACATACCGATACACCGGTCGCCGAAAAGCGAGAGTTACTGACTTCCTTCTAGAAGACGCGCCAGAACCGGACCCTACCTTGCCCCAGATCAATCTAGTGCCTCTCACTGCCGAACAAGAGATGGCAAAAAGGAGCAGGCTGAAGGCCCTGTTAACCGCAACAACTCCAGCCGATGTACCACCAACCGGTCAAACCACTGAGACCGTGGTGGCCCTCCCATCCCAACGGCCGTCGTCATCTCGCCCAAGTAAACGTGCCCAGACTAGCCAAACCAAGCAACGACTTGTAGATGAGACCGATGCTCTACCAAGCCCTCCTCCAAGCCCCCAACGAAGTGCTCAACCAGAGCAGTCTGACCGAGCTGCCCCTTCCAAATGGGTGCCAAACCTTACCTTCCAGGACCAGGATATCCTGGAATCTGATTCGGTGATCTCTGAGAAGGACCATTTGATGGCTTTTAATCTGGCCAAAAGTGTATGTCTTCCAAAAGATATGGAGCACCACTACAAGCAATTAAACTCCGAGCTGAAGTCCATCCGGTCTTCAACAAAGTCAATGATCCTAGTAAATAACTCTCTTCTTTCTTTGTAATTTTTCTAACTTTCAGTCCGGCTAAAGGAAAAGTTATTACTCCTTTGTAGGCCATCCAGAAAAACAATGTTACACACAGGAGGGTGATGGAGCTCAGGAGAAACACAAGGGAGGCCATGGCAGAGGCCGAAGCTAAATCGGCCGAGCTAGAGAAGGCACGAAAACAAATAGTCGAATTGCAGTCTGAGAACAGCCGGCTGACCGACCTGGTTAGTTCGGCCGAAGTAGAAAAGCAAAAGGCCACCATTGAGCTAAAAGACAAGTATCTTCGCGAACTGGTGAAGATCGAGAAGAAGAAAAATGCCGAAATAACCCAGCTAAAGGAAAGCATCAAAGGAGCCGAAAAGCGAGGCATCAAGAAGGTGGAAGACGCTTACACTCAACAGTGTGAAGCCGCCAAAGACCTCTTTTTTAAGTGCGGCTAGAGGGCAGCGGTGGAGAAGCTCGGTTGCGGTCCTGAAGCCGAAGCCTACAACTCTCCGGCCTACTGTATACCGAGCTCCCTGGCGAAGTATGCTGCTGCCCTTCAGCAGCAATTTCTAGAAGGTGAAGGTTCAGGCTCTGACGAAGATTCTGATTATGAGGATACTCCGGTTGGCAATGCGGACCAGTCAGGTCGGGTGGAGTCCACGGTGGAAGACCTAACCATTGAACAACCAGGTGAAACCGTACTTCAGACCGAAACAACTCCTGCGGCGAGGCCGAGGCTCACTTTGAGACCGGTCTTCGTGTAGATCGATCACGATTTGATGCGAAATTGATGACCTTTTCAAGCGATTATCTTTTGCTTTCTTCTTTCCTTTTGTTTTTGAACTTGTAAATTGCGGCCCCTCGGTTATATTGCTTTTCACTTTAATGAATGAAAAAAATCTTGAGCAAACTCTTATTAGGTTTTGAGCGTGTGCTTGTCTTGGTAATGAATTGTCAATGTCTACTATTGCTCCAAGCTGTTATTTCGGTTTGCTTTCTGTTTGAGCATGCTCTCTTGCAATACTTTTGACCGAGATATAGTATAAACTTCCTATAATCTAGCCAACCACTATTGACCATAAACTTACTTTGAAAAAATGTGAGTTGGTATAATCGATAACCACTCTTGACCATAAACTTACTTTGAAGAGTAACAAGAGTTGGTTTAATCGATAACCACTCTTGACCATAAACTTACTTGGTGAAGAGTAATAGAGTTGGTTTAATCCGATAACCACTCTTGACCATAAACTTACTTGGTGAAGAGTACAAAGAGTTGATTTAATCCGACCAACCACTCTTGACCATAAACTTACTTTGGTGAAGAGTAGCAGAGTTAGTTTAATCGATAACCACTCTTCAACCATAAACTTACTTGGTGAAGAGTAACAAGAGTTGGTTTAATCGATAACCACTCTTGACCATAAATTTACTTAATTTGAAGAGTACAAAGAGTTGGTTTAATCCAGCCAACCTCTAAGTTAGTTTTTCCAGCCAACTTAGAATACAGTGTTTGGTTATTCCGACCAAACGTCCTGCGGCCTGGATCTTTATCCTGGGCTTAGGAAGGGTTCATAGTTGGTTATTCCGGCCAACTATGTTTACAATGCTCCTAACTTACTAAAATTACCTTCTACTGAAAGCAATTATGCTGAAAAGAATCGACTTGTTTTATTGAGAAAGTAAAAAATTACACATACTTAAAAGAGAGAAAAAAAAGCTAAAAATAAAATAACTTAAGATTGGCAGTGTTCCATGGCCTGGGAACTGCTTTGCCGTCCTTATCTTCCAAGTGGTATGCCCCTTTGCCTGCTAATCCAACCACCTTGTAAGGTCCTTCCCAATTAGGCCCCAACTTGCCATCTCCTGGAACCAAGGTGTTTCCCATCACTTTGCGCAGCACCCAATCTCCGATCTTGAATTGTCTTGGATGCACTGTTTTGTTATACTTTCTGGACAATTCTTGTTGGTAGGAGGCGATGTGGACCAATGCTCTGTTTCTTCTTTCTTCCGCAAGGTCAAGCTCCAATGCTATGGCTTCGCCATTTAAGTTTGGATCAAAGTTTTCGCTTCGAATTGTGAAGAGGCCAACTTCTAATGGGATGACTGCTTCCATGCCAGAAGCTAAGGAGAATGGAGTTTCTCCTGTTGATCGTCGAGGCGTGGTGCGATAAGCCCATAAAACATGAGGGAGCTCTTCTGCCCACTTGCCTTTCGCTCTTTCTAACCTTTTCTTCAATCCATCTAAGACTACCTTGTTTGATGCCTCTGCTTGACCATTTGCTTGGGGATATCCTGGTGTAGAATTGTAGAATTCTATCTTGTACTCTTCACAAAAGCCTCTAAAAATTCTCATTAACCGAGTCTTGGTTATGCGATATTAATGCCTTTGGAATGCCAAATCGAGTGATGATATTCTGCCAGACAAACTTCTTCACATCTTTTTCCTTGATTAACGCCAAGGCTTCTACTTCCACCCACTTTGTGAAGTAGTCGATTGCGGCAAGAAAGAACTTCATGTTGCCTGGTGCTGTCGGAAGTGGGCCTACTATGTCCAATCCCCACATTGCGAAGGGCCATGGGCTAGTGAGAGGTAGAAGTTCTCTAGCAGGTTGGTGTATTTAATGTGCAAATTTTTGGCATTTTTCGCACTTTTTTACATATTTCTCGGAATCCGCTTGCATGTATGGCCACAAATATCCTTGCTAGATTGCTCTGTATGCCAGTGATCTTCCTCCTTGATGGCTGCCGCATACACCCTCATGTATTTCGAACAGGAATGCTTCCACTTTGCTGGGGTGAACACACTTTAAGTAAGGTCCTGAAAATGACTTTTTGTACAATGCCAAGGATGGAGAGAGCCAAAATCGCTGCGACTTTGCTCTTATTCTGTTGGCTTCTTTCTTCTCTTCCGGTAGGGTGCCGTCTTTTAGGAACAGTATGATGGGGTCCATCCAAGAAGGGCCTAACTCTGCACAACATACCTCTTACCTTGGTCTTCTTTGCTTGGTCTAGGTAGATAGTCGATCAGTAATGGATGAGGGATGGAGGTGTCTGCCATTGAGGGGAAGCCTGCTAGTTAAATGCTGCTCTCTTGTTTTCCTCCTGCCCGATTTGTTCTATCCTGACTACATCAAATTTTTTGACCTCTGTTCTGACCAACTCTTGGTACTTGGCCATCCTGTCATCTTTTGCTTCGTAGTCGCCAAATATTTGGTTTACCACTAGCTGTGAGTCGCTGTAGACCATTAGCTCGGTGGCCTTCATGTGGAATGCTGACTTGAGACCTGCAAGGAGCGCTTCATACTCTGCTTCGTTGTTTAATGCTGGGAAGCCAAGGTTGATCGCCTGTTCCACTACTAAGCCGTCTGGAGAGATGAGGACTATGCCAAGCCCTGCTCCATGCCGGTTGGATGCTCCATCCACGAAAAGCTTCCACATCTCTCCCACGAACAACTTCCAGAAGTAGAGGGATCAGATGATGCCTTGGGATCTTCCGTGATGCTGGTGTCTTCTTCAAGGTCCATGCTTGCTGTCTACTCCTCGCCATCTGTTTGTACCAGGTCTTGTTTTGTTGGTGAGTCTTGACTTGGTGCAGCATGGTTTGCTTTTTCCTTTCTTTCTTTACTCTGGTCTGCCTTGGGGCCTGACTGAGTAACCAGTACTAGGGGTTGCGTTATTCCGACGTCAACTTTCATCCCTAGTTCGGTTGTTTCAGTTAGGTCGACTGGGCAGATGTGATGACTTCCTGGTGTGAATTCTGTGACGAAGTCTGCCAATGCTTGGGCCTTCACTGCGGTTCTGGGTTGGAACTTGATGTCAAATTGTCCCAACTCTACTGCCCACTTTAAGATTCGCCCAGAAAAGTTTGCCCTCTCAAACAAAGCTTTTAATGGGAAGGCTGTGAGGACAACTATAGTGTGGGCGTGAAAGTAGTGCGACAACTTCCTTGAGGCCATCATCAAGGCCAATGCTAGTTTCTCCAGTGGTAAGTACCTTGTTTCGGCGCCTAGTAATGTCTTGCTGACATAATAGATGGGCAGATGTTGGATTCCTTCTCGGACCAACACTGTGCTGATTGCGTGTTGCGAGACTGCTAGGTACAATAAGAGTTCTTCTCCAGGAATTGGAGTTACGAGTAGTGGTGGAGAAGACATGTATTCCTTCAAGCTTTCCAGAGCTTGGTCGCATTCTTCGTCCCATTCAAACTTGGCTTTCAGAGCATGGAAGAATGGTCGTAGTCTGACGGCGGCTTATGAATCGATTGGCTTGGCGACCATGCGATGAGATGCTGTACTTCCTTTACTGAGTTCGGTCTCTCCAACTCCTGAATTGCCTTGATCTGAGAAGGATCTGCCTCAATGCCCTGGTTGGTTACTAGGAAGCCCAGGAATTTGCCAGATCCTACTCCGAATGCACATTTCGACGCATTGAGGCGTAACTTATGCCTCTTCAGGATCTCAAACATCTCCCCTAGGTCCTTCAGATGGTCATTCTCATCTTTGCTCTTGACCACCATATCGTCGATGTACACCTCCATTGTCCTGCCCAACAACTGTTCGAACATCTTTGTGACCATCCGTTGGAATGTCGCCCCTGCGTTCTTTAGGCCAAAGGGCATGACCTTGTAGCAGTATAGTCCTCTTGGCGTGGTGAAGGATGTGACCTCCTGGTCCGGTTCGTGTATGGCAATTTGGTGGTAGCCTCTGTATGCGTCCAGAAAGCTAAGTCGGTTGTGCCCCGCCGTTAGGTCTACCAATTGATATATTCTTGGTAGAGGAAAGCTATCTTTTGGGCATGCCTTGTTGACCGTCTTGTAGTTGACGCAGACGCGCCACTTGCCATTCTTTTTTGGCACTACGACTGTGTTGGAGATCCATCTGGGGTAGTGTACTTCTCTGATTGCCCCAACTTCCAACAGGTTTCCTACTTCTTCCGCTACTATCTCGGCGTGGTGGAGTGCCGATCTGCGAATGCGTTGGATGATTGGTCTGGCGGACGGGTGGACGTTAAGTTGGTGGCAGATAAAGTTGGGGTCAATGCCTGGCATATCGTATGGTGTCCAGGCGAACACTTCGATGTTAGAGGTCAAAAATTCCAAGACCTCCAATCTCTCGGTACTGGACAATGACGAACCGAGCAAAAAGAACTTATCCGGGTTCTTTTCGTCTATTCTTACCTCCACCAAGTCTTCCATCGCTTTCTGGCTAACCGCTTTGCCAACATCTGCGAATAGTTCATTACTCTCTGGTTCCTCCACCGAATGAACGTATCCTTTGGCAGCGCGGCTGCCATTTACTGTGACGAAGCACTGTTTTGACATGATCTGGTCTCCATAGACTTCTTCTATTACTCTAGTGTCGTTGGGAAACCGCATTACTTGGTGGTAGGATGACACCACCGATCGCATGGCATGCAGCCATGTTCTGCCCAAAATGATGTTATAAGTGGAGGGGACCTTCAACACCCAGAACTCCACTTGTTTTGTCACACTCCCTGCTCTGACTGGGAGGATTATTTTGCCGACGGGCCATTCTAGCTTGGAGTTGAATCCGATCAGGGGAGATACGGCGGGTGCCAAGTCTTTATCTTGTAACTTCAATTGTTTAAAGGTTTCGTAGTACATGATTTCACATGAACTACCCTGGTCAATCAGAATCCGCTTGACGTCAAAATCCTTGACTCAGAGAGTGACGACCAGGGCGTCATTGTGAGGGCAATATATCTTTGCCAAGTCTTTATCCGAAAAAGACATGACATTCGTGGCCTCTGTCTTCCCCTTCTTGATGGTAGATTGGGCACTTAGCACTTCTCTCAAGTGCTCAGCCTTTTTAATTGATCCTCTGAGCTCGCATACACGCTCAGGTTCGAAAACTCCATGTATCACATTAATTACGCCTTGAGGTGGGGCGTCAATTGGCATACCATTGGGGTTATTATGGTCCTAGGGGGCTGGTTGCGCCCCTCCTTCGATGTATTTATCCAGGTGGCCTACTGCCACCAACTCCTCCAAGTGCTGTCGTAGTGGCGTGTAATTCTCAGTGCGGTGCCCCTTTTCTTTATGGAAGGTGCACCATGACCTGTCGTCGTAGTCCTTCTGGGCCTCGCCTAGCTTGGCTGGCCACTTGACGAAAGGCTCGTCTCGAATCTCGCTAAGTATTCGGTAGATCGGTTTTTTGAATACCGTGGTTATGGCAGTGCAGACTCTCAACCATCTTTTGTCCTGGTCTTCTGCCATGTCCGTTTCTGTTCGGACGGTCTACCGTGTTGACCTTTGCTGAGGTCTTCTTTTCTGGTGTTGTGGTCGCGCCAGATTTTGCTTTGGCACGTGTGCCATCCTCTTCCACCCTGATGTGCTGATGCACTCTTTCCATCAGGGCTTCCATGGTGAGGGGCGGTGTCATGGTAATTGAGTCCCTTAGTCTGTTGCCGACTGGAAGGCCTCTTTTATATTGTGCAATGGCGAGATTGGTGGGGAAGTCCCCAATCTGATTGAAGGTCTCCCAGTAGCGACTGTTGTATGATCTTAGGGTCTCCTTGTCACCCATGTCGATGGAGAGTAGCTGGTCGATCTCCACCGGAGTTTTAGTGTTTGTTCGGAACCTTGTCACGAACGCCTCCGCCAATTGCGCCCAGGAGGCTATGCTGCCCTCTGAAGGTTTCTCAAACCAAGTTAGGCCTAGGTCGCCAAGGCTCAAGGGGAATAGGATGCACATCAGGGCCTCGTTGCGTCGATATACCGCCATAACCTAGCGAAAGTGGCTCAGGTGTGAATAGAGATTCGTCTTCCCTTCGTACGTGGTGAATTTGGGATGTAGGAAGCCTGATGGCAGGGGTGCATTCTCTATTGCCGAAACGAACGGTGAGGTCTGCAGCCTCACCAATGCCTTGTCCGTTGGTTAAATGGCGGTAGCGATATTGGCATTCCAACCTCGGCCTTCCATGCGTCCGAGGAATAACTTGTAAGCGAAATTCTACATGGATCACGTGCCCTAGCGTCCTCCCTCCATCATGCCTTCTCTTCTAGAACGGATCGTAGGTCGGACGATCTGGGCAACTCCGTCTGTCTAGACCTTGTTTGGTGCGTATGCGAGGGCCAATATGTGCTTCCCTCGGTGTACGACCTCTCAGATCTCGTCCTCTCAGACCTTGAGTGACGAGTTTTGGAAGATCTGGATTGCGTGTCGCCTGTCCTGAGGCTCTTGTTCTCTGCTTGAGAGGGTGTAGTATTCCTACTACGACTTTCCAAGTGGCGAGGGGGCGTCCTGTTTGTGTGCCCCTCTCCTATCGCCACTTCTTTTCCTCTTACCTGGCGCTTAAGAGATTCCATGTCTGCTGCCATCCAACGAATCAATTCGTCTTGTTCCCTGATGCGATCCTCCAAAGTTTGAGGATCAATCCTTTACCGTTGTCTTTCTGGGCTTTGCGAATGAGAGTGATGGGGGCTGTTAGCCCGCCTTCTACCCCTCGCATCCCTCCTAGAATTTTGTCTTTGTGGTTCCAGGCTTGCCATGGGAGTGACCAAGGGCAGACCTTCACGCCTCGTACCCCCTTCTGGAGTTAGTCTGTCAAGGGCGGACTATGGTAACTCTTCGTTGTTTGCCATTGATTTTTGAGAGAAAAAGCTTGATCAAGAGGTTTCGTTCTTGTCTGAATTCCCACAGACGGCGCTAATTGTACGGGAAAGAAATACACCTTCTCGTATAATCCTGTTGATCAAGTCTGCGCTCCTCCGTACGACGTCGCTTTATCACCTGAAAACACAAACGTGAGTTGGCCGGCGGGTGTGTGCCGGAAACCTCTCCGATGCCTAAGTCAGTAAGCTTGACAAATAGACAAAAGCTCTGTGTGTACAGAAAACAAAGTTGTGTTACCTCTCCATAGGTGATGTTGGTAGGCTTTTATAGGTTTCGTGTGGCACAATCCAAGTAGGACTCTTACTCCTCTATGTAGAGTCCTCCTAGGATTCATATTCTTGAAGGACAATGCTTATCCTTCAACACCCCCCTCACTGCTTAAACCAAGGGGGATGGTTTTAACTGCGAATTATCATACGACCGACCTAACTGTTACTTCGGCTATTACTTTCCTCTCTCTTACCTCGACTTTCATATGCTAAAACCGAGCTACCCATAAGAGAGTTGAGCCGAACTAACCTTCAGGACTAAGTTCTTAAGAGAACCCAACATATCTCGGTTCCATATACTACGACCGAACTAACTCTGGCGGCCGCCCCCATCCGTAGTACTCTTCGAAACCGGACTGAAAATAAGGTCTCCATGTGACCGGACTGACCAGTACGGCTTGAGACCGGACTAACTTCAAAGGCCCTTCCATGACCGGAGTAACTTTGCGGCCAATCTAATCAACACTTCACATAGCGGCCCAAAACAGCCCATTATCCAGCTCGGCCCAATTTGACCATATATATTACCCTCTCAGGTTGGCTTAGTGAGCACAAGTTGGTGTATGGGGGTGTGCTCCCTCCAAATCACGAGTTCAATATTCACTAACTTCGATAAGCTCCTTAGGGCCAAGTTATATAGCACCTTTGCTCTGATTTTAAATGGGTCCCTCTCAAATGGGCGGTAGGATTGGTCATTTGGGATTAGCTGAGGTGCGTATAAACTGATTCAGACACCCGATTATCGGGGGGAGAGGGGGGAAATGTACTTACAATGAGTATGTGTTTTCATTTGAAACTTAATGTATTTGCCCTAAATTTTAGTTAAATTCTCCTATTGGTTAGAGGAGTTAGCATGATGATTAAGTGAGTGTTTGCAATTAGCCATTTTTCAGTAGTTTTTTTTTTATTTTTTTGCTTTTTCCTAGGTGAAAAAAATATTAATGTATTTGGGAATAGATTTTTAGTTGTACGAAAAGTTGACATAATATTTTTGCTTCTTTCCTAAAATTCTTGTATTACTCTTTATTTTAGTTGTATGAAAAAAAAAATTAATATTAGGATACTTTGGCCTTTTTACACTAATGTAGCCAGTTTTTTATTAAGCCTAAAAGTTTTAGCTTTTTGACTTTTTGTAACTTTCTTTGACTTTTTGATTTTTTAGCAAAAATTTGACATCCTAATCCACCCGTTAGTTTTGTATGGACACAATGTTTTCGCACGTGAATAGAATGTGACCAGAACTCCCTCCTAGTCCTGTAACAAATCAGCAACATTTGTAAGACAAAGACTGATAATGCAATACAGTCAGTTGAGGATGGGTCAGATTGATCCACGTACTCTACGGGTCTGCTGACCTTCGTCTTCTTGGAGTGTCCCTACAAAAAGGTCCAATGGGAAGGTACTGAAACCGGAGTGGTTTCTTCCCGTGGACTCTCCAATGGCTAAGTTAGACAAGAAATAGTCAGAAGAAGAGTGAATAGAAAACTGAGAGTCACAAGAGAGAAGGAGAGGAAAGGAGAAAATATCACTTATTGTTTTTAACGTTCTTCACAAGCTTCCTTATATCTTTTACTAATTATTTCTTTGTCCATTCAAACTGTCTTATTGGCCGAAAGTCTATGGTCTACTTGCTGTCGGTCATGGCCGAAAGTTTTGTTTCCTTTAATGCTATGATAGCCTCATTTAATGCTTGATACCTAGGCTCAATAATTCTATAGGATCTTTGTCAACCACATGGCTAACTCTCTATCTAACGGGTGTCTAAATGCTCTGAGGGCACGGACGGTGCATGTTCTTTAGTGAACTTCTTTGTTGAGTTTCACCTATTGGGCCATAACTAAACCACCCAAGACAGTTGTATTTTGGGCTATCCTAGGCCATGTAAGTCATGCCTATCAATAGTCCCCCATTCCCGAGCACAGCTTTAGTCCGGTGAAGGGAATAAGAAAGGTGAATGTAGTGTAGACTGTAACATGCCCAGGGGTACTCGTGTGCGTTAAACAGTTCGGACCCTCGATTTCTTTGATCTAGTCTCACGAGTGCAATGTGAAACATAGATAAGAGTCCATATTTGACAATTTTTATTAAAAATCCATTTTATTACAATTTTTTCAAAAATAGACTGCATCATCAGATCTTAGAGTCAATATTTATTTTGGAAAAAATAGGAAACTTGTGACTCGTACCAAGGCCACTGTTCGTCGTAACAAAGAATGCTTGGCTCAAAACCTTAGGTATGAAAGGGGAAGGTCATTAATTGAGCACCCCGCTCACCCGATCAAAAGATTAGCCTTTATTAAACATGATATGAATTTTATTTTATTCATATGTTCATGTTCTGATTATTTATTAAATCCTAAGATTTACTATGTGAAGTATACAAGTATAGACTATGCCATTCATTTTGGAATAATTTGATTTCATGTATTTTGAAATTTTTTTGAAGATGTACAACTCAAATAAATTGAGTTACAATCATGAAAAATTAACATCATTCCAAATTAAGCGACACAACCTCCATCCACTGGCATTCATACAGTTATATCAAGTAAGCAAATAGCCACATGGTAGAATGATAAACATAAGAAAAATGATCCAGACCACTAATTAGTGGTTACACTAAGGATGTGGCAGTGGGTCCCACCCACTGCCACATGTGTTTTGTGTCTTAGTTTTTTTTTTTTTTTGGCTTGCCACATCATTAGTGGTGATGTTAGTGGTGATGTTTTAGTGGTCTGTATCATTATTGTAAGCATAATAAGAAAATTATGTACAAGTGGGATGCTAAAGCATAACAACTTACATTTTTAACGTCCTGACGACTACAAAACAAAGTTAGTAAAATATGCATGATCCTATATACAAAATCTTAATATAATACATACACAAGAATGCTTCTAAAGATTCGGCTTCTAAAATATGGCATGTGAAACATTACAAAATATGCTATAGCACACAAAATCATGTAATAATCAATTAAAGTACAAATATGCAAATTTAGCCAGATCTAGGCATGCCTCATGTATATAAAAGCATGGATATGCATGGCAAGTAAGATATATACATATATACAGTTAGGGAAAGCGATTAAAGAATGGGATAGATAAGAAGTGGGGATGAAAAATTATTACAACACTTTAAATATTACAGATCCAAGGGAGATGAATAAATATTACAACATAGTATAAAAATCCTCACAAACTCTCAAAATAAAAATAAAATAAAGAAATTTCATGTGCTTTGGGGATCACCAGAAAATATTCTGCTTAAAGCAGGAAGACTGCTCTGTTCTGTCTAGGGAACTTATTTTGCGGAGCACTATTCATCCCGGGACACTATTCACCGCCAACAGTACTATTCACTATGACAATTACTATTCACCCTTCTTGGTCATTATTCATCTTACCAGGCAATTTTCATCCGCAGTTACTATTCATCACCGAAGCACTATTCATCGTCGAGATTTCTATTCACCGCCGGAGGTTACTATTCACCGCCGATCACTATTCATCCAATGGGGTCACATCTTCCAACGAAAGGATGAACTTCTTATTTCACAAACTCCCTCTTGATCACTCTCAAGTGTAGGAAGTGTGTTCTCAAATCCTCAATTCGAAATTATGGAGCTTATGGAGTTTATGGTATGGAAAGTGGCTAAGTTTCTAATTTTTCTCACTTTCAATCACTAAACACTCTTCCTTATGATCAAGGCAATTGATCTTTGGCTATATCAGAATTTTTGGGGTGGTTTTGGTGTATGGAAATGAGGAATTTCAGCAGCTATGGAAGCTTGGAAGTGTTTTGGAAGATAGGAGTGTGTTTAGCTCAAAAACTCAAATTTTCTCTCTTTTCTTCCTCTTTTCTCTAACTCAAATGTTTTCTCCGTAATCTATTCTCTTGCTTCTCTCAACAATGTGATGTATATATATAGGCTAAGCAAGGCTAAGCAAGTATAGAAATGGTGGAAGACAAGGTGGAAGACAAAAGGAAGATATTGAAGCTAATGGAGTACTAATGGAGCTAATGGGAGACAAAAGTGGAGCATTATCTCTAATGAATCAAGCCTTAGATAATGGAGGCTGAGTGTATATATATTTGGTGATGAATATATCAAAAATTGAACTAATGAGGTGTTCCAACCTAACCAAAACCAAAAAAAAAAAAAAAAAAAAAAAAGCGGGTTTGATGCAATTTCAGACCGGTTCAACAAAATCTACTTTTAAAGCCCAACTTCAAATGGGCATATCTCCCTTATTCGGACTCGAATTTAGGTGATTATTGGGTGTAAATTGAAGCCCCAGAAGTCTAATTTCCAATGGTGGTGGTCTCACATTTAAATTCCAAGTGTACAAAGAGATATGCCTAATTTAGTGAAGGTTGTTCATTTCCAAGTCAACAAAATCTGCTCTTAAACCCAACTTCAAACAGGCATATCTCCATTATCCGAACTGATTTTAGGTGATTCTTGGGTCTAAATTGAAGCCCCAGAAGTCTAATTTCCAATGGTGATAGTTTCACATTTAAATTCCAAGCGTACACAAAGATATACCTAATTTATTAAAGGCTGTTCATTTCCTTCTTAATGATTTGATGCTCATTCTTTTCCTAAACTAGTTTTCTTTCATCTCCACCTATTTCCTTCAGATCCAAGACTATCTAAACCTATAAAGAAGATGTTTTTAAATATTTTTTCAAAGAGTTCACCTCCCTTCCATTTGTTTCCACTTTGTCCTTACTCGGTTTACTGAAAAATGTAATATTTTAATTAAAGTGGGAGCCTCGAAATATCGTAGAAACATTTAGAAAAATATTTTGAAAAGAGGGTTTTAAGGTCTAAAATAGTTTGGCCAAAAATGTATGAAAGTTAGGATTAAAGCTCAAATTTCATCTCTCTTACTGAGGATTCTGTGAGAAACACATTCTAATTATCATCATCAGGTAATCAAAAGAAAGCGCCCAAGTCTTAGGGCCAGTCAAAATAGGGTGTCTCTGATTTGCCCTCCTTGTGAGCTCGAAGTCATTTCATGACGTGAGTGAATGTCAAAGCTCGAAGATGACCCTTTTGACAAGGCCGTAAGACTTGGGCAAACAAACAAGATGCAATGCAATGGTTTAACCTGAAGGTTGCCTATGTATCTCATTACAAGAAATCAAACCAGCGTAGTTCAAGGGCAAGAAGCAAAACACATACAAGAAAAATAACTTATGATCATGCAATAAAGCGAAGCAATGCAACATAAATTAAAGCAAAACAAAACAAGCCATGTCTCTCACTGAAAGACACGAATAAATCAATACGTCATATGCAATCGAGACAACAAAAGCGCAAACCAAACTACGTCACATGTAGAAAGGATGTAAGAAAATAAAAGCCAAACAATGAAAAAGGTTCCAAATCCAAATTGTGCCTCGCGCAAAGAGGGTGAAACGATGGTACTCCAAGCGTACCGGAAGTTTCTAAAGTCGAGGAAAACAATCCCAGCGCGTCTCACACGAAAGGAGGAAAGAGTGGTGTGAACACCAGGGCGCACCTGACGTTTTTAACCGATTTCCAATCCTAACGCGTCGCACACGAGAGGATAAGGGTGGATGCGAATAGACGAGCGCTCTTGTTTTTAACCAATTTGCGACCCTAACGCATCACACACGAGAAAAGAAATAGTGAACTTGAGATCCAAACGCGTCTCATGCGAGAGGAGGAAAGTGAACTTGAGATCCAAACATGTCTCACACGAGAGGAGGAAAGTGAACTTGAGATCCAAACACGTCTCACGCGAGAGGAGAAATAGTGAACTTGAGATCCAAACGCGTCTCATGCTTGAGGAGGAAAGTGAACTTGAGATCCAAACGCGTCTCACGCGAGAGGAGGAAAGTGAACTTGAGATCCAAACGCGTCTCATGCAAAGAGGAGGAATAGTGAACAAATCCAAACACGTCTCACGCGAGAGGATAAAGGTGAACTAAACAACAGGCGTACCTAGTCGTAGCTCATACAGAGAAGGCGAAGGTTTTAACCATGTAACTATCAAATCCTAATAGGTTTCGCGTGAATGGAGCGAAGGTAAATTCGAAGTCCAAACGTGTCTCATGCGAGTGGAAGGAGGTATGGTAGAATGATTTCTTTCCTTTTCTTTTGTTTTCAAAAACCAAAACAATTTTTTTTTTGGTATAAATACCAAATATTGTATACATATACACACCATATACATATTACAAATACATATCTGAGCACACATAGGCAAGCTATATACATATACAAAGACACACAAACACACACACACACACACACACATATATATATATATATGAAAATACACATATATGTACATATGGTATACACATATTTATATCTGAGACATGTACATATAGTATACATATACACATTCGGGGAATATTCCGTTACTAATAAGGAATATTTCATTTGCTGACGTCAGCATATGCAAAATACGCAAAAAGAAAGGAAAAACACAAATGCATGGATACAGGGGTTCGAACCCCCAATCTTAAGCTTAGCCCCCCAATCCTTAACCGTTGAACCAGACCACCTAACCAAGTCATTCTTGTGACAAAATATTCAAACAAATATATATATAATACATCGGTATATGATACATATATACATAAAACCAAAACACAAAAAGAAACACTCGCTTCTATGGGGGTTCGAACCTCTGACCTCAAGCTCAGCCTCTCAATCCTTGACCACTGATTCAGACCACTTAACCTAGCCACTCTTGTGACAAAAATATTCGAATAAATATATATAATACATAGATATACAATACATATACACATATGTATACAACTCTCTCTCCTCTACTGTTTCTGTCTCTCTTTTCCTTCGAAAACCGCACCTGACATGTAGCTTTGCCTTTTGCGTCAGCTGGTTGACAAATTGCCTCGACTTTCTCTCTCTCTTTGTCTATCTCTTCCATTATCTTCTTCTACTCCTTTTCTGTCTCCTTCTTTATCACTCTCTTTTATCTCCTTCTTCTTCTCCCTTCCATCTTCTTATTCATCACTCTCTTACATCTCATTAATCTCTTCCATCTTCTTCTTCATCATTGCTTGAGTGAGACAAAATAGAGAGACTGAGCAGAGAAGAAAGGCTACCAAAACTTAGTTTGTTCCCTGTTATTTCTCTGACCCTCATTTCTTTTACATCTCTCTCTTCTAACACATGGCCTCGTCCCATCCTCTCACTCTCTTTCCAGACATTAATGATCCCATAAGCTTTCCTGGACAGAGTGCCCTTGCTCCTACTCTTCCTAACCTTCCTACACTATTAGTCGAGCAAATAATGCCAGCTCAATCTGACATTGAAGCCAACCACTACATGCTGAAGTCTTGTATAGAGACGGTGGCTGCGGTCTCCAAATTGGCTCGTTAACTGCAGAACAGGACAAGTAAGGTACACCAGGTCAATGCCCAACTCTCTCTGCTCCAGCGCATGTACAATGATGTGCGAGTAGAGATTTATGAGGCGGAGAATAAAGAGCTAAAGCGGAGCCACCTCCATGGCCCGATTTGGAACACCTTCGTACTTTGCCTTTGATGGTCGTGAGTAAACTCTCTAAGCGGTCTTATAAGCTTGAGGCAAGGACTTCAAGGGTCTCCCAAGACGAAATCAAGAGGAAGAGATCGGCGGAGAGTCGAGTAAGTGAGGTCGTCTGACATCCGGAAAAAAAAAAAAAATAATAAATCCCTTTCTTTTTCTTTTTCTTTTTCTTTTTCTTTTTCTTTTTTGTTTTTTTTATTTTCTAGGTTTTTTTTTTTTTTTTTTTTGTATATATGCTTGTGCAAATTTGATCGGGGTTGATCCCTGGCATTAATAAAACGAGTGTGTTCTGTAAATCCAGACGGCATAAATGGCATAATACTGAGCATAAAAATCATTTTGTTTTGAATTTTAAACTTGAAAATGGTTGCATTTTAATGAATTCTGAACTGAATATTGAGTCTATCACAGACCAAAACATAAAACACAACTCAATGAAATGAAAATGAAGCAAAAACCATCCCAAACACACCTCTTTTGCGATTGCCGGAGCAAAAAGGAACTCAAAACAAAGCAACACCAGTCGACCGCCTGGTCGATCGCCCAACAGAAAAGCATCACTAGCGACAACTATTGTGTATTTTCCAATGACTGCTTGATTAAAGTGACGAGAATTCGAACTGCGGGTAAAGGACAAAAACGTGACTCGACTGTGCCCCTAGTTCATCGCTTTGACCTTTTCTTTTGGTTTTTTGACTAAAAAGATTTTGATCAATGTAAGAGTTTGAATAGCATGCTTGTTCCACTTCTCCGTTTTGAAATCATGTGAGTTAGGTTGTGAACATTGAAAATTTTTCCTTTTTGGTCCAAAGAGTGGTCTGAGTTTTGCAAAAATGGAATAATTTTTTAGAAAATCAGTTAACTTCATTAAAAGTCCTCAAAATCTATTTTCGCAAATGACCACTACCGGATCAACATAAAATCAACCTTTGAAATGTATAACTGAATTCGACTTGTAACTGAATTCTTTATGAAGGAGAAATAGGACAACTGAATCAAATAGGGACGAGTCAATCAAATATAAATAGCTGAGTCGAATAAAGATACACCAATCAAACATGGACAAGATGAGTGAGTTAAAAAATGATTAGGGCCAAACTTCAAGATGAAGCTGCCTATGTATCCCAAAGATAGGTACGTAGTTCCGGCTAAGGTTCACTCGGGTATTGACACTCTCCTTTTGTGCTCTAACTTTTGCCAAAGCTGCCCTTTTGGGTTTTCAATCTTGCGAGCTTTTCATTTTTTTATTTTTCTATTTGTTTCGTTTTTTTTCTTTTTTTGTTTTTTTGCTCTATTTTTTTCCTGGGTTGCCCTTCCAAGTTTTCAACCCAGCAAGCCTCTCAAGGGTGGTACTTTCGTTTTAGCTTGTCCATGTTGATTGGTTGTGAGATCTCTAGGCCATATAAGAATGACTACTACATTTGACCACATAGATATGATGATGTAGGGACCAGTCTAATTGGGTCTAAATTTGCCCCTAGTGTAGTGGATAGGAACTCGATTGTCCTTCTTCTCCCAAATTCTAGGTTTTTACTTTCTGGGCGGTCTTCATTGGGAAACGATCTAGTT
Organism: Camellia lanceoleosa; assembly: GCA_025200525.1. NCBI lineage: Eukaryota > Viridiplantae > Streptophyta > Magnoliopsida > Ericales > Theaceae > Camellia > Camellia lanceoleosa. The sequence goes on along the minus strand of CM045771.1, from coordinate 149,178,348 downwards.
TTAAATTTTTGATCACATCCAACCTTATTGCCCCTAGTTCAAGGGTTGCTTCCAATCTAAACCGCATCCGACCTTATTGCCCTTAGTTCAAGGGTTGTTTCCAATCTGAATCACATCCGACCTTATTGCCCCTAGTTCAAGGGTTGCCTCCATTTTGGCTATGCAAGCCTCACACATTGGTTAATCATTGAATATTTTGAATCATGGTTTGAAAGCTAAGGGGTCAGGCCTCAGGTCGAGAGGGATCCTATGCTATATAATCTTATGATCAATTCCAAGCATGTCTTCATAGGACCGCGCAAAAATATATTTTGAAATCTTTTAACAAAGTGACTAATCGCTTGTGCTCTTACGAAAACAATATAGAACCAATCTGGACCAAGCCAGGATCATTCTCAGTACCCACGTTAACATAAATGATCTCATTCATCAAGGGCTTAGCACACCTCTCTTTCTCTTAGTCGATCAAAATTTACAAATCCCGAGAATTTTCTTTCTCTTCGTTTTTATCAGAGTTTTGGAAAAAAGTTTTGTAATTTTTGGTCAATGCAATGAATTAAAGGCACAAAGAAGTATGTGAAATTTGTGACACTTTTATTGAAAAGAAACTATGACTCAACGACGACAACAGACTCAAAAGAAAATGACAAAGAAGACCTAGACACGACAGAAATGTCTAGGTTAGCACTCCCAAAATCAACAGACTCTGAATCATTAGAATTACTCGAGCCTAATCCCAACTTTACAGACTTGGTGGAATCAAACTTAGACTCAATACTCAATTCAAATTGCTAGTCAAAGTGTGAGCCATCCACAACATTCAAAATAAAGCCCGTGCAATCAACTCCACAATCACAGAAATGGTCAGATATCCCACAAGTTCTATTTATTTACACTGGTAGACTTTGTGGGATATCGGATTTTTCTGAAGCAATGGTGCTACAACAACTTAGCAAAAACAAAAGGAACTTCCAATCAGAATTATGGCAGCACTTTGGCCCAATTCACACAACTGACCACTGTATACATCACCGAAAAACTAAATCTCAGAAACTGAAATTCCTAAACCACTCATTCAAATTTGAGAACCCCTATGTAGATCCAATACATTGCACATAACACATAGTAAGAAAGAGAACAAACACCCCTATGAGGCGGGGTACCCTATCCTAGCTTTTGAAATGATCTAGGATTCACTATTCAAACAAGCGACATCATACATCCTAGAAATGGGAAAGCATCTTGTCCTAATTTTGAAAGGTACTATAGCTCACTATATGCACAAGGTTGGCTTTACTCTAGGGGTTAAAGTCAAGGTGACATTACCAAAGAGTCATTTGGGTCATAAACAATGAAGATCGTAGGAAATCAGAAGAGTCAATACAACCTCTCTTCAAAGTCTGAGAACCTTCAGATATCAAAAGATTATAACACAAGGTCTCTAAAGTAACATAAAGATAGGTGTAGTGTCACAGAAAGTGTGCCTATGCTCCCACCAGTATCTGGGCAACACAAGGACTTTAAGTGTACCAATGCATGCAATGCAATAAACATATAATTGAAAATAAAAGTCATATCATGGAGTTCGAGTCAAGGTTTCATAAAATCCCCAGCTGAGTCGCCATAAACTATAACATGCCCGGGGGGTACCCGAGCGCGTTAAACAGTTCGGACCCTCGATTTCTTTGATCTAGTCTCATGAGTGCAATGTAAAACATAGATGAGAGTCCAGACTTGGCAACTTTTATTGAAAATCCATTTTATTGCAATTTTTGTCAAAAATGGACTGCGTCATCAGATCCCAGAGTCGCCACCTAATATTTATTTTGCAAAAATTAGGAAACTCGTGACTCGTGCCAAGGCCACTATTCATCGTAACCAAGGATGCTTGGCTCGGAACCTTAGGTATGAAGAGGGAAGGTCATTAATTGAGCACCCCCACTCACCTGATCAAAAGATCGGCCTTTACTAAACCATGATATGAATTTTCTTTTCTTTTCTTTTTATGTTCATGTTCTAATTATTTAATAAATCCTAAGATTTAGTATGTGAAGCATACAAGTATAGACTATGCCATCCATTTTGGAATAATTTGATTTCATGTATTTTGAAAAAGTTTTAAAGATGTACAATCCAAATAAATTGAGTTATAAACATGAAAAATCAACATCATTCCAAATTAAGCGACATAACCTCCGTCCACTGGCATTCATACAGTTATATCAAGTAAGCAAATAGCCACATGGTAGGATGATAAACATAATAAGAAAATTATGTACAAGGGGGATGCTAAAGCATAACAACTTACATTTTTTAACGTCCCGCGAACAGCTACAAAACAAACTTAGTAAAATATGCATGATCCTATATACAAAATCTAATGCAATACATACACAAGAATACTTCTAAAGATCCGGCTTCTAAAACATGACATGTGAAACATTGCAAAACATGCTATAAGCGCACAAAATCATATAATAATCAATTAAAGTACAAAGATTCAAATTTAGCGGATCTAGGCATGAATCATGTCTATAAAAGCATGGATATACATGGCTACATATGTACATTTAGGGAAGCGATTAAAGAATGAGATAAATAGGAAGTGGGGATGGGGAATTATTACAACACTTTAAATAATGAGATCCAAGGGAGATGAATAAATATTATAATACAGTATAAAAATCCTCACTAACTCTCAAAATAAAAATAAAAATAAAATAAAGAAACTTCCTATGCTTTGGGGATCACCAGAAAATATTCTGCTTGACACAAGAAGATTGCTCTGTTCTATCTGGAGAAACTTATTTTGCGGAGCACTATTCATCCTGGGGCACTATTCACATGCTTGATTACTATTCACCACGACAATTACTATTCACCCTTCTTGATCATTATTCATCTTACTAGGCAATTTTCATCCGTAGTTACTATTCATCGCCGGAGGCACTATTCATCGTTGGGGTTACTATTTACCGCCGATCACTATTCTCTTTGTAAACTTCGAATTTAAATGTGAGACCACCACCATTGGAAGTAGACCTTTGCGGCTTCAAATTAGATCCAAGAATCACCTAAAACAGAATTCGAATAAAGAAGATATGCTCGTTTGAAGTTGGGCTTAACTGTAGGTTTTGTTGAACCGGCCCGCAATAGCATCAAACCCGTTTTTTTTTGTTTTGGTTCGGTTGGGACACCTCATTAACTCATTTTCTGATATATACATCACAAAATATATATACACTCAGCCTCCATTTTCTATGGCTTGATCCATTAGAGATAATGCTCCACTTTTGTCTCCCATTAGCTCCATTAGTACTCCATTAGCTTCATTATCTTCCTTTTGTCTTCCACCATTTCTCTACATGCTTAGCCTATTGTAGACACCCCATTTTTACCGTCCCCAAGACTTGGGCGTCATCACTTGTGCACTTGATGATTATGATTGCATGTGTTAGATTACGAGTGCTCGAAGTCTTGACGGTAGTGCTGCCTCTGAGCCTTGAAACCTTATGCATTTTATGCCTTGTTTTGGACCAAAATCTTGGTGTTTCGAGCCTGGAACTCTTGGTGACCTGTCAGCCACCACCTTAAGCTGTCGGCCATGGCTCATGGTTGTCGGCCATTGGTGTGGCTAATCGGCCATCAATGGTGGCCGGTCGGCTACCAGTGATGGCCGACGGCCACCAGTGTCTTTTTCCAGATATTTGTTGACAGTCGTGCCAATTGTTTGCACATTGAGCTGTATCTCCCTACATGTGTATGGTGGGATGTTTCTAAGCTCAAGGCATGTTTTTCTATATATAGGGGGGTTCCTCATCCATTTTTTAGGGTTAGAAAATTTGGAACAAAAATATGTCTCTCTCTCTCTCTCTCTCTCTCTCTCTCTCTCTCTCTTGCAATTTTGTGCATACTTGCCTAATTTCTCTACACTTTTGCATACACATCCTAAACCAAATCCTCTCACCTTTGAGGTGAGGTTCCTTGGGACCTTCTTGGAGCTCTTGAAGATGGTTTTAGCTTGGATTTGTGCCTAGAATTGGTTTTTGCTTCAAGAGGTATAACACTTGCCTTTTAACTTGCTTTAGTATACTTGTTTTCTTATCTTTTCCCTACTGTTTTTGAGTCATTTTTTGGCTATAAAAACTCTGTCAAAGTGGGCTGAAATATGTGGTTTGAAGCCATGTTAAGGTAGGGAATGGTTCACCCTTCTTTGTACCTTGTTTGTAAGGCTTCTTCACTTGTGTTTCCCACTTTCAAAACCAAATTTTTTGGGCCTTTGTGTATGTGTTTGAGCCAGTCGGTGCCTTCGCCCATGCACCCCGAGAGAGAGAGAGAGAGAGATTGGTTTTTATTCTCCACCATCTTTATCTTTTCTCTCTAACCCAAAGGCCCACTAAAATAATTTATCCTTCACCTTTGAATCCCACTCACCGAATTGAACACACAGATCCATTAGCTTTTGAACCACTTCTTGAAATTCTATCTCACCCTCTCACTGCTCTCCTCTCTTTTCAATATTCTCCACCTTCCCTGACCAAGCATGCTCCCTCCTATCATTCTCTTTTTGTTTTAAAGAAATATTCTTCACGACCCCCCTTCATCATAATGACCTGAGGCTTTAATTCATGATTTTACCAAAAACAATTCAAGGAGGGTCCTTCATAACTCATCATGTCTCCACCCAAAAAAAAAAACACATCAATTATTCTACACCGCTAAAGCCCCACCCAAAAACATAATCATCCTATCCTCCATCTCCTATCTTTTTTTATTTGCTATTTTTCGTTTTTTTTTCTTTGTTGTTTTTTTTAATTATTTTCTATTATTTTCTTTTTATTTTATAAACACCTAAAAATATGTACACACATAAAATTAGATAAAATTATTAAATACTAAAAATTAATAATATTTTAGTGATCTAAAATAATTTGGCCAAAATGGGTGAGGTTTGGGATTAAAGCTTCAATTTGATTTTTCTGCTGAGAAATTCATAAAATAGCACATTTCAATTTTCATCAGCTGGTGGTCAAAAGAAAATGCCCAAGTCTTAGGGTCGGTCAAAATGGGGTGTCTACAGTTGCCCCTCTTTGACAGAGCTCGAAGTCATTTCATGGCGTGAGTAAATATCAAAGTCCGAAGGCGACCGTTTGATGAGGCCGTAAGACTTGGGCTATCAAACAAGATGCCATGCTTGTGGTTGAAACCAAGGTTGCTTATGTATCCCATTGCAATGAATCAAACCAGCGTAGTTCGGGGCAAGATGCTAATGATATGGGAAGATTTTGAAGCTGGACTTATCGCTTCTGTGGCGATTATTTTCGAAAAACTTATGATCGTGCAAGAGAGTGAAGACTTCAACCAAGAGAAATCAACAGCCTAATGCGTCTCCGCGAAAGGAGGAAAGTGAACTTGAGATCCAAAGCGTCTTCTGGCGAGAGGAGTATAGTGAACTTGACATCCAAGCAGCGTCTCCGTGAGAGGAGGAATGTGAACTTGAGATCCAAGCGCGTCTCACGTGAGAGGAGGAATAGTGAACTTAAGATCCAAGCGTGTCTCACACGAGAGGAGGAAAGTGAACTTGAGATCTAAGCGTGTCTCCGCGAGAGGAGAATGTGAACTTGAAATCCAAAGCGCCTCCGCGAGAGGAGGAATGTGAACTTGAAATCTAAATCGCCTCACGCGAGAGGAGGAAAGTGAACTTAAGATCCAAGCGCGTCTCCGCGAGAAGGAATGTGAACTTGAGATCCAAATCGTCTCAGCGAGAGAAAGAAAGTGAACTTGAGATCCAAATGCGTCTCAAGCGAAAGAAGAAAAGTGAACTTGAGATCCAAATGCGTCTCACGCTAGAGGAGGAATGTGAACTTGAGATCCAAACGCATCTTATGCGAGAGAAGAATAGTGAACTTGAGATCCAAGCGCGTCTCCGCGAGAGGAGAAAATGAACTTGCGATCCAAACGCATATCACGCGAGAGGAGTATAGAGAACTTGAGATCCAAACACATCTCACGCGAGAGAAGTATAGTGAACTTGAGATCCAAACGCGTCTCACGCAAAATGAGTATATTAGAATGACAAGGGGTAATCTCTATGCTGCTTTTCTTCCTAATCATATTCACAACTTTCCCTATTCTCCAATGGGGTGATAGGCTAGGTTGATTTAGTATCTAGAATTGAGGAGCATGCACGCTACCTCAGCCTATGGGGCTGCCATACAGATTTCAAGCCAGGGATACACCCTTGGGTATTTAAACTAGACTTTAGTCTTGAAAATTCCAAACCTTGGCGTTTAGGCATCACCATTCGAACTCTAGTTTTCATCGTCGCAGTTGGTCTCTTAGGAACTCATTGTAAACACAGCCAAGATGGCTATACCAGACCACCTAAAGTCATTAGAACACGACAAACACCAAAGGAATTTTACCTCTAGAGGATTTAAGGTCTCCTAAAAAAAAAAAAAAAACACCAGGCCTTTTCTTTGTTTTTTAACAGATTGGTGGTTAATGAGCAGGCAGTACTGCTATTTTTAACCGATGGAATGGCCAAGGATGCCGCTTTACTTCCTGATCATATTTACAACTTTCCCTATTCTCTAACGGGGTAACAGACTAGGTTGATTCAGTATCCATAATTGAGGCGCATACAAGCTACCTCAATCTATGGGGCTGCCATACAGATTTCAAGCTAGGGATATACCCTTGGGTATTTAAACCAGACTTTAGTCTCGAAAATTCTAAACCTTTGCGTTCTAAGCATCGCCATTCGAACTCTAGTTTTCACCGTCGCAGTTGGTCTCCTAGGAACTCATTGCAAACGCAACCAACATAATATACACAGATATTTACATATAAATACACACAAATATTTACATACAAACAAAATACTGACATATACACAGATATATACGGTATATATGACACAAACATATACGGACCTATACAGACATATCTGATAAATACAGGGGAATATTTACGCTTGTGGTGCGTCGGTGAGGAAGATCTGCTCTTGAGAAGGCATATTTTGTTTCTTGGCGTCAGCGTCATCTGTCATAAAACAAGCAAAACGAAAAAACACAAAATGCATAGACACAGGGTTCGAACCCCTGACCTCAAGCCTGGCCTCCGAGTCCTCAACCACTAAGCCATGCCACTTTTGTGACAAAAAATGCGAAGAAATATATATATATATATAGGTATACAAGACATATATATACATAAAACTAAAACAAAAAAAACACTTGTTGCTATGGGGGTTCGAACCTCTGACCTCTGACCTCTGACTCAGGCTCTCAGCCCTCAACCACTAAGCCAAACCACTGAACCCCAGCCACTCTTGTGACAAAAAATGCAAACAAATATATATATAGGCATACGAGACATATGTATACATAAAACCAAAACAAAACAAAAGAAACATTTGTTGTGGGGTTCGAACCCCTGACCTCGGGCTCAGCCTTTCAATCCTTAACCATTGAGCCATGCCACTGAACCTAAGCCACTCTTGTGACCAAATGTTCAAACAAATATATATATATATACAAGGCATATATATACATAAAACCAAAACAAAAACAAAAAGCACTCGATGTGGGGTTCGAACCCTTGACCTCAGGCTCTGCCTTTCAGCTTGTAACCGCTGAGCCAAACCACTGAACCCAAGCCACTCTTGTGACCAAATGTTCAAACAAATATATATAATACATTGCTATACAATATATATACATACAAATCTCCCGTGTCTCTCTTTTTCCTGCGATAAATGCGTTTGACACGCAGCCTCACTTGTGCGTCATTGGCGACAAAAGGAAGCCTCGATTTGTACTCACCTCGGCTCCCTCTCCCTCTTTGTCTTATTCTCTTCAACCTTCTTTTAAATCAGTCTACTCCTTCTTCATCACTCACTCCTCATATTTCTTCCTCATCGAGAGACAGAATAGAAAGACTGCATGGAGTAGAAAGGTTGCCAAAACTAGTATGTTCTCTGCTATTTCTCTATGATTGTTTTTCTTTTACACCTCTCACATTTAATCCATGGCTTCCTCATCCCATCCTCACCCTGTTTAGAACACAGGCGATCCCATAAGCTCTGCTGGACCGAGTGCCCCTACTCCTACTCTTCCTGTCATTCCTCTTCCTAACTTTCCTATGATGTCAATTGAACAAATCATAGCAGCTCAATCTGACATAGAAGCCAATCACTATACACTGCAATCTTGTATGGAGAGGATTTGCGGTCACCAAATTGGCTCACCGTTGCAAAATAAGACAAGCGAGGTACACCGGTCAACACCCAACTCTCTCTGCTCCGGTAGCATGTACAGGATCTTGTGACAGAGATTTGCACGAAGGTGGAGAATAAAGAGTTGAAACGGAAGGCCACCGTCATGGCCGATTTGGAGCACCTTTGTACTTTGCTTTTGATGGCGCAGGAGTCAACCCTCTCGATGGTCTTATAAGCCTTGAAGCGGGGCCTTCAAGGGTTGACGACAAAAGAGAAAGAACTTGGCGATGAGGAGTAAGTGAAGTCGGCGTGTGGCCATCAACGGAAACAAAACAAGAGATCTCTCTCTTTTTTTCTTTTGTTTTTCTGGGCTTGTTTTTTTCTTTTTTTTCTTTTTTTTTTTTTATTTTTTTTTCTTTTTTTTTTTTTTTTTTTTGTATATCTGTTTGGGTTTGTCTTTTTTTTTTGTTGGAGTCTCTATAATCGGGATGTCCTCCTTGACTTCAATAAAATCGGTTTTTTTTTTCTCATCAATGGCGTGGTGGTATATCACTTTGAGTTTGAAAACAATTTTATTTGATTGAATTGGAGAATGATTGAATTTTGAACCTGAATTGGACATTGATTCCATCTTGACTGACTTAAAGAATAACTTAACGAAAGAAAACGAAAAAACAATCCAAACACACTTATATACAGTGGTATGAATGCAGGTGATATGAAGGGAACACATTTATATACTGGTAGTATGAAAGGAACACACTTATATACAGCGACTAGTATGAATACTGGTGGTATGAATACACTAATTGGTGATAACGAGCGTAAAAAACATGACTCTGAAACACAACCATTGAGCCTAAGCGATTTTGCAGTGTGTCCTGATGGGTTGAAATTGAAACTGATGAGCCGACCAAAAAGTTGGCCGACGAACTCATGATCTAGCCAAAGAGTTAGCCAACGAACTCATGACTCAAGCGGTGGAGAAGATAGAATCTCCGACTCGACTATGCCCCTAATTCATTGCCTTGATTTTATTTTTTTTTCTCTTGATTTTTTGTAAAAATGTTTTGATCAACGTGAGAGTTAGATTACCATATTTATTTCATTTTCTGTTTTGAAATCATGTAAGCTAAGCTGTGAGCATTGAAAATTTTCCCTCTTTTAAGTCCAAAAGCAGTGCGGTTTAGCAAAAATGGAATAATTTTTGAGAAAATCAGTCAACTTCATTTAAAATAATTAAAACCTATTTTTGCACCCAACCAACATGGAATCAACCATTGGGATGCATAGCCCCGAACCAGATAATCAATGGTGATAATCGAACCAAGCCGATCCGAACTGAATGAAGCCAAGCGGAACTAGACCAAACCGAACCGCCAAATCGAACCAAGTTGAATCGCACCAACTGAACTAAGTAGAACGAAGATACACCAATCAAACATGGATAGGACAACCAAGTCGACAAATGATGCTCCAATCAAACATGGACGAAATGAATAAGTTAAAAATTCATTAGAGCCGACCTTCAAGATGAAGTTACCTACGTACCCTAAAGATAGGAATTAGGCCAATGTAGTTCCAGCTAGGGTTCACTTAAGTATTGACACTCTCCTTTTGTGCTCTAACTTTTGCCAAAACCGCCATTTCGGGTTTTCAACCTTGCAAGCTTTTCATTTTTATTTTTTCATTTTTTTTTTAATTTTCTATTTTTTTACGCTCTAACTTTTCTGGGTCACCCTTAGGGTTTTCAGCCTAGCTTGAGCCTCTCAAGGGTTACTTTCATTTTAGTTTGTCCATGTTGATGGGGTGTGAGATCTCTAGGCCATCTATAAGAATAGTGCTACACTTGACGATGAATATGATGATGTAGGGACGAGGCTAATTGGGCGTGAATTTGGCCCTAGTGTAGTGGATAGGAACTCAATTGTCCTTTTTCTCTCAAATTCTGGGTTTTGACTTTCTGGGCGATCTTCGTTGGGAAACAATCCAGTTTTAATTCTTTGATCACATCAACCTTATTGCCCCTAGTTCAAGAAATTTGTTTCTATTCGGCTATGCCCTATTTCAAGGATGTTTCAAATTTGTATCATATCATTGCCCCTAGTTCAAAATTTGATTCAATCTAACTCATATTAAGCGACCTTATTGCCCCTAGTTGAAGGACTGCCTCCATTTGAATCACAACATTGCCCCCTAGTTCAAGGGTTGATTCCAATCTACATCACATCTGACCTTCGTGCCTCTGTTTCAAGGGTTGTTTCCAATTTGAATCACAGGCCCTACATAATCTTGGCTAAGGTTTACTTGGGTATTGACACTCTCCTTTTATGCTCTAACTTTTGCCAAAGCCGCCCTTTCAAGTTTTCAACCTTGTGAACTTTTCATTTTTTCATTTTTTTTATGCTCTAACTTTTGCTTGGTCGCCCTTAGGGTTTTCAACCTTGAGCCTCTCAAGGGTGGTACCTTATTGCCCCTAGTTCACGAGCTGCCTCCATTTGAATCACATCATTGCCCCTAGTTCAAGGGCTATTTCCATTTCGGTTATGTAAGCCTCACACTTTTGGTTGATTACTGAACACTTCAAATCATGGTTTGAAAGCTAAGGAGCTAAGGAGGTCAGACCTCAAGTCAAGAGGGATCCTAAGATGTATAATCAATTCTAGGCATGTCTTCATAGAACCACGCAAAAACAGTTTTTGAAATCTTTTCACAAAGTGACTAATCACTCGTACTCTTACGAAGATAAGACAGAACCAATTTGGACCAAGCCAAGATCCTTCTCAATACCCACATTAACAGAAATGATTTTATTCATCAAAGGCTTAGCACATCTCTCTTTCTCTCAGTTGATCAAAATTTGCAAATCCTAAGGAAATTCTTCCTCTTTGTTTTTATCGAAGTTTTGGAAAAAGTTTTGAAAAACTTTGGCTAATGCTATGATTTAAAGGCACCGAGAAGTAGGCAGACTCTATGGTATTTTTATTTTTTTTTTATTGAAAAGAAACTATAACTCAACAATGACAATAGACTTTTGACAACAGACTTAAAAGAAAATGACAAAGAAGGCCTAGACAAGACAGAAATGTCTAGGTTAGCACTATCAAAATCAACAGACTACGACTCACTTGAATGACTTGAGTGCGATCCCAACTCTACAAACTTGGTGGAATCAAACTTAGACTCAATACTCAATTGAACTCGAATAAAACCATTCTTAAATTGCCAGTCAACATGTGGGCCATCTACAATATTCAAAATAAAGCCCGTGCAATCAACAGGTGGTCACTCCCCAATTACAGAAACAAAACGAAACTTCCAATTATGCCCTCACTAAAAACACACTGAACCCCACAAACTGAAATGCCTGAACCACTCATTCGAATTTGAGAACCCCTGCATAGATCCAATACATTGCACATAACACATAGCAGGAAAAAAAAAAAAAACAAACACCCCTATAGAGGGTAGGGTTATCCTGTCCTATGCTTTTGAAATGATCTAGGGTTCACTATTCAGACAAGTGGCATCATACATCTTAGAAATTGGAGCATCCTGTCCTAATTTTAAAAGGTACTATAGCTCACTATGTATAAGGTTGGCTCTACTTTAGGGGTTAAAGTCAATGTGACAGTACCAAAGAGTCCTTTGGGCCATAACCAATGAAGATCTTTAGGAAATCAAAAGAGTCAACATAGCCTCTCTTCAAAGTCGAGAACCTTTAGATCTCAAAGATTATAACACAAGGCCTCTAAAGCAACGTGAGATAGATGTAGTGTCACAAAAAGTGTCACATGCTCCCACTAGCATCTGGGCAACACAGGGGACTTTAAGTGCACCAATGCATGCAATGCAATAAACATATAATTGGAAATAAAAGTCATATCATGGAGTTAGTCAATGTTTCATAAAATCCTGGCGAGTCGCCAAAATGTAACATGCACAGGGGGTATCATGCTTGGCGTTAAGCGATTCGGACCCTCGATCTCTTTGATCTAGTCTCCAAGTGCAATGTGAAGCGTAGATGAGAGTCAGTTGGCAACTTTTATTGAAAAATCCATTTTATTTCAATTTTGTCCAAAATGGATTGCGTCATCGAGATCTCGAGTCGCTACCTAATATTTTGGAAAATTAGAAACCCATGACTTGTGCCAAGGCCAGCTTGTCAGTAACTAAGATGCTTGGCTCGGAATCTTAGCTATGAGAGGGAAGGTCAATAATGAGCACCCGCTCACTTTCGATCAAAGATCGGCCTCTACTAAATCATGATATGCATTTTATTTTCTTTTATATGTTCATGTTTTGATTATTTGATAAATCCTCAAAATTTATTATATGAAGCATACAAGCTATAGACTAGTTTGCTCAAATTGGATCGATTTGATTTCATGTTTGTTTTTCAAAAAGGGTTTGAATTTGCCACATCAAGTAGGCTTAGAATTTGTGAATTTGCCACCACAAAGTGGGCTTAAACGTACATTCATCGAATCATTCCAATTCAAGCAACAAGCATTCAAACAGGTTTATCATTTAAGAAATTAGCCTCACGGTAGGATGCTAAACATAACAAGAAAATTATGTACAAACGGGATGCTAAAGCATAAAAACTCACATATTTATCAATGTCCCTCGAACAGCTACAAAACAAAGTTAGTAAAAGATGGATGATCCTATATATAGAATCTTGATGCAATACATACACAAAAATGTTCATAAAGATCCGACTTCTAAAACATAACACGTGAAATATTGCAAAACATGTGATAACGCATAAAACCGTGGGATAATCAATTAAAGCATAAAGATGCAAATTTAGCCGGATCTAGGCATGAATCATGGATACAAAACATGGATATGCATGGTATGTCAGAAATGTACATATGTATAGGTAGGGAAAGTGATTAAAGAATGGGATAGAAAGAAGCAGGGATGCGAAATTATTACATTACCTTAAATATTACAAATCCAAGGGAGAGAGAGAAGGGAATAAAATAAAATCCTCACAAACACTCAAAATAAAATAAAAACTTCATCCAGCACATTCACTACTCCTTTTCTCCTTTGAAATTGGGCCTAGCAAGGAAGCAAATTGGAAACATGCGATCATATTGGTTCCTCCACCTATATTGGTACAAAGTCTCCACGGATTGGAGAAGCCCCTATCTTGGTTTGATGTCCTTGTTCCATATTCCTCAGCGGGCCAAATCAATCCGATACTTCTTCTCTCATCTGCAACTCTGTTTAGGCTGCTCGAATTATATCCTCGAGACATGCACAAAGCGAGACCAAGCTTATAAAGCTTTGCTCTTCTGCATGAAACACAAATACATACATGCAATGAGATTTTCTCCCAATGGAAAGATGATAGGTTCGAGTGCGATCATGGGGTAGATGGGACCGAAGGCACCACCAGTTGAGTTCATGGCTGCTGCTACTGCTGAGGGAAAAACTGCTCCCACTACATGCAAACCTGTTGAGAGTTGGGCAGCTTGTTTGAGTTGTTCATCAAGCTGTTGAGTTGCAAAATCCTCAACACAGTAGCTCCGACTATTGAAAACAGTCCAGCGAAGTCAGCTTCTCACTTGTTGTGCAGCCATCTTTGCCAATACAAATTCATTAGTCTTGTAACCCGACCTCTCAACTTGGAAATCTAATTTTGCGGGTTTTAAAATTCTCTGGACACCATCAATATAGGGCTGATTGACCCTTCATGTCGAGAAGAGCCTTGGGCACAAATTTCCATATCAAAGACCTCGATCTCTCGTGAATTTGACCCAATATTTGAGGATACATGAGCAGATGGTTGCGAATCACATCTATTATCTGTTGTGACCACAGTTTGAGACAAGAACACTAATCCGAATGCATTTCACGGTGTCCTTCTTAGGCCCGATCCACGAGATTTTGGGGCACAAAGCCAATAATCAACTACTAAATTTACGGGGCCCTTCCACGGGACCTCTTTCGACTAAAAGATCTCGTAAATTACGGTCAATTATTTTCCAAGTCACTGGATCATCTATATTTGAATGCTCACATTCGTATTCATCTCATCATCTTGATTGGCTTGGCACTCCCAAATTCCCCATTTCCTTCTTCATCCACCAAATTTTCATTCACATTATCCACAAAATTTTCATTCTCATTATACACCAAAGTTTCAAATTCTTCACTATTCAAGTCTTCAGCCCAGTTGTTCTATTTGTTTGTCACTTGTAAAGAATTTATCAATAGCTCCTCTTTGACACTCGACTAATTTTTCGACTCTTTACTTCTTTTTCTTTTTGCGAATCCAGACGGATAATTTCTTTTAAGAGTCATGATGGTGAGATCAAAATATTTTTTAGATCAAAATTCAAAACAAGAGCACCACCACTTAACAAAAATATAAAACTTTTAAATTATGTGATGTGAACTATTAAACTTAAATGAATTCTTCTTAATGATGTAAATATCAATATTATAATAGCAATTAATTGGGCAAAAGACAAAGACAAATATTTAATTAATTGAATAGAAAAAAAAAAATATTTACACTTCTGCGTATTTGAGATCAAAATATTTTTTAAATCAAAATTCAAACAAAAGCACCACCATAACAAACACAAAACTTTTAAATTATGTGATGTGAACTATTATACTTAAATAAATTTTTTCTTGATGATGCAAATACCAATATTATAATAGTAATTAATTGTGCAAAAGACAAGATAAATATTTAATTAATTGAATAAAAATAAAAAAAATAAAAAAAATTACATGTCTTCTTTGGAGAAATTTTATGCATTTTGCATAGATTAAATCTCCTTCTTGGTGTGGTGTGGCTATCAAAGGGAAGGTTGATAGGGTTAGGAATACAATTAAAAAATGGGCCTTTTAAGTTGGTTTGGGTTGATAGGGTTAGGAATACAATTAAAAAATGGACCTTTTAAGTTGGTTTGGGCCTTAAACTTTTGGCTTTTTAATAGGTCAAAAAAATTAAATTGGTTTGGGCCTTTTTTTATTTTGTTTGGACTCAAAACACACCTAACATATTATACTAACTTATAATAGGAGGGGCCCCCATTTTGGGCATATTTTGAGGGGCCCTAAGCCATGGCCTTGTGGGCCTATGGCGGCAGTCCTTCTTCTTAAAGTTTATTAGGATACTCCTTTGAGGGCTTGTTCTTCCGCCTATGCAGAGAAACCTGATCCCATTGCAATCGTTGCATGCAAAAGTGAGAGATACATCGCCAGGAGTTCTTGACTATGGAGGGAGGAGGAAAAAAGAGTCAAGATAGAAGTGTAACCTGGCGATGTCGGTTTCCACTCTGCGTTCTTGATACCTTCTTTCTCTCGAGCATCATCTGTGACCTTCCATAAGTATACGGTTTTAAACCCAAATAAGTTGCACATGTTAAAAAGCATTCCCAGCGTTTCCATATCTTGAATCTAAAGAGAGCCCCTCGAGAGAG
Source organism: Camellia lanceoleosa (assembly GCA_025200525.1). Taxonomy (NCBI): domain Eukaryota; kingdom Viridiplantae; phylum Streptophyta; class Magnoliopsida; order Ericales; family Theaceae; genus Camellia; species Camellia lanceoleosa. Next base: position 149,162,673 of record CM045771.1, on the reverse strand, counting down.
AAGCGACTTGTGTGTTGTCTTTCTTCTTTAGCTCTCTTCAAGGCTCCATTCATATCCACTAATACCATACCAAGAGAGTGTGTCTGTGTGTCTCTTTCTTTTTGCTATCTTCATGGTTGTGAACTTCTCTCAAAAATCTGTGTGTGTTTTGGATCCAGATCGGTGCCTTACGCCCGTACCTCCAGAGAGAAGAGAGAGATTAAGTGTATTTGTGTATATGTGATAAGAAAGAGAGCAGATTGGTTTTTTATTCTCCACCATCTCTATCTTTTTCTCTCTAACCTAAAGACCCACTAAAATAATTTATCCTTCACCTTTGAATCCCACTTCCCCGGAATTAGAACACAGATCCATTAGCTTTTGAATGCTTCACGAAATTCTATCTCACTCTCTCACATGCTCTCCTCTCTTTTCAATATTCTCCACCTTCCCCATGCATGCTCCCTCTATCATTATCTCTCTTTCCAATATTCTCCTTCTCCTGACCATGCATGTTCCCTCCTATCATTCTCTCTTTCTTTTAAAAAAATATTTTCATAGACCCCCCAATCATAATGACACGAGACTTTAATTCATGATTTACCAAAAACAATTCAAGGAGAGCCATGCTTCATAACTCATCTGTCTCCACCCAAAAAAAAAAAAAAACACCAATTATTCTCCATGGCCGGCCTCCACCCAAAAACATAATCATCTTATCCTCCATCTCCTATCTTTTTTTTATTTTCTATTTTCGTTTTTTCTTTTTTGTTTTTTAATTATTTTCTATTTTTCTTTTTATTTTATAAACACCTAAAAATATGTACACACACATAAAATTAGATAAAATTATAAAATACTACAAATTAATAATAATATTTTAGTGATCTAAAATAATTTGGCCAAAATAAGGTGAGGTTTGGGATTAAAGCTTCAATTTGATTTTCTGCTAAGAAATTCATAAAATAGCATATTTCAATTTTCATCGGTGAATGGTCAAAAGAAAATACCCAAGTCTTAGGATCGATCAAAATGGAATGTCTACACTCTTCAAATGAACTTTTTAAATTAATACTACTAGAAAATGAAAAATTAATGTTTGATTCTAAGCCTAAGTGTTGTGATAGAAGACCTACCTAGTTTAGATATACATAATCACCTAGTTTAGATATACACAATCTTTACATTAGTTACGAGATATCCTTAATACTCCCCTCAAGTTGGGAGGTGAAGATTATGAACACCCAACTTGTTTCCTACTTTATGTTGATCCTTTCCTAGAGCCTTGATGAATATATACGCTAGTTGGAGAAGCGTAGGCACATAAAAAGGTTGGATCATACCGACTTGTAATTTTCACGAACTATATGGCGTCTATTTCAATATATTTGGTTCTTTAAATGTGAGTTTGTTCGCGATATACAAAGGCTTGGTTATCACGAGAATAATGAAGAAGAAACTCTTTAAGGAACTCGTAAGTCTTGTAATATATGGCGTATCCAAGTTAGCGGTGTTTGCCATGACTTTTGACCTTTCTGCTTTTGAAGATGATCTAGCCATTAGCTTGCTTCTGTAGATTTCCGCGAGGCAGTGAATTTCCAAGAAAAAATCAATATCCACATGGCGATCTTCTTGTGTACGACATCAACCCCAATGCGAGTCATAGAAAGCTCTCAAATCAAGATTGTTGTTGGCCAGGGAATATGAGACCTTGACTAGGGGTGCCTTTAATGTGCCCTATAACAACCATAAGCATGCGGCGCATCCCGATGTGCTACTAAAGTGGTTCTATGCATAAATTGACTCGAGTTGAGCGGGATAAGCAATATGCGGTCTAATGACGATTGAGATAAATCAGTCTACCAACTAACACTCCCTTGTATTTAGTTGTTATCTTTCAGCAATGCTCCCGTCGGTTGGAGTTAGA